>CM060903.1:1442030609-1443500609 GCA_030737815.1 Allium fistulosum | reverse complement strand
CATAAGTAAACAAAACAATAATAATTTTTAACGATGTACTTGCGTTAAAAATCAGCCTTAGTAGTTTTAATACTCGATTTTCGATTTATAAATGATGACTTTTATAGTGAGTATAAAAGATGTTGGGAATGCCCCAAATGATATGCAAGAGAACCTTATTAAAATGTTTAACATGGAACATGTAAGATGAATTCCTTGTGCACTGGCAATAGAAATTATCATACATGTTATGCTGTCTACGATACCGTGATTTGTTTATATATTGATACAAGAAGAAAATATCAAATCCAAAATGATATCACTAATGCTAGTTTGAAGTGTTCTCATGTATTTACGAAATACTAGAGAATTATTCGTAGAAACAACGAACTCCTTATGAAGGAGTGTTTGGACTCAAAATACATAAGTGATACCGATTATAATATGTCAGTAATAAATTCAAGTTAAGAATCTTTAAGCTGGAAATGTTCCAAATAGAAGAGATTATGGTTGATTCATTGAATTGAATAGTGCCACAATAAAAACAGTGCATATATATAATAAATGCACAAATTTATAACTGAGCTGAGGGTAATTCCAAATGTTGAGAATCTTATAGCATTATTATATGGTAACAATGTCATGGTATAGTCCATAACAGAACAGAGAGCTCACTGGAAGTCGAGAGACATACTCCAAATTATTCCACATGATAAATGTAGTTTATCAGCATCGAAAAGAGTTGGTTGACAGAGTAGATAATTAAAACATAATAGCATATCCGTTCACTTAGTGACTGACCTAATTGGTTTAGAAAAAACCGATTGGAAAAGTTGGCATAAGATTCCATAATTGATCCCAAGTGCAAGTGAGAGATTGATAGAGTTAGGGGTATGTCATAGGGGCAATTATGTAATTTTTTACATATATCTAACTCGATAATTAATCTTATTCAAAATAAAAGGTGCTTTCTTTCTATTGTATACTTGATATAATGTGTTATATTAATTAATTAATATAATTAAAAGAATATTTAATAGAAAATCCATAAATGGTACATTTTGTGATAGTAGTTACAAAGTGTTGTAACTGTGAGTAATTTATCACAATGAAAATAAATATACTATTTTAAATGTTCCCAATCAAGATGCATCAAGATTGGATATTGATGTATCCGTTGAGACTAGAGTACGTAACGCTCTCCAAATGTTGGGAAGTGTATTACTCATGGCTGCTAGGGGTACTCAAAGGTTACATACCGATGGTTAATAAATAACTATGGAATGAATCGCTCGATGATTTTTTGTTGGTTAATATAACTAAGGTCAAACAGAAAATATCGATATGACTGATTTACACAATTCTCTAGACTTGAGAATACTAGGGATCTTCAATATGAAAGCTCCGCTTTGATTATAGTCAAATCATGGCATGGCATTCCATCGAGTGACTATAATTTGGTCGAGTGGAAGTATTGGAAGTGAAGCACTATTCAAGAGAAGATCCGTCTTCTCAATTATATGGGATTAGTATCACGGTCAACTCAATTCAACTCAAAGTCAAAATCTTTGACCAGAGCATATCGGTTAATAATAATTGTTATTATTGAACCAAAAACTTTGTGTTTGAAATATAGAATTGAATATGGATGATATTGGAATTTTGGCCATTACCAAAATCCATAATCCAAAATGATATAGTTTTGACGAAGATAATTGGTGTAAAATAAATGTCACAACACTTAATAATGTAAAATTGGATTTTACCGAAACTAAGCAAGTGATAAATTTGGCCAAAATGTCACACCACCTGCTAAGTGACGTGTGAACGTTAACATTCGGATAGTTCGATGTTAATCGCTGGTCGAATTCACACCTGACAAGTCACACAACCGATATGATGAATTCTCTTTAGACCGAATGATTTAATTAGTTTATAATTGTTATAAATTAATTAAATTAATCAATATTTATGAAATATTGATTGTGAAATTTTGAATATGATTTGAGGAATAAATATTATCGTATATATTTATAATAGTTATAAATATATCGATCGATATACGATATCGACAAGCAATTAAATTATATTTAATTAGTAATATTTATTTGGACCTAAATGGGCTATTAGCCCATGATATATAGTGATTTATTTCGGCTACAATAGGATGTAAGGAGGCTGCTAAAAGATGGGTAAGGTTTTCTTGGATGGATGGCTTTGATTTAGGGAGAATGGGTAAGAGATTTGATCCACCTTTTCTCTATATTCCCTCTACCATAAAAGAACTCATAACCCTAATGCATCTAATGTCGTTTGTCCACCATTCTCATCTCTTTATAGGCCGATCTCACTTACGAAAGCTCCATCAAAGATCATCTCAAATCAATTTAAAAGCAATAACTATCGGATAGTCAACGGTCTACAATTCAAAGACCGGTAGTCTACTGAATTGAGAAGAAGAGGGATATTCATCATAGCAAGGTGTACTTTAAGCCATAGGTTTTGGTATGTTTTTATTTCATATAACTTATAATTCATGTATAACATTCCATTGTTTATTTATACATATCATAATTATATTGTTGGTTAGGTCTTATACGTATGAATGTTCTCACATATTAAATGGTTATGTGTATGTATGCATAGTAAAAAAAATATTTTTTATTTAGATCTGATGTATACATAGCCAAAATAATTTATTGTAATTTTTATAAATTTATTAATTAATTATATTTATATCAGTATGTCATATTATATAATTAAATGACCTATGATTAATTATGCCATCATATCATGTTAAAATATATTTCATATATGCAAATTTATAACAAATATAATTATAGGTAACAACAAAATATTTTTTAATAATTATTTACTATTTTTAATATTATTTAAATTGAAATATAATATGTTTCAAAAATTAAATTTTAAATTTCATAAAATTTCTTCATCATCATATTTCTCGGCCAATATCCCAAAATTTTAAAATAAAGATTATTATTTTTAAAAATCATTTATTAATGAGGGCGAAATTAATTAAATAACAAAAAAATACAATTTTGACTCAGAAATTATGGAAATTTTTTTGTGATTTTTAATATCATATTTGAATGTAAGAAAATTTAAATATTGAAAAATATGTTACGGTAATATTTATAATATTATTTTAATGCTTTCGGTTGATATATATATAATTTAATAATATAAAATTATAATAAAATATTTAATGTGTTATGTATTGGATCTAGAATGCTATAAATTATATATATTTAATTTTCATAATTTATAATATTATATAAATAAATAAATATAATTAAATACACGTATTCATAAATAGTTTAGATATTACAAATATAGTTATATAAATAAATATATATCTTATTTTATTACTGTAAAATATACATATATATTATATTTTTAAAAACTTTTTATATTACGTATGTATACATATACATATATGTGTATATATCTTTATTAACAGTTGGCTTAGAAGCGCAAAATTTTGGTCCGGCTGCAAACTTTCAAAATTGCCCTTTGTATTTTATTCTTCAATAACAGTTGTAATATATTTGTTGTCACACTTCTTTTGGTATCAGCATGAAATACCAAAAATGCCTCACTATGAAAATTATTAAAATTTAGCATTGCCTAAAATTAGGATCTAACAATTAAGCTTCTTTTACAAATTAAAAATTTCCTCTAGAAATATTTACCAAGTCTTAGTATCACTTAAAAATAGGATCTAACAAATAAACTACTTTACAAATTTGTTTTTTATTAATTAATAATATAAATAAAAATTTAAACTCACTAAAAATTAGATATTGCAACGTAGAAATAAAATTTCAAATTAACTACGTATGATTCAACACAAAATATGGCTAAATATATGTGGAAATCATTTTCTTTTGAACATATTAAATAAATGCAATTTGTAGAAAACAATTCAGCATTCTTCATCACGCGCGAATTGCATGCCGTAACGCTCGTGTATATTAATGTTTTATATGTAAATATATATTTATATAGTCATTTATTTATTTAATATCTAATTGTATATATATATATTATTAATGTTTTACATTTACGCAAAACATATATTGTATATATAAGTAAACATTTATATCGTTTTAATAAATATTTAAATAATAAGTTAATGCATACATACATACATACATTTTGGCAACATACAATACATATAAGATGAATTAACATGTCCGTTGCGATGCAAATCCCAATATTTATATACGTGCATGTTATACCTTACACGGATTGTTATGTTACATAGCACACATATACATATATGTATATGATACATATGTCTACAATTATATTTAACTAAACATAAATTAAATAAAATACAATTCATTATTTATAAATTTAATGAAATAAATGATTTTATTTAAATTAAATTTTAGAAATATTCTAAATAAATTAGACTTCATAGGCTCAATAAAGATCCAATATGGTAATTTTTTTGAAATTCACGCATAACTTTCGCTGCGGGTTGACCCAGTTCTAACAGTGGGGCCCTATGTCGAAGAACTCCAAAGCAACGCTCAGAAGTTACACCAGACCCACGAGCCTTGCCAGAGTTATTAAAGTCTCGGCCAAACGTCACACGTCGGAGAAAACCAAAACAATTCCCGCACTGCAAATCCAGTTGACTAGTCGACCATAACTAGTCGATTGGCACCAATTTCAATCGACTTGCCATGGGTCCAATCAACCGAACTTGGCCATTTTTTGCCTATTTCTTTACGGGTTGGAAACCTTATAAATTTCGACCCCTTCAGTCAACTAACCCCAAATTCAATCAACTGAAAACCTAAAGGGTTGATCACTTGAACCTTGATGGGGTGAAATCCCCTAAGAGAATTCATCCTACCTCTTTACCTTACACAACCACCGTCCCGGCCTTTTTTACCCCAATGTTGTACTTCATGGCATGGCGACCTTAAGACCACCCACTACCTTACGGATCTCGAGTTCTTATTACTGATGACCTGCCATGGGACGAGCATCACCAAAGGAAATTATATGAACCAACCAAAAACTCTAACACTTTACAACTAAATACCAATTATGAAGCCTCTAACTAATCCCACCACAACCATATAATAATACATCGCAATCATAGAATAACAATAATCATTAGCATACAACATTAACACCCTATGATTTCATTCAGGTTATATTAATTTGTTAAATTCATAACTTAGTTTATCAATTCAATTCGACTTACATACTTCAAGTAGCAGTTAACTACTCATCATTCAATCAAGAGACAAAACACTATGGTTAAGATTTAACCCAACAATGTAATTAAAAAAGCATAGAAGTTGTAAGGAAGATCACATAAAATAGATAATCAATCCACTCACCCAGGCTAGAAGAAAATCTCAATCTTCAAGAAAACCTATTATATATATAATTGTCAGATGGTGTTATGATTGGAAATGCTGTTCTTGGTCATTTGAAAAATAAAAATATAAAATTGAACGTTGTAGTATGGTTAATTACAAGTCAACCCTTAAAATTTGACAAGTGCAGCTTAAATTTTATTTACCCGATCTCCTATCCCTCTTTTCTTCATTTCACATGCTTCCATTTTTACTTTCTTCTTCTAGAAAAGATGACCCCTCAATAATACAACTGAAGCCTTAAGAGCATCTCTAGTAGGAGCTAGAGATGGAAGCACAGTGAAAATTCTAATTTATTCAACCCTCCTCACGCTCTAACGGTGTGAGTTTGAGTGTGGAAAGGGGAGAAAGTGAGAGTTTCTCCCTTTTTTAAGTAGGGCTGTTATGGTAAAGGTAAATTTACCATTACCATACCATTACCAGTCAATTGATTACCATTTTAAAGTAAAGTCGGTATACCAGCATAATCGGTACGGTAACGGTAAATTTACCATTTTTTACGGTAAAACATCGGTAATATTTTTTCAAAACCAGCGGTAACGGTAATTTACCAGTCCATTCATAATACATTGATATTCGTGTAAGATGTTGATTATAGGCATTTAGAAGCAAGAAAACATTTCAATTTATTTCAGTAATTCAACTCAAATGATGATAAATACACTTCTTTTCTATGTCATTTATTAAGTGACCCAGATATATAATGAAGCATCCTTCAGTGTAAAAATATATCAACTTATTATTTTTCTAGGAAAATGGTAATTTACCATTACTAGTGTAACCGTTACCAGTTTATCGGTATACCAGTCATCAGTATACCAGCCAATCGGTAATGGTAACGGTAAACAATTTTAGTTTACCAATGAACATGGTACGGTAACGGTATTTACAAAATGGTAATAGTAACCATTGCCATAACAGCTCTATTTTTAAGTACGGATACCTAAACGGTATTCACAAACCATTTGGGGTAAATGGTTTTTTAAAGCTCATTTAAGAACTTAAATGACATCTTGATTATCAAAATAAATATAAAAATGTATAAATGGTTTTCTAATAACAGTTTATACCCTAAACGGTTTTCAAAAAACAATTTAGCAGTACAATATTCTTTTTTTTTTGTAAAAAGGCCGAGCTAGGAATCAACGCTCCTTTTCAGTTTTCTCACCCTAAACTCTACCACCTTACGGGAGATGCTTTAACTCTCTCCCCCTTTTCATTCTCAGCCACCATAAATCCATTTCTTCTTCGCTCTCTATTTGCCCTGAATCCCTTCTTACTTATAACCAATCTTACATTCCACCCAAAGCTCTAAATCACCTTATCGATTTATCGCCCTAGAAATCATTTCTTCATTCCAAAATATTCTTTTATCGATTTTATCATTGTTGGAACTGGGCCAGTCCGCAATGGAAGTTATGAGTGAATTCAAAATTTTACCCTATTGAATCTTTACTGGACCTATGAAATTTAATTTATTTAGAACATTTCTAAATTTAATTTAAATAAAATCTTTTATTTCATTTAAATTTATAAATAAGGAATTATATTACATTTTATTTACGTTAAATTACATATAATGGTACAACTATGTATCATATACATATATGTATGCATGTGCATGTGTAACATAATAATTCGTGCAAGGTATAACATGCATGTATATAAATGTTGGGATTTGCATCACAACAGACATGTTAGCTCATTTATATGTATCATATTTTGTCCAAATATATGTATGTGTATATATATATATAAATAAACTTGTTATTTTAAATAAGTATTAAAACAATTTAAATATTTACTTATATATATATAATATTATGTATTGCATAAATGTAAAATATTAATATATATATATATATGTATGTATGTATGTATGTATTAAAATATATATTAATAAGATAAATGACTATATATATACACATAATATACAAAGTTGCTTTTTTAAATATCATATACATGTATATTTTATAACAATAAAATATCATATATATATATATATTTATGTATTAATATATAATTATATTTGTAATATCTAAAATATTTATAAATACATGTTTTATATATATATATATTATATTATTATATCAATTATGGAAATTAAATAAAATTAAATATTTATTTTTTATAGCATTTCGGATCTAATACACAGCACATAAAATATTTTATTATAATTTTATATTATTAATATATATATATATATATATATGAGCCAAAATAATTAAATTAATGTTAAAAAATATTTTTGTGACATAGTTTTCAAATTTTAAATTTTCTAAAATTCGAATATGATATTATAAAATCATGAAAAAAATTCCATGATTTTCCAAGTCAAAATATTTTTTTATTATCTAATTTCGACCGTATAATTAAATGAATTTTAAAACAATAATTTTAATTTTTTAATTCTAGGATTTTTTTTTCAAGCGATGTACGGTGATGAATAATTTTTATTAAATTTAAAATAGAATTTTTGAAACATGTGTTATTTTGTATGAATTATTCAACTTATATTTCTATTTAATTAATATTAAAAATAGTAAATAATTTTTAAAAAATACTTTGTTGTTACCTAAACTTATATTCAGTATAAATTTGCATATATAAAAATATAAGATCAATTTTAGATATGATGGCATAATTAATTATAAGTCTTTTAATTTATATAATATGACATATTAATTTAAATGTAAATAATTAATAAAATAATTAAAATTAAAATAAATTTATTTGGCTATGTATACATAAGGTCTATATAAAAAATGATTTTTTATTATACATACATATATATAACCATTTAATATGTGAACATTCATACATATAGAAATCTCACCTAATTAACAATATAATTACGATATATCAACGCGCGATAGAATATTATACATTAATTATAAGTTATATGGAATAATAAGACCATAAAAAAACCTATGCCTTGAAGTACACCTTGCTACGATGAATATCCCTTCTTAGAACTCTTCTCAATTTGGCAAATTGCTAATCCTTAAATCATAGACTTTTTGCTATTAAATAGCTGTAGCTTTGAAAGATTGATTTGAATATTGGTGGACCTCTTGGAGGCATGGATTGGCCAGCAAAATAGAAATAGAAGGCAGTGAAAAGTTTTTTTAGAGGTTGAGGATAGAGATGCTTATATAAAGGAGAAGTTGGAGGTATTTTAGGATCAATATCCTACATCATCCCTTACCAATTCTCTTCCATCTTAGCCCTCCATCTCAAAGCCTTTGCTGCACCATGTTATGATTGCATATTGTCCTCATTTTGGTCGAAATTTCTAGCCCTATTCATGGGCTTTAAACCCATTTTAAGTCAAAATAAATATTACTAATTAAATCTAATTCAATTGCTTATCGACATCGCATATTGATCGATATATTTATAACTATTATAAATATATACAATTATATTTATTTCTTAAATCATAATCAAAATTTTATAATTAATAATTCATAAATATTAATTAATTTAATTAATTTATAACAATTATAAAATAATTAAATCATTTGGTCTAAAGAGAAATCATCATATCGGTTGTATGACTCGTTAGGTGTAAATTCGATTAGCGATTAACATCAAATTATTCGAATGTTAATGTTCACACGTTACTTAGCAGGTGGTGTGACATTTTGACCAAATTTATTGCTTACTTAGTTTCGGTAAAATCCAAATTTATATTATTAAGCATTACCCGGTTGTGACATTTATCTACACCAATTCTCTTCGTCAAAACTATATCACTTTGGACTTATGGAATCTGGTAATGATCAAATTCCAATATCAACCATATTTGACTCTATAATACAAATACAGAGTCCTTGGTTTAATAATAACAATTATTATTAGTCGAAATGCTCTAGCCAGAGACTTTGACTTTCAGTTGACCGTGATACCCCATATAACCGAGGAGACGAATCCTCTCTTAAATAGTGCTTCACTTCTAATACTTCCACTCGACCCAACTATAGTCACTTGATGGAACGCCATGCCATGATTTGACTATAATCAAAGCGGAGCTTACATACTGAAAATCCACGGTATTCTCAAGATGAGAGAACTGTGTAAATTAGTCACATCGATATTTTTTATTTGACCTCAGTTATTTTAACCAACAGAAAACTATCGAGTGAGTCGTTCTATAGTTATCCAATAATTATCAGTATGTAGCCCCTTGGTGCCCCTAACAGCCATGAGTAATACACTATCCAACATCTGAAGAGCGTTATGTACTTTAGTCTCAACAGATACATCAATATCCAGTCTTAATGCATCTTGACTAGGAATATTTAAAATGGTATATTTATTTTCATTGTGATAAATTACTCACGTTTACAACACTTTATAACTACTGTCACATAACATACCATTTATGGATTTTCTATTAAATATATTTTTAATTTAATTAATTAATATAACACATTATAACAAGTATATAATATAAAGAAAACCACCTTTTATTTCGAACAAGATTGATTATCAAGTTAGACATATGTAACAAATTGCATAATTGCCCCTAGAGCATACCCCTAACTTTATCAATCATCACGTAATTTATTGATTTTATCATTTATCAATTTTATCCTCTTCCCATTTCATTTTATCTCCTCTTTCAGTATCCCACTTCCATATCTCTTAATGTAAAAAGTAGAATATTATTTTTCTTTAGATTTGGTTTGTTTAATCTTCTAAATACTATAATTTACCATTTATAATTATTCTACTAAATCTTCCTCATTATTTTACATTCAAATACCTACTTTTAAAATAACTACAATCATTTACAAATATTTTCGCCATTCCCTCTTATATTTTACATTTAAGCCTATACATTTAAATTATTTCCATAGTCCAATTTTTAAACTAATTGATAAACTCAAGCAACTAATATTATTAATACATTAAATAAATCCTAAAATATGTCAATTTCAATATTTATATCATGGCCGCATTAACAAACTAGTAAAATTAATTTTTCCATTTGAATACAAATATATATAAATCATATACAATAATGGTTCATTTTATAATTTATTTACCTGAATGGATTTATCATACATTACACTGTAAAATTTTATTAACTTTTAATACCTTATTTAAAAAATTTGGTAATTACTTACAAACCATTCTCAATCCTCTCCTAATATTTTATGCTCAAATCCATATATTTAACTAATTGTGTAATCTTAAATTTAAGCTATTTAAATAAATTTAGTTAACTAATATTCATTAATTCTTCTAATAAATCCTAAAAATATGAGAATTTCGGTATATATACAATAGTCATGTATATGAGGAAAAAATGGTGAAATTGATTATTCGTTCAAACATAAAATATTTAAATCACATAGTATAAAATGTATGCACAAGTAATTTTTTAACTTCTAATTCATTTCTCTTAAAAACATTATCGTACATTATATAACGTAGTTTCATTTTTAACAACTTTTAAAGGGTAAATTAATATTTTAGAACATTATGATGTGAGTGCATAGGTTAAACTGGTAAAAATTAGATATAAAAATATTCTCATTTTCAATATGATATTAAATTTACCTAACTCATAATTCAAATAAATGCTACAGAATATTATTTTACGATTGTCGAAGTTTTAAACATAATTCTTATAAAATAATATAAAATCCATGGTTAAACCGAAAAGATAAAAATTTTAAAAATCCAAAGCTAAATAATGGATAAAAGTTCACATTTGGATAAATAGGCCATAAGGTGCTCTTTTTAATTACAAATATGGACAAAGCTCTTCTTAGGTTTCTCAACCTTTGTACATACAACTCCTTTTGTTTAATTACTTCGGTTGATTATTAATTTAAATTATTTAAATATGTTCAATTATTTAATATTCATTATGTTGGCACCAAAAATTGGCACAAACACCTAATAGAGATTTTGTAGAGAAAAAATAAAGAATAATAAATGAAAAAAGAGAAAACAAACAATTAAATAATAGAATATAAGCAATAACGAGAAGACAACGGTTTATAGTGGTTCAGCATTGAAAGCCTATGTCCACTTTGGAGAAATAACTTTATTAAACACTTGAACTGCTAAGTATAGAAGGATGGAACAGAGTAGAACCCCTAGTTACAAAAAAGTGCCAAGTAACAAGCAGCGTAATGATCCCAAAAATGAACGATCAAGTTTTGGCATAGTAACGATCGTTCATTTTTAGGATCAGTATTATTTTTGGCATAATAACGATCATTCATTTTTGGGAACATCAATATATTGGAGAAATATCCTTCATAATAACGATCGGCACCGATCGTTCTATGGGTTCATTTTGGCATGCGATCGATATGGTGGGCTCCACTCTTCAATATAGTCATGTTCCCAAAGTTTCATGTGTATTTGACTTGTAGATTTTGAAATATCGATCATTTTCCATTGAGTTGAACTGTAATATCGATAAGGTACGATCCATAATTGGTGAATATGGATCATACCCGATCCATTTTCAGTAAATGGCATATTTTCATACTTTTATCCTTCTATCGAGTTTGTCTTCTGCTTTCATTTCATCACTGTTTTATATTATCATCCGTGCCTGATCTCTGGGCTTCGTGATTGTTAATCCGAGTTGTTGGTCTCGATGACAGTCGCGTCTAATTTGTCAAATCAATTTGAATATAGCCATGCCAAAAGGCTAGATAACACTTGCCTTCTAAAGTACGTCTTGTTTCAACATAATGTGCTTTGAATCGATGTAAGTTAGAGTCATCGAAAAGGAATCCATTCAGCTTTTTGAAAATTTGTCATCCCTTCAATGAATTGCTTTCCTTGAAGAATCGTATCTCTTTCTATTTGACATGATGACTGAATGATTTCCAATAGTATAAATTCTGAATTGTAATTTGCCAATAAATATCTGTGCCCAGTTCCATTGATCTAGTAGGTTTTGGTTATCTGATCCGGTTCTTTCTCCGATAACTCCAGGTGAGAATTCAATTTCTATCGATTTCAAGAAATCGAATTTTTGGGATGCACACGTGCACATTCTCATCATTGGCGTCCGGATGCGTTTGTACGCTCATGGGTCGTTGCCAATTTAGTGGAATGCAATTCAATCATTTGCCTTTTTTTTTAAAAGATGGATTGGAATAAATCCATCAAGTTAATGGATCGTACTTGATCCATTTTTAATATTGATCGGGTCAAATTCGTTTTAGATTGGATTATGTCCGATCGTTCTTCCCCCTCTCTTTTTTTAGCCCGAGAAAGAAGATGATGGATCATTCCAAAGCCTTTAGTTTTGGATCGTACATGGTCCAAGTATATGTTGAACGAACCAATTGCACTGTGTATTAAAGAGAAGGATCGACATACATCCATCACAGAACGATCGCGCAAGATCTTTTCTTGATTTGGCCATTTGATTGAACTATAGGTTAAGAAGAATGGATCGGCGTAAGGCCATCATAAAACGATCGTACCCGATCATTTATCGGCTGGGCTTCTATTGAACTGCAAACTTTGATGGTTCGTATTGCATCCTTTATATATATACTTGGATACTTAGATCATTTTCTTCACTTCATTTCATTTTGTATCGTTGCTACCTGAACTAAGAAAGAAATTCCCCATCTTCATCTTTTCCTTCATCATCGATCTATCGAGCTTCCCGATCCAAGTCCATACTTACCTCATAATCATCTCCATAGGTCGGTTTGACTCCTTGCTGCATCAACCGTCATCGCTGCCACCCCTTACTAATCGTGTTTCATATTTGAATCCAAATCGCCTTCGCTTTTCCACTGATATACATAGGTAGGTTCGATTCTTTTCTTACTTTTTATAATTTAGCGACGAGATGATGGGATCTCATTCTAGTTTGCATGATTCAGGCTATCGCGATTCGATCGGTTGGAGCGAAAGGGGAGATGGTGATGTGATGTTGAGATTGATGGAGTGTGCTCGTCTGAGGTCGAAGGTGGAAGATCGTTTTCGGTCGATCTTTCTTTGGATCAGTGGTTGGAGATTTTAACTAAAGCAAAGTGTGAAACTGGAGTACTTGAAAGTTGGATTGGTCGTAACAATCAATATAGGATAACGATCGGTTGTGAAACGATCGTATAAAAACGATCAGTTATTAGAAGTTGGTTCGGTCATGCGCATTAGGATGGATCGGTCATAACATCATTAAGATTGGCTATTGATTTAATTTTGATGAACATACTTAAGATCTTCAAGTCTTAAATAGAACTTTGCGATGAGCTACGGCCTTAACACTTGAATGGTCGTACATGACTTGCATATGAAATGGACTGTATATTAGTTGCATACGACAATCGAACTTGACTAATTTCCTGCATATTTATATTTGTTTACTACGCCTTAAACAAATTTTTGAAGCTCATCTGCTTCTGAATGCATAATTCGAACTTCAACATCCTAACAACTGATCCCGATGCTTAGACTAAATCCTTAGTCAGTAACGTAGAGATTCGGTTGTGATGGTCAGCGATGAAGGTCACTCCGATCAAATCCCGTAGTCTCGTTATAGTTGTTGTCTTCAATTCTAAACTTTTTTATTGCATTGCACAACACTGCACCACTCTGCACTAGAACACACTTTGCATGGGGGGAAACAGGTTATTTTTTCTAATGATGATTATCTACTGAGTTTTAGTCATGGGTTCTAGACGCTCGGGGCGTTTAGCTGCCATGTCTTTTGAATAGATTTCACAGCACAACGGTACGAGTGATGAATCGAGCTTCGCAACTGCTTTCGATGAATTCTCCCCGAGACATCAAGCTAAACAACTGAAAAAGTTTCTGTCCATCACTCGACTTTTCTCTTGAAATGTAGAACCCGGATTTTTGCTTTTTAAACTGCGAATTGAAATGATACATATCCGTATCACTTGACCTAGGTTAGAAAACTATATACAGGCCCGTGGTTACTTTTATAAAGTATTTTGAATATTTTAAATATTTTTAAAGGTGTAAAATTATGAAAATTTGATTTAAATTTGGATTTTTAATGTTTAAATAAAGGAATTTGGATTTTTCTAGAAGTTAAAAATGTAATTTAAATGAATGGTAAAAGTGAATTTTTGAAATATAACTTAAGTTTGGAAATTTGGAATTTTGGTTTAAAAATGATATTTAAGTTATATAAATAAAATGGAAATTTAATTATATTTGGAAAATGGTAAATATAATAATTTGATTTGAATTTGAATTTAAATGATATAATAAAGTATTATTGATTTTTCTATGAACTAAATGGTTAAATGAATGAATGCTTAAATGTGTAATTTTAAAATATAACTTGACTTGGAAATGGGAAATTTGGTTTTAATTAAAGGTTTAAATTAATTATATAAATTGGAAATATAGTTTAATTTGTGAAATGGTAATTTGAAATGTAAGTGTTGATAAATTGTAAAAGGTAAAAAAATGGGAAAATTGTACATTTTAATTTGTTAAGTAAAATTATTGGAAAATTGGATTTTATTGTAAAGTTACTTTATAAAAATCATAAGTAAAAAGATATTTAAATGAACATTTTTGAATGTTAAAAACATGATTTTTATAATGTTAATTTTATTATTTGCTGGAAATACACTAAATTTGGAAATTACTTTTAATAGCATTCAGAGATGCATTGATTTCTGATTTGAACTAAAATTGAATAAAAGAGCTATTACAGCAATTCTGAAATGCTGTAGTTGCTGTAGTTGAACTAAATAGACTAAAAACTTGACTCAGGTCTATTACAGCAGTTCTGTAATTGCTGTAGCGGTCTGCTGTCTTTGCTGGAAAAATTTGAAACTCTTTAATTTGAAACCTGAGCTATTACAACATTTCTGGAAATGCTGTCTTTGCTGTTTTAAACTAAATTTCAACTAAACTGAGATTTAACAGCAGTTTTAAAATGCTGTCTTTGCTGAATTAAAATGTTTTCAAGAATAACTTATAACAGCTTTTTCTGAATGCTGTGAAAGGCTGAAATTTTCAATGTTTATGGTTTTTAAATTAGTAAATGAACTCAGAATAGTTTAAAACTTTGGTAATAACTTTGGTAATTGAATACTTGATTTGAAAGTATAATAATTACACTTTTAAATGGTTTAAATGATTTTTTTTATTTAAATATAAAGTATTTAAAAGGTAACTTGAAATGATAATAAATGAATGATATCTTTAAATTTTAAAAGTATTTAAAGTTGAATATTTAGATTTGAACTCAAATGATATTTTGATATATTAAAATGATTGAAATGAAGTTTTGAAAGGATATGATAATTTGATATATTGAAATGATTTAAAATGAAGTTTTGAAATGATATGATATTTTAAATGTATTGAAATGGTTTGGAATTGATTTAATCTTTATTTTGATAAAGATTTGGATTTGAAATGATATTCTATTTTGAAGTATAAAATATTATTTTAAAATTATAACCACGGGTTATAATAATGATTGGTTGTTATAGACCGGGATCAGATATGGACATACTCTCTGTCGATACCGAAAACCACTTTAACAACTGTGTACGCGGTGGAGTTTCCAGAATGAAGTAGGATGGTGGCGACGATCCTAAAGGTATATACGTGGACCCAACTCCCGTGAGTTGGCATAAAGTGGCTAAAACAGGAGCGATTGACGGGTCAATGAGGTAGCACCTCTAATCGGACACACTTCTTCGATACCATTCTATTACTTTGTGATTGATTGGGTGCACCCCTTTATTTGGGAGTGTTGTTCGAGGTGGGCGGTAGTGGCTGCTATGCGTCACCACCAGCCCGGATGCGTAATTGGTATATCTACCCTGGCATTGCCTATTTGTGCCGTGTCACTTACCATATCGAGCTTTACTACGAGTTGTGATTTCTCCCGTAGCCTGTGGAGTATCGAGGGTAGCCCCCATTTTGGGAGTATGCTAATACTGGATAGACTACTGGGACTATTACATGTTAAGGTGGAAAATGTAAAGCCTTAATGCTATTTAAAAGTATGTTTATTTTATATTAGACATTATTATAATAGCGAATATTACTACATAGTAGATAGTTTAACGAATCCTTAAAGAATGGGCGATCCCAAGCATTCTTTAAGTTACTTGTACCTTTGTTACAGTTCACTTGAGTTGGTTTACATTGTATAAGTATGTATGTCCTGACTCGAGTGTTTTGTGTTTTGCTTTACGCTCGGGTCAGACTGAGTGATACAGCATTAGAGACTCACCTTTGGAGATGGAGTTTTGCTTTGAAGAACCAGATATCTATTCATTTCGTTATCCAGTTGATTCCAGTTGTATTCTGAGTTGTACCTGATTATCATACTATCACTCCTGTTGTATCTTGGTATTCCTATTGTATCTTACTTAACTCTGATGTATTTATATAGTAGCTTCATAAACTACTATTTCTTTGTTTCCGCTGCATTATATTACTCTGTGTCTGTGATCTGTGCTTATTATTTACTGTATATGATGAGTTTGCCAAATTTTTATTTACAACGCGGTATTTTGAGCAATTCAAGTCCGACATGTGCGGATGCGAATGGTTGAAAATATCGGGTCGTTACAACTGTACAACCATTTTTCAGCGTAATCCATAAGAGCGAATGGGATTAATCGAAGTTTGATTCCGTCATCGGAAAGTTGTTGGAGTTTAATGGTTGCACAAACTTATTCGAATTTTGTCAAAAAGATGTATGGATCATCGTGCTCGAAATTGCCAAATTTCGGAAGTGTAGCATCGAAATGGTTACCCGTAGGGGCGGGTAATGATGCAAGATGGAACAGAAACTCTATCGGGAAAGATTCTATCCATAAGAGTTCGAGGGGCGTTCTCGTTCGCCATTTTGGGAGGATCGTCTGTTCGAGTTAAACGATTAGTTGTTGAGTCACGAGTCCAACGATTTGTTGTTGTGTCACGAGTCCAAGTACTCATGCACAAGTGAAAGTCGAGAAGAGAAAGAAGTTAGAATCGAGTTTAGTGAATGAAAGAAGATTTGAAAAACAAAGTGAAAAATTGTTTTTGTTTTTGTTTTTTTAAGGAAGAAAAATATTTACCAAGTGAAATTTATTTTCAAAAGAGAAGTTTGATTTTTGTTTTGTTTTGGCTTTTCAAATTTTTATATGTTTTTGTTTTAGTAATTTTTTTTGTTTTTGAATTTTCAAATTTCAAATATTTACCAAAAGGATTTTTTTTTAGAAAATGGAAACTTGATTTTTGTTTTTGTTTTTGAATTTTCAATTATTAGTTTTTTTTGAAAAGATTTTATATTTTTTTTTGGATTTTTGTTTTTGATTGAAAAGTTTCAAAGGAAAGGATTTAAAAGGATTTTTTTTGGATTAAAAACTAAGTTAAAATTTACAACTTTTTTTGGGTTTTGGATTTTGGATTTTGAATTTTTTTTTGTTTTTTTATATATGCATGAACTAATGCAACTAAATGAATGCCAAGGACTTAATTACAATTTTCTATCCTTAGTAGCTCCTAACACAAAATTGTATAATCACACTTTGTCTTAAATCAACAAAAATATTTCTCAGCCAGGTAACGGGCAGGGGTTATCGGTGCCCTACGAATCACCGTAGTAATGCAGCCGAAGGTTTAAGTACCTTCAGAGGAACAACCACTATAGTATCTACGAATCACCGTAATTTTTATAAATGGTTATTACTCTACCGTAGCCTAGACACCAAGAAATAAAATTTTTCAAATAAAACAATTGTGAAGATACAATTAAGCCCTAGGTGAGCTCGTGACACCCTTAAGTCAAATGTCAGACCTTTATTATTAGTCAAATTCTACGATGAAATGCGTTTGTGGGCAAAGGAAAGGGTGATGAAATCCCTCACCTTATGTGAATTGGGGTATTGCCCTTAGAAAAGAAAATAAGATGAGATGGATGCAAAACAGAAATTAAACGTGAATCTACAATGCAACTAAAATGAAGTTTGTTTTTGTTTTTGGATTTTGAATTATTTTTTATATAAATGCAAATGCAAGCAACCAACAATGCAATTCAAAGTAAAACTAGAGATGAAAGCACAATACCATAGCGTGCAGAATTATTAGCAATTTATTTATTTTTATTATTTTTTTAGCGGCGATTTTTAGCAAGCAAAGCAAAGCAATTCCTCTTGATTTTCCGCTTTGACAACCTGAAAAGAAATTAAACACAAAATATATACAGTTTTTTTAATAGAAAAGAATATATTAAAGGATGGAACTTAAAACAATCTAAAACAAAACAATTTTTTTAAGGATAAGACAAAACAAAACCGAAAACAAATTAAACAAAATAAATTGGGTAAATGAAACATTTTTTTTGTTAATTAAAGAGAAGGAATACTAAAACAAACGGAAAATCAAAACAACTAAAACCAAATGAAACAAAATAACTGAAGGAAAGAAACCTCTTTTTTTTAAAAGAAATTGAGAAAACAAAACAACTTTTTTTTTGTTGGAAACTAAGGCCTTCAAAGCACTGGCCCAAACAATTTGGGAATTGGAGTCGCGATTGTTGGCGTAGTGATTTGGTGGAGGTTGGGTTTTGAGTTGGCGACTTCGGTGATTGATTTCAAGCAGGCGAGCGAGGCCGAGAGTGGTGTACTATCTGGTAGTTTGCGTAGTTCGAGTTGAGGAGCGTTTAGGATGAGGTTGGATTGGTTTGACCTTATTCGATTTTGGGGTTTTCGGTGAGGCTATGCCTGGGTTGAGGGGATTGGCGTTGCAAGTTCGAGTTGCAGTGACGAGGTGGTTGCAGTGTGGAGTTGCGGTCAGGTATGTTAGTTTGTACAGTTGATGGTATGTTGTAGGCTGGTGGTTTTGTTGTGAAGTAGTTTTTCTATCGCAATTTTATGGATTAGGGGATGTTAGGGGCAGATGATTGATGTTGGTCTGATGAACTGAGAAGGATGTGGTTGGTGGAGATTAAGTTATTTGAGGAAGCAGTGATGAAGATGCGATGAAGTATGAGTTGTTTGATGAGTAGTTAGGTGTTTGTCAGTGAGCAGATAGGTGCGGCAGTGATGACAGCAGAGGTGATGTTGAGAGGTGGTTATGATGTTTCATTGTGTTTGGGTGGTTGAATGTAGAGCTTTGGATCTGGTTGGAGTTTGAAGAGTTGAATGAACTGTAGAATGCAGTGTTGATATGAATGGAAGTGTTTGTATATGGTTGTGGGGTGAAATGTTGTATGTTTAGGGAATGTGTATTATTCGATGATGGTCGAAGTGGAATTTTGGGTGCATGAGTTTCGAGTTCAAATTGTAGAGGTGAGTGTACAAACTACAGTTTTCTTTTTCTTTGTTTGGATTGTTATTGTTGAAAGGGTCGCAGTAGAATGGGTTGAAGAGGAGTAATGTGATGAGGACAGTGCGCTTGTAGTTGTTTGTGACAATGGTCAGTTGGCAGTTAAGTGGGGCAGTCAGGGTGTGTGGTGAAATAAGGTGGAGTGACAATATTTTAGTGGTGGAGGTTGACAAGAGGTATGGCAGTAGATATATGAAGTGGGTATGTTGAAATGATGAGGCTGTTGTAGGCAGAGTGGTGTGTTGGTTAGATATGAATAGAATGTTGATATGTATAGTGGAGTCTGAAGTGCAGCAGATGTTGTTTGTGATGGTGAGAAAGAGGGGCAGTGATGAAGTATTGATGGTTGTTAGTCCTTGATATGATGGTTTTGATGACAACAACCTTAGAATAGATTATAAAATAGAAATACTAACATTAAAAGTTTAGATATATATGTATTTGCAGGATCTAACCATGCAGGTATCAAGAATGAAGACTGTACAGTATAGAGATTCAAGATACAGAGATAGAAGACTCATGAGTATCAAGATTATCAAGAGTTCAAGGTTAAGTTTGTTTTATTAGGAATATTTGTTAAAACTCGTAGAAAAGCACTGGCATCTTAATATCCAATTTATTCGTGGAATGGAATCCACTTCGAGCCCGTTAAAGGGATGGAACCCTAAGTAGGATGGAACCTACGAAAATCTAGTGGGACATTGTTTTGTATCCACTAATTTTAATTCAAATGATTTTACAAAATTATCTTGTTTTCAAAATGATTTCAAAACTTTCCTTTTAAAAGATTCAAAACTCTCTATCCTGATTTTAAATAATTTTAGCCTCAAAACATCTTTATTTTCAAAGTTAAAATACTCCTGTTTTTAAATGTCTTTTCAAATAATATATTTAACTTTTATTATTATACTTAGATTTAAATATAAAATTATAGTTAAATTATGTATATATTGTTCTTTATATTTACTTATGAATTTCAACTATATTCAAGTATATTTATAAAGTTTTAAATAGTTTTTATATAAGATAAATATTGTTTTTATAGAAATTCGAATTATCATTTTTTGCTGAGGGATGTCGACATGCCCCTAGATAGTATGTCGACATAGTGACAGTTGAAGTTCAAATTCAAATTTCAAAAGAAGTGTCTATTCGCCATAACTCTTCATGAATGGTCATGGTTGTTGGTTTTCTATAAATAGGGGTCAGTTTCAACAAATTTTCAATCATATTTTTCTGATTTTCACTCCTCTTCATCTTCCACATTTCTTATTACAAAATCATACCATTACTCTGCCGAAATCAACATCGAATCATACTCGATTAACTTCTAGTTTGATTCTACATCACTATCTCTACAAGGTTCTCAGTGCTATTTAGAGTTATAGATTTCTTTGTAATATATTAGCGAGAAAAGGTGTGATTGTAGCCTTGTAAATCAATCAAGCGAGAAAAGGTGTGATTGTAGCCTTGGAAATCAATTGGGTGAACTTATTGCCCCAGAAATCAAGTATCCCTACCCAGAGGATTGGTATTCTGGAGGGTGTACCTCGTAGCCTTGAAATCGAGGGTTGTAATTGTTGAATTGCTTTTGAAAGGAAACCCGTACTTAGTTGTGCGGGACTGGATGTAGGGTAACTCCGAACCAGTATAAAATCCGGTGTGTTCTTTCCTTTACTGCTTTTACTTTATATTTGCATCTGTGTTTGATTCTATGTTCATATCTGTGTCTAATTAGTGTATACATTGTTAATAAAGTTAGATAAACTAAAAAAGATTAACAAATTTCTTAAAACATTATTCACCCCCCATAGTGTTAATTCTAGCCTTAAGATCCTTAATCCGCATTTCTCACATTTGGTATCAGAGCTTTGTTTTCAAAAGTTTCATTATCTGAATTTTGAAAAAATTTCAAAATGGCTACTAACACTAGTACTGCTATTACCACCAACACTAGCTCATTTGTAGAAGGTCAGCCTACTGCCAGACCACCACTTTTTAATGGCAGTAACTATGCATATTGGGCATGTAGGATGAGAATATATTTACAATATGTAGGATTAGATACTTGGAATATCACACAAACTGAATATTCTGAACCCACAACTAATTTTGCACAGTGGATCACTGAGCAAAAGACTGTTGCACAAAATAACTCTAAGGCAATGAATATTCTGTTTTGTTCACTTGAAAGAAATGAATTTAATAGAGTGTCAGTTTGTAAGTCTGCATATGAAATCTGGAAAACTTTGCAAGTAACTCACGAAGGAACAAGCAAAGTTAAACAGACCAAAATTTCCATGCTCACAAATCAGTTTCAGTTATTTAAAATGAATACTAATGAGTCTATTTCGGATATGTATAGTCGATTTCAAGATATTGTGCATTCTTTAATATCTTTGGGAAAGGAATTTTCGGAAGAAGATCAAGTCAGAAATTTTTTGAATTCTCTCACTCCAGAATGGGATCAAAAGACACTTGCAATTGAAGAGGCAAATGACATCAGTACTTTAAAGATAGAAGAATTGATTGGAAATCTAATGTCGTTTGAAGTTCAAATGATCGGGAGAAGAGAAAGCAAAGCATCTGAAAAGAAATCAATGGCATTCAAATCATTGACCGATGGATCAGACTCAAACAGTGACAATGATGAAGAGATAGCATTTATGACCAGAAATTTTAGGAAATTTCTGAAGTACAGAAAATTGAATAGTTCCAAGAGAAACAACTTTAAGAATTCCGGTAATCAGACTACAGTACCAAACTTTATCAAATGCTTCAATTGTGACGAACCAGGTTATATAAAAAATAACTGTCCGTATACAGAAAGGCAGAATCCTCCTATGAACAATGAACCAGCAAAGAAACGGAAGCATGCATTCACTGCTACTCTAGATGACTCAGACTCGTCCTCAAGTGATGATGATCAGAAGACGGATAACTCGATTTTGTGTTTCACTGCAGTTCACGACTCCGACGAGTTCAAAGAAACAGACTCAGAAAAAGGTACACGTTTACAATATAATTGGTTGAAATTGCTTGCATAGAATTAGTTGCTTGATTGTTTGATTGATTGATTTTGAATTGATATGTTGTTTGAATTTTAAAATTTATTTTCTATTTTTACTATTATTTTATTATTATTTTTTTTATTTTTGACACATTCTGAAATATATTATAAGTAAAATAATATTTCAGAAATATAGACATTAACAATAATATTTATATATATATATATTAGATATCTTAGGAAAATCATATCATGAAAATTCACAGGCATATGTCGACATGGCCCCTACCACGATGTCGACATGCCTACCTGAATTTGAATTTCAAATTTTGAATTCAAATGTTTGAATTTCCCTCCACCTTTTCACTTCATTTATTTCTCTGAAAAGATACCTTTTGACCAAAGAATATGTCCTTTGAAAGTCTATTTATCCACTATCTTTTATCATATCTTTTCACTTTCATTTTCAAATTCAAACTTTCTCTTCATATCTTCAAGCACTCTACTCTCTACTCTAATGGCTTCTTCAAGTAACCCCTCAACCATGAGAATTTCCAGAAAAATCAAAAAGCAATTAGTCAATGATCTGGAGGCAATTAAAGCATACATCAATTATGCTAATTATGCCAAAGTCCATCCCGGAAAATTTGCTATTTTTCAAGATTTTTCTTCTTATGAAATTGATTCTCTTTTTGCAAACAATGGTGTTTTAAGTCTTATTGACTCTTCTCAAAACGATTTTGTTTGCTATCCTAATCTTGTCAAAATCTTTTATGCTAATCTAAACTGTGCTTTTTATAATGGAAATGAGAATGAGATTTGGAGTAGTGTCAAAGGGACTCAAATTGTTTTGAATTGTGATCTCTTGGGTACCATTCTTAATTGCAAAAGCACCGGAATGGATCTTTCTAGTTTTAAAATCGATGAACATGATCGTGAGACATTTCATCATATTTTTGAAGGAGATGAAAACTTTGAATTTAAAAACCGAAACTTTCGTCCTAAAGCAAGGATTGTCAATCTTCTTTTACAACATACTTTGACCCCAAGATCGGATAATTTTAACAATCCTACTTCAAAAGTGTGCAAAGCACTTTTTGGTATTTTCGGAAATTATGACATCAATTGGGCGCAAGTTATTTTGGATGAACTTCGTCCTAAAAATTTTGAAATGGGAAAAAACACTTAATATCATGGAATTTACCTTACTCGGATTTTTAACTATTTTGGAGTGGATTTCAAAGGTGAAGAATTTGTCTCTAGAAACGTTTTTAATATCTCAAACATTTCCCTCATGAAAATCCCATATGTTTTTCAACCTTATGAGACTCTTACCGAAAAGGAAGAGCGTTTGGCTCATGAAGAAATGGAAGAGGAAGAAGAAGAAGAAAGGGATGAAATGGAAATAGAAGAAGAAGGTGAAACATCCTTAGAAAGTATTGAATATCCTTCCAATCCATCCAACAAAACCCTTCTCAAAAACCAAAAGATAATTGTGGAGAATCAACGGATTTTAAAACGATCCGTTAGTAAGAAGTTGGATAATATGTCTTCGAAGATTAACAAGTTCTTTTCAAAAGTTAGCAAGAAACTTGGACTATCTTCATCATCCTCATCTTCTAACTAGTTTTATCTTTTAGTATTGTATTTGTCTAAGTTTATTTTATTTCAAATGTTCGTGTAGTTCCTTATGTTTAATCATTGTATTTTCCAATTATGCAATGAAATTGAATTTCCTTCCTATCATCTAGCTTATTTTATATCTAGAATAAATGTTAGTATATTATAGAAATATATATACATCATTATTCAAAAAATAAAATTATCATCAATTTTCACTGAAGTATGTCGACATACCCCCCTTGACCATGTCGACATGTACTGGTCAGAAGTGACTATTGATTTTGAATTTGAAATTTGAATAACTACCAAATGTCTATTCATTTCAAATGAATTTCTACACCTATATATACCTTTGTCTTCCAGAAATCTTCACTGAAATTTATTTCTCATTATCTATATCCTTCATTTCTTTCTCTAATTCAATTATGGCCAATCCTATTCATAATCTATCTGAAAATCTTGAAGAAACACTAAATTCATTCAAGAATATTCTCTCTATCATCCTCCGTAATCAGCGTCACTTAGAATTAAGTCAAATGCAGATGATCAAGGAACAAGAGAGACACTTCGATGCAATTCGTTGGATGATCTCCTCCCTGCACAAAGACGATAACGAAGCACATCCTCCTGTTTCTCTATCTGTTGATAATGAAAATTGGGATGCTATCAAACAAGACCATATCTTTGGAGAAGAAGGATAGGTTGATGTTCCTCATAACGTTTAATTTTCTTACTTTGATTGAATTGTTTGAATTAATTTGTTTGATTTGGTTTGGATTGATACTTTGTGTGGATTGATTTCATTTGGTTTGAAGTTTGATGTATGAAACATGTATATATACATTAAAATAAATATAGTCTTTAGTTAAAGTTATTATGCTCATATGTATCATTATTTCTTAATCTATATATATTCCGTTGTATAGTTTATCAATGCAGGTACTAAAGTCCAAGAGTAAGGGGGAGTAAATTTTTGTTGATGACAAAGGGGGAGAAGTATAAAATATGGTAGTTAGGCATAGATTAAGAGGGAGTTGTTTGTTTTAGGGGGAGTTATTAGGATAGAAGTGATATTTTATAAACAAAGGTTGTCATCATCAAAAAGGGGGAGATTGTTAGTCCTTGAGATGATGGTTTTGATGACAACAACCTTAGAATAGATTATAAAATAGAAATACTAACATTACAAGTTTAGATATATATGTATTTGCAGGATCTAACCATGCAGGTATCAAGAATGAAGACTGTACAGTATAGAGATTCAAGATACAAAGATAGAAGACTCATGAGTATCAAGATTATCAAGAGTTCAAGGTTAAGTTTGTTTTATTAGGAATATTTGTTAAAACTCGTAGAAAAGCACTGGCATCTTAATATCCAATTTATTCGTGGAATGGAATCCACTTCGAGCCCGTTAAAGGGATGGAACCCTAAGTAGGATGGAACCTACGAAAATCTAGTGGGACATTGTTTTGTATCCACTAATTTTAATTCAAATGATTTTACAAAATTATCTTGTTTTCAAAATGATTTCAAAACTTTCCTTTTAAAAGATTCAAAACTCTCTATCCTGATTTTAAATAATTTTAGCCTCAAAACATCTTTATTTTCAAAGTCAAAATACTCCTGTTTTTAAATGTCTTTTCAAATAATATATTTAACTTTTATTATTATACTTAGATTTAAATATAAAATTATAGTTAAATTATGTATTTATTGTTCTTTATATTTACTTATGAATTTCAACTATATTCAAGTATATTTATAAAGTTTTAAATAGTTTTTATATAAGATAAATATTGTTTTTTTAGAAATTCAAATTATCATTTTTTGCTGAGGGATGTCGACATGCCCCTAGATAGTATGTCGACATAGTGACAGTTGAAGTTCAAATTCAAATTTCAAAAGAAGTGTCTATTCGCCATAACTCTTCATGAATGGTCATGGTTGTTGGTTTTCTATAAATATGGGTCAGTTTCAACGAATTTTCAATCATATTTTTCTGATTTTCACTCCTCTTCATCTTCCACATTTCTTATTACAAAATCATACCATTACTCTGCCGAAATCAACATCGAATCATACTCGATTAACTTCTAGTTTGATTCTACATCACTATCTCTACAAGGTTCTCAGTGCTATTCAGAGTTATAGATTTCTTTGTAATATATTAGCGAGAAAAGGTGTGATTGTAGCCTTGTAAATCAATCAAGCGAGAAAAGGTGTGATTGTAGCCTTGGAAATCAATTGGGTGAACTTATTGCCCCAGAAATCAAGTATCCCTACCCAGAGGATTGGTATTCTGGAGGGTGTACCTCGTAGCCTTGAAATCGAGGGTTGTAATTGTTGAATTGCTTTTGAAAGGAAACCCGTACTTAGTTGTGCGGGACTGGATGTAGGGTAACTCCGAACCAGTATAAAATCCGGTGTGTTCTTTCCTTTACTGCTTTTACTTTATATTTGCATCTGTGTTTGATTCTGTGTTCATATCTGTGTCTAATTAGTGTATACATTGTTAATAAAGTTAGATAAACTCAAAAAGATTAACAAATTTCTTAAAACACTATTCACCCCCCTCTAGTGTTAATTCTAGCCTTAATATCCTTAATCCGCATTTCTCACAATGGTCTGTGGTCGTTTTGCTATGAATTGAAGATGGTAGGAAAAGCAGTGGTAGCTGCAGGGGGAGGCAGTAGAGGGATGTTGTTTATGTGCAATTTTTGTGGAAATGTGGTATATGATGTAGGGTGGTTTTGAATGGTTGTGTTGAAGTGGAGAGTATGGAAGTAGTATGTATATGGTGTTGACAGAGAATGGTTATTGAGCAATGGCCAGTGGAGTGGTGGAGATTATGGCATGGCCAGAGAATTTGGTGATGCAGCAGTTTTGCAGTTGTATGGTGTGATATGGCAAGGCAGGCAGGAGAAGTACTGCAGTGTTAGTGAACTGTGGTTCCGGGTCGTTTGTGAGTTGAGGTGGTCGAGGAAGTATCGGTAGCAGATGTTCTGGTTTGATGATGGGGTAGTGCAGCAGTAGTGCAAGAGAGTGAGGTAGTTTGAACAGAAACTGGGTTATACAGAGATGGAAATAGTGAACAATAGAAACTTTGTTGTAATTGAAATTGTAATTTAAACAGTGTTAGAAATGATGTTGCTTTATATGAAATTGCACAGAAGTTTCAATTGTAAAATGAGACAATGTAATTGAAATGCAAAAACAATTGAATGAAATGAAATGTTCTCTTCCCTTTTTTTACTTTTTTTTAATAAGGAAATGCAAAAGCAAATAGAACAACAAAAAAAAACAAACAAAAGGCAAACTAAAATCAAACA
The DNA here is from genome assembly GCA_030737815.1 of Allium fistulosum. NCBI lineage: Eukaryota > Viridiplantae > Streptophyta > Magnoliopsida > Asparagales > Amaryllidaceae > Allium > Allium fistulosum. The sequence continues at coordinate 1,443,472,929 of CM060903.1, read as the reverse complement.
ACACACAAAAGAATTTTCTTTTAAATGTAAACACACACAAAATAAAAAACACAAAAATCAAACAAACTAATAATTCGAAGAATAAAAAAAATCAAAATCAAAACAAATTCCCCGGCAACGGCGCCAAAAACTTGTTCAACGACTAGTTTTCTATCGGTTTAGAAAATAGTCGAAAAAATTCAAATAAAAATAACCGCAAGCGCACGGCGTACAATTCTAGTACGTGGCGAGTACGGGTCGATCCGCAAGAAATTGGTAAGATTTTAAAATTTTCAATTCAATCAAATTAGACCAAAGTGAGAGGAAATTGTTAACTACAAGCAAAATGAAGATAAAACTAGAATTAAAATGTGATTTAAAAACTATTAGACTAAAGAACAATTTAGAGGCAAATCCACTCTCATATTTTTGTAAATCAACAAACAAATAATTTATGATCTCTAACTTTGATATTAAGTGAAATAATCATTGCATTTATCATAAGTATGGTTTGTTTATGTTATTAATTAACATAACTCAAACCATCAAACTATAATACAACAATTATACCACTTATAATTCTCATGAAAATGAAGCCAAAGCAAAAGCTATTTTAAGTATGATCTATTTACTATTGTAACTAGTAATATAGAACATCAAATTTCATTTTTACTTTCATTTCAAAATCGAAAATTAATTAGCAAATGATGATGTAAATTGTGTTTATGTTGAATAAGAATAACTCATTTTCATAAGCAATATAAGCTATCAAATCCACTTGTATAAACTTACATCAAAATTCACATTCATGAAGCATAGAGAAAGAGATCATAAATCATAAAAATGTTGAAATTACATAAAGTTAGAGAGCTTCATCACCCCTAAATTGAAGGGGTTTAGATACTCATTTGTGTTATCAAATCAACACTTGTAAATTTCAACATGAAAAAGCAAAGAAATGAAAACTAAGCAAAGGAAGAAAGAGAGATTAACTACTAACTATTTGCATAAAAATTAAAGCTACACTACTTGCATTAATGTAAATCTAAGCTATGAACATTAAAAGAAAGAGAGCATAGAAATAAGCATTAACATAAAAACAAAGAAAAGCATGTAGAAAAGAGAGGAGAAAGAGGCTTGGAAGCCATTTTTATTTCATAAAACATTGCCATTACAGCTTGTATTTTTCATTTCCTAACTAATACGAAAGAGTAGATGATATGTTCATGTACATAAGAGGGTTATTTATACATGCATAAAACCCTAATTCTATTTTTAGGGAGCTTCCCAAAATGCCCTTAGGAAGTGTAGCCACCAAGTAACCATTAGCCACTAATTAATCTATCATTTGATGTGCATGAAGCTTTAACCTCTACTTAGTTGACCATTAGCTCCTAATTGTACATTTAGGCAAGTGGGTGGGGTCCTCTAGGATCTTGAACTTGAAATATTTCCTCTTTATTCCTTTGTATTTCCTTGTGCATGCATATATCATCATGAATCCCACTTCCATATGCATCAAAATATCCTATAAAAATAATAAAAATTGTTCTTAAAGTGACACATGCACAAAAATGACCATTTTGCCCCTGAATGAAGATGAAAATTAGATGGTTTGAAAATAATTGAATTTTGATTTTAACATGTAAAAATGCCCAAATATGATGTTTATTTAAATAAAAAGAGATAAAATATGGATGTAAATATATGCACATTTACGTGTACATCATGTGCTCTTGATCGGGTAGGTGCATCGGTATCTGATTGTAGCCGGAGTATGCGTCCATGAAGGTTAAGAGCTCATGTCCGGCAGTTGAATCTACAAGCTGATCAATTCTGGGAACGGAAAATTGTTCTTGGGGCATGCTTTATTCAAATCTGAGTAGTCCACACAAGTCCTCCACTTCCCATTGGATTTCCTGACAAGTACCGGGTTGGATACCCACTCTGGATATAAATGCATCTCGGATGAACCCTTTCGTCTTGAGTTTATGTAACGGCCAATTTTTCCATACCCTTTGAATCGACAATAAACCACACGTGTCAAACTTAAATTGCACGAAAACACGGATCATTAAGGTAGAAAGAAAAATAGACAGAATAGAATCTCACACGAATGGAATAATATATAATATCGAACAATATCTTTACAGCGGAAAACTTTTAAAATACATATATCAGAGTCTAACCTAAATTTAGCTCGGACAGTTATAAACATTTGTCCTTACAATTGCTAACAAACATCAAACAAAAACAAACAGACAGCAGCGGATAATAGAATACGTCCATACGTAGATGAATATCTCTAGCTCTCCTCTAGAAAATCCAACCATCTTCGACTAAACCTGAAATTACTCGGATCTAACCCGAGTATTGAAAATACCCGGATCAGGCTTGATAAACCAGCGTGAGAAAAACTCGATAATAAATGACAGTATCATATCTCAGCCTTGAATAAAATCCTTTGAAAGAAAGAGTATCTCATAAGACCACGCCCACACATAAACACGGACGGGTTTTTACCTTACGATAACTAAAACACTTTTATATCAAAACATTTGATATTATTTCTAATGACATCTCTTTGAAAACATTTGCAAATAAACATATTAATCTTAGCCGAAATTGTTACCATTATTAAATTCCAGCATACTAGGTTCTACAAACGAAACCGTAGGTTCTTATTGGAGAATGGATTTCCATACAAATGACCAGGTGAAGGACTACCTTCCGATGGGTACACCTCTAGATGGATGTCCCGAGGAACCATCGCAAAGCTCCTCTACCAACACAAGACCAACCTACCTCTATAACTAGATAGTACCGAATATGTCATCCCTCGGTCGTTACAGACCTTTAAACCGGGCGCCCGAGCATACAAACCACATTAATTTACATCCCAAACGTCATAGCAGGAAGAAATATATCTAGGAAGGGATGATCATACCCTAGTTGGGAATGATCCACTTAGCATTGCTGCATCTAACCCTGTTTCGTTCATTTCCGGTTGATGAGGCTCGAGGCAACAATTACCTTTTCACATAGCACATCTTCTTCACTTTGAATGCCATATAGCCATTCCACATTCACAAGACCGATTTCTATAAACGTATAACTTCCTGAACTTGTAAGGCTCGGGAAAGGGTATTAAGCTAAGAAAGGTGTCTTCTCCGCCACTAAACTGATATACTTTTATAGAGATCGCTCGTTGTGATTTGAAATGCAAGGTCAGACATTCTTCCATATAAGTTCGTTTTGGGACTGAACGAAACCGAAGGTACTTTCCTCGGCCATTACTAGGCGAGAAGCCCTTATGGTCTTGAGATTTTTCATAACAAAGAGACCACTGCTACAACATAGTGAATCGAGAGTTTATCCCCAATTAATCAACAAGTAGTCCCTTGTTATTATTCGTCTCAATATCTCCGTCTTCAAACATCTTCATTTTTAGAACACGTAAATTTGTTCGAAGTGGTTTTCGAATAGGAACCATCCAAATTCGACCCCGGTTCCTCCGAAATCCAATTATCGATAAAAATTGAATATGAGTATACAGGATTTATTAGGTCACTTTTCACTTTAATTCTTTTCAGATGATTTCGAAGTCTCTTTTTTGTCTTAGAGTAATTCTAATTAAGTCATTCTTTTTCTTTGGATAATATCTCAAATTTCCTCTCTTAAGTCTCGATCCAAATTCCTTAACTTTTAGACGGGTCAAAAACAATGTATTTAAGACATCATTTACTACGAACCCTAAATCAATCTTAGTAAACATTTTTGAGTAAATAGGATCATAGAAATCATTCTAATTTTACTCAACATCAATTTCTGTATTCAACAAGTGCTATGGGCGGAATAACGGCGAAATCACCTTTCAAATTCCACGAATAGGATGAGGCCCTCTTTGGATTTTAACACCAAGTATAAGAAGATTATCTGTATACAATCCAAGTTGTAGTTTATTCAATTCAGAGATTGCTTAAATTTTGGATCATACTAATCTTCTTTTATTTTGGAAACCTTAATATAGTCTTTTTAGAGCATCCGGGCTTTCCATTCGATCTGTTCCACCCCTCGCCTAAGAAAAGAAAACATAGGCCAGGTAAGTTCAGGGCACTAGTTGCTCCATCCCTAACCTTAGTTAAACACTTTGTTTTATCTTCCCAGATCTCACAGGCGGGACAAATGTACTAGTCGTTTCCGCATACTCTGTTGTCAACTTTATTATGGAATTGATTATAAAGATTCCAATTTATCTTTTAAACACTTAATTTTCCTTTTAAAAACATTCATAATAGATTCTGGGAAAAATCGTTACATTTAAACTCATATTCCAAAAGATATAGAATTCGCAGCATAAAAGTGCTGCGGAAAGTGTAATATAAGTTTATTTGGTTTAAACAACTTTAAAATAGTTGAAAATTCATATTTTCCACTTCAAATCTCTTCTAAACTATTCATATAGATTTATCAAATTTATTTCATATTTTTCCTTAATTAAAAAAAGTTCATTTAAACGGATTTCCCGTTATGGTCACTAAACTCACTAGCACGATTTTTCTAGAAAATTGATTTGGACATACTTCAAAATATACTTAATGAAATTTTGATTTTCTTTCTTCGTTTAGAAGATACAGATATAATGGTCTGGAATTTTCTTATCTCGAAAAATTCCGAGCTATATTCCACTCTATACACTCATTTGAACTTTTCGACGTGAAATCGCAAACTACCGTTACACGACACGCCTAATTTTAACTTGTTTTTCTATACTTGAAATAATATATTCAAATTAAATTTTATTACTTATAAAACCATTAAAAATCATTTTAAACCAATATTTTCGCCTTTTTAAAGTATTAGAAATGTATTATCACTATTTCCATATTATAATATTATTTTATTCCTATTATTTTAATAATAAATTTTAAAATCCAATTTCAATTCTAACTTCAAAATAAACTCAATTAAAACTTAGATTTCAAATCTAATTTCAACCTTAATCTCAATTTCAATTTTCAAAAATCGATTTCAATTTCAATTTCACTATTCATCCCAATTTCAATTTCAATTTAACTTTCCATTTCAAAACAAATTCCACTTCTAATTTCAAATTCTCTTTTATTTTCACTTTAATTTCAATTCCAATTAAAAAGTGACTTATTTTTCCAAAGTATATCATATCACCAAATTAGGGTCTTATTTGATAAAGGAAATACTTAATCAAAATGAGCATAACCAAGTTCACTGTAACGACCCAGTATTTTGGACCATTCGCATCCGCATATGTCGGACTTGAATAATTCAAAATACCGCATTGTTAATTTAAATTTGGCAAAACTGAACATATACAGTGAATAAATAATCACAGATCACAAACATAGAGTAATAAATGCAGCGGAAGTAAAAGAGATAGTAGTTCGTGAAGCTACTATATAAATATATAAGATACATCAGAGTTAAACAAGATACAATAGAAGAGTAACACTATACATCAGTTACAAATCAGAATACATCATTGGAATCAACTGGATATCTGAAAGCTGGATAGATAGCTGGATCTCCAAGCGAAGCTCCAACTCCAAAGGTGAGTCTCAAATACTGGAACACTCAGTCTGACCCGAGCGTAAAGCAAAACACAAAATACTCGAGTCAGGATTAACATTCTTATATCAATAAATCCAACTCAAGTGAAATAGCAACTGAAATACAAGTAACTCAAAGGATGTTTGGAATAAACATCCTTTAAGGATTCGTTAAACTATCTACTATGTAGTAGTGTACGATAAGTAGATAATGTCTATTAGTAATATAAAATATCAAACTAGTGTTAAGGCATTACCATTATCCCCCTTAACACATTTTATACAAGCGTTATAGTCTATACAGCACTGTAAACTCCACCGTAAACTAGTAGGATATCAGGGAGTACTCCATAGGTATAACACAAAACAAATTCGTAGTGGTCGCGTATATAGGGATACAAGTATGACAAGGCACATGAGGCAATACCCAAGGTAGTGAAACTACCGTTTTCCTGATCCGGACTGGTGAGAACGCATCGCTGCAGCGATCACAACACCGCAAAACAACACTCCCAAAATCAAGGGTGCACCAATCGACAACAAGTAATGAGTAGTTTTCGAAGAAGTGTGTTCGCTCGAGGTAGTTGACCTCCATTTGGCCCGGCACGGCTCCTGTTTTAGTCATTTCCAATTTGACACAAGTGTCAAGGCTATCCATTATCGTTCTCTTTCTTCAATCATCACGTTCATCATTCCAACCACTTCATTCTGGATCACACTCCGCGTATAGTTATTAAAGTGTTTTTCGGTTTAGACAGTGAGTATGTCCCTAACCGATTCCGGTCTCTTTAATAACTTCCGTAATTATTACACCGATTGGTCGTTTATATATTTCAAAAAACAAATCAATTACAATTTCAATTAGAATTTGTAAACCAACATTTCATTCGTCTTTCTAAAACAATTTCCATAATTTATGTTTCAAAACTTCCAAATTACCATTTCAAAATCTTATAATTCAATTTCAATCTTTATTTAAAACAATTCAAATATTGATTTAAATTCGTATATAAGTTTCATTCAGAAATCATTTAAATTAATTTAATTTAACATTCAAATCAATTTAAATCCATTTATCGATTTCATTCAATATCCGTTAAGTAAATTTTCATTTAAACAATTTCTATTTAATTTCCAATTCATTAAAACAATTACTTAAGTTCAACGCTATTATATCAAACTTACAAATTGCATTAAATTAAATTCATCAAATTAAATTCTTTACATTTCAAGTCTTACAATAATTACAAAAATATCACATTTTCATTTCTTGTTAAAGAAATTCAATTTCACTCATTTATTTACTTAGTCACAATTTCAAAACTCAATTAATAAAGAAACTTAATTTCACTTATTAAAAAGTTCAATTTCAATTATCAAAGAATTCAATTTTATTTAATTATTAAACAATTCAATCTCATTTAAATTATTAAATAATTTCAAGACTTTAATTATTAACTAATTTCAAACTTAATTATTAATAATTCCAAATTTAATTATTAAATAATTAATTTTAAAACAACATTTTTCAACAACTTCTATGTTAATATTTTGTTTCGGATTATTAAATATTAACATTTCCTTCCTTTAAAATTCAAATTCCCACTTTTTTCAAAACCTTATCATTTATTCAAATAAAATCTTTATTATATTTTAAATCAAATTATTGACCAATCGGGTTTTATTTAATTCTCTATCCTAGGTCAAAGTTCAATTTGGGTATCTATCATTTCAACCCGATTCCAATTCAATTCAAAATCAAAGCATAGCAAAGGAAACTTGCAGTGTGATAACTGGGATGGTGTCAAAGTAAATAAACAAGCAATAACAACAACCAATATCAATCCAATAATCAATTCAAATAATCCTGAAATAATCGTTTTAATTCACATTGTTGTTTGTGCAAATTAATATAATTATTTCTAGAATCTACACTATCATTTCATGTAGATTAAAGATTATTACACTAATAATTATACGGTTCTTCACTTGATATCTATTGTTCAATTTCAAACTACATCAATTTATACACATACATTTAAATGGTTCAAGGTGTGGTTAACACTATTTCTACGTGTCAATTTATTTAAAATTGAAAGAGGTCATATTATGCAATGTCATCAATCAAATTAACACATATATCAAATCTAACTATCCTACGTCAATTTCAATTTCAAATTATTTATCACTTACAACATTAACAATTTAACGTCCAATGTAAACATCAAACAATCAATCATTTAGCAAACAAACTGGATTATCATTGTATATATAACAGATAATGGTGTCAGATGTCACAGGTGAACTGATATAAGTAATAGCATATATAACAGTGTAATTAACTAACAGCAGCATATTTCAATTGTCTTTCAAATGAAATCAAATTTAATAAATAAAAGAACATTAATCGTGAGTGATTGCTCACCTTTCGAGGCTAGAGACGAACGGGAAAGAGATGAGTTACGAATCCAGGTACGAATTCCAAAACAAGCTAGATTGGCCCGAATTGACGAATAAGGCTGATAAATCAAAATTGACGAGATCAAATTAGAACTGGACCGATGAAAACAATTTGAATAAATTTTTGATATAACTATATATATATATAACATTATTATTTCCTTACTTAATCAATATTTCATTTTTAAGACCGATATCAAAAAAATGCACATGTAAATAAAATCATTGTTTATATTAAAACACATATATTGAGATTTAAAATACATACAGTACACGTATATTTGATATCTACCTACATATAATATATCTTATAAAAAAACCATAACTAATATAACTAGTACATATAGACTCTACTGGAAATTACAAAAATCCGGGCCTAATTGGTTAAAATTTATACAAGCACAAATATTTATTTTTAATGTATGTGTATTTTAATTAAGTAAAAATAAACTATAAACAGATTTGAACATGAATGTACTTGCTAATATAAACTTACATACAGAGAAAACAACACTAGACTTACATCCATCTTTTGAAACATAAAAGCTTCGCATGCAGAAGCCTGTGCATTTATGTATATAATGCATATATAATAAAATACACTATTATATTTTAAAGATGTGTACAAATTATATATAATACTTCTTGATACAAAAATGTACATATATAGACAACAGAAATCTACAAAATATATATAAGCAGTATACTTATACACTTAAAAAAAACAAATATATACGTATTATTGACTATAAAGGAAGTCTAAAAACAAAACTTATAAACAAAGGAAGCAATCAGCTCATATAGTAATAGCTATGGTAACAACTCATATAACTCACTCATATACTAACATATTAAACCATAACCATATATGCAACTCAATAACTATATATATATACTATATGTGTTAGCTTAGATAAACCTGAATACATACCAATGCATAGATATATATACGTAAAAATTAACGGTAACCGAGATTTTATAAAACTCCAATAGATCTGAAAAACACACTTTATATCTGCACATATTTACAAAGCACGAACAACTGATGACAAAGATAGGTATATAAAACAAGATGATTTCAAGATAAAGGAACTCACGGCTACGTTGACAGATCTGAGCATGGGATGAGGTGGAGTGCACGTGGCTGTGTCAGAGGCTCGGGCACGGTCAGGCGAACGGTGCCAGGGAGATCGGCTGTGTTGCGTGCATTAGTGGTGGGGAAAGGGGGAAGAGAACCGAGGCGAGCATGGTGGTTTGGTGCTACTAGGCAGACATGGGAGAGGAAAACGTGGATGACAGGTGGAGGAGCACTAGCTCGGGTGGAAGCGTGGGCTAAGTGAGTGGTCGGGGCTGAAGAAAGTGATCGGGGTGAGTGGGTGCGGTGATGGCGTGGGTGGAGGAAGGCCGATGAGAAGAGCAGTGAAATGGAACAGGCGGAGGAATACTTTGTAAACTTCATTCATTTTTTTTTGAGGGACAAGGAAAAGAATGAGAGGGGAAGGAGAATGAATGTTTGCATGGAATGTAGGAGGAGGCCATGCAATTGCCAAGACAAAACCATAAAGTTAGATATGTAATTTAAAATTTTTGAGAAGCTGTAACATGTTCCTAAAAATATGTGAACAAGCTTTTAATAAATACGTTGTACGTTTTTTCTTCTTTCTCTAGGCTAGTGGGGATGAACAGTTAATGTAACTTATTATTTACATTATTAAATCTAACTTTCCCAAATGCCCCGAAGAAATAAAGTGGTGGTCGTGAAAGTAATCACCTAATAAACTTGTATAGGGAATTATGACAGTTACACGTTTATTTATGCCAATAAATAAAGACAAATGATTGTAGAAATCCTACGTTGGGAAACTGAATGGACATAGGAAAGTTAAACGGGTACCGATGCATTAGACCGTTATGCAGTTTCCGCTGCGTATCGAACTTCAAAACACAAGATTGAATATATTGCAGAGATCAGCACAACTAGACGATCAAAAAAGTATGCAGATATCAGTGGTACGATTGAATTATAAAATTCGAATTTTCTACTAGCGGAAAATGCAGCAAAAACGCAGAAAAATAAGGTCGACGGAGCTAAAGAAGTCCGAATTTGGAAAAACGAAAAATGACGTTTGCTCAGAAGACGGTTTAGAATTTTTCTATGTAAAAATATTTAGGTTCCGAAAACATTTTATTAACATCGATTTTTTAACTGATTAAATTGAAGTAAATTTACGCACGAAATAAACTTTCATATTTTCGGACGAAAATTTACCAGTTGCTATGTTTAACTAGACGCATTCCAAATATCAAATTTATATTTCAAAATTTTATCGTTTAAAATTTCACAAAATTTCAACTAATTACGATATTAAAACCGTTAAAATTTACGGGTCGTTACACTCTCCCCCACTCAAAACTTTTCGTCCCCGAAAAGGAAGGAGGTAGGAGAATAGAAACAACCAGAAAGAAAATAGATTGGAATACAAGTAAAACAATTAATTTAAACCATATAAATTTCAATTTAAATTAATTAATATTTAACAATTTGGTTAAATCCCTTTGAGTTCACTTAAGTTAAATCAATCTATCTAAATTCATTATCTTATTATCTAGTCATCCTCAATTAACAATTTCTAAATCATCAATTTGTATAATCATTTATTGTACTCGTATTTTATTCAACAAATTTAATTCTTTTATTCCATATTATTATTAAGTATATTCCACTTAATATAACTTATTACATATATTTAAACCATATAAATTAATTTAAACCATATAAATTTCAATTTCAATTAATTTATATTCAATAATTGGTTTAAATTTAAGGTATTTCCATAAGTCGATCTAATTCCAATTGTTAATTCTTTCAGGAAAAATTTATTATATTCACCTTATTCAATTAACTTATTATTCTATCATCTTTGTTAGCATTTTTTTTGTATAACTAAAACCTAAGTGTATAATACTTATTATAAACGCTCAAATTTATTTATAAAATCATTTTATATTGTATATTATCCAATTACATTTTAACTTCTGAATAATTTAGGTAAGTTATATTGGAATGCAATTTAGTACTATACAAATAAAATTTTCAAATTCAATTATTTCAAGTTTAAATACTTATTCAAAATTTAGTTTTATTTATAATTGAAAACATCTTTTAACATGATTTTTTTAAGAATTTAATTTTCATTTAATTTCAAACCCTTTAGAAATAATTATGTATATATTATATATATTAAATCTAATTAAATTTAAAATAATATACCCATATATATATATATATATAAATCAAGTCATACTTAAGAAATTTAAATCAAAAATATTTTTCCAAAACAAAACCGTAGCAAAGCTACAGAATGGTTTCTCCACTTCGAAACTCGAAAATGAATGTCGATGATGCGGCCGCCATCACCGAAATTAGTTTCCAGTGACGAAGAGAAGAGCACTGATTTCAAACATTATAAAATTCTCTGAAAACGATTTATATTCGAAAATATTTTAAATACTATACACTTTAAAACTTTCAAATCAAAGTTTGAAATCACCAGAAATTAAATTCTCAAATTCTTTCTTTAAATTCCTTTCAAATCCCAAATCAAATTTTAACCAAGTTTCATAAATTCATTTATTTATATTATGCAATAATCAATGGTTTACAGAACAATAAATGAGAATCAAATATTATTATTTCTGAAAACAAATTCATTAACAATTTAATTTCAGAAAACTTATATTATATATAATATAATCATACAAAACTTTTATTTTATTTACCAAATTTGAAAACGATATTGTGTCAGTTTGCTCTGCTCAAGTGTTTTGGAAATCCTATCGATAGCGTTGATCAGACGAATCGATCAAAAACCCAAATCAACATCAACAACTCAGACAACACAATGTATATTAAAACATTTTAAAATATTAATTTATAAATACACTTCCTCGCTCAACGATACAGTAACGGATTTCAAAGCAAGGATAGGGATTCAAATTTGATTAATTCAATCAAAGAAAATTTTGATTTGAGAATAAGTTGGAACGAAAGATAAGATGATTATTTAACCGAATAAGGAAATAGAAAATCTTATATAAATCGTGGGCAACCATAACCGGGTCGACCGTGACTTCAAGAATAAGATCGATGTGGAATTCCGAGGTGAATCGACATTCGATCTCAAGAAATAGAATTCAGGTATAGCAGGAGATAGATAGCATCGTAAACCGAGGATATAGAAATCTCCGGTGAATCGATGCCAATTGCAAAGGAGTTTCACCCATTTACAAAATTTCGAAGATTGGCGAGACCGCCGATCCATTATAAAGATCATTCAAAGTGGAGTTATGAGATGCTCCAGAATTGAAAGAAAAAGAATAGTGAGGAACACGAATGAAATTTGGAACCGCAAGGAACGTTCCAAAATTCAAAGGAATCAAGTCAAAAGGAAGAGACTGAAACTCGAATGAGAGTGATTCTGTAAATACATTTACCATATATATTCAGTTTTGCCTAGAGCTACCAAAGCTCTGATACCAACTGTAACGGACCGCGTCAGTGGGGTAACGCCCACCGTAGCATACAGCAGTACCTGTGTTCTGCCTTTACAGCCAGCCTCTCGACTGCACCAACCCCACAGGGACATGTAGGAGTAAGAGTCATCCGCTCGCTACCAAACCAAATGCGAGAACCCCCTATCATGCTGCACCCGCCAAGTGCATAGGCAGACACACATGTCGGACTTGAATAATTCAAAATACCGCGTTGTTAATTTAAATTTGGCAAAACTGAACATATACAGTAAATAAATAATCACATATCACAGACACAGAGTAATAAATGCAGCAGAAGTAAAAGAGATAGTAGTTCATGAAGCTACTATATAAATATATAAGATACATCAGAGTTAAACAAGATACAACAGAAGAGTAACACTATACATCAGGTACAAATCAGAATACATCATTGGAATCAACTGGATATCTGAAAGCTGGATAGATAGCTGGATCTCCAAGTGAAGCTCCAACTCCAAAGGTGAGTCTCGAATACTGGAACACTCAGTCTGACCCGAGCGTAAAGCAAAACACAAAACACTCGAGTCAGGATTAACATTCTTATATCAATAAATCCAACTCAAGTGAAATAGCAACTGGAATACAAGTAACTCAAAGGATGTTTGGAATAACCATCCTTTAAGGATCCGTTAAACTATCGACTATGTAGTAGTGTACGATAAGTAGATAATGTCTATCAGTAATATAAAATATCAAACTAGTGTTAAGGCGTTACCATTATCCCCCTTAACACATTTTATACAAGCGTTATAGTCTATACAGCACTGTAAACTCCACCGTAAACTAGTGGGATATCAGGGAGTACTCCATAGGTATAACACAAAACAAATTCGTAGTGGTCGCGTATATAGGGATACAAGTATGACAAGGCACATGAGGCAATACCCAAGGTAGTGAAACTACCGTTTGCCTGATCCGGACTGGTGAGAATGCATCGCCGCAGAGATCGCAACACCGCAAAACAACACTCCCAAAATCAAGGGTGCACCAATCGACAACAAGTAATGAGTAGTTTTCGAAGAAGTGTGTTCGCTAGAGGTAGCTGACCTCCATTTGGCCCGGCACGGTTCCTGTTTTAGTCATTTCCAATTTTACACAAGTGTCAAGGCTATCCATTATCGTTCTCTTTCTTCAGTCATCACGTTCATCATTCCAACCACTTCATTCTGGATCACACTCCACGTATAGTTATTAAAGTGGTTTTCGGTTTAGACAGTGAGTATGTCCCTAACCGATTCCGGTCTCTTTAATAACTTCCGTAATTATTACACCGATTGGTCGTTTATATATTTCAAAAAACAAATCAATTACAATTTCAATTAGAATTTGTAAACCAACATTTCATTTGTCTTTCTAAAACAATTTCCATAATTTATGTTTCAAAACTTCCAAATTACCATTTCAAAATCTTGTAATTCTATTTCAATCTTTATTTAAAACAATTCAAATATTGATTTAAATTCGTATATAAGTTTCATTCAGAAATCATTTAAATTAATTTAATTTAACATTCAAATCAATTTAAATCCATTTATCGATTTCATTCAATATCCGTTAAGTAAATTTTCATTTAAACAATTTCTATTTAATTTCCAATTCATTAAAACAATTACTTAAGTTCAACGCTATTATATCAAACTTACAAATTGCATTAAATTAAATTCATCAAATTAAATTCTTTACATTTCAAGTCTTACATTAATTACAAAAATATCACATTTTCATTTCTTGTTAAAGGAATTCAATTTCACTCATTTATTTACTTAGTCACAATTTCAAAACTCAATTAATAAAGAAACTTAATTTCACTTATTAAAAAGTTCAATTTCAATTATCAAAGAATTCAATTTTATTTAATTGTTAAACAATTCAATCTCATTTAAATTATTAAATAATTTTAAGACTTTAATTATTAACTAATTTCAAACTTAATTATTAATAATTCCAAATTTAATTATTAAATAATTAATTTTAAAACAACATTTTTCAACAACTTCTATGTTAATATTTTGTTTCGGATTATTAAATATTAACATTTCCTTTCTTTAAAATTCAAATTCCCACTTTATTTCAAAACCTTATCATTTATTCAAATAAAATCTTTATTATATTTTAAATCAAATTATTGACCAATCGGGTTTTATTTAATTCTCTATCCTAGGTCAAAGTTCAATTTGGGTATTTATCATTTCAACCCGATTCCAATTCAATTCAAAATCAAAGCATAGCAAAGGGAACTTGCAGTGTGATAACTGGGATGGTGTCAAAGTAAATAAACAAGCAATAACAACAACCAATATCAATCCAATAATCAATTCAAATAATCCCGAAATAATCGTCTTAATTCACATTGTTGTTTGTGCAAATTAATATAATTATTTCAAGAATCTACACTATCATTTCATGTAGATTAAAGATTATTACACTAATAATTATACGGTTCTTCACTTGATATCTATTGTTCAATTTCAAACTACATCAATTTATACACATACATTTAAATGGTTCAAGGTGTGGTTAACACTATTTCTACGTGTCAATTTATTTAAAATTGAAAGAGGTCATATTATGCAATGTCATCAATCAAATTAACACATATATCAAATCTAACTATCCTACGTCAATTTCAATTTCAAATTATTTATCACTTACAACATTAACAATTTAACGTCCAATGTAAACATCAAACAATCAATCATTTAGCAAACAAACTGGATTATCATTGTATATATAACAGATAATGGTGTCAGATGTCACAGGTGAACTGATATAAGTAATAGCATATATAACAGTGTAATTAACTAACAGCAGCATATTTCAATTGTCTTTCAAATGAAATCAAATTTAATAAATAAAAGAACATTAATCGTGAGTGATTGCTCACCTTTCGAGGCTAGAGACGAACGGGAAAGAGATGAGTTACGAATCCAGGTACGAATTCCAAAACAAGCTAGATTGGCCCGAATTGACGAATAAGGCTGATAAATCAAAATTGACGAGATCAAATTAGAACTGGACCGATGAAAACAATTTGAATAAATTTTTGATATAACTATATATATATATAACATTATTATTTCCTTACTTAATCAATATTTCATTTTTAAGACCGATATCAAAAAAATGCACATGTAAATAAAATCATTGTTTATATTAAAACACATATATTGAGATTTAAAATACATACAGTACACGTATATTTGATATCTACCTACATATAATATATCTTATAAAAAAACCATAACTAATATAACTAGTACATATAGACTCTACTGGAAAATTACAAAAATCCGGGCCTAATTGGTTAAAATTTATACAAGCACAAATATTTATTTTTAATGTATGTGTATTTTAATTAAGTAAAAATAAACTATAAACAGATTTGAACATGAATGTACTTGCTAATATAAACTTACATATAGAGAAAACAACACTAGACTTACATCCATCTTTTGAAACATAAAAGCTTCGCATGCAGAAGCCTGTGCATCTATGTATAAAATGCATATATAATAAAATACACTATTATATTTTAAAGATGTGTATAGATTATATATAATACTTCTTGATACAAAAATGAACATATATAGACAACAGAAATCTACAAAATATATAGAAGCAGTATACTTATACACTTTTAAAAAAAACAAATATATACGTATTATTGACTATAAAGGAAATCTACAAACAAAACTTATAAACAAAGGAAGCAATCGGCTCATATAGTAATAGCTATGGTAACAGCTCATATAACTCACGCATATACTAACATATTAAACCATAACCATATATGCAACTCAATAACTATATATATACTATATGTGTTAGCTTAGATAAACCTGAATACATACCAATGCATAGATATATATACGTAAAAATTAACGGTAACCGAGATTTTATAAAACTCCAATAGATCTGAAAAACACACATTATATCTGCACATATTTACAAAGCACGAACAACTGATGACAAAGATAGGTATATAAAACAAGATGATTTCAAGATAAAGGAACTCACAGCTGTGTTGACAGATCTGAGCATGTGATGAGGCGGAGTGCATGTGGCTGTGTCAGAGGCTCGGGCACGGTCAGGCGAACGGTGCCAGGGAGATCGGCTGTGTTGCGTGCATTAGTGGAGGGGAAAGGGGGAAGAGAACCGTGGCGAGCATGGTGGTTTGGTGCTACTAGGCAGACATGGGAGAGGAAAACGTGGATGACAGGTGGAGGAGCACTGGCTCGGGTGGAAGCGTGGGCTAAGTGAGTGGTCGGGGCTGAAGAAAGCGATCGGGGTGAGTGGGTGCGGTGATGGCGTGGGCGGAGGAAGGCCGATGAGAAGAGCAGTGAAATGGAACAGGCGGAGGAATACTTTGTAAACTTCATTCATTTTTTTTGAGGGACAAGGAAAAGAATGAGAGGGGAAGGAGAATGAATGTTTGCATGGAATGTAGGAGGAGGCCATGCAATTGCCAAGACAAAATCATAAAGTTAGATATGTAATTTAAAAATTTTGAGAAGCCGTAACCTGTTCCCAAAAATATACGTTGTACGTTTTTTCTTCTTTCTCTAGGCTAGTGGAGATGAACAGTTAATGTAACTTATTATTTACATTATTAAATTTAACTTTCCCAAATGCCCCGAAGAAATAAAGTGGTGGTCATGAAAGTAATCACCTAATAAACTTGTATAGGGAATTATGACAGTTACACGTGAATTCATGCCAATAAATAAATACAAATGACTGTAGAAATCCTACGTTGGGAAACTGAATGGACATAGGAAATTTAAACGGGTACCGATGCATTAGACCGATACGCAGTTTCCGCTGCGTATCAAACTTCAAAACACAAGATTGAATATATCGCAGAGATCAGCACAACTAGACGGTCAAAAAGGTATACAGATATCAGTGGTACGATTGAATTATAAAATTCGAATTTTCTACTAGCGGAAAATGTAGCAAAAACGCAGAAAAATAAGGTCGACGGAGCTAAAGAAGTCCGAATTTGGAAAAACGAAAAATGCCGTTTGCTCAGAAGATGGTTTAGAATTTTTCTATGTAAAAATATTTAGGTTCCGAAAACATTTTATTTTCATCGTTTTTTTAACTGATTAAATTGAATTAAATTTACGCACGAAATAAACTTTCATATTTTCGGACGAAAATTTACCAGTTGCTATGTTTAACTAGACGCATTCCAAATATCAAATTTATATTTTAAAATTTTATCATTTAAAATTTCACAAAATTTCAACTAATTACGATATTAAAACCGTTAAAATTTACGGGTCGTTACATTCACATCTATCACCAACATAATTATGGTCCATATATAAGCTAACATGATAAATAATCACAACCATAAACACTTGCTACTTATTCAAACATAACACAAACATAACCAAACATCCATAACAACATTTAAAGGGGTGTATATTTGCATATGTCATAAGATAATTATTATAGCAAAATCAAAATACGATCTTTTAAAAGCGATGAGAATTTCTCACCTTTATTTCCACTCCGTCAATATTTTTTGTAAGCTATGTGCTTCTCGAACTAACGTGCTATTTCCAAACGTCTCGAATTCTCTCCTTAATTTATTTTCTTTCCTAACCGCTTTCTTTTTCCTCTTTTTTTTTCTTTTTCCTTTTTTTTACATGGAGGGTGCGGCCTTGGGTAGGTCCTAGGGGGCGGGTATGGTTGGAGTTTGGGCTCAGGTTGGCGGGTATGGGTTGGGTGCGTGGATTTTGAGGCGGGTATGGGGGTGTAAGAGGTGGGAGGTGCTTGGGGGGCTCGTCCTTGGCTATAGATGGTGGGTGGAGCTCGGGTGTGTGGTAGTGGAGCTTGGCCCTGGGATTTAGGAGGTGGGTAGGTGGTGTTGGAGACGTGTATGGGTGTTGTGGTGCTTGGTTGAGATGGTGGAAGGAAATGGAGGAAGTTATGGAAGGGGAAGATAGGTTGGATGCTATGGAAATGGAAGTGGAGAGGATAAAGAAGAAGAAAGTGAAGAAGGAAGTAAGGAATGAAGTGTAAAAGAATGGAAGGTATGCATGCTTATTTATACTTGAATTTGGAAGGTAAATGACTTAAATACCCTTGACTTGCTTTTTGACTTTTTCTTAACAGGATAAGAAGTGAATTTATGGTGAAAGATGACATGATTTGATTCATGTAATGATGCTTGCCTCTTTTTCTTAATTTACAAAATGTTTAAATATTAATTTGCTTAGTTCCATGCATGAAGAGACTTGCATTAATGGTGAGAAGATATGTTTTAGTCCTTATGTAATGATTTGGTTACTTTTCCATAACTTAGAAAACACTTAAACTACATTTTTCTCCTTTTCCATGCATCTCATTAATGAGATATGACATCTAAGTAATGATGTTGTTTTATAAAGTTACTTAAACACTCTTTTGTCAAATCATGCTTTTACACTTTCCTTTATCCTTTTTCTTTTTTTTACTTTATAAAAAGTGACATTTTGATTTTTAAGATGAAAATGAAAGTGTTGTATAGTTTGTAAAGTTGTATTATATAAGTTACAAAGTGCATATGATCATTTAACGTTGCGACGACTTGTTTTGGTTGAAAACGGTGTTTTTTGTTGACATATTTTACAGTCAAAATTTGACGTTTTTGTTAAACTATATTTTAAAGTAAATCAAACTTAAAAATGAACTTTTTACATCTTTTAAATAAATTAAAACATGTCTATTCATGTTTTAAAATTATATTTATTATCAAAATATCTATTTTTACGGTGTATGTTATAGATTTTGGTTATTTTTGGTTATTTTTGTTATTTTTGTTACCAAACTGACAAAATGCAACAAAATTTGGTTATTTTTGTAAAACGATTATTAACATATTTTTTAAATCTTTTAATATACTTTTATTATCTTTATTAGGTGTTTTTTTATAAGATTTAACTTTTCAAATAAATATTTAAGTGGAAATTAGGGAGGCATCCCTATCATACTTTCATATTGTAAAGCGGGCCCCTGTCAAAGTTTCATTGTAAATCCGGTCCCTATTTTCTAGAAACAAAGAAAAATTATTGCTTAAATGTCAGCAACTTTTATAAATAAGTGTTGATATTTCAGCAACTTTCCCTGTCAAAGTTTCATTGTAAATCCGGTCCCTATTTTCTAGAAACAAAGAAAAATTATTGCTGAAATGTCAGCAACTTTTATAAATAAGTGCTGAAATTTTAGCAACTTTCATACACTATGTTCATAGTGTACAGAAAAATTGCAGAAATGTCAGCCACTTTTATAAATAAGTGCTGATATTTCAGCAACTTTCATACATTATGTTCACAGTGTACAGAAAAGTTGCGGAAATGTCAGCAACTTTTATGAAAAGTTGCATCATGCTCGGCAATAATCGTGAATAAAAAACAGGGACCTAATTTACACTGAAATTTAGTAAAGGACTTTTCGTGTATTTTGAACCTTAATAAGGACCTGTGCCAAAAGTACTCAATATTTAAATCCATTTATTTAAGCCTTTATTTATTTTTAACAAAACTTAACTTTTGCTGATTTGTTCTAAAATCCAAACTTATACTTTTTAAATTATTAACTATAAGAATAAATAATTTCTCTATTATTATTTATTGTATATAATTTATTTATTTAAGCTTTAAACCTTTTTAAATTTAAAATAAATAAAATACCTCATTTTCGAAGTAGCGAAATTATGGGTCATAATAGTTTATCCCCCTCTTCTTTCAGGGCGGCAAATCTCTCTGGATCCATACCACACCTTTTCTACTTAACCGGGACATGCTGCGGGTCAATATTCAATGTATGGCTCGTGATGTTCGGCGAGATCCCACACATGTCTGAGTGCGTCCAGACAAACACGTCAAGGTTTGCCTGGAGAAATTCAACCAATTCCTCTCTGATCTGTTGGCTTAGCTGAGACCCGACCTTTATCATTCTGGAGTCGTCATCATCATCGATCGGAACATCGATCGCCAGCTCTGCCGGAGGAGCCTGACTGTCTTTAACTTCCCCTTCATTATCATCATCTCGTGGATCTAGATCCTTTAGGAACTGTTTGTGGCGCCCGGGCCTAGGCCTAGGCGTTAGCTGTCAATTGTCGTTAAAACGGACGAAGAGAGATTCCTCTACGTCCTTGCCCTTCTCTTTCCGCTGCACCTCCCGTAGCTCAGCAACATAACAGGCGCATCCAGCCGCCTGATCACCCTGAACAACTCCAACCCCGTTGTGAGTGGGGAACTTAAGAGTTAAACGCCAAGGGGCAATAGCCGCCCTGAATTCAGCCAGGGTCGGTCGGCCCAAGAAAGCATTATACGGTGAACTGATATCCAATACAATGAACTGTAACATCCGGACTCTCCGGCGGTCTACGATCCCCAACTCCATCGGTAATTCCACCATCCCAGTGGGTATAGTTGCACTTCCATTGAAGCCGTGTATGCGAGACTGACACGGCTTCAAGTCCTTCGCTTCCATCTTCATCTGATCATATGCTCATTTGAAAAGAATATTCACGGAGCTTCCACTATCCACTAAGATCCTCTTCATCCAAGAAGGACATATTTGAGCTTATATGACTAGGGGATCAATGGTGGGGGCTTCGACTCTATCAGCATCCCTATCTCGGAAAACGATGCCGTCTGTCATCGTCTTTTGTTGTTTAGCTGGAGCCCCATCGTCAAGATTACTACAACATTCAAAGCTCGCATGCCTAATTGATTCTGATTCGATGGGCCCGCACCTCCGGTCTAGCCTGATTCTTTACTTGATTCTGATTCGATGGGCCCACACCTCCAGCCTACGGTGCCCGGACGAATTGTTCCAACTTCCTATCATGGATTAGTTTTTCAATAATGCCCTATAAATGGCGACATTCATTGGTATTGTGACCATAGCAATCATAGAATCTATAGAATTTTCCAGATTGAATCTCCTTTTCGGACGACTGCTTCGGAGCAGGCTTCTTATATTGGCCAGTATTACAGGTCTGCAAGTACACATTCGCCAGGGATGTATTCAAAGGAGTATAAGTGTCAAACATGGGAGCTCTGCGTCATGGTCCACGATTTTGATCTCGCTTCTTACCCTGACTTCCATCGCCTTTCTGCTGATTCTGCTTATTCTGTATATTTAACTGCACTTTACCGGAACTCTCACCGGTTTGCTTCACAGCGACGTTACTTTGAATGCCTTCCACACTAGGCCCCGCATCATCCTTCTTCCTGGATTGTTTAGCATCTTCTCTTCTTAAGAACTGGGCCTCTTTAGAGTAGAAACGGTCCAGCGACACAGGGATTTTCCAGCCAACCAGTTACTAAATTCGGAATCATGATCGATTCCTTTAGTCAGCACCATCAATATGGAATTATCATTATGGTTAGTAATCTCCGCACAAGCGGCATGGAATCTTTCCAGATAACGTCTGAGCGTCTCTCCCAAAGCCTGAGTGATGTTGGATAAGGTGTTAACATCCTTATGTCTAGTGATGTGCATACGAAACTGTTAGACGAATTTCGTAGCTAACTGATCAAAGCATGAAACAGATCAGGGCGGTAGGCGAGTAAACCACATGGTTGCAATACCCCTGAGGGAGATAGGAAAACTTCTGCATTTGACTACATCGTTAGCTCGTGCGACATTCATAAGCCATTCAAAATTTAAGATGTGTTGGTTAGGGTATGAAAGGACTGAATTCCTTTCATAAAAAGGTAAAGTTGGAATTCTAAATCGGTGGGGCGGTTTAGGATAAAGGATGTCAATACTGAAGGGTGTATGACTCCGGGAGATTCCCCAGTCATCATTGGAGAGGCCCTGACTTTCTCGAATCATCTGACAGATCATGGTCGGGATGTTTGGCATCTGGACATTCTGAGCATTCTGGGCCAAGGTGTGGTCGAGTTCCATAATGCGAGGATGGCCCGGGCGCGGTCGATGATCCATGCCTCACCTCCTTGGCTCCAGGTCTTCAGGCACATAGGGTTTAGGAGTACGGTCTTGTTGACGAAGGTTCGGATCTGCTCGGTTCCGATTGTCAACTTCCAGTTCTATGGCGGCGGCGGCACGGTTATCAACAGTGTAATAAGGAATTGCCCCTCCCCGGGAGAAGGGTCCAGCTTGGTGACTTGCAGATGGACCAACTCCCGCTTGTCCATGGTTCAGAGTGAGCTGGTGCCCAGAGTTTGCGTATAGCTTCCATCCAGTTGTGGATGTATAGATCTGTGATTGTAATAAGAGGAAGCTGAGCTTTTGGTGGATGAGTAGGAAGCTTGGTCCCTTCTGGATCTCCTTTGTCTTTCCTGATTCAGTCGGTTGGTTAATTCCGTGTTGGCACGGATCTGCTGGGTAAGCTGTTGGTGGCTTTAGGTCAGTTCTTGCATCAACATCTGGAACTCCTCCCTGGTGACAGGGCCTTGTGGATCTGAAGGTCAAGCTAAATTTGGACCTGTAGCGAGCAACTGCATAGGGTTCTATTTATCTTGTCCTTCCTGATCCGTAGCAGTTGAGGCAGTCCTAGTAGTAACCATGGTGAATGATGTAGCTCCTTCCTAGATTTGATGTAATCCGAATAGGATGGAAGAACTACTGGATATGAGATCTGGATCTTCTCCTTAGATTCTTGCAATCTAACGACGTTGTAGATCCAAAGAGCAGGAGAAAAACTGGGTCTTCTTAGTGAAAGAACCAAAGTGTTTATACCAAAATTGAGCATAACACTCTTCGGACGTATTTGAAGAGATTAAAAATGAAGAATATAAATGAAAAATGAAGTTAATCTAACAAACACGCCAAAAACAGACAAATGTGTTAGGAACTGAGATGTTGGTTTTGATGACAACAACCTTTTTAACTTATCTTATTATAAAATATATACTAACACTATTGTCTAGATAGATATGTATATGCAGGATATATATATATATATATATATATATATATACAGGTATTGATTACTGAAGATGGATCAGTATAAAGACTCAAGACTCAAGATTGAAGACTCTAGAGTATCAAGATCAAGATTTCAAGATATGTTTCTAGTTTTTGTTAAAACTTCATAATAGCATGGAAATCTTCATTCCGAATTTCATTTGGGATGGAACCCATTTCTACCTTCTTAGTGGCTTACAAACCCATGACAAGTAGCTTACAAACCTACGACAAGTGGCTTACAAACCCACGAACATCCTGGTTTTGTACAAGTTCTCGAGTCCTGATGTGATGAGATATTCTGTAGGAAGAAGCTTGCAAAACTACTTCAAAATGGTTTTCAAAACGAATTTCAGAACTGCTTTTCAAAATATTTTAGCCTTCAAGTTATCTTTTCAAATGATTTTCAAATTGATGTTTTAGCCTTAAAATATTCTTTGTTTTTGTGTTTTAAAATATTGTAAAATTATTTTATTTTACGCTAGAGTCATTTCATTTTGTTTTCATTTCAATACCATTTTTCAAAACAAATTTTATATTATTTTTAACATAGGGATGTCGACATCATGGGATACCCCATGTCGATATGGTGGCCGTTGAATTCAAAAGTTTCAATTTTCAAAAGAAGTGTCTATTCGTTTAAATCTCTTCACGAATGGTTATGACTGTTGGTGCTCTATAAATAGCCTTCACAAACGAATTTTTTATCTAACTATTTTCATATTTTCTTCATTCCTTCTCCATAAATCCATATTCTAAAATATTCATATTTTTAAGTTCGTGCCGAAATTTTGCCAAATTCTCAAGTGAATCAAATTAGAATCTCATTCTTGTTTGATTTCCTGCCCTCTCTCGAAGATCAAAGTGCTATTCAGAGTTATAGGATCAATTTGTAATCAAAATTTTATCGAGTCTCTCTATAAGGTGTGGTTGTGCCTAGAAATCAATTGGGTAATCTTGTGGCCGTAAATCAGGAGAGTTTGCCCCGGACTCGTGAGACAGGAGGGTACCTCAAGGCCTTTAGAAACTGAGGATTGTAATCTCGACTTTGGTATAATAAAAATCTGTATGAGGTGTTCTACCTTGGTACAGGATTGGATGTAGGGTAACTCCAAACCTGTATAAAATCCGTTGTGTTCTTTCCTTTTACTGCTTTTTATTTACTTTCTGCATCTGTGTTTGATTCTGTTATTGTTCTGTGATTAAGTTCTGCATTTGTTTGTGTCATAATTTTAATTTAGTTCATATAAGTCTTAGAATCCATTAAACACTATTCACCCCCCTCTAGTGTTAAATTAGCCTTAAGATCCTTAATCTGCACTCCCTTTCAATTGGTATCAGAGCATAGGTTTTCATAGTTTTCATAATCTGAAACTTGAAAATTGTTTTAATGGCTACCAACATTAAAGTCAACTCTGGCACTAGTTCTATTAACACTAACACTAGTTCATTAGTAGAAGGTCTGTCTACTGTCAGACTACCATTTTTCAATGGCAGTAATTATGCATATTGGGCTTGTAGAATGAAAATTTATTTACAATCAGTAGGATTAGACACTTGGAATATCACACAAACTGAGTATGTTGAACCAACTACCATTTTTTCCCAGTGGACTACTGAGCAAAAGAATGTTGCACAAAATAACTCAAAGTCCATGAATATATTATTTTGTTCACTAGATATGAATGAGTTTAATAGAGTGTATGTTTGTAAGTCTACATTTGAAATCTGGAAAACTTTGCAAGTTACTCATGAAGGAACAAACAAAGTTAAACAGACTAAAATTTCCATATTAACTAATCAGTTTCAATTGTTTAAAATGCATGTAAATGAGTCCATTTTCGACATGTATTGTCGATTCCAAGATATTGTCCATTCATTAATTGCACTGGGAAAAAGCTTTTCGGAGGAAGACCAAGTCAGAAAAATTCTAAATTCACTCACTCCAGAATGGGATCAAAAGACACTTGCAATCGAATAAGAAAATGATATCGGTCTAATGAAAATAGATGAATTAATTGGGAATCTAATGTCTTATGAAGTTCAACTACAAGGAAGAAGAGAAAACAAGGTTACAGAAAAGAAGTCATTAGCATTCAATGCAACAACTAAAGATTCGGAATCAGACAGTGATGAGGAGATTTCTTTCATGATAAGAAACTTCCGGAAATTCCTTAAATATAGAAAAATGAATAATTACAAAAGAAATGATCAAAGGAATTCCAGAAATAATACTGAGAACATCAACAATGATAGATGCTACAATTGCAATAAAGTCGGACATCATAGGAAAGATTGTCCGAATCCAGATAAACAGTTGTTCCCTCCAAACAATGATTCGTCAAGGAAAAGAAAGAAAGCATACACAATAACTCTTGATGACTCATACTCATCATCCAGCGACGATGAAAAGAAGATGGATAATTCAAATCTGTGTTTCACTGCTATTCATGAATCAGACGACGATGAGAGTATGGATCTAAAAATAGGTACGCATTTACATTATTTTTAATTTTTTTTGAATGGATGCTTGTTTGTTTGCTTGATTTTTTTAATTTCCTTGAATTTTAAATTCAAATTTATCCCTTGAAATTTGAATTTTAAATTCAAAAATAATATTATTTTAATAATATTTTAAATATTAAATTATTAATATTTAAGTATTATTATGTTTAATGTTATCACAGGAATTATGTAATTAGGATATAATATATATATATATATATATATTAGAAATTAGGATTAGACACTTGTCCTTTGATTCAATAGGCACATGTCGACATGCCCGGATACCCCATGTCGACAGGCCCCTTAGAATTTGATTTCAAAAAATTCAAACTTTTGAATTTCCCTCCTCCTTTTCACCAACTACAATGCACTGCAAAGATGCCTCTTGACCAGAGAACATGTCTATAGAATCTTTATTTATCTCACTTTCTTTATCATCACTTTTCACTTTCATTTCAAATTTCAAACTTATCTTCATTATCTTTAACTCCTCTCAAACTTCTTCAATGGCCTCTTCAAGCGCTCCTAACACCATTAGACTTCCAAAATCTATCAAAAACTTTATCTTTAATGACCCGGAAGCTATCAAAGCTTACATCAACTATGTAAACTTTGGTAAAATACATACGGGGAAATTTGCTTTTTTTGAAGATTTTCCTTCTTATGAAATTGAAAATCTTTTTCAACAATGTTCTATTCATAGTGTAGTAGATAACAAACAAAATTATTTTGTATGTTATCCAAACCTTGTTAAGATGTTTTATGCGAATTTAAATCGTGGTTTTTATAATGGGCAAGATGGACAAATTTGGAGTAGTGTTAAAGGAACACAAATAGTTTTGGATTGTGAAATTTAAGAAAATATTTTAGCATGCAAGTATACCGGAATGAATCTCTCGGAATTTCAAATAAATGAAAATGATCGAGAGACATTTCATCACATCTTTGAAGGGGATGACAATTTTGAATTCAAAAATCATTATTTTCGTCCAAAAGCAAGAATTATTAACCCTCTTATTCAACACACCATTATACCAAGATCGGGAAACTACAACAACCCAACTTTGAAAGTTTGCAAAGCTCTTTTTGCAATTTTTGGAAATTATGATATCAATTGGGCTTAAGTTATTTTGGATGAGCTAAGGCCCAAGAATTTTACTATGGGTGAAAACACATTATATCATGGAATTTATCTCACTCGGATTTTTAATTACTTTGGAGTTGATTTCAAAAGGGAAGAATTTATAACTAGAAAAGTGTTCAATCATGGAAACATTTCCCTTATGCAAATTCCATTAGTGCTTCAACCATATGAAACACTTACGGAAAAGGAAGAAAGGCTTGCTCACGAAGAGATGGAAGAAATGGAGGAAGAAGAAGAAGAGGAGGAGGAAGAGGAAGGAATGGAAATTGAAGAGGAAGAAGAGGAAGATCAAGAAACTTCCTTAGAAAGTATTGAATATCCTACTAATCCCGCTAATCCATCCAATAAGACCATTCTCAATAATCAAAGAATTATAGTGGAAAATCAAAAGACACTTAAAAGATTAATGAGTAAAAAAATGGATAAGATTTCCACTAAAATCGACAAGTTCTTCGGGAAAGTTAGCAGAAAGCTTGGACTATCATCTTCTTCATCTTCATCTAACTAGTTTTAGTTCACGTTATATTAAGTTGTATCTTTATATTTTCTTTTAGTTAATATTATATTATGTAATGTTAACTAGAATTATTAATGAAATCGTTCATTTCCTTTTATTCATGTTCACTTGTCTCTGTAATTGCTTGTTTTTATATTATACAAATTTTAGTTTAATAGATTTGTTAATAATATTCAAAACAAAGCAAAATGTCACTTTAGGCAGAGGCATGTCGACATACACCATCCCCCCATGTCGACATCCAATGGGCAGAAACTAGTTACACTTTCAAATTTTAATTTCATGTAACTAACTTATGTCTACTCATTTCAAACGACTTTCTATCCCTATTTATATCTGTTTCTTCTAGAATTAATTGTCAAACTTCATCTCTAATCACTCTCTTTCATAGTTCTTTCTATTTCTTGAATTATGGCTTCTCCGATTAAGAATCTAAGTGATAATCTTGAGGAAACTCTCACTTCCTTCAAGAATATTCTTACATTCATACTTCGTAATCAACGCCATTTAGAATTAAGTCAAATACAGATGATCAAGGAGCAAGAGAAACATTCGACGCCCTTCGTTGGATGATCTCAGCCCTTAACAATGACGATCTCGAAGGAATTCCAACAGTCACTCTTGACAAAGATAAAGAAGAATGGGATGCCATTAAAGCAGACCCTATCTTTGGAGAAAATGGATGGGTGGAAGTACCAAGAAATGTCTAATTATTCTGTATGATATTTGTTTGATTTGATTGGTGTGTTTGAAACTTGATTGACTTAACTTATTTGGTATGGTTTGTATATATGTTTGAATAATTACTGTAAATATATGATTATATATGATTGGATGATTATTGGTTTACTTCTGGATTATGATCACATTTCACATTTATGTTCACATTTCATACTTATGATCACACTTAGCATTTATTACACTTATATATGGATTACTCTAGTTTGTATTATGGTTGATCATCTTATATCAAGTTCAAGGAATTTATTAGTAAGGAGTTTTTGTTGATGACAAAGGGGGAGAAGTTATAAAATAGTAGTTGGCTTGGAGTAAGGGGGAGTTATGATGGCTTGGAGTAAAGGGGAGTCATGGAGTAAGGGGGAGTTATGATAGGAGTTATGGTACAGTAAGTATATTTTATAAATACAGGTTGTCATCATCAAAAAGGGGGAGATTGTTAGGAACTGAGATGTTGGTTTTGATGACAACAAACTTTTTAACTTATCTTATTATAAAATATATACTAACACTATTGTCTAGATAGATATGTATATGAAGGATATATATATATACAGGTATTGATTACTGAAGACTGATCAGTATAAAGACTCAAGACTCAAGATTGAAGACTCTAGAGTATCAAGATCAAGATTTCAAGATATGTGTCTAGTTTTTGATAAAACTTCATAATAGCATGGAAATCTTCATTCCGAATTTCATTTGGGATGGAACCCATTTCTACCTTCTTAGTGGCTTACAAACCCACGACAAGTAGCTTACAAACCTACGACAAGTGGCTTATAAACCCACGAACATCCTGGTTTTGTACAAGTTCTCGAGTCCTGATGTGATGAGATATTCTGTAGGAAGAAGCTTGCAAAACTACTTCAAAATGGTTTTTCAAAACGAATTTCAAAACTACTTTTCAAAATATTTTAGCCTTAAAATTATCTTTTAAATGATTTTCAAATAGATGTTTTAGCCTTAAAATATTCTTTGTTTTTGTGTTTTAAAACAAAGTAAAATTAGTTTATTTTACTCCAGAGTCATTTCATTTTGTTTTCATTTCAATACCATTTTTCAAAACAAATTTTATATTATTTTTAACATAGGGATGTCGACATCATGGGATACCCCATGTCGACATGGTGGCCGTTGAATTCAAAAGTTTCAATTTTCAAAAGAAGTGTCTATTCATTTAAATCTCTTCACGAATGGTTATGACTGTTGGTGCTCTATAAATAGCCTTCACAAACGAATTTTTTAACTAACTATTTTCATAATTTCTTCAGTCCTTCTTCTCCACAAATCCATATTCTAAAATATTCATATTTTTAAGTTCGTGCCGAAATTCTGCTGAATCCTCAAGTGAATCAAATTAGAATCTCATTCTTGTTTGATTCTCTGCCCTTTCTCGAAGATCAAAGTGCTATTCAGAGTTATAGGATCAATTTGTAATCAAAAGTTTATCGAGTCTCTCTATAAGGTGTGGTTGTACCTGGAAATCAATTGGGTAATCTTGTGGCCCGTAAATCAAGAGAGTTTGCCCCAGACTCGTGAGACAGGAGGGTACCTCAAGGCCTTTAGAAACTGAGGATTGTAATCTCGACTTTGGTATAATAAAAATCCGTATGAGGTGTTATGCCTTGGTACAGGACTGGATGTAGGGTAACTCCGAACCAGTATAAAGTCCGGTGTGTTCTTTCCTTTTACTGTTTTTTATTTACTTTCTGCATCTATGTTTGATTCTGTTATTGTTTTGTGATTAAGTTCTGCATTTGTTTGTGTCATAATTTTAATTTAGTTCATATAAGTCTTAGAATCCATTAAACACTATTCACCCCCCTCTAGTGTTAAATTAGCCTTAAGATCCTTAATTTGCACTCCCTTTCAAAATGGAAGTATAAGAACATAGAGATTTAGAATGGTTCGTTGTTGTAGCCTATGTCCACTATAGAAAGTTTGTTGTTCTATTGATGATTCTTGTTGGTTACAACTGATTACAACAGTACATTCAAGCTGTGCAGTTAAAGCGCTCGGTGGATTCAATGCGGTAGAGGTGCAAAAAGTCATAGCGGGATGTAGCGAAGATATAGCGGGATATATCGGATTACTCTAAAATAGCATATAAATCCCATACTTGTTTTTTTTACAAATATATAGATAGTAATTATGTGAAAAATTAACATTCAATTGAATTATAATTAATACAAAAATAATTTTAAATAAAAATATGTTCAAATGTATTTTAATGAACGTAAAACTATTATATAATTTAATTTAATTTAGTAGAATATTAGAGTATTATCATTTCTAAACATATATAAAAAATTCAATGAAATTAATTAATTTCATAATTTTTATAGCGTATAAATATCTTTTTCAATCCAATTTTTTATAGAAGATATAGCGGAAATAGCGGAATATAGCGAAAATAACGGGATATAGCGGAAATAGAGGGGATTAAAGCGGAAAGGCTATATGTTGGGGATATATGGAAAAATCATAGCGGTAGGAATCCGCTATAAGATATATCGGAGTTATAGCGGGGATATAGCGGGGCATTAACTGCACAACATTCAAGATACAATGGAGATTTCGGCAGAGTATTGGCGTAGTAGAGTCAAAAGCCATTTTCTCAAGGCCTAGGACTGCTATTCATAGGTGTAGGCTAAAATTATCCAGCTCAAATCTCGGAAGACTCCTTCTCTCACGTGGGTGGGCCCACCAGATCGATACGAGGTTGATTGGGATCGATCCATGATCGATATGCACTCATTTCACATCGATCCAAAACACATTCATTTTGGTCGAGACCTATCATAGACCAAGTAGAGGTGGTACGCAAGCTCCTATGAAAATTTGGTGGCGTTTGGACTTGTAGATTTCAAGTTATGACCGATCCAAGTTTGTATTTGCAAAACAATGCCGAGTTCGTATCGATACAATTCGTACCGATGGCTTCATATCGATCAGGGTAACGTGGCGCTATATTTTAGGTTCGATGCACTTTTCATGCCGAGTGACTGAGTCTTCCACTTGAACGTGTTTTATTCGCATCGATACAATGCAATTCCATTCATATCGTTCTGGGCTGTTCTTCTCGTATCGATGCTCGGTGCTCTACTTTGTATCGATGTTGCTACTTCGTATCGATGGCTTTCGCTTCAGTATGTATCAATACGTACTCATTCCTATCGTATCGAAATTTTCTTATACGTTTTGTATCGACCACTGGCCAATCGATACGAACTGTCTGGACGAGATGATCGATGTGAATAGCTTTAAAGCTAAAATTGTGGAAGTCTGATCGATGTGGGCTATTGGGGGATTCGAAGAGATGTGGTGGCTGATGGATACGAACCAATGCTTTCTTGAGGGATGGATACGAAATCCCATGGATATGAATGAGGCTAGTTTTGATGGATAAGAAGGAGGTTGAATCATGATGGATACGAAATGAGGCTTCCTTCGTGCATCATGATCGATCAATATCTTGAGTATACGAACTCCGATTGACTTGAAATTTGGAATGTTGACTTTATAGCTTTGCTAGTCGTATTACATCGATTGTACCTCAATCCGGACTCGGACAAAATTCACCAGTATCCATAGCAGACCTGTGTATAACTGATCTTCGGGACGTACCGTCTTTGGTTTCCAGTAGATTTCTTGGTGTCACGGCCTTGCCAAAAGGCGGGATAACAGTCTCTTACATTGTTAATGTCATAATAATTACAGTACCATTTAGTAGCATGCCTTGGGGATAGGTTTTAAATGATGGGGTCTTCCTTAGTTAAGGTCTTAAATGACCAGAATTTGCCTATTTTCTAATAAAAGTAATTAAGTGGCTTGGGTACTATTTATTACATGATTACGATTTTATCGGCGATAGACGCGGTAATAGTTGTACACTAAATTTCGAAAGTCTTAAATAGTGGTTAGAGGTCTTGTAGTATGGACCCACCGACCATTGACAATATTGATAGGAAACCACTTTGGGAATAGGTCTTAAATGACGGGATCTACCTCAATTAAGGTCGTAAATGACAGAGTCTACCTATTTCCCTTTTAAAAGTATCATAAAATCCCTCTTCATATTTAGAAGTACTAAGTGACTAATGGGTTTGGAAGTATTAGGTGGTTGATATGGCTTCATTAGTATTTCCTACCTTGGGAAGGGGTAAGTAAGTAATCGTGTGTGCAAGGCTAGGTTAGATTAGAATTGCTAACCCTGATGGACATAATAATTAAATGGAAACATATCAGTATAAGTTTATGGTATGGACAATTTATATTTTCTCAGTCACCAGAACGTTGTTCTGACCCCCTCTTCATTACAACCCACATAATAGATTTAGTGGAATAGGTCACTGGAGCTGGATGTGCTTTGTTGTTGGAGAGTCTTCTTTCTCTCATGTTCGATGTTTATGTGACAATCTGCTATCCAAGGAATACCATTAATTCCAAGGTATAGTCATAGTCAATATTCTTATCCTATTATTGTTTCCACTGTGAGTTTAGATTTCTGTCAATCTCTGATAATGCTCATGCTTATTTTTTGGCACCAAATCCAATAATCCGTGATTTGATGGACTTGGGTTTTGATATTTGTCGAAATTTTGGCCTATTAAGGTGCAGGTTGTTGCATTTGGTATCAGGGCCTAGGTTAGTAGATCAGAGGGATTAGGATAAATTAAGAGAACATGTTCGTACTTTCCTATCTAGTAATATTACATTTTTATGCTAGACTCTATGAGTTCCGACTATAGAAGTAGTTGTAGTTTCACTTCGAAGGAATGGGTAAAGCAACTATGAGGTGGAAATATCTTAGAGTTAAGATTTCACGCCGAATTCGAAGTACCCCATGGAATGTTGGGGGTGCGTAAAGCGCTTGTGATGAAGAGCTTGAGTATGACATATGGCTAAATCATGGAGACTTGATGTGTTTGACTTAACGGATGAGATTCTAGCTACCTTGTGATTTTGGATTTTTAGTTCCAGTTAGAGTCACACAATTATTCCAGATGGATGGGAAATTAGATTATTTATGTCGCAATTGTCCAAAAGCAAATCTTTGTTAGGGTGCATTCATTGATCACCTCTTTGATGGCAACTGGATTTTTGTTTGAATAACTAATGTTAATTCCTTAGTCTGAAACCTATGAGAGAATTTTTATAAAGTATATTTCGAAAATGCCTTAGATTTTGAAAAAGGTTTTTCAAAGGATTTCTTTTTCCAAGGATTTATTTTGAAAATTTTATTCTGGGAAAGTTTTGAAATTTTAATTTTCAAAGAAACACGTATAACACTAGATTGGTCGTGTTACGAAATATTTGGTTTATAAAAGATTGATTCTTTAAGTTCTTAGATATTTATATGTACGTATCAATAAAGGCTTGATATTGATTTTTGGTAAGAAAATAGTTTTTCAATTTGAAAATTTTGTGTTTTAAAAAGGTTTTTGTAAACCCTGAAGTATTTATATATATAAGTTTGACGTTTAAGGGAAGTTTTGGTATAAAATGGTTTCTGTTATTTAGAAACAACTATAAAGGAGCATATATTTAGCAAACCGAGGTTTTTTATATTTTCTCTTCTTAAGGTACGGACAAAATAGGAATGACATCAACTTTATTGGGGTACGTAGTTTGAAGTGCTATTTAATCCACCAGCCATTGGAAGAAATATTTCTGTGTGAAGTAGGCAAGGAATAGCAGTTGGAATGTTTTCGAGTTTTTGGAAGTGATGTTGGTCGCAACAGTTTTGCTGAGGCTATTGCAATCTTGCTAAGGAAAGATCTACATGGTAAGGGGGATACCATCATGCAGAAGGCAGAATTTTTGGGATTGGTTAAGCTGAAGATGGTGTGTGGTACAGTCATTAGACTATTAATTAATTTAATCGGCCCTATTAGGTCCAGGTTCAAGTCGCGCCCAAATCTGGGCTAGCGGTCGACTGGTTGACCTAATAACGGTCAACCGCTAGGTGGACTCAAACCAATCCGAACCTAGAACGCAACTATACGTCGCGTTGAAACCTTTATCCCTCACACCCCTCACTCTCTTCCTCCTCTTTAATTTTTTTAATCGAACCCATTTCCACCCCCTTCCTCCGCTCAAGCAAAGCCTCTCTCCTCCATTCCTTCGCCAACCGACGCCAAAATCCTTGCGGCGTTAGATCTTGCCACACCACTACTCCGGATCTAAACCCTTTTCTCCCTTTTCCAACCGCCTCTCAGCCCATGGCATCGCCATGCACCGGCGACTCTTCCTCTCATTATCCCAGCGTCACTCTGTAAGAAGCCACTTGGCTTGACCGTAGCGAGCGGAAGATCACCACCTATCTCGGAATGGCAGACTTTGATTTCCTTCATGGGTGACTAGTGAAGTTCGAAGATTTCATCGCTCTTGGGCTTGAAGATCTTTTCATTGCAGCGGGACTTGCACCGATCCTCCGCTTCGAGACTTATGAGCAGGAATATTACCCGTGCTGTGTCCGTGTTTTCGAAGCACAGATGACGTAGAATTTGGGTAATGGTAACAGATACGTTGAGTCTGAGGTGAAGGGAGCTCGGATTGAGATGTTAGATGATGATCTCGCTGGAATTTTGGAGATATCTGCAGTAGGCGTGGATTTGGATGACATAGAGATGAATGATCCTGAGATTATAAAGTGGATCTTTTTTGGAAATGTCGGTGATTGGAGGACCGATAATTTGCGACCGGTGGCCCGCCTCGTCATATGCATCATTCAACACAACATAATTTCGAAGATGGAGAGCCTTGACCAGATCTACACCTCAGTGTGGAAGAGCCGCATATGCTATAATTGGCGATGTAGCCGTTAATTGGGCTCTTGTCTTGATGCTCCATATGGTCGATCAGGGAGTTGGTACCCCGAGGACTCACTTTCCATATTACCACTAGCTTACTCAAGTGTTTCAGCATTACACGGTAAATTTGAGTGGAGAGCCAAAAGTAAGGAAGGTCCCTCTCGCCATCGATCGGACCAACATTAAGAGGATGAATATCCCCTTGCCACCTGCCGCACCACCTATACCACCACAAAAGCTGTAGCATCAGCAGTAAGGGATAGCGCAGAGCCTCGAGGGATACATGAGTCCCGAGCTTGCTGCTACCCGTCAGGTTTAGGTAGAGCTCCAAGAGATTAGGATGGAGCAGCAGCGCTAAGGGCGTGAGATTGGGTGCATAGCCGCCATGCTACGACCATTCCACAGTCGCGGCAATTGCTTGAGCACCGGCCACTAAGCAAGACCTTCTCAAAGTTCTTAGGCGGTGTTTTATTTAGGGTTGTTGCATCTTTTTATTTCAAGCATTTGTTCTTTTCTTTTGGGTTGTTGGGTTGTAAAACTATTAGCAGTCTCTTATAATAGGCACACACGATATTATGAGTTTCTATTCATTATCTGTGTTATTGTTTCTGGATATGCGAACCGCTCATATATATATATATGCATAGTAGAGAAACAATATAAATAGGGGAATCTCATAAAGATACTTAACTAACAGTAAATAGAATATAAGACTGAAAGTTTAAAATAATTGGAAATTTTAGCAAAGGACATTATAAAGTTGTTTCAATAGCATAGGTCGTTTCTCATGTTCCTTAAAAGCTAAATTTTTTGAATAGTAGATGTGTTGACATTTTTTAAATAAAATGTCAAATTTTTGGGAAAAGATTAGTTTTGAGTTTTGAAATTTGGTTTATGCGCTTAATGCATAATGCACTATCGATTATGCTGAAAGTGTGGCTTGATTTATCAAAATTTTTGAGAAGGAAAATATTTTGAAAAAAGTTTCCCCTTAATTTGAAAAGTTCTACTTTTTTTAAAAAAAGAGCTTTGTGTATTAGTTATTTTGGCTCTTAAATTATTTTTAGAGTTTTTGTTCAAAATTTTATTTTAAGGGAAAATATGTATCTAAATATTTTGGAATTTTATTATCCAAATGACGTACAATTTTGAAAAGTGAGAAATATTTTTTGGGAAAACTTTGATTTTGAAAGCCACATGTTAGGCATAGGGAAGGTAAATAGAGTTAGAATTCATGAATTTAGCGGTGAATTAGGGTCAACAATGCATAAATGCAAGCGATAACAAGGGAAAAGCTGTTTTAGCCTTGGAATTTCTATTTCCATACCTTGTCGACGAAGCAAGTCTATTTTTAGACTTAATTCTGTTTTAGAGCTTGAAATAAGCCTCCTTATGCGATTTGTGCATGGAAAATTTGGAGTAAATACGGGACATCGAAGAAATTTCCATTGTACTACGGGAATATGAAGATTATAGTGTGGTAAGAATGTCAAATTCTCCATTTAAATTCCTTTTTCCGGCATAGGAGTAAAGTTTAGGAAGCGATTTTTTAATGCGTTAGATTATTGGATGATAGGAAGTGGATGCAAAATTAGTTTCTTCATACTTCTATTTGTAGGATTATGGGGGGTTTTAGTTGAAAAGATTTTTTAAAAAGCTGCATACATGTAGAACTGCCAGTATATATATAGGTTGTTTGCATCATGCTTTCAAAAAAAGTTTTCAAAAGAAATGCATTTATATAGGAGGATCCGGTTTAGAATAATTTTGCGTACATATTTTCTGTGTTTTGATACAGTTATACACCATGCACTTATGCACGTTTGGTTGTAAAAATTGGTTATACACTCATTGGTTGTGTTGTTTAGGATAATTAGGAGCCCAAACCTTAACTTAGTCATTGATGAAATTTCGAGGACAATTCTTTTTAAGGGGGGAAGAATGTAACAAACTATAATTTGGCGTTAGTTATTTAATTAGTTAGTTAGTTAATTAATTAGGCTCCAAAGATGGAATTTTTGCAAATGATGGAATTTGATTATGAAACTTGCAGCATTGCGTTCGTGGTAAAATTTTGAGCAACTTTCATATTTGGAGTTTTGTGATCGCAGTCCAAACGTAGAAGTTACGGAGGAAAAACGAATTCGAAACGAAACTAATTAAATAAGAAGAAATTAATGTTTTATATTAATTGTCGGGCCCACAGGTCTACCCGTCATTGGGGATAGTTGACCCCTAGTGGTCGACTGGTCATCCAACGATGGTCGACCAGTGGTGACTTTCAGGCTCCAATAAGCCTACGCCGCAACAGCTCGGATTTAGTATATTTCTATCTAACGGTTCTGGTTGATTCTAGTGCCTATAAATTCAGGCTTAACCCTCCTTTCTCTTCTCATATTTTTATGAAGGCAGTGGCGAAGTTCTGCCATTTCTTCTTCTCCACTTTCTTTCTAAATTATGAAGATAAGATATTTATATCTATATTCATACAAATCGAAGAAGAGTAGAAATCTAAAAAAGGAGAAGAAATGAGAA
This sequence comes from Allium fistulosum, assembly GCA_030737815.1. Lineage (NCBI taxonomy): Eukaryota > Viridiplantae > Streptophyta > Magnoliopsida > Asparagales > Amaryllidaceae > Allium > Allium fistulosum. The sequence continues at coordinate 1,443,435,135 of CM060903.1, read as the reverse complement.
TCAACCATATGCGTATTGGAGGTAATTTATATATTCATACATATTTGTATCTAGTTTCTATCCAAATCCCAAATCTCTTCTTAGATCTACAATTCTAATGTGTGCATATACCCTTTTATACACATCTCTTGGATTAAAAAGGATTTGGAGATGAATTAAAGGTTCTACTTCTGATCTATTAGAACCTTGTACTTTGATGTTTTGATCATGACAACTATATAAGTAAATATTATATGAACTAACCATATTTGCAGGAGAAGATGCTCGACAATAGATTGCAGACCGAAATTCAGATAGAAGTTTCAATATTGTTTATGGTTTGTCTATAGTCTAGTCTAGTAGTTGATTTTTGTTAAAATCTCTCCAAGGTGGTATACGCATACACACACGTACTTAAAAAAATATTTTCAAATCATGTTACATATGCCAAGTATTTTGCTACAAGTTTACGCATAAAAATTTTCTCAAAAAACTTCAATATGGCATAAAATATGGTATTCAACCGACTGAAATAGGCAGTTCAGTCGACTGGATATCTATGCACATGCACATTTTATATGAATGTTCAGTCGACTGAACCGCACATTTTAGTCGACTGAATTGAATGTTTTTTATACATATCTCTTTCTGATTCGAATTTTTTTAAATTTCAGCAGACTGAATTCATTTGTTCAGTCGACTGAAATTGCACAACGACTATTTTCTGAACGGTCACTTCCATTCATCGAACAGAAAAAACCCTTGATTCAAGAGTTGTTTCCGTCTCTTTTGATCGTTACTATTCACGATAAGTTGCAACACTTAAACACTATATATAGCCTTCAATTCATTTGTTTTAATAACCTAATTTCTGATTATATTCTCATATACTTATTGTCTAAACATTCTACCATTTGCATTCAAATTTCTACTCTAATCACTTGCACATTCAAGCACAAATTCATTTGTGATTAAATTAACTTCCTATCTTCACAAACTACACTATATACCACAAAGGAGAAGATTATAGGAAGGGTGTACGTTATTGACTTATCAGTGCTACTCAAGAGCATACTTAGTCAGAAGCAATTTTACTGTTGTACTAGAAATCCTGTTCGGTTGCTCAAGCGGTTGAAGTCCTATTCTATTGCTTAGGCAGTAGAAGTCATGTTTGGTTGCTTAGGTGGTGTAATACATATTCCTTCAGGTTAAGAGAGGGTTGATAGTTAAATTCCAGAAGGAGTCTGGGACTGGACGTAGAACGGGAAGTTCGAACCAGTATAAAAATCCCTAGTTACTATTATATTTATATTCCGCACTAGTAGATAACTTAGATAATATTCCATATTACGATCCTTGGTAACTTTCACTTGGTATCAGAGCAGGTCATCATATAACCATAACACGATTATTTGATACCCAGTTAATATGGAAAATAACACTAACACAAGTTTTATTGAAGGTCAATCCACTGCACGACCACCACTATTTAACGGTTTAAATTACAACCATTGGTCAACTCGAATGAGTATTTATATTCAAGAAAATGGATATGAAACTTGGAATATCACTCAGAATTAATACACTACACCTACCACACCATATGCATAGTGGTCAAACACACAAAAATTAGATGCTACTTCAAATGCAAAAGCCATGAATATGTTATTTTGCGCCTTAGATAAAAATGAATTTAATAGAGTTAGTATGTGTAAAACTACTTATGAAATCCGGCGAACTCTTAAAATTATACATGAAGGAACAAAAAAAGTGAAACAAAGCAAGATTTCTATGCTTAAAAATCAGTTCCAAAATTTCAGAATGAGACCAGATGAAACTATGAATGACATGTATTCTAGATTCCAAGACATATATCATTCACTATTAGAACTAGGAGAAAAATATTTTGATTTTGGTATTGTCTCAAAAATTCTAAACTATTTAACGGATGAATGGGAAAGAAAAGTCTTAGCTATTGAAGAAGCTAAAGGCATTCTACCATCAAACCTGAAGAGTTAATAGGAAATCTCATGTCATATGAAGTTAATTTGTAGGCAAAAATGAGATCAAGCCCAAGATAGAGAGAATATAGCTTTTCATGCTGAACAAGAAGACTCGGACTCAGAAGAAGATGACATGGCATTTATAGCAAAGAATTTCAAAAAGTTTTTGAGATTTCGAAACAACAAGAAATTCGTAAACAACAGGAGAGACAATACCAATAAACCGTCATTTTCAAATCTCGAGTGTTATGAATGTCATAAGAAGGGTGGCATAAAGAAAGACTGTCCTGACCGAAAGAAAGACAGATATAAGAATAGGAAGGACAAGTACAAGAAGAAGCAAGCATTCTCTGTTACGAGCAAGCCAATATCTGCTTCATGGCTTCAATTAATAATGTACGTGATCTTACTTTTGATGATTTAATAGAAATAAACTCAGAACCATTGGATAAACTAAAAGAAGTCAAAAGAAAGTATAAACACTACAAGAAATTTTATTTTTTGTAGCGCTCAAAAAACGCTACAAAAACTTTTGGTGGCGTTCCGATAATCGTTACGAGAAAACATGCCACTAAAAATCCATGATTTTTTGTTGCATTTATTTTAACGCCACTATAAATGCATTTTTGGCAGCGTTTTTCAAATGCCACCATAAATCTTTTTGTAGCGTTTAAAAAATGCCACCAAAATATTTTTTGGCGCTACTAATAGAATTTCCAACTTTACCCCTGTTTTACGGTTGCATTTACTCAACGCCACTATATATATTTCGGTAGCGTTTTTGAAACGCTACTAAAAGTTGTTTATTATTTTACACCATTTTTTCATGCTATTATTTCCTATTAATGGTCTATTTTGGTTCTATTATATCAATCAACAATCACTCACATAATCATCATATTCAAATAAGTTAAAAAACACATTAACCATATAATCAAATAAAATATCCATAACCATTCCAATACAATAGTTTTTCGACAAAATGACCTAACTCGCATACAATAACCATTTGTATACAAATTTACACATCGGGTACTAATAAATGTTATATCTAACTAGTGCTAACAAAACGTTTGATTACCCATAATTCTTTGTTGCATACACAAGTGAAAGCTAGCATCATCAAGTCCAAATTTGCTCTCTTCAAAAGTCTGATGCCTACACAAGTGAAAGCATAACAGATAGTCAAACAATTACGTTAACTCGTAGGACTTCAAATATGAGTAATTGCGAAACCGATACATGTTCAATCAAACAACAAAGGTTAGTAGTACCAAACAAATCTAAGAATACTTTTGAGTAATTTATCTACGAGTTTAAGCAGGATCCAGTGAGTGATACAGACAATTTAGTTTTATTTTAAAAAAAGTACAGAATGATAAAGAAAGAAGAATCAAACAACTTTTCTTTCTATTCATTTCATTTAAGTTCATGTCAATTCCTCTCTTGTTCTATATTCTTAAGACAGAAGTTAATCCCATCACAAAGTAATTTTATAATGAGTATGACCTACCAAAATAAAAGGTTCCATAAAGAAGTACTTCTCAAATTGCTCTAAATACAGCAACGAAAATACATTATTTCAAATTATGAATGTGCGCAGTGGACAGTAGAAGTTATGTTTTTTGTTAGTTTAGGCCTCTCTCTTTGTAATTTATTCAGATTCACAATACTGCAGACAAAACCTCCCCATATATATGGAAGATTGAATAATAGAGTTTACAGTACGATGAGTTACAAATAACTGCAAATGTTAATGTTATTAGAGTGAGCTAACCTGGCTTAAAGGAAGTAAGATGATGAAAACCTCCCCATATTTGTGTTCTAGACCGTTTATCCTTTTAATAGAACATTTACTGGTTGCATGATGTGTCCCAAATGGCATGGCTCACCTTTTTTAATCCAACAAATAATCCAGTGTTCGGCTGCGGAGGAGCCATTGCTTACCTGATTTTCGACAATTACAGGGACCAATTATAATCACGGTAACTTTAAAAAAAATATAAATAAATAAATTCAATGCTACATACTAGAAATGAAATGCTATGTAGATGTAATAAAAATAAATTGTAAAGTTATTAATAAAGATGCTTGCGAATTTCCCGAAGAGCAACAGTTCCAGGCCTGAAGCAGTGAGGCTTCTTCACTCCTGTTGTTGGCAGTCACTTTCTTGCAGCCTGCAATTGGTTTATAAATCAATTTATAATTCTACATTTTTTATTGCTGTTGTTACAACAAAACTAAATCAAATGAACAAAATGAAAGTATCACGTACCTTGGTTGCTAATTGCTTTGGAGGAGCCTTGCACCCAGTGGACTTGCATGAAGTTTGCTTTGTATGTGCCATCTTTCCCTATATATATACAATTATACATGATCTTATCTTAATTGTCATACAATGTACAAAGCGTAATCATCACTTGACACTGCAAATATATAAAGTTCTTCAAATTATTTGGACATGATTCTGCAGAAAACAATCGGTTTTGACTCTTTGAGAGAAGACAACAACAGCATTGTCATTATTTGTAAGCTAGTTGGATGGAAACAATGACTACAGAGCAGTGATAAACAGAGGTGGTTGTAGTACACACTATTTCTAGTGGTGCAGATGAATCCGTAATACATAAATTCTACAAACATTCGATAATGATGTATTTACCATTTTTAACCTCTATAAATTGAATCCTTCTTTAACTCATCAATATCCAGTGATTTGTCCAAATGCTCCCTTGCATGCGATGTGAGAACTCTTGTGCAAATGACCTGTGGGAAAATATGATTAGTCTCAGAGCCATAAAATAATTCAGAATAAAAAGAAATGACTTGACTAGCAATATACTCGGAGTTAGTAGTGATATGTCCCTCTGCATCTCTCATATGTTTAATATGATGCTCCCTTTTATTAAGAGACAAGTGTCGATGAAAAAATCTTAAAAATTTATCCCCATCCACCAGCCATTTAAACTTTGATCTTTGAAGGTTGTTAATAGCATGTGGTTGCATCAGTTGGAAAAGAGAATTGGTTCCCTGCTTGTATTCATTGATCAGATCAATATGATCAGGTCTGTTGATTAGCTGCTCATACAGTTCATCATTATGTTGCCTTATACTTTTTGCACTCCTCTGTAAAATTAATGCATGATTTATGCCACTCCTTTAATGATCATTTCATTGCCTTCATTTTTTACAGGAGAATGAACAGTGGATTCTCAAAAATTTCAAGAGACAAGCCCTTAGATACAACATCCTTTATAGCCATTATGATGACACTAAGAATTGCAGAATCTAAAAGGTATCCTACATTTCTTCCTTTCCTGATGGCTAAAGTAAGTAAAATAGGGATATTATCGCTTATTGAATGGTTATCAAACTGAATTTTAAGAATGGTACGGTCTCATGTCAGTTCAGCACTTCCTCCCACCATTGCAAGTTCACCAATGTCCATGTGTGTGTGTGTGTGTAGTAGTAATAAATTCTACCATTTTTAAGAAAGCAAATGGAAAAATTATCTAACATTTGCGAGACGATGAATTAATTATCTAACACCTAAGTGGATTCATCCATAATAAACAATATTTTGAATGGTCAAAGTTTCAAATCAATTCAGTAATACATTTTAAGCTTCTTTCATAGTATCCAAATTATCTGTCAAAGAAGAACAGAGTTGGTTATAAATAGTAGTGTCTCATGCTAATTTATTTACCAGCAAGGTGACTGGATAAACAGGTACTTCCTAAGCATTCAGTACTTCAGCTTTGGGTCTTTATAGTTTCCTCCTTGATATTTCCAAACTTCCTCTTCCATTCCACCTATTCATTGAAACAGTAACCAAATGAATTTAATAATAGCATATGCACTACCTATATATACAAGAAAGGATCAAAAAAAATTATTAGAAATTTGGTACCACAAACAGTCGGTTATTTGTACAACTATTAATGCTTACTCGGTTTTTAATTGAGTTAAACTCAGTTTTGAAACTGAGCTTTTTAACTCAGTTAAAAACTGAGTCATCCTTTGGGTTAAAAAACCGCAGTTTAAAAACTGAGATAACTTTGGTTTTTTACTCAGTGAAAAGAATTCTGGATCCTGACTCTGCCATCAAGTTGAATATTATTTTCTATTGGTCTATATTTTTACACCAAATTCTGGATTTATTTCCTAATGGTTCGTAATTAATAAGTGGGACATGGCCAGTGGAAAATTGCTGTGTTTCAACATAATGTGTTATAAATGTTAGTAGGACCTAAACCATAGTAGTACCAAAATATCAATCCAAACGACAAAAGTTAGAATATGTTTTATATGCCCGTACTTAAGACATGAACTTATGAGCATTCAACATAACCAGTTAATTCTTCTGGCTTAAACTCAAAAACGATTATTCTAACTGGGAAAAAAACACTATTAGATACATTTTGACGGTAGAAGCTTTCTGACGGAGATTTCTTTAAAAAGGGAAAAATTGGTGAGGCAACAGCTACAAATTTAGCGATATGAAAGATAACGTCTCTTAGAAAAATCAACTATGATGCAATAAGTCCCTAAATTAAAACTGGTCATGATAAAGCAAGACTAAACTACTGGACAAGTATAGCTACAACAGATTAAGAACCTATTATTTATTATGAATCAACCTGACAAACAACAACCATAATTTTGATTAGTACTCTAGTCTTTGTATACGAAAAATAAACATGATATGTGAAGTGTGACATAAGCGTCATACTATAGTTTGTCATATTATCCACAAGAACATCTTCTCAAAGTAGAAATTGACTCTTAAACTATAAGTTTACAAACAATTGGACCTAACATAACTTAAATGGTATTGTATCACTGTTAGTACAAATAATATCATTGTTAAGGATGTACACAGCAATGCTCCAACCAAATGGGTAACAAATACCCTGCCATTGATAAGGTTGCTTAATAGAACAACTGTAAATCAGTAAATGTATAAAATAAAGGAATCAGAAGTAATAATTTGCAGTGATGCCAATTTCTTTGATTGAACAAGTTAGAGTAATCAAATGGCACGAAAAACCCTTCGGGGCTGTAAAATTTAGAGATATTTAAGATAAAATATTGTCAAGACCTGTCTTACACGTATTCATAAACTAAAGCATGCTTTTAGCGGTAAATCAGTAAACATCTATTTTACTGAGATATAGCCAAATATGCTTTCACCGATTAGCAATCTGTCACCCAACAAAAGATGAGAAAAACTGTAAAAGCTATTAACATTTTCAAGCAAAACCCACTTATTAAGGTAGTGGTCAGTATTAGTAATCAATATTGAATTAACCAATTATTCAAAAACATTATGTGAAATCAACAGTCAGGCTGCAAAGAGTTTTAAGTTTTTAACAAAACAAGTATCCAAACAAGCATGAACAAAAAACAAAACGGAGGAATGTCCCGTGGACATATCGAATTTTGGATTGTATATCTAAAGATCTTGAGATCGATCCAATGACAACTACGGAAAAACAATTGTAGACTAAATATAAGCATGTCCATACAAATCAACTTGCAAGAAACTCCACCACTGGCCAATCAAGCCTCAATCGTCGACTCAAACCCATCCTACCCACCTTGAATCACCAATTCAAATTCCATTCGCGACCAGATGCAATTCACGATCTTTTTTTTTGATTATTTTGGGTTTCTTTCTTATAAATGTAAAAGACGCATTTTTATTTGCTTTTTGTTTTGACAGAAGAGAAGCACAACAAGATTCCTACCCAGTACTAACATCATACTATTAATGGTTCAGCTTGAATTTAAACAAAAATTAATAACTAAAAGCATTACCTTTTCAATTTGAATAAAATCAGCTGCTTCAGCTTTCCTACTAAATAATTTTCAACCGCGTAGGTGCGAGAGCGAGATTCGTTGGAGACTTGGTGATAGGTTATGCTAGATCTAAGCGGCACCGACGAGTTGAGCGATGGGATTGCAGGTGAAGAGAGATGATTTTTTTAGTTATGGATCTAGGGTTTTAATTGGAATACAGATTTGTAGTTTTGAGAGAAGAATAATGAGAATAAGAAAATTTGAGAGAAAAGAGAGTTAGAATTTTTGGCTGGGAGGGACATAGAAATTTTTGACGAAAAGTTTTGGCGGGTTAATGAAATATTAATCGTTGCGTTTTCCGCATAAAGAAAAACAAACCCAAGTATTTACGGTGGCATTTAGTTACAAACGCTGCCAATATATGCAACTAAAAATTAGTTTTCTTGTAGTGAAAAATGCTTTAGAAAAATTAAACAGAAATAAAATAGATGTTGATATGCTAAGAGATTAAAAGAAAATCTTAGAAGAACTTGTTAAAACACAAGAATCTTTGTTTAACTTTTCTTCTCAACTCACTATGCTATCAAATGAAATAGAAGTAAAAAAGAGAAGAATAAGACATTAACTTCAGAAAATCATGATTTAAAATCAAATATCAAAATTCTTGAATTAAACAATACTAGTCTCAAAACCGAGTTAGAAAATATCACTATGTATCTAATTTTAATAAAGGAAGAGAAAATATTTCGAAAATTATTAGCAATTCTCAAACTACTTCTAATAAGAAAGGGTTAGGATACACAAATTCTTTAAAAGCTAGTTCAAAGAAGAATAACCCATCATATAAAAATTTCAATTTACGTAAGAATTTTGTAAAAGCAAAACCAAAACCAAAGTTTTCACTCAAAAGAAAGAAATTAGCAACACAAATATTATAAAGATTTAGGTACCAAAAACAAATAATAATTTAATCAAAAATAAGTATATTAAATCTTTTATAAACTCAGTACACAAAAATAAAGACTTTACTTATAAAGGGAATTCTAAACCCTCTTGGGATTGGTTTCCTAAGATCTAACTCTTAGGACCTAAATAAAAAGTGGGTACCAACGTCATTTCTATATTTTTTGCAGGTACCAACTAAGAAAAGAGGTAAGTGGATACTTGATAGTGGTTGCTCAAAACATATGACAGGAAACAAAGATATGCTGACTAACATTATCTACTCAGATGGAGGATATGTCACATTTAGAGATAATTCCAAAGGCTATATCATCGGCAAAGGCGATGCAAGCAATGACGATACATCTAACTTACATCTTATTACAAATGTTTTACTAGTTAAGAATATAAAAAATTAATTTTCTTAGTATAAGTCAACTATGTGATAAAGGTTTTAATATAACTTTTTCTGAAAATAAATGCAACATATTTGATCAGAATAATAATTTTATAATTGAAGGAACCAGAGAAAGAAATATTTATATACTAAATATGAAAGTTAATCATAACACAAATATGTGTCTAGTAGCCAAAGAAAATGATCCTTGGTTATGGCACAAAAGATTTTGTCATATAAATTTTAAAGCAACAAGTAAATTATCTTAGAATAATTTAGTTAAAGGTTTACCAAAAATGAACTTTAAAGTAAAAAGTATTTGTGATGCTTGTCAATTAGGAAAATTAACAAAATCTTCTTTAAAATCAAAGAAAATAATTTCTACATTACAACCACTTGAGTTATTAAATTTGGATCTTTTTGGACCAACTCAAGTTCAGTCTATAAACCATAATAAATATGTTTTTATAATTGTAGATGATTTCTCAAGATTTACTTGGATAATATTTTTGAAAATTTAAAAGTGATACATTTGAAAATTTTAAAATATTTGCTAAAAGAATTCAAAATATTAAAAATTCAAAAATTAAAAATATTCGGAGCAATCACAGTGGTGAATTCGAAAATGAATCTTTTGAAAATTATTATAATAAGAAAGGAATTGTTCACAATTTTTCATTTCCTAGAACTCCACAACAAAATGGAGTTGTAGAAAGGAAAAACGGAACACTTCAAGAATGTGCTAGAACATTATTAAATGGAAGTACTCTACCAAAACATTTTTGGGCAGAAGCTGTAGCAACTGCTTGTTGTGTTTTAAATAGAGTTCCCATTATACTGTTAACAAAGCATACCCCATATGGGCTTTTTAATGGAAGAAAAACCAACACATCATATTTTAAAGTTTTTGGTTCAAAATGTTTTCTTTTAAATACAAAAGACAATCTTGGTAAATTCGATCCAAAATCTGATGAAGGAATATTCATTGGATATTCGAAACGAAGCAAAGCTTATAAAATTTATAATAAAAGAACTAAACTAATCGAAGAAACACTCTATGTGTCATTCGATGAAAATTTCAAAATTATTCATAAAAATGAAGATGAAGAAATTATTACTTAATCAAATAACATAGAAGATGATTTTGAAAATATTGAAAATAATGATAACAACAATTTATCAAATAATAATGAAATTCGAACTCCACCAAGACTGCTAAGAAATCATCCTGTTGAAAATATCATTGGAGAAGTAAATACTAACGTAAGAACTCAAAATCAACTAAATCAAATGGGTCTTGTAACTTTTTTTTCAAATATTGAACCCAAAAATGCTAAAGAAGCCTCAACTGATGATTACTGGATTATAGCATGCAAGAAGAATTAAATCAATTTGAACGTAATGACATTTGGGACTTAGTCCCTAGACCAAGTAATCAAGCAGTTATCGGTACAAAATGGGTTTACAAAAATAAAGCCGATGAGAAAGGAAATATTATTCGAAATAAAGCAAGGCTAGTTGCTCAAGGTTATAATCAAGAAGAAGGAATTGACTATGATGAAACATTTGCTCCTGTAGCTCGTCTAGAAGCTATACATATTTTATTAGCTTATGTGTGTTTTAATAATTTTAAACCATATCAAATGGATGTAAAAAGTGCATTTTTAAATAGTTTTATAAAAGAAAATGTATATGTAGAATAACCACCTTTATTTGCACATGAAAAATATCAGATCATGTCTATAGATTGAAAAATACGCTTTATAGGGATTAAAACAAGCACCTCGTGCTTGGTATTACCGTCTTAAAAATTATTTAATCTGTTCTGGTTTTAAAATTGGAAAAGTAGATCAAACTTTGTTTATAAAACAAAATAAAATTGATATTTTAATAATACAGATATATGTAGATGACATTATTTTAGGTTCAACAAATGAAAAATTATGTCAAGAATTTTCAGATATTATGACAAGAGAATTTGAGATGTCTCACATGGCAGAACTTTCATATTTTCTTGGTTTACAAATTAAACAATTAAATAATAGAATTTTCATTAATCAAGAAAAATATTGTAATAATCTCATAAAACGATTTGGTATGGTAAACACTTCTGCTAAACCAACTGCTATGAGTACTACGGTACATCTCGGTAGAGATGAAAATGGCAGAAGTGTTGACCAAAAACTATATTGTAGCATGATTGGATCTCTACTTTATTTAATTGCTAGCCGACCAGGTTTAATGATGAGTGTATGCTTGTGTGCACGATTTCAAGAAAATCCTAATGAATCACATTTGCGAGCAGTGAAACGAATTTTTGGATACTTAAGCAAGACTAAAGACTACAGACTCTCTTATCCAAAAGAATGTCCTTTTTAATTAGCATCATTTAGTGATGCTGATTTTGGAGGTTGTCGAACGGATTAAAAGAGTACAAGTGGTACTTGTCATTTCATTGGACGGTCTTTAGTATCTTGGTTTAGTAAGAAACAAAATTGTGTTTCACTTTCGTCGTGTGAAGCAAAATATATTTCTGCAACTTTGGCATGTGCTCAAGTAATATACATGCAGCAAACACTTCAAGATTTCAAAATAAAACTTTCTAAATCTACAATTTATTGTGATAACACAAGCACTATAAATTTATCGAAAAATTCTATAAATCACTCGAGAACTAAACACATTGATATTAGACATTATTTTCTTCGTGATAATATAGAAGAAGGAAATATATCACTAGATTTTGTACCATCAGAAAATCAAATAGCAGATATATTTACAAAACCCTTAAACGAAAATATTTTTATTAAATTACGATGAGAACTAGGAATTATATCGTTACATGAATTATGATTAGATAAAAAAAATTTAAAAAAATTAAAGCTGCTAGCACTCGAACTTAGGTCTCTTAGGAGGAAGTTGTATGTTGTTCCAATGTACTATTATATTTCTTATTTCAACATCATACATTATCTTTAATTATTTGTATGGCCATTAATTCTTTGTTTTTCTTACCTCACATTTTTCCTTGGCTGAGAATCTCCTGACCTTTTTTACCTTAATCTGTAAAAACCTGAAATGGTGTATAAGATTAGTGTAAATATGCATCATTTTTCATTCCTCAAACTCATCTTTTCTATTCTCACTCGTTTATAAAACTATTTCAACTAAATCGCCTTTATTTAATATAACATCTCTACGATGTCATCGCATGAAGGATCCAATCAATCATAACTAGTGTTTAGCACTCCAACCTCTGAGTCATTAAACAATTCAAATAATACAACTCTGGTATATATTCCAGTCAAAATTACACCCTTACCAAATCATCACACTGGGTATACGCCACAAGGAAAAAGTGCTAAACGTAACATAGGTTTTGGCTCTCCGTCAACTAAAGAAAAGATTGATGACATACACCATTATCAAAGAGAAACATTAGAACTTCAAAGTGAAATGTACTACGAGCAAAAAGTGAACGCAAAACGCTTAAGCTTCCTAGAACAATTCGCTTTGAAGTTTTGCGGATCATCATCAAAACAGTGCGTGCATCAACCATCTCCGCAACGTCCTCAACTGCCGCCGAACTCTTAAGAACGAAGCCCCCAACATCCTCGGGTGTCGCCAAACTCTTGGGAACATGGTAATATATGGTCTCCTCTCCATCTATTACAAGAAACAACTAAGGTTGAACCGCACTTGGATGACTCGAAAAATTCAAGAAATTAAGCGTTCTGATTATTGTTTTAATCTGAATAAGTTGTATGTTTTTCTTGAATAATAAGTATATATTTTTGAATAATATTAAGATTATAACTAAAATATATATATTGTTTAAATAAAATAAGAAGAACTAGAAGAGAAGCCAAATATTAGAACTTTCAACAGATTCGGTCGACTGAATAAGACCACCCAGTCGACTGAATATTCAAAGAAAAATAAAGTTTTACCCTGCAGTCATTCGACTGAATAGTTCAATCCAGTTGACTAAATACCCCTAATTTTGAACTGTAAACTTGCGACTTTGTTTTCTCTGTAACTCAGTCGACTGGTCCATAAATTCAACCGATTGAAGCTTCAATGTTTTTAAATTTGACTCAGCATTCAGTCGACTGAGCCCATATAAACAGTCGATTGAATTTCCTCAATTTGCATTGAAAACACGCGGGATTGAAAAGCCTACACATCAGTCAACCGAGGACCTCTATTCAGTCGACTGGTTAGTATTTTTTTCTGTTTTTAAAAATGCCTCTACACATTTCACCTGTTCATGTTTATCTATGATGCTCAGTTCATTTTATTTTCCCTATGGTATATGTTTGTTTCTATGCTTATATATATATTACGCATACTATCTATTTATTCCTTTTGGTCGATGACAAAGGGGGAGAAATTGTTTGATACAGGGAATATTTATTTAGGGGGAGTAAATAGCTTTTATAAATTTTCAAACTTACATACTTGTCATCATCAAAAAGGGGGAGAATGTTAGAACCTTGTATTTTGATGTTTTGATCATTACAACTATATAAGTAAATATTATGTTAACTAACCATATTTGCAGGAGAAGATGCTCGACAATAGATTGCAGACTGAAATTCAGATAGAAGTTTCAATATTGTTTATGGTTTGTCTATAGTCTAGTATAGCAGTTGATTTTTGCTAAAATCTCTCTAAGGTGGTATATACGCACACACACGTACTTAAAAAATATTTTCAAATCATGTTAAATATGCCAAGTATTTTACTACAAGTTCACGCACAAAAATTTTCTCAAAAAACTTCAATATGGCAGAAAATATGGTATTACGCCGACTGAAATAGGCAGTTCGGTCGACTGAATATCTGTGCACATGCACAGTTTATATGAATGTTCAGTCGACTGAACTGCACATTTCAGTCGATTGAACTGCACATTTCAGTCGACCGAATTGAATGTTTTTTGTACATATCTCTTTCTGGTTCGAATTTTTTAAATTTCAGCAGACTGAATTCATTTTTTCAGTCGACTGAAATTACATAACGGCTATTTTCTGAATGGTCACTTCCATTCATCGAACAGAAACAACACTTGATTCAAGAGTTGTTTCCGTATCTTTTAATCGTTACTTTTCACGATAAGTCGCAACACTTAAACACTATATAGCTTTCAATTCATTTGTTTTAATAACCTAATTTCTGATTTTATTCTCATATACTTATTGTATAAACATTCTGCCATTTGCATTCAAATTTTTGTTCTAATCACTTGCTCATTCAAGCATAAATTCATTTGTGATTAAATTAACTTCCTATCTTCACAAACTACACTCTATACCACAAAGGAGAAGATTATAGGAAGGGTGTATGTTATTGACTTATCAGTGCTACTCAAGAGCATACTTTGTCAGAAGCAATTTTACTATTGTATTAGAAGTCCTGTTCGGTTGCTCGGGCGGTTAAAGTCCTACTTAGACCTGTCAAAATGGACCCTAACCCATTTATCCAACCCAATAACCCTAATATTAAAAGGGTCTGGTCTAAACTGTTTAGAAGTTTCCCTTCTTTTTACCCAACCCATTTACAACCCACAAAGAAAACATCCAAAGCAACCCAAACCGCTTACCCATCAACCCTAATTCTAATTTCTCCATCGCTGCAAATCTACAGATGATGATTTTCCAATTCTTCAAATATGCAAAAGGCGATTCTCTCCTAATGTACAAGTCGACTAAAAGCAATTTCTCTTGATCTCCAAATCTGCAAAAGGCGATCCTCTCCTAATCTTTAAATCTGCAAAGGCAATTTCTCCTAATTCGATTTTAGTTTAAATCAAACTTTGTTATGTATTAGGTATGAAACCTTGTTTGAGAAGTTCAAGTTTTTACATTTTGTAGGGAAGAAAGGAGACTTGATTTATTCCTACTAAATTAGCTACAAATCTTTCTGTTTTCTCTCCAAATTCAGCATCGCAAAAACAGGTTTCAGCTTGCTTACAATAATACCCAATTGATTAACATTATTGAAAGTTTAAAGCTTGGATTTGCTATGTACTGTGTATCCTATTTGTTTGTGTAAATGCTTAACTAAGAATAGCGAGTCACTAGTCTGTCTAATTTTTAGGTTTCTACCGTCCAAAGAGCTCTACTCATTACATAAAATCAGGACTATGAGGCAGGATTTGAAAAGGATGGATCTGAACAAGTAGTTGTTCAAGCTTACGTTTGAGGGATATGAAAAATGACAATTTGTTTTGATTAAAAATTCTTCTTCTTTGTTTTGTTTTGATTATGACATGAGATTCTGATGTCCCTTAACTTTTGATTTCCTCATGTTATTTGCAGTTATTTTTGTTTGTAGGAAGGATTATATGATTAAATTGGCATTAGATTCAATATATGCAAAAATTTATGATGAGTTTTTATTTTATATCTTGACTATAATTAGATTCAAAATCATTAAAAAGCAGTTGAATGGTCTTCTACTATGTGAACCGTAGAGTTATATGTTGCTGCTAATTTTCATGGATAGAACGTGTCTTTTATGTACCCAAATTTAATGTTTACACATTTATATACTTAATTAAAAAAATTAATAAAGCGAGTATAATGAATTTGAGAAAACAAGCAATCGACCAGCTAATGCTAGTATAGATTAGTTTCTTTATGTTCAATTGGGGTGTTGTGTGGAGTTTCTAGTATCTGTCTAAATGAAATTAAGAAAAATAGCACAGCGTAGAATTCAGATTGTGAGGTCACAATATGTAGAAGTTTGGAAGCTTGAGGGTGGTAGTTTGTGATTTTTTTTATTTTTAGTAATTTATTCATATGGTTTAAAAAAGGTAATAACAAATAGCATAGAAAATAAGAGCCCATTATAAAAAAGATTAGTTATTGATCTTTTCAAAATAAAAAAACCAACCATAGCATACAAACTAAAAATCTAAAGTTTTCCGCCTTGAGTTCTTATGTTTTGAAAGCAATCCATTATTACATCATTACTAATTTATAAGTGAATTAATCCATGCCTAAGATATTGTCTCAAGTAAGTAACTGATACAAAGATTATAAGTGTCACACTGCATTAATCTATAAATGTATTACATAATAAGTAATTGATACAAGTTTGATGTTAAGCTTCAAAGATTATATTACTTGGATTAATTAAAATGTTGTTTAACTTTTTCTTGTATTCTTATGTACTTTAGTCTAAAAGAAAATTAGGTTTTTCTTAAGGCAAACTAATGCTTTAAGCTTGTTTAACTTTTCCTTCCAAACAACTTTTCTATAGAATGCAAAAATAAGTGCTTATCATTAGCCAAGTCATGAATTTGCTTCATTAGTACGACCTGTTATATAAATATATGATACTACCTATAAGTACATGAAATATAATGCATGAATAATACTCCAACAATTCTCCTTTTTATATAAATTTCATGCAGAGCAAAATACAACAGAAAATACAAAAATGACCTATCTGTTGAGCTTCATGTGAAAGGATTGTAACTATTAGCATTAGTTTATTGATATAAATTCAAAAATAGCTTTTCATAAATCTGACATTATGTAAGGTTAGGTTCTCATCCAATGGATCCTTTTGGTACATTAGGGTTTATACTCTATAATGCATTTATGCATATCCATTTATATTTCATTGTGTACTAGCATAGTAACTATTGTAAAAGAATTTAGCTCCTACATAATGTAAAACAATTTTGAAATATGTTTAAAATCGATTGAATATGTATATATACATTCTGAATACTATACATTTGACCATGGCATTATCTTAACACAGTGTAGCACTGATAGGATTTTGTACTAACATAACTAGGAACAAAATATGTGGGTTATGCTTTCCAGATTTCAAATACTTCTTTCTATTAAACAACAATAAAGTCTAAGATAATATCACTTCATGTATGTATGTATGTATGTATCTTTTGTATGCATTAGGCAAAACATGCTTTGGTATTACAACATTCATGGACTGTGAGTTTGTGTCATTTGCTTCAGGATTACAAGGCTCTATGCTTAAGGGCTTCAGGACTACAAGACTATGCTCATAATTTGCAGAACTTTAAAATATTTTGCAGTTTTATTACTTTTATATGACATGTGTTGCTGTTTTTGTAGTATTTTATTTAGTTTATTTTGGTTATTTGATGAGTTTTTTTATTCAACAATGGAGTTTGTAACTCAAATTATACTCTGCTGACTCTTCGATGCAGAAATATTCATGTGCAGCAAAGCTAAAATTATACTATGTTTTTGTATTCATATGTTGCCAATTATTTCTTGTTTTTGTGTTATCTAATTCAATTTTTCTATTTGTTAATGTAGTTTATTTATTCTTTGATGCGTTATTAATATCATATTGGTGTAGTTTTTGTTAAATGGGTCGGATCGGGTTGACCCTTGTAATAAATGGATCGGGTTGGGTCAAACCATTTACAAAATGGGCGAAACGGGTTGGATTTGTTTATGCCTTGAAGGAGTCAGGTCACATTTTACCCGGCCCATTTATGACCCAGCCCAACCCGTTTGACAGGTCTAGTCCTACTCTATTGCTTAGGCGGTAGAAGTCCTATTCGGTTGCTCCGGCATTGTAATACCTATTCCTCCAGGTTAAGAGAGGGTTGATAGTTAAATTCCAAAAGGAGTCTGGGACTGGACGTAGAACGGGAAGTTCGAACCAGTATAAAAATCCCTGGTGTCATTTACTTTACTATTTACCGTTATATTTATATTTCGCACTAGTAGATAACTTAGATAATATTCCATATTACGATCCTCAGTAACTTTCATGATCTAGAGATGTGGATGGCTTTTAAAAAGTGGGTGGGAAATTTTATAGATTGTTATAATATAAAAGTTATCCCGATGGTGTTTATTTGATTTTTATGCCTAATTGGATAATTGTATATGAGTTGTAGGCAACGAATTGAATACTATCTGAATATAATAAATATCGCCAACATATTCTTGTTAATGAATTGATTTAGCATTGTATACAACCAGATCTTGAAATCAATCACGAAAGTATGAATTTAGAATATTGATTTGAATGAATTTTATTCCAGATCTGAAATATGTTGTATAATAATGTTATAAATTTGGATTATTACCCTTCTTCTTAGAATACAAACTTTTCTAGATTTGGAATTGTTGGAATTTAGATCCGTTTTAATATTTGTAAATTATTTTGGTTCCTTTCCTTTTTAGAAAGATACAACGTTTGATTTAACAAGGAATAAATGCAAATAGAAAAAGAAAGAGATGTGTAAAGTATGAATTCATCATAGTCTACACTGTTTATTTTAGTAATAAAAAAGATTATTCCTTGTAATTTCAAACAATGTAATCATTTATATTATAAAAAGTTAAATCTTTTGTTTTGGACTAGTTTATGGAATTTATAGCGGATAATCATTTTAGATACGATTCTAATAATTTAACATGGAAAAGTATAATCTAATAAAGGTATATAATTAGAACATATTTTATTAAAGTAAATATTTGTACATAATCATTGTGATTATAATAATTAAATAAAAAGATAATAACGATGCTTGCACGTAATATTCACGTTTAAGATAATTAATAAGGGGAAAAGAATTTAAAAGGTTGTAACCCTATAAATGGTAATAAATATGAGAATTGCAATAAATAAACAGGGTGGATTAATGGGCCTGATAAAAATGGAAAAGATATAGAAGGTTACTAATTTGAATTAGTAATCATACATAAATGTCTAAGGAAACGTCCATTAGGATTTTATGGACAAATTGACATTTATGAGCATTAAACGGGGGTTTATGGGTAGATAAACATTTAAGGTAAATATTATTACTTTAAATATAAAGGGAATTAGTAAGCTAAGTCCAATGTCTACCTAAGATAATATAAATAAAACTTAGGATGGTTAGTTGGACTTAGTAGGTTAATGATGCGAGGTCAGTATAGTCACTCGATGGAAGATTGCCCTTCACTTTTAGGTTATTGGTAGTCGGGTGTACTTACTACTGATTTGAGATATCACTAATCCTAGGAGCTAGATGACGTGAGATATTGGGCTTGCTTTCTTAATTGGAAAGTATTAAATGGTCCAAAATTTAGAATTAGGAGCGATGAGGAATATTTCCATAGGGTTTCGCTTTTGGTTTGAAGTCTTAAGTGGATAAAGGGTCCGCCTCTCTCCTAAATGAAAGTATTATGTAACCCAGTGAGATTCCAAATAAATAAATAAGGATGTTTCTAAAAAGGGTTTACTTCAGTGTTGAGGTCTTAAGTGGCTGAAGGGTCCACCTCCCTACCAAAAGAAGTAATCTAATGAGATGGCATATTTATAATTAAAGAGTGAGAGTGGATATCTTAGGAAGGGTTCGCTTCAGGTTTGGGGTCTTAAGTGACTATAAAGTCCTCCTCTTTCCTATAAAAGAAGTATTAAGTAACCCAATAAGATTTTCAAGCAATGACAACTAGATAGTACCATTGAGGAACACGCCTCTGGAAGTAGGTCTTAAATGACCGGGTCTGCCTATTTTCCACTGGGAAGTATTAAGTGGCTTGGGTACAGTCTCTTACATTGCTAAAGCTGTAATAATAGTAGTACCATTTAGGAGCATGCCTTGGGGATAGGTTTCAAAAGATGGGGTCTGCCTTAGTTAAGGTCTTTAATGACCAGAGCCTGCCTATTTTTTAATAAAATGTATTAAGTGGCTTGTTTACTGTTTATTACATGATTACGATTTTATCAATGATAGATGTGGTAATAGTTGAACATTAAATATCAGAAGCCTAAAATATTGGTTAGAGGTCTTGTAGCTAGGAACCACCGACTATTGACAACATCGATAGGAAACCACCTTGGGAATATGTCTTAAGTTACGGGATCTACCTCATTAAGGTCGTAGATGATAGAGTCTGGCTATTTCTCTTTCAGAAGTATTATAGAAGCCCGCTTTATATTTAGAAGTACCAAATGGCTAATGGGTTTGGAAGTATTGGGTGGTTGATATGGCTTAATTAGTATTTCGTACCTCTGGAGTGGTAAGTAATTAGTCGTGTTTACAAGGTAAGGTTAGATAAAATTGCTAATCCTAATGTACATAACATGAAACACCCCACACCCCTTAGGTTACCCAAAAGGACACACTAAAAGATATGGTGGATTATAGGTATAACTAAAGCTAGCAGAGACTAAGATTCACAAGACAAAATAGATAGACAATAACACAGCGGAAATAATTAAAACAAAAAGTGATTTTAAAAATTAATAATTCATAAATACTTCAGACAAACCACATATGTTCCAAATAACAAATACAATTGTCTTATGAAAATAAAATCTCAGTCTCATCAGAAAAACCAGAGTACAAACACAAACTTTCCCTCAATATAGTGCCAGTACAATAAAAGAACAAAAAGCTGGAAATAAAAAGAAGTGGAAGTACATAGTGGAATATCTTTCAAAGAAACCTCCAAGCAACTGCAACCTACCGTCCTCTTCCTTGATTGCCTATAGGGAAAAAGGGGAAAATAGAGGAGCAGGTCAGACTAAAAGTCTGGTGAATGATAGTAAGAATCTTTAAGCAAAGTAAAAGTAATAGACCTTACCATAGTTCTAGTATATATAAAGGAAACAAAGATAATAAAAAGAAAAAGGAATAAGTTGGAAATAAATACGAATTACTAAATTAATGCAATTGATTAACTTTGATTGTTTGCACTTGTCTTTGATAGCTGCTTGGATTAGGCTAAATTTCTAATCCTATAATTAGGCAGAAATCCTAATTCTACCCTTCTGATCGGCCTGCTACTCCATAGACCTTACTGCGGACTAGACGCTATATAGCTCCCTATACAGAAGGCAATGGTGTCTACGAAAGACACACATACTAAGTGCTTGGAACTCAATAGCGACTTATCTCCCCTAATCAATGCCGCACGCTCGGTCATCGCCGGTTCGCACTATCTATTGCTTCCTCTTTAGACCTTTTATTTACCCTAGACAGCATAAGCGTGCCCACGTCTCACTTCAGGCTATTGTGAGACACCGTGTCCATAGAAAATAGGGAATGTTGTTGGTACTGGTCCCTGTTAAACAAAATCTAGTTGCGTCCCTTGTCCAAATCCCCATGATTAAGTCTTTTAATTATTGACCTATTATCTACCCTAAACAGCATAAGGGAAATACTTCCAGTACGGATCTTTTCTTTCAACTATTGACCACTTATCTACCCTAAACAACATAAGGGAAATGCTGCCGGTACGGATCTTTTCTTTTAACTATTGACCACTTATCTACCTTAAACAGCATAAGGGAAATGCTGCCGGTATGGATCTTTTCTTTTAACTATTGGCCACTTATCTACCCTAAATAGCATAAGGGAAATGCTGTCGATATGGATCCTACTTTCATCTTTGCTTATTAACTTAGATAAATTATTTTAAATAAGCCTGTTATTATTCTTACTATCTGTGCTTATTAATTTATCCTAAGTCTTAAAATAAGCCTCATTATGTTCTGTTTTCTTACCCAAGGTCTAAGTGTGAAAATAAGCTTCTTTCATCTTTTACTCTTTTTAGTTATAATTCTAAGTTATAACTAGGCCAATTATCTTTAATTAGTCCAATTCTAACATCAATACCATAATTAGGCTCAATTTTCGTCTTAATTCCATTTTTATTACAGTCCTTGCAATTTACATCTTATCTTCCTTTACTTCAGTATTCTTATAATTTTAATCCACATCCGCGTTTAATCTATTCTAATCCATACGCGAAGAAGAAGGAGAAATAAAAGAAAACTGAAAATAGAAGAAAATCCAAAATGTAGGAAAAAGATGTAAATAACGCATAAATAACAGTAAATAAATTAAAATACTGTCAATAAATGGAAAAGCTATAATTAACAGAAATAAACTAAAATTAACTAAAATTAACTAAAAGGTATAGCTAAAAAAATAGACTGATAATAATTCTAAAAACTGTAAATATACTAAAATGGTTATTCCAAAAATCGTAGTAAAACTACAACTATTGGAAACCCTATTATTTTAAATTACTTAAAGAAATATAAAATAAATACAATCACTCACCTGTGGTCCTAAGCTCTTCCCTTTAGGCCTTCCCGGATCCACTTGAGGGTATTAAAATATTTTTATTAAAAAGATTCTCTCCTTGGAAAATTATTCCTTTTAGCGTCCTTCCTGAAAAGGTGAACCCAAGCGGGGAAAATCTAGAATGAGAAAAGGTGTTAGGCCTAGGGTCTTATTTATAGGTGTAGAAGTGGATCTCAGACCGTTGGATTTGGAGATTGAATTGGATGCAACCACGTCATAGGCTGAATAGGAGCCGTCGGATGGAAGCACGAAGGGACCAGATGAGGCTAAAGAACGAAAAATACGTGTTCGAAAACCTCTGGCACGAAGAAAATTTTCTTCGTTCCATACCCGTAGGCGGGTCGACCGGGCGGTCGACCGCCCCTCCTCCTGGGTCGACCGGCCGTTCGACCCAAGACGTGGTTAGGTCGACCTCTTGGTCGACCTACCCCAGTATTTTTTCTTCTTTTCTTGTTTATTTTGTTTCTAGCTCATATTAGCTCGGATTCTGACGTTCTATATATGGAAATTGACCAGAAAATTACCATGGACACAATGGAGCAACTCCCGTGGCTCGATTCTGATAATTTCACAAAGTTATGTTATTATTTCATTAATTAACGAATTAATTATTATGGGCTAAATTTCGGATTGTTACATTCTCCCCTCCTTAAGGGATTTCGTCCTCGAAATCTCTAAGGATAAAAGAATGAACTGAATGTTTTCATCCAAGTTCTACAACCAACTACTCAATCATCAACCATTCATCCATTGTCCTTAAGTTTTTCTAATGCAATTTATGATACTTATGCAATTAGTGTAGTGTCAATGTCCCTAACTAATGCAAAAGGTTAGGCGGTCCACTGATTCAGTTGACCTCTTTTTATGCAATCATGTCTGTGCTATGTATCCAAATGAATGCGAAAATTCCTAATGATAACTAATAGTTCTATATGCGTGCTACAATCATCATCCAAATGCAACAACCATGTGATAAACATCCACTTATAACAACCGTGAAAATGAAGAAAAATGTGAGTGTGCACACATCCATATGCATATGCTCTAGTGTTCTAGTTAGGCTGATCCCTAAAAAATAATAGTGCCTAGTGTAAGTATATGCGTCCATTAGCATCCACTAACAAACACTTGCAATCACTAGCATACATCATACATAACATGTTCTAATAACATGTTTACATCAAATCCTACCATCCATAGGTTAAATCCTAAGTTCTACCCTCCCAAAGGATAATAAAGGAAAGAACCTATTCAAAACTAAAGATGGAAATAGGAATTCTAAAACTTATTATCGAAAAGATGAGGATATGAGATACGAATTTTCTCCTAATCAAACCAATCTTCTCCGAAGTCTTTCTAACCATGTCGGGACCAAGTAGCAATCTCTCTATAGACTCTAAGCAACACGAAGGCGACTTACGCGGTCTTCCATAAAGAGCTTCGAAAGGTGCCACTCCAATGCTAGCTTGAAAACTACTAGCATATGGGAATTCCACTAAAGGAGGATGCTTCTCCCAAGTTTCTCAAAATCAAGAATACTCATTCTCAACCATGTGTGTCTTACTATCTTACTAATTTCACTTTACTACTCTCCTTTAGCCTGCTCACATGAATCAACATTCTTAGGTTCTCACTAGTGCCATATATGCTTTACAGGAAACTCTATTATTACTTCCAAAAGTAATTACTGCTGTCTCCTTTATAGCCTTACACCTTTTCCGTCACTCCATAGGGAATGATTCCTATCTATTCCACTTTAAGAGTTTGGTTTGGTATTTATCCTCTCATTTCAAAAAATAAGGCTTCTAAATTTCCAAATCCCAAAATATTTGTCCTTAAAAGTGTTATCTTTAAGCTCTGCTTAAATTCAAAAATACTCGGTTGCTTAACATTTTATGTTTCTAGATTTGCATCCTTACATCTTTTTGAATTTACATTATTTCCCAAACCTAGAGGGAAAAACTTTCAAATTCTAAGTCCAAGACTTATTCCTCGTTTTCTTTTAAAGACCTTTTCAATTTTCTATAAAATTTGAATTTTCAAATTCTACTTTTATTAAGTTTTTCATTTCAAAACTTATTTACTTTTTCACCAAACCATTTCCTTTTAAAATATCTTTAAAATATCCTTATATGTTTTCAAAACATCTTCTTATTTCACCTAACGGTCTCATACCTTAATGTATTGGAACTACTTTCTCCTATGAGAAATTATTAATGCTAAAATCTTCTATTAACCTTTAAAAGAGGATTTCATGTTTATGTGAAATTACAAGGAACTTATTTTATATTTTTTGAAATAGGCTATACAAAATATGATGCTCCCATACCTTGTATATCTCTTTCATGCATTCCTTGTAACTTGCACAAAACATTTTTATTGGTTTCATAGAAAATTATACCATTACTCCTATCATTCCAATATATTAGAGTATGCTTAAATTATATTTTCTTACGATAGACAATTTCTATGAAATTTACTAATTTCCTAATATTTAACTTACACACGTTTTTCTTCTTCAAAAAAACTCCTCTTCAAAACTCTTTTAATATATCCATAACTAGAAAACATATTTATACTTATTAAAATAATAAGTGTACTTTACAAATCACTTTATTTATATTCTTAGAAATTATCTTTTAAAATACATTTTTATTTGGGTTAAAACATATGTTGCGTAAAACACTGTTACTACAACCCAAAAATACTAGTGTATGGATTCAATTAAAATAAATACTAATAAACCTCATATACTATGTAAGAACATTTCTTTTGGAAGTCATCTACTATAACAATAGTGTTATAGTCTACGCTCCCTTTATTTTTCACGAAAACATCTATTACAACAATAAATGTTGTAACCTACGTTTTCGGTACTTAATAACCTCTAGATTTTTATATTTAAAATCTTTGTTTATCTACAAAGAAACTAGCAAGTTATAATTCTTCAAAATGAGTCCCACTTTTAACAAAATTTGTATCATATAAAAACCAACTTAAATTTCATACCATTTTTCAGAACCCAATATTTATTCCTAAAAGAAAATTTTAACAATGAAAATTTTCAATTCTAACAATTATATTTTTAGCTTTCTAATTTCAACTATTTCTTTTTATTAGGCTAGACCAAAAAGTGGGTTTTCCCTCTTACTACCCTAGGAGTACCCTTCCTAAACCTCGGGAATCTCATTTCTTTACTAAAGTCTTTTATTCCTCTGCTATTCTTATATTTATCCTAAGGTATTTCTGTTAATTCCACTTATCTGAAACAATTGTAATTTATGCAATTATCTACACATGGGCTTTTCCTTTTCTTAACAACTCCATCTATTGTATATCTTTAATCTTTGCCTACCACTCTTTGGATTTTCACAATCCAAACATAAATGTACAAAACCGTTTCTCAAACTCTTTCTTATGTGTAGACCTTCTCTATGCCTAAGAAACACACTTCCTTATGCCAAAAGTCTTACTACAAGAATTTTGCCTTCCACCGATGAACGCGGAGTGTACGAAGAACCTCCTGAAGATGAATAGCATGCTTTTCCATACTCTTGGAAAACACCAAAATGTCATCCACAAATGCAACCACAAACTTATTTAGGACTTCTCTAAAGACACGGCTCATCAAATCTACGAATTAGGCTGGGGCAGTGGTTAGCTCAAAAGGCATAACCAACCACTCAAAGAATCTGTCGGGTGTCCTAAATGCGGTCTTATCAATGTTTTTATCAGCGACCCTAAGCTGATGAAATCTAGTGGCTAAATCAAGCTGAGAGAATACTACAGAGCCAACTAACAGGTCAAAAAGGTCATCTATCCTAGGGAGTGGATATTGGTTCTTCTTTCATGAGCTTATTCAATTCTCTATAGTCTATGCAAAGTCGAAGAGAACCATCCGCCTTAGTAGCAAAGATGACTGGCGCTCCCCACTCCGATATGCTCCTTCTTATAAATCCTTTCTCCAAAAGCTCACGGATCTACTTGCTCGGTTCCTTCCTCTCCCTAGGTTCCATGTGCCTCACGGGTAATGCTATTGGCTTAGCATTATTAGTCAAATAAATTCGAAAGTCAATCCCTCTCTTAGGGGGTAGTCCCCCAACCTCCTCAAAGACGTCTGGAAAATATCTGACGACAGGAACCGAATCTAACTCTGATGATGATGAATCGAGGGAATAAAGGAAGCTCAACATAACTGACCCTTGCAGGTCACAAGAAACCTCGAGAATCCTACCGCTGCATGTCTCTAGTCTAACGAATCTCCTCTCGCAGTCTAATATAGCTCCATATGTGGATAGCCAATCCATTCCCAAAATCATCCCATACCCCGAGAATCCCAATACATAGGCCTCACAGTCAAATTCCACGCCTAGGATAAAAAAATTCAAACCACTACAAATCATAGACAAGTGTGTCGATCCTCCTATGGGGTTTGAAACAACAATGGAGTCTACTACTAAAGAGATGTCTAAGTGCAAACAATCTACCAAAGAACTCGTAATGAAAGGGTGTGATGCTCTAAAATCGAAAAGAGTCCGAATAGGAAAATCAGAAAGAGAGATTAATCCTTCTAAAGAGATTTTCCTACCTCTATCTGAATCACTACTAGAAAGTGCTGCATTCAAAGCTTGTACCTGCGCCGTAGGTGCGCTTGCTCTCTGCCCCGTTCTCTAAGGACAAGCTCTACTAAGATGACCGTGCTGCCCATAGTTGAAACAACACCCCTTCATCATTTTATTCTCATAGTCCTTTGCAAAATTCCCAACCAATCCTCAACTATGACATTTCCCGCTTTTCTTGATCCGCTTCGGAGGTCCTCCTCCTTTCCTCTTGTCCTTATCCTCCTTCCACCATGGCTCCTTAGAGCTTTCCAATCTAGGAACTTCTTTACGTTTCTCCCTTTAGCTGCCAATACGTAGGTTGAATTGGATGTCGGTCCTCCAAACCTAACCGCCAAAACCTTCGCTCCATATCCTCCAACCTAGCTTGTGCCTCCTCGAAATCCTTCATGCCAAAAAATGTTCCGCCCTCTATGCTAGTGAAGTCCTTGCATAGCTTAGAAAAATCGGCTAGTGTAGGTGGATTAAAGGGATTTCCACCTACCGATGTTGTATTGAGCACTTGTCCTTGCACCTCTGGTACCGTAGCTTTACGGAACCAGTCAGTCATACTACGAAAAGAAAAAGAAACTTAGGCTTGAAATAATCGAAAGAAGGTTAAACTAGACTTTGAGGGAATTTTTATAAAAACTCTTTTATACTTGAAAACTATTTCTAAGAGTTTCTTTTCTAAAATTACTTTTTAAAACAAGTTATTATGGAAAATACTTTATTTTTAAAACAAATTTTTAGGAATCCTATAACCTTAGGCTCTGATACCAAACGAAACACCCCACACCCCTTAGGTTACCGAAAAGGACACACTAAAAGACATGGTGCATTGTAGGTATAACTAAAGCTAGCAGAGACTGAGATTCACAAGACAAAATAGATAGATAATAACACAGCGGAAATAATTAAAACAATAAGTGATTTTAAAAATTAATACTTCATAAATACTCCAGACAAACCATATATGTTTCAAGTACCAAATACAATTGTCTTATGAAAATAAAATCTCAGTCTCATCAGAAAAACCAGAGTACAAACAAACTTTCCCTCAATACAGTGCCGGTAAAATGAAAGAACAAAAGGCTGGAAATAAAAAGAAGTGGAAGTACATAGTGGAATCTCTTTCAAAGAAACCTCCAAGCAACTGCAACCTACTGTCCTCTTCCTTGATTGCCTATGGGGGAAAATAGAGGAGTGGGTCAGACTAAAAGTCTAGTGAATGATAGTAATTACTAGAATCTTTAAGCAAAGTAAAAGTAATAGACCTTACAATAGTTCTAGTATATATAAAGGAAACAAAGAGAATAGGAAGAAAAAGGAATAAGCTGGAAATAAATACGAATAAATAAATTAAAGCAATTGATTAACTTTGATTGATTGCACTTGTCTTTGATAGCTGCTTGGATTAGGCTAAATTCCTAACCTTATAATTAGGCTGAAATCCTAATTCTACCCTTTTGATCAGCCTGCTACTCCATAGACCTTACTGTGGACTAGACACTATATAGCTCCCTACACAGAAGGCAATGGTGTTTACGAAAGACACACATACTAAGCGCTTGGAACTCAATAGCGACTTATCTCCCCTAATCGATGTCGCACGCTCGGTCACCGCTGTTTTGCACTATATATTGCTCCCTTTTTAACCTTTTATTTACCCTAAGCAGCATAAGCGTGCCCTCGTCTCACTTGTGAGACACCGTGTCCATAGAAAATAGGGAATGTTGTTGGTACTGGTCTCTGTTAAAAAAAATCTAGTTGTGTCCCTTGTCCAAATCCCCATGATTTAGTTTTTTAATTATTGACCTCTTATCTACCCTAAACAGCATAAGCGTGTCCCAAGGGAAATGCTACCGGTACGGATCTTTTCTTTTAACTATTGACCACTTATCTACCCTAAACAACATAAGGGAAATGCTGCCGGTACAGAACTTACCATTTAACTATTGACCACTTATCTACCCTAAACAGCATAAGGGAAATGCTGCCGTACAGATATTTTCTTTTAACTATTGACCACATATCTACCCTAAACAACATAAGGGAAATGCTGTCGGTATAAATTCTACATTCATCTTTGCTTATTAACTTAGATAAGTTATTTTAAATAAGCCTTTGTTATTATTCTTACTATTTGTGCTTATTAATTTATCCTAATTCTTAAAACAAGCCTCATTATGTTCTGTTTCTTATTATAACCTACCTTATAATCATGTTTATCACTTA
Source organism: Allium fistulosum (assembly GCA_030737815.1). Taxonomy (NCBI): domain Eukaryota; kingdom Viridiplantae; phylum Streptophyta; class Magnoliopsida; order Asparagales; family Amaryllidaceae; genus Allium; species Allium fistulosum. Next base: position 1,443,406,068 of record CM060903.1, on the reverse strand, counting down.
ACCCAAGGTCTAAGTGTGAAAATAAGCTTCTTTCATCTTTTTCTCTTTTTAGTTATAATTCTAAGTTATAACTAGGCCAATTATCTTTAATTAGACCAATCCTAACATCAGTATCATAATTAGGCTCAATTTCAGTCTTAATTCCACTTTTATTACAGTCCTTACATTTTACATCTTATCTACCGTTACTTCAGTATTCTTATAATTTTAATCCATATTCACGTTTAATATATTCTAATCCATACGCGAAGAAGAAGGAGAAATAAAAGAAAACTGAAAATAGAAGAAAATCCAAAGCGTAGGAAAAAGATGTAAATAACACATAAATAACAGTAAATAAATTAAAATACTGTAAATAAACTGTAAATAAATAGAAAAGCTATAATTAACAGAAATAAACTAAAATTAACTAAAAGGAATAGCTAAAAGAAATAGACTGAAAATAATTTTAAAAACTATAAATAAACTACTAAAAAGGTTATTCCAAAAATCGTAGTAAAACTACAACTATTGGAAACCCTATTATTTTAAATTACTTAAAGAAATCTAAAATAATTACAATCAATCACCTGTTAGGCCTAGGGTCTTATTTATAGGGGTAGAAGTGGATCTCAGACCATTGGATTTGGAGATTGAATAGGATGCAACCATGTCATAGGCTGAATAGGAGCCGAGGGATGGAAGCACGAAGGGACCAGATGAGGCTAAAGAATGAAAAATACGTTTTCGAAAACCTCTAGAACGAAGAAAATTTTCTTCGTTCCATACCCATAGGCGGATCAACCGGGCGGTCGACTGCCCCTCCTCTTGGGTCGACCAACTGGTCGACCCAGGGCGTGGTTAGGTCGACCTACCCCAATATTTTTTTTTCTTTCTTGTTTATTTTGTTTCTAGCTCGGATTTTGAAGTTCTATATATGGAAATTGACAAGAAAATTACCACGGACACAATGGTGCAACTCCCGTGGCTCGATTCTGATAATTTCACAAAGTTATCTTATTATTTCATTAATTAATGAATTAATTATTATGGGTTAAATTTCGGGTTGTTACATAACAATTAAATGGAAACCCATCGGTATAAGTTCATTTTATGGACGGTTTATATTTTTCCAGTCACCAAAATGTTGTTCTGACACCTCTTCGTTACAACCTACAAGATAGACTTATAGGAACGTGTCACTGAAGCTAGATGAACTTTGTTGTTGGAGAGTCTTCTTCCTCTCATGCTCAATGCTGATGTCACAATATGCTACCCAAGGAATACTATTAATTCCAAGGTAGTAGTCGTAGTCAGTATTCTTATCCTATTATTGTTTCCGCTGTGAGTTTAGATTTTTATCAATCTTTGATAATGATCATGCTTGTTTGCAGGTACGAAATCCAACAATCTGTGCTTTGATGGACTTAGGTTTTGATATTTGTCAAATTTTAGGCCCATTAAGGTGTGGGTTTTTACAATGATTGTCATGGTAGAACCAATTGTAGAATAGCCTTCTTCTTTAAGTGAGTATATTGACTTAAGGGTTTTAGATGACCTGCCCAAACAAGTACCATAATTCTTACTCCCAAAATGCTTTAAAACATTTTCCAACAACACGGAATTCCTAAAGGCGATGCCTTGCTTCCTACTCAGAGCCAATGAGCGAACAGTCCTCTAATGGGCTATACTGCTTGTAATATGTACATGTGCTTAGGAGGTTAGGAGGCACCGTATCGCCTTTCAAACCATTCCTGCTTATAATTCTTTAAGAACTAGGGTTAGCTCAATCCTATGTTCATCCTAATGTATATGCAATACTGAGCTCTTTACATGTGCTATTTATGAACCCACTCCAACGACCTCCAAACTTCCGAGAGTTAACTAACATCTTGAGTTTCAAATATCGACATGATTCACCATCTTATATAATCATTAAGGCTTGGTGCCATTGCAAGGTCATTGAAGAACTTCATAATAAACATTCATACTTCAAGAAGGAGTAATTCTTTATCAGATGTCTGTACGGCTTCAACAGGCTTTGGCTTTCTAGCAATAAGATCCTTTTCTATTCGCTTTACTTATATTTGGATTTCTTACTTCCCAACATTTAACTTATTATCCAATTCCTCCAAGAATATTCCTACTCGAGATATAAGTAACGAGCACACCAAGAATTTGAAATCTCTCAAGAGAGTTAGCTTTCTGCATCGCACTACCGCTTACCTTCTGACAAATTAGAACCTTCGATGGTGCAATTTATTACATCTGGAGCATTTTTCCCTCACTGCAGCCACTCCTCCAAGGAGTTCTAGAATGCCTACCCAATCTTTAGGCCCCACTCGCTGCTCTGGCGATAATCCCCAAAGGGAAGCTGAAGGTCCATCTGGTAAAGCAAACATAGATGATTCGGCCAATAGAGAAGTAAAAGAGCCCGTTGTCGGTGAAGTATGAGAAGAAGGGGATAGAGGAATTGTAATGCAAATGATTCCAAAAGAGAGAAACAGGGAAGGAGGAAAAGAAGGAAAAGAGGAGGAGAAAGAAGGAGAATAACAAGAAGAAGAAAGCAATGTAGGAGAGGACATTGACTATGATATTGATCAAGAAGGAATTGAATTATATGGTGAAAAGTCTCCTGAAGGCACCGAACTTCATGTTTCACCCATCTGAAGCATATCGTAGTCAAAACTTCAAAGAAATCCACCTTACCAAGCACGTTGCCAATAGCTGAGGCAATTTGTCCAACTATTTCCTCCAATGATATCTTTAGCTCCTTAGGCGACTTCGATATCCCGATCGCCGATCTCCTTAAGGATTTCTCTCTGGGCTTTAGCTTCCCATCTGGGGTATCCTAGTTGAAGGAGGCAAGACTATGGCATTATTTGCTTCTAAACCCAGTCCGTAGAGTACTTAGGGAGGACATCAATGCTCTATACACCTTTACGATCATGTACACACATTCCTTGCATTCACTTAAATCATAATATTCCAAATCCTATGCAATCTTTTCTCTCATGTTAGGAACTAGGGGTTGAGAAAGGTATGGTAACCTTCAATACTGTATCGCTGAAGAGAGAAGACGCACTCCTAAACTACCCTTTTCCAACTATCGAGGTTGCAAAAAAACAAAAGAAGAGATATTCCAAATAAAGAAGAAAGAGCGAAAGGCGAAAAAAAATTATCGGGCGGAGAGGCATCGAAAGAAAAGGCAAGCCAAAGAGAAGCAACCTTCTGAACATAGGAAAAGGCATAAGCATTTGCATGATCGTTGTGGTTCTTTCTTTGACATCCTCAGCCTCAATCTCAGCCCCAGTTGTCTACACACCAACAAATTCCAACCTCTCATTCCTTGATCACCATCGTTCTTCCTAATTCCAAAGGAATCATTGTTCCTACGACTCCTGTTGTAGCTCCATCAATACGCATGCAGCCCGCTTTGTAACACCCCATATTTTTGGTAACATTATTTATGATATTTAATTAGTTAAATAAAATAAAATAACATGTTGATTAAGGGATTGAGATTTGATTTTTATTAAAGGGTAGCCGTGCCATTTAACCAATGAATTAAAATAAGAGTTAAAATGAAATAGAGGAGGGGTAAAATAGGAAATATGTCATTCTTATACCCTAAACCCTTGGCCGTGTATCCTATACACGTTCGTTTTCATTTATCAAAATTTTTAAACTTAAGGTCGGCCACCATTAACAAGAAATAAGGAAGAAGATTAAGAAAAGCTAAGGAAGAAGCTAAATCAACTAAAATCCATTCAAATCTCAAGCTCCTTAATCTCTAAAGCTAAGGTGAATAATGACTACATCTCAAATTTCGGTTTTAAGTTGAATCCGAACTTATTTGCAATGATTTGCCATGTTTTTGAATAATGGAATGATTATATATACGTATTGATGATTTTTGTTTGTCCATAAAGACTTTATGATATGCTTTAAGGTGAAAACACTATCAAATTACATCCATATTACTTGCGAATTTTTATATAGACCAAAAATGATATTTTAGAGATGGGTTTCAATTTTTAGAATTTTCTGAATTTATGTGGATTTTATATGAATTTTCTAGTAAAGAAAAAGTTATTTTAGGTTAAAAATTATTAATAGTTAAATAATTAATGGTTTGGGTCTGAAATTAATAAATGTTAGAAAACATATTAAAAGTGATTTTCTAGAATTTTTGTAGAATTTTCCTAAGTGTTCTAATGGATATATAAAATTATTTAAGGAATGAGACTTAAATGTTTTATCTATTTATAAAACGGAGAAGGGGTATTTTGTAAATAATTCAAAATTGTTAATTCTGGAAATTGGTAGTACTTTTAGAAAAGAGAAACTTGCAACCAATCACAATTTGACAAACAAGGCAGGTTAGGTACAAAAAAATAGTTTAAAAAGGACTAATCTACATGGTTTTCACTGTTCCAATGCTTTCGGCACTAAGCTTTCACATCCTTACCTTCGCTTCCGACTCCATCAACACCAATGCACATGATATCAGGTAACTGGTACGTAGTGAATTGGATATAGGTGGAAGGTATAGGGTCAAACCAGGGGTTCTGAAGAGGTTGAAGTGATACTTTGCTTTTAAATGAAAATGCGCCCGCATGCTTTCGACTGGGTTGGCTTTCGACCCGGTCAATTGGTTTTAAAAAATGGTTTTGATTGGGTTGCACCTTTGTTTCTAAATAAATGCTTTCGACTGGGTCGAAACCCTTGGCTGCCTCTTTTTACCTTTCGACCCAGGTTGGTTTCGAAAGTGTTGATTTGCTTTGCTTTTTTAAACTTGACCACTTCTCTAAGCTTTCAAAGGAATGGTTTTGACACCATCACTTCTTTACTTAGGAATGATTTCGAAAGGAATGCTTTTGACTTTAATGGGTTTCTGATCCTTTTGCTCTACTTGAAGGCATAATCCAAATGGTTTCGCCCGAAATCGTTTTCAAAGGCTTTGAAGGAGTAAATTTTTGAATGGTTTCGAAAGGTTTCCACATGTTTTAAATTAAAGCCAAGTGCTTTCGAAATGTTAGCGTTTACAAAATTTTAATGTTTTCGAAAGGTCTTAAAGAAAGGTTTTGAAGGGTGGTCCCCAATGGTTTCGAAGGAGTCGAAAGAGAAGGTTTTCTGATTGTTTCGGAAGGGATGACAGGAAAGGCTTTTCCAATGCTTTCGAAAGGCATGGTTTAAAGGTTTTAAAGAAGGATGACTAATGTTTTATAGCTTTTGAAGGAAAGGCTTTTAATGGTTTCGAAAGGGTTACTTTCAATGGTTTCGAAAGGATTTCGAGAATGGTTTCGAAAGGAAGGTTTTGGCCTTTTGGCCTAGGTTAAATACAGGGTTTTACTTGGTTTCGAAAGGAGTACTTTCAATAGATTCGAAAGGGGTACTTTCAAAGGTTTATAGGTTTTCATCAACTAATATTTAGGTAAAGTATATATAACATGGCAAAGTGATTTTGGTAAAGCATAGATCATATGTATTTTCCTTGTGTAAGTTTGATTGAAAGATTTTAAATCATTTTGAAAAGGTTTTCAAGGAAAATTTAAGGGAAGATTTTCCTAAGTAAAATGACTCAGATATTAGAATACCATATGGGACTGGTATAGGGTCGCGCCCTATACATTAGCTATTAGCCCCAGCTAATTTAGTCCAAAATTCCAATGTGTAGGGCTTTGTCACAGGTAAGACTAAAATTATGATTAAACGCAGAAGGAATATATGTTTGTATACAAATAGGTTATTGGTGAGCCCGCAAAACCATTAGGATCAAGTGACTCTAGGAGAAAATAAGTTAGGGCAGACCATCTAGAAGAGAAGTATTAAACATATAGTTAAGAATAGACCATCCAGAAGAAGAGTGTCTAACATATGTTGGATAAATTTGGTTATATTGTCTGGTAGGCCTGAGTCAGCCAAAGGTTAGTAGTTAGCCAAACAAAACTACAGTTTTTGGACAAATAGTCCATTTATTACCTGATATGTTTATTTACATGATAATGCTTTACAGTTTTAACAGGTTTTGGTTGCAGGAAAAGGTTTGCAAAAGATACGTTTTAAAAGGATATTAGTGAGGGGAAACCCGTTCCGCTAAGCGGCGTGGTCTCACTTATTATCAATAACTGAGATGTATAGTATTATTCACACCAAACTTTGTGTCTGACTCGAAGTTTCTGTTTCCCCTTAAACTCTCGGGGGCTCAAAATTTGTTTAAGTAGGCCGAGGGTTGAGGTTTTCAGGTTTTAGTAATTTAGGCGAATAAAGCATCCAAAGACGAGCAGGTGGCTGACGGATAGCTAATTAAGCAGTTACAGTTTATTCTGTTTATTTTCGCTGTGTGTATTAAGTCAAATATGACTATATTGACTCTGGTCAACCAAGGGGAATTGTCATATGTCGCTCTTGGCCTATTTTGTAAATGATATATTTGATCATTGCCTGGAAAACGTTAAGGGATTATGTAACTTGGATATGAATTATTGTTTTGAAATGTAATCAGTAAAATGTTGTTTTTTGAAATATGTGATTTTGTTCATATTTAGTTGCTTCTAATATTATGGACACCATTAGCATCACCGTATTTTGTCACCAGAAGTTAATACTATAGATGACTGCAACATCTGTAGCGCTTAGCTTTTGGCCTCCAGATATGGTATGTTACAATTTGGTATCAGAGCATAGGTTTATGAAAAACTTTAATTAAAAAAATGATTTTTCAAAACATATTCTTAAGGAATTAGAGTAAGATTGGAGTATAGGATAATGCTATAGTAACGTATTAGTATTTGCTATATATAAGTATATGCTTTATCTCTAGTTTCCTATCTTTGTTAGGTTATTCTTCTATATCTTATGAGGTTTGAGTACAAATATGGATGGTAGAAGAGGAAGAGTTAACCCTGGAGGGGAGGATACCGATGTGAATGCCAGACCTAATACGAGAAGGACCCCAGGTCAGAAAAAAGTAGAGAATATAGGTGCTGGAGTCCTGCAAGTGGATATGGGAGCTATGTATCAGTTTTTCGTGAATATGATGCAAGCTGGAATTGCAGCTGGAGTGGTAGGAGGAAATGCTGCAGGAGCAGGAGTTCCAGAAGTTCCGGATGTTCCGGTAGTTAACGATTATGCTAAGATGAGTGGAGATTATGCTAAGCATGGAGGGAAGCCATTTATTGGAACCAAGGATGCTATCGAGGTGGAAAATTTATTATTGCACTATGAGAGAATCTTTGTTGACTTGAGGCTCAATGATGAGCAGAAGAGGAGGCTTGCTTCTAGACAGCTTCAAGGGACAACTTTGTTTTGGTGGAACAGTGTGACTGTTGGTGTGGATGAAGAGACAAAGACATGGGCAGAGTTTAAAAGGAGGTTCCAGGAGAGGTTCATGTTGGTGATGGCACAGTCTGTTTTGATCCGAAATTTTGCGGAGTTAGAACAGGGAGAAATTACTCTTTTGGAGTATGCCGGTAGGTTTGAAGAGTTAGCCAGATATGGGTATGCTTCAGTGGATACAGTGATAAAGAGGAATGAAAAGTTTATTAGGGAATTGAAGCCTGAGTTGTCCAAGGCTACCTTACCGCATATTAGAGATCTCTATGATGTGGTAGTGGAGATGGATTTGAGGCACAAGGAGATGCTTGCTTGTCAGGAGAAGGGTAAGGTAAAGGAGGTCCAGGTTGGGCAAGGCCAAAAGAGGAAGTTCTTTCATAGGTAGGGTGCTCAGAAGGGTGGAGCAGCTAAGAAAGGAAAATATGAGGTGGTTTGTTTTAAGTGCGACAAGAAGGGTCATTTCGCCAATGATTGTCGTACTGGGAAGATGAAAGAAGTGTTCGGGAAGAAGAACATCAGGTGCTTCAACTGTGATCAGATAGGCCACTATAAGAATCAATGCAAAGAACCCGCTAAGGATGGAAAGGGCAAGGTGTATGCATTGGAGCCTGCTACTTCGAAGCTAACAGCTCAGGAGCAGGGAAATGCAGTTTTGGGAGGTACACTTCAGATTCACGGTATGTCTATTACCATTTTATTTGATATTGGTGCATCACATTCTTTTATATCTAGATGTTTGATAGGTAAGCTTAACCTAGAACCCACATATTTAGTTACTTCCTTACAGGTTGCGAATCCAATAGGAGGGTATGCAACTCTAGGGTTGAGATGTGTAGAGTTTGACTTGTTAGGTCATGCTTTTGTTTACAGTTTGCATGTGTTTGATTTTATGGGGTTCGAAATTATTCTTGGGATGGATTGGTTAAGTAAGTACGATGCTAGGATATTTTGCCATGATAGGAGAATATCACTTAGGCACCCTGATTGTAGCGACAAGATTGTTTATACCATAGGAAGCCTTAGCAGTGAGGCGATTGTCTTGTTGGGTGTTATGGAATTGGAAGATGAGCTGATTCGAGTTTTCGTTGCTAGAGAATTCGTGGATGTTTTTGAGCCTGTAGTTGAATTGCAACTGAAACGAGCCACTGAGTTTCAGATAGATTTGGTTCCGGGAGCAGAACCAGTGAGTACGCCGCCAAGCAGGATGACCCCTACAGAGATAAGGGAGTTGAAAGTGCAGTTAGTGGACCTAGAAGGCAAGAGTTTTATCAGACCGAGTAGTTCACCTTGGGTAGTAGCTGTAGTGTTTGCTAAAAAGTCGGATGGATTGTTAAGGCTATGTATCGATTATCGTAAATTGAATTAGAGGACGATAAAAAATCGATACCTATTGCCGAGGATTGACGATTTGTTCGATCAGTTAAGTAGAGCCAAGGTATTTTCCCAGTTGGATTTTCCAACAGGTTTGCCTCAGCTCAGAGTAGCAGAGGATAATATACCTTTGATGGTGTTTACGACTAGATATGGATCATACAAATGGTTAGTTATATCGTTCAGACTGACTAATTCGCTGACATTCTATGTGGATTTGATGAACCAGGTTTTCTGAGAGCACTTGGATAGGTTCATGTTGGTTTTCATAAACGATATCTTGATATACTCTAAGGATGAGAAGGAGCATGAAGTTCATCTTAGAGTGGTACTTGAGACGTTGAGGCAGCATCAGCTAAAGGTGAAGTTTTCGAAGTGTCATTTCTGGAAAAAGGAAGTGAAGTTTCTTGGTCATGTAGTCTCAAAGAAAGGGTTGTCATAGATATGACTAAGATTGAAGCGGTAAATAGTTGGAAGAGACCCGAGACGGTGGCTGAGATGAAGAGTTTCTTTGGATTAGCTGGTTATTTCGGAGATTCATTAAGGATTTTTCATGGATAGCAGCACCGATGACCAAGCTAACAAGAAATGATGTGCAGTGTGTGTGGACCGATAAGTGTGAGGAAGCATTACAGAGTTTAAAACACTTATTGACCCATGCACCTGTGTTGGTTGTTCCGGAAGGAAATTAGGATTTGGTGGTTTATACAGATGCGTGTGGAACATGATTAGGAGCTGTTCTGATGCAGAAAGGTAAAGTTATTGCCTATGCTTCTAGACAGCTTAGACCACATAAGGTCAGATATCTAATGCATGATTTTGAACTGGCCGCAATAATTTTTGCACTAAAAGTGTAGAGACAATACCATTTGGGATAGAGGTTTGAGTTATATACAGATCATAAGTCGCTGAAGTATTTCTTCTCTCATAAGGAGTTGGACATGAGACAGCAGAGATGGTTAGAGTTTATTGCTGCTTATGATTTCGGAATTGAGTACACTTCGTGGAAAGGCAACAGGGTTGCAGATGCACTTAGCAGAAAATATCAAATTGCAGTGTTAGCGATGATTGCTAAGTGGAAAGATTTAGAAGCCTTGTCAGCTTGTAAAGTCTAGTGGAGATCCGAGGCTGGGTCTAGTGGAGAGACTGATATATTATCTTGTTTGCAAGTTCAACCAGTGAGGATCGAAAGGATTGCTTCTAAACAGGGGGAGGATCTAGTGTTAGCTGAACGGATCAGGAAGTTAAGAGATGGAACTGAGGGCGATGACTTAAAGGATTTCAGTCTTTACCAGAATGGGTGGTTGAGAAAGAAAGGGAGATTATGTGTTTCGAGTGTAGGAAACATAAGGAAAGAAGTTTTGGAGGAATGACATCGTTTGAAGTTCACTATTCATTCGGGAGGAACTAAGTTGTATCAGGATATGAAGTGAAGTTTCTTCTAGGAAGGTATGAAGCGGGATATTGGCTTATGGGTAAAGCAGTGCTTGAATTGCCAGCAGGAAAAGGCAGAACACTAGAAGCCAAGTGGTTGGCTTCAGCCATTAGATATTCCGGTTTGGAAATGGGATTCTATTTCTATGAATTTTATTGACGAGTTGCCAAGATCTAGTAGAGGAAATGAAAGTATATGAGTCATAGTGGACAGATTGACCAAGAGTGCCCATTTCATTCCAGTTAAGTCAACCAGAACGGCACCTGTTTTAGCGAAGTTGTTTATGAAATCTGTAGTTAGACTGCATGGAATTCCTAGCACTATAGAAAGTGATAGAGATTCCTTATTCACTAGCGAGTTCTGGAAGCGTCTATAGGAAGTTTTGGGAGCCAAGCTCAAGATGAGTATCGCTTACCATCCGCAGACAGATGGGCAGATGGAAATAGTTTACAAAATCTTGGAAGATTTGTTAAGAGCTTGTATTAGATTTCTGGGGATCATGGGAGGACCATCTGCATTTAGTCGATTTTTTCGTATAACAACAGTTATTAGAGTAGTATTGGGATGGCACCAGTTGAAGCTTTGTATGGAAGGCCATGCAAATCTCCAGTATGTTGGTTAGAGATCGGGGATAGGTTGGTTCTTGGTCCATATTTACTTAGAGAAGCTGCAGAAAATATTAAGGTCATTCGAGCTAGGATGAAGGAGGCTCAGTCTAGGCAGAAGAGTTATGCAGATCAAAGACAGAAAGATTTAGAGTTCTCAGTTGGAGATCAGGTTTTCGTTAAGGTGTCACCGATGAAGGGTGTGATCAGATTCGGAAGATCAGTAAAGTTGGCATCGAGATTCTTTGGACCTTTTCGTATTGTTGAGAGGATCTGGAAACTCGCATATAGAGTCGAGCTATCGAATAGTTTGGCTGGAGTCCACGATGTTTTCCATGTTTCTCATCTCAGAAAGTGTGTTAGAGACCCGGAGACTACTATTGCACCGACAGTGCTAGATGACTTAGTAGTAGAACCAGACTTGACAATAGTGAGAAAGCCGATTCGCATTGTTGCAATAGATGATAAGAGGCTTAGAACCAAGTCACTCAGATTAGTTAAAGTCCAGTGGAGCGATGATGACAGAGACTGTCCTTGGGAGACTGAAAGCAGGATGAGAGATGCTTATCCTGATTTGTTTGATGGTATGTCTTACCTCTTTGATTGATGTGTTATGTACCTTATCGTAATTTTAAGGACGAAATTCTTTAAGGAGGGAAGTTTGTAACACCCCATATTTTTTGTAACATTATTTAGGATATTTAATTAGTTAAATAAAATAAAATAACATGTTGATTAGGTGATTGAGATTTGATTTTATTAAAGGGTAGCCGTGCCATTTAACCAATGAATTAAAATAAGAGTTAAAACGAAATAGTGGAGGGGTAAAATAGGAAAGTTGCCATTCTTATACCTTAAACCCTTTGCCGTGTATCCTATACATGTTCATTTTCATTTATCAAAAATTTTAAACTTGAGGCCGGCCACCATTAACAAGAAAAGAGGAAGAAAATTAAGACAAGTTAAGGAAGAAGCTAAATCAAATAAAATCCATTCAAATCTCAAGCTCCTTAATCTCTAAAGCTAAGGTGAATAATGACTACATCTCAAATTTTTTATTGTTTTCGGTTTTAAGTTGAATCCGAACTTATTTGCAATGATTTGCTATGTTTTTGAATGATGGAATGATTATATATACTTGTTGATGATTTATGTTTGTTCATAAAGACTTTATGACATGTTTTAAGGTGAAAACTCTATCAAATGACATCTAAATGCCTTGCGAATTTTCATATAGACCAGAAATGATATTTTAGAGATGGTTTCAATTTTTAGAATTTTCTGAATTTATGTGGATTTTATATGAATTTTCTAGTGAAGAAAAAGTTATTTTAGGTTAAAAATTATTTACGGTTAAATAATTAATGGTTTGGGTCTGAAATTAATATATGTTAGGAAACATATTAAAAGTGATTTTCTAGAATTTTTGTAGAATTTTCCTAACTTAATTAATGGATATATAAAATTATTTAAAGTATGGGACTTAAACGTTTTATATATTTATAAAAAAGAGAAGGGGTATTTTGTAAATAATTCAAAATTGTTAGTTCTAGAAATTGGCAGTAATTTTAGAAAAAAGAAATTTCAATCAATCACAATTTGACAAACAAGGTAGATTAGGTACAGAGAAATAGTTTAAAAAGGACTAATCTACATGGTTTTCATTGTTTCGATGCTTTCAGCCCCAGGCTTTCGCCTCCTAACCTTCGCTTCCGACTCCATCAAAACCAATGCACATGATATCAGGTAGCTGGTATGTAGTGAATTGGATATAGGCGGAAGGTATAAGGTCGAAACCAGGGGTTGACAAGGTACTTTTCTTTCAAACGGAAATTCGCCCGCTTGCTTTCAACTAAATAGCTTTCGACTGGGTTGGCTTTCGACCAGGTCAATTGGTTTTAAAGAAGTGGTTTCGTTAGGGTCGCGCCTTTGTTTTTAAATAAATGCTTTCGACTGGGTCAAAACCCTTGACTGCCTCTTTCTACCTTTCGACCCAGGTTGGTTTCGAAAGGGATGTTTTGCTTTGCTTTTTTAAACTTGACCAGTCCACTAAGCTTTCGAAGGGATGGTTTCTACACCATCACTTCTTTACATAGGAATGATTTCGAAAGGAATGCTTTCGACTTTAATTGGTTTCTGATCCTTTTGCTCTACTTGAAGGCATAATACAAATGGTTTCGACCGAATCGGTTTTCAAAGGTTTCGAAGGAGTAAATTTTGAATGGTTTCAGAAGGTTTTCACATGTTTTAAATTGAACCCAAGTGCTTTCGAAAGGTTTGTGTTTACAAAGGTTTAATGCTTTCGAAAGGTCTTAAAGAAAGGTTTTGAAGGGGTGGTTCCCTAATGGTTTCGAAGGAGTCGAAAGAGAAGGTTTTCTGATTGTTTCGGAAGGGTTTAAAGGAATTGTTTTTCCAATGTTTTCGAAAGGCATGATTTAAAGGTTTAAAGAAGGATGTCTACTATTTTAAAGCTTTCGATGAAAAGGCTTTTAATGGTTTCGAAAGGGTTACTTTTAATGGTTTCGAAAGGGTTTTGAGAATGGTTTCGAAAGGAAGGTTTTGGCCTTTCGGCCTAGGTTAAATAAAGGGTTTTACTTGGTTTCAAAAGAAGTACTTTCAATAGATTCGAAAGGGGTACTTTCAAAGGTTTATTGGTTTTCATGAGAATGGTTTCGAAAGGAAGGTTGGCCTTTCGGCCTAGGTTAAATAAAGGGTTTTACTTGGTTTCAAAAGAAGTACTTTCAATAGATTCGAAAGGTGTACTTTCAAAGGTTTATTGGTTTTCATGAGAATGGTTTCGAAAGGAAGGTTTTGGCCTTTTGGCCTAGGTTAAATAAAGGGTTTTACTTGGTTTCAAATGAAGTACTTTTAATAGATTCGAAAGGGGTACTTTCAAAGGTTTATTGGTTTTCATCAACTAAGATTTGGGTAAATTATATATAACATGGCAAAGTGATTTTGGTAAACCATAGAGTATATGTATTTTCCTTGTGTAAGTTTGATTTAAAGAATTTAAACCATTTTGAAAAGGTTTTCAAGGAAAAATTAAGGGAAGATTTCCCTAAGTAAAATGACTCAGATATTAGAATACCAGATGGGACTGGTATAGGGTCGCGCCCTATACATTAGCTATTAGCCCCAGCTAATTTAGTCAAAAATTCCAGTGTGTAGGGCTTTGTCACAGGTAAGACAAAAATTATGATTGCACACAGAAGGAATATATGTTTGTATATAGATAGGTTATTGGTGAGCCCACAAAACCATTAGGATCTGGTGACCCTAGGAGAAAATAAGTTGGGGACAGACCATCCAGAAGAGAAGTATTTAACAGATAGTTAAGGACAGACCGTCTAGAAGAAGAGTGTGTAATAGATGTTAGATAAATTTGGTTTATATTGTCTAGTAGGACCGAGTCAGCCAAAGGTTAGTAGTTAGCCAAACAAAAATACAGTTTTCGGACAGATTGTCCATTTATTACCTGATATGTTTGTTTACATGATAATGCTTTACAGTTTTAATAGGTTTTGGTTGCAGGAAAAGGTTTGCAAAAGATATGTTTTAAAAGGATATAGGTGAGGGAAACCCGTTCCGCTAAGCGGCGTGGTCTCACTTAATATCAATAACCGAGATGTATAGTATTATTCACACCACTCTTTATGTCTGATTCGAAGTTTCTGTTTCCCCTTAATCTCTTGGGTGCTCAAAATTGATTTAAATAGGTTGAGGGTTGAAGTTTTTAGGTTTTAGTAATTTTGGCGAATAAAGCTTCTGGAGACGAGCAGGTGGCTGATGGATAGCTAATTAAGAAGTTACAGTTTATTCTGTTTATTTCCGCTGTGTGTATTAAGTCAAATATGACTACAATGACTCTGGTCAGCCAAAGGGGCATTGTCATATGTCACTCTTGGCATATTTTGTAACTAATATATTTGATCACGGCCTGGGAAATGTTAAGGGATTATGTCACTTGGATATGAATTATTGTTTTGAACTGTAATTAGTAAAATGTTGTTATTTAAAACCTATGATTTTGTTTATATTCAAGTGCTTCTGATATTATGGATACCATTAGCATTACCGTATTTTGTCACCAGAAGTTAATACTATAGATGACTGCAGCATCTGTAGCGCTTAGCTTTTAGCCTCCAAATACAGGATGTTACATGCTTCTCCTGACCTCTTCCTAGCCGGTGTTATATTTGATTGTGACATCAAGAATATTCCTTAGGAAGAAGCAGATCAGAAGGCTTGATGGGTCTAGGAGCTCATTGATTAAGGTTATGAATGGAAGAAGCTCACTTATGCCCTCTCTAAGTTAACCAAATGATTCAAACGAACATTCGGTCATTTGAATCTAAAAAAGAACTTACGATAGTCTTATAAATTGGTCTAAGGAAAATTTAGAGAAGATGGGAGCAAAGAGAGAGATGCGGCCCTAAAGTCAAAGGCTAGTACCGATAGCCCGATGATGGAAATGATGAGGGCCCTTATCAATGCAGAATTCATGTCGAAAGTCCTGCCGAAAATTGCACATGAAGGGAGAGCCGCTTTTAAAATGCATCATGCTGAAAAAGAGTTGGCCCACCCCATGAGGGATGAGACTATCCAGCACAAAGAAAAAGTTATAGAAGACCAAGCGGCCAAAATCCAAAGCTCCGGCAGAAAAAGACAAGCTCGAGGAGAGTTTGATGTTAACAAAGGCCGGGCAGCTGGATATCAATGTTGAATATTCCATTGACGCACATGATCTAAAGAGGCTTAAAAAGAAAAATGCCAAAGAGTGAGAGGAACTCAATACCACTCTTCAGCAAATCTATGCCAACGCTATTCAATACAATAGTGACGCCTCACCAAAGATGAATTAATAACCAAATACCTTAACGCAGATGGTATAGAGAAACTGGAAGAGGAAAGGCTATCCTGGGCATGGAAGATGCTGTCGCCAAAGTTGCCACTGAAGCTCCTGTCGACCCAAGCGCATCGGATTAGGTAGAATCATCAATTCCCATATCCAAGGAGCTTGTAGTGGATATTTTTGTAATTAAGGGGGCCAGCTCCAAGACCACCTAAGTAGTTCCAACTTCTGCAGTCGTCTCCATTGAGCCATATATTCCTCCCTTTGTCGACCAACCGATGCTGCATTCATTCTAAAAGGGGAAATTTCTAAACTTCTTGTTCATCAATCGAGTCTGAGCAAAGGTTGTTTCATTGGTTTTCGAGAAATTCCAGTTCTCACCTGAATCCGCCTCTAACGTTTACCACTCTATTTGCCAACTTGTAGGTCATCTGCATCTTCCTCCTTTGTTACCGGCCACTCAAGGCCCGAGATCCACAACATTCTTTATGCATCAACCTCTGTTTCCATAAGACTCATCTCTTTTGTTCCTCCTCCCGATTCCGGCAGGGGCCTAACTCTGAGAAGATAGCCGCTTTGGAGAACTTGGAGGATGTGTCTTTGTCTCTAGAGGAAGATGTTACTATTACTAGCATTGTAGACCCAACTGACCAAATCACTATGGCAGGGAGACTGAAGATTGACCTTTATAAGATTAAGAATAAACCTGACCCTGGTCTAGATAAGTCCTCAAGTGCCGAGGAGAAAAAAAATCTCCTTCTTACATTCCTCTTATTATCCATCCTCCAAAGAGCAGCAGCGTTGGCGCTACTACGAAGACTTTCGAGCTTCCATCCGGCTGTTCTAAAGTTCCTGCCATCATTATTTTCGAAGGCGACAACGCCTCTTCAAGAGGCAGATACCGAAAGATAATAAGTGCTAGAAGAGGCCTCATGATGGTTCAAATGGCAAGGCCAGGAAGAAAAAGGGCTAAAAGAAATAGATTCCTCAACTATTCTCCGATAAAGGCAAGATAGTTTATGTTTATCTATTTGGGATTCACCTTTTTATTTTTCTTTTAGTGTATATAGGCCATGTCTGTGTGGGAGTGGCCCCCGTGAACCTTGATGTAAAAAATTTGAAGTAATGGAAGACCACTTTTCTTTTGTAATCTATGTTCCATTTACTTTTACGCACTTTTATACTCTGCAGTTGCCTATATACAATTGCCTGCATATACAATATAATTGCCCACACTGTAATTTATCCATATTATATATGTTGGTTTTCGAGCAATGCTTTTATTTATCGCAACTCTATGCACACAAATAAAATTCTTGTAATTGCTTTAGCAATATCCCATCACTTAGTCCTGTTTTTAGCTGCCAAGGTGCTCCGTTTGGCTAAACAAAACTATGATTTTTAACTAACTCTGTGGTTATTCCTGTTTGCTTTAGGTTGAATTTCCTTCGACCATTAACAAGTTATAAGTAATCCAAGTTCCGTGTGATTCCCTATCTCCGGGGAACAGAGGCTTGAACGTTTATCTCCTGACGTTCTCAGTCTCACCGATAACCGGGCGTGATTGATATTATCCATAAGTTAACATTAATAGACCTTGGCAAAGTGTATCCTACTATGATATGAGTGAAACTGTAATTTCTATGTTGTTCTATCATATAACGAATTCTGTTTTTGGGGCTCGTAGCTCCAAATGCAAAAATCCGAGCATTGTTCTTCAACATTACTTTTTTTAGGGTATTAACCATTGTTTTAATCATATGGGGAAAGTTAAACCATATGGGGAAAATTATCCAATTTCCCCCAATCCGTTATACTTTTCCAGACCTAATACAAGATCGGAGGAATCTAGTAATACCTTTTTTAACCTTTGATAACTGTCCTTGCTTATCCTCGGCCAAGCGTGTCCTGCTAGGTCGCAAGCACAGCCGCGAAGGTCTTGACCGTACACCAATTCAAATATCCGAGAACCTATGCTTTTGGATGCCTGTCTCTGGGCCTCCTCCAATAGTCTCATCTAGCTCCGGGTGTTGACTAGGAGTATCCACTTACCATCATTGCTTATCCTTGGTCTAGTGTATCCAGGTCATTAGAATTTCAACCATACACCAGTTTCTATCTTCGAAAACTAATACTTTAGTTGCCTTATCCTCAGCATCCCTTCTTCTTGCTGCTTAATCCCGGGAAGTAGTTAATACCTGAAGGTTTGAGTTGGATTATCCAGTCGACCCTCTAAACTATACTCCCAGTCCTGATCCTGGACCAAAGGAACTGGTACTGTTTTCTTGGTACCTAAGCATGTAGGGTTGAATTATCCGATCAACCCTTAAAATTATACTCCCCGGCCTTGATCCAGGGCCAGAGGAGTTTGTTCCCGACTATACTGCTAATCATGTAGTATAGGATTTTGCTTACAAGGGCACGGTTCCATTGATTCAAGAAGCTAACTTTTATTTATGAACAGAAAACATGGCAAGTCCTGCCCTATTACATTGCCTATAGAATATTTGGTTGGCTTATTTACAAAAAGTAAATTAAATAGAACAAAAGTAAAGTAGCGAAGCAATGCGATATTCCATGCATGCAGAATTGAGATTCCATTGACAGTGGATAGCTTGTATGAACCACCTTCAAGCTTTTGCTTTATTGCATAAGAACCTCCCCAATTCAGATTAAGCTCCCCCATACTCGGGAGAACCAATTTCAAAACGAGATTGCCTATCTTGAATGTATGAATCCAGACCTTGGTGTTAAAATGTCATGCGACTCTTTTCTGGTGAGCAGCTACCCATAATTCCACTTCTTCCCTTTTATCATCAACCAAATTGAGGGACTCAAGCAAGAGTTCCTCATTTATCTTTGGATCATAAAACCTTTTACGATGAGAAGGGACCTTCAATTCTATTGAGATCATGGCCTCTAACCTGTATGCCAAGGCTAATGGCGTATGTCCAATCGCAAACTTGTGGGTCACATAAGCCCACAATGCTAGTGGACACTAATTGATCCAGTTGCCTTTGGCTTTTGTTAATCGTTTCTTTAAAGCAGACTTAATGATTTTATTCACTGCCCTACTTTTCTGTTAGCCTGTGGATGTACTACCGCTGAAAAGCTTTTTTCAATCTTCTACTGGTTGTAGAAATCCTTGAACTTGGTACTTTTAAACTGGGTTCCATTATCTGTTGTGATTTTTTGAGGTACTCCGAACCTATGGATGATGTTTTTCATCACGAAATTGATTTCCTTTTTTGTTGTAATCGTAGCAAGAGGTTTTGCTTCAACCCTCTTCATAAAATAATCCATAGCAACTATAACATACTTTACTCCTCCTTTCACAATCGATAGCACAATAATAATACCAATTCCTCAAACCGCATATGGTTATGGGTTGACTATTTGTTTAAGCTTTATCGATGAGGCTTTTGGTATCTTCGCAAGTCTCTGACAATGATTGCATTGTTTGGTGTAATCAAATGCATTCTGATTTACTATTGGCCAGAAATATCCATAGCAAAGTACCTTTTTGCTAGCGTTACCCCTAGGCGTGGTCACCCGAACTACCCTCATGGATTTCCAAGACGATTTTCCTAACTTCATCTTTGTTACACACCTAAGCAAGAGGGTAGAGAAACTTCTTCTGTATAGCACTCCTTCTTGCATTGTGAACCATGGTGGTTTTCAAAGGAGTTTCTTTCATTCATTTCTCTCTCGAAGAATTCCCTTAAGTAAATAATCATTGACCGGGGTCATCCATGACTCTTTTTCCTCCATAGTCTCCAAAATCCACTCAACATCCACTTGGTCGATACTTAGAGGCGTCAAAACCTCCACTGGAACCAAACCCATCACCTTTGCCTCCCTAGAACTAGCCATCTTGGCCAACAAATCGGCTTTTGCTTTTTCCTCTTTGGTGATGTCTGTAATCGTATAATGCTCTATATCATCCAGCAGTTCCAGTGCTTTGGTCAGGTAAGGAGCAAGTCTCGCACCCTTAGCTTAGTATTCCTTCCTCGCATGACAAACCACCAACTGGGAATCATCGAATATTCACAGCGTCCTTATCCCTAGTTCCTTTGCTATCCTTAGCCTTTCATCAATGCCTCGTACTTAGCCCCGTTGTTATTTATGGGAAATTCCAACCACAATGCATAACAAACCGATCATTCCTTCGCAGTTACAAACACTACTCTTCCGCGGCTGAACTATGCCCATTTGAAGCTCCATTTACAAATAATTTCCAATGAGGAAGTGTGACTGTATCGTCCTCCTCTTCGCCCTCTCGTGCAGTAAACTCAGCGATAAAGTCTGCCAATCCCCTTCATTGCTCTACTCAAATGGTAAGTGATATCATACTGGCTTAGTTCAGTATTCCATGTTAGCAATCTCCCTGAGGTCTTGGGTCGATACAACACCTATTTTAAGGGCCGATTTGTTAGCACCTTAATCAGGTGAGCATGAAAATATGGCTGCAACTTCCTTAACGCGATCAACAAGGTATATGCAAGTTTCTCCAACTTTGGGTAATTCTCTTTAGCTCTAGTAAACCATTTGCTGACATAATAAACTGGTCTTTGAATCCTCACCTCCTCACGTACCAATGCCGCACTTAGTGTGTGAACAGATACTGCTAAATAAACAAACAAGACTTCTCCATGCAATGGTTTAGATAGAATGGTGATGTTTCCATATGCCTTAATAACTCCTATAAGGCATTCGAGCAGTCTTCATTCCATTCAAAATTCATTTTACCCTTTTTTATGGCATTGAAGATTGGTATGCATTTTTCTGTTACCCTTGAGATAAACCGAATCAAAGCGGCAACCTTCCCATTTAAGCTCTGCAGCTCCTTCTTCGTGGTCGGGGCTCTTACGTTCCTTAAGGCATTAATTTGATCTGGGTCAGCCTCAATGCCCCTTGAATTCATGATGAATCCCAGAAACTTCCCCGATGTAGTTCCAAAAGAGAATTTCAATAGATTCAACTTTATTCCATACTTCCACAATACCTCAAACTTCTCCAAAAGATCATCCATATGATTCCTCGGTAGTCATCACTTCATGAGCATATCATCTGCATACACCTCCATCATTCGTTCAATTTGTTTTCAAAACATTGAATTCACCAAACTCTTATACGTAGCTCCTACATTCTTTAAACTGAACAACATTACTCAGTAATAGTACAACTATTTTTGTGTTCTCTTGTAGTGGCCTGAGTGGCGACCAACTATTGCCGCGTTCCTACGGGTTCGGAGATACTGGTGGATGTTGCAGCTATAGTTCCCAAGGATTACGTTGGGATGGAGAACAAACAAGAGACGGTTGATGAACCATGCTCTTGGATGAGGAACCGTCGAATTTTATGGCAACTTGCTTTAAAAAGCTTAAACGCTTGGCATTAACTTTTTGTCCATAATAAAGTTTTCACTGTAATTCTAACATTTCCCTTTGGTAGTGGTGAATGTCGTCTATCTATTCTTTGGTAGATGGTGAACCGAAAAATAGAGAGCATCTTGTTCTTTTACCGGGTGGAGTGTAACCCGTGTGAGTAGAAGGAGGAACAATCAGGACCGGTTCATAAATCAGTGTAGGAGTAGGTAAATTTACTGATCCCGAACTAGGAGAAGTATATGAAAGTGCAGAGGATTCAGAGTTGTTTTGGGAAGACATTTTTTGATTAAGAGAGTTGAAACCAGTTTTTTTTATTTGATTTGCAAAAGAAATAAAGAGAGAGGAGGTATCTATATGCAAGAAGATCATATAAATAGAAATAAGATTAGTGGTTAGGTTGTTTAGAACCAAAGGAAAAAAAGATAGGTTGAAAAGAAGTTAAAAATGTAAGGTGGAAAAATAAACAATGAAAATAGAATGTAAATCAAGTTTAGTTGAAAAGTAAAGTGTAGTGTAGTGGTAGAGCACAAGATTTTCAAGTAAGAGATCCCGAGTTCAAGTCTAGGAAAATTTCAATTTTTGAAAAATAATTTTTGATCTTTTAATGATACAATTCCTAATTCTCTTCTTAATTTTATGAAAATATTTTCATTTAAAGGTTTTGTAAATATATCAGCCAGTTGATTTTCAGAGGATACAAATTCCAATTTGACTAAATCCTTTTCAATATTATCACGAAGAAAATGATGACGTATGTCAATATGTTTAGTTCGTGAGTGATTGACAAAATTTTTTGATAAGTTTATAGCACTAGTATTGTCATAGAAAATAGTTGATTTAGATAAATTTATACCAAAATCTTGAAGTGTTTGTTGTATATAAATGACTTGAGCACAGGCTAAGGCGGTAGAAATATATTCTGCCTCATAAGTTGAAAGTGAAACACAATTTTGTTTCTTGCTAAACAAAGAGACTAGGGATTGTCCAATGAAGTGACAAGTCCCACTAGTACTTTTTTGATCCGTCCGACATCCTCCAAAGTCAACGTAACTATATGAAACTAACTCGAAAGGACATTCTTTCGGATAGAAAAGTCCAAAATCTTTTGTTTTGCTTAGATACCGCAATATGCGTTTTACTGCTCGCATATGTGATTCTTTAGGATTTGCTTGAAATCGAGCACATAAACAAACACTCATCATTATGTCAGGTCTACTAGCAGTTAGAAAAATTAATGATCCAATTATACTTCGATATAATTTTTGGTCAACACTTTTGCCATCTTCATCTCTATCGAGATGAAACGTTGTACTCATTGGAGTTGGTTTAGCAGAAGTATTTTCCATATTAAAGCATTTAATTAGGTTATTACAATATTTTTCTTGATTAATAAAAATTCCATTTTCTAATTGTTTAATCTGTAAACCAAGAAAATAAGATAATTCTCCCATATATGACATTTCAAATTCTGTGGTCATTATTGTTGAAAATTCCTAACATAATTTTTCATTTGTAGAACCAAAAATAATGTCATCTACATAAATTTGAATAATTAAAATATCCTTTTTAATTCTTTTAATAAAAAGAGTTTGATCAACCTTCCCGATTTCAAAACCAGAATCTATTAGATAGCTTTTAAGACATTCATACCAAGCACGGGGTGCTTGTTTTAGACCATATAAGGCTTTCTTAAGTTTATAGACATGGTCTGGAAATTTTTCATGTGTGAATAAAGGAGGTTGTTCAACAAAAACATTTTCTTTTATATAACCATTTTAAAAAGCACTTTTAACATCCATTTGATAAATTTTGAAATTATGAAAACATGCAAAAGCCAGTAAGATACGTATTGCTTCAAGTCGTGCAACTGGAGTAAATATTTCTTCATAGTCAATTCCTTCTTCTTGATTATATCTTTGTGCAACTAATCTAGCTTTATTCCTAGTTATATTACCTTGTTCACCCACTTTATTTTTGAAAACCCATTTAGTACCAATGACTGTTTGATCACTTGGTCTAGGAACTAGTTCTCAAACTTCGTTTCGTTCGAAATGCTTTAGCTCTTCTTGCATAGCTATAATCCAATAGTCATCAGTAGAGGGCTTCTTTTGCATTTTTAGGTTCAATTTTAGAAAGAAAAGCTACATGGCCCATTTGAGTAAGTTGATTTCTAGTTCTAACATGTGAATCAATTTCTCCTATGACATTTTCTACTGGGTGATCTCGTAAAATCCGAGGAGGAGATCTTAATTCATTTTCATTATGAATAATGTTTTCATCTTCTTCAAAATTATGAACAATGTTTTCATCTTCTTCAAAATTATTTTGAGTGGTCGTATTTTGTGACCGTCTTAGGTATATCTTTATCATCCTCAAAAATTTTATTAAATTTGAAATTTTCATCGAATGAAACATGAAGTGTTACTTCGATTGCTTTAGTTCTTTTATTGAAAATTTGATAAGCTTTGCTTCTTTTCGAATATCCTACGAAGATTCCTTCATCGGATTTTGGATTGAATTTTCCAAGCTGATCTTTTGTGTTTAAGATAAAACATTTTGAACCAAAAGTTTTAAAATAAGAAATGTTCAGTTTTCTTTGATGAAAAAGTTCATATGGAGTGTGTTTTGTTAAAGGTCGGATGGAAACACGATTAAGAACATAGCAAGCAGTTGCTACAGCTTATGGCCAGAAATGTTTTGGTAATGTGCTTCCATTTAATAAAGTTCTTGCACATTCTTGTAATGTTCTGTTTTTTTCTTTCTATAATTCCATTTTGTTGTGGTGTTCTAGGAAAAGAAAAATTATGATAAATTCCCTTTTTATTACAAAAACGTTCAAAAGCTTCATTTTCAAATTCACCTCCATGATCACTTCTAATATTTTTAATTTTTAAAATTTTGAAATTTTGAATTATTTTTGCAAAAATTTTGAAATTTTCAAAAGTATCACTTTTATTTTTTAGGAAAATAAGCCAAGTATATCTTGAGAAATCATCTACTATAACAAACATATATTTACTATTGTTTATAGATTGAACTTGAGTTGGACCAAAGAGATCCAAATGCAATAGTTCTAGTGGTTGTACAGTAGAAATATTTTTCTTTGATTTAAAGGATGATTTTGATAATTTTCCTAATTGACAAGCATCACAAATATTGTTCACTTTAAAGTTCATTTTTGGTAAACCTTTTACTAAATCATTTTTAGATAATTTATTTATAGCTTTGAAATTAATATGACAAAATCTTTTATGCCATAACCAAGGATCATTTTCTTTGGCTATTAAACACATATTTGTATTGTAATTTACATTCATATTTAAAACATAAATATTTTTATCTCTAAAACCTTCAAAAATAATATTTTTATTTTAATAAAAAATGATACACTTATTTTCAGAAAAAGAAATATCGAATACTTTGTCACACAATTGGCGGATACTAAGTAAATTATGTTTCAAATTTATAACTAATAAAACATCTGTAATAAGAGGTAAATTAGATATACCGTTATTGCTCACATCACCTTTGCCGATGACATATCCTTTGGAATTATCTCCAAATGTGACAGAACCTCCATCTGAGTAGTTAATGTTTGTTAGCATCCCTTTGTTTCCTGTCATGTGTTTTGAGCAACCACTGTCTAGTATCCATTTTCCTCTCTTTTTAGGTGGTACCTGCAAAATATAGAATTAACATTGGTACCCACCATTTTATTTTGGGTCCTAAGAGTTAAGTCTTAGGAAGCCAAGCCCAAGAGGGTTCAGAATTCCTTTTGAAAATAAAATCTTTGTTTTTATGAACAGTTTTTATAAAAAAAATATATACTTATTTCTAATCGAAGAATTATTTGTTTTAGGAACCCAAATTTTAATTGATTTAGTAAAATTTGAAACTTTAGAACTAGGTTTTTCAATTTTATTATTCCTTTTATACGAAGAATTCTTTTTCTTTGGAATAATTTTAGAGGATTGTTTATATCCTAGTCCTCTTTTATTTGAAACAGTTAGAGAATTTTTTATAATTTTGGAAAGGTTTTCTCTGCCTTTATTAAAATTAGAGACATTTTTAGTAATGTCTTCTAACTTTGTTTTAAGGCTAGAGTTATCTAACTCTAAAATCTTGATATTTGCTTTAAAGTCATGATTCTCAATTAATAAAGCATCATTCTTTTCTTTTTGACTTTCTATCTCTTGACTTAGCAGAGAAAGTTGAGATGTCATATTAGAACAAGATTCTTGAGTAACTTGAAGTTCTTCTTTTAATTTTTTTTCATCTCTTAGCATCTCTATTTCGATTTCAATTCTATTCAATTTTTCAAGAGTTTCTTTGTACTTTCTATTTTTGCCTTTTAATTTATCAAGTAATTCTGAATTGATTTCCAAAAGATCATCAAAAGTTAGATCACTCACCTCGTCTTTTGTGGCTATAAAGCAAACGTTGGCTTGTTCTGAATCACTGTCCGAGTCACTATCTGGTGATGAAGATGATTCTGAATCGTCCCATGTGACAGTGAAAGCTTTCTTCTTGAATCTGTCTTTCTTATGCTTATTTTTGTCTTTCTTTTTCTTAGGAAAGTCTTTCTTGATGTGGCCTTTCTTGTGACATTCATAACATTCTAGAGCAGATGATGATGGTTTGTTGGTGTTATTATTGCTGCTGTAATTATTCTTGTTATTTTTGAATTTGTTGCTCTTTATAAATTTTAAAAACTTTTTAAAATTTTTAGCAATGAACACCATATCTTCTTCATCTAAATCTGATTCATCCTTTTCTGCCTGGAATGCTATATTCTTCTTATCTTGAGCCTGTACTCGTTTTGCCTGGAGATTAACTTCATAAGACATTAGATTTCCAATCAACTCCTCTGGTTTTATGGTCGAAATGTCGTTAGCCTTTTCAATTGCTAAGACTTTTCATTCCTACTCATCCGTTAGTGAGTTGAGGATTTTTGACATAATATCAAAATCTGTATAAGTTTCTCCTAATGCTATCAAAGAATGATATATATATATATATATCTTGTAATCTAGAGTACATTTCATTTATAGTCTCATCTTGCTTCATTTTAAAATTCTGGAACTGATTTTTGAACATAGATATTTTACTTTGCTTGACTTTATTAGTACCCTCATGTGTAATTTTAAGTGTACGGCAGATTTCATGAGCAGTTTTACACATGCTTATTCTATTAAACTAATTTTTGTCTAATGCACAATATAACATATTCATTGCTTTAGCATTTGCAGCAGCGTCTAAATTTTGTGTGTTAGACTATGTTGAATATTCAGTAGTAGGAATAGTATATTCAGATTGCATAATGTTCCAGGTTTCATAACTACTTGCTTGTATATAGATTCTCATTCTAGTAGCCCAATAGTTATAGTTCATTCCATTAAATAGAGGTGGTCTTGCAGTAGATTGATCTTCTAAAAAGGTAGTGTTAGCAACAGTGCTGGTGTTGTTATCCATATTAAAAAAATATCAGATAACTATGTTACGGTTATATGATTGCCTTGCTCTGATACCAAATGAAAGTGACTATGCTATAGGATCGTGTAATATGGATAAACTACTTATGCGGAATAATAATCAAGTAAGTAAATAATTAAAGCGGTAAATAAATGACACCAGAGATTTTTATGCTGGTTCGAACTCCCGTTCTACGTTCAATCCTAGACTCCTTCTGGAATTAAACTAGCAACCCTCACTTAACCCGGAGAAATAGGTTTACACCGCCTGAGATACCGAACATGACTTCTATCGCCTAAGCAACCGAATATGACTTCTACCGCCTGAGCAACCGAACAGGACTTCTTTACAAATAACAAAAGTATCTGACTGTAGTGTGCTCTTTGAGTAGCACTGATAAGTCAATTAAGTACAATCTTCCTATAATCTTCTCCTTTATGATATATAGTGTAATGTGCTTGAGAATTGTGGAAGATAGAGTGATCAACGATCAGAGAATGTAAGTAGTTTGAGTGCAGTTTGAAAATAGAGAATAAGAGATAAGAATTCAAGAATACTAAAATCAGTTAAATTGTTTGTTTTTTGAATTCTGAAATCTATTTATAGAGATTAAATAGTTGCAGTTATTCATGAAGGATAATATTGAAAAGAAACAGGTGCAACTGTTGATTTGAAGAAGTTTCTCTTCGATGAAGAGAAGCGTCTTTTCATAAAATAGTTGTTGAAAATATTCAGTCGCCTGAAATAATAATTCAGCCTTCTGAATTAGTTAAAATCGAAAATAGCAAAGAAATAGGCAAATTTTGGCCAAAAACAACCGGCTGAAATAACTCATTCAGCCGGCTGAATATTGTGAAACAATAAAATTGTTTCAACAAACAGACGGCTGAATGAGTCAATTCAGCCAGCTGTTTTCAGCCTTTTGTGCATGTGTGTGTGTGTTTATATATATATATATACCATTCAGAAGAGATTTTAACATATTTCTAAATAGTATACAGACTCTAAAAAAAAGACTACCAGCTTCAAAATATTCTAAATACGAATCTGCAATGAATCTTCTGCATAAGTGATTAGTACACACAAAAATTGATTTATATAGTTATCACAATCAAAACGATTAAAATCGAGATTGTAACATATATTGCCTAAAGGTTTCTTTATATGCTTAATTTGTGTATACAAAATATTACAAATATATAAATATGTATGTATGTATATAATCTATATTTTAGTTTAAATAATTATATATATATATGTACCTAGACTTTTAACAACAAATAAATATATAATTATATAAGTATGTTTAAAAAATTTATAAATTATATTTAATTTTTTTACTGTAAAACCAAAAGCACTATATATATAATTTTTAAAAATACATATATATTAATTACATTTATCCATATATATAGTATAATAATTAACTTATGTATATTAATACTTTTAAAACATTCAATGTAAATATACACACACACTAGATAATGCACATGTCATAAAATTGAATATTTCTTAATTTAAATATATGCATATTTTACATTAATATCTGTATATATAATAGTTAAATTTAAATAAAAACATTTTTTAAACATAATTTTAAATTTTAAATTTTAAAAAAAAATCTCATTGATATTTCCTGTAAGACCCAAAATTTTATCGTTTCGAATGGGGATGTTTAATTTATTTAAATATTCAAATTTGATTCAAATTTAATAAAATAAGGAAATTAATTTTTATTATAACGATTCGATATTTATTGACGTGTTTTTAATTTACTTATTTGATTTTTCCATTATTTTTAATTTGGAAAATATTTAAATTATCATTTGACGATTTTTTGGGAAACGATGGTATTTTTGAAATTTTATAGAATAAGATAACCAGTGTATTTTATTATTATTTTCAGATCGTGTTGCATTTTTGTGCATTATCATTTTCTTGTGTGTCATCCGTGGTTCGTACACAAATGAAATGGTGTGTAGCGAGATGCTAGATATATCTAAATAAATCAAACACCACAAATACTTTTCAACGCACTCTAACTTATCTTTTACTCTTTCCTTTTTTTCAGTATCTGTAACCAAGGAAAGTAAACTACTTTAACTTCAAAAACCAATATCAATTCTAATACTCTACTAAAAATTATAAAATTAGAATCTTTGGGTTTGTTTGGGAGAAATATTCAATTTGGTATGTGTATTGTATGGTGCGACTTTAGTTTGGGTCGTTCGACAGTAGATGGGAAAGCTAAGGTGTAACTGTTAACCGACATCTTGGCCCGGCTACAAAACGACAGTTGAAGAAATTATCATTAGCACTAGACAAGATTCTGATCAAGAAGAGACTAGAGGTGGTAGCAAGTCGTCAGGCCCACAACAAAGCAAGAGCATTCGGCATGCCTGGCCTGGTGCGCAGATTCACCTACTATAGGTAGAGGCACCTTGTTCCTAAGCCGATGAGGGAAGTCCAACCCATCTCGTCTATAAATAGGAGGGCAGTAGCAAAATGAAAAAAAACCTTTTTCCGGGAACATTGGGGAGACTCTGCCATTTTTTATACTCTCCTCTTTTTAATTCAAACTTATATTCAAGTGATTGATTTACGGATTGTATCTGTATTCAAGTAATTGAGAGAGCAATAAAGATTAAACCCAAAGTGGATGTAGGCAATTACGCCGAACCACTATAAATCTGGTGTTCTTGTTTTTGTTGTCCTTTTTGCATTGAATTACACTATTCTTCTGAGATTAATTTACTCTCTTCATTAATCTCTCTACATAACTCTACTCAAGGGTGTTAGTGACCAATTTTGGTGATAACATTTTGGTGCTTTCACTGAGAATTGAATTCTCAACTTGATTGGATCTCATCGTCTACTAGTGGATTTCCATATTCGCGAGATAGATCCAGTTGTCTACTAGAAAACTTCCTATTCTACTCAGATTTGAAAGAAATCTAGAGGAAGTTGATAACCGTAGATTGGATTCACCGATGTACGAAAGATTTGGTGATTGGATGTTGAAGTTTGCACTCAAGTTGAATGAAGGACGACCTTCCTCTGAAGGCAATTCAACCGATCGCTCCAGAAAAGGTCTATGCCGACCGCTGCAGGAAAGGTGTAGGCCGAACGCTCTTCTAGGCCGAACATACCTCTAGGCCGAATGCCCTTCTAGGCCGACCATACCTCTAGGCCGAACGCCCTTCCAGGCCGACCATACCTCTAGGGCCGAACGCCCTTCCAGGCCGACCATACCTCTAGGGCCGAACGCCTTTTCAGGCCGACCACACCTCTAGGCCGAACGCTCTTCCAGGCCGATCCATACCTCTATGCCGAACACCTCTGTAATGCCGAACGGTATTGTATGCCGAACGACTCGGTTGTGCCAAACAAGAATGAATGCCGAGCACCTCTGTAATGCCGAACGGTATTGTATGCCGAACGACTCGGTTGCGCCGAACGAGAACGAATGCCGAGCACCTCTGTAATGTCGAACGGTATTGTATGCCGAACGACTCGGTTGCGCCGAACGAGAACGAATGCCGAGCACCTCTGTAATGCCGAACGGTATTGTATGCCGAACGACTCGGTTGCGCCGAACGAGAACGAATGCCGAGCACCTCTGTAATGCCGAATGGTATTGTATGCCGAACGGCTCGGTTGTGCCGAATAAGAATGAATGTCGAGCACCTCTGTAATGCCGAACGGTATTGTATGCTGAACAACTCGGTTGCGCCGAACGAGAACGAATGCCGAACACCTCTGGAATTAAGTTACACTGGTCTCTTATACGACCCCTATTTTCAAAAAAAAAATTCGGGTACGACCCAAATTTTCAATAAAGAAGCGCAACCTCTCGAATTAAGATACCCGAACCCTAGTCGCAGCGCAGTGCCTCCGGATAGTGAATTCAAAACTCAACTTAATAAAGGAACATTCTATCCACTTCCTTGACATCCCATGATCGACCAAGGCATAGAGGATCTAGCGGCAGCTTATGAACGGCATCAAGGGAACGGCCAAGCAACCGCTATTCAAACGGTACTCCCAAAGGTTGGAGAACATAGATGATATGACTCTAGCAAACGCCAAGATGACTCCAAGCACCATTCTTCGCTGACCCAGCACTTCGAATTTAGTGACTCCAAGCAAACCAATGTTTGGCTCTAAGCAATTTACTCCAAATACTAACAATACTGATCGTGTTTGAGGAAAGTCAACCTCGAGAGAGCCCATCGAAGTCCAGAGAAAATCGGAGGAATGTTGTATATTCCAAGATGCACACTGATCTTGACACTGGCGATTACAAACACCTCCGACGTGTGATCGAAAAGCTTTTTCGGAAAAGAAAGCTTCAATAGTACATGCAAGCCTCATAGAAGGGTGAGCCAGGAACTGCGGATGCCCATCAATAAAGAACTATAATTAATAATTGAACAGTTGGCAGTCGGCATCCCGCTAGAAGGGGCTAGGGGCAGAGTTGAACAGCAAGCACACGATGCTGCTCCACTTATCAATGAGATTTATCCCAAACTTCTTTGGATTATTTTCTATTTCAATTTGAAATGTGCTTTGAATTGCAACAGACTTAAACTAAACTTCTTCCAAAATGATGCAGGTGACCAAGTACTCAAAGTTGGCTTCCAACCAATCCAAGACGAGCATGATTCGTTCGCTCATTATCAACCATGTGCCTTTGATTTGGGGCCAAGGACTAGAGATTGAAAAGCTCATCACGGTCAGAGCCCAATACAAAGCCAACATAACCGATCATCCACTCCAATCGAGTCATAGAACAAAGTTCGACAAAATACAAATACCCGTCATGAAGCTTAGTGACGCCGGGATCCATCTAAAGTGGACGTGATTTGATCATCTACACATCAAATCCTACCCTAAACACGAAAGGTTGTTCGAAAGCCCAACTTGAAGTAGCTATGGTAGACTTCCTACTCGTTAACCATCGCTCTCAATATATGGACACGACTGCACCTTGGAACATATGCAACTTACTTTGTCTACTCAACAATCTATTATCCTTATTTTCTAGAAGGAGATACAGAGCAAATTGTAAGAGATTTGGCTATCTAACCCAACATGGATGTGATCCAACCATCTGTCATATACCTCCTTCCTTGACTTGATTGGAAGAGCTATAATCACCAAGCGGACGAGAATCAATCGTCCATTTTTCAAATTCCGTCCCTCATCCTGGGGGGCAGAATCCCATTTCGTGAGAAAACATGGTTCGATTGTTCATTCAACGACATTAGCCTCGATACAGTAGATGAATACAAATTAAAGAGTGGAAATACGACTGCTCTCAACTTAAACCTCCAAGTCCCCAGAGTGCAGACTAGAGTACTCTAAGTCCCCAAAGCGCGGACTAGAGTTTAAACGACTTAAACCTCCAAGTCCCCAGAGTGCGGACTGGAGTACTCTAAGTCCCCAGATCGTGGACTAGAGTATAAAGGACTTAAACCTCCAAGTCCCCAGAGTGTGGACTGGAGTACTCTAAGTCCCCAGAGCACGGACTAGAGTATAAACGACTTAAACCTCCAAGTCCCCAGAACACGGACTGGAGTACTCTAAGTCCCCAGAGCATGGACTAGAGTATAAACGACTTAAACCTCCAAGTCCCCAGAGTGCGGACTAGAGTACTCTAAGTCCCCAGAGCGCGGACTAGAGTATAAATGACTTAAAACTCTAAGTCCCCAGAGTGCGGGCTAGAGTATAAATGACTTAAACCTCCAAGTCCCCAGAGCGCGGACTGGAGTACTCTAAGTCCCCAGAGCGTGGACTAGAGTATAAACGACTTAAACCTCCAAGTCCCCAGAGTGTGGACTGGAGTACTCTAAGTCCCCAGAGCACGGACTAGAGTATAAATGACTTAAACCTCTAAGTCCCCAGAGCGCGGACTAGAGTATAAACGACTTAAACCTCCAAGTCCCCAGATTGCGGACTGGAGTACTCTAAGTCCCTAGAGCGCGGACTAGAGTATAAATGATTTAAACCTCCAAGTCCCTAGAGTGCGGACTGGAGTACTCTAAGTCCCCAGAGCGCGGACTAGAGTATAAAAGACTTAAACCTCTAAGTCCCGAGAGCGTGGACTAGAGTATAAACAACTTAAACCTCCAAGTCCCCAGAGTGCGGACTGGAGTACTCTAAGTCCCCAGAGCGCGAACTAGAGTATAAATGACTTAAACCTCCAAGTTCCCAGAGTACGGACTGGAGTACTCTAAGTCCCCAGAGCGCGGACTAGAGTATAAACGACTTAAACCTCCAAGTCCCCAGAGTGCGGACTGGAGTACTCTAAATCCCCAGAGCGCGGACTAGAGTATAAACGACTTAAACCTCCAAGTCCCCAGAGCGCGGACTAGAGTACTCTAAGTCCCCAGAGCACGGACTAGAGTACTCTAAGTCCCTAGAGCACAGACTAGAGTATAAATGACTTAAACCTCCAAGTCCTCAGAGTGCAGACTGGAGTACTCTAACTCCCCAGAGTGCGGACTCGAATATAAGCGAATCGGATCTCCAAGTTCCCTGAATATGAACTATGACACAGATGACTTGAATTTGTCAAATCCCTGACATACGGGCTAGAAAGTATTCTAAGTGCTCAAAGCACAGAATGGAAGTTCAACGACTCCCGAAGAGTTTCCGAGTTATATGAAGATGGACTGAGAAGTCTATGTTACTCACAACTGCTTGGATTACAATCACAATCACAATCACAATCACAAAGAAAACTGAACAATAAGAGTCTTTTGTAAGACAGAAAAAGGAACTAAACCTTATTCAGAAATGAGTTTCTATTACAACCCCTCCAAAGTTCGGAGTCGACATTCTATTTACAAGGACTAAGGAAATAGATGAAAATAATTACATGACTTAAACTAACCCTCATTGAACGAGGATAGTAATCACTTCTTGTGCTTCTTCAACTTCTTTCCAGACGGCTCCTCTCCAGAGCATTTACCCTTGGTACTCTTCTTTGATAGAGGGGTAGCAACTGAAGGAGTATGTGGGCCTTCCATGGGCTTGGACCCGCCAGGAAGGATGACCTTCAACGTCTTGTTCAAAGGATCATCCAAGTCCACAACTCGGGGTCTACTATGACCTTGACCGTCTCCTCCTTCTCTTTCTCAAGCCGCTCCTCCATGCTCAATTCGGATGTGTGCTCAGAGGCGCCTGTAATTTCTACTTCATAACCCCCGTCGGTAGGAGAGGAGGTTTCAGACTTGTCTTCATCAAGCGCTCCGATCACCTGAGCGTTTGGACCAGGAGCCTCCCCTGCGTGAGTGGCTTCACTTGTTTTCTCCCCTACTTCCTTGGCGACATCGCTCCTCGGAGTGGGCTCGGGGTCAGAACAGCCTGCACAAAATCGTGGAAAACAAGCATTAGAATGCAATAGTCCTGCATAAAGAATAGCGACTTTCGAAATCTTAAAGAGAAGGATTATCTACCAGGTTCAGGCAAACTCTCAGCCATCTGGGGGGTCTCACCCTCCGGAATGGGAGACAGAATGCGGACTAAAGTACTCTAAGTCCCTGAGTGCGGACTAGAGTATAAATGGCTCAAAAACCTCTATGTCCCCAGAGTGCGGACTATAGTACTCTCGGTCCCCAGAGCATAGACTAGATTATAGACAACTTCAGAAAAATCCCTAAATCCCAGAAGCGGACCAGATTACTCTAAGTTCCCAGAGTGCGAACTAGAGTATAAACGAGTTGACGAAAATCTCTACGTCTCGAACTGTGGACTAAAGCATAAACCGTTCGACAAATCTCTAAGTCCCTGGAGCATGGACCGAAGCATGAACACAAATTGGGCGCGAGTCAACCGGGGGGAGAATAACGCTAAGTCACCAGAATGCAGAGTGGTGTATAAACATCGGTAAATAGACGAGTGGATTCCGATCATTTTCTATTCTGCAAACTTCGGCCTGGAATCGACAGGAGGATTATTAACCCGCTGAGGATGGAGTTCGACCATCCAACTAGTGACCTGGCCAAATCAATGCTGGGGGCAGGGGTACAAAACACTAAAAATCCGAATATGACAGCTTACTATAGCTCTAGCGTGGCATTCTTTATAACTTGAGGCAGCGACTGCAGGGAGGCCTCTATACAGAACCAATCAAAACGGCATCCAAAGCTACAAGCAACCTACTATATCATACCTCAGACCAAGGGTCAATGCCGATCCGCACCAAGCACATACGAATGTGACTCGGATGTTTTTTGAAAAACTATGACCCCCAGAGTATGGAAAGGAGGGTAAACCACGAATACTTGGTCAAAAATTCTCCAGCACCCTCGTTCGATTCGTCAGGAGGAGTATGAAACTGGATGAGCATAACCCGACTGCATTTGTAGCCAACTTTACCCCGACATCTGATTACAGAGCATGAACCAAAGTGGACGTGGATGACCATCCACTGTCCAAATTACGCCCTGAAACTTACGTGGCATCGAAGTATTCCTCTTGGAATGAAAAACCACGATAAAATCCAAGATAGGCGAGACCTAGTCTCCCATCGACTGACATGATCCCACGATTCAACGGGAAAGAGAGTAAAGCTAAAGTGGGCGTGGCTGGCCTTCCTACTTAGCGGTATATGCCCCAGACCTGGGGGCACGAGCGAGAAGCAAGATGAATGTGAACCGACTATTCACCAATCACCTTTATGTCTTTGGAGTTTAAGTGAAAACATAAACATAGTTAAGACGAGACTCAACCGTCCATGCAGTACATTTATCAACCCGAGACTGGGAGAAGACGCATGATCATCCAAAAACTGGCTACGATAGCTCAAGTATTAAAACTTATATATAGTGCTTACAGCTACTCAAGGCAACGACCGAAAGGATGCCTAGAGATAGAATCGTTAAATCGATACCTTAGCTCATGGGCAATTGACTTTCACTCCAACCCGAAGGACGGGTAAAGAATCATGAATGCATTGAATAGAAAGTGCGTTACTCGAATGCACAAGCAAATTCAAACTCATAGCAAGATCCAGCTATACAGTTGCATGCCACTCGAGGCTGACCCCCACTCGACATTTCCTTTAATGCGCTTTTAAGCCTGATTTTTGGCCATTTGCTGATAATCTATTAGAGCATTCAGAGCCCTTCGCTATTAGACTCAATAACTCATGACAAGACTCTAGGATTCGACTAGAGTAACCATCAACATTGGCCATCCCAACCATATTTCACATTGAATGTTATGCAAAATAGTTACATCTTTACTCAAAGAATCTGGGATAGCACCTGCTAAGCTGACGGTCGACATTACAGCCAGCCATGGCGACCCTTTCCGGGTGCTGAATATCGGATCACAGCTCAGTGCAATGATGATAAAAGAATTAGTTGGATTTTTCTGAATAAATGATGATATGTTCCCTTGGACCCATTCTGACATGCATATGTGATTTCATTAACTATCGCGAGCCATGCATTGGATATCAACCCGAAGCTACAAAAGCTACAACAATCTCTATTGATTTCATCAGGAAAGCTCCACTCTTACTTTTAGGCTCACCCCTTCAACGTCTACGCCTACCAGCCATTGCGACAGGGCATACAATGACCTAAGACGTCTGAAAGACTACTTAAATAGAATATCAAACTAAGCTAATTCGATATCACTCATTTCCCACGAAGGGCTATCCAAGGACGGAAATTAGCAGACCTCACACCCAAATTCACTACCTCAGATGACTACTCGAAGAGTAGCAGAGAACCAACCATAAGATGGAAAATGTACGCGGATGGAGCATCCAATGATCAGTGTTATGGCATAGGAGTCATGATAATGACTCCTGAGGAACGATCAATCTGCTACGTCCTAAAACTCGATTTACCTGTAACAAACAACGATGCTTAGTATGAAGCCTTGACTGCCAGCCTCAAACTTGCTAGAGGATTTGAAGTGAAAACTTTACATATCTTTTGTGATTCTTGATTGGTAGTATACAAATTTAAGGAAGTTGATCTTGCTAGGGGGCATTGTCTTGCTCCTTATCTCGGCCAAGTCTAAGAGCTACTAACCGACTTCACGTATTACATCATTACACACGTACTCAGCGAACAAAATGAAAAGGTGTCATGGTTGACTCCTATCAAAGACTATCTACAATGAGGAATTCTTACTGAACGGAGGAATGGAAAACGACAGATCCTCCTCAAAGCTTCACGCCAAATCATCTAAGAATAAGTCGTGTGTCAAAAGGAGTTTATCCATCCCCATGCTTCGGCATATCGCCCATGATGATATCTTGAGCAAAGTCTATGAAGAAGAATGCGGTAATAACATCAGGGGGAAAACCATGATAAAGAAGATACTCTGCTACAAGTATTACTGGCCAACTATCAACCCAGATGCGGTTGATCATGCTAGACAATGTGACGAGTGCAAGATGTTTGCAAAAAATCCGGGAACCCCGCCGATGGAAATTATTCAAATGGCTAGTTCATAGTCGTTTGCCACTTGGGGGCACTGAAATCATCTTCTTGTCAATCCTAAAGGTGGTGCGAAATACACCATCATAGCAGTTGATTACGTCACTATATGGGCAGATGAAGAACTCTTAACAACGACCAAGATGAAGAAAATAATCAACTTCTTTATCCGTAACATCATCTGTCCTTATGACCTTCCATGATCCATTATAACTGCAAATGGACAGGTTGAAGCTGTGAACAAAATCATAGGTTTGGAAAACACCTCAAGTGGCTGATTGCAACCCTTATTTCACAGAAAATACAAACAAGGAATCGTGATTGAATTGCAATTAAACTAGATGGAGTTGGCGACGACTTATGAGCATATAAAACGCATCCGAGAGCCAAAGGCAAGAACATGTACCCGAACGTGCATGTGTACATCCGAAAAAGTTCGACTTCTTGAAATCAACAGAAATTGAATTCTCACTAAGGGTTATTAAGAGAAGACTAGATCAGATAGCCGAAGCTTATTAGCTCTGCAGAATCAGACACGGATGGCCACTGATGAACTACAACCCTGGATTTATAATATTGGGAATCGACCAAGCATCACGATGACCAAAGAAGGATACAACACCTTGGGAGGATAAATTGGAGGATAATGACTTTTCAAGAAACATGGTGGATTTCTTTCTGAAGACAAGGAATACTCGCTGATTCAAAGCGTGTTGTGTTGCTTCACACGACACACTTTGGGGGGCAAATGTTAACCGACACCTTGGCCCGGCTATAAAACGACAGTTGAAGAAATTATCATTAGCACTGGACAAGATTCTGATCAAGAAGAGACTGGAGGTGGTGGCAAGTTGTCAGGCCCACAACAAAGCAAGAGCATTCGGCCTGCCTGGCCTGGTGCGCAGATTCACCTACTATGGGCAGAGGCACCTTGTTCCTAAGCCCATGAGGGAAGTCCAACCCATCTCATCTATAAATAGGAGGGCAGTAGCACAATGAAAGAGACCTTTTTCCGGGAACATTGGGGAGACTCTGCCATTTTTTATACTCTCCTCTTTTTAATTCAAACTTATATTCAAGTGAT
Source organism: Allium fistulosum (assembly GCA_030737815.1). Lineage (NCBI taxonomy): Eukaryota > Viridiplantae > Streptophyta > Magnoliopsida > Asparagales > Amaryllidaceae > Allium > Allium fistulosum. Next base: position 1,443,368,073 of record CM060903.1, on the reverse strand, counting down.
TGATTTACGGATTGTATCTGTATTCAAGTAATTGAGAGAGCAATAAAGATTAAACCCAAAGTGGATGTAGGCAATTACGCCGAACCACTATAAATCTGGTGTTCTTGTTTTTGTTGTCCTTTTTGCATTGAATTACACTATTCTTCTGAGATTAATTTACTCTCTTCATTAATCTCTCTACATAACTCTACTCAAGGGTGTTAGTGACCAATTTTGGTGCTAACTAACGATCCGCATTTTACATACCAGAGGATCGTAAAATACATTTATTTTATTCATATGAGGTCATATGGTTTTATAATTTTGGGATATGACTCATAGGTGCATTCTACACACCTATGATTTTTTTTCGAATTTCTATGTGACCATTTTGACCTTGGAAATCTTGTTTGAGCTATAAATTTAGTCAAATTAGGATCTTAATCCAGTTCCTTTTCATTAGGATAATGGTTTCTCATTCTGTTAGTGGACATAAGAGAAAATTGGACTAACAGTTAGAAAATTACGCATGTTTTAAGTTTTTAAAGGTGTTGGTCAGGATTAGTGTGTAATTAATGAGGCTCATTAGTGAGCCCATCAATCTAATTAGAGAATACTATAAATAGAGGGCTGAAGAGTCAAGTTAAAAAAATTTCCTCTCATTCTAAATCAAGTCTAAGCTCTGATTAGCCCTAGATCCATCCTAATTTCATCCAAAATCACCCACATTGCTCTGTAAACCAAACTAGATTATGGATTAGAGATTAGATCATCAACTAGAAGATAGAAATCATCTATTTGTGTTCGGATTGGATCTACATTAATATTGGTCGAATTTGGTAATTAGTGAGTGGTTTATGCCTTCTCACTAAACTATGCTTGTATATATGGTAGAATCATAGGATTTAACATGTTTTAAATCGATTTTTTGCCATAAAACCTTTTCTAACTTTAATTACATGTTAAACTATGTATATGATAGATTGATCATAAATAACCATTGCTTATGCTCATATATTCATGCTATATGTAGATCTATGTTAGAAATTGACTTGTTTGTCTTATTTTGATGGATTTCATGTTTGACTGGATGAGATTGCTTATTATTCTATGTTGGTTGATATGTTTTGATGTAGTTTGTGAGTGTTGTGATTGCATAGAAAGTTAGGTCGAAGAATTGAGCAAATTGGAGGCAAGGTTAATCGGATTTGGACGAAACTTGGAGAGGAAGCTCTAGAGTACGAGAGAAGCATGGGGTTCAAGTTGTAGATACAGATTCTCTAAGCATAGAAGGTGGCATCGACAAGAGAGGTCGGTACCGAGTTCTTTGGGTAGGTCCAACAATTCGGTGACTTTGGGGAGAGCAAGGATGTTGCTAGTAGAGATTATCTAAGGTGATGGATCAGTGATTAGCTAAGTGCTGGAGGCTATGATGACTTGTTTCTAGAATATTAAGTAGGGTGCTTTGAAGAGAGGACTTGTTCTATGATGACTTTATTTGTGTAGAGAAGTCGGGGTCAAAGCATCTGGGCATGGAGTACTAGAAGCAAGGAAGGAGTGGATGAAAACTTACTGGAGAGGTCGGTGTCAAGTAGGGAGGTCGGGGCCGAGTTCTAGGATTAAATCCAAATGGGATGAAACTTCTGGAAGGTTAAGTAGAGGTCATGTAGATCGTGCTGAAGGTGTTGGCTCATTCACATTAAGTTGGATAATGATATAATGGCATGATGAAAAATTATGGTCTTCGGATGTTTGCTTGTATTGGGAGTAGGTTTCGAAGATGGCATGTAACACTCCGTAATTTGGTGTTTGCTATTTAATTAGTTAGTTAGTTAATTAATTAGGCTCCAAAAATAAAATTTGTGTAAATGATGTAATTTGATCACGAAACTTGCACCATTGCGTTCGTGGTGAAATTTCGAGCAACTTTCATATTTGGAGTTTTGCAGTCGGAATCAAAACGAAGAAGTTACGGACGAAAAACGAATTCAAAATGAAAATAATTCAATTAGATAAATTAACATTTATATATTAATTATCTAGGGCCCACAGGTCGACCCACATATATGAGCGGTCGATCAAGGGTGGTCGACCCCTACGAAGGGGGTGGTTGACTGCTTCATTTGTGGTGGCTAGGGTTAGCCTAAGCCCAATGACCGAGATTTAATTTATTTCGATCTAATGGTTCTGGTTGATTATAGCACCTATAAATTAAGGCCTAACCCTTCCTTCTCTTCTCATATTTTTTTGAATAGATCAATGAAGCTCTACATTTCTTCTTCTCCATTTTATTTCTAAATTATAAAAATAAGATATTTAAATCTATATTCATAAAAATCAGAGAAGAATAAAAATCTAATTAAAAGAGAAGAGAAGAAAATCAACTATACACGTATTTGAGGTAATTTATATATATTTTTATGTTTGTATCTATTTTCTCTCCAAATCTCAAATCTCTTTTCAGATCTGTAATTCTAATATATGTATATACCTTTTATATATATATTTCTTAGATTAAAAAGGATTTGGAGATAAATTTAAGGTTCTATTTTAGATCTGGAGATTTGGATCGCTTTTAAAAGGTGAGTGGAAAATTTTATATATTGTTTATGATTTTAAATCTATTTCGTTGGCATACGTTTGATTTTTATGCCTGAATCAATTTTATTTGTGAATTGTAGGTTTAAATTAGTGCAGAAAACTATTGCCTACATAGTCTTGTTTTAGATCTAATTTGAAATATGCTTACACTTAATTTGGTAATCAATCCCAAAGATTTTAGAATTTGAATGTTGTATATTTTTATTTCAGATCTGCACTTGGGTGTAAAACAGGATTTCTGGAATTGCCCAAATTTATGCTAAGTTGTAGATTTTCCATAGTTTAATTTTTGGGAAGAACATCCGTTTGATTTTTATAATTTTGTTTACTTTCTTCACTTTTGATTCAAAAAGGAGACATTTGATTTAACAAAGAATACCCACAAACAAAAAGGGAAGAGATGTGTAAAGTACATATTTATTCTCCATAGTTTACACAGTCTATTCCAATTAAAAAGAAATTATCCATTTCTTGTAATTTCAAACGAAGTCAATCTTTCCTTTTTGTGTTAAACCAATGAAAATCATAGCGTGAAATCTTCCTAAGGAATCTAATTCCAGCACATTAAATATGGAAAGCGTATCCAAGTTAAATATTTATAACTATAATATATTTGGATAGGAATAAGTGGTTTTCTTATATAGTTTAGATGCATTTACCGTGTTAATAAATAAGAACATCATTTATTCATGCGTTATTTATTCGTAACGTTCGTTAGTTAATATTTAGGGAAGCGTATAGGTAGATTAGGAATTGCCCATAATTAATAGGAAATAAAAGACTGAAATTCCAATTAATGGGCAATTAATGGAAATGAATTTGGGAGTCACAATTAATACCGATAAATGGATTGAGGGGACTAATAAAAATGAAATAGATATAAGAAGGTTACTAATTAGAAATTAGTAATCATACAAAAATTTCTTAAGAAATGCCTATTATCATTTTATGGACAAAATGAAATTTATGAGAATTAAAAGAGGATTTATGGGTAGATAAGTATTTAAGATAAATCTTATTGCCTTAAATAAAAAGGGAATTAGTAAGCTAAGTCCAATGTCTACCTAAGATAATATAAGTAATTACTTAGGATGGTTAACTGGACTTAGTAGGTTAGTGGTGTGAGGTCAATAGAGTCACTCGACGGATGATTGCCCTTCACTTTGAGGCTACCAACAGTCGGGTGTACTTACTAGTGATGTCAGATATCACTAATCCTATGATCCATGGCGGCGTGAGAAGTTGGACTTGATTTAGGGTCAGAAGTATTACGTGGTTGTTTAAGAGCTCGATTCTTTCCCAATTTAAAAGTATTAAATGATCCAAATTTGGAATAAGGAGCGGTGAGGGAATCTCCTTAGAGGTTTGCTTCTGGTTTGAGGTACAGGTTGTAGGGTCCGCCTCTCTCCTAAAAAACGCATTAAGTAACGTAGTGAGGATCCAAATAAATAAGGATATCTTTAAAAAGGTTTACTTCAGTGTTGAGGTATTAAGTGCCCATCTTAGGGCCCACCTCTCTACCCAAAAAAGTAAGGTAAAGGGATTCCATATTTACAATTAAGAGTGATGATGGATATCTCGAGAAGAATTCACTTCAGGTTTGAGTTATTATATGAGTGTAGGGTCCGCCTCTTTCCTATAAAAGAAGTATTAAGTAGCCCAATGAGATTTCCTAGCACTGTCAGCTAGATAGTACCAGTAAGGAGTCCACCTTGGGGTTAGGTAGTAAATGGTAAGTACATACCTGCAAATAGGTGTTAAATGGTCAGAGGCCTGCCTAGTCCTTGTTAATGAAGTAAGTGGCTTGGGTACAGTATCTCACATTGCTAAGACCTTAATAACGACAAAGCAAGAGAGGACTCCACCTGGGGATAGATATTGAGTGATGTATGACCTGCCTAGAATATAGGTATTAAATGGTTAGAAGTCTACCTGGTCCTTTAAAAGGTATTAAGTGATTTGGGTACTTTCTCTTATATGACTGTGATTTTATTAAGGATAGGTACGTAAGTAGTATGGCTACTGTAATTTATAAGGCCACAGATAGTGGTCAAAGGTCGTTGTAGCTAGGACCAATATAAATAATGACGATGTTATAAGTCCACTTTGGGAATAGGTCTTAAATGACGAGGTCTACCTCGATTGAGGTCTTAATTAGCAGAGTCTGCCTATTTCTCTTTTAAACGTATTATGTGGTGATATTAGAAGCCTACTTCATATTTTAGAAGTATTAAGTGGCAAATGGGTATGGAAGTATTTGGTGGTTGATAAGGCTTCGTAGGTATTTTGTATCTTGGGAATGGGTAGGTAAGTACTCGTGTGTGCAATGCAAGGTTAGATTAGAATTTTTAACCATAATAGACATAACAATTAAATGGAAACCAATCGGTGCAAATATATGTTATGGACAGCTCATTGATTTTTCTTGTCACTAGAACGTCGTTCTGACCCCCTCCTTATTACAACCCGCAGAATATATTTAGAGGAACATATCACTGGAGCTGGATGTGTTTAGTTGTGGAAAGTCTTCTTCTCTCCCATGCTCGATGCTGATGTGACAATTTGTTATCCAAGGAATACCATTAATTCCAAGGTTGTAATCAAAATTAGTATTCTTATCCTATTACTGTTTCCGCTATGAATTTAGATCTCTATTAATCTCTGATAATGCTCATGCTGATTAGCAGGTACCAAATCCAACGATCAGTGCTATGATGGACTTGGGTTTCGAATTTTGTTGAAATTTAGGCCCATTAAGGTATGGGTTGTTACATTTGGTATAAGAATTTGGGTTAGTAGATCAGAGAAATTAGGATAAATCAAGAGAACGTATTCATACTTTTCTCTCTAGTATTATTATAATTTTACGCTAGATTCTAAGAATTCCGACTATAGAAGTAGTTATAGTTCCACTCCGAAGAGACGGGCAAAGCAACTATGGGTAGGAAATATCTTAGAGTTAAGATTTTTATGCCGACTTTGAAGTACCCCATGGAGCATCGGTGATGCGTAAGGCGCTGCTAATGAAAAGCATAAGTTTGACATATGGCTAAATCCTGGAGACTGAAGGTATTCGACTTGATGGTTGGGATTCTAGCTACCTTGTGATTTTGGAATTTGAGGATGAGTTCCAGTCAGAGACACGTAGTTATTCCAGATGCACGGGAAATTAGAGTCTACGTCGTAATTGTCCGGAGGCAAGTTTTTGCTAAGGTGCATCATTGATTACCTCTTTGATGGAAAACTGGACATTTTTTGGATATTTGATGTCAAATCCTTAGTCTAAAACCTATGAGAGAATTTTATAAAGTATATTTTGGAAATGCCATAAGTTTGGAAAAAGGGTTTTCAAAGGATTTCTTTTTCCAAAGATTTATTTTGGAAATTTTATTTTGGGAAAGTTTTTGAAATTTTAATTTTGAAAGAAACATGTATCCTACTACGTTAGTTGTGTTAAATATTTTTTACAAATTAAGTTTTTGGAAAAACTAAAATATTTATATATATAAGTTCGATTTTAAGGAAAATTTTGGTATGAAATAGTTTTTATTTTTGAGAAATAAGTATAAAGGAGCATATATTTAGCTCGGTGATTTTTTGGTCTATAAAATCGAGGTTTTTAAAATCTTCTCTATTTAAGGTACAATAAAATAGGAATGATATTCAATTTTACTGGGGTATGTAATTGTTTAACGGCAAATTTTCTATTGATTAGAAAAATGCCGATAAATTTTGAAATAAAATAACCGCAAGCGCATGGCGTATAATTTTAGTACGTGGCGAGTACGGGTCGATCCGTAGGGAATTTTTAAGATTTTAAATTTTTTAATTCTATCAAATTAGACCAAAGTGAGAGGAAATTGTTAACTACAAAAAAGAAGCTAAAGATAGAATTGAAATGTGATTTAAAAGCTATTAGACTAGAGAACAATTTAGAGGCAAGTCCACTCTCATATTTTTGTAAATCAACAAACAAATAATTTATGATCTCTAACTTTGATATTAAGTGAAATAATTGTTATATTTATCATAAGTATGGTTTGTTTATGCTATTAATTAATATAACTCAAACCATCAAACTATAATACAACAAATAAACCATTTATCAATTCTCATGAAAATGAAGCCAAAGCAAAAGCTATTTTAAGTATGATCTATTTACTATTGTAACTAGTAATATAGATCATCAAATTTCATTTTTACTTTCATTTCAAAATCAAAAATTAATTAGCAAATGATGATGTAAATTGTGTTTATGCTGAATAAGAATAGCTCATTTGCATAAGCAATATAAGCTATCAAACCCACTTGTATAAACTTACATCAAAATTCACTTTTGTGAAGCACAAGCTAAAGAGATTATAAATCATAAAAATGTTGAAATTACATAATATTTGAGAGCTTCATTACCCCTAAATTGAAGGGGTTTAGCTACTCATTTGTGTTATCAAATCAACACATGTAAGTTTCAACATTGAAAATAAAAGAAAGTAGAGAATAAACAAAGAAAAAGAAGATTAAGTACTAGAAGGAAATTAATTAGACTAGTGCATAAATGTAAATCTAAGCTATGAACATAAAAAGAAAGAGAGCATAGAAATAAACATTAACAATAAAACAAAGAAAAGCATGTAGAAAAGAGAGGAGAAAGAGGCTTGGAAGCCATTTATATTTCACTTTGATTTTTGTTTACAACTTGCTAATTTCCTAAGAAAATGTAAAAGAGTGGAAGAAGTTTACATGTACATAAGAGGGCTCTTTAAACATGCATAAAACCCTAATTCTATTTTTAGGGAGCTTCCCAAAATGCCGTTTAGGAAGTGTGGCCATCAAGTAACCATTAGCCACTAATTAATCCATCATTTAATGTGCATAAAAGTTTAATCTCCACTTAGTTGTCCATTAGCTCCTAATTGTATATTTAGGTAAGTGGGTGGGGTCCTCCATGATCTTTAACTTGAATTATTTCCTCTTCATTCCTTTGTATTTCCTTGTGCATGCATATATCATCATGAATCCCTCTTCCATATGTATCAAAATATCCTTTAAAAATTGTCCAAGTAAAAATTCCTAGATTGACACATGTACAAAAATGACCATTTTGTCCCTGAATGAAGATGAATATATGATGATTTGAAAATAATTGAATTTTGGTTTTAAACATGTTAAAATGCCCTAATATGATGTTTATTTAAATAAAAAGAGATAAAATATTGATGTAAATATATGCACATTTACGTGCACATCAAATACCTCCACACTTATCTTTTTATTCGTCCTCGAATAAAGGAAAACTAAAATAAATCCATTTTCGTAGGGAGCACGATTGCATTGAGCATATGCAACAAGCCGTTAAACCTCTGGGTGTCCCCAATAGGACGAGTCACTACAAGAAAACATGTTATTAATAATGCCATTTAATAACGCATTATTCTAAAGCGTTATTGTTTCTCTTTAATTATTTGTCCTTTCGTTCTGTACGGTACCTGTGTAACGTTTTGACCCCAAAATTTGCGTCTCCCTCCAAAAACACTTGACCAATTTGGTCTCCCTCCCAAATAACACTTAACAATTTTCATCTCCCTACCAAAACGAAATAACCCTAACTGACGTTCTCTTCCAATCCCCATCTCTAGTTACCGAACTTCAGCCGTTCTACTCCATATCCTAAGCTCTGATTCACATTTAATTGCATGTTTTAAGATCCCAAATCCCGAATCCCAAATCAACATGTGCTGCTTCTATACCTTCATCGCGACTTGCTTCTCGGCAGTGGCTCAGCACATGTGCCACTTTTTCAACTTCGTCAACATCAAAACCTGGCGGCTAGCACTCTTCTTCTCACCTGTCTTCCCTACGGCGGCTCAACATCATGGCAGATTTGGATCAAGTTCATTAAACTTGTAAGCGTCCCTCTCGCATATGACCCTAATTGTTCCTAGCCGCTAAATAAGTCCTGAAATTAAACCCTAATTGTTCCTGCTTCCCATCCGCTCAACAAGTCTCAAAACTAGCAACCTGAAAAATGCCGCGGACGAGCGCACTAGAGTCTCCAGGCTACCCGCCTCTCCGTGCTTTGACCACCGACGTCCTCGGTTTAGTCAAAGGTAAACAACTATGCCATTTTGATTTTTTTAGTGAATATAATTGTTTGTAAGTTCTTAACTATTTTTCAAAACTAAAAATTTCTTATTTGGATGTTATAGTTGTCGAAGCAAGAGGGAAGGAAGGAAAGGCAGAGTTTCCGAAGGTTGTGGACACTTGGGGGTCACCAAATTCTTCACGGGCGATTCATGCTGCCTCCTTTTTAGATCATCCTACTAAACCTGTTTGTGTTTTTAATTCGTTTTGATATTTTAGTTTATTTTTGTGCTATTTGAGATTGTGGATGGGTTTAGGTGAAACTTTATGTTCTATAATGGAGATGGCAAACTTTAGATAGCTCGATAAGTGTTAAAACTGATTTAATAACGGTTAGATTGGTTATAGTATTACATACGATTAATTTTAACTTTGAATTTTCATTTTTTTTAATATTTTCATTGGTCATATGATGGTGAAACGAATCTTTGAAAGATTATAAGTAACTCCAAATGTCTCTTTCCCATTGTATTCCACTATTCATTATCCATAGCTGATGGTTTTCCATTGCTTTGAAATGGCTGCCTATAGAGAGATTTATTATAGCCAAACCATTCTTCACTTGAGGGTTTCATTTAACTCAATTACTACCATTTAATTCCTCTATATAAGTTTTAATTTATCTTTCAAATGTTGCTTCAAAACATAAATCTACCTGGCAGGCTTTGATATCAACTATAACGTCGTGATCTTTTACTCAAAGATAGTATGCATAATCATACTAAGGGAAGAATAATAAAAATAATGAAATAAAGACGCAACCAGTCCTTTTTCCCTCTTCGGTAAATTCTTTCCCTTGATTGAGTTATAATGTCGCATTATTTAGTATTTACTTCAATCCATGGAGACACTATCCGAACAGAGTTGGATGTGCTATTAAAAAACACAGAGTAAAACTAAAATGAATAGTCAGCATAAAGAGCAAACTTGAGATATGGGATACTCTTTATTCATTTATTGTCATAGTTATAAAGATGATGGAGTACATAAAGATAGTTTAACCACTCATCCAATGAGGGGTACATGGCACTGTCCCATCATCAAGATGAGCACGATCCTCATAGTTCAAGTAAGTGACTTGGTCTAGAGTTACAGAAACATTATATATTAGGAAACAACTTCATGCAGCCAGTAAGTGACTTGGTCTAGAGTTGCAAGACGAGTCTGAGCACCATTGTAGTACCATATAAGCAACTAGCACTATATTTGCTGAACGATTTTCACAAAACTAGCATTCATCACACCCACCTCAGCTAAACTAAACTGAAATCATGTAGTAACTATACGTTTAATTTCCATTTATTTTATTTTCCATTAATTACACTGTAGTTTGCAGCCTAATAGGGACAGCTTCTGAAATCTGAACGAATCCTATGGTACCCAATTCACAGCACGTGACTTCACATTTTGCTGTGCAGTAGTTTGATAGTACTAATTTTTAAGAAGATTATGAAGAAAATAATCGAAGTAAAAAAAAAATTAAAATAAACGGAAGTTACTGGCTGCTACCATTTCTCCTCAATACTAGCTCAGTAAGCACATTCTAATATATTGATTGTTCTCCTTCTACATCTTTATTTAGTTCTTTCCTTTCCGTTGATTAGATTTTTATTTGGAATGTTGTTTCGTCAAATATCGGCGACCCTGTTCGTATATTTACTTGTATTGCATTATTTGCTCTTCGTTGCCAAAGATCATATTTTTAAGGGATTACTGGAAATATAAGGGAAAAGATAACAGCAACTTCAAATATATACGATTTCATCCATACTTCGATAAGTTCTTTTATTTGGGGAATTGCGGAAAATATTCTCGAGGGACTGTTGGGCGACTCGTCCAGTGCACTAAAGAGCATCAATTCCTGTTTTTTGCTGTCTTATTACCTCAACGGTTCATACATTAATATGCATATTTTTATAGGTAGATTCTTTTACCTGATAAAAAAGTTCTTTTGCTTTTGTAGTTGAGGTGCCTCTTGTCTGCCTTTTTCCACAGATTTCTTTAGCTTTTTCTTGAAAACTAGCTTCGTGTTAGTGGATTTAGAATCATGGGTTTCTGTTCACTTGATTGTGTATAAATAGAGTGCTTCTACTTCATTCTTTGTTACAAGTCATTTTTGACACTACAAAGAGTTATAAAGATGAGTTATGGGAGCAGCTCGATTGGTTCTGGTTTGTATTTTTAACTAGTTTATTGATTAATCTGTTGATGGTGGTGTTTTCGCATTAAGATTTACACTGAATAAATGTAGGTGCTAGAAGTGCTAAGGTGACATTTGAGTTTGGAAGAACTTATGTGGTTAGACTGAAAGGGAGACATCAAGATAGTAGCTTCATTTCTCTAGTCTTTCAGGATGAAATTAGAGGTCCTTATTTGTAGTGTTTTGTTGGGTGAAGTTGTGTGTATGGTTTTTTTTGATTGAATGGAATTCTAACCTAGTTTAGAATATTTATGCAAAAGCCAAAGAAATTGGTATATGTTCTTCTTACGATATAGTGTATATGTGACTTTAACTATTTTACAAATCTTATTGTTTAAAGTGAAAAAAGGTCCATGGACACCGGGAGGAGATATTAAACTAGTTTCATATATGCAGAAGCATTGTCCTAGGAACTGGAAATACGTTCCTACAAATGTTGGTTAGCTTCTTATATGTTTCAACATTTATTTCTTTTTTGAAGTTTCAATTGTTTTTATGTTTTAATTTTCAGTCATCATTCTCTAACAATAGATATTAATTAATCCATTGATATTATTCCAGGATTAATGAGATGCTACCTGTAACCTTCCTACATGCTTAAATCCAGTCTAGTATTGTATGCAGTGATACTGCATAAGTTGATCTTTACTAAAGACCCTTTATTTGTCGGCATTGCAAATTTTTTGTTCATTGATGTAGAGTGAACGTAAACAACTATTGATTTGATGTATTTGTAATAGTTTAACATAAATTTATCAAACTTGAATATTGAACAGTATTTTCCTATTCATCCATGTGTTTTAACATTGTAAATTGTTAGGGCTATTTTGATGTAGCTTCATTCATAAAATATTTTGGTTAAATGCGTGACTTTTTTTCCTCTCCTAACCTTGTAGATATGAGGCTAATGTACAAAATTTTGCAGATTTGCTGGTCAGGCTGTTGGTGTGAAATTTGTATCTGGATCTGCACCTGCTGCTCCTACTGCTGCACCTACTGTTGAGGTTTCACATTTTGCCATCCAAATACTTTGTTATATATTAATATGATAAGTTTTCCTTTTGTACTTATTTGATTGCGGTAATACTTTTGAAGGAGGAGAAGAAGGCAGATGAAGATGATGATGATTTGGATTTGTTTGGCGAGGAGACAGAGGAAGACAAGAAGGCTGCAGCAGAGCGTGAGACTGCTAAAAAGGCCTCTACCAAGAAGAAAGAAAGTGAGTTTATATGTTTATATATTTATTTACGCATACATGCACGCAATTAAACTCTCTTAAATTGTAATATAACTAGGAGATGATATAGGTCCCCGTGCAATCTCTTTCATTATATTCAAAGCAAATACCATGTACCTATTTAGAATCACTCAAATATCAGTATGGTTCGATGTGAGTTAATTTCAGAATAAACAGCTTACTGCTAGCTTTTACCTCCTGTAAATTAAAAATGTTATAATTAGCATGCTAAATTATAGAAGTTATCACAGTATTGTATACATTGATTAGATTATTTCCTTGCTTTCCGATAAGCTATAATCACACTACACTTTACATTGATCAGTTTATCTGAGTTGCCCTGCTTTATATACTGACCTTAATATAAAAATTTGATATATTTTTGAAAGGTGGGAAATCATCTGTTCTTCTTGATGTGAAACCATGGGATGATGAGACTGACATGAAGAAGCTCAAGGAGGCTGTTCGCAGCACTGAAATGCCAGGCCTATTTTGGGGTGCATGTATGTTTCGAACCCTTTGTTTTATCTATATATTGATTTTCATCCAAACTTGTTTGCATTTCCTCTGTGGTTTGCTTCTTTGCATTTCCAATGTAAAAATAATCATATACGCTAGAATGAGAACATGAATGTGTAATTCACTTTTTCTTCTTCTTTCTGCCTTGTAATTTAAACATATAGTTTATGATAATTTTTGTGTGTTATGCAGCTAAACTGGTTGCTGTTGGGTATGGGATCAAGAAGCTACAAATCATGATGACAATCGTTGATGATCTCGTTTCAGTTGATGATCTCGTTGAAGATAGACTCACGGTTGAGCCTTGTAACGAGTACATTCAGGTTTTCTAACCCAAGCCTTTTTATGCTCAAAAAATAAATTTCAAAAATATTATATCGTATATTGTTTAAGTATCATCCAGTTTAATAGACAATATAAATAATACTGTTTTAACATTTTCTGTTTCTTTGTGTTAACTTCGCAGGCTTATTTGGAAGGAAGCAAGGTCTTTAGTACGCAACTAGATCAGATCTTGCATGTTGGAACTCTGTAATGTTTGTACTCTGTAATATTTGAAAGGATTGCTTTAATGTTTGTACTCTGTAATATTTGAAAGGATTGCTTTAATGTTTGTACTCTGTAATGTTTGTACACTAATTAAATTGACATTATTTTCTGTTTCTCTGTGTTAACTTGGCTGCGGGCTTATGTTTTATTCAATGGTTATGCACTTGCTTTAATGTTTGTACATTGTAATGAAAAATATATCACATTTCTTTCTGAGCATGCTCTTGTGTTATATTTGTTGATTATAATCTTTATTCGTTTATGAAGATTTAGTTTGATTGCTATTATTAAAATGTAATATATAGGCATAGCTCTTGAAAAGTGTATCTACGATTTTTATAGCGGCATATATGAGTTGTAAAAGAATTTATCAATACTATAACATGTTGATTTAATAGCGTGAAATGACCGCTATTGAATAAATATTTTATAGCGGAAAAATGGTGTTATAAAGATTTCCAATTCCATTGAGATTTAGATGTATTATAGCGGCTATAATGAGCTATTGAATTAACGTACCATAGCGGCGAATTTGCGTTATAAAACTAAGCTCAACCATAGCGGCATATTTTGTGTTATAAATATTCAACAGTTTTTTATAACATCTCGATATACAGCGCTTATCAAACCGCTATGGTTGTGATTAATAGCGGCTATATGCCGCTATAAAAGACACTTTTTGTTGTAGTGAGTGTTGTCTCGTGAGGGTTTTCAGCGGATACTACCCACAAAATCCAAATGCAAAGTGAAAATATTTACAAAGTGCAAGATTTATTTACAACGGGATGAATGCAAGTTTTTGAAAGTATTTACAAATGAAGGATTCACTTTCAAATCGACACTCATAAGTTAAGTATAGGTTTTGGTCATTATCTTGAAAATTTAAGTCATTTACTCCTCAAAGTTTCCAATAAAAACGAAGTTATCGAAACAAATGGGCTATAGTTTAACTCGTTGTTTCGGTCGATGATATAGTGTAACTATGAAATATATCCTTAGTTTATTATCAAAGTTTATCAAAGTGGTATTTTCATTTCTTTCCAATAACAAGTCAAATCAAACAAGTTAAAATGGTGCTCGGATTTCAATTGCTTACTCTCTCTAATTTGAAAATTTTAATTATATTAACAATATTTACATATGCCTAACTCGGGTAAACTGAGGCCAGATATATTACCTGTGCACTGTCATGCGGACTGAAGTGAGAGAAATACAGAGCATGGAGAGTGAATACACAAGTGTGAAAACTTATCGACTGTAGGCGTTATTAAAAAGAATTTTTATATACACACACCTAACTCAGATAAAAAGAGGCCAAACATACCGATCATGCACCGCCTTTCGGGCTTACGTGAGAAGGGTATAGAGCATGGCGAGTGAACACACGAGTGTGAACACATGACTCTAGGTGTTAAAAATATATATACATATATACAAATGTTTTTTTTCTTTTTTTTTCTTTTTTTTCTTTAGAAAGAGAGAGTTTTGCAAAAATCATCTTAGCACCATTTAACATTGAAGATAAAAATGTTATATCCTTTACATTAAATTTACCACTTTTTAAACAAAGATTTTCAATTAGAACATACTTCATAATCAACACATATGAACCTTCCTATATACTAGTTAAACCATTGTTATTTGTAATCAAACTTCATTTTTATTTTTGTTAAGACAAATAAATTTTTAAAAATTTCAATTTATTAACCAAAACTTATACTTATACCATAGTGTTTCTTCAAAAATAAATCAAAATGCTAGAAAGAAAATGTTTTTGAGATTTAGAAATTTTGAGATTTTTTTTAAGTTAAAAGAAAATGAAAAATCAAAAATGCCATGAAACTAAAAAAATGAAAATGAAAATGAAAATGAGACTCCCCCACACTTAATTTTGACCGTGTCCCCACAGTCAATGCACGATATAATGAGTGTAACAAGGCAAAATATGTATATATTTACAAAAGAGGGTTAACATTCTTACTAGACGTAGCTTGGCTTATGAAGGATCATGAGCTCGTCCTCTTGGTTACTCGGCAATTCCAAGAAAGGTTTCAAACGATGACCGTTGACTTTGAAAATCGATCCATCTCTAGGGTTTTCTATTTCTACGACACCATATGGAAAAATAGTTCGTACCACAAATGGTCCGGTCCATCTTGATTTAAGTTTCCCAGGGAATAAATGAAGTCTTGAGTCATATAAAAGAACTTTTTGGTTAGGCGAAAATGTTTTTCTTAGGATTGACTTGTCATGAAAAACTTTTGTTCTTTCTTTGTAAATTTCCTAGTTTTCAAACGCGTTGTTCCTAAGTTCTTCTAATTCGTTAAGTTGTAGTTTTCGGTTTTCGCCAGCTTTCTCAAGATCAAAGTTTAAGTTCTTTATTGCCCATAACGCTTTGTGTTCGATTTCAACGGGTAAATGGCAAGTTTTACCATAAACTAAACGAAATGGGGACATCCCAAGGTTACTTTTAAAAGCAGTATGGTAAGCCCAAAGCGCGTCGGTCAATTTCTGAGACCAATCTTTTCGATTTTTATTGATAGTTTTCTCCAGGATTTGTTTTATTTGACGATTCAAAACTTCAACTTGCCCACAAGTTTGAGGATCATATGGAGTGGATAACTTTTGGGTTATCGAGTAATTTTTCATTAAAGTTTCAAAAGAACGGTTACAAAAATGGGTTGCGTTATCACTGATTATTGTGCGAGGTGTGCCGAACCTCGAAAAGATGTTTTCTTTGAGAAATTTCACAACAATTCTGTGGTCTTTGGTTTTGCAGGGAACGACTTCGACCCATTTTGAGACGTAATCGACAGCGAAGGATATACAAGTTTCCAAAAGAATTGGGAAAAGGTCCCATAAAGTTGATACCCCAAACATCAAAGATTTCGATCGTAAGAATGGGGTTTAGAGGCATCATATCTCGTCGAGAAATTCGTCCAAGCATTTGACATCGATCGCAAGTTTTGCAAAATTCAAATGAGTTTTTGAAAAGAGAAGGCTAATAGAAACCACACTGAAGCACCTTTTTCGCAGTTTTTTCGAGGACCAAAATGTCCACCGCACTCTTGATCGTGACAAAATGAAAGAACACTCCTGATCTCATTATCTGGAATACAACGTCGGATGATTTGGTTGGGGAAATATTTAAACAAGTATGGATCGTCCCAATAGAAATATTTCACTTGGGACATGAATTTGTATTTTTCCTGTTTGGACCAAGATGAGGGAGTTTCTTTAGTGACTAAGTAATTCACTATATCAGCGTACCATGGATTGATAGAAATTGAAAGGAGTTGTTCATCGGGGAAGTTTTCATTGATTAGCAAAGAAGATGGTGCGTTCGGAAGATGAGATAAGTGATCGGCTATGACATTATCGGATCCTTTTTCTTCTTTGATTGTAAGGTCAAATTCTTGAAGTAAAAGGATCCAACGAATCAAACGGGATTTGGCATCCTTTATAACGAAGAGATATCGAAGCGTAGAGTGGTCCATGTACATTTTAATGTGTGAACCTATCAAGTATGGTCATAATTTTTCGAGAGCAAAAACGACAGCTAGAAGCTCCTTTTCGGTTGTCGTGTAGTTGAGTTGAGCATCGTTCAAAGTCATACTCGCGTAGTAAATGACATAAAATATTTTGTTGATGCGTAGTCCTAAGACAGCACCAACCGCAAAGTCAGAAGCACCACACATTATTTCGAAAGGAAGATCCCAATTGGGTGCGCAAATGATTGGAGCAGAAATGAGTTCGTTTTTGAGACGTTCAAAAGAAGAGATACACTCAGAGTTGAAATCGAATGGAACGCCTTTTCCAAGAAGAGTCGTCAAAGGATGAGTGATTTTGCTAAAGTCTTTCACAAAGCATCGGTAAAAGCCAGCGTGTCCTAGAAATGATCGAATGTCCTTAACTGTTTTGGGAATGGGTAGGTTTGCAATTACGTCGATTTTTGCTTTATCTACCTCAATGCCTTTATTTGAGATGATATGTCCAACGACTATGCTTTGTTTGACCATAAAGTGGCATTTTTCCCAATTCAAAGTCAAATGTTTTTCTTTACACCGATTTAGAACCAACTCGAGATGGTGTAAACATTGGGAAAAAGAATCGCCAAAGATGGAGAAATCGTCCATAAAAACTTCTAGAAAGTGTTCAATCATGTCGGAAAAAATTCCAACCATGCATCGTTGGAAAGTTGCAGGAGCGTTACAAAGCCCGAATGGCATATGTCAATAAGCAAAGTTACCAAATGGACATGTGAAAGTCGTTTTCTCTTGATCTTCGGGAGCGATTGGAATTTGGTTATTGTCGGAATAACCATCAAGGAAGCAGTAGAATTCGTGGCCGGCTAAACATTCGAGCATATGGTCAATGAAAGGAAGAGGGAAGTGACCTTTTCGTGTTGCAGAATTTAGATTTTGATAGTCAATGCAAACATGCCAACTCGTTTGAGTACGAGTTGGAATAAGTTCGTTTGAATCGTTCTTGACAACGGTTTGCCCAGACTTTTTCGGTACAACATGAATTGGGCTAACCCATGAACTATCGGAGATTGGGTAAATGATTTCGTTGTCGAGAAGTTTAAGAATTTCATCATGCACCGCATCTTTAATTTTCGGATTAAGCCTTCGTTGCGCGTCACGAACAGGCTTAGCATCATCGATTAAATGGATGCGATGTTGAACGATAGTAGGGCTAATTCCCTTTATATCGGAGATCGACCATCCAATTGCTTCCTTGTTCTTTGAAACAATAGAGAGAAGAGAAGTTTCTTGATCAAGAGAGAGAGTTGCGGAAATTATGATGGGCAACGTTTCGTTATCACCTAAGTATGCGTACTTAAGGTGATCGGGAAGTGGTTTGAGGTCCAACTTCGGGAGTTTTTCGATCGAAGAATTAGGTTGAGATTCAGACTCAACTGGAAGTGATTCAAAAGGAAGAGTGTATTCAATTTCATTGGGAATTTCATGAAACAATTTTTTGTACTCGGCCTTGCGTTCATCGTTAAGATCAAGTGTCTCGTTTTCAAAGTTTTCGTGAATGGCACTAACTTCCAACATTTGGTCACGAGGTTCGTTCGATTGGCTTTCAAGATTGAAAATATTAAGATCCAAAGTCATGTTTCCAAAAGAGATTTTCATCAAACCGTTATGACAATTGATTAAGGCATTTGAGGTGGCTAAGAATGGTCGGTCTAAAATCAATGGAATTTGACTCTTGGGATCTGTTACGGGTTGTGTTTCGAGAACAATAAAATCAACGGGGAATATGAATTGCCCTACTCGAATGAGCACGTCCTCGATTTCTCCCACGGGTTACTTAATCGAGCGATCGGCAAATTGAAGCATGACTTTTGTGGGTTTAAGCTCACCTATACCTAATTGTTTGTACATGGAGTATGGAATCAAGTTGACACTCGCGCCTAAGTCTATCAAACATATGTTAATCGTCTTGTCTCTAATTGTACACGAAATCGTAGGGCAGCCAGGATCTTTGTATTTGACGGGCATGGATTGGGACAAGACTTCACTCAAACTGGCGGCTAAGAAGACTTTTTTGGGCACTTGAGTGTGTCGCTTTTGAGTACACAAGTCCTTAAGAAATTTTGCACACGTTGGGACTTGCTGAACGATGTCAAGAAGTGGAATGTTAACTTTGACTTGTTTAAAAATTTCCAACGTCTTTTCCATTTGGTCCGAGTGCTTCTTTGGTCGAAGACGATGTGGAAATGGAACATGGTACTCAGTAGGCGAGTCTACTCGAGTAGAAGAAGAAGAATTTTGCTTGGCATTCAATTCGACGATTGGCTCCCCATTCTGTTCAGATTCGTTCGTCGTTTTAAAAGTTTCGAGAGAGGTTTCCGGTAAATTGTTTGGGTTAACGACTTGATTATCGATTTTTTTATCGGAACGTAAATTCGTGATAGCATTCAGTTGGGTGAAGTTGTTATCTTGAACAACATGGGCTTGATTTGAATTTGCGTTTTGATTTCTGGATTTGGAAGGGGCTGGCTTGGGAATGTGCCTCATTCGCGTTCACTTACAAACGTGGCTAATTGACTCATTTGCATTTCAAATTTTGCAATTGATTAGTTCATGTTTGGCATATATGAGGTCAATAAATTTTGAAAATTGTTGTTTGATTGAAGGCTTTGAGTAGTTGCTTTAGCCAATGTTTCAAGAGTTTCCTCAAGCGAAGTTAAACGTTTATCGTCTTGGGGAGGATGAGCAGAATTTGGTTGAAAATTTGATTGTTGTGGTTGATTATGAGACGGACCCGCAAAGTTTGGTTGAAAATTGTTGGGCTGAAAGGGAGGATTTGAAGCATTATTCGGAAATGCTTGAAAATTGGGACGAATCGTATTCGTGTTGGGATTGTTTTGGTTCCACGCAAAATTCGGATGATTTCTCCAACCAGGGTTGTACGTTGGAGAAAACGGGTCGTTTTTGGCCTTATTGAAAGCATTGATTTGTTCGACAGAATTGGGACACTGATCGGCTATATGATTAAGATCGTTGCATTTATAACACATCAGTTAGTAAGCTTGGTTCGTTTGGTTCGATGAGAAAACGTTATCGAATTTTTTAATCAGTGCGTCGATCTTAGCTTCCAAAGCAAAAGAAGATCCTATCGAGTGTGCACTCGATCGTGAGTAAATTGATTTTTCATTTGAACGTTCCCATTGGGATGATTTTTCAGCAAGGTTTTCAAGAAATTTCCAAGCATCGTCGTGATGTTAGGCAAGAAAGTTGCCTTGGCACATTGATTCGAGCATGGATCGTGAGCTATTTTCGAGTCCATCGTATAAAATTTGGCAAATCGTCCATTTTTTGAAGTTATGGTGTGTACATTTTATCAAAAGCTCTTTGAATCTATCAAAATATTTTCCAAATGGTTCTCTCTTTAATTGATGAAAATTTACAATTTCGTTTCGGATTCTACTCGTTTTTTCCAAAGGGTAGAACTTTTTTAAGAAAGCTTTTACGTATTCTTCCCACATTTTAATCGAGTTCGATGGTAAGTTGTACAGCCATTTTTCAACGTAATCCGTAAGAGCGAATGGGATTAATCGAAGTTTGATTCAGTCATCGTAAAGTTGTTGGAGTTTAATGGTTGCACAAACTTGTTCGAATTTAGTCAAAAAGATGTATGGATCATCGTGCTCGAAATTGCCAAATTTTAGAAGCGTGGCAATATGGTTCGAGTGAATTTCGAAATGGTTACCCGTAGGGGCGGGTAAGGTGATGCAAGATGGAATAGAAACTCTATTGGGAAAGATTATATCCATAAGAGTTCGAGGGGCATACTCGTTCGCCATTTCGGGAGGATCGTCTGTTCGAGTTAAAGGTTTGTAGAAGGGTCGCGAATCCAAGTATTCGTTGTTGTGTCACGAGTCCAAGTACTCATGCACAAGTGAAAGTCGAGAAGAGAAAGAAGTTAGAAACGAGTTTAAAGAACATATGAAAAATGGAGTGAAAATTTTGTTTGTTTTTTTTACAAGGAAGAAAACTATTTACCAAGTGAAATTTATTTTCAAAAGAGAAGTTTGATTTTTGTTTTGTTTTTGGCTTTTCAAAATTTTTTATATGTTTTTGTTTTTGAATTTTCAAATATTTACCAAAAGAATTTGTTTCAAATTTTTTTTCTGTTTTTAGAAAATGGAAATTTGATTTTTGATTTTGAATTTTCAAAAAAAAAATTGAAAATATTTTATATTTTTTTTTTGGATTTTTGTTTTTGATTGAAGATTTTCAAAGGAAAGGAAAGAAGGAATTTTTTTTGGATTAAAAACTAAGTTAAGTAAAATTTTAAAAAAAATTATTAATTTTGGATTTTTTGATTTTTTTTTAAATATGCATGAACTAATGCAACTAAATGAATGCAAAGGACTTAATTACAGTTTTTTGTCCTTAGTAGCTCCTAACTCAAAATTGTATAATCACACTTTTTCTTAAATCAACAAAAATATTTCTTAGCCAGGTAACGACCAAGGGTTATCGGTGCACCACGAATCACCGTAGCAATGCAACCAAAGCTTTAAGTACCTTTAGAGGAACAACCGATATAATATTTACGAATCACCGTAATATTTATAAATGGTTATTACTCTGCTATAGCCTAGACACCAAGAAATAAAATTGTTCAAAGAAAACAATTGTGAAGATACAACGAAGCCCTAAACGAGCTTGCGACACCCTTAAGTCAAATGTCTAACCTTTATTATTAGTCAAATTCTACGATGAAATGTGTTTGTGGGCTAAGGAAAGGGTGATGAAATCTCTCACCTTATGTGAATTGGGGTATTGCCCTTAGAAAATAAAACAAGATGAGATGAATGCAAAACAGAAATTAAACGTGAATTTACAATGCAACTAAAATGAAGTTTGATTTTGTTTTTTGGATTTTGAATTTTATATATATATATATATATTTAAATGCAAGCAACCAACAATGCAATTCAAATAAAAACAAGGGAAAAGGGCACGATACCAGAGCGTGTAGAATTATTAGCAAATTATTTAAAGTAGCAATTTTTTTAGGCAAGAAAGCAAGGAAAGCAGTTTATTTTTAGCAAGCACTTCTGCTACCTGCAACCTGAAACAAAAACACGATATATACAGGTTTTTTTATGTCAAAGAAGAAACCAAAACAAATTAAACAAAAATAATTGAAAAAAAAATTGTTTTTGTTTTTGTTTTCTTTAAACACCAAATGAAAATGAGAATAAATTCTTTTGTTTTTTTAAGAAAACAAAACGCTAAACAAAGCAATTTTTTTAAGAAACGAAAGACTAAAACAAATGGAAAATCAAAACAAATAAACTCAAATGAAACAAAACAAAACAAATACTCAAAACAATTCAAAATCAAAAGGAAAAAAATTCTTTTTTTTTTAAAACCTGGCCCAAACAAAATACACCCAGCCCACTTGGTTAAGTATGCATCCACTAATGATTCACAACACTCCAGGAATCCATAGTCAAAAACTAAATCACTCTACAATAACTAATAATCCACAATCAACCCAGAAAGCAATTCAAAGTAACTTCGCATGCAATTTTCAAAAATCACGATCAAAAACGAAATAGAAGGTTTTGGATGCAGTGTTGAGGAAGTCGCGGTTGGTTTGATTGGTTCGACTTGGCGAATTGGGTCGTAGGTGTTCAATGTTAGAATTGGGTCGCGATGTTGGCTGTGGCGATTGTTTTGGATTTGGTGATGGGTTTGGGCAGAGAAAAGCGAGGTTTTAGGGTTCGAGGTGATTGGAAGAAGTTGTCAGATTACTGAGATACGTCGATGGGCGAAGGCAATGGGCAAGGCGATTGTCAGATTTGGGTATTGGGTTGGTGAAGGTTTCAGGTTGGAGAAAGCGATTCGATTGCTGGCATGGTGTTGTTGCGAGTGCGATTGGGGATTGAGGATTGAAGATTGGCAATTGAAGTGTTTTTCGAGGTCGCGATTGCAGTGGAATTCTGTACTTGTTATGTCAGGTGTCAGATGTTCGTTGCAGGTGGAGTTCGGTTTGGTCTGTGTTTGTAGTAGAGAGGCAGTGGGATATGCACTCAAGTGAAATTGTTGTATGCAACCAAATGAAGTGGTATTGATGGTAATTCCTGTGCTTGTTGCAGTAATGACAGATGCTTGTTGAGGCAGACGAAGTGAAGATGAACAAAGAAGTAGGGGTTGGATTATGCAGGCTACTGATATGTAGCAGTGATATGCAATTGCAGTGCTGCGTGGTAATGCACTGTTTTGGTAGTAAATGACAGTGGTACATAGTTATAAGGCAAGTTAAAGGGATGTGTTATGCTTTGGTGGTGTGGCAGTTCTCTGGTGAATATGATATCAGAGTTGTAGTGATGAACAGGGTGGCAGTGGGTTGTTGGTGGAGGAATAAAGGTGATTGTGGGGTTCGGTAGCAGGTTTGAAATGCAGGTTGAAGGGAGTTGATGTCTGCAGTTGAGTGGAGTGAAATGTTGGTGATTGAAGTAGGGGAGCAGTGTATGTTTTGTTGTGATGGTATATTGTGAAGCTACTGATGTAGGTAGGAAGGAGTTGTTAAAGGCACGATAGCAGGGTGGAGTTTGTCAGTGTTTTAGGGGTTTAAGTGTTTGTTGGTATGGATGTTGGATGTGCACACTGCAGTAAGAACAGGGGAGGGTTGAACTTTGTTGTTGTGAAGAATGGTAGTTGTATGGAGGGGCAGTGGGTAGTAAGGTTGTTAAGAGGTGATGATGTGGTCTGGAATGGTTACATTTTATAGTTAGTGCACTTTGATGTTTGGTGAGGAGAAGGTGGTAGCTGCAGCTTGTTTGGGATACTGCAGTGTATTGTGGATGGTCTGTTGTTAAGTGTGTCAGTGGATGAAGGTGAGATGGTGGGGTTGTATGAAGAAAGCAAGTCAGTGGGGTCAGTAGCAGAGAATGGTGGTTGAAGTCGGGACGTGGAGGAGTTGATGTGATGGAATGATTGTAATGGAGTAAGTGATGTTGTTCAGGAGTGGGTGACAGTGTGTAGTATAGAAGTTGACTGTTATGGGTGGTGATGGTGGTTTCGGCTGGACAGTGGTGTGGAAATTTGTGTGCAGAGGAGCAGGAGGTGAATGAGGTTTGTATAGGAAGGATCATAGATCACAGAAACGAAAGAAAGAAGAACAAAACAGAGATGTAGAATACACTGTAAATGTAAATGTAAACAAAAGTGCAAATGGTTTTGTGTTTGTAATAGCTTGTAAATGAAATGCAACTGATTTTTTTAATAATGAAACTCAATTTGTGCAAACTGGAACAGTGAACAAATATCAAATGCACAGTAGCAGTGTAATAGCGAATGCATTTCACAGCACATACCAAAACATGCACAGTTTTGAACAAAAACAAAGAAATGCATTGTTTTGTGTTTTTTTAAAATTAAAATTAACACAAAAAACAGACACACACTAAAAATCAAACAAAATAATTCGAAGAATAGAAAATTAAAATTAAAACAAATTCCCCGGCAACGGCGCCAAAAACTTGTTTAACGGCAATTTTTCTATTGATTAGAAAAATACCGATAAATTTTGAAATAAAATAATCGCAAGCGTACGGCGTACAATTTTAGTACGTGGCGAGTACGGGTCGATCCACAGGGAATTTTTAATATTTTAAAATTTTCAATTCAATCAAATTAGACCAAAGTGAAAGGAAATTGTTAACTACAAAAAAGAAGCTAAAGCTAGAACTGAAATGTAAATGTAAATCAACAAACAAATTTATCATAAATGTAAATGTAAATGTAAATGTAAAACTATTAGACTAGAGAACAATTTAGAGGCAAATCTACTCTCATATTTTTGTAAATCAACAAACAAATAATTTATGATCTCTAACTTTGATATTAAGTGAAATAATTGTTGTATTTATCATAAGTATGGTTTGTTTATGCTATTAATTAACATAACTCAAACCATCAAACTATAATACAACAAATAAACCACTTATCAATTCTCATGAAAATGAAGCCAAAGAAAAAGCTATTTTAAGTATGATCTATTTACTATTGTAACTAGTAATATAGATCATCAAATTTCATTTTTACTTTCATTTCAAAATCAAAAATTAATTATCAAATGATGATGTAAATTGTGTTTATGTTGAATAAGAATAGCTCATTTGCATAAGCAATATAAGCTATCAAACCCACTTGTATAAACTTACATCAAAATTCACTTTCATGAAGCACAAGCTAAAGAGACATAAATCATAAATCATAAAAATGTTGAAATTACATAATATTTGAGAGCTTCATTACCCCTAAATTGAAAGGGTTTAGCTACTCATTTGTGTTATCAAATCAACACATGTAAGTTTCAACATTGAAAATAAAAGAAAGTAGAGAATAAACAAAGAAAAAGAAGATTAAGTACTAGAAGGAAATTAATTAGACTAGTGCATAAATGTAAATCTAAGCTATGAACATAAAAGGAAAGAGAGCATAGAAATAAACATTAACAATAAAACAACGAAAAGCATGTAGAAAAGAGAGGAGAAAGAGGCTTGGAAGCCATTTTTATTTCACTTTGATTTTTGTTTACAACTTGCTAATTTCCTAAGCAAATGTAAAAGAGTGAAAGAAGTTTACATGTACATAAGAGGGATATTTAAACATGCATAAAACCCTAATTCTATTTTTAAGGAGTCTCCCAAAATGCCCTTTAGGAAGTGTGGCCACCAAGTAACCATTAGCCACTAATTAATCCATCATTTAATGTGCATGAAACTTTAACCTCCACTTAGTTGTCCATTAGCTTCTAATTGTATATTTAGGTAAGTGGGTGGGGTCCTCCATGATCTTGAACTTGAATTATTTCCTCTTCATTCCTTTGTATTTCCTTGTGCATGCATATATCATCATGAATCCCTCTTCCATATGCATTAAAATATCCTATAAAAATTGTCCAAGTAAAAATTCTCAGATTGACACATGCACAAAAATGACCATTTTGCCCCTGAATGAAGATGAATATATGATGATTTGAAAATAATTGAATTTTGGTTTTAAACATGTTAAAATGCCCAAATATGATGTTTATTTAAATAAAAAGAGATAAAATATGGATGTAAATATATGCACATTTACGTGCACATCAGTAGTTTGAAGTGTTGTTGTACCACCAGTTATTAGAAGAAATATTTCCGTGCGAAGTAGGCAGGAAATAACAGCTGGAATATTTTTAGGTTTTTTGAATTATTTTTGGTCGCGGTAGTTTTGTTGGGACTACTGTGAATTTATGGAGCATGGTTCAGGATTAGGCAGTAGGCTTTGATACAGCCGTGATGAGGACAGGAATTTTTCGGATCATGTCGAATCGAAGGAGACGGCGCGAAACGTTTATTATTATTTAGTCCGACCCTAGTTGGGTCTAGGTTCAATTAACACCCAAATCCCGCGTAACGGTTGACCACCTAGTGGTAAACCTATAGTGGTCTACCAATTAACGTGTTTTGGCATAACTTGAACTTGGAACGAGACTATAAAAGTCGTGTCAAAATTCCCCCAGTTGCCTTTTTTGTTCCTCCTTCCTCAACTAGCGGAACCCATTCCCCATCCACCTCCTCTACGTTCAAGTATCAGCCTCTCTCTTACGTTCTTCCCCTAGGTGATGCCGTTTTTCCCTAGGAGCAGAATCCTCGCCTCTCCCTCGTGCTGGTTTTGCATGTTAAATCTCGCTTGACCACCACTCCGGGTCTAAACCCTATTTCCTTCCTCCAACCACTTCTTAGCCCAAGACATCTTTTCGCACTGCCAGATTTCCTTTCATCATTATGGTCTCACCCCTCAAGAGGCCACATGAGTGGACCGGAATGAGAAGATAGTTTCGCTGCTTTTGGGCTGGAAGGTTATTCGTCGCGGTAGGATTTGCAGCGATCCTCTGCTTCAAGAACTTTGAGCGGGAATGTTACCCATGCTACATCTGCCTTTTCGATCTCCTGTTGATGCAGAATTTCAATGGAGGCAATAGTTTGATTCATTCAGAGGTGAAGGGTGTCTTGATTGAGCTGACTAATAATGATCTCGCTGAGATTTTGGAGGCTTTCGCGAAGGACGCGGACTTGGATGATTTTGAAGTGATCGACTTAATGATTTTTGCAGTAGATCTTTTCCCAAGATGTCGGTGTTTGAAAGATGGATAATCTATGTTCGACTGTCGGTTTGATTATCGACCTAATGTCATCTCTAAGGCGGGAAGTTACGGTTGGATTTATCCCATTGGCCAGAAGACCATCTATGCTAGTATTGGCGTCATCGCCGTCAATTCGTCCCGCACCCTTATGATTCAATTTGTTGATCTAGGAGTTGGCAGTCCACAGAGTCATTTTCCGTATTTTCACCTATCCACTCTCGTCTTTAGGTAATACGGATGAACCTCCATAAAGAGGTAGTTTAGTAAAAGGTTCCTTCTACCATCTTTAGATCCTCCCTTAGGAAGATGACAATTCTGAAGCTGTCAACAACACCGGCAGCGCCAGCGACACAAGATTGGGTGTATAGCCGCCATGTTATGACCATTCAAGGGTCACAACGATGGATCGAGCTCCAACTGTAGAGTAAGGCATCTCATCGTCTGTAGGCATTATTTTAAGATTTATGGTGTTGTTCTATTTTCCCTTCCAGCATTTGTTCTTTTCTTTTAGGTTGTTTGGGTTGTAACGGTTAGTTGTCTCTTGTAAAGGCACGCACGATATTATGAGTTCCTATCCATTTATTGTGTTACTGTTTCTGGATACCTATATATGCATAGTAAAAATGGAGCATAACTATTGGAATTTCATAAAGACATTTTGCTAACTGTAAAAACAATATAAGACTGGAAGTTTAGAATAGTGGGAAAATTTTAGCGAAGGGCATGATAAAGTTGTTTTGGTATCACGGGCCATTGCTCATGTTCTTTAAAAACTAAATTTTTTGAATAATAGATGCATTGACAATTTTCTTTATGTAAAATGTCAAGTTTTATGGGTAAATGTTAGTTGTAGAATTTTAGAATTTGGTTCATGTGTTTAGCACATAACCGACTTCCGACTATGTTGAATTGTAGCTTGATTTATCAAAATTTTGGAGAAGGAAAATATTTTGAAAAGTTCCACTTGATTTGAAAAGTTTCTCTTTTGAAAAAAAATGTTTTTAGGTTTTAGTTATTTTTGGCATTAAATTATTTTTAAAATTTTTGTCCAAAAATTTGATTTCAAGGGAAAATGTGCATCTATATATTTGGTATTTTATTTTTCAAATGGCGTACAAATTTGAAAGGTGAGAAAGATTTTGAGGGCCACATGTTAAGCATAGGAAAGGAAAATAGAGTTAGAGTTTGTGGATTTAGCGGTGCATTATGATGGACGATACGATAAACGCAAGCGATAACAAGGAAAAAGCTATTTTAGCCTCAGAATTTATATTTCAATACCTTGTCGACGACGCGCATCGTAGGTCTACTTTTAGAATTAATTTCATTTTAGAGCTTGAAATAAGCCTCTTTATGCATTTTTTACATGGACAATTTGGAGTAAATCCGGGGTAGAAGGGAAAATTCCATTGTACTACGGAAATGGGAAACTTTTAGGGTGGTAAGAATGATAAATTCTCCACCTAAATTACTTTTTTTGGCATAGGGGTAAAGTTTAGGAAGCGATTTTTCAACGCATTAGATTTAGGAATTGGATGCAAAATTGGTTGCTTCATACTTCTATTCATAGGAGTATGGGGGTTTTGGTTAAAAAGATTTTTCAAAAAGCTACATACATATAGAACTGCCAGTATATATATATGTTTTTTGCATCATATTTTTTCAATTTTTTTCGAAGAAATGCATTCATATAGGAGGATCTGATTTAGAATCATTCTGCATACATATTTTCTATGTGATGATATAGTAATCCACTATGCACTTGCGCACGTTGGTTGAAAAATTAGTTGTACACTAACTGGTTGTGTAATTTAGGAGAATTAAGAGCCAAAATCATGACTTGGTCATCGGTGAAATTTCTAGGACAAAATTCTTTTTAAGGGGGGAAAAATGTAACACCCTGTAATTTGGCGTTAGTTATTTAATTAGTGAGTTAGTTAACTAATTAGCCTCCAAAAATGGAATTTGTGCAAATGATGGAACTTAGCCACGAAACTTGCACCATTGCATTTATGGAAAAATTCCGAGCAACTTTCACTATTGGAGTTTTACGATCGAAGTTCAAACAAAGAAGTTACGGACCAAAAGAATTCAAAACTAAAATAATTCGATTAGTTAAAGTAACATTTATATATTAATTATAGGGTCCATAGGTCGACCTGCATATAGGAGCAGTTGACCAGGGGTGATCGACCCCTAGGAAGGGGGCGGTTGACCGCTTCATGTGTCGTGGCTAGGGTTAGCCTAGGCTCAATGGTCCGTATTTAATATATTTCGATCTAACGGTTCTGGTTGATACTAACGCCTATAAATTCAGGCCTAACGCTTTCTTCTCTTCTCATATTTTCTGAATAAAACAATGAAGTTTTGCCATTTCTTCTTCTCCACTTTCTTTCTAAATTAAAAAATATAAGATATTTATATCTATATTCATACAAATTGGAGAAGAATAGAAGTATAATGAAAAGAGAAGATAATCAATTATACACGTATTTGAGGTAATTTATATATATTTGTATGTTTGTATCTATTTGCTCTTCCAATCCCAAATCTCTTTCCATATCTGTAATTCTAATACATGTATATACCCTTTTTATACATATTTCTTGGATTAAAAAGGATTTAGAGATAAATTAAAGGTTCTGCTTCAGATCTGGAGATTTAGACTGCTTTTAATAGGTGAGTGGAAATTTTGTTATATTGTTTATGATTTTATTCCATTGGTATACGTTTGATTTTATGCAAAATCAATTTTATTTATGAATTGTAGGCTTAAATTAGTGTAGAGAACTATTGCCTACGTATTCTTATTTTAGATCTAATTTGAAATATGTTTGTATCTAAATCTAGAAACCAATCCCAAAGATTTTAGAATTTGAATGTATTTTTATTTCAGATTTGCACTTGGGTGTAAAACAGGATTTCTGGATTATTGCCTAAATTTGTGCTAAGTTGTAGATTTTCCATAGTTTAATTCTTGGTAAGAACTTCCGTTTGATTTTTATAAATTTGTTTGCTTTTTCCACTTTTGATTCAATAAGGCAGCATTGATATAACAAGGAATATCCAGAAACAAAAAGTGAAGAGATGTATAAAGTACATATTTATTCTTCATAGTTTACAGAGTTTATTCCAATTAAAAAGAAATTATCCATTCCTTGTAATTTCAAACAGAGTCAACTTTCCTTTTTGTGTTAAACCAGTGGAAATCATAGCGGAAAATCTTCTTAAGGAATCTAATTCCAGCACATTAAATGTGGAAAGCATATTCTAGTTAAATATTTATGACTAGAATGTATTTGGATTGGAATAAGTAGTTTTATTATGTAGTTTATACGTATTTATTGCGTTAATAAATAGGAACATCGTTTATTCGTGCGTTATTTATTCGTAATATTTGTTAGTTAATAATTAGGGAAGCGAATAGGTAGAATTAGGAAATGTAGTAATTCCTATTAATGGGCAATAAATTAGAAATTGTCCATAATTAATAGGAAATAAAAGACTAAAACTCCAATTAATAGGCAATTAATGGAAATGAATTTGGGACAAAATGACATTTATGAGAATTAAAAGAGAATTTATGGATAGATAAGTATTTAAGGTAAACCTTATTGCCTTAAATAAAAATGGAATTTGTAAGCTAAGTCCAATGTCTACCTAAGATAATATAAGTAATTACTTAGGATGGTTGATTGGACTTAGTAGATTAGTGGTGCGAGGTCAATAGAGTCACTCGATGGAAGACTGCCCTTCACTTTGAGGCTACCAGCAGTCGGTTGTACTTACTACTGATGTGAGATATCACCAATCCTACGACCCATGATGACGTGAGAGATTGGACGTGCTTTAGGGTCAGAGGTATTACGTGGTTGTTTGAGAGCCCTTTTCTTTCCCAATTTAAAAGTATTAAATGGTCCAAATTTGGAATTAGGAGCGGTGAGGGATATCTCCATAGGGATTTGCTTCTGGTTTGAGGCAATAAGAGGTTGTAGGGTCTGCCTCTCCCCTAAAAAAAGTATTAAGCAACCTAGTGAGGTTCCAAATAAATAAGGATATCTTTAAAAAGGTTTACTTCAATGTTGAGGTATTAAGTGGCCATCTTAGGGCCAACCTCTCTACCGAAAGAAATATGCTAAAGGGATTCCATATTTATAATTAAGACTGATGATGGATATCTCGAGAAAGGTTCGCTTCAGGTTTGAGTTATTATGTGAGTGTAGGCTCCGCCTCTTTCTTATAAAAGAAGTATTAAGTAGCCCAATGAGAATTCCAAGCAATTTTAGCTAGATAGTACGAGTGAGGAGTCCGCCTTGGGGTTAGGTATTAAATGGCAAAGATTTACCTATAAATAGATGTTAAATGGTCAGAGCCTGCCTAGTCCTTGTTAATGAAGTATTAAGTGGTTTGGGTATAGTCTCTCACATTTCTAAGACCTTAATAACGATAGTACAAGAGAGGAGTCCTCCTAGGGATAGGTATTAAGTGATGTAGGACCTGCCTAGAATATAGGTATTAAATGTTTAGAAGTTTGCCTAGTCCTTTTAAAGGTATTAAGTGGCTTGGGTACTTTCTCTTATATGACTGTGATATTATTAGGGATATGTACTTTAGTGGTATAGCTACTATAATTTACAGGGCCACTAATAGTGGTCAAAGGTCCTTGTAGCTAGGACCAATAGATCAATACCGATGACACTAGAAGTCCACTTTAGGAATAGGTCTTAAATGACGGGGTTTACTTCGATTGAGGTCTTAAATGGCAAAGTCTGCCTATTTCTATTTAAAAAGTATTATATGGTGATAGTAAAAGCACGCTTCATATTTTAGAAGTATTAAGTGGCAAATGGGTATGAAAGTATTGGATGGTAGATAAGGCTTCATCATTATTTTGTATCTTGGGAATGGGTAGATAAGTAATCGCGTGTGCAATGCAAGGTTAGACTAGAATTGCTAACCTTAGTAGACATAACAGTTAAATGGAAACCAATCGGTATAAATTTATGTTATGGATAGTTTATAAATTTTTCTAGTCACCAGAACATTGTTCTTACTCCCTCCTTATTACAACCCACTGGATAGATTTAGGGGAACAGATCACTGGAGCTGGATGTGTTTAGTTGTGGAGAAGTCTCCTTTTCTCTCATGCTCGATGCTGATGTGACAATCTGCTATCCAAGGAAAACCATTAACTCTAAGGTGGTAATCATACTCAGTATTCTTATCGTATTACTATTTTTGCTGTGAGTTTAGATTTCTATTAATCTTGGATAATGGCCATGCTTATTTGTAGGTATCAAATCGAACGACCTGTGCTTTAACGGACTTGGGTTTTGATTTTTGTTGAAATTTAGGCCTATTAAGGTATGGGTTGTTACATGGCGGCTCGTAAATGGGATGGGCAGTGTGATCGGGGAATGTGGAAGTGTTTCTACTGAATAATGGAAACTGGATTAAGCAAGAAGGGCTGGGTATCCAAATGGAGCAAAGATGGGCTTGGGTGTAAGTGCTAAGGAATCATTAAGGACTCGAAGAGTTTTCAGTGTACTCGAAGCAGGTATATTATAAGTGGGGCTGTCCATGGGTCAATGAAGGGACGCGTATACCTTGGACCTGTTGCTTTGGTTTTAATGTCCAGCTTTGGGCTGCGATACATGTATCCAACTTTGGGCTACAAGATACGAGCGTACAACAGAGAACCGGGATTTCCTTTAGTCCCTGACTTTGGGATCATACGAGTTATCATATATTCAAAGCACATGGGGTGATAGCTAGGATTGTTTGATGGGCGCTATGGATGTTATGGTTGCTTTTGTTGCTCTCTTTAGTACGCTATCACTCGTAAGTATCAGGGGAAGTAGGTATTGAAGATAGGAATACTTGGAAGACTAATATCCTTTATTTGGTCTGTTGTATTCCTTGTGATATTGTAGAGTAGCATATTATAATTTTGTATGCTAACTCTTTGGATGCAGGGACAGGTCAGGTATGGTTCGTGTAATCTTATTCCTTACTATATTTACCTGTTTAGTATTTTGAGACTCATTTACCACTCAAACAGACTGTTGTCTGACCTAATGTTTTATACTTTGCCTCTTATTATCTTGGGTACTCTTAAATGAGTAGACGAGATAACAGGTCTAGATGATGCAGTAGATGTTTGGAGGATGAGCTAGATGGAGCTATCTCATATTATATACATATATGGAGTCTATGCTTATTCTATTGTGTAGCACCGGTGAGCCATAGTAGTGACTGCTTACTATTTGTATTTGATATGTTTATTTCAGTTTACTTTCATTGTATAAAATCTACTACATTTGATGTATAACTTTGTGGATCTATTGCTCTGATGATGTTTGTTCACATAGTTATTACTGTCTCTTCTATTATATCTATTATATTTTGTTTTATCCATGCGTTGTGAGATATGATAGGTTATATGTTGTATTTGATTATTTTAACCATGACGATGGTCCTATATCGATCGGGCATAGATAACACATTACTTATATACTATCGGTGATCATGGTATAGGGCGGTCGTTGCATAGGGTTAGTGACTTTATTGGCTAGAGGAGAAGATATGCGATGAAGTTGGTTCCAATGGGTTTCTAGCGTCGAGGAGCTTTAGTGGTGGTAATTTGGTGGAGGTCGGTCATGGATGGTGGATCGCGTTCTTTTGGTAGTCGCATTTGAGAGTAGCGGGTTGGATCTCGTTCGGGAGTGTCGAGCATGGGGTAGTGGGGATGGTCATGTGAAGTTCGCAAAGGGAAGGATGTTGGCAAAGTCTGTTTGGAGAATCGTGGAATGATTTGGATGATTGAGCATGCATGCATGCATGAGTGAGGAAGTGGGAAGGAGCGTGTTCGTGTGCAGGTCAATTGGGAAGAAAGGAAGAAAGGATTAGAGATGGTGTTTGAGTGGGGTAATTATATTAAACTATATAATTAGTTTAATTAATTATAATTTTAAAATCAAAATTTTATAAATTGAGTATCTCCCTCATACGAGGGCCAATCGAGACACACTCTTTTGTGTTGCACTCGTAATAGAAATACCTACGTGCTAGAACTGATTTCATCGAGTTTGGAGCAAGTGAAGTTTTGAGGATTTTAGATCAAACCGGAACGCTTGGTGTCAAATGGAATTTCAGTGAGTTATCTCACCTTTGAATGATTATTATAATGATATATAATAGGTATAAATTTCGTCTTGTGGTTGGATGAATTATTTGTTTGGTTTGGTTGAATTTTCACTTTAAAAAGTGATTGACATATAAAATAAAATACGGGGAATTTTGTAGAGAAATCTTGATTTTTCGTCGTTGCGAATTTTTAATTCCAGTTATTTACCCGTTGATTTTAATTTCTGTTATATACCTATTATATAGATCATTAAATGGTAAAATTTGATAGTTTGGCCATACTGGATGTGACACTTACATATGTTAAAAATTGAACCTTTTTAGATAAAAAGGTAGTAATAGCATTGGTTAAGTGATATGGTATATATTGGCTTCGTTATAGTATTTTGAAATACTATTAATTGTTGTTTTGATTTGGAAATGGTTTCGATTTGGAAAATGATTTCTAATCTGATTTGGATTTTCTGTGATATTTTATTTGAAAATAGTTTTTGTACTTCTCTATTTTACTTCAACTTCTTTTATTATTCTTTTCTAATATATGTATATATGTAAATGTTTAAAAATTATTTTGGAAAGTATCGATCTTTATAGAAAATTTATTATAATAATTAATGTTTATTTTAAAGGAAATTAAAGGGGTTTATCTTTTATTTTAAAGTGATCATGTTTTTGAACGAGGATAGAAATATTTTAGAATAAATATTTAGGAAACATTTTATATAAAATGTCGTAATCAAAAGAACAGATTTAATGGTATTTTATAAATTAAAAAGAGATTTGTACGCGGTATTTTATAAATAAAAGAATAAGTTTATAAATAGTATTTTATAAAAAGGAAAAATATTATCATTTTGATAAATTGGAGCAATAAATCACAGTTGTGAATTTATTGTAATATAAGGAATGACCGTGTTATGGAAAATATACGAGTTTTATAATTATATTAGGAATTTTGTTTTATAAAAGGAGTTTTGTAATTTTATTTAGAAATTTATAAAAGGAGTTTTATGAATGAATTTGGAGTTTTATAAAAAGGGTTGCAAATAAATTTGAGGATTTATAACATGAGTTCTAAAAATTATCTTTCATAAAAGAAATTTTATAAAAGAGTTTTGTAAATAGTATAAAGGACGTTTATAAAGGAGTTTATTAAATAAATTTGGAGATTTATAAAAGGAGGTTTATAATTAAGTTTAGATATTTATAAAGGGAATTTTATAATTTATAAATAATATTTTACAAAAGGAGATTGTAAATATAAAAGAGTTTTATAAATAGAAAGGAATTTTATAAAGGTATTTTGTTAAAGGTATTTTTAAAAAGGAATTTTTATAAAAAGAAATGAGACCCGATTTCCATAAATGATCATTTTAAATTATGGTGGTATGGAAAGTTTTCTTTTCATACTTAACACC
The DNA here is from genome assembly GCA_030737815.1 of Allium fistulosum. Classification (NCBI taxonomy): domain Eukaryota; kingdom Viridiplantae; phylum Streptophyta; class Magnoliopsida; order Asparagales; family Amaryllidaceae; genus Allium; species Allium fistulosum. Next base: position 1,443,332,615 of record CM060903.1, on the reverse strand, counting down.
AAATTTCAACGTATGAAAATTCTTCTCTATCTTGGAAATTAAGAAAGTGTGTTGAGGTAAGGATTGTTTTCTAACTTGTCTGAACTCATTGTTAATCAAGAGATAGTACTGTTTGAAATCAGGAAGCGGTATTAAGTATATTTGGTTAAATTTCCATAAGACCCGTTTACTTACACCAAAAGTGTTTTGGGTTTATTTTTATCAATGTTTAAGTTATATTTTAACCTAAATAAGTATGGTTTGGAAAATGAAATATTTTTTAAGATTTGTGAATATACTTATACCGTTAAGATAAGTATATGAATATATTTTCTAAGTATTGGAAATGTAGCGTTTTGTGAATATACTTATATGGTCGATATAAGTATATGGGAACATTTTCTCAGTTTTGAAGGTGAAATGTTTTGTGAGTATGCTTATACAGTTGAGATAAGTATATTAATATTTTTCAAGTATTGAAAAGAGTAGAGGAGATTTGTGAATATATCTTTGTAAAAGTATTTTAATACAAGAATTTGCAAAGTGGCTTTTAATTAATGAAAGGATTAATTAAAGAGGATTGGTGGTTGCTTAGGTGCTTAACTGGTGTTTGGTTTCCGTATGGAAAAAAATCTCTAACTTGATTGTTTGTTTATTTGATAGTTAAATAACCGACTATCAAATGTTTGGCCAGTTTTTAAAACTATTGTTTGCCGGTTCGGAGATACCGGGATCAGATATATTATCCAAAAACTACTTCAAACTAACATAAGAATTTGAATGTGGAGATATCTTGAAGATGATCAAAGATGGAGCTCTTTAAAGTGGAAGGGCTACCTGCTACTAATCTCGAGGGTGATTCACAAATGGATGTAGTAGAAGTAGTGCATTCGGTTTATTTATATCATGAACAACTTGTATGGATGAATGCTGGCATTGCATTGTTGTTTGAAGGACAATGTTAGCATTCTAAGTGGGATTGCTATATAAAATGTAAAACGTAGCCTTAAGCCTCACAATCGAGAATGACTAAAACATGGGATATGCTTCAGGGCTATATGGGTCGCACCCATTAGGTTATTGGTCATCACCCAGTCTAGATCGATATTTATAAATCTATGTATGTTTCGAGGCCCAGTTCGGTTCTTGACCACAACCGGGGTGATGGCACATTCAGTACTATCCAGTAAGGGGTAGGCCGGTCCTATGACGACCCACATTTTGGAAGGATTAAATTGACAATAATCTACACATGTCCAACTTAAACAATCTGAAACATAGATAATCATTGGGGTTAGATAAAAAAAATCAGAAACGAAAAAGAAAACAAACACAGAATCTTGCAGTGTAATGACAAATTATACATTTGATTATAATTTGTACAACATTTATCAGAGTTATATATATACAACAGGGATGAATAACTAATGTAGCAGAACAACATGATGTAGGGAATAATAGTAATAATATACCAAATATTCGTCTTAGTCTTCCATAAAAATGATCTTCAATGCGCTGAAAAACTCAGGGATGACCCGAGTGTAATGAAAAGACAAAACACTCGAGTCAGGACTAAAATATCCTTATGTGAGCCAAATTGATATCACATAACATGAGTGTAATAGCGTCAGAGATGTTTATGGGGTTTCACATCTCCTATCCGGTGTATAGCGTGCGTGCAATAACTCAAGAGATGTTACGAGATTTTTCATCTCTCAAGGATCCATCAAAATATTTATATATTGTATAATACGCTACATATATAATGTCTAATCAGTAAAATAAATATTTTTCTTAGCATTAAGGATTTACATTAATTCCCCTTAGCGCGTTTTTAAGCATTGTCGTACAGTTTGCATATAATGCCCTAGTAGCACATTGGGGGATAGGGATGCGCTGTGATACGACAACACTAAACCAAAATCGTAGGGGTCTCGTATAAGGATAAAAGTATGACAAGGCACGTGAGGCAATTCCCAAGGTAGGATACTACCAGTTCGGGTCGCAGGGCTGGTAATAACGCATCATAGCCACGACTGCCCACCATGTCCATCCATCCCATATCGAGTCAAAGGGAGGCTATCCCAAATCAAGGTGCACCAATCGAAAAACCAACAACGAAAGGAATAATATGGACTGAGTCCAAGAAAATTGAAGAATGGATGTCCGCTAGGGGTAGCAAGCCCGCTTGGCCCTGTCAAGCCATCCTGTTTTAGTCATTCAAATTGGCACAAGTACCAGGGTCTATCCATCATCGTTCTCTTTCTTCAAATCCAGTAAACGACGCCAAATCCAACCGCTTCGTTCTGGAGTGTCCTCTACGTACACAGTTGTTAAGGTGGTTCCAATATTGATAGAGAGTATGCCAATAAGAGGCCGCGGTCACTTTAACAACGAACGTCGTTTTACACACCGATTTGGTACTTTTACATTTTGAAAACTATTATCTGGGTTTTTAACCCAGCAAAAACCAATAAAGAACAGAACAATCTTGCAATGACATGATGGTTCAGGACTTAACCAAAAAAACCAAGACAAGGGATCAACAAGGGCTAAGCGATACGACTAAGACAACGACTGAGGTCAATAGAGTTGAGAGATCAGCATTCTTATAATCCAATCAGTAGCTAAACGTAAACATCTAGTGAATTGTTGTCAAAACGTAAGAGCAACGATAAAAGGCTATGGGAACATCTCCGAGTCCAGACTCCAGAAAAATCCTAAGTGCATAGCTCATCAGCGACTTATGCCACTGCTCAAACCATCAAACAAACCAGATATGGAACACTATCAAAGGGAGGCAAGATTTGGTCCGCAAAACTAACCAAGTCTATGGGTTGCTAGCGACCCATAGATTATGGGACGCCAGCGACCCATCCAGCGACCCATGGACCTTGGGTTGCCATGACCCATGGTTTTGGCTCGTTTTGCAAGCCAAAGCCCCCTAGGTCGCCTGTAACCTACCTGCAAGCTGATGAAGACAGACTTCGCCCATAAGCTCTCCGATCTCTATAAATAGTGTCCTACCTGCAACATAAAGAGGATCTTCTCTGAACTGGTTGCTGAAGCTCTATTGGAATTATTCTTCAGTCTCTACCTCCCTCACAACAACCTTCAAAGGAATACTCTGTGGTTCTCCAGTGGATTCTAATTCTAGAGATTCAATCTAACTAGAATACAATCAAAGCCTTGTAATCAAACATCTATTGTAACAACAATCAGTCTATAATAAAACTATAAAGTGGATGTAGGCTTCACTAAGAGCCGAACCACTATAAAAATTCTCTGTATACTTTCTTTTATTGTTCTTTTTTATATCTGTGATATTGCTCTGTCAGAACAGGGTTGGTGCTTTCAAACTCTAACCAGGGTGTCGGTCCATTTTTTGGGTCAACATTTTGGTGCTTTCACAGAGAACTCTAACTCAAGATCCAGATCTAGCTATCTACTTTGGGTCTCATAGGTCCAGAAGTTAGATCCCAAATCTTTGCTTGAAGAACTTACTATTTCAGAACCAATGGCTCCTGGAAGAAGAAGAACTACCTTTGGAAGATCCATAGGGGCAGTAATAGCTGGAGATGGAGCTAGTCTCCAACAAGCTGAAGTAAATGGTGCTAACTTAGGAAATCAGGCACTGACATCCTCCAGTCAGCATGAGTTATCACCGGAGATGAGTTGAATAAGATGGCTGAGGAGATTAATCAGAAAAATAAAAAATAGTCAAAAGGCTTTGATGGAGAAGCTCAATGCCCTATTGACCCTACAATCAAACCCCGCTCCAAGAGCTATGCCTGAACCTATGACTACTGTAGAATAAGAGAATTCCTCCGTTTTGGCCTGCATAGAAGGAATGGAAAGCAGCTACAAAGAAGGGTAACAACAGAATGCGGCGTAGAGGAGAATGAGAATACTCCGCCCGGCGCAAGGCAACCAATCTTGAATTTGAATCAGAGGGCAAAAATCCCGCAGGAAGATATAGCTGTCAGTCTCTCTGATTCTTAAGATGGAGAGCAAGGTAATCAGATGGAAGAGAACGTCAATGCGTTCGATGATGCTAGAAACGTCCAAACTGCCCCAGTTAGGCCAACTGCAAGCCAACGGGGTCCCCGAGATTGGCTCTCCCAGAGACAGGAGGGCCAAGGCTTCTACCCACACGTCAAGACTGTTTGCAGAACAAAACACTCAGCGCAGTGACTGATTGCCGCCCGCAGGGCTATAGGACATCAGAGGCATACATAGCAGACATGGTTAGACGACTGATGGACGAGAGTAATGACCGAAAGGATGATGAATGGGGATGTGCCCCAAGTCGAACCCCTTTTACCGATGACATCTTGAATGTAAGATACCTGGACAAATTAACTATGCCAGCTATCCCCTCCTACGACAGAACAAAAGACCCAAAACCCCATTTGTACAAGTACAACTGGTACATGGACGGAGCCAATGCTCCAGAGACAGTCCGCTGCCGACGTTTCCCTATTTTTCTAGAAGGAGTTGCGTCTATGTGGTTCACCAGACTCCCCCTAAGATCCATTTCTACGTTTGACCAACTTGCAATGAAATTTCTTGACCAGTTCAGGCTTCATACTGCACAACCGAAGGACATCATGTCCCTATCCAGGTTAGTCCAAGGGCGCAACGAGTCATTGAAATCGCTCATGAGTAGGTTTAACACCGCGGTAACAGAAGTGAGCAACCCCAATGAGGATATGGTTTTTATGGCATTAGTTCGTGCTATTCACCCGGAAACGGAGTTCGGGAAATGGATTAAGATGAAGCAACCTACAAATAGGAAAGACTTCAATCGTAAAGCAAGCCAGTATTTGAGATTAGAGGAAGCACAGAAATTGGAAAGAAAGTCTACCGGTAGACAACAGATGGACGTCAGACGAAGTGACATTGCGGCAAATAAAAATACGCATGATCTTGGAAATACTCAAGGAGTTACGGAAAAGAGCGGGAATAGTAAGAGAAGAAACCAGAACTCCGATAAAAGAAATAATGGTGGCAACAACAAAAGATTTAGAGGGTTTAGATAGGAGGACTATACCCCTTGAATGACACTTCAGAGAATATTTATCTCGCAACACAAGAAACTGAAGAGTATAAGAAACCTCTTAGAAAGGAGGCAATGGAACAGCAAAAGCGCTCAGGGAAATTCTGCCACTTCCAAAGGATGCACGGGCAAAATACAAACGAATGCCGCCACCTTAAGGACCTCATCGAAGGATTAATCCGAGACAACACACTTCGATAATATGTGAAGAAGCCGCAAAAACCCAATCAACCTATGGTCCTTCAACCTCCTAGAGAGCAAAGAAATCAAGCTGGAACCAGCGAAGAAGGGTCGACACGAACTGACCAAAGGCTTATTATCGGGACAATATTTGGGGGACCACACCCCACGCAAAGAAGTTGGGGAGAGATGGAGCGATATGCGAGTTCATTAAAGCATGCTCCAAAGGAATCACGGTTAGCAGTAGATGATGAAGCTCCGGCTAAGTAGCAGAAGGTTTTGACCGATGACATAATGTTCCGTAATCTGGACACCGAAGGGTTTGAACCTCCAACTCTCGACCCAATGGTGGTGACAATAGGAATCGGTCCCACCGTAGTCCGACGAGTGCTGATTGATAGTGGCAGTTCAGTTAACATACTTTTCAAGTGAACTTTTGACCAAATGAAGATTGGCATGAAAAGCGTATCTGCGTGCCAGACTAAGATTCAGGGGTTTACCGAAGAACCCAAAACAAAATCAACCTACCTGTGGAGCTTGGAGAGGGTGAGCGACGAGTCACCCTCATTCAGACTTTTGTGATCGTGGATGAAATGTCAACATACAATGCATTCTTGGGACGGCCCGCATTAGCCGACTTCAGAATAGCATTGGCTCAATGGTGCCTTACAATGAAGTTCCCTACCGAGCACGGAATCAGAATAGTGAAAGCAGACCAAAACGTTGCCCGGGAATGCTAAAGGATGTGGGGAGGGCCCTCCACATCCATGAGCCCATCGAATAGCAACTACATAGCCGCTCCTGGCTTGGGGACCAAAACCGATTCGACAAGGCCTTGGACCCTAGGAAGAAGAGATTAGGGGAGGATCGAGCAGCACCAGCAGAGTTAATGGTGTCTGTCCCAGTCTGCATGGATGACCCAACAAGGTTCCTGAAAATTGGGTCGCACTTGGGAAACAAGATGCAATCGGAGTTAACCAAATTCCTCTGTGCCAATTTAGATGTGTTTGCTTGGACGCACTCTGGTATGTGTGGGGTGTCACCTGAAATTGCCTACTACGCGCTCAATATTGACCCCAAATTCACACCAGTAAAGCAGAAAAGGCACAGCTTGGGCCCCGAGCGGTCCAAAGCACTGAGGGAGGAAGTAGATAAACTGATGGCCAATGGCTTCATCCGAGATGCAACTTACCCTGAATGGGTATCAAATCCGGTCCTAGTTAAGAAGTCTAAGGAAAAATGGCGAACCTGTATTGATTTCTTGGACCTTACCAAAGCCTGTCCAAAGGATAGCTTCCCGCTCCCGAGGACTAATCAACTGGTGGATGGAACAGCAGGAGATGAGCTGCTGTCATTTATGGATGCATACTCGGGCTATAACCAGATCCTAATGCATGAACCAGACCAAGAGAACAACAACTTCATCACCGATTTGGGACTGTACTGCTATAGAGTAATGCCATTCGGCTTAAAAAATGCAGGGGCAACATACCAAAGGATAGTGAATGCTATGTTCAAACGCCGGATTGGGAAGACTATGGAGGTTTACGTGGAGGATATGTTAGTCAAGTCCTAAGTAGCTGCTAACCATCTAGATAATCTCGCTGAAATGTTCGAAATACTCCACAAATATGGAATGAAGCTCAACCCACTTAAATGTCACTTCGTAGTAGCCACTGGGAAATTCTTGGGATTCATAGTAAGTGCCCGAGGCATCAAAGCAAATCTGGAGCAAATAACAACATTACGAGAAGTCCAAGCCCTTAAAAATAAGAGAGAACTTCAAAGCTTAAATGGAAAGGTCGCATCATCGAGTCGGTACATCTCTAAAGCTACAGACAAATGCATACCGTTCTTCGACGCACTTAGGAAAGGAAGGAAAAACTTCGAATGGAGTGAAGCTTACCAGACAGCTTTAAAGGAACTGCTACGACACATGGAAGCTCCCTCAATTTTATCAAAGCCGGGAAGACCTATTCATTTATTTAGTGGTTTCCACGCATGCAATGAGCGTGGATCTCATGCGGGAAGAAGCGAGAATCCAGCGATCTGTGTATTACGTTAGCAAACGATTCACCGGAGCCTAGAAGAATTACCCAAAGCTGGAAAAGCTAGCATATTGCCTTTTGATCGCATCCTGGAAATTACAACCGTACTTCCAGGCTCATCCGATTAAAGTATTGACTGACCAGCTCCTGAAGCAAGTTTTATACTGGCTAGAAACTTCTGGACGATTACTCAAGTGGAATATAGAGTTGAGCCAATACGACATCACATACCATCCAAGGAAAGCAGTCAACAGGCAAGCATTGGCCAACTTCATTGCCGAATTTACCGTAAGGGACGACGAGGAGAAAATTCAGCCGGAAGCAGTCACAAAATGGAAACTCTTCGTCGACAGTGCATTAAAAAACCTCTATACGGGAGTAGCGGTAGTGCTTGAAACCCCCGAGGGCGAGCCATTAGCTATGCTTTGCGCTTGGAATTCCCAGCAACAAATAACGAAGTAGAATATAAAGCCTTGATCGCTGGGCTAGAGGTTGTAAAGGAACTCGGGATAAAATCTATTCACATATAAAGCGACTCCCAGTTGGTCATTTATCAAGTGAAAGGGGAATACCAACCGCGTGGAGAAAATATCATCCCAAACCTATCCAAAGTACGAGAGTTGTTAAGTGATATCGAGCACTACACCATAACTCACATCCCACGAGAGCAAAACACCAAAGCAGACTATTTTGCCAAGCTGGCAAGCTCCGGGGAAGCCCAGTCATTGGGATTGGTTCTGGTTGAAACGCTAACAAACCCGAGCATAGATGAAATAGATGTGGACTAGATTCTAGAAACCACCATCGAGCCAAATACATGGATGACACCGATAAAGGACTATCTACTTGCAGGAACCCTACCAACTGACCGAAATCAACGGAAGAAGGCGCCAAGGTTCATGATACAGGATGGGATACTCTATCAAAGGGGATTCTTAAACCCTCTTCTTAGGTGTGTGACCGATGATGAAGCACGACAAATCCTGAAGGAAGTACATAAAGGCGAATGCGGAGACCACACTAGGGGGCAGACACTGGCAAAGAAAGTCCTTCGATACGGGTACTTTTGGCCAACAATAAATCGCGATGCCGCAGATCACGCCAGAAGACGCGATCGTTGTCAAAGATTCAGCAAAATTAAGAGAAGTCCTTCAACGGAAATGACACAAATGGTCAGCCCATGGCCATTTGCGATATGGTGGATCGATCTAATTGGTGTCCTCCTAATAGCTAAAGGAGGAGCCAAATATGTTATAGTTGTCGTAGACTATTTCACAAAATGGGCTGAAGCGGAACCGCTTGCCACCATAACCATAAAGAAAGATTTTAAATTTGTCACTAAAAACATCATTTCCAGGTTTGGTGTGCCGCAAAAAATCATCACTGACAACGGAACCTAATTCGAAAGTGCGAGTTCAAAGACTTCTGCAGGCGCTTCCGAATCGAGAAAAGATTTTCCGCAATGGCTTATCCATAAGAAAACGGGCAAGTTAAAGCAATAAACAAGATCATCAAATCCACCATCAAAAAGCGATTAGCAAAGCCAAAAGAAAATTGGGTTGACGAACTTCCACTCACACTATGGGCATACAGGACAACACACAAAGCGGCAACTGGCCACACTCCGTTCGAATTAGCATATGGTTCAGAAGCAATGATTCCTGTTGAAATAGAGGTCCCCTAGCACCGGAGGTAGAATTTTAATCAAGCGCAAATTGAGCAACTCCTACTTGAATCGCTAGACATAATCGATGAAAAAAGAGAAGAAGCATTGTTGAGAACAACCACCCACCAAAAAAGGGTTGCAGGTACTTCAACTCCAAAGTCCATAGTCAGACCTTCGAGGTTGGAGATCTTGTGCTCAACCAAGTTTACCCTGCACCGGGAACCTTCGGACCAAATTGGGAAGGACCGTATGTCGTTTATCAAAAGCTCAGCAATGGGACTTTCAAGCTGATAACCATCGACGGGGTCGCAGCTCCCAGAGCCTGGAATAGCGAATTGCTCCGCCGTTATTTCATCTAGAAAACTATTTTATGTATTTTCTATTTTCTAATTTTTAGCAAATAAGCCATCCCGAAAATGCAGGTGGCATTGTAAATAGGCAAAGAATCTGCCATGCTTTCCTTAATAAAGTTTGCTTCTTGAACCAAACAAACCGTGTTCATAATGATTATCCGCTTAGTCGATGGAATTGAATCGACTCAAACCGTTGGAGCGGCGGACCTCGATCCTTGCCACTTGAAAAATAAAAACCAGTGTTGCCTCGACAACCCCGGAAGGTATATAAAAAAACTAAATCCTCACGTTGCCCGAAGATAGGCAACGTCGAGGAGCATCGAAAATAAACTTCCTCGCGTTGCCCGGAGATAGGCAACGCCGAGGATCGTCGAAAACAAACTCCTCAAGTTTCCCGAAGATAGGCAACGCCGACGAGCATCAAAAATTAACTTCCTTGCATTGCCCGAAGATAGGCAACGCCGAGGAACGTCGAAAACAAACTCCTCGCATTCGCCGGAGATAGGCAACGCCGAGGAGCATCGAAAACTAACTTCCTCGCGTTGCTCGGAGATAGGCAATGCAAAGGAACGTCGAAAACAAACTCCTCGCATTGCCCAAAGATAGGCAATGCCAAGGAGCATCGGAAACAAACTCCTCACGTTGCCCGAAGATAGGCAACGTCGAGGAACGTCGAAAAAAAACTCCTCGATTTACCCGAAGATAGGCAACACCGAGGAGCATCGAAAACTAACTCCTCGCGTTGCCCGGAGATAGGCAATGCCAAGGAGCATCAAAAACTAACTTCCTCGCGTTGCCCGGAGATAGGAAACGTCGAGGAACGTCAAAAACTAACTTCCACGCATTGCTCGGAGATAGGCAATGCCGAGGAACGTCGAAAACAAACTACTCACGTTTCCCGGAGATAGGCAACGCAGAGGAGCATCGAAAACTAACTTCCTCACATTGCCCAGAGATAGGCAACGCCGAGGAACGTCGAAAACAAACCCCTCGTGTTGCCCGGACATAGGTAAAGCCGAGGAGCACCAGATTTAAACTTCCTCACTTTGCCCGAAGATTGGCAACGTCGAGGAACATCAAAAACTAACTTCTCGCATTGCCCGGAGATAGGCAACACCGAGGAGAATCAAACGTCATGCATCTCGTAAGCCGGGCACTCAAGAATAAACCCCTCGCATTGCCCGAAGATAGGCAACACCGAGGAGCACCAAATTTAAACTCCTCGCGTTGCCCGAAGATAGGCAACACCGAGGAACACCAAGAACAAACTCCTCGTGCTTCCCGAAGATAACCAACGTCGAGGAGCACCAAAAACAAAATCCTCACGTTGCCCGAAGATAAGCAACGCCGAGGAGCACCCAAAGCCATGCACTACACAAGCGGGGCGCTAAATCTCAAAATAATAGCCCCTCATGCATACAATCAGGAATAATTGGTGCTAGAAGGAAGGCACTCAATGATTGATAATACGTACCCACGCATAAATTGCATACTTACTTGAGTGTTGCCGAAAACTGAGAGTATATGCTAAGGTCGCAAAACTTCCAAAGAATTGAAAATCAGGTCATGGCTTAGCCAGATTTTCAATATAGATCATTAAAACCCCAAACTACCGAATGCTTGAAATTTTTTTGGAGTAACAACCTTGTGAACTAGGGGGCATACACCTGTACTAAGGCAGAATCGCACAAATGCAATAAGTTCACAAGTTTTTTCACTCCAAACAACAATAAATTCACAAGTTTTATCTCAGAGTTGTGTAAATTTCTAAGCAAAAATTCAATGAAAATTTCTAATTCTTAGAAACTATTAAAGTTTTGTGAATTTCTAAAAAAAAATCTTCGAGTTCTATTAAAGTTCTATTACTTCGAATGAAGGACTTCGGCTATAATCATAGAACTAGCAAAGTATGAAATGAAACAAGCACAAGTACACAAAGAATATACGAATAGACAGATAAAAATAAAGTCAAATTATCATCGTATTGCTTGTGATTTTATGTACACAAGATCAAAATGTGGGGGCCGTACCCACACCACACCGGCCAATAAAGAGAAAATACAGACTATACAGTAAGGACATAAAGTGTAGACTCTGCAATTAAACGAAATGACTCAAAAAGAAAAAAAAAACAAGCCAGTCTTCTTGTAAGCTGTTGGACAAAATCAAGTCCATTCTTGCACCAACCGCTCAACCCTTCTTTCCACCGCTTCCCTTTCCACCTTTGGTTGGTAGTTTCTGTTTCTTTTCAGGAGAGGTGTCGCTGCCAGTAATGTCAACGTGCACTTCGGTGGCAATCTCCTCCTCCTCCGAATGTTTTTCAGAAGGGCTTCCTTTTCCTTTGCATTTTCTTGACTTCCAGGAACTCTTTGAAGCTTTGACTGCCTCCACCTTTTCCTTCTTGACGGCAACCAAATTATGCTGAGTTTTCTGCGACTGCTCCGTCGATGTCTCCTGCTCCTTAGCCTCAATTGCAGTTGTATCACCTTCCAGAGATGCCAAGGGTCGTCCAAGCTGTGAAGCGCCACAATCTTCTCGGCCTCTAGCCCCGGCTATGAACTAGATGTAGATGTGAGAACTGGGGCAGGGATGGATACGATCTCAGAGGAGGTGAAAATGGCAGCATGCACAGGCGCCGAAGTAGTTGGCGTGTCAACAGGAAGAGTGGATGGACATATAAGTTTAAAAAGGAAAGCATTAAACTCCTCTTGCTCCTGTAGCGTAAGATAGAGGCTCCCGAATTCGGGAGAAGCATGGATGTTACCTACACCAGAGGAAGGATCATGAATGGTGACCTCGAACTCATCACCTTCGCCTTCTTTAAAGGGTTCCACCACATGAGGAATAACACCGAGCCCCGAGCCCAGAGCTCATTGGCTGGTCGGGGAACTGCTCCGACGGTCCGCCCATGCCAGAGGTAGAAGGATCGATTAGCGCACCAATGGAGGTCATCAAAGCAGTTTCGGTGGCCTCCCTCTCTCGTTCAACCCGAAGAATCTCCTGGCCCGCAAAATGTGCCTTCTTCGACTCCTCATTAAGATAAGCATCCCGCAACTCTTGATATGTATAAGCATCGCCGCTCTCAGTAAAGTAGGATAAGATTTCTTCCCAGAGTGTGCAGGTACTTCAGCCCGAGGTAGCTAAGGCTCCCCTAATGCAACAAGGGATTGACATAAAAGTTCAGGATCGTGGCATCCAACTTCTCCATTTTCCGATCAAAAGCTTGTCGAAGGTCCAAATAATCCATTGTCACCACAGCCTTCTCGATCTCAACAATAGTTTTGTCAGCACTGAGCTATGCGATCTGAGCGTGTAACTTTGCAATAGTCTCGGCTTGGTCAGAGATCGTTATACTATGCCCCTTGACAATCAGACCATGATCAGCGATTGTTTTCCATTGAGCTTCGATAATAGCATTGCAAGAAATCACTCCCTCTTTCAATTTCGCCTCCTCCGCATGAGTATTTTTAATTATGTCTCTCCAGACGATCTCGACCTTCTCATGCGCCTCCTTCAGCTCTTTCATCAGGCTGGCAATTCTCTTACTTACTCGGAGTGTTGTTTCCTTCTCCTCCTCTAACTGTTTAATTTTAGCCTCCCGATCGGCCAACTCCCTTTCAAAATCATCTTTCTCAGTTTCAATGGAGAGGATCTCTTGATAATTATTCCTATTTGTGTCCGCTAGCTACTTGTAAAGCTTCTCTCATTTCTCGACCTACTCTAGGTCATTTTGGATAGCTTGGAGATGCTGCACGAAGGAATCCCTGCGAATGGGATGAAGATTCATGTCAAACTTAACTCCTCTTAAGAACTAGCCTGGAAGAGCCGCATCAAGCTTAGGGAGGCCTACAGGAAGAGTGTAGGCCGGCCTCTGGTGAGGATGAGATGCGCCAAGGGTAGCAGTGATAATGGAGGAAGATGAAACATGTGTTGGGGGCAGAATTGGGGTAGAAGAGGTCAGAATCTCTTGGCCCACGAAAGTGTGTTTTGATGCCAGTTTTGAAGGTTGGGAGCGATAGTCAAACCTTGATTTCTTTGACGGCTCATCTCTTTCCTCATGAGACCATCTCTACTCATACTCGCCTCGGTGTGAACGAGCTTTGTCTCTCTCCTCTTGGAGGCGGGTTTCAGCCTCAAGTTCTTTCCTTCACTTATACTCGTCTTCCGTCTCCCAGACTTGGTGGTGGCTAAAGGAGCGCTTCGGGTACCGCTGTGAAGCGTTATAGTCCTCGAAGTCGTCATAGAAGGCTCGCCCTCTCGTCATACATGGAATAAAGTGAATATGAAAGGTTTCAGAAAGTATAGTCCTAGTGTGATGTGTCGTGCATTTCTAATATGGGCCTAAAGCAAATATGTGGGGGAATAAAAGAACAAAAATAAGTATAGTCCTAATGTGATGTGTCGTGCATTTCTAATATGGGCCTAAGGCGTCGTCACAAACGGGAGCGAATGGCTGTCGATGAAGGGATCAGACTGGCTTCGGTTGTTATAGGCAAAGCTGGGCTGACAGATGGAGCGATATCGCCTGAATAGGAAGGCGTCATGTCGAATTTGAAATCTCCCTTCATAAGTGCGTCAAAATCGACGAATACATCACTAAAATCTCCAAGGTCTGCCCCGACATTCTTACTTGGAGAACCTTGGCGTCTACTAGTTTTTGGGACTTTGCCTTTGCCACTTGTGTCAGAAAAGGGCGAATTCGGAAGAACTGGACTCATTCCCGAAGTCTCGTCGCAAGACTCCGAGTCTTCTCCTTCAGATTCCTACGAAAAGTAATCACTGGCCGTGGTTTCATCACTGCTACTTTCAAACTCCCTCTCCTCTTTCTTTGAGTCCATCGTAGCTTTGCCTTCTCTATGCGTGGGCTCATCTTCCATTTCCTCCTGGGCTGGAGGCACTTTGGCTGAACCACTTAGACCAGCCACAGTGGTTTCCTCCTCCTCATGGGCCTCATCGAATGACCTTTCAGATGGGCCGCCTATCTCCTGACCTTTATTAGAATCATGTGAAGAAGAAGAGGGTCTTGCACTAACTCTGGCTCGAATGAGAGAGGGAGCTTCAATCTAAGCAACGGACCTGCCCGGAGCCAACAGTCCATATTGGCGCAAGTTCTCATCAGTCAGCAAAACTTTAACGCACCTCTCCTCGGCATCAATGGCCTTTAAAGTTTGGCAGGTTTCATTAAGAGCTACGTCTCTGTTCGGCCTTGGGATAAATAGAAAGGACACGCAATCAGTTAAAAACACCATTACAACACTTCAAAGTTCGGCAAACGGAAAAGGGAAGTTTACCCCCTGTCGTCCATCGGCGATTGAACCCCTCGGGGCACCTAACAAAGAAGTACTGCATCTTAAACTGTGATAGATTGCTTTGCAACCGCAAAAAATCTTTCGGTTCCACTGGGCCTCGATTATGATCAAAGAGGGACATTCATCTCTCCTTTTGAATGCCTAGAAATACCACAACTCATCAAAACTTGGAGCGTAGTGGAACGTCCGCATGAAAAGGACGTGCAAGCAAGTAAGGATGGCGTAACCCATTGGGTAAAGTTGGAATGGGGCAATCCCCAAGTTTGAGAGCGTTTCGCACAGAAAATTGTTGAAGGGAGGCACGGCTCCATTCAAACACATATATCGATGACAAGTGTGAACCTCGGAGGAGGCGTATGAGCAAATTCGTCTTTTTCCGGCAGACGCACGTCCTCTTCGGGAATTCCATGTTGTGTACATATATTGTGGTGGACCTTGGCAGAGACCACTAACGGGGCTCTTTCAGGTGGATTAAGTAGAACTGAAAGTTAGGAGGCGTGCGGTCCACGATGGGCCCAACCGGAACTAGTTAACTGTACTGGGCCTGCGAGGTGGATGATGATTCAGAGTCGGAGAACGCCGGGATTCGTCTGCATGATTTACGACGTGTGGATGGCCGCTTCATTCTATAACAGAACTCGCATCCGAAAACGGTCAGGTAAATCTATCCTATTTTTATAAGTTTCCCCTATCACACTTGAATTCCGAAGCAACATTAACTCGAGACTAACACGTCGGATTTCCAATGTGAACTGGGGCAAGTGCAGTGTGCTATCTATATGGGATAAACTCGGTGTCTGAAGCACTACAAACGCCCTATCCCATGTAGATAGTTCACTCGTAGTGGGAGGAGAAAAGAACTTCCCCTGTAACTTCGCTTTTTTCTTTTATTTGTACTGCTTGCGCACTTACTCATTATCGATCAATGATCGATAACGGATCCGTCATCCAAAGCGACATGGAAAACTCTTCTCAGTATAGGGACACCAAGCATGCAATAAGTAAGCATGATAAGCCCAAACTCTCGGAAAAATCAAGGTCGACTAGTAGTACGTCATGCAAGTAGCGTCTGCAAAACTGGTGACAAGCCAATTCTGGTCTAATGGACGAAGATAGCAAAGCGTGTCAAGCCTTGGGCCAAAGCCCGAATGTCGTTCCAAAAGACAACTCGAGACTCGATTTACTATCTTCCTCCACTAAACCACAATCAACTCAAAGTTCTAGTCATCAACGTCACAAGCGAAGGCCAGACATCAAATCATTGTACCAACATAGAAACTAACGACTCAATCAAGCAAACCCGTCTCAAATTGATTTGAAGGCTCAAGAAGAATCAGGAATCAAACTCAGCAAGCTATGGAGCGGATCGTTGGCAAGCTAATGGATCATTGGCGAGCTAATAATGGGTCGGCTATAAGCCAACAGTGGCCTAGGGTTTAGGTTCGAACAAGATGAAGAAAAGGCTAGGGTTTCACGGCAACGGCTTGGATGGATCAAAAGAGAGTGAGTTCGAACAAAACCAGGAAGATGGATCACTGGTGTGTGGATTCAAGCGAAACAAGGAAGTAGATCGGGGTGTAGCTTAGATTGCCTGAGTTGGATCATTGGAAGGACTGGTCGCTTGAAGAAGTGAAGTTCGGGTCGAGTGAATGAAATGGTTCAGCTTGAATAATATAAGTAGGTAGGAAAAGGGATGGCAAAAATTGCTAAGTACAAGGGTCGTCTGCGACCTACCAGGGCTCGCCAACGACCCGAGCTAATGTGACGATTTTTATATAAAACAGAAGTTAAGTTGGTAGTGACCCAACCCATATGGATCGCTAGCGGTCAAATAAAAAAAGAAATAAAAAATAAAAGAAAAGGAAACGATGAATGATGATGATAAAAAATGCATATATATATTTAAAGGAAGGAAGAAAGCTTCATCTCAAACTCGATCGATTACAAGTGTTCGTCACTCCACGGCAAGCAAGAAAGCCACAAGCGGAAATGTGATATATTGTGACAAGTAATAATAGTAAGAACCAAAGAAAGACGGTCGATGACGTTGGGCTAATATATCATAAAGCTCTAATGCCATCACATGGAAATCAACAAATGAATATTGAAAATGATAACTTCCAAAGCACGGCTTGTTTACAACGAAGACATACTCTGGGGGGCAAATGTTATCCGGGTTTTTAACCCAGCAAAAACCAATAAAGAACAGAACAATCTTGGAAGGACAAGATTGTTCAGGACTTAACCATAAAAACCAAGACAAGGGATCAACAAGGGCTAAGCTATACAACTAAGACAGCGACTGAGGTCAACGGAGCCGAGAGATCAGCATTCTTATAATCCAATTAGTAGCTGAACGTAAACAGCTAGTGAATCACCGTCAAAATGTAAGAGCAACGATAAAAGGCTTTGGGAACATCTCCGAGCCCAGACTCTAGAAAAATCCTAAGTGCATAGCTCATCAGTGACTTATGCCTCTAATCAAACCATCAAACAAACCAGATATGGAACACTATCAAAGGAAGTCAAGATTTGGTCTGCAAAACAAACCAAGTCTATAGGTCCTTAGCAACCCATAGATTATGGGTTGCCAGCGACCCATAAGCCATGGGTCGCCAGCAACCCATGGACCATGGTTCGCCAACGACCCATGTTTTTGGCTTGTTTTGCAAGCCAAAGCCCCTCTAGTTCGCCTGTAACCTACCTGCAAGCTGATGAAGACAGGCCTAGCCCAGAAGCTCTCCGATCTCTATAAATAGCATCCTACCCGCAACATAAAGAGGGTCTTCTCCGGACTGGTTGCTGAAGCTCTGCTGGAATATTCTTCACTCTTTACCTCCCTCACAACAATCTCCAAAGGAATACACTATGATTCTCCAGTAGATTCCAACTCTGGAGATTCAATCTAGCTAGAATACAATCAAAGCCTTGTAATCAAACATCTATTGTAACAGCAAGCAGTCTATAATAAAACTATAAAGTAGACGTAGGCTTCATTAACAGCCGAACCACCATAAAAATTCTCTGTCTACTTTCTTTTATTGTTCTTTCTTTATATTTGTGATCTGTTATATTGCTCTGTCAGAACAAGGCTGGTGCTTTCAAACTCAAACTAGGTTGTTGGTCCATTTTTTAGGACAACAAAAACAATTCGTACTTGATATCAAAATATCATATTCGCTTCAAAATCAAATTCAATTCGAAATCATCATATTTACTCAAAATATACTATTTCAATTCAAAATCATTTTTGCCTTAATCTCTCGATTTCGCTTCCAAAATGGTTTCGAATTTCCATTTAGGTTATAACTTCATTTAACCCAATTTGTATTTGAATCAACAATTTAAATATTAACAATTCCCACTCTGACCAGTTTGAATATGAAAATAGTTTGAAAATTTTTAAATAGTTCAAAAGTTAAAATGGTTTAATATAAAATAGTTTGAGTATCGAAAATGGTTTATATAGTAAAATAGCTTGGAAAAAATCAAAATAATTTGAATATTTTAAAAGATAAGTTTTAAACAGTTATATTAAAATAATTTATTTGAATATATTATCAAAGTCAAACTGATTCAATTACAAATCTTTTAATTCAAATCAATAAATCTCTATTCACTTCAAATCGACCCAATTTCAATTTTAATCCAGATTAACTTCGATTTCAAATTAATTCAATTTCACTTTCAATTCCAATTTGAATAAATTTCAATTCAATTCCAATTTGAATAAATTTCAATTCAATTCCAATTTGAATTAATTTCAATTCAATTCCCATTTTAATTAATTTCAATTCAATTCTCAATCTTAAACCATTTTGATTTATATATATTCGAGTTCGATTTCAGAATATCGATTTAAATCACTTAAATTAAGTTTAACTTCAATATTCAATTTAAGATTCAAATCTTTAAAATAATTCAATTTTGAGCTCAAATTTTGAAATATCCATTTAAATTATTTTTACTAGATTTTATTTCAAAGTTTGAGTAAAAGTTCAAATCACTTAACAAATCAATTTCCATCATCCAAATGGTTTCTCAATTATAACTTCAAATTTCAATCTCGATTCTTTAAACAATCTCGGTTGACAAGTTCATTTTTGACATTCGAACTCGAGTTCAAAAATGATTCCATTTCCATAAATTCGATTTTATTTCTTAAAATCAAAATCAATTTAAATAATTTCAAATCAAAATCTTAATATCACTTAATTTAACCAATCCGGTATCCGTATATAATTTTCTATCCTATAGCCAAGTGAATCAGTTATTTCAATTTTAATTCAGGGATGGATATATATCATTTCAATCCAAAATAAATGTCATAGGTATATATATCATTTCAACCTATTCTTAATTTATTCGAAATAATTCGATTTACAGTTTTATATACTGTAAATAATATACAGTATGGTAACTGGATATACATAAAAATAAATAAACATCCAATCATCCAAATATCAACCAATTGGCATCCAATTGCAACCAATATCCAAAATAGTCAATGTATCACAACAATTAAATAATTATCAATATCGGGTGTTTAACTAGCAATTCAATTCCAATTTCAAATTGAACTGTCAATTTAAATTCCTACCAATTCAATCTAGATATCAATTTAAATGTCAGTTAAATTACCAAAAAACTACCAATAAAATAATTAACTTCACGATTTCAATTTGACTAGCATAAAAATATTTTTATAATTCGTAAGCGTTATGAAACACTCACCTTTTATTTGAAACCGAAAAATATTTCAACTTCAAATAAATTCCAGCTTGACTCCACGCCAAAACCTTTATCGTTACGATTGCAAGGCAATTTGTTTCGTCCCACAACGGGCTTCGTATGAAAAGGATATGGTTTAATTAATATAGCGATTTACTTAAAATAATATTAACAATAAATAAAATAAAATAAAACAACCTGCTACGCTCCTTCTCTTGCGTGCTTCGCTCCCACTCACGCACACATAGTTCCGCCCCTCTTCTTCCAGTCGCGATATCATTATTTTTTTCTTTTTTTTATGTGATCGACGAATGCCTCCAGCCTAACTCCTCCGTGCCAGCCATGTTCTTCTCCGGTGGCCGCGTGCGCGTACATTGAGGGAAAACCCTAAGCCACTCCAGAACCCACGCGCGACTCTCCCCAAACGCCATTGCATCCCCCCACCACTACGCGTACGAGCGCGCTCCACCTCGCCATTCACGCCGCCACCAAAGTGCTACCCCTTTACCACCAAAACCCTAAAAAGCGCAACACTAACTCGTCGTTGCCCCTGCCTTAGTGCGCCGCGTGCGCGCTCCAGCCTTCCCGGCTAAAGTCGTGACTATCGCGATCGATTCGATCGATTTATTGTATTTTTTTTCTTCGATCTGTGCTAGAACATCAGCTAAATTGAAACGAAAAGGAGATGGGGTACGGGGTAGGCATATAGATCGGCGTGGTGTACGTATTGGAAGATAGAAAATATATATTATTATATTAGAAAATATCTAGCTTACAACGTCCGAAATTCTCAAGCTCCAAACGAAATGTGCCGCCCGGCGTTCATAAATTTTTACCCCCATTCCAAACACAATGGAACTAGTTTCGAGGCCTAATTCGATCATATTCAGAAGATAGCTTTTCAAAATCAATTAATTTTAATTAAATTCTAAAAATAAATTTTGAGCGTTTCAAGCTCGCATGGCCAAAAGATAAGTCCGATCGCTTCGAAACTTGAAATCCTACAATAATTCACTATTACGAATCTGATGAAACTGATTTCGTCGAAATCCGAGACAGTGGCCAAAATGGCTATTGTACTCGTTAATTATAATATAAAATTTCCAATTTCTTATCATTCACTTTTAAATCTAATTTTAAATATAAATGATCTTCGTTCTAGTTTACATAAAAATTAAATCAATTTCCGATACTATTTTCATTCACATTAATTCAAGATTCAATTATTTAAACAATTCCCAATATTAAATTTAAACAATCTAATTATCTAATAAATTACATTAATAGATCATAGAATTTCAAATAGATTTTAATTATCGACAATTATTTTATTTTCAACTAAACAATTCAACATTTATTATTCAACTCCAATTATTGATTATAAATACATTCAATACATAAAATTCATTTCAACACTTGTTATATCCAAAAATTTTGAAATTGATTATTTCAAAATTTTATTCGAAGTCCATATCCAATAACTTACATTAATAAATCGTTAAATTTTTATTTCTAACCACTTTAATTCAATAATTATATTAAATTTAATAATTTAAAATAGTTCAAAATACGGGTCGTTACATTCTCTCCCACTCAAAACTTTTAGTCCTCGAAAAGGGGTTTAGTAGATAATTTAACATACAATATATTTTATTCAAAATAATAAACTTATAAAACATTAAAATCTTATTTACAAAACTATTACTATGCTCTCGCTACGCCACTTCGATATCGGTTTTACGGAAATTACAAGTTAGTTACTAAAACAAGTTATAAAATTTAAAAACCTCAAAATTTATTTAACTCCCGGATTTGCGGAAAATTTCGAGAGTCTCCTTTGCGCGGCTTGATCGAAAAAAATTTACAATAGAATATATAACACAAATATACCCAATATATATCAAATATGCATTTCATCTCAATGATGTGGCATCCCGTAGGGGAAAATATAAAAGTGCGGTATGTAATCCGAGATACGTACCTTATTATTATTAATACAAGCGAGTTCGCTCGTATTAAGCAAGCAAAAGCATATAAAATCCGCGTATACGTCCAAACGGTCTTCGTATGTACCTATCTTAACTCATTTAGAATATTAGTTGCATATAAAAGATATAGAAGCATGTATGAGTCTAATATAGCCATATAACATGAATTTTGAATCCAAACCATAGACACAAGCACAAATACGCAACATACAACAATCATATGCAATCAAAACAGTAATAACAATGGTTTGCAACAAAAGAAACCATTCAACCATCAATATTCATTTAATTAATCCAATTAATTCATAACTATGTGAATTTACATCTTCCAATGTCCATAACTAATTTATACACTTCATTTTTGTTAACATTTAATCAGTTTTCTTCAAATTTATTTACATCTATTACATTCACATTCAATTTATTCAAGTCAATTTTTGAAATTCCAATTGTTTCACTTTTTGTTTAACATATTTCATATAAATTCATTTATGAACCATTTATAAAATTATCCAATCTAACTTTGTTTAAGTTAAATTTTATTTATTACCACTTAGTACCTTCTGTTTAATACTAACATCATTTATAAATCATTTAATAAACCATTGAGTTTATTATAATAAAATGCAGCTCATGTTTATTTATTTTTCTTCATAACTTAAGTTCAATATTAATTCTTTGATTCACTTTATTAATTTATTTCATTTATTTATATCACTAACTTCAGTAAATTTTGTTTTATAAAATGATTCACTTCATTAGTTTATTATTAACTTTACTTAAGTAAATTTTTATTTTATAACTCAAATTCATATTAATAAATTTTATTTTTATCACAATCAAATTTTTTTTCAACTTTTCTTAAGTTAAATTTTATAATTTATTTCATTAACTTATTTCATAATAAATTAGTTAACATTAAATTTTATTGAAACTCGTTCCATTTGCATTTAATTTATTTACATCCAATTTAAATTATATTCAATTACTCATATTAATTTTCTTACACTCATTTATTTTTATTCAATTTGTTTCACAGTTCAAATTGCATTTCATTTTATAATTCAAGTTCGTACTCATTTTATTAATTCATTTTATAGCTTAAGTGGAATTAATTCACTTTACTAATTCATCTAGTTCCATTCAAATCTAATTCAATTTATTTAATATTAAGTTAAACTTCATTTCATTTTAATCCATTACTCGGTTTATTCAACATTATGTAAGTTAAATTTTTCTTTTCCTTTCGTATCATTCACATTTAACAAAATTTAAACTGGGTTCTTAGCTTAATATTTCTCAAATCTATAAATTATAAAAACCTATTCATTTAAAATTTCACTTCATATTTTATCTAATTCATTTCAAATACAATTCATTTTTATTTAAGCATCCTTGAGTTAGACTTCATTTTATTTACTTCATTACACTAACTCAATTTATTCACTTTCTTAGGTTGATTGTTTTATTTCATATTTCAATTTCAAATTTCCTTTTGTTTGCTTGACCAAAAATATTCAACAGTTTTAAAATTTAATTTTACTTTCCTGTTCAAATCTATAAGTTACAAACTTATTTCTCATCTATACTATTTTAAATTTATAAGTTCAAAACTATTTTCATATATTTATCAAATCATACTTAGAATATTTTTTTCAAAATCAAAACTTGTTTTAACCGGAAATAAATTTCTTTTGATAACAATTCTCACCCAAAAATCGAAAATGAATACTGGCGATGCTGCAGTCATCCCCAGAATTATATCTCAGCGAGTAAAGCGAGTTCAATTCTTTTATTTCTTTCAAAATCTTTTCAAAATATATTTCTAGTTAAAACACTTTCAAACAATTATATTATTAATTTTTGAAGGCTTTGAAAACAAATTTTGAAAGCAAAAGGATTTAAATTCTAAAATTCTCAATTTTTAAATCCTTCTATTTATAATATAACTTATACAATTCCATTTCTTTATTATGAAAATATTTCATTAATTTACATCTTTGTTATTTCAAATAATTTTTATTGTAATTAGATTTCAATTCAATTAATTATCGAACACTTCATGAAATAAAATTCACAAAGTATTCGTTTTATTTTAATTCAACCAATAATCGATGATAATTAAATATTATCATCTCATAACAACTAATATTCATTAATAATTAACATTTTATATATATAAAATATATTTTAGGTAAAATTATTTCATTTACCCTATTTTAAAATAATATTATGTCGACTTGCCTCGTTTAAGTGTTTAGAAACCCTTATCAATAACATGGCGTCCCACGCATCGACCAGAATTCATAAACAACTCAACGAATAAGTAAACACAATATAAAAAAATTTATAACACTAACAAGTACGCTCTCTCATATATATACACTCAACTGGCTCATTCTAAGGTATTACAACCCTATCCTAATGAGTCAAACCCTACAAAGCTAAGGTTATCGCTAAATCAAAGCTCTGATACCAACTGTGATGACCCACATTTCGGAAGGTTTAAATTGACAATAATCCACACATGTCCAACTTAAACAATCCGAAACATAGATAATCATTGGGGTTAATTAAGAAAAATAAAAAAAGAAGTAGAAAACAAACACAGAATCTCGCGGCGGAATGACAAAATATAATAATCAAATACACAGTTCATGAAGTTGTTTACTATACATTTGATTATAATTTATACAACATTTATTAGAGTCATATATATACAATAGGGATGAATAACTAATGCAGCAGAACAATATGATGCAGGGAATAATAATAGTAATAATATACCAAATCTTTGTCTTCATCTTCCAGAAAAATGATCTTCAATGCGCTGAAAAACTCAGGGTTGACCCGAGCGTAATGAAAAGACAAAACTCTTGAGTCGGGACTAAAATATCCTTATGTGAGTCAAATCGATATCACATAACATGAGTGTAATAGCGTCAAAGATGTTTACAGGGTTTCACATCTCTTATCCAGCGTATAGTGTGCATGAAATAACTCAAGAGATGTTATGGGATTTTCCATCTCTCTAGGATCCGTCAAAATATTTATATATAGTAGAATACACTACATATATAATGTCTAATCAGTAAAATAAATATTTTTCTTAGCGTTAAGGCTTTACATTAATCCCCTTAACGCGTTTTTAATCATTGTCGTACAGTTTTCATATAACGCCCTAGTAGCACGTCTAGGGATAGGGATACGCTGTGATACGACAACACTAAACTAAAATCGTAGAGGTCTCGTATAGGAATAAAAGTATGACAAGGCATGTGAGACAATGCCCAAGGTAGGATACTACAAGTTCAGGTCGTAGGGATGGTGGTAACGCATCATAGCCACGACCGCCTACCGCGTCCATCCATCACATATCGAGTCAAAGGGAAGTTATCCCAAATCAAGGTGCACCAATCAAAAAACTAACAACAAAAGGAATAATATGGACCGTCTAAGAAAATTGAAAAACGGATGTCCGCTAAGGGTAGCAAGCCTGCTTGTCCCTGTCAAGCCATCCTATTTTGGTCATTTCAAATTGGCACAAGCACCGAGGTCTATCCATCATCGTTCTCTTTCTTCAAGTCCAGTAAAAGATGCCAAATCCAACCACTTCGTTTTGGAGTCTCCTCCGCATACACAGTTGTTAAAGTGGTTCCAATATTGACAAAGAGTATGCCAATAAGAGGCCACTGTCTCTTTAACAACCAAACGTCATGTTACACACCGGTTGGTACTTTTACATTTCTAAAACAATTCGTACTTGATATCAAAATATCATATTCGCTTCAAAATCAAATTCATTTCGAAATCATCATACTTACTCAAAATATACTATTTCAATTCGAAATCATTTTCGCCTTAATCTCTCGATTTCGCTTCCAAAATTGTTTTGAATTTCCATTTAGGTTATAACTTCATTTTAACCCAATTCGTATTTAAAACAATGATTTAAATATTAATGATTCCCTCTCTAACCAGTTTGAATATGAAAGTAGTTTGAAATTTTTTAAATAGTTTAAAAGTTAAATAGTTTAATATAAAATAGTTTGAGTATTGAAAATGGTTTATATAGTAAAATAGCTTGGAAAAAATCAAAATAATTTGAATATTTTAAAAGGTAGGTTTTAAACAGTTATATTAAAATAATTTATTTGAAAATAGTTTCAAAGTCAAACTGATTCAATTCCAAATCTTTCAATTCAAATTATTCAATCTCTATTCACTTCAAATCGACCCAATTTCAATTTCAATCCAGATTAACTTCAATTTCAATTTTAATCCAAATAAATTCGATTTTGATTTCGAATTAATTAAATTTCACTTTCAATTCCAATTTGAATAAGTTTCAATTCAATTTCAATTTGAATTAATTTCAATTCAATTCCAATTTGAATTAATTTCAATTCAATTCTAAATCTTAAACCATTTCAATTTATATATATTCGAGCTCGACTTTAGAATATCGATTTAAATCACTTAAATTAAATTTAACTTCAATATTCAATTTAAGATTCAAATCTTAAAAATAATTCAATTCCAAGCTCAAATTTCAAAATATCCATTTAAATTACTTTTACTTGGATTTATTTCAAAGTTCGAGTAAAAGTTCAAATCACTTAACAAATCAATTTCCATCATCCAAATGGTTTCTCAATTATAACTTCAAATTTCAAACTCGATTCTTTAAACAATTCTGGTTGACAAGTTCATTTTTGACATTCGAGCTCGAGTTCAAAAATGATTCCATTTCTATAAATTCGATTTTATTTCTTAAAATCAAAATCAATTTAAATAATTTCAAATCAAAATCTTAATATTATTTAATTTAACCAATCCGGTGTCCATATATAATTTTCTATCCTATGGCCAAGTGAATCGTTTATTTCAATTTTAATTCAGGGATGGATATATATCATTTCAATCCAAAATAAATGTCATAGGTATATATCATTTCAACCTATTTCTTAATTTATTTGAAATAATTCGATTTACAGTTTATATACAGTAAATAATATACAATATGATAACAGGATGTACATAAAAATAAATAAAAATCCAATCATCCAAATATCAACCAATTGGCATCCAATTGCAACCAATATCCACAACAAACATTGTATCACAACAATTAATTAATTATCAATATCGGGTGTTTAACTAACAATTCAATTTCAATTTCAAATTGAACTATCAATTTAAATTCCTACCAGTTCAATTCAGATATTAATTTAAATGTCAGTTAAATTACCAATCAACAGCCAATAAAATAATTAACTTCACGATTTCAATTTGACTAACATAAAAATATTTTAATAATTCATGAGCGTTATAAAACACTCACCTTTTATTTGAAACTGAAAAATATTTCAGCTTTAAATAAATTCCAGCTTGACTCCATGCCAAAGCCTTCGTCAATACGATCGCAAGGCAATTTGTTTCGTCCCACAACGGGCTTCTATGAAAAAGATATGGTTTAATTAATATAGCGATTTACTTAAAATAATATTTAAAAAAATTAAATTAAAGTAAAACAACCTGCTACGCTCCTTCTCTTGCGTGCTTCGCTCCCACTCACGCACACACAGTTCCACCCCTTCTTCTTCCAATCGCGGTATCATTATTTTTTTTCTTTTTTATATGCGATCGACGAACACCTCTAGACTAACTCCTCCGTGCCAGCCGTGCTCTTCTCCGATTGTTCGCACGCGCGTACATCGAGGGAAAACCCTAAGCCACTCTAGAACCCACGCACGACTCCCCCCAAACGCCATCGCATCCCCTCCACCACCACGCGTACGAGCGCGCTCCACCTCGCCACTCACACCACCACCAAGGCGCTACCCCTCTACCACCAAAACCCTAAAACACGCAACACCAACTCACTGTCGCCCTTACCTCAACGCACTGCATGCGTGCTCCAGCCTTCCCTGCCGAAGTCGCGACCATCGTGATCGATTCGGTCGCTTTATTGTATTTTTTTTCGATCCGTGGTAGAACATCAACTAAATTGAAACGAAAGAGAGATGGGGGTATGGGGTAGGCATATAGGTTGGCGTGGTGTATGTATTGGAAGATAGAAAATATATATTATTATATTAGAAAATATCTAGCTTACAACGTCCGAAATTCCCAAGCTCCAAACGAAACGTGCCGCCTGGCATTTATAATTTTTTACCCCTATTCCAAACACAATGGAACTAGTTTCGAGGACTAATTCGATCTCATTCAGAAGATAGCTTTTCAAAATCAATTAATTTTAATTAAATTCTGAAAATAAATTTTGAGCGTTTCAAGCTCGCACGGCCAAACGATAAGTCCGATCGCTACGAAACTTGAAATCATACAATAATTCACTATTACAGATCCGATGAAACTGGTTTCGTCAAAATCCGAGTTAGTGGCCAAAATGGCTATTTTAATCGTTAATTATATTATAAAATTTCCAATTTCTAATCATTCACTTTTAAATACAATTTTAAATAAAAACGATCTTCATTCTTGTTTACATAAAAATTAAATCAATTTCCGATACTATTTTCATTCACATTAATTCAAGATTCAATTCTTTAAACAATTCCCAATATTAAATTTAAACAATCTAATTATCTAATAAATTACATTAATAGATCATAGAGTTTCAAACGGATTTTAATTATCAACAATTATTTTTTTTCAACTAAATAATTCAACATCTATTATTTAACTCAAGTTATTGATTATAAATACATTCAATACATAAAATTCATTTCAATACTTGTTATTTCCAAAAATTTCGAAATTGATTATTTCAAAATTTTATTTGAAGTTGATATCCAATAACTTACATTAATAAATCATTAAATTTTTATTTCTAACCACTTTAATTCAATAATTATATTAAATTTAATAGTTTAAAATAGTTAAAAATACGGGTCGTTACAGGTCCTAATTCGCAAGGGGTCCATGTGGGGCCCTTGGTACACTTAATCTAGAGGGTGTACTGTGGCAGGTGGCACCCTAGTAGCCTTGTCATTGTATGGAATCCATTCTCCAATAAGTGCCATTCGGATTTAGTTGTATACCTATTATGCTGGAATTTAATGAATGTAACAATTTTGGCTATTTATTTTAAACCCTAGACATTATTATAATACCACAAGTTTTCCTATAAATGGTTTGGTTATTATAAGGTAAAAACCCGTCCGTCATTATGTGCGGTGTGGTCTTACGAGATGACTTTATTTTGAAACGTTTTATAACATTAAAATCCATTTGAGGTGTGTTTCTCATGCTGGTTTACCGGACTAATATGGGCATTATTTTCTTATAATGAATGGGTCGGACCGAGCACATTTTCAGATCTAGTATGGATGCTTTGGAGCTTTAAGAGATGAGTTGGATGCCTTCAAGATGTATTCACGTATATTTTATTTCCGCTGCATTTGTTGTTTGTATTTATCAGCAATTGTCAGGATATGTTATAATAGTTGTCCAGGCTGATGGTTTGATAGTTAACTTTGATTGGTGGATGTATATTACAGTTCTAGTTTATAAAGAACTGTTGGATATTATATGTTACTCTTCACAATGCGAGATTCTATTTTGTCTTTTCTTTTCTTTTCCCCTAACAATCTGTCCTTCCTGCACTTGAATGTTCGGCACGTGAGCACTGTGGATACATTAGTGTCGACTTTTGAAGGTCGAAAAGGCGGGTTGTCGCATTTCATTATTTAAATATTTAACATATAATTTTATATTTTAAAAATAATTTTTAAACAACTTTTAAATTTCGACCATATTTAGAATAATAAATTATATATAAAAAATTGTTTTTTCCCTTTCAAAAGAATATTATGTAATAATATAACTATATAAAATATAAAACATATTTTATAATACATAAATATATAGATATAATTAATTGGTTTAAATTACATTTAATGATAATATATAAATAATAATAATAAATTTTTTATTTCTACCTAAAGTATTATATATATGAAACTATACATATAAAATTATAAAACCATGTTTTGTATAGAATAAAATATATAATTTAAATTATAAAGCTTGTATGTAATTAAATAATGAAAAATTGTTTTTTTAGTCGTGCGTATTATATGTAGATATTTGACAATTTTTATTTATTTTATTTATTTATAAATATATGAGTATGTAAGCATACAACTAACGTGAATGTGACAATATATTGATATAATAGAATCATCACCTAATTAATATTGCATAATATAATATATAAATATTAATTCAATAGAATATAATTGTAAATCAAAATATTACCTTATACCAAAGCAAAAAACTGACACATTGAAGCGTTGGAAAGAACTCCTAAATCAAATGTTAATTCTAAAGGTGCTATCTTCCGAATTATAGACCACCGGCTATCAAATAGTATCTGACTTGATTTGATTTGAGCTTATGATAATGGAGAAGAGGGGATGATACGATCAGCCAGAAGTGACGGGGTATGGAGGCTTCTAAAAGTTCTCCAATGGATTTGGGTTAAGATGCTTATATAAAGGAGGAATGGAGGAAAGTTAGGATCTAGATATCTTGTCAATTCTCCTTCCCAAATCCATACAAATCCAATGCATCAGCGAGCACAAATGGCCACACTCTATCTAGCACTATCATGGTCGAACCAAGCAGGCCCTTATATGGGCTTCAAACCCATTTAAAGCCCGAACAAAATATTTTTTGCATTTAAACGCATATCGATATCGTATATTAATTAATATACTTATAACTACTATAAATACATTATATAATGTTTGTTCATCAAATCAAATAAATTTTTAAAACTAATATTCTATAAATATTAATTAATTTATAACAATTATAAACTAATAAAATCATGTGTTTAAGGAGTATTCAACGATTCGGTTGTGCGATTCTTTAGCTGTAAATTTGGTCAGCAATTAATATTGAACTATTTGAGTATTGACGTTCACATGTCATTTAGCAGGTGGTGTGACATTTTGGCCAAATTTATCAATTACATGGTTTCGATAAACTCGAGTTTTACTTTGTTAAGTGTTACCCGGTTGTGAAATTTGACTAGACTGTATACTTAATACTTAGAGGCGGATTTTTATTCATTCCTGCACTACAGTTTTTATACAATACATAACATAGGAGTATTTACACCAATTCCCTTCGTCAAAACTATATCATTTTGGACTTATGTTATGTGGTAATGGTCAAAATTTCAATATCGTCCATATTCAACTCTATAGTCCAAACACAAAGTCCTTGGTTCAATAATAACAATTATCATTAAACAAAATCCTCTGGCTAGAGACTTTGACTTTGAGTTGACTTCAGTTGACCGTAATACTAACCTCATTTAACTGAGGAGACTAATTCTCTTTTGAATAGTGTTTCACTTCTAATGCTTCCATTCGGCCTGACTATAGTTGTTTGATGGCAACCGTGCTACGATTTAACTATAATCAAAGTGGAGCTTCCACATTGAAGATCAACAGTATTCTCAAGTCAAGGGAGTTGTGTAAAATTATCACATTGATATTTTCTATTTGACCTTAGTTATACTAAACAACATAAAAACTATCAAGTTAATTATTCCATAGTTATCAGATAACTATTAGTACGTAACCCTCTGGTGCTCCCAGTAATCATGAATAATACACTACCCAACATTTTGAGAGTGTTACGTACTCTAGTCTCAACGAATGCATCGACATCCAGTCTCAAAACATCTTGACTAGGAATATTTAAAATGGTATGTTTAGTTTCATTGTGATAAATTACTCATGGTTACAATACTTTGTAACTACTATCGAAAAACATACCATTTATGGATTTTCTATTAAATATACTTTTAACTAAATTAATTAATTAATATAACATATTATATCAAGTATATAATAGAAGGAAATCACCCTTTATTTTGACTAAGATTGGTTATCAAGTTAGATATATGTAACAAATTATATAATTTTCCCTAAGCCATACCTCTAACTCTATCAATCTTCCACTTGCACTTGGGGTCAATTATGGAATCTTACTCCAACTTTTCCAATCTGGACAAAATGGGTATGCTATTATATTTCAATTATCTACTCTGTCAATCAACTCTCCCTGACATTGATAAACTGTTTTTATCATGTAGAACAATTCAGCGTATGTCTCTCGAATTCTAGTGAGCCGTAAGTCTTGTTAAGAACTATATCATGACATTGTTATCATATGACAATATTTTGAGATTCTCAATATTTGGAATCTCCATTAGCTCACTTAAAAATTTATGCACTTATTATTTTATATACATTGCTTTTATGGCGGCGCTATTCAAGGTGATGTACTTAACCCTTTTCATTGAATCAATCATAGTTTTTCATTTGGAACATTTCCTATTTAAAGATCCTTAACTTGAATTTATTATTGACATATTATACTCAATATCACTTATGAAAGTTTGAGTCTGAACACTCCTTTATAAGGATTTTTTTATTTCTGTAAACAAATCTCCAGTATTTCATAAATACACGAGAACACCTCAAATAACCATTTAGTGATATCAATTTGGATTTAATATTTGCCTCATGTACCAAATACATAAACAAATCATGATATCGAGACAACATAACATGTATGATAATTCCTATTACCAATTCATAAAGAATCCATCTTATACGTTCCATATTAAACATTTTGATAAGGTATCCTTGCATATCATTTGGGACGTTCCTAATCTCTTTTATACTTACTATAAAAGGTATCATTTACAAATCCAACGTCGAGTATTAAAACAACTAAAGTTGGTTTTAACACAAGAACGTCATTAATAATCAGCATTGTGTTGTTTACTTATAGTTTAGAAATATCTATGTATATGTTAACGTTCTTTCTTATGAACACACGCTTCCCCTGCATTTTGACTGATAATCAAACTATTCAATATTTCTATCAAAATACATAATCAATTCTGATGCTTATAGAATGATACTTTCATATCATTTCTTGGATCATATCCGAAAACTTACAAACTCAATATTTCTCCCACTAACTTCGAGACATTTTGGTTGTTATGTGCAAATAGTCTATTTTAAATCATTATTTAGAATTTTCCATTTCAACATATATGTACAAAACACAAAGTCATACCAAGATATAATTTTGTGAGTAAAATTTGAAACAACTTGAACATATCGAATAGTGAATCTATTATGTTGATTTCAACTGTTGAAATTCATGGTATTATTCTTATGAATGTGGCTCACTATATTCCAACTGTATTGTCTTATTCTTAAAGACACATTTACGGCTAATGGATCATATCCTTTCATATACAACTGTCAAAATCATATTTTGATAATGTACTTGGAATCTGTTTCGGATTTGCACATCGTACCATATCATAGAGTCAATACTCTTAATGGTTTAATTGAACAACAGAGGATTTTTTATTCATAACATTAACAAGAAACACATAGTTTCTCTTTAATGTACAATAATACTCGTAAGATGTTCTAATGTATTTGTTTTCATTTAGGTTCTGTCAATTTCATTTCAACCCTTGTAATCAGTTTTATCATTAGATCGTATCCAAATTCATTTTATTCTAATAATTTCTTAAAGAAATTTCTTTACTACGAAGTTGGTATTTCTTAAAACAAAAGTTTTTTCGTAGCACAATGGGATGGGCATTCTCGTATGGTTTTGTAAATTATACTTTGGATGATATTAATTTTAACCTTGTGTACTACTCTTAAGTACTTGCCTTGTAGAATGAGTTTAACTCACCTTCACTCATCATTAATCGTGCTTTGTCCAATAAAGTTCGATTACTCCTTATCAATACATCATTATGTATTATAGGGAGGAGTGACCTTCATGAATGTATATTTATTCATATTAGGTACATATATAACTTTTCCAATATACTTACCCATTCGATCAAATCGAATCTTTTATGTTACATGTTATGTTATTACTTCCATTTTATATTCTATAAGTTTATCATAGATTTATATATGCATATCAAATACACGAATTCATGTCTGTGATAACTCATTGGTGAATATGACGAAGTATGTGGAATCGTTTTGGTTTTAATACACTTACGATTGCATACATCTGTATGTATCAATCTGAATAGTTCATTAACTCTTATGATGCTCGCACAAAATTTGTATATAGCCCTTAGTTTTTTGAGATATGATTAGCCAGTATCACATGATTCATAATCATATGATAAAAATTTTTCTAAAAACTACAGCTTAGACTATAATTCTAAAGTAATTGTAAATAATTTTAGATACTTTTGTATTTTCCAATGCATCAAATACCTCTATTACAATTTTATTTCATAACAAATATTCATAACATTCTCATTGAAATAAAACTGTCTATTCTTCAGTCGTCACTGAAGAACACATATTATTTCATAAATAATGTGTGGTATGATTTACGAAAATGATTTTTGTAATTAGATGTGTCATATAAGTGCTATATAGCATGCTTCCACTGTTTTCGCCATTATTATAATTGCATATGAAATATGAAGCCCTGTTATATCACTTAATATAAGCTATTTATTTCATTTATTGCAACTAGTTTATAGTTGAGAATTTTCAGATCAATATTTAAATTCAAAGAAATAAATGTCATAGAAACAATTTTCTATTGAAAATACATTTTGGAATAAAAATCATATTTCTCATTCTAATGTTAGGTATCAACTATTATTATACAATTCTCGTTTTCGATGCTTCTTTATAAAAAAAGAAGTGATCATTCACTCTCTTTATTACATTTGTGCCATAGGTTACATTCACTCTTATCCATTCGATTTCCTTTCTATATATTGAAACCATCCAAAGGATATCCTTACTACAATATCGTAATGAGTTCTTTACAAAAGTGTATTTAGTCATCCTTAATGTTTAAGGACATCAAATAAATTGCACTTTACATAAACTGATCAAACTGACATTTTAGTGATTGAATTCTTAGATCTATTTTTATAAGATTTGGTCCAGTGTTACAGTTAACACAACAAGGTCATTGTTGTAATCAATCATATTGAATACATAATCTCACACTATAGTTTAGTTGCATATTTCAATGAACTGATTTCAGTGAGGTTTCGTACATTACAAATTATGGCCATTCATCATATAACATTTATATGTAATCATATATGGAATAAATATCCATATTCTTGTATTGCTTTTAGAGTTTGAAACTCACTGAAGACAATACACAGTCTCGAATAGGTGAAGTCGTAAGTGACCAAGTTACGAACGTATTTTGTGGTTGCATAATTGGGCGCTTGCATGGGACAACATGCAAAAATTTATTGGTAAGTGTATTTAACATTTCTTTGTCAAAATTTAATTTAGTTCCTTCATATATTTTAATTGATAAACATTTTATCAGTTATATTTAATGCATAAATTTACTGAAATATATTATTTTAATTATACATAGCATATGTCCTTACAATATTAGAAAGGTTAAATGTTACCATTTCATTTTTATAATAAGGCTCCCACTAGTCTTTTATGTTTCTCCAAATTCTATGATGAAACATAAAAGTCTTTTGACTTCACTAGTGGGTGTTAGGACTGATATATCTTGGAATTCTGACCTTAAGGAAAGCCCAACAAATCATACTCCCGTATACGATGGATAACTCCTTATCGATTGTATCACATACAATTCCTAACCTTTCGATCCTTGTCCTAATCTCATCTTTACCTTGAGGAAAGATCAATAAATAAAGAGAGATTATTCGCTCGTACCTATCATTTCATGACGGCCTAAGTATACTATACATACCTTGAGGAAAACTCAACAAATATGTATAAGTATCTTATCTCTTCTAGTCTATATTTTAATAGTACTACATAACATCCCTAGCATAAGGAAAGCTCAATGACTAAGGAGTATGCAAAGAATCTATTAATATATAAATGGTAGATGACAACTTCATATTAAAAATTCAAAATCTTCAATATATTTAATTGCATCATGTTTTTTCGCTACATTATTTATTTATTCCTGCTATATGTATAACCCCGATATATGCAAAAGTGTAATCAAATGTTATTTGTAAATAAGCTTCATGAACTGTTTATTTGATTATTATAATTTGTCATTCCGCTGCGAGATTCTGTGTTTTGTTTTTCTTCTTTTCTTTTCTTTTTATTATTTACCCCATTAACAATCCTCCCTTTTAAATTGTTTGAGTTGACATGTGTGGTTTATTGTCGATTTAAACCATCCAAAAAGGTGGGTCGTTATAATAAATTGGATAAATTATATTAAATATGGTAGGGTAAAAATGGAAATTTTGCAAAATTTGGAATTTGACCATGAAAGTTATGCCGTTGTGCTCATGACGAAATTATGACCACTTTCCACACATAATATGTTAAAAACGAAGCTCAAACGAAAAAGTTACGAACGTTTAAATTTTTCAGCAAATGAATGATTAATTTTAAAATTTGAAATTCAATAGTTAACAGTAGATTGACTTAGGGATTAAGGAAACGTTAAAATTAACATTAACGTTAAATGTTAATTGAGGAATTAAAGAAAAATAACAACGATTGAAAATCAACATTCCCAAAATAGATGGTGAGGTTGACCTCCTAACCTCTACCGGTCAACCCCTAGCGATCGACCGCTCCTTATTAGGTGGCAACTAGGGTTTTCAATTTTGGTTGTTTTGGAATTATTTTTCAAATCTAATGGTTCTGGTACTTTCTTACTACTATAAATAAGACCCTAGACGCCCCACTTTTATTCATATTGTATTTTGGGAACATTAGCGAAGCTCTATAAGTTTGTCTCTTCAAGATTCAGAAAACGACATTAGGATTTCAGTAGGAAATACTCTAGGTCTATCTTTTTATTATTATTTATTTTCTCAATCTCTTTTCCTCCAAACCTTTGATTTTCTGACACTAACATTTATACGAATCCCTTACTGTATAATGTATCAAAAGAAGAGCTTGATAAGAGATTGTCAAAGGCATGTCAAATCTAAAGGAAGCAAAGCTAAGGCTATATTATAAGTGGAAATCTTAGCTTTTCTATTTTAGTAATTGATTAGTGTAATTTGGGTTTGAATATGCCTTGGGGAGTTTTAATTTGCGAAAACATCAAATTATAAACCCTAAAACTCCTTCACTGCGAAATGTTAATTCTAGGTTAAAATCTCAATCTGTTTATGTTAAAATAATGGAAATTGTATGGATTTGCAGTTTTTATAATTTTACCTTTTAATACAATCCTTATTATTTTGGTTTGAATTTAATTAAAGGATTCTGATTAGTGTGTGAGGTACAAATTTTATTCGTAGTTTGCATTGCTCATTCCCATAAATTAAAAGAAATTCCTTCATTTAATTTTATGTGAAAAAGGATTGAATAGAGCATAAAAATTGGAATTGTATGTTTCTATCATCAATACATTCCATTATTTTGACGTGATAAGTTGAGTTTAAAATTTTAATTGTATATAGGTCTATTGATTGGAATTTTGCTATTGTTGATAATATGGAATGAGACTTGTATAATTGTTAAAGAATTGACATTTAAACACTAGATAAGGGCATATATTTCATATGCTTAGAAATTACTAGGCGCCTTTCTATATATATATATATATTAGCGTAATTAACGTATAATGATAACATATGATTGCTTAGTTAAATAGGTTATTAAATCACCCTTAAAATGGTAATTAATGTTAACAGTGAAATAAGAAAATTTTCTGATAAGGCCTTGATTATGAAAATGGTAAGATGTGGTAATATGTGTAAAGTGTGATATAAATTATGACTAACGTATACGGAGTCAAGGTCAGCCAAAAGCACAGGAAAGCCTACCCAGCTTATCTGGCTACTAGCAGTGTGACTTTGGGGCAAATGCAAGACATCGCCTGTAATAAGTAACAATGATGATGCGAGATTAGTCCCAAATTCTATAGAATAAATCTACCCAGCTAATTTGGCTATCAATATTTATGAATAGTCAGGCTAATATGAGACGTCACCATGGGGTATGGGTCATAATACGAAGGACCCACTTCAGAGTTTGAAGGTATTGAGTGGTCGTGTGAGGGCCCGCCTCTTCTCTGTGTAGGAAGTAGTAAATGGTCGATGTTATGGGTTAGGCATGGTGGAGGATATCTCGGGAAGGGGCTCGCTTTAACAGAAAGTTTTAAGTGGCTGAAGAGATTTCGAGCAATATCAGCTAGATAGTTACTAGTGAGGAGCCAACCTTGGGATTATAGGTAGCAAATGATGTGGACTTACCTTAAATAGGGCATTAAATGGTCGGTGTCTACCTTATTCCCATTAAAAGGTATTAAGTGACTTGAGTACTCTTTCTTACATTGATGGGACAATTTGATGATAAATATAGGTTATTGGAATAACTATCGGTTTATATCTGGAAAGCCTTTTATTTAAGTTTGAGTAAAGTCTTTAGGCTTACATTGAAAGACGTATGTTATAGGTAGAAATGTAACACATATTCCTATCTAAATTATACTACCTAAGTACTAATATAGTAAGGCTCGAGCTTTTTATTCACCAAACATATGTTGTTCTGACTCCCTCCTCATTACAACACGGGTTAGGAAGGGTGATGCTGAAAGTAGAGACTTTGATGGTGCTTGTGGCAGTAAACTATTTATTTACTTGTTATTTTCTATAATTTTGATATACCCGTGAAATAAAAAAAATGTTGCAAATTTTGGAATATCGTGGATATGTACGGTTATAGTTTGGATTTGAATTATGGATATTTTGTTATGGATTTAAATGACAATTTGAAATTTGAATAAATAGGTAATGTTGTTATTATTATATTTTATCCTTCTGCTTTGAGATTCGGAATGTGTAGATAAATAACTTTGTATTATTCTTTTTACCTACCAACAACCAGCATTGAAATGGTTCTAAGTATCGATGAGGCTTTTCTGGGTTGGAATTTATGCCCATTTCGGGGTGGGTTGTTACACTATGTTTACCTATCCTTTATGTATACGTGAGTTAGAGTACGTTTATCTAACTCACACTCTTGGTTGTGTTTATGGGAATGGTCTATGTTTGCCTATATTATGGGGTTTGTCTCTGTTTAACTAACTCTTGTGTGTATCATTGGGGTAGTATATGTTTAACTAACTCTATTCTGTTTGACTTTTGTGTGTATAATTGGGTTAGTATATATTTAACTGACTCTATTCTATTTTTCTATTGTGTTTAGATGAGTTAGTTTACGTTTAATTAACTATACTGTACGTTAAGTGTTAATAGTATGATCATCATATTATGTTTATTATTATGGACTAACTCTGCATATGTTTGTGAGACAGGTTGAGCTAAGTACTTATAAATATTTATATGATGTTTACGAAACCATGTATTAGTACACTACACCAAATCAGTGATTTTGCAACAGTTTATATCTGTTAATTGCTAACACTTATAAATGTTACAAACTCCTAACAGTAAAAAAATGTTAGGATACCTGAAAAGCGTTGGTGAAATTAAATACTTTTGCAACACAAATAAGTGTTACCGTAGTTGGTAAAAATGTAAATAATTTATTAACAAGAGGAGTCTTCTGTAATTTTGACATATGTGTTCTCTTCTTACGCTTACCCATCCATTCCTTACATTTTTCGGCCGCATGAAATTTAATTTAGGTTTTCTCTTCCTCCCAAAATCAACATCGATTTCAACCACTTCCTAAAATCAACGGCAACTTCATTCACTTCCCAATATCGAACGCCGACTTCAACCACTTCAACGATGCCGACTTCAATTCGCTTTGCTGCTGGTTCTTCTTCCTCTCTATTTTTTTTCATTTCTTCGCTTTGCTGTAGGTTCTTCTTCTACTCTATTTATTTCTCTTTCTCTGAACTTTTGAGTGATAGTTTGTTGAGGAATAAATGGTGCCTTTTACAATGAATCTGATCGATTCCTTTGAATTTTCAAGAGCCGTTTGCCATAAGTTGAGCTCAAATTGATGCTTCGTCTTCCCCAATTTCAACAGCCATTCTCAGATTTCGAAAAAAGAAGGCCTTTGGATTTCCAAAATTTGCTTCTATGATGTGAAGACTTGAATCGCGATTTGATTTCAGGTATCAATATTTTCGATTTCACTTTGACGCGTATGATTTTCAATAGTTGCGATTCAAACTGAATTTTGAATCGAAGATGGTACGGTTTGAGTTGAAACGCGTTTGGAATCGTACGATTCTGCGATTTTTGAATTCCACGATAGAGATAAACAATAATTTGAAGTTGTTTGCAATATTTAAATCTATAGGAAATGTTTAAGTCCCAAGAGAGCTTGTTTGCAATAATGTGAAGATGGTGATTTATGTTGTATACATTTTTAGTATAGAGAGCGGTACTGGGATTATGTACCGGTACATGTCTCGTAAATTTTCTAACATGGTGTATTATTTTCCTTTTTCTTATTTTGTTTTAGGATTTGATTGTGATTCTGGAAGTTTCAATAAATATTATGACATGCAACATTCTTAATTTTGGTTAGTTTCTTATGGAAAGAATTGTAACTTTGTTAGCCTGTTGGTTTCTAGGGTCATGTAAAATTTTCTAGTGTTATATACTAGCTAGTTAAATAGAATTCTACAGCAGTATTCGGTGTTGTTTATGTATTGATAACATAGAAACATATAGCCATATAACATAAGAGTGGGAATTTTTGGTTATGTACTAAACACGCTACAAATAAGCATTGATGCTAAGTTCTTCCATTTTGGGAACGTAAGCAAATCCCTTTCTTACTAGTTATTTTGGATGATGTATTTTTAGGTACTAATAAATAAGTGATGGATGCCATCAGCTGGTAAAAAAAGGGGGTTGCTATTTGCACCTTTTTATTCGCTTGCAATTACCAAATCAAAATTAGCTAAACATATTTGAAATAATCCTTTACTAGTATTCATTTTTTTTCTTTTTCTTTAGAAAAATACAAATCATCCCTCCATTCATCTTCCAAAACTCAGGGTCAGCACTTTTCTTCTTCTTCTTCACACTTCATCTCCTCCATTCATTCTTCAAAGATATAAGCTAGATATGCAAATGTGGTCAGGCAACAAAATAATTTGACATTTCAATAATGATTGGGAAAAGAAAATGAGCTAAATGAAAACTGATATATTATTTATCAAATGGCTACAAATGCAATAATGACCATTGAACCAAAAAGGAAAAAAAAAGGCAAATTCTATTAACCCCTTGTGTTTTACCATTGAATTTCTGCGTACTTTGTGCACTAGATTGTCAGTATGATTGTACGTATTCTTAAATTGTCATAGATATTTGCCTTAAAAACGATATCTGATTTTTCATATAAAAAGAAAAGACTCAAATGAAACATTGAAGAAGATATATAACCAGTACAAACACACTTTGCGTGAAATAGAATGGTGATTGAAGTTTGGAAAATTAATAGTAACTTTATGTTTTTTAACTAGAAAAGCAATAATAAGAAATCCACTAGCACTTGTAAGTTGTAACAAATAAATTTAAACGTGTTCATGGTCAGAGTTGATATGTTTCTGTATCTCGCTCTATAAATAATGAGTAATTTAAGTTTTGGATAATTACTAAATTTAGTTATAGAAAATCCCTGCTGTTTTTTCATGTGTACACATTAATTTGGTTCACCATCAGTTTCCATCTTAAAAATATTCCATTCAAGCTGATGCAATAACATCTTTGAGTAGGATCGGGTAGCTGCCGAGTGCTCATATTAGAATTTTTGCATATTTTGTGCACTAGATTTTTTTCACTTTTCAATTTGCCCACTGATTTTTGTTTGTATGCATCCTTCACGCCAGATATAAAGCTCTCATTGCATGTTAAAAATAAAGCGCTCATACATGGTTCAAATACTAAATCAACCTCTTATAGCATATTGGAAATAAAATCTTTATACCATTATTAAAGTAATTGAATAAAACTATTAAAAAGAAAATGAGAGAAAAAGAGAAGAAGATAACTAAATATAGTTAAGTGATTACAATTTTATTAAAAAGTAAACCTCAATCATTTTTATAATGGGGATATCAATAATTTGATTCTTGTATTGAAAATAAAATAAGATTGTTAGCATGCACAGATCCTTGGTCTGGTATTATACTCTTATGGTATGATGTTTTTCTTGGCTCTTTCCTAGCTTATTTAGAAATTTAGTAAGAAAGGAAATTCTTACAGAATCAAAAAACTTGATATATTTATTACTGGTAATATAAAGACAACTCATTCTCCATGCATGAACTTAATTATACTGTTATAACTAAGAACAGCTTAACTATGTCTAATTCATGCTTTTGAACTGCATTTTGATTATTTGTGTTTCATTCTAGGTTTGGCATATGTGTTTACTATATGGTATGATGTTTTCCTAGGCTCTTTCCTAACATATTGTAAAACCTTGTGAGAAAATAACTTGTAGAATCAAATCACTTGTTATACTGGTAATAAAAAGACAATTATTCCACCATGTGTCAACTTAATTCCATTGTTTCAACTAAGAGCTGCAATTTGATTATTTATAATTGTAGTCTTTCTTCACTGCAAACTGATTGTCTCTCCTCGGAGATATACCCTCTTTGGATCCTCGCAATTTCAGTCAACTTCAACAATCTGATCGTGCCACACAATCTTCAGTAAGTTCTGTTTTTATTTATTTATTAGTGCTGACAGTTGTTTTTTTTGACCAAAATGTTAAATTTGTGAGAAATGAACTCTTTTGTGATTGTTACTTTAAATTACTTTTGGGGTTTGTTTATGTTTCCATGAAATACCAGCATAATATATTTTTCATCGCTAGTAACTGGGAAGATGGTTGAAAGCCTTTTTTTGACAACTACTTGTCTTATACTTCCTTAAATTTGATTGAAAAGTAGTTTTTCAGTTGTTTAATTGAATAATAATATGTAAAAATGTTTAGATAAATTTGTGTTTTAAGTTAAAATAAATTAGTTTCAGGGCCGTCTCAACCAAATCAAAGGCCTTAATCAATGTTAGTTAGTTAGAACTTTGGATGTACATGAATAAAAAAACAGGCTTTCTTTAATATTGATATCTATTTGCTTTACAACACAAAAATTGTTGGTTTGTATCTACATTAAAAATTATATGAAAGATTTTTTTTAATGCTGAAGTTCTTGAATATAAATTTTTCCAAAAGCTATGTATGAAATGAAAACAAAGTATCGAGCTATTTCAAAAAATAATGAAATAAATGAGCAACTTAAATATCAACAATGCAAAGTTCATAATTTGATAGAAATTAGTGTTATACCTCTGTATTAGTTTATGTTTGTGGTATGTACTATTTCAGTTCAAGTCACTCATAATTTGATATCTATTCATTTAATGCATCTGTTATTTATCATAATCAACTATGGCCATATATTTCACAGTGCAATGAATTTGCATGTTTAAAGCAAATGATTCGCTGCCAAACTGGCATTTAGGCTGCTTTGAGTCATAAATTTAAGATGGTGCAACGTCTAATATTAAATGGACGTTGCAAAACTGTCAAAATACAAATATTAAATGGACGTCTACTTCATGTTCATTGTAAAATTTACATGGATAGCACCACTACATACTCAAATACAACGGTATCAAAATCCACCATATTCATATTTTTAACATCAGTGAAAAAGAAAAGCAATTTTCAAGCAGCTGGAATAACAATGCATTTGAACAACATGCATCATATTGAGACAAAATGCAAATATAACAGAATGATATGTTGAACTCTGTAGGAAGCATATGAATATAAGAGATTAACATTGCATAACTTCAACATCAAGCAACTACCGTCTGTTAATTAGTACTACCGTATGTTTTTTTCTTCAGCATTTAAAGGTAAAAGTTTTGCAGCAACAAAAGGCAAGGCCAAATCCCTTGCAGTTTACACAAAATGATTTCAAAGAAGTTATCTTTCTTCTTCGTCATCATACTGCAAACTTGTTTATAACAATATGTTTCTGTCTTCAATTTTCAAGGTCGGACGAAGATGTGCCTTTGTTTTCCCCCACTGGACTACTAAACACCAACCTCTTTCTCCTTTTCTCTGCTAACAAAAAAAATACATATTATTGCCAAACATATAAAAAAATCTTACATATACTCTTAATCAGGGCAAAGTTGTAGTTTTTATTTTTATTTTTTGGGTTGCTCTTTCGGCATATTAAATGTTGTCATTGCTTTTTTCGCTGCAATAAATTAGTATTTGTAATTATATCATTCAGTAAACGTAAACATGCATGTTTACACATAATATTTACACTTCATTATGATGCAAAATATTTCTAAATATAATGTTGTACTAAGTTATTCATCTGCATGTTAACAGCCGATGACCACTGTTTCAGGTGGTAAAACACCTTGAATTGAGTTGTTGTTAGAGATTTTGGGTTTGAAAGCTTACATATACTGAACAACCATGCTTAAAAAACATTAAATTATTATTACTAGATAGATCCATCTGCTAAAAATAATGAAAGGACATATATAGCCATATTATTCAATACGAAGATGGAAATAGACAACTGAATGCTATAGAGGGCAACTAGATATACACAACCGACAAACCAAAATGGAAATACTCCACTTGTTAAGAGCAGGGATACATAAATTCAAATGCAATTTCAAAGAGTCAACAATCATCGACGTCAAGACATATTCTACTACATCGCATACCACACTGTTCCCAATCTCGAAGCTACCAAATTAAAATTTGAATAGTTTTCTATTTTTATTTTATTTTTCAAATAGGGTTTATCAATAGATTTTATCAACTACAAAACTTCAAGAATTAAAAGTTTAAGGCTAACAATTTACTTATTGTTTTGGATTTCTATCTGCCTTAACCTATTCTTCTTCAATGAAATGTGATATTATTTCTAGACAGTGGTGAATCTTTTTTTTTTTACAACTGAGTTGAAGATCTTGTCATAGAGGGTTCACTTACTCTAAAATCTCATATATGAATTACCAAACTCATGTGTAGGGAGGACGGTTCTTTACATACTTCCTTTTATTCTCCTTTTTTCTTTTTCTTTTTTTGCTTCTTTCACACAGTTAAATATTGTTACATACTTCCTTTTATTCTCCTTTTTTCTCTCTTTTTACCTTCTTTTCACACAGTTAAATATTAACTGTTAAAATGTTCAATTTGTTGTTTGTTCACACCTTTTATTTTTATTTTTATTTTCCTCGATT
Source organism: Allium fistulosum (assembly GCA_030737815.1). Lineage (NCBI taxonomy): Eukaryota > Viridiplantae > Streptophyta > Magnoliopsida > Asparagales > Amaryllidaceae > Allium > Allium fistulosum. The sequence goes on along the minus strand of CM060903.1, from coordinate 1,443,288,039 downwards.
TGGTGTTATGCTTTACTTAACACTTATAAATTTCTGCATTTGATTCTGCATTGAAAATTCAGTCATTGCTGGTGAATTTCACAATCACAATATTACAATAGCGGCAATTGAAGGGACTGGAAATGATAGTAGAAATAGCAGAAAACTCTGTAATAAGTAAATATTATGGCACGCCTATAATAGTACTGGGTTTGTTTTTCCAGCTGTCCTTGCATGTACCTTGATAGAGATATTGGAATTATCCAATGATTACTGTTTTCTCTTGCCTTCCTCTCATAGCACTTCATGTATTTTCCTTGTTAATCTAAACGGACGTCTTCGGTTGTACTGATTTGTTATAATTTTCTAGAAATAATATTACATTTCATTGAACTTATTTCTAAATATTTTTATTTAATGATTTTTGTTCGCTGACCGGTCCATTTGGACTGTTTAACCTTTTGGAGCAAGAATTTCATGCGTTATTTCACACTTAGGCTTGTTTATTTGTGGGTTGCTATGCTTTCTTACTTTTGTAGTAAATAGCTATTAATTGAACAACATATCTGTTTAAAAATCTCTATTTTAAATTCAGCAATATTATCAATTACTGTTAAAAGAAATGCAAAATCCACTCAGCTGATATTAGTAGATCAATAATTCATTTATAATCAAACAAATAATAATAATTTTTTTTTTAAATCAAAGAGTGGTTTTTAGAAAGAGGAGAGTACAAAAAAGAAAAAATGTTAATGTGCTTGTCCTAGCTCTGCATCGGTGGGGTGGGTTGGGCCAGGCCAGGTTGGGTTAAAGTGCTTGTCCTAGCTCTACATCGGTATAGTGTAAATGTGTACATCTGGAAAATTTACACTTAGATATAGATTTCCTTTTCTGCACTATCAGAAGAGAAAGCACAACAGAGACATTGGCAATCTTATAACCTAGTTGTGAATAAATCATCACCGCAAGATTATGAGATATCAAACGGTTGCTATCTATTATCTTCTGTAGTCTTGGATTACCAATACATGGGCTGGGCCTGTTTTAGTCGATTCTGTATAAATAGACTCTTGTACAAATGTATTATATTGTATTCATTTTTACATTCAGTATCAATACAATTGATTTCTTTTACAATTCTTATTATATCATAATATGGTATCAGAGCACAACGCCTAAAGGCATCTATTTTCTGTGCCGATCATCACTGAGACGAAGTATCACTTCGTTCCCCTCAGAATAGATTCTCATCATCGGGGATTTACCTCTCTGATCAAGAATTGTGTCCGTACCCTGACTTTGCCTTGCCAAGAAGGGATTAGATCATTGTCTTCATCTCCACTTCTGGCTGCACAGTCAAGATTCCCCAGCATCGCATCAAGAAAGCACCAGTCAACTTTCTGATTGCACCAAGATCCCCTGATTTTCTTTTTTTCTGTTCAAGAAACAAGGTAATAATCAGTTCTTATCAGTTCTTTCTGAAATGAATCACAATGAAGATGATGTAACATCAGTAACATCAAGAAATGAGGAAAGGGAAACTGCACCATCCCTTGTCAAACTCAAGAGTAATGTCATAACCATCCCTCTCGATGAAGATAACTACATCTTATGGAAGTACCAAATTGATACAGCCTTGAAAGGGCATGGCCTCCAAGATTATATCAAAGGCACCTTGTCCATTCCACCTGTTATGAAAAAGGACAAAGAAGGAAATGCTATTAACAATCCTGATTATGCAAATTATCAAAGGCAAGACAGTTTATTATCTTTATGGTTATTATCCTCTATCAGCCCTAGCCTACTGTCACAAGTTGTTGGATGCAATTCTTCCCATGAAATATGGTCATGCATCGAACATATTTTCAATTCTCAATCAGCAGCAAGGATAATGCATTACAAGAGACAACTACAAAATGCAAGAAAGGAAGACCTGAACATGAGAGACTACATTGCTAGAATCAAGAATTTGTGTGATAAACTAAGTGCAGTGGGTCACAAGATTTCTGATAGTGAAAAAATTCTCACTATAACTAATGGCCTAGACGATGAATACGAGTCAGTAGTTACTTTTATTGCATCTCAAAAGACACTTCCAGACCTACAGTATGTACAGTCAGCTCTTATTGCTCATGAAGGAAGAATAGAACAAAGAAGGGCTATACAGTCTGAAATGTCAGTCAATTATACATCTGGTTTCAATCCAAGAAACAAGAATCAGCAAAAACCCACACAAAACCAAAACTCTAAATCTGATGGTCAACAATCAAGAAACAACCAATCTCAAAGAGGAAGAGGCAGAGGAAGGAACAACTACAATAACAGAGTGAAATGTCAAATATGTGAAAAGTTTGGTCACGTAGCCAACAAATGTTATTTTAGGTTCAACTCTGAATTCAACATAGGACAGCCAAACCAAAAGGGACCTAACGTCAATATGGCTCAAGTATATCAGCAGTCAAAAACTAATAGTGATGGTTTCAAAGCACAAGGCAGCAATGGTGATGACTCAATCAAATCAGAAGAACTAAATGTAGAAGACTGGTACCCAGACTCAGGTGCAACAAATCATGTCACCAATAACCTTCAAAATCTAAATCTTGGAAACAAAGGCTACTCAGGTATGGAAAATATAACTATGGGCAATGGTGAAGCAATAAGTATATCACATATTGGAATTGGCAGTATCATAGGAAAGAGGGAATTATTTTTAAACAACCTACTAAGAGTACCCAAAATCAAGAAAAACTTGATAAGTGTTTCTCAATTTGCCAACGACAATAATGTATACTTTGAGTTTCACCCTAATTTTTGCTTAGTTAGGGATTTACTGAATAAAAACATATTATTATAGGGTAGTTTGGACAGAGGCCTATACAAATTCACTTCCATCAAGTCCAATAAAGATCATATAGGGAGAAACTGGTGTAATCATATCAATACTAGCATGTTAAGTAATAGAAATGTTGTTGAATGTTGGCACAAGAAACTGGGACATCCCAGTAATGATATTGTAAAAAGGATTCTAAAAGATAATAAAATAGAATTTGACAATACACCTGTTTCTGAAATTTGCACGCACTGCCAGATTGGCAAAATACACAAATTACCATTTGCTAGGTCTGAGACTATGCATAGTCAGCCATTGAGCCTGATTGCAGCAGATCTATGGGGTCCAGCACCACATGCCTCATCCCTGGGTCACAGGTACTATCTTTCCTTTGTTGATGCTTATTCCAGGTATACATGGATATTCTTTCTCAAATCCAAATCTGAAACTTATAATGTAATAAAAGACTTTATTACCTTTATTGAAAGACAACTTAATTACAGTGTAAGAATTATTCAAAGTGATGGAGGAAAAGAATTTTTACCTCTCAAACCTTTTTTTCAAGAAAAAGGCATTCTTCATAGAGTCACATGTCCTCATACATCAGAGCAAAATGGGTTAGTTGAAAGAAAGCACAGACATATAGTAGACACTGGTCTAACATTAATGTCTCAAGCATCTATACCAATGAAATACTGGAGTGATGCATTCTACACATCAGTTTATCTTATAAACAGAATGCCCACTAAAATTTTAAAGGACATGTGTCCCTATGAGAAAATTTATGGTATAAAACCCAATTATCATTTTTTGAAAACTTTTGGGTGTCTATGCTTCCCATACCTTCGGCCTTACAACAGGCACAAGTTAAGCTTAAGGTCTAGTCCCTGTACTTTCTTAGGTTACACTAATAATCAAAAAGGGTACAAGTGTTTAGACAGCAAGGGGAGGATTTATATATCAAGACATGTTGTATTTAATGAACACATATTTCCTTTTGCAGAAAAAGGAGTCACTGCCAGAAAAAAATCAGACACTTCAAGCCTTATAGTTCAACCTATTCCTGTCTTATCTAAAGTTTTCCCCACAAGCAACAACAACAAAAATCAAGTCTCAACAGAGAAATATGTCTCAGATACCAGAGCTGAATACAGTTCTGACATGACACCACAACCATATGATAACACACTGCAAACTGAAGATAACGGAAACAACACATCAAATGAGAATGAGACTTCAGAAAACATATCAAGTGAAAGTGATCATGCACAGCAACATAATGTTATAGTCACTGGTCATCACATGACAACAAGGTCAAAAAGTGGGATTTTCAAACCAAAAATATACTCTGCTTCTATCAGTGACACAGAACCACAAAATTATGAAGAAGCCATCAAACATGATGAATGGAAAAAGGCCATGAATGAGGAATATCATGCTCTCACAATGAATCAAACATGGAGTCTAGTTGACCAGCCAAAAGACAAAAACATTGTGGGATGCAAATGGACCTACAAAATTAAGAAAAATGCAGATGGCAGCATAGCCAAGTACAAAGCCAGACTTGTCGCAAAAGGTTACTCACAACAATTCGGTTTTGACTTCAACGAAACTTTCTCTCCTGTTGTAAAACCCACTACCATTCGACTCATACTAACCTTAGCTTTGTGCAAAAATTGGCAAATAAGACAACTAGATGTTTGCAATGCCTTCTTAAATGGAGATTTACATGAAGAAGTTTTTATGCAGCAGCCAGAAGGATACATCACAGATGATAATAAAGTATGCAGACTACACAAAGCTATTTATGGTTTAAAACAAGCATCAAGATCATGGCATGAGAAACTGAAAGCAACCCTTTTAAAGTTTGGATTCACTCCTACCAAATCTGACAGTTCTCTATACATGAAGAACAATGGCAACATCATTTATCTACTTGTTTACGTAGATGATATCATTATCACTGGTAATAATGATAGCGATATCACTAACACTATACAACTTCTTAACAAAACTTTCTCCATCAAGGATCTAGGGGATATAAATTATTTCCTGGGCATACAAGTCACAAGGAAAGCCAAATCAGAAATATTTCTGTCTCAAAAGAAATACATTGGAGAAATTCTAAAAAGAGCCAACATGAATGAAGCCAAGAGTTTACCTACCCCTATGGTCTCTAACTTGCATTTATCTAAACATAGAGGTGAAGCCATCGAGAACGCCAAACAATACAGAAGTATTGTCGGCGCCCTACAGTACGCCACCATAACCAGACCAGACATCTGCTATAGTGTGAATAAAGTGTGTCAACACATGCAAAACCCCCTTGACGAGCACTGGAAGGTGGTCAAACGCATTCTCAGATACTTAAAAGGGACTCAAGACCACGGATTATCTCTAAAAGCTTGCAATGACATTAATATAAATGCTTACAGTGATGCAGATTGGGCAAGTGATGTGGATGATCGCAGATCCACCTCTGGATATTGTGTTTTTCTCGGACCAAACCCAATTTCATGGTGCACAAAAAAGCAAGCCACCACATCTCGCTCTAGCACGGAGGCGGAGTACAGATCTCTGGCGAGTGTCACCGCAGAAATCACCTGGGTTGAAGCCCTAATGACTGAATTAGGGTTCAGCGCTCAAAGAAAGCCTGTTGTATGGTGTGACAATCTGAGCACCATCTCTCTCTCAGCCAACCCCATACAACACTCACGTACAAAACATATTGAAATAGATTTACATTTTGTACGCGAGAGGACAGAAGCTGGAAAATTGGACGTCAGACATGTTCCCTCATATTATCAACGAGCTGATATTCTAACTAAAGCTCTTTCAGCTAGAAATTTTCTCAGATTAAAAGATGAGCTAAAAGTTTCGCGAGACAAGGATGAAAGAGGGGAGAACGAGAAAACCCTAGATAGAATTGAGGGCGGCTATCAGAAGAGAAAGCACAACAGAGACATTGGCAATCTTATAACCTAGTTGTGAATAAATCATCACTGCAAGATTATGAGATATCAAACGGTTGCTATCTATTGTCTTCTGTAGTCTTGGATTACCAATACATGGGCTGGGCCTGTTTTAGTCGATTCTGTATAAATAGACTCTTGTACAAATGTATTATTGTATTCATTTTTACATTCAGTATCAATACAATTGATTTCTTTTACAATTCTTATTATATCATAATATGCACTTTCTTTTAAACTAAACTGAAACTAGAAAGAATAGAGAAAAACTGGTCAATGATAATTACAATGTGGGTTGTGCCAGGCCAGTCACCATCTCCAACTGTAAATTACTCATTTGTAAACTTGCCTTTGACAATTGGCATGTTAAAAACTGGTCATTGATAATTACAATTGATCAGTTTACATGCCAAACTCATTGTGTTGCCTCTGAGTTCTTCCCTACTTTACATGCCAAACTCATTCATTATATAGAAACTTGCCTCTGACAATTGTAAATTTTCCTCTGACAATTGTATATTTGTCTGTGTGTTGCATGAGTTCTTCCCCAGTGCTGTATTCTTGGATGGTGTGTCTGTACATGCATTTTTGTTTGTCCCTTTGCATGAGCCTGCGTGAGTGATAAATAACATAGTATTTAAACTTGCCTCATTTGATAAACTACTAACATGCCAAGCAACCCAGTCTAAAACAATGACCAGTTTGTTCATGCAACAGAGAAAAGCAATGTCTATATGATGAATGTTCATGCTTCTTCTTATATAATGGGTTTTCTATAAGCATGTGGAGACATTCAAAATATTTACATTGTCATTGCCAATTTCTTATATTTGATTTGCTACATTTTGTATACAGATTTGCTGCTCATCTTTATGAAAAATTGATGTTTTTTGAGTTCTTGGGAAACCTTAAGATCATGGTATTCATTGATACTCACTTAAGTAAACCACGCCGTGTGTCTACCCCGCTTTTATTTAGTCGTCGCACACAGATGCTTAACGTTGAAACTCCCACTGATGGTTTGGCGCTGGGATTCGAACCTGCCCGGACGCAGTCCTTTGGTTCCCATCTCCCAGCTCCCAAACCAACCGAGCTACGAACGGCGGGTAAGAAAAATTGATGTTGGGAAGTGTTCCTCATTTGTAGAATCTGAATCTACATTAGTTTCAGTGATTTCTTCTTCTGTAGTCATTTTACATTTCTAGTTACATACATTGATTGTTTCATCTTCTCCACATATTGCATGCAGGCACTTATGGAGGAAAAGGAAGAAAAACAGAAGTTGGAATGTAGCGATAATGAGGAAGAAAACACATATGACCTTGACAATGATCCCATCTCTAAAGTTTTTGGCTTCGATAGAAAGAAAACTATTGTCGTGCAATTAGCTCAACTTCCTCTGCAAAACAAGTAAAGTTGATGCAAGCTTCAAAAGCAATTGCTGATAAGAATAAAAAGGAAGATTTTCGTCAATGGTCATCGAAATTACAAAATCAAGTGGCAAATCAAGTTGCAAGTCAAGTGTCGAGCCAAATCAATGAGGCTCTTAAATCATTTGCTTCATCTTTCCCAACTATGGTACCGGGGATACAACATAACCTTAATGGTGGTAATGTGATGCCTATGACGGAAACTGCTTCTAACTTGGATGAATCTCCTTCGAATCAGGGGCGGAGGCACATTATAGCTGGGGTGGGCACGTGACCCCCCCAGGATTTACTAACATTCTCCACAGTTTTGCAACCCAGTCCACAATTTGCATCAGCAATATTCAAACCATTGATTTCAAACCCAACCACATCTCCATAAAACAAAAACGCAGTCCGTAACCCTTCTCTTTGTTGAACCATACCAACTAGATCTTGAAAATCTATAAATCACTCATCCATCTATTCAACATTAAATTTAATGGCAGCTCTTATTTGGATAATTGAAAAAAAAACTAATGGCAATATTCTCACTTTGTGACCACCTCAGATTTATTTTCTGGCTACGCCACTGCTTCGAATATTGGAGTTGCTAGTTCGCTTATTCCATCAAATGATGTTGGATCATCTACAAGAGGTAAACAATTTCTAATGCTACTATCACAAGATATGAAGATGAATGTAGCAAAAGCTTATATTGGAACACAAACTATGTGTCATTTCAGAGAGATAGTTCCAAATGTTGAGAAAGTTGTTTGGATAACAGAAGTTTTAGAACCAGAAGTACCAATTTATGATGGTCCTTAAAATGGGCATTACAAGCTTTGTGAATTTTCAGATGGGGGCTTTGTGATATGGCCCGTGTTTCGTCTTTGCAATATCTAAAATTTTATTTATCAGTAGCTCATATTATATTGGATATTTAAAATTGGATATGAAATTGCTTTTTGTAATTTGGATATGATATTGTGGTATTTTGAAATTGGAAAGTTTGTAGCTCATGTTGTAGTATTATCTAAATATGATATTGTTGCATTTGAGATATGGAAGCATTTTAGACTTCATATTGAATTGATATGATGAATTATATATGTGATATGGACATCATCATTTATGAGATATTATATTCATTTGTTTTAAGAATTTAATATTAATTGTGCATAAATTAGTGTAAAAACATAATTTCAATTAGTAACGCATATAAGTGTTACCAATATTTTGGATAACAACGCTTATCTACGTTACAAACCTAAATGATAAGCAAAGCAATTTATGTGTAACAACACATATATGTGTTACTAAATAATCATTTTCCAACACTTACAAGCGTTACCGTATATTTCTGTACCAACACTTATAAGTGTTACCGTATATTTCTATACCAACATTTATAAGCGTTACCGTATATTTAGGTACCAACACTTATAAGTGTTAGTAATACGTATGTTCGTAACACTTATAAGTGTTACAAATTTGACCGCTCCACTCCTCACAGTCCATTAGTAACACTTAAAAAGTGTTACTGAAATTATTTGTAACACTTATAAATGTTAGGATTTGCCTGTTTTGGTGTAGTGGTATATACTTGGTAATATTTTTACTCACTAGACATGTGCCTGACCCCCTCCTTATACACTGTAGGTAAATGAAGTAATTATGATGGTGTGGTGTTTGAAGACGGAGACTATAGAGATGTTTACATACATTGTTCATTGTTTGTATACAATACATATATGGTGTGACATTGTGCGTATGTATAAAGACTATGTGTTACTTATGTTGTACATAGATGGGATTTGTTTATTTTATCTATATTGTATTTTGGTTCATTCTGCAGTGAGTTCTAAAAGATATAGTTAGTTAGTTCAGCTCTCTATTTACTACTATGTTTTAAACATTTCGGCTTTTCTTTCTACGGCGATTTTATGGACGTGAAAAGTCGGATTGTTACATTTGGTATTAGAGCTTAGCTTAGGATGCACAGAGAGAGCATACTTTATATTTCATATACTGTAAACATATATGGGTTTAAGTAATTGGGCATATGATGTTTAATTTTGGGTTTATGTTTACATCTCTATTTACTATTCTAGAGGGATCTAATACTGAATTCTATTTTACATCTAGTAGAGATGAGTAACTCAACTGAAATTAGTATCAGAACTAGCACTAGAAATGAAGTTGTGGATGTACCGGGTGTGAACATTCCACTTTGGCTCCCCCATTATCTTTAGGCTAGAAGCCAGATCACCGTTAATAATGAGGCACCTGTAAATGGGGTACAAGATGGGAATGCTGTTACTGTACTAGGGCCAAATGTTTTGAAGTTGTGTAGGATTTTGTGAATAGGGTGGTAAACCGTATAAGGGTTCGAAAGGTTTTTGTAGAAACGTGAGCTTGGTTATGTACTTGTGATAGGATTTTTAACATGTTGATTTTGAGTGATAAGAAAAAAAGGCAACTTGCTTTCTAGCATCTACATGGAGAAGTAATGAATTGATGGGATGTTGTTAAAGAGAAAGTTAATGAAAATGAAATTTCCTGGACTAATTTTAAGAAAAGATTTGAGGCAAAAACTTTATTTGGAGCTAAAAGGGAAATGATGCTTGATAAGTTTATAAATCTCAAATAGGGGAATTCTACCATGAAGGAGTATATTAATAATTTTAATGAGTTGGTAAAATTTTGTTTCGAATTGATAGACACGGCACCAAAGAAGGTGATGAAGTTTGCAAAAGGGTTAAGTTCGCCACTTAAGGAATTAGTGCTTAGTCGGATTCTCATGGGAGCAACGTTTAAGAGTTTAGTTAAGGAAACACTACTGAATACCACTATATTAGAGATTTCTAAAGGACAATCGATAAAGAAAGTGTTTGTACCAAAATTGGGCACAACACTCTTCAGACGTATTTGAAGAGATTAAAAATGAAGAATATAAATAAAAAATGAGGTTAATCTAACAAACACGCCAAAAACAGACAAACGAAAGTATAAGAACATAGAGATTTAGAGTGGTTCGGCGTTGCAGCCTACTCCACTATAGAAAGTTTGTTGTTTTATTAATGATTCTCGCTGGTTACAACTGATTACAATAGTACATTCAAGATACAATGGAGATTTCGTTAGAGTATTGGCGTAGAAGAGTCAAAAGTCACTTTTCTGAAGGCCTAGGACTGCTATTTATTGGTGTAGGGTGAAAATATCCAGCTCAAATCTTGGAAGACTCCTTCTCTCACGTGGGTGGGCCTACCATATCGATCCGAGATTGATTGGGATCGATCCATGACCGATACACACTTATTTCGTATCGATCCAAAACACATCCATTTGGGTCGAGATCGATCATAGACCAAGAAGAGGTGGTACGCAAGCTCCTGTGAAAATTTGATGGCATTTGGACTTGTAGATTTTGAGTTATGATCGATCCTAGTTTGTATTTGCAAAACACTACCGAGTTGTATCGATACAATTCGTATCGATGGCTTCGTATCGATGCTGCCTCGTATCGATCAGGGTGACGTGGTGCTATATTTTAGGATCGATCCACTTTTCATGCCGAGTGACCGAGTCTTCCACTTGAACGTGTTCTGTTCGCATCGATACAATGCAATTCCATTCATATCAATCTGGGCTGTTCTTCTCGTATCGATGCTCGATGCTCTACTTTATATCGATGATGTGTTGTTACTTCATATCAATGGCTTTCACTTCAGTTTGTATCGATACGTACTCATTCCTTTCGTATCGAAATTTGCTTATATGTTTCGTATCGATCACTGGTCGATCGATACGAACTGTTTAGCCGAGATTATTGATACGAATAGATTTAAAGCTAAAATTGTGGAAGGCTGATCGATGTGGGCTACTGAGGGATACGAAGAGATGTGGTGGCTGATGGATACGAACCAATGCTTTCTTGAGGGATAGATACGAAATCCCATGGATATGAATGAGGCAGGTTTTGATGGATACGAAGGAGGTTGAATCATGATAGATATGAAATGAGGCTTTCTTCATGCATCTTGATCGATCAGTATCTTGAGCATACAAACTCCGATTGACTTAAAATTTGGAACGTTGACTTTTATAGCTTTGATAGTCATATTACATCGATTGTAGATCGATCTGGACTCGGACAAAATTCACCAGTATCCATAGCAAACCTATGTATAATCGATCTTCGGGACGAACCGTCTTCGGTTTTCAGTAGATTTCTTGGTGTCATGGCCTTGCCAATAGGTGGGATAATATTTACCCCCCCCCCAAAGTACGTCTTGTGAGAACATGGCGTGCTTTGAAAAGCCGCAATCTTCATTCTGGAAAGTTCTATCTGATTCGTTGAATAGTTGTTGTCTTTTTGTCAAAAGATGTAACCCTTGATTGATTTCCAATAATATAAATGTTGAATTGTTGACTGCCAATGGTTGTACAGTGCATTGTTGTAACTGAGTGTCGAGCGCTGACAATCTGTTGTTTACTATAATTGTCTCCAATTGAACATTCAATCCCTGTGAATTTTGAAAATTGAACGTTAGTTCATCATGGACGAACGTGTGTTAACCTGACTCCCGTCAACGTTTGCACGTTCACGAGTCGTCATCAAGTTTTTATATATATATATCGAGTTCTGTATCGATCCTCTCCTGGATCGATGTGAAATCCGAGTTGTAACGACACTCGATGGCCGTTGTAGCGAACCCCTTCATATCGATCCTCTCCTGGATCGATTTGAGGAGTTAAAAAATTATCTTCGTATCGATGGTGATTGAAACGTATCAGTTGACCTTTTAAAACATTTTGTATCGATGTATACGAATTTCTATGGGCTTCAAACCAATGGATACGAAGTTGCCACTTCGTATCGAAGAATCTCTAATGGATACGAACTGTTCAAACGATCTTTCGAGTATCGCTCGTATCGATAGGTTGATAGGTACGAATGGTCGTGTTCTGGATTGGTGGCCAATGGATACGAGCAGATCATTTTGTATCGATTTATGATGTAGACCACTTCAACCGGTTAGCTTGTACTAGGAGACGAATCAGCATCTGCCTCCCATATATATATACACGACTCTGTACTTCGAAAAATCTTTACTTGCTCATTCTTTTGCCACTTTCATATCGCTCCAAGTGAAGGGAAATTAAAACTGCCATTGCTTTCGAATCGAATCAAACCCTAATCCTCCAAACCAGTTGCTGATATTAGGTAAATAATCGATCAAACTCAATCATAAAACGACGAGATTCGAATCTTTCATGCCATTCCATTTGCATTCATGGCCAAGTTGGGTGAAGAGGAGGGCGGAGATGGGCCAGAGCAAGGTCGAGGATGGAGGAGATGGCATCTTATGTTGCTTGAGTTGATCGGAGAAGATGAAGTGTAGATGGATGTGTAGAAGCCTCTCGTATCGATCTTGGATAAGGGGATACAATTTGGATCGATCTGGATGCAATAGAACTTCATATCGAATGATAGAAGTGTTTCATTTCGGTAGATGGTGGGCTTTCATATCGATCAACTAATGATGGCCTTCGTATCGATCCAGAGCGATCGATAAGAAATCCAGGGTCCCACGATCGATACAAAGTAGAGGGAAGTTTGCATCGATACGAAACGACTTTCGTGTGATCGATATGCAGCATCGTTCCACGATCGATACAAATCATTGCTTCCTCCGACGGATACGAACTATTCTATTGGTGATCCATACGAACTGACTTTATGGACGATCGATACGAATTGCTTCTCCCTTGATCGATACGAATTATCCATTTGGGGGTCGACCCAAGCTTGAACTTGATGGAGATGAAATCCTTTGCACACTTGAACATTTGACTCCGACGAGCTTCTGCCCTGCATAAATGGACTTAAACATATCACTGCATATTTGACTGCCTTTTGAAGCTCGTCGATGGAGCTATAACTTGACAAAAATTTGACGAACTTTAACTTGGATCGATCTCCAAAGTCTGGATGGCGCGGGTGTGACGGTCAGCGATGACGGTCACTCCGGTTGAATTTCGAAGTCATGTCGTTCAAACGTCTTTCAAATCTCGTAGAATCTCTTAAGTAATATGTAGCACTGCACTGCGCAACACATTCATGCACTTCACACTAGGGAAACACGGGTTTATTGTCATCTAACGATGATTTTTGCTGAGTTGAATAGCTATGGAACCTGGAAGTTCACAATCGCAGGAAGTTATGAGTCCACCTCTTCCTATAATCCAGATGCCGGCTATCACAGCCGAAGTTGTCAGTCCTGCTCCAGATGAGCTACCAGGAGAAGTTTTCATTGCGCATCCGCAAGATTCTGTTCCCTCTAATATATCTGAAGACATGTTGGGCAGGATTTGTTCAAGGCATGGATTGCCAAGGGATAATGTCTTATTGCCAGGGGCAGAAGATAGAGCCCATACTCCCCCGGAAGGGTACACGGCCTGCAATAGATTCTCATGTGTAGCTGGGGCACTCCCTCCATTTGATCAATAAATCCGAGAAGTGTTGTTCTATTTAAAGATTGCTCTGTCACAGCTGCACCCGAACAGGTATGCTTTTTTGAATAGCTTATTCACCGTCTTCATGGAGCATCTCTTCCGACCCCCAACTCCAGAAGAAGTCAGATGCTTGTTCAATATAAAAAGCCAAGGAGATAATCCCTCCTTCACTTTCTTAGAAGTATTTAGGAACCGTCAAGTCGTGATCGGCGCTTGGACCAAGCTTAGCTATTTTAAGACCGAATGGTTCTTCGTTCGGTGCCCACCGGGGTTCGCCAGACGGTGGCTAGTCAGGCGTAAGTGCTTCAACTTCTATGCCGATTAACTAGATAATAGTACTCGATTTCAAAGTTTAACACTTCTTTTCTTTCACAGCTTCGATTCCGCAGCCCGAAGGGGCTCAGTTTAAGGAGATTGTAAGAGTTCTTTAAGAGGTGCCTGCCGATTGCAGAGAGATCGATGAGGTCTTCACTGATGAAAATTTGAGGGCCGTGGGGCTAATCGATAGAGATCAGAGCATCGAGTTTGAAGGATTTCTCAGGATGGCTTTAGGAGGCAAGTCGGAAGGAGAGTTCCTGGAATCGTGATCACCGAGCAAGGTGACGATGAGAATATGCATGCTAGAGACAAGCCCGTACCCGGGCCTTCACAAAGTCATCGACATTCAGAGAGGATAAGAAAAGTCAAGGCCGCTGCCCATAAAGCTCCGAGACGCAAGTCTGTTGTAATGTCTTTGCCAACAGCGGCTGTTGTAATTTCAGGGGCTCCCTCTTCACAAATAGAGAGTCCTTTCGAGGGACTTGCAGATATTCCTATTCCGGATGATGTCTCTCTTCACCAAGATACCGGATTAGAGGGGCCTCAAAGTGCCTTAGATTCAGGAGAGCCAACCCCTCCGAGTATGGCTGCTACATCCGGTTGGTTGGGTGGCTTACACATGCATGCACACACTCCATGGCACCACACAACTAATATTCATGAGTTGTTCAATCTTCGGAGATAACTAACTTTGTTTCTTTTTTCACTTTACAGATACAATGTCGAAGAAAGGATCCCTAATCAGTAGCCTTCATGTCGCACGTCAATCTTCCAGTTCATACCGAAAATCCCACAGGCACAAGTCCGATTATGATCGCCGCTACTCTAGTCAAGATAGGGATCGCTATGATAGGGAGAGAGAGAAAGAGAGAGAGGGAAAGAGAGAGACGACACAGTCACCACTCCCCATTGCGCTCTCCTCCACCTAGAGTTTCCTTGCTACCCTCCAGTTCTAGAACACATACTGCTGAAACTTCATGCCAGCTAGTGCCCCTACAAACTTCAAGGCCTGGCGAGCAGCACCATAGAACTGGGGCGGACGCTTCTATTGCTACTACATCTGGGGCTATGGAGCCTACGGGGAGGGAGCCGCCCGAATAGTTAAGCTAAAGGAAGATTTCCCTAATATTTGTTTTGACGGCTTTCACTTCCCCCCAAACTTGAGGTTGATTCTAGAAGGGGCGGAGAAAACGGTGCACGACTATGTATATGACGCTTATAGCCAGTACCGTGAATGGAAGAAAACTGCAGAAAAGGCCTCGACGGTGGCATTCGATCGAGCGAAATCAATTGGACAGCTGCAAAAAGATCTTGCTCACAAGGATCGCCTAGTTCAAGTGCTCACCAATGAGAACAACACTTTTTGGAATTCAAAAAACGGATGCCTTGAAGAAAGTCGATGAGGCTAACAAGAAGATGGAGCAGATGAGGCAAGAGCACCTAAAACTGGTCGATGATATGGGCCTCAGGAATGCCACCGTCACAGCCGAGAGAGATAACGTGCTCAAAGAGCTTAATGAGCTTAAAGCGAAGTACACCGGGGCGGTCAAAGAAAGGGACGACGCTAATAAGGCTGCTCAGGAGGCATGTGATCAGACTGTGGAGCTTAAGGGTGAACGGGATGTGGCAGTTCTGAAGGTCCACGAAGCCGAGGCTTGAATTGAAGCCGAAGTCAGAGCAGCGGAGGCCAAGTTAGAAGGTGATATGGAAGACCTTCTGATCACTTACAATGCCAATGTCTTGAAATACCATGGCTTGTGCTGGCTCATTGATTATTCGACTCATTTGCAAGGCGCCTGGCGCCGCTTTGTGGATGATGAGAAGGCTGAACACCATACTACGTCCATCAATGAGTTTGACTTGGAGAATCGGGTGCTAACTAAAGATGAGAGGAGAGTTCTCCATGAGGCCATCGTTACATTTGAGAAAGAGAAACTTGCCGCTCAGCATCCAGAGGTTGGAGAAGGTTATGGTGTTGAGTACTATGACGCAAGTTCCGAAATACCCATGTCAACCCAACGTGAGCCTACTTCTACAGTTGATCCTCCAGCTGTTCCAACTTATGATCCCGATCAACTACACTTGACTCCGATTTGTGAATACGCTTCTGAAGACACTCTGGCTCCACCCACGAGCCAATCTGAGGATGGTATTCTGAGCACTTCTCGAATTTATTCAAAGTCTGGAGTATCATCAAAAGAAGTCACTAATATTTTTCTTATCTCCATTCAGTTATAGGAGCTACATCGGTCGTGCCCCCGGCAACCCAAGGCCAGCATCAAGAGCAGAGGGCCATCATGAAGGAGGCGATGACCACTACAGCTGCCACTTTGATCGGGGGAGCTCATGAGAGTGCTTTTATCTTCAACGAACAGATGGTAGAAGAACTCCTTGGTCCTCAAAGCAATCCACTTATTGACCTGCATTTTGTCATGGACGAAAATGTGTTTACAGCCAGCTCTTTGGCTCCACTAGCAGCATCCCAGCGGACACTCAAGCAGCTCATGATGAGGAGATAATGGCGGAGATCAGTGCCAAGATGGTAGGTGCCGCGCTGGGTAGCAGTATTGGAGGGGGTATGGTAGGTCCTGGTCTGGCCCCTTTACATATGATCTCTTTGGGCGGTACAATCATCGTCACGGGTGTACCCCCTGTGTCTTCTCATATAGAAAATGCCTCTGTTCCTCCTACCATGCATTCTGAAAGTATCCTAATTCCTGTGAGTTCGAAGGAGGAGACTACCATACTTCCCCCGGCCGGGGACCAACCGGGTAAAGGCAAGAGTTCGAAAAGGCACCACAGCGGTAGCTTCAGTGGATCGACGTCGAAAGGGAAGAAGAAGACGAAGAAACATAAGGAGTAGGCATGTCTTTTTGTATCCCTTTTTAGTAGATAAGTAGGAATTCCCCTTTTTCTTTCAGTAGGCCATGTATAGATGCAGGTTCGGCCCTTGCTAATGGGAATTTTTGGAATAAGCACTTTTTTGTACTTATTTTGTTTCCAAGGAATAGATGAAATAAAATCTCCTTTTGTTTTTAGCATAACTCCGAGTTTATTTGCTTAAGTGTTTCAGCACTTGAATTTTTATTCAATATGCTTGTGAAGCTTTAATCTTTGGATAGGACTTGTGTTCGGCTGTTAAGTCCCGGAGTCATGGCTCCGAGCCATAACCAAACGTTAAGTCGAGTCCTAATGTTGTACTATCTCAATCAGTAGCTGGCGCTCGAGTTACGCCCCTGGTCCTGGGGATGAGGTGAAGTGGTCGGACGATTGTTGCTTTTTTGTCTTCGACACTTTTAATTTTACTCAGTCGGAACTAAGTTGTTGTGAGATGAGTTCAAGTGGTCGGATCACACTCGCTCATGTATTGACAATCGCATCCGCACTATGGGGATCGAACTTGTGCGCTGGCGATCGGTCATGCCTGCTTGATGTTTAAAGTTATGTCCATGATTCGTAGACTTAAGTTGTTTCATGGGCGGTCAGTCACACCCGTTTTAATTGTCGGAATTGAGTCCGCACTCTGGGGACCTGGGTTGATTTGTGGGTGGTCAATCACACCCAATTTGTGTTTATACTCCGATCCGCGCTCTGGGGACATAGAGTTGTCTCGCGGGCAGTCGGTTTACTCCCCGATTGATATTTATACTCCAGTTTGCACTCTGGGAACCTAGAGTTAGTTAACAGATGATCAATCGCATCTATTTTAAGTTTTAAGATTTCATTCGCACTCTGGGAACGATAAATTGAGTAGGACCGTGGATGGTCGGGTCGCATCCACCCTGAGTAAACAAGCAAAGTCGTAGATGGACGGATCCATCCTCCTCGAGCTTGTAAATGTGAAAGGCGAGATCATTAGATGGACGGATCCACCCTCCTCAAGTTTAAATCGCACATGGGTGAGGTCGTGGGTGGACGGATCCACCCTCCTCGAGCCCACGTTCTGGATTTTAAGTTTATACTCTGGCTCGCACTCTGAGAACCGGAGTTAGTTAGAGGATTGTCGTGTATCAATCCTTTTTTTGCTTTTGTTTGGTAGTTTGCCCTCGAGCTTGGGGTTTCAGTTAGCGAGTGACTGGTGTATCACAGTCGCTTCTTATTTGAATAAGTCCCACCGTAGGATGGAACTTAGCTCTTCATGCATTGTGATGGTCGCATGGCGCATTTCAAGAATCACTACTTTGGCTCGAAGAGATTGCATTTTATTACTGAAATAAGAAAGTATGGCAAAGTCAGTTGTCTTATTACAAGTTCAAATTTCGAAATGCATAAACAAATTGCACATGAAAAGCAGACTAAATGAATAAACAAAGCCTATTATGGGTAGTAGTGACGGAGACTCTCGCTGTTCCAAGCTCTCGGCAAAGTGAGACCATCAACAGTCGATAATTTGAATGTGCCATCTCCAATTCTCCATTCAATAACATATGGCCCTTCCCAAGTTGGCTTCATGTGCGAAGGGACCGGATAGATTCTCTTGAGCACGAGGTCGCCAAGTTCAAAGGTTCTAGGTCGGACCTTAGCATTGTATAATCGGGCGATTCGACTTCGGTGCGCGACTGCCCTCAAATAAGCCTCTTCACGCTTCTCATGTAATAAGTCCAGAGATTCGGCAAGCAATATGGCGTTTGTCTTCGGATCATAGTAAGTCACACGATGAGAAGGTACTTCTAACTCGACCGAAATGATGGCTTCTGAGCCATAGGAAAGTGAAAATGGAGTGTGGCCGGTCGCGGACTTGTGGGTAGTTCGATATGCCCATAGGGCCATGGAAAGCTCATCGACCCATTTGCCCCGGCCTTCTTCAATCGCTTCTTCAGAATGGATTTGATAACTTTATTAACAGCTTCGACCTGTCCATTCGCTTGAGGGTGAGCAACCGCTGAGAACTTCTTCTGAATATGGAAACGTTGACAGAAGTTCTTGAACACGACACTAACGAATTAGGCTTCGTTGTCAATGATAATGGTATGTGAGAGGCCAAAACGATAAATGATGTTGCGATCAGACAAGTTGATTACTTTCTTCGTCGTGATAGTAGCAAGGGCTCAACTTCTGCCCATTTGGTAAAGTAGTCAACTGCAACGATGGCATACTTCGCACCACCTTTAGCCAGAGGTAAAGACCCAATTATATCGATGCCCCACGTGGCGAACGGCCTTGGACTGACATTTGAGTAATTTCAGTAGGCGTGGCTCTTGGTATCCGAGCATGTTCCTGACATCTGTCACATCTCTTGGCATAGTTTAATGCATCCTGATTCACAACCGGCCAATAATACCCATATCGGTGTATCTTCTTAGCAAGGGCTTGCCCCCTAGTGTGATCGTCACATTCTCCCTCATGCACATCATGTAACACTCGTTTGATTTCTTCATGGGCGATACAACGGAGTAAAGGAACAGAGTATCCTCTCATGTACATGACTCCATTCTAGATAATGAATCGTGAAGCTTTCCGGAGAACTTATCGTTTCTCACTTCTGCTTTCAGGCAAAGTTCCTTGTTCAAGATAGTCTCTGAATGGGGTCATCCATGACTCCTTTTCGGGCGTTGCCTCATGCACCCAGTCCGTCTCCATCTGGTCGATACTCGGAGAGGTAAGTGTCTCAACGGGGACGAGTCCCATTTGCTGTGCTTCATAGTTGCTGGCTAGTTTTGCCAAAGAATCATCCTTCTGATTGTGTTCTCGAGGTATGCAATGAATAGCGTAGTAGTCGAACAGATTCAACACATCTTGGACCCGGGCGAGATAAGCAGCCAGCCTCCGGTCTCTAGCTTGGTATTCTCCCCGAACTTGGCACACGACCAATTGTGAATCGTAGTAAATCTCTACAGCAACAATTTTCAAATCTTTGGCAGGTCTGAGTCCCGCAAGTAAAGCTTCGTACTCGACCTAATTGTTAGTTGTGCGGAAGTCAAACTTCAAAGTATAACATAGGGATCGACCTTCTGGGGTTTTGAGTACAACTCCAGCGCCTGAGCAGCGGTCGTTTGATGCACCGTTAGTGTATAGCTTCCATAGGTATTTGGGAGATTCACCGGTTTCGGGCAAGTCCTCTAGGGTAGTAAATTCAGGAATGAAGTCCGCCAGAACTTGTCCTTGGATGGCTCGCCTTAGGGTGTAAGTAATGTCAAACTGACTCGGTTTGATGTTCCATTTGAGTAACCTGCCAGACGTCTCAAGCCACGTGAGGACCTGTCGTAACGGTTGGTCGGTGTAGACTATGATCGGATGGGCCTGAAAGTAAGGACGGAGCTTTCTCGAGGCGATTACAAGGCAGTAAGCCAGCTTTTCCAACTTCAGGTAGTTCCTCTTTGCCCTGGTCAATCGTTTTCTAATGTAATAGACCGGTTGTTGTATTTGATCCACCTCCCGAATTAATGCAGCACTGATTGCGTTTACTGAAACTGCCAGATAGATGTATAGCCTCTCATGATCAATCAGCTTTGACAGAATAGGTGGCATTGCCAGATGTTGAACTAGTGCTCAGAATGTGCCTTCACACTCCCAGTCCATTCAAAGTTCCGCTTTCCTTTCCTGATTAGATTGAAGAAGGGAATGCACTTGTTGGTGGATTTGGAGATGAATTTGCTCAATGCCGCTACCTTTCCGTTGAGGCTTTGTACTTGCTTTATAGTTCTGGGAGTCTCGAGATTCAGGATCGCCTAGATCTTTTCAGGATTGGCTTCAATTTCTTGAGCGTTAACAATGAATCCAAGGAACTTTCCGGATGCGACCCCAAAGTGACACTTCAACGGGTTAAGCTTCATTCGGTACTCTTAGAGGATGTTGAACATTGTTTCCAAGTCTTTGACATGATTGATGGAGAGTCGCGACTTTACAAGCATATCATCCACGTACACCTCCATAGTTTTCTCGATCTAGTTGGCGAACATTCGGTTAACAAGCCGTTGATAAGTTGCTCCAGCGTTCTTGAGTCCGAACGGCATCACTTTATAGCAATAGAGTCCCAGATCGGTGACAAAGCTGGTGTGCTCCTGATCGGGTAGGTGCATCTGTATTTGATTATAGCCGGAGTATGCATCCATAAAGGATAAGAGCTCGTGTCCGGCCGTTGAATCTACAAGCTGATCAATTCTGGGAAGCAGAACACTGTCCTTGGGGCATGCTTTATTCAAATCTAAGTAGTCCACACAAGTCCACCACTTCCCGTTGGATTTTCTAACAAGTACCGGGTTGGATACCCACTCTAGATATAATGCATCTCGGATGAACCCATTCGTCTTGAGTTTATCCACCTCTTCTTTCAGGGCGGCATATCTCTCTGGATCCATAACATGCCTTTTCTGCTTGACTAGGACATGCCATGGGTCAATATTCAATGTATGGCTCGCGATGTCCGGCGAGATCCCACACATGTTTGAGTTCGTCCGGGCAAACACGTCAAGGTTTTCCTGGAAAAATTCAACCAATTCCTCTCTCATCTGTTGGCTTAGATGAGACATGACCTTTATCATTCTGGAGTCATCGTCATCATCGATCGGAACATCGATCGTCAGCTTTGCCGGGGAAGCCTGACTGTCTTTGACTTCCCTTTTATTATCATCATCTCGTGGATCTAGATCCTTTAGGAACTGGTTGTGGCGCCCGGGCCTAGGCCCAGGCATTAGTTGTCAATTGTCGGTAAAACGGACGCAGAGAGATTCCTCTACGTCCTTGCCCTTCCCTTTCCGCTGTGCCTCCGGCAGCTCAGCAACATAACAGGCGCGTCCAGCCACCTGATCTCCCTGAACAACTCCAACCCCGTTGTCAGTGGGGAACTTAAGAGTTAAACACCAAGGGGCAATAGATGCCTTGAATTCAGCCAGGGTCGGTCGGCCCAAGAAAGCATTATACGGTGAATTGATATCCAATACAATGAACTGTAACATCTGGACTCTCCGGCGGTCACCGATTCCCAACTCCACCGGTAATTTCACCTTCCTAGTAGGTATAGTTGCACTTCCATTAAAACCGTGTATGCGAGACTGACACGGCTTTAAGTCCTTCGCTTCCATCTTCATCTGATCGTATGCTCGTTTGAAAAGAATATTCACGAAACTTCCACTGTCCACTAAGATCCTCTTCATCCAAGCAGGACCTATTTGAGCTGATATGACTAGTGGATCAATGGTGGGGGCTTCGACTCTATCGGCATCCCTATCTCGGAAAACGACGTCATCTGTCATCGTCTTTTGTTGTTTAGCTGGAGCCCCATCGTCAAGATTATTGCAACATTCGAAGCTCGCATGCCTCACTGAGCTAGCATATGACTCCATTTCCTTCCAGCTCCGATCAACTGGATGAGGACCACCACTTACTGTGTTAATAACAAACCTCCAGTCAGTACGCATGGGTTCTTCCGGTCTAGCCTGATTCTGTACTTGATTCTGATTCAATAGGCCCGCACCTCCAGCCTGTGGCGCCCGGACGAATTGTTCCAACTTCCTCTCATGGATTAGTTTTTCAATAATGTCCTGTAAATGGTGACATTCATTGGCATTGTGACCATAGCAATCATGGAATCTACAGAACTTTACATGTTGAATCTACTTTTCGAACGACTGCTTCGGAGTAGGCTTCTTATATTGGCCAGTATTATAGGTCTGCAAGTACACATTCTCCAGGGATGTATTCAAAGGAGTATAGGTGTCAAACATGGGAGCTCTACGTCATGGTCCATGATTTTGATCTCGCTTCTTACCCTGACTTCCATCGCCTTTCTGCTGATTTTTCTTATTTTGTATATTTAACTGCACTTTACCGGAACTCTCACCGATTTGCTTCACAACGACGTTACTTTGAATGCCTTCCACATTGGGCCCCTCATCATCCTTCTTCCTGGATTGTTTAGCATCTTCTCTTCTTAAGAACTGGGCCACTTTAGAGTAGAAACGGTCCAGCGACGCAGGGGGTTTTCCAGCTAACCAGTTGCCAAATTCGGAATCAGGATCGATTCCTTTAGTCAACGCCATAAATATGAAATTATCATTAGGGTTACTAATATCTGCACAAGCATCATGAAATCTTTCCAGATAACGTCTGAGCGTCTCTCCCGGAGCTTGAGTGATGTTGGATAAGGTGTTAACATCCTTAGGTCTTGTGACGTGCATACGAAACTGTTCGATGAATTTCGTAGCTAACTGATCAAAGCATGAAACATATCAGGTCAGTAGGCGAGTAAACCACATGGTTGCGATACCTCCGAGGGAGATAGGAAAACTTCTGCATTTGACCGCATCGTCAGCTCCTGCGGCATTCATAAGCCATTCAAACTTTAAGATGTGTTGGTTAGGGTCTTAACTCCGTTCATAAATAGGTAAAGTTGGCATTCTGAATCAACGGGTCGGTTTAGCATAAAGGATGTCATTAGTGAAGGGTGTATGACTCTGGGAGATTCCCTAGTCATCATTGGAGAGGCTCTGACTTTCTCGAATCATCTGACGGATCATGGTCGGGATGTCTGGCATCTAGACATTCGGAGCATTCTAGGCCAAGGTGTTGTCGGATTCCACAATGCAAGGATGGCCCGGGCATGGTCGACGGTCCATGCCTCGCCTCCTTTGCTCCAAGTCTTCGGGCACATAGGGTTCAGGAGTACGGTCTTATTGACGAAGGTTCGGATTTGCTCGGTTCTGATTGTCAACTTCCAAGTCTATGGCGGTGGCGGCACGGTTATCAACAGTGTAATAAAAAATTGCCCCTCCCCAGGAGGAGGGTCCAACCTGGTGACTTGCAGAAGGATTAGATCCCGCTTGTCCAAGGTTCAGAGTGCGCTGATGCCCGGGAGCTTGCACATAGCTTCCATCTAGCCGTGGACGTGTAGATCTATGATTGTAATCAGAGGAAGCTGAGCTTTCGATGGATGAGTAGGAAGCTTGGTCCCTTCTGGATCTCCTTCGTCTTTCCTGATTTAGTTGGCTGGTTAATTCCATGTTGGCACGAATCTGCTGGGTAAGCTGTTGGCGGCTTTGGGTCAGTTCTTGCATTAACATCTAGAACTCCTCCCTGGTGACAGGGCCTTGTGGATCTGAAGGTCCAGCTGAATTCTGACCTGTAGCGGGCAGTTGTGCAGGGTTCTGTCTATCTCATCCTTCCTGATCTGCAGCAGCTGAGGTGGTCCTAGTGGTAACCATGATGAAAGATGTAGCTCCTTCCTAGATTTGATGCAATCTGAATAGGACGGAATAACTACTGGATATGAGATCTGGATCTTTTCCTTAGATTCTTTCAATCTAATGACTGTAGTAGATCCAAAGAGCAGGAGAAAAGCTAGGTTTTCTCAGTGAAAGCACCAAAGTGTTTGTACCAAAATTAGGCATAACACTTTTCGCACGTATTTGAAGAGATTAAAAATGAATAATATAAATGAAAAATGAGGTTAATCTAACAAACACGCCAAAAACAGACAAATGGAAGTATAAGAACACGGAGATTTAGAGTGGTTCGGCATTGTAGCCAACGCCAACTATAGAAAGTTTGCGGTTTTATTGAGGATTCTCGCTGGTTACAACCGATTACAACAGTACATTCAAGATACAATGGAGATTTTGGCAGAGTATTGACGTAGAAGAGTCAAAAGTCCCGTTTCTGAAGGCCTAGGACTGCTATTTATAGGTGTAGGCTAAAAATATCCAGCTAAAATCTCAGAAGACTCCTTCTCTCACGTGGGTGGGCTCACCAGATCGATCTATGGTTGATTGGGATCGATCCTTGATCGATACGCACTCATTTCGTATTGATCCAAAACACATCCATTTAGGTCGAGATCGATCATAGACCAAGTAGAGGTGGTACGCAAGCTCCTGTGAAAATTTGGTGGCATTTGGACTTGTAGATTTCGAGTTATGATCGATCCAAGTTTGTATTTGCAAAACACTACCGAGTTCGTATTGGTACAATTCGTACCGATGGCTTCGTATCGATGCTGGCTCGTATCGATCAGGGTGACGTGGCGCTATATTTTAGGATCGATCCACTTTTCATGCCGAGTGACTGAGTCTTCCACTTGAACGTGTTCGGTTCGCATCGATATAATACAATTCCATTCGTATCGTTCTGGGCCGTTCTTCTCGTATCGATGCTCGGTGCTCTACTTTGTATCGATGATGTGTTGCTACTTCATATCGATGGCTTTCGCTTCAGTTTGTATCGATACTTACTCATTCCTTTCGTATCAAAATTTGCTTATATGTTTCGTATTGATCACTGGCCGATCGATACGAACTGTTTGATGAGATGATCGATACGAATAGCTTTAAAGCTAAAATTGTGGAAGTTTGATCGATGTGGGCTACTGTGGGACATGAAGAGATGTGGTAGCTGATGGATACGAACCAATGCTTTCTTGAGGGATGGATACGAAATCCCATGGATACGAATGAGGCTGATTTTGATGGATACGAAGGAGGTTGAATCATGATGGATACGAAATGAGGCTTCCTTCGTGCATCTTGATCGATCACTATCTTGAGCATACGAACTCCGATTGACTTGAAATTTGGACCATTGACTTTTATAGCTTTTCTACTCATATTGCATCATTTGTAGCTCGATCCAAACTCGGATAGAATTCACCAGTATCCATAGCAGGTCTGTGTATAACAGATCTTCGGGACGGACCGTCTTTGGTTTCTAGTAGATTTCTTAGTGTCACGGCCTTGCCAAAAGGCGGGATAACAGAAAGCATGTCAAGGTAAGCGTAAGGATTTGGAGGTCCAAGTCGATAGAATAGTAAACAAGACACGAGATATGGAAGATGCAATATGAGGGGACACAAGACAAAAGATTATAGAGTGAAAATCTCGAAGATTAAGTGCTTAACTGTAATCAGATGGGTCATATGAGAGGGGAGTGTCCTGGCGTTGGAAAACTTACTATGAGGTGCTTTATTATCCTATGTTTATATATACACATATGTATGTGTAGCATATGATACGTTGATACGTGAGGAAGAGTTGCGTTCGAAATTTCGAGGAAAAAATTCTTTTAAGGGGGAGAATGTAATAACCCATAAGATTTAGATGTATATTTATTAACAGAGGAGAAATTATAATTTTTCAAGCATTAGAATTAGGCAATGGGAATTGTATCATTGCATATATCTTGTTTTTATGGTCATGATGGTATATTAGTTTGTTTGGATAGGAGTTCGTATAAAGGAGATAAACGGATTTTAAATTGTGAGTTTTGAATTGTTTAAATGGGCCTAAGGCCGTTAGGCTGAAGCGACAGTTTAGAAATTTATATAACGAGCTAAGGAGGATTTGATTCACATACATTTTAGTTATTTAACTTCTCCTGCCTCTTTCTCTCATCTCTCTCTGCCATTTCTTTTCCTCTCTCAAAACCTAAATGAAAACTCATGGGTTTATATATCAATTCGAAGATCGCAACAAGGGCTGAGTAAATATACCAATTGTTTATGGATTCAGAAACTCCGAAGGACTACAATTCTAGATAGTAAAGGAATCAAAGACTAATTGATGGATTCTAGGGCTTGGCAACGCATATATTAATTGCATGAGAGCGGTATATGTTGTTAATTGCTAATTACATTAATTAAAGGATGAATTTGGGTAATTTAGATTAGGAAATTTATATTAAAATGATTACAGAGATTAATGATGTTAATGATAATCCGATTGGATTGGTTTTCATTTAGATTGTTTATTAAATGGAAATTGTATATAATCGTAAAGACTTAAGATTTTAAAATGAATATGTTGATGACATATGATATATAAAAGGTTAGGATGCTGAAATGTGATGTTGAAGTGAAATATGAAGTGTTAAAATAGTAAACAATGAAGTAGAAATTGAATTAGAGAAGAAAGACTAAAACCTAGAATTATTTATTTGGAAATCGCCACGACCACCGGTGGACCAATGCGTGTAGATCGGTGCACCTTTTTACTGGCCAGATTGAACATAGACTAGGGCTAGAGCAATTTTACTCTAGCCAGGCCGATACAAAATAATTACTAAATAACATGTTGGTTCTTTAGTGACATTTAGGAGTGTTTAACCTATAGACACGTACTTCAATGATTGTGTGTTGTGATGAACGATTAAGTCGTGCGTAAAGGAGCCATGTTGTGTTTACCTATCCTTTACATATACGTGGGTTAGACTACAGTTATCTAACTCAGACTCTCATTAATGTTTATGTGAATAGTCAACATTTAACTATATCATGGGGTTAGTCTCTGTTTAACTAACTCTTATGTGTATCGTTGGGTTAGTATGTGTTTAACTAACTCAATTATGTTTTCTCTATTATGTGTAGACGAGTTAGTTTATGTTTAACTAACTATATTATATGTTTAAATGTTATATTGTAATGATCATCATATTATGTTTATTATAATGGACTAACTCTGGAAACGGAGGTGACACTGGTTGAGGTAAGTAAGTATAAATATTCATATGATGTTTATGAAACTATGTATCAACATATACTTTATAATATTTTTACTTACCAGACATGTGTCTGAGCCCCTCCTCATAAACTATAGGTAAATGAAGTAATCGTGATGGTGTGGTATTTGAAGATGGAGACTATGGAGATGTTTACATATGTTGTCCATTGTCTGTATACATTTCATATAGTGTGACATTATGTGTATGTATAAAGACTATGTGTAACTTATGTTGTATGTAGATGGGATTTGTTTATTTTATCTATATTGTATTTTGATCCATTCCATTGGGAGTTTTGAAGGATATAGTTAGTTAGTTCAGCACTCTATTTACTATTGTGTTTAAAATGATTTGGTTTTTCATTCTATAGCGATTTTGTGGCCATCAAAAGTCTAGTTATTACAATATATAAGTCGAGTGTACATGTGTAACGAACGCCTTTTCGATCCCCAAATGTCGATACTGATAAATCCATGGTAATCATGTGTCAAGCACTCAAGTACCGAAAAGATGAATTGTTAGGGTAAAATAAAACAAAATAAAATAGAATAAGGAAGAGAACACAGCATCAAAAACTCACAATGGAACAATAACATATAAAATCAAAAGACAGTACAATCTATCACTCTAAGATAATTAGCAATTTAGAGTTACAATCATAAGTACAATCAACAGCCTAGACAGTTATAAAAACCTATCCTTATATATGTTGATATATATAATGTATTAATGAATCGTAAATAAGAATACTACGATAGGTGAATGGAAGCATCCAGCTCGTCTCCAAAAGCTCTAAAGAACATCGATGAAAACTTGCCTTTCTCAGACTACTTGAAAGGGCACCCATGGAAATAAGGGAAATATAAAACTACGACTCAGATATAAGTCTGGTGTGAGAAACTCAAGAAATATGTGTGACATATAATAGCACCTTTTGGGACCACATGGAATACCATAACGGTTATCCCCTTAAAAGAGCTAACCATCTACTAAGTACATACTTTGATATAATAGATAATGTCTACAATATATAATATAAGGAATAAATACGGTAGTATGTGTACACCACAACAATAACTACGTATACAATCAAAACCTGCTAAGCTGCATTCGCATAATTATGTAGGATTCCATGGAGATCTCTTCGGTCTAGCCGAATCCAAACTCTATAACAGATATCAAAAACTACCTTTCGAGTGTCGTATATCTCTAGGTAGGATATACCTTAAGGTCAGGACAACTGGACCGACGGTGAACTGTATGGAACCAAGGATCAACAACTCCAATGCACAACATATCGACAAGCATACTCTAGATTTGGAGTTGATATACCATCATGAGTCAGCTAAACTCGAGATTATGCATCATACTCTTGTTTTAGTCATTTTCGATGTTGAGGCTATGTTCAGCATCGCTCATATGAGTCTTCATCACTTGAATAAAACACGAATCCCCAAATGGATTCTAGCATCTCGAATAGATAACGAACTTGTACATGGTTTCGAGCATCCCAAACAGATCTCGAATTTCAACATAAATTCCAGCATAAATCAACCGACAAATGCTAACACTGACCTCTCCCTTAGACATAACCTTAAGATAGACATTTCAACTCTATAGAATTAGTCGGCAATACAAGCTTTATAACTTAAGTTCATACCCATATAGTACTCCATTACATCCTAAGAGTATACACAAAACATCAAATTTGTTTTACTTAACAAGTATGTTTAACCTTATAAAACTTGTTTTAACTTACTGCCCTCTCAATTCAATAGTCACAAAAACTCAATTTTTATATTTTCATAAAAACACTTGGCTACAGGTTCTATAACGATTCATAAGTTTCCGACTGTCCAAAATCACAGCAAATTCTGTTTCATTTTAACAAATGAAAATTATTGGACAACATATCATAACATGATGCACATACCATACTATCCCAATGCATAGGCTACATGCATCCATAAAATAACTTAACAAAGTCCTAATTTCTTTTTAATGAAAAACTTTAGAACTAAACACCTGTGTTTTAATCCAAATCATTTTGAAATAATATATACTTATACCTTTTATATATCAAATCATGCTTTCAGGGTTAAATCAAAATACGTTTTGCTAAAACAACTCTTTAGCAAACTACTATTGTAGTTACTTTGAAACTCAAAAATGAACGTTGATGATGCTGTATTCATCACTGGAATTAATTTCAAGTGATAGAAGTGAGTTTAGTAAATCCAGACCCTACTTTTCAGACTTAACCAAAATTACTTCCAAAGCAATGTCAAATACTTCGTAAATATTACTAAATACCATTATCTCAATTATTTACATTTAAATAATACTACTAGTATTTTCCAAAACCTTAGGAACCAATTTCAAAAACATCGGAATTTAAGTTCTCAAAATATCAGTTTAAATCCTCTTCATCTGTAAACCATATTTATAAATTCTTTTTTTTATATAATATCACTTTCTTATATAAAATCTTTTCACAAATGTTTATTTACAAAACATCTTATCTTTCCTTTAGATTATAGTAAGCATATTTTACTAAATTCAACTTTTTAAAAGTTAACTTCTAACCAAATATTATCACCGAACGCCCTATAGTCAAATTGTGAGACTCAATCCATAAGGTGTTCATTTCAATACATCTACAAATACTATCTACTCAATCCATACAGTGAAAAGGTAAAACTGCTCATAAACTAATCGAGCATGACTAATCAATCAACAAATGATAACAATGCTCGTAAACTGGCTAAGAAATATTAAGCTAATCATTCTATAGAGCATAACAATGCTCATAAACTGCCCGAGAATGGCTAAGCTAATCAACGAGAGATAATTTATAAACATCATTAAACCCTACATGAATTAGACTACACTGTCAACTTAATTATATATATATAACTATTATATAGCAACTACATATACGCCCTCATATGTATAATACTTTTAACTCATGCTAGGGCATTCCATTACCCTATCTCTTAATGAGTCATACCCAACCAAAGCCAAGGTTCTCACTTAACCTTCAGCTTTGATATCATGCGGTAAAAAATGCAATTTTAATCCCTAAATGTCGACACTAATACATCCATGATATTCATGTGTCGAGCACTCAAGTGACGGAAAGAAAAATTGTTAGGGTAAGATAAAAGAAAATGAAATAGAATAAGGAAATGAACACAACATCAAAATATCACAATGGAAAGATAATATATAATATCAAAAGACCGTACAATCTATCACTCTAAGATACATAACATTCCAGAGTTACAATTGTAGGTACAATCATCATCCTGGACAGTTAAAACAACCGGTACTCACATATACTGAAATATACAATGTAGTAATGCAATGGAAATAAGAATACTATGATAGATGAATGGAAGCATCCAGCTCATCTCTAGAAGCTCCAAAGAAAATTGATGAAAACCTTCCTTTCTCAAACTACTTGTAAGAGCACCCATGGAAATAAGGGAAATATAAAACCACGAGTCAAACCTAAGTCTGGTGTGTGAAACTCAAAAAATATGTGTAACATATAATAACACCATTTGAGACCGCATGGAATACCATAGCGGTTATCCCCTATAATGAGCCAACCATCTATTACGTACATACTTTGATATAATAGATAATGTCTAGGGTGTAGAATATAAGTAAGAAATAACTGTGTTATGTGTAGGCCACAACAATAACTATGTATACAATCAAAACCCACTAAGGCACGTTCACATAATTACGTAGGATTTTCATGGAGATTTCTTCAGTCTAGCCATATCTAAACTCCATGACAAGGATCAAAAACTACCTTCCGAACGTCGTATAGCTCTTGAATATACCATAAGGTAAACACAATTGGCCCAACGGTGAATTATATGGCACCAAGTATCAACAACTCCCGCGCGCAACATATCGATAGGCATACTCTAGATTTAGAGTTGATATACCCTCATAGGTTAGCTAAACCTAAGATTGCACATCCTACTCTGGTTTTAGTCATTTTCGATGTCGATCGAGGTTATATTTGTCATCTCTCACCTGAGTCTTGATCACTCAAATAGAACTCAAATCCCCAAATGGATTCCAGCATCTCGAATAGATTACGAACCTCTACATGATTTCAATCATCTTTAGTAGATCTTGAATCTCCACATAGATTCTGGCATAAGTCGATCAACAAATGCTAACATTGACCTCTCCCTTGGACTTAACCTTTGGATAAACAGTTCAACTCTATAGCATTAGTATGAAATGCTAACGCTAACCTCTCCCAGGACTTAACCTTAGGATATATAATTTAGCTCTATAGCAATTCACTACACAACTGCTTCCAGAACATAGATCGCGTATATGGTTTTGAAGTGGTCACAGATTCGAGTCATCTCATATAAATGCACTCCCCTGGCTTACTGGATACTCCAAAACCAATCGATAGATTTTGGTTACCTCAACCCCGGTTCTTTTAGAAATAAACATACAATGCATAAGGGTGGAGATCGTCTCCTATCCAGACGGATTTCCTTATCATTTATCCTAGAAGAGCAAGACGAGTTTATACGTACGGTATAGCACCTTCGAAGATAACTATATCTTATATCCCTCACATTTCTTTTGTATATTTCCTAAATTATTTTTGTCAATTTTGATAGTCGACTAATGGACTATCAAGTACAAGATAGGTGATCGTAAATGGAAACCAAGTTTCGTATATTCATCACGTTTTTGATCTTCTCTTCTCACACTATCCCTCGATAAGGATGGAGCCGGAGATTAGAACACTATTGCTTCTACACCCTATTCGAACATCATTCTTAACTCTCACAAATAAACAAGCCTACTTCATCGGCTTTTAGTGCTATGTATACAACTAAATACTTTTCATAAACAAGGAAACAAATAAAGCATGGTCAAGTCACACAAAACACGATTAAGTCACACAAATTATGATTGAGCTACTTAAGCAACTCCTAATCCCTTCCATTTAATTAATCCTTTTATCAATTAAAAACTTCTTCATAAATACTTGTATATATATTTAAAATACCTTCACAAAAGATATATATATATATATATGTGTACACTACTATTCACTATTCATTTCTACATTTTTCAATACTTAGAAATGTATTTATATTCTTATCCCAAATGGTATAAGAATATTCACAAATTTTAAAAAAGATTTCACATTTACACAAGCATACTTTGATTAGATAAAAACAATTGTCATCAAAACATCGTTATTATAAACCTAAAACCATTCCTTTACAATTATCTTTAAAACATCCTATTTAAAGATCAAATTACTTTACTAAGTAAAATCAAAAAGGGTTGAAGACCAATGTTATTAACACATTGTCACAACAAACCCAAAACCAATTTTATACTCGTTATCATCTTTATAAACATTCATTTAATGATCTAAGTTAATATTCAGTCAAGTTCGGTATTCAACTAATCGACTATCCACTTAAAAACGATTGCATATAGAAATCAAGATTTGTATATTTAACACATTTCCGACATTCCAACTTATACTATCTCTCAAGAGTGAAGCAAGGTAAGTTAGGGCTCTGGTTGCATATTAAAGCCTTTCCTAGACACTTCATTCTTGACTCTTACAGATAGACAAGTCTACCTCATCGGCTTTTAGTGTTAAGTATAGTATTAATGACTTCCCATAAACGAGTGATTAATCGGCACGATAAACACATTTCTAACATTCTCGACTTAAATATTCCTCGATCAAGAGTAAAGCCGTAGGTTAGAGGAGTATTACTTCTAAACCCTACTCGAACGTCAATCTTAACACTCATAAATAGATAGCCTACTTATAAGCATAGTTAATTAATTTCAAACAAGTTGTTAAACAAAACACGATTTAGCTATTAAGCAATTCCTAACCCCTTTCTAAATCCTTTATTTATAATTTGAAACCTTATTAGAAATGATATATGTAAGTATAGTAATTTACTTATAAAACTAGATATTTAATAAAACAATTTAAAAGAAATATTGTATTACATAAGATATTTATACTTTAATAAAAATTAAACAGATTTTATGAAATCAATATAAACTTAAAAATACTTTTATAATACTTTAAAATACTTATGATAGGTTTTAAAACATTTATTCAAAATATTAATTTAAAATAACAAGTTTATAAAATATTTAAAAACTTGGAAAAACTGTGTTTTTCTTATATTTAAAAGTAAACCCTTTATTTTACAAATGCATAACCAATTTATAATAATTGATAAAAATATCAAACCACTTTTATAATACTCTAATTAGAGTTAGAAAATACTAGAAAAAAGAATGAAACCAAAAACATAATTTTAAAGTCTTTTCCAAACCTTTAAAGTCCAAAAACAAAGGCTAAACGAGGCAGTTTTGCACAAGTGGAAGTTTGACCACTTTTCGATATGTTACTTAACCTTTTCTCATCCAATATTTTTATAGAAGAAAAATACATAATAAACATAACAAATATGGTGAGAATATCTTAAGGATCTTTCTACAAAGTTCCATTGAAATTGCCGAACACAAGGCAATTCCTAAGTGCATCGATAACGACTATCGCTATAAAAGCACTTTTAAATCTAAGATCAATCTAAACCAAAGTTTAGTTACAACCTATGAGCTTTATTTCAAGGCAGTGCTACAATTCATACAAGCCCACTCAAGTCCATACATATGGATTACTATGTCATTTGCTTTCAAAGCAAGAATGAATAAATATTACAACAAATATCAATATCCATTCAATCACAAATAAACAAACAATCACAAGCACATATACACAATATATTTTCATTCAAGGTAGTGAGTTAGCTCACCCAAAATCCATGCTAAAACCAAGCACAAGCACCCAAGAACATAGAACCACTTCCTACCATCACCAAACATTCAAAGTTTCCATCTTTAGTCCAATTTAGTGCTCGGCCTCCTTCCCCCTTCCTTTATTAATCATGGCCTCTCATAAGCATCTCGCTTCTTCTTCTTTTCTTTAACTTTGAGATTCTAAACCATGTAGCCATGTTATGTTAGAGCCATTGCCAAAGTTTGGTAGAAATTTGAGTTGCTTTACTATGAGTTTGTGAAGAGAGAAAAGGCTTGAATACTTTAGCTTTTTCTCACAAAACCGTAGGAATAAAATTATGAAATGAAGGAGATATGTTCTAAGGACTTAAATAAGGTAAAATGACCTCCTTTTCCCTTTCTTTACATGTCCAAAACACCCCTTCTATATGCCTAGCCCATGTGCAAATCACTTCTTCTTTTCACCTTTACATCTCTCACTTAACACTTAAGACTTTCGTTAAATGCTCATTTTCCAAAGTATCTTCCTTATCTTGTTCCCCTACCTTATTTTAGTAAAGATAAACTAGAAAAATATTTTTATTACTTATTAATGATATCCTAAGTGTTTTAGTGTATGCAGGAAAGTTAGAACAGCTTCTGGTGAATAAAATGTTGTTTATCGATAAAACGATTTTCGGTCACATCATCGATATTTCTTTGAAGTATTTATTTTTGTAAAAAAATTTCCAAAATAATTTTACCATCATTATTTATTAATTAAAAGGGGGTTAACAAGGTTATTAAATCAATTTAATCATATTATATCCAAAATTCAAATATTTAACTAATTCAAATATTTAAACTGGAAGTGTCTGAAACCCATAGATTTATATATAAAATCGAAGAACACAATAGGGGCTAAGCAAAGATACCAATTTTTCATGGATTCGAAACCGTAAAGGACTACAATACTGGATAACTAAGGAATCAAAGACTAATATATGGATTCTAGGGCTTGGCAACACAATTCGGTGAATGGGAATCATTATTGATGATATATTAATTGCATGAGAGTGGTATTTGTTGTATGATTGCAAATCAGGTTAATTAAATGACAAATTTGGGTAATTTAGATTAGGAAATCGGTACTGAAACAATTACGGAGATAGTTATGCTGATGATAATCCAATTTGAGTTAGTTTTCATTTAGATTGTTTATTAAATGGAAATTGTATATAATGGTAAAGATTAAAGATTTAAAATGAATTTGTAGGTGACATATGATATAAGAAAGGTTAGAATGGGGAAATGTGATGTTAAAATGAAATATGAAGTGTTAAAAAAGTAAACAATGAAGTAGAAATCAAATTAGAGAAGAAGGACTAAAATATGGAATATTTTGCTTATATTATGTCATGCTTTGATAGTTTGAAGGGTTATATGCTTTTTGGTGAAATTATTAAATTTATTCATGAAATTTAGTGATATATTAGAGTTGGAAAACCTATCATATGACACCCAAAAGACTTCAAATTTTAGTATGATGTTTGAAACATAATTTTAGAAGTGGGCTTTTGATTTCATAATTTTCCAAGCAAGTATGAATTTTCTATGAATTTTTAAGTGTTGAAAATGGGTTATTTTGGGTTTTAATTACTAAAAATAATTAAACAAAGGTTCTGGCCTAGAAAATTTTTACATGTTGGAAAATATGATTAATTTGGTTTACCGTGATTTTTAGGGATTTCTCTCAAGTGTTTAAATATGATTAATAAATTGTTTTAAGCTAGAAGGACTTAATTGTTTTACTAAGATGTTAAAATTAAGGGTTAAAATGTAAAAAGTTTTTTACTAAAATTCTTGTATGGGGCAGATTTCTAGTAAAAAGAGTTGATAAAGTTTTGTTATCCAATAGAAATTTGACAATAACAGGGGTTGGTAGAAAATAAATTGCTTTTATAATTAAATTTGCAGTTTTCATGAAAATTACTATTTGGCCACGTCGATATTGACGACGTCGTCGTCTATCTCTTCGCCTTCCAACGTCTTTGACGTTAACTAAGATAATACTTAGGATATTAATATGAATTGGTATGGAAAGAATTGATCTGGGTCGAAGTCGAAGACGCAGCATTAAAGGTGATGAGATAGTCTTCGACGGTGACATTATCGATGAGGTTTAAGTGCTGCATTATGTATAAATGGCATGTCACTGCTTATTTTAATAGATTTGCCGACCCTAATACTTTGGAAGAGTTTATAAAGACTGTAACGACCCGCCATTTTGCACCATTCGTATCCATTATAAGTGTATAGGTAGACACTCATGCTGGAGTTAAATTGCTCAAAATACCGCGTTGTTAATTTAAATTTGGCAAAACTGAACATATACAGTAAATAAATAATCACAGATCACAGACACAGAGTAATAAGTGCAGCGGAAATAAAAGAGATAGTAGTTCATGAAGCTACTATGTAAATGTATGAGATACATCAGAGTTTACAACAGAAGAGTAATACGATACATCAGAGTTAAACCAGATACAACGGAAGAGTAACATGATACATCAGATACAAATCAGAATACATCACTGGAATCATCAAATACTGAAAACAGAATAGATGGCTGGATCTTCAAGCAAAGCTCCAACTTCAAAGGTGAGTCTCGAATACTGGTACACTCAGTCTGACCCGAGCGTAAAGCAAAAACACAAGACACTCGAGTCAGGATTAACATTCTTATATCATTAAATCCAACTCAAGTGAAATAGCAATTGAAATACAAGTAACTCAAAGGATGTTTGGAATAACCATCCTTTAAGGATCCGTTAAACTATCTACTATGTAGTAGTGTACGATAAGTAGATAATGTCTATTAGTAATAATAAGATATCAAAATAGCGTTAAGTCATGGCCCATTCCACCCTTAACACATTTTTATTCCCAAAAGCATATACAAGACCGTAGTTTCCCCAAAACCGGAAGTCACCAGAGGGCAATCCATATACTAAAGGTACAAATCAAAATCGTAGTGGTCGCGTATAAATGGAATACCAGTATGACAAGGCACATGAGGCAATACCCAAGGTAGTGATACTACCGTTCGCCTGATCCGGACTGGTGAGAACGCAACGCCGCAGCGCCCGCAACACCGTGAAACAACACTCCCAAAATCAAGGGTGCACCAATCGACAACAAGTATAAGTAGTTCGAAGAAGTGTGTCCACTTGAGGTAGCTAATCCTCCATTGGCCCGGCACAGCTCCTGTTTTAGTCATTTCCAATTTGACACAAGTGTCAAGGCTATCCATTATCGTTCTCTTTCTTCAGTCATCACGTACATCAATCCAACCACTTCATTCTGGATCATCACTCCGCGTATAGTTATTAAAGTGGTTTTCGGTTTAGATAGAGAGTATATCCACAACCAAATTCCGGTCTCTTTAATAACTTCCGTAATTATTACACCGATTGGTCGTTTATTTATTTCAAAACCAAATCAAATTCAATTTCAATTTCAATTCGTAAACCAACATTTCATTTGTCTTTCTAAATCAATTTCCAATATTTACGTTTCAAAACTTCATAATTACCATTTCAAAATCTTATAATTCAATTTCAATTCAAATATTGATTCAAGTTCGAATATCAGTTTCATTTCAAAATCATTTAAATTAATTTAATTTAACATTCAAATCAATTTAAATACATTAATCGATTTCATTTAATATTCGTTAAGTAAATTTGCCATTCAAACAATTTCTATTAAATTTCCAATTCATTAAATCCATTATTCAAATTCAACTTCATTAAATCAAACTTAAAATTTTGAATTAAATTCAATTCGTCAAATCAATTCTTTCAATTACAAGTCTTACATTAATTCCAAAAATATCACATTTTCATTTCTTGTTAAAGAAATTCCATTTCACTTATTTACTTACTTAAATAATTTTCCAAAACTTAATTAATAAAGAAACTCAATTTCAATTATTTACGAAGTAAAATTCACTTATTCAAAAGTTCAATTTTTCTTATTAAGAATTCAATTTTATTTAATCATTAAATAATTCATTATTAAATAATTCAAAACTTAATTATTAAATAATTTCAAAGTTTAATAATTTCAAACTTAATTATAATTTCAAACTTAATTATTAAATCATTTCAAACTTTAATAATTTCAAACTTAATTATAATTTCAACTTAATTCAATCATTTCTCAAATTAAACAACATTCTTTCATAAATTACATTGTTAATATTTTGTTTCAGATTATTAAATATTAACATTTTTCTCTTCATTAAAATTCAAATTTCAACTTCATTTCAAAACCATATTATTTATTCAAATAAGATCTTCGTTTTATTTTAAATCAAATTATTGACCAATCGGGTTTTATTTAATTTCCTATCCTAGGTCAAAGTTCAATTTTTGGGTATTTATCATTTCAACCCGATTCCAATTCAATTAAAAATCAAAGCATAGTAAAGGGAACTTGCAGTGTGATAACTGGGATGGTGTCAAAGTAAATAAACAAGCAATAACAACAATCAATAACAATCCAATAATTAATTCAAATAATCCCGAAATAACCGTATTAATTCGCATTGTTATTTGTACGAATTAATAAAATTATCTCTAGAATCTACACTATCATTTCATGTAGATTAAAGATTATATTACACTAATATTTATACGGTTCTTCAATTGTCATTCGATTTCAATTTTAACACTACAACAATTAATCAAATATACGTTCAATGGTTCAAAGTGTAATTATCACTATTCTACATGTCAATTAATTTAACAATTAAAAGGGGTCATACTATACAAATGTTAGTTAATCAAATTTAACATTTAATTATCCTATAACAAGTTCAATTTTATACTGTTTATCATTTTAACATTAACAATTTAACGTCCACTAGAAACATCAACAATAAATCAATTATCAGCCAAACTGTATTATCATTGCATAAAAAAAATTAACAGATAATGGTGTCAGATGTCACAGGTGAACTGATATAGGCAATAGCATATATAACAGTGTAATTAACTAACAGCAGCATATTTCAATTGTCGTTTCAATTGAAATCAAATTTAATAAATAAAAGAACGTTAATCGTGAGTGAGTGCTCACCTTTTTACGCTGAAGTTTGCAAGGCAAACACACAAACAAAAATCCGGAAAGCACGAAAGCACGACTAGACACAATTCTGATTTGAATGGATAGAGAGCCTTGATATTTATCTTGTAAACAATAACCAAAACAAGACAATATACACATAAATATTCAACACAAAACAATGTTGAAACAATTTTAAATAAGGAGCAACAAAGAAATAGATGACTTGACCTTGCCTCAACCATTCAAGTGCTTGGCCATGACATCATTTGGCTCAGCCATGATCAGGTCTAGACCTGAAATACTCATCCAATGGTCAGCAAAAAGAAGGCAAAACAATGGAATGATGATGGTAGGAGTTACACATGAAGGAGATAAAGAGTCAAGGCCAAAAGGAGTGGTTTTGGTGCACACTAGGCTCGGCCTATGGCCTATAGGGGCTCGGTCATGCATGGTTCAGGTCAGGTCAGAGGAGAGGCTGATGGTTAGGGGTCAGGTCATGATGGTGGTGGAGCTAGGGAAGGTGGCCAAGGCAAGCTATGAAGGTGATGGTGGCATATAGGTCAGCTAGGCATTGTTTTGTGGAGTTTTGCAATGTTTTTGTGGTGCTTTGTTCAAGGAATGGTCATGGAACTTCTAGGTCAGAGGAGAAGGTTTATTGGTCGTGGATTAGGTGGGGAAGCAAGTGGTGGTGGTGGTCGGAGGAGATGGTGGTGGCTAAGGCCAAGCAAGGCATGAAGAATCAAGGCAAAATCAAGCAAAAACAATGGAAAAAGAAGAGAAAAAGTAGAAAAATTTGGAGAAGCCATTACCAAAATTTCAGAAATTAGTTAGGCCGAAATTTTTGATGGAATGAGAAGTCTTTTACGTGAAAAACAAAGATAAAACACACGGCTACAAAAGAAAATGAAAAGGCCAAGGCAAATGAAGAGTTTAGGCAATGAAAAGTCACACAAGTTAAAGCGTAAGTCCTTTCAAATTTCCTTTTCTTTTAAATCAAATAAAACAAATAAAAATAAGTAAATGAATTACAGAAATGAAAACAAAACAAAATAAAATAATAAATAAATAAATAAATTTAGGAAAATAGGAAAAGAATTAAAGAAATTGCTTAAATATTGAAAACAGGGTCCAGAAATTACAAATAAATCACCATTGGCTTTGGAAAATATCTACTTCATTTAAAAATATGTTCTAAAGAAAAAATTTGAAATAAATAATTCATTTATCATTTATAAAGTGAAATAAATAATTAAATTTAGAGAAAATAGAAAAAGAATAAAGAAATAGTCTATTTAATTAAAACAAGGCTTAAAATTACAAATAAAACATCACTAGCTTTATAAAATTTCTATTTCACTTTAAAACAAATAAAAGTCAAATAAGTAAAATAAATGATGAACAAAATAAAGTGGAGATTAAATAAAATAAGTTCTTAAGGAAATAGAAAAATAAATAAAGATTTTCTTTAATTAATTGAAACTGGAAATTAGAAATTATAAACAAAATACAACTGACATTGGAAAATGTCAATTACACTTTGAAAAATGTTTTAAAACCAAAATATATACATAACAAGTTATTTTACCCATATATATAAACATAAATTAGAACATTAAATGACCAAATAAAATATTATTTGTGTAATTTAAAATAAACAATTTAGTTAAATACAGCAAATTACACACAATATTCAAAAGGGCGTAACTTTCACATTATAAACCAGATTTCAACGAAACGAAAAGCAGTATTATTAAAATTTTATTTACTTTCATAATAATAGATAAAATTCAAAAATTCAAACTTTTTAACATTTTAAATTAAAAGTCAAAGTTTGAACATATTGACCAAAATTCATATTTCTTGAAAATATTATATTTGTTCATGTTTGGGATTATAATTCACATACAAAACATAATTAATATTTAAAATAACAAAATTTTCCATTTTAATAAATAAAATAAAGTTTTTAAATCAGGAAATTCAATTTAAAATAATTACAAAATACAGGGTTGTTACAAAGACGATAATAATGTTGCACAGTTTCGAGAAAGGACTCCGCATTTTATCACTTCGACCCTAATGGTTATCGCTTTTATCCTTTAACATTTAATTATTGTTTTCGAAGAGGCTATGTTGTCATTCCTAATGGTTATGACTCTAATAGAGCCGCTATTTTAAGGCAGTAAAGTCGAGATTAATGACTTTGAACTTATTCTTTTAAAGGTATTAAATTATATAAACCAAGTTTTACTCTCTACGACTTCGATGCTATAAGATTGCGAAGTTTATATCTTCGGCCTTTGGCCTTGTGTTTGAAAAATTAAAAGCTTTAACTTTGTTTTATGTTAAAGAGGGCGAAGATCCCTAAGGCGAAGAGGTCGCTGAGCTTCATTATTATTTGAGGTTTTTGGTTTTGGCCTTGTGGCCTATGTTTTAAGGGGCGAAGACCGTCTATGACTTCGAACTTCATCAAATGGTTTATTAATGCATATATATCATGGCACAATTATTTTAAAATAAAATAAAGGGCTATTATTTCCCTTGTTCTAAATATGATTTCAAGGTTAAATCATTTATGAAAAAAGGTATTTTCAAAGAAATAATATGGGTATTTAACCTAGAATTTTACCAAAGAAATTATTATTCCTATCACTTTTGGATAGACTATGATAGGATAAAATTTACTCAGAGATTAGAAAACAAGATGGGATTGGTGTAGGGTAGCGCCTTATATTTCAGCTGTTAGCCCCTAGTTGATATTAGTCCGAAATTTTAGTGCATGCGACATTGTCGAAGGTAAGACAAAAAGTAGGTTTATGCATAGAAAAGAATTCATCAAAATAAGATAGGTTATAGGTTGACCTGAATAACCTTTAGGTTTATATTATGTCATGTTATGATAGTTCCTCGAATGGTTATATGTTATTTGGTGAAATTATAGAATTTATTCATGAAATTTAGTGATATGTTAGAGTTGAAAAATCTATCATATGACATCCAAATGACTTGAAATTTTGTATGATTTTAGAAACATTATTTTAGAAGTGAGTTTTTAATTTCATAATTTTCCAAACAAGTATGAATTTTCTATGAATTTTCAAAGTGTAGAAAATGGGTTTTTTCGGGTTTTAATTATTACGAATAATTAAATAAAGTTTCTAGCCTAGGAATTTTTATATATTGGAAAATATGATTAATTTGATTTATTGAGGTTTTTGGGGATTTCTCCCAAGTGTTTGAGTATGATTAATAAATTTTTTAAGCTAGAAGGGCTTAATTGTTTTATTGAGATATTAAAATTAAGGATTAAAATGCAAAATGTTCTAGTATTAAATTTCTTGTATGCGATAGATTTCTAGTAAAGAGAATTGATAAAGTTTTGTTATCCAATAGAAATTTGACAAATAATAGGGGTTGGTAGAAAAGAAATTGTTTTTACAAGTAAATTTGCAGTTTTCATGATAATTACAATTTTGCCACGCCGACAATGACGACGTCGTCATCTATCTCTTCGCCTCTCAACATATTTGACGTTAATCGGGATAATACGTAGGATATTAATGCGAATTGGTATGGAAAGGATTGATCCAGGTCGAAGTCAGAGACGTAGCATTAAAGGCGATGAGACGGTCTTCGATGATGACATTGTCAGTGCCATGTTTTGTATAAATGGCATGTCATCGCTTATTTTAATAGAGTTGCCAACCCTAATACTTTCAAAGAGGTTTATAGGGACGATAACGACGCCGCACAGTTTTGATAAAGGACTCTGCATTTTATCACTTCGACCCTAATGGTCGTTGCTTTATTCTTTAGCATTTAATCATGGTTTTCGAAGAGGCTATGTTGATGTTCCTAATGGTTACGACTCTATTGGAGCCGCTATATTAAGGCAGTAAAGCAGAGATTAATGACTTCGACCTTATTCTTCTAACGGTATTAAATTATATAAACCAAGTTTACTCTCTTCGACTTCGATGCTATAATAGTGTGTAACGACCCGGTAATTTTAACGATTTTAATAAAGTAATTAACTAAATTTTTGCTTGAAAATAAACAATTAAATTTAGAAATGAAAATTTAATATTTGGAATACGTCTATTTTAACATAGCAAATGGCAGATTTTCATTGGAAAATATATAAGTTTGTTTTGTTGTGTAATTTTCAATTTCGATTTATATCAGTTAAATTGATGGAAATAAAATATCTTTGAAACCTGAATATTTTTATATAATAAAATTTTAAATCATTTTCTGAGTGAGACGTCATATTCGTTTCGCCAAATTTGGACTGCTCTAGCACCGTTTATTTATTTTTGGCAGCATTTTCGGCAGCGAAAAATCGAGCTTTGATAGGATGGTCGTATCGTTGATATATGTGTACCATTTTGTTCATCTCGTCGTGCTGATCTCCGCAGTATATTCATTTGGGCATTTCAACGTCCGGTACGTAGCAAAATCTGCAAAACGATTTCCGTATCGGTTCCATATTTGACCCTTTTGGTTTCCAGATGGCCTTTGGTTTAACCACCGTGTAAAACTGAATGGTCACTAGCCATAAATATTCCTGAATCCAACGTATTGACCTTTGTTATTCC
The DNA here is from genome assembly GCA_030737815.1 of Allium fistulosum. Lineage (NCBI taxonomy): Eukaryota > Viridiplantae > Streptophyta > Magnoliopsida > Asparagales > Amaryllidaceae > Allium > Allium fistulosum. Next base: position 1,443,244,040 of record CM060903.1, on the reverse strand, counting down.
ACCATTTCACTTATATTTCCTGGTTCATTTCATATACTTTCATTCTCTTCACCGTACTTTTCTTTGTGCTGTCATACCATAAAAAAAATTATGTAATCTATGTTTATAATTTTGTCGCCTGTTATCTCCTTCTTCAATTCTCCTTCTCTCCTCCCTTCGATCTCGCTCGCGTGTAACTCCTTTACCCTCCGCAACGACCTGACACGCCACCTCCTGACAACTTGACCTCGCCTGACACACACATAGTCGACCTTCACCCATTATGCCGCATCCCCTTCATGAAATTTCATGCAAATCTGCTCCTTAATCACCTACCCACCGAAAGCCTTGTTCATTTTTCCAACACCCCGCCATCCAAGAACAGCCACCAAATGCCATCTCGTTCGTCTGTACTCCCATCCGCAACCCGCCACTGCTTCCACCCCAACCTTGAACCCGAGCAAACATCCACCTAGCACTCCAACAACCGTGCACACAGAACCTCCAACGGCAATGCAATTCCCTTCCGCAATCCCAGACAATGGCCGAACTACCATAACTGTATACGATCCAGTCAGCCTCGCCCAGATAGCCATTTGGCCCTCACCAAGCCTCTCCGCCCATTGGCCTTCCTACGTCGCCTTGTTTCGACCATCGCAGCCATATACCTACAGCCGAACACACAACCCAACTTTGCTCCATTGCCCTACTTCCAACCACGCAAGCTTCCTTCTCCGCCCACCATAGCCTGTCACGGCCATGCACAGTCAACAGCTCCCTCTCCTTTCACCGCACCCAGTCCTCCATCAAGCCACCTTCCTCCGGTCGAACCACCTTGTCACCAAAACCCGAAGTTATTTCCTTCCTCCACCCCATGCAGTGTTCGTGCCGAGCCTCTCCGCTTGTTCACACATCAGACAGCCTTCTTCCATATCTCTTTCCACCTCCTCCCTTGTTTTGCAGCCTTCCCTCCCCTAATAAATAGTGTATATTTACTTGTTTTCATATATGTATAATGTTTGTATATATATATATATATTAGTTTATATATATAATCTGTCTGTTTATATATGCATAAGTTTATATAAGGGTTATATGATCTGTTAGTTATAAAATATAAGTTTATACAAGTTTGTTTTATATCTGTTCCTATATTTAAATTTGTTGTAATAACTTTTATATGTATATGGCAGTGTAGATATGTATATATATATTGTCAGTTTAAATTTTGAATATAATATATATATAAGTATGTTGATTTTAAATAAGTATATATATAAGTATTGATTTTAAAATATAATATGTATATATTTTAAATATATATGTTTAAATTTAATAATGATCTTGATATATATATATATATATATATATATAAAGATTTTGATTTTAATATATATATATGTTTTAAATTTAATATTGATTTTCAAATATATATATATATATATATATTATAAAGATTTTATTTTTAAATATGTGCTTTAAATTTTAGACATTAAAATATATAGCTATATATATTTGTTTCATCGGATCCATCGAGTTCAAAATCATGCCAGCTTCACTTTGCTTTGCTTCAGATTTGTCGTAGAGTTCGTGATTCAAAAATTCATAGCTTCTTGTTGTTCTCTAGCATCGAAAGGTGAGCAATCACTCACGATTAACATTCTTATATTTAGTAGATTCAATTCGCATGAAATGACGATTGAAATATGCTGTTAAATTTGAATTGTTAAGTTATTTAAATGTTAAATATGATATGCCATTATATGCAATTGTTTACCTATGACAGATGACACCATATCCTATTGTATATATTTAAATTTGTTACTGACGATATATGCATGCTGTTGATATGTTATATTATTATCATATTTTTTCTCACTCTGCAAGTTCCCTGTTAGTTTAGAATTCCATATGGGTTGAAATGATACATACCTGAACGATATTATAGATTAAGGTAAAATCTTTATGGGTTGAGATGATAAACCCAAGCAATTTTCATTGATTTCAAAATTTTGGGATTACGGGTTGAAATATACCCGTAAATATTAAATTTAAATTGCGGATAGAAATGATAAACATCTGTATCACTTGACCATAGGATAGAAAATTATATACGGGCACCGTTGGTTTATATTTTGAAAATGATTTCCAAAGTTTGAAAGGAAATATATGGGTTTTAATAAATACTGATTTTAAATATAATATAAAGATTTTATTTTAATATTTGTGTAAAATTTAAATTTTTAAAGTATATGTTTGGAAATTTTAAATTTATAAGTAAAGTTTTGAGAAATGTAGATTTTAAGATTTTACTTATAATTTTATTATTTTTAAATATATAAGATTTGATTTAATAATATTTAATATAATAAAATTTAATAAAAAATTATTTTAATAAATATATATATATATATATGTTTTAGTATTTATTTAAGGTTATGTTAATATATTAAAAATAGATTTTGTAATAACTTTAATAAATAAAGGTTGGAAAGATAAATCAAGTTAATTTGTAATTTAACTTGTTTGAGAATTGAATATAAATAAGAATTGATTGGAACTTATTGATTTTGAGATTTTTAAAGATATGATTTTATAGTTTGATAATTTGATATTGATTTAAATGCGATTAAATGAATATTTTCAAATTTAAATAGAATTGAAATTGAATATTTAATTTTGATTAAAAATTTTAATTTGAGATTTTATTTTAAGGTGATTAAATGAATATTTTCAAATTTAAATAAAATTGAAATTTATTATTTGATTTTGATTTGAATTTGTAATTTAAGATTTTATTTAAATGTTATTAAAAATGACTAAGTGAATATTTTCAAATTTAGATAAAATTTAAAATTGAAATTTTGGAAATATAAATGAAGTTTATCAAATTGAGTTATTGTAAATTGTTTGAATATGTAAACTTTGAAACCTATTGGATTGGAAGTGATTTAAATTTATAGTCCAAACCTGGATTTATAATCGATATAAATTAAAAATGGTTTTAAATGAGAATTTGAATAGAACCTTTAAAGTTGATTTGAAATTTTGAATTGAGATTAATTTAAATTGGAATTTGGAATTAAGTGATTTGAATTAATTTGTGAAGATGGAGGAAACAATTCTAATTTGAAACTATTTTAGATATAAAACTCCTTCTGATATATGAACCATTTTAATATATAAACTATTTTAATCTATAACCTATTTTTTAAAAATAAACTATTTTAATTTATAACTATTTCAATATATATAAAAATTATTTTCAATATTTAAACTGTTTACATTGGAACTATTATGATTTAGATTTAATGGATTTAAATGCGAGTGATATGATTTCGAAAAGTGAATACGATTTCGAAAGTGATATGGTTTTCAAAGGAGTATGATATTTTGATATGAAGTATAACTGTTTGAAATATAAAATGACCATGGTGTGAAATAAGCGTTTGGTTGTTAAAGAGACCGGGATCGGATATTGTCATGCTCTCTGCCAATACCGAAAACCACTTTAACAACTATGTACGTGGTGGAGATTCCAAAACGAAGTAGGATGGTTTGGCGATGATTCTATATGAGGTATTAACGTAGCCCTTACTCCCACGAGTCAGCTTAATGCGGCTAAAACAGGAGCTATACGTAAGCCAAGTGAGGTCGCACCTCCGATCGGGCACATTTCTTCGATACCATTCAATTACTTTGTGATTTGATTGGGTGCACCATTGATTTTGGGAGTGTGTCTTGAGATGGGCGGTAGTAGCTGCTATGCGTTACCACCAGCCCGGTTCTGCAAAACGGTAGAATCCTACCCTAGGCATTGCTTCGCATGCCTTGTCACATGCCTTATCGTGCCATCTACGAGTTTGGTTTGTACCGTACCTATGGAGTGCTCCCTGAGTAAACCACTGGTTTGATGGAGCTTACAGTATCTGTATAGATTACGGGAATATATATAAAAATGTGTTAAGGGGAATATGGGTAACGCCTTAACGCTATGTTAATAGTTTACTTCACTGTAGACATTATATATGTAGCGTATTGTACTATGTATGTAGATAGTTTAACGGATCCTTAAAGGATGGGAATCCTAAACATCCTTTAAGTTATTTTGTATTTCAGTTGACATTTCACTTGAGTTGAATTTACTTGTATAAGAATGTTAATCCTGACTCGAGTGTTTTGTGTTTTGCTTTATGCTCGGGTCAGATTGAGTGTCACAGCATTTGAGACTCATCTTTTAGAGCTTGGAGCTTTGCTTGAAGATCTGTCTTTATCTATTATGCTTTCTATTTATTCCAGTTGTAGATGTTCAGACTTGCCATTTGTTTCTGTATTAAAGACTACTATGTATTGGAGATTTCTGTTGTATTTTTTTTCAAACTCTATTGTTTATATAGTAGCTTCATGAACTACAATTTTTCTATTCCGCTGCTTATTGCTATATTATTCTATGTTTGTGATTCTGTGATTGATTTATTTACTGTATATGCTGAGTTTTGCCAAATATAAATTAGCAATCTATGGTTTTGAGCAATTCAAGTCTGACATGAGTGGATGATTGTCGATTTGAATGGTTCGAAATACCAGGTCGTTACATAGTGCGAAGTGTATATCTTTGGCCTTGTGTTTCAAAATTTAAAAGCTTTAACTTAGTTTTACGTTAAAGATGGCGAAGTCCCTAATGGCAAAGTGGTCGCCGAGCTTTATTATTATTCAAGGTTTTTGGTTTTTGCCTTATGGCCTATATTTAAAGGGGAGAAGACCCCCTATGATTTCGAACTTCATCAACTTTTTTATTAAAGCATATATACCACGGCATAATTATTTTAAGATAAAATGAAGGGCTATAATTTTCCTTTTTTTAAATATGAGTTCAAGGGTTAAATCATTTATGAAGAAAAATATTTTCAAGGAAATAATAAGGGTATTTAGCCCAGAATTTTTCTAAAGAATTTAATGTTCTTATCACTTTTGGATAGATTATGATAAGATAAAATTGATTCAGAGAATAGAAAACCATATGGGACTGGTGTATGGTGATGCTCCATACTTCAACTGTTAGCCCCTAGCTGATATTAGTCCAAAATTCCAGTGCGTACGGGTTTGTCAAGGGTAAGACAAAACGTAGGTTTACGCACAGAAATGAATTGATAAAAATAAGATAGGTTAAATGTTGGCCTGTAAAACCTTTAGGTTCATAGTAAGCCTAACAAAACTATGAGATTGACAGATAGTCAGGTAAACACTAGGATAAGTGTATTTGCATAGACCGTCCAATTTTCTTCCTATAGATTGGTAGTTACCCTGTGAAACTAAATATTAGGACGGATAGTCCACTAATTTGACGGATAATTAAGATTAACCATATTACATGCATACATATTGTTGTTATATTGTTATTTTAACCAATTTGGTTGCAGGACTATGATTTGCAAAGAATATACTTTTAAATGATATTAATGAGGGGAAAACCCTTTTCGCTCAATGGCGTGGTCTCATTTAATATCTATAAACCGAGACGGCATGTTATTATTCACACCTGGCTTTTTTTCTGACTTGAAGTTTATTTTTTCCCCATAAACTCTGGGTACTCAAATTTGATTAGAGTAGGTTAGGAGTTAAGGTGTTTTAGGTAAAGTAGGTTTGACGAATAATGCTAAATACATGCGCAAGGCAGAAGCTAGCTATGTTGGAGTCTACCTATATTTATTATTCGCCGTGTTATGTCAGTATTGTATGAATGTATTGACAGTAGACATGTCTATCTATTTTGTAACTCTGATCATCCAAGGGGCATCTTCATATGTCGCTCTTGGCGTAATTAGTAATAATTATATTTTATCTGAACCTGGACAACGTTTTAGGATTATGTAACGAATATGAAATGCTGATTTAAAATGTAATGAGAAAAGTTGTTTTTGAAATTATGTTTAAATTATTTCATATACTTGTGCTTTTGAAATTATGGATACTGTTAACATGACCGCATTTTATCACCAGAAATTAATACTATAGATGACTGCATCATCTGTAGCGCTTGGTTTCAGGCCTCAAAATAGGGGATGTGACATGGTGCATGTAGACTGGTGCACCTTTTTATTGGCCGGGTTGAAATAGACCAGGGCTGCAGCAATTTTACTCTAGCCAGACTGATACAAAATAACTATTAAATAATGTGTTGTTTCTTTAGCGACATTTAAGAGTGTTTAACTAGAGGAATGTACTTCGATGATTGTGCATTGTGACGAATGGTTGCCATGTGTAAAGAAGTCAGGTTCTGTTTACCTATCATTTACGTATATGCACGTTAAACTATGTTTATCTAACTCATACTCTTGTTAATATTTACGGAAATAGTCAATGTTTAACTATATCCTAGGGTTAGTCTCAGTTTAACTAACTCTTCTGTGTATCTTTGGGTTAGTATGTATTTAATTAACTCTATTTCTTTTTAGCTTTTGTGTATATCGTTGGGTATATGTTTGACTAACTCTATATTGTTTTCTCTATTGTGCGTAGATGAGTTAGTTTAGTTTTAAATAACTATATTGTGCTTAAGTGTTATATTATAGTGATGATCATATTATGTTTATTGTAATGGACTAACTCTGAAGATGCAGGTGAGATAGGTTGAGGTAAGTAACTACAGATATTCATATAGTGTTTATGAAACTGTGTATTAGTATATACTTGGTAATATTTTTACTCATTGGACATGTGTACGACCCCCCTCCTCATAAACTATAGGTAAATGAAATAATTGTGATGGTAAGGTATTTGAAGATGGAGACTATGGATATGCTTACATATGATGTCCATTATTTGTATATATTTCATATAGTGTGACATTGTGTATATGCATAAAGACTATGTGCAACTTATGTTGTATATAGATGGGATTGTTTGTTTTATCAATTTTGTATTTTGATCTACTCTGCTATGAGTTCTGGAAGATATAGCTAGTCAGTTCGGCTCTCTATTTACTATTGTGTTCAAAACAATTAGGCTTTTCATCTTATAGCAATTTTATGGCCAAGAAAAGTCGGGTAAATATAATACTGAGTCAAGTGTACACGTATATATTTTTTATGGTTCCAGTTCCATTTATTATCTAATAGGGAGTTGCTAAAGAATCTGATTTTATAAATAGATTAGAATGATTATGTTGATGGAAATTGGTGCAAAAACTAATGTTGGTGGGATTGAAACCAAAATTAGAAATAGCACTAGAGTGTGGCTATTATGGATATTCCGGGTATGAATTTTTCTACTTTGTTTCATCGATATGGGATTAACACCTCAGACAGAAAGGCGATGAAATTTGGAAAATGATTAAACTCACCACTTAAGGGGTTAGCATTGAATTAGATTCCATATGGGGTACATTTGAGGGACTAGTTGAAGCAACATTATTGAATTCAGTTAATGGAGATATGGGAAAGGAACAACCAAAGAATAAGTTAAACCAGTGACAAGGGAAATGCAAAAACAAGGAGGTTCATAAGAAGCAAGAAAAGAGAAGGTGTAATCGATGTCGAAATAAAGGACACGTAGAATCAACTACTCACAAATTAAGTGTTATAAATGTAACCAACTAGGCCATATGAAGAGAAAATGCCCAACTTTGCTAAGGGAAGGTCATATAGTTAAAGCTTAATTATGTAGTGAAAGCAGTCCCAAGTGCAAATATGCCAGCATCAACTCTAGAAAAGGGAAGAAGATGGTAATGGAAGGTGATTTATTATTTTTGAATATAAAATTTTATGGCTGGTAGTTATACCCTGAATCTCACATGGTGTATAAATCGTTTAGTTGTGATATGCCATGATTTGAAATGGATTATATACGGGGTAGAGTCCTTTAGTGACACATATGCATTATGTCCATTGGTGTACGGGTTTATTTTTGAAATAGATTAGGTGACCTATTATGAGATAATATTTATAACATCCCACCTCTATACCCATGCTACTCAAGAGTATTGTAATGTAATATTGTTTAATAATATAGAAAATATGGCGATAATGGGCGACACATTTGAGTATTTCCTCGGGTTAACATTGGTACATATTCTTACCTCATACAATAAAAAAATATACGTATATGGTATCAGCACAAAGCAATAAACATGTATGTTTACCAAGACAAAACAATAATATATATACAAAGTGAATACATAGTCATACATCACAGCAGGATATATAATAACATAATATATACACAACCGAGTAGGTCTACAAAAAAGAGTATCTCACCCACTTCAAATACATAGATGTGAGTATATACATCATATCCAACAATATATTCATTAATAGACAAGGAGGCAACCAAAGACCATGTATACATCATTAACGACAAAATAACATAATCTATTGAACAAGTCTCCATAAAGTAAGCCCAACATTCATCGTAGTCTACTATTTCCCTATACCTAAAAAGTCTCGGACCGACCCTACTAATATATAATTAGTAAACAGATCAGACTATATCTAAAATCAAATATTAATATATCATGAAAATAGCATAGTACTAAACATGTACAACATATCAAAAGCAAGATAAGTATCATTATACAACATGACATTAATGAAATACCATGTGTTTACATCAGTCACCCATAAATACATGCACGCAAACTGAGCATTAGCTAAGCATAACACAATAGGGTGACGCACCAGATAAGCATAAACAAGCAAATAAGTGATGTGGACGAGAACACAATATGTCTATGTAGTGGTGAGCTCACAAATAATCGAATGAAGCAAATAATCATATAGATCATAAAACTAGGGATGAGCACACAACAAACAAGTCTAAAAGATTGACGAGCACATAGTCGTCAAAACAAAGATGGACATAAAACAAGTTGGATTAGGGGACTAGCACGAAGCAAGCCCAAATAAGTGGAGTGCACACGACATATCCACTGGATAGAATGAATTAAACCATATAATAATCGTATGCATGATGTAAATATAATTTGTCCATTTAAAAGAGATTCCAGATGGGAGATTGATATGTACCCATCACTACTTCAGGAGTCTATTATACACAACATATAACATGGCTTAATCCTGCGGTCTTTAGTTACTTCTGATAATTGTAACTATATACCCATTAGTGGTAAGGCAATGTTATACCTGGTTATGGCCCCTATTGCCCTTGGTAAGAGACTCTTCGACTCTTTGACATCTGGGTATATTAGCACATAGCAATTGCACACAATAATAAAAGCACACAGCAATATAAGCACAATGTAAGAAATTTTTATGTCACAAAATGGGGCACGACCCGGCAATCAGCCGTTAGGATGGACTTTGGCCTAATCTGGACATGACACACAGCAATAACACACTGTAGACGATACACATCTTTTGAACACAAACCCACACCTAAAGTAATAAGCACACAGTCGACAAGCACAAAGCAAGTCATGGCGAGCATATAGCAAGCCCTCAACAAACCGTACCACTAAACGGTACACATACACCGAGTGTACTTTACTTACCAAAGTAAACTAATAAACATCACCTGAGTGTCCTATACCACTTGGTGTTATTTGAATGTTTATTAAATGCTAATAAACTTCACTCAATCAAATGAATAATATCATATACTTTGAGTCAAAAGAATAACTGGAAAAATATTATCAAACATCCCAAACCATTAGGTACTACTAATCTGTTTATTCAAAATCCTCAATATCTAGAAATAAACTCAATACGATCATATTTTCTATCAAAATAAATCATAAAACCTTATATAAATGCTTATTTATCCTTCTTTGGTTATGAGCATTATTAGTTATAGCATAGTTGAAAGAACAAACTAAAATTAGAAATATATGACAATCCAGAAAATTCTAACTGGCAAAAAAAGTATTATTATTTTGCACATGCAAGCAAAATTTACAGTGATCATACTATAGAAAGCTTATATATGTGTGAGGCAAAGACACCTCAGCAACAAAAGACGGTTTATACTGACCAGATCACTTGTGTGTGTGTGTATGCTAACATGTGTGAGGCAGAGATGCCCCAATAACTATAAGGACTGAATAATGTATAGCGGTGAGACTACAATGTCTTACTACTAGAACAAATAAAGACTATTCCCCCTCAGACGAAGAGGAATCACTCCCATTCAAAGGTGGTAAAGGCCCAGTGACATGTCAATAACCAAAATATATGGAAGCAAGGTCTAGAAATAATCTAATGACTTAATGCTATAATTGTGACTACCGTCGCAGGATTCGTCAATTAGACGAGACTTGTTCTTGTCCCCAAGGTTGCTAGAACTAGTAATAGATGGGTCAACACTAATAACTTGGTAAAAGAGACATCTTTCTTCTCCATCATTACGATTTACATACTTATGAAAAATGCCACTGTTAGGGTCAAATCTCATCGATGACCTCTCATGCACCATAACAACTAAAAAGGATTCCACTTTATAGCGTTAGTAGAGGAAAGGTCAATAGCAGCTGGAAATTCAGAGAGACTTGTATCAGTAGGATACATAGCTTCCAAAAAAGGGACATCAACAACAACAGCTTCTTTCATGGAAGAAGAGGAAGGCTAGGCTTAAGGACCCACTTCATAATGGGAGGACCAGGAAGTAGGACTTTGACTTGAATAGCCACATGAGCATGACTTGTAGTAGTAGAGACTTACATGTTTCCTTGGTGTGTCCAAAGGAATGGTAGGCCAAACATATATTAGGAACCCAGCTATAACGAATGTCAACAATTGCTACATGGCCCTATATAGCTTGTAGCTTTAGCTTGGCAGGTAGCTATTTATCTAGAGTAATCACAATCAAAGCCTTTGCATAGACCAACTTTCTTCTTGTCATTATGTTTGCGTTAAAACATTTAAGTTTCCCATTTATCTTGCTAACCAATTAAGACCAATCATAGGTTGCAATACAGATGAAATGTGAGTGAAATGTGCCTATACAGGACTAAATAAAATTTATTCACTTTCCTTTTCAACTGACGGACTCCATGTTGTGAGAATAAATGGTTTCCCCTCTATGAAAGATGGTTCAGCTTCAAGATTCATTGTCTCTCACCAACACATGAGAATTTGAAGAAGAGCATCGAGTCATCAAAATGAACCTGGAGGTTCCCCTTCCCCCTCCCCTAAACAGGGTGGAAATGGTTTCAAACTACATCACAGGTAGGATTTGAATGCAGAAAGAAGACAACCAAGTATCCGAACCAATAATCAACGACCGCTTCCACAACCTCGATAGTCAAGAAAATTGTTCTTACTTATAACATTTTATCAAGGGATTAAACAGTAAAATTTTGAATTATGTTAAACACAAATTGCAACCATCCATAGCATTCAAACAAAAATTGAACATTATCTCCTTTAAAAATCAGTATTTCAAGCACTAAAATTATAATTTCAACACAACTGAGATCTTTCCAAGAAATATCATTCAAAACTACAAATATACCTAACATGCATAAACACTAAACATATATATGAGTAGAATTACTACTCACCTTGGTACTTATAACTTGCAAACCCATCAAAAAGTTTGAATTTTCCTTATTATTTATTGTAGCCCTTTTCAACTAATCTAAAGGAAAATACACTTAATTAATCAAAATGCAACCAATTTTTTTACCATAAGTGTAGGGGTGGACTCAGAAGCTTACTTAAAAAATTTCGATTTTTTAGATTTTTTTTGGAATTATGGACGAATTTTTTGAAGTGCCTAGGGTTTTTGATGGCTAGCTTGAGAAGAAGGGAAAATATCTATTGTCTGTTAATTGAGAACGAACTTAAATGAGTTGTTAGGTGAATGGAATTTGAAGTTATAACATCTTAATGGGTTTGGGTTGGAGTATGAGGAGATTTCGACCCATTCATCTACATTTTATTTTAATTTCTCCTTCTCATTTAAACTTAAGCGGAAATCCCCTTACACAATTTCATTTTCATTTGAATACACTTTTAAATTTTCAAATTTCCATAACATGTTTTATTTAAACAAAATTTATACTTTTAAAAATCATATTTTCATCTATTTTGTATTTTAAATATATTTAATTGTAATTCTCATCAAAATAATTGCATTTAATTAAATTGCACAAACCATTTAATAAGTTAAACAAAATTAACATTTAACAAAAGTAAAATTTCTCACCTCTTTTAGATCAAAATTTTCATCATAATAAATTATTTATTTCATTTTAAAGTTATTTCAAAAATCTTTTCTCACTTTAAGAATGCCTATTTTCTACACAAAAATCAAACTTTGTTTTTATTACCATTTTGTTGCTCCCAAAAATCTTTTTTATTTAAATAATCCCATAATTTCATATTACCATTTTAATTATTTGAACCTCAAAATTCTCTTTTCCTTGCTCTTTTCAAAATATTAATTTTTCCAAATTTCACTTTTTCATTACACTTGAATTCATTTCTTTGAATAAAAATTGCATTTATAAGATCAGGGTATTTGCTTCTCAGAACTGGGTTATTACAGACTTCCCCTTTAAGAAAATTGTATTCTTGAAATTTCTCCATAGGGAAGTCTATAACATGCTAATTAACTTCTTGCATTCCACCCCATCTACACTTTAAATATGAACACTCAACAAAAAATTCATCACTTTGTAGGAATCAAAACAAACATAACACTCAAACGCTCTTTAAATACTTTTTCAATTCTAGCATGATATAGTGGTTTACATCATCCCATTAGGTATTTAAATAGAGAAATTCAAGGTTACAATCAAAATATTCGATAATTAGGCCTTAGCCTCTTATTAGGCATATTCTACACGTCTTATAGAATACTGAATTGATTCTAAGAATATGAGATTCGAGTATTTATTGACTTCACTTTACAAAACTAATGCTTCACAAAATCACCACCTACATAATCATTCTATTAAATCCTCTATTTTACTTTATCTTAAAAACGGACAACATGCAACTCATCTTATTTATTTTTTATGCTATAGATTTAAATATACTTAATTAAAAAGTCTTTATTCTCCTTGTGAAACAAATATTTTCTAAGTATAGGAATTTCCGAAAACTTTCGATAGAATCTCCTTTACGGAGAAAATTTTGAAAATTCATGCCACATGGAAACATAATAATATTCATCTTCGAAGAGGCGTCCCATTAAAAGGCATCGTGAACACAGGGAAAACAACACAACATATATAATATGGCATATATTTATAAAGCATACCTTTTTCTGCATCTTTGAAATCTTACTTACATACCTTTGCAAGCATAAATGAGTATATGCTTAGCCTCCTTTCGATCGCCTCCGTATACCTATGCTAAAACAATGCCATGCTTATAATAACACACATATATATTCTTAACTACATCCATACATTAAGCAACCATCAGATGTACATTTTAGTTTATTTTCCCGATTAAATTCAAGATTTCAAAACATATTTGCTTCTAAAAATAAGGTATTAAGATAATTAATAAACCTTCAAAATCACTTCTCGAATTTTAAAAACTTTGAAAACATTTACATAAAATAGGGCCTTTGCTTTTTTTCTCAGTTCTCACATAGTAAACATTAGAATTTTCCAAAAAATTTAAAATAAAAAAATTTCCTTACAGTCTTAGCTTCTCGGTAAATATAAAATCATCAAAAACAATTTAACAGTTTGAAAGTTATGCTCAAAACAAGTTAGCGTTGCAACTCTGAAAATAAATAACTGGATGAGGTTTATTGTTCTATTAAAAAAATACAGTAGCCCTAGAAAACTATATTAATTTTAAAAGTGGTTAATGACAAATTTGTTCCTTACTAAAATATCTTTCCAACCCATAAGGATTCACAAGAATTTGACCATGGAGTACAAGATAGAGCAATTATACTATAGCGCCTTTAAAACAAAATTTCTACATTTTTTCCAATTTAAATCACTTATTTAAATAAAATTGTATTTCAAAAACAAAAGAATTTATCAAAACTACTAGAAAAAAATTGTGAAATCTACTTTCTAGAAAGCTAAAGTTGCAAAAAGTTGATTTTACATTAGCAAATTAAAACCATAAAACCAACCATAGTTTTCCATGTTCTGATACTACATAAAAATGAAATTTTCAATAACTTCTATTCAAATGAATTTCTAAAACCACCTTACACAAAAAATTTCCAAGGCACATTTTTTACATTAAATATATTTTTAAATAAATTAGGTAATATACCTTTAGGAAACTTTTTTTCATCTTCACATAAATATTCCAGGTAGTTTTTTTCTGACATAAGAATCCTTTGATTTTAATTCTGAAAAAAACATAAACCATGAAATAAATACACTCATCTGCAAGTTACTAAAAAGTTATTATATATATAAAAAGAAATAAATACTATGCCATTCCATGAATCTAAGCGATTCATTTCACCAATTGGCTCTAATGTTCACGACAATCAAAATTATCAATACTACCTCGCAACTAATCTCAAATTCTCACTTGTACTAAATGGCTACACACATTGATTAAAAAGTATATTCAAACTTAGAAAAAATATATCATTTATAAAACTATTTATTACTCCCTAAAATAATATACATTTTATGTGTAAAATATTACTTGTATTTTTTCCCAAACTATTGTGTTAAAATGTCCAATTCAAGTGTTAAGGAATCCATTTTTATACGGGTGCACCCTTATTGACCAAAATTGTTAAAGCACTCAACGGACAAACTACACAACAAAGTAAACTATTAAAATACTTTCAATCACTTTATAAAAACAATATTCGTACTTTATTAAAATTATATTCCTACTTGTGTGGAAATATTTACTTCTGAAATTTGTACATATAATCAGTTTATCAACCATTAACAATAATGATATTCATTATACATCATTCATCCATTCACAAAAGCAAGCAAGCATTCAATATTTTTTTCTTCTTATTCCATATTTTAGTTATGTATATAGAAATATATAAATTATTTTCTTTTATAAAACAATTTTATTTATCCCCTCGCGGTTTCTTCGATAAATGAAGGAAATCATTGGCTTCTAACTTTGGCTCTGTCTATACTTATGTGGGTTTATAAACATGAGAGATAACTCCTACTCGGTCCCACATTATAAGTCTAAATAATACCTTTTTCCAACATCAATACAACCAATCACGCATCAAACCAACAAACAAAAGCATTCGACGGAAAGCAATCTATTAGCTTCCGTTGTTCAACCCAGATCATTACTAGATCTTCATATTAAAACTCGCTTCATCACAACTAAGCGTGATGTATCCATATTATGAGATTAAGATTAGGGTCTTTTACAGTTTCTCTAACCGAGCTACTTCATTCTTAGTTCCAAGCCACATAGAGGTCTAATCCATATCATCAATGTCGACATTATTGGTTATGCTAACATCTTCTTACTTCACTAACTCCATCATCTGCTTCCATCTTACAAAAACATTACACCCAAAAGAGGTAGAAGTATAGATATTGTATAAAGAAAAAATAACAAGTACGTTCCTAGATGATTACCCATGTAACCATCCTATACTCCTACATCACTTAATATAAGGTAACTACGGCACATCTAAGGAGACAGAGACTCTAAGTCTCACTAAGGATAAGATTCGCATCTCATGTACTTTGTATTATTCTAAACCTGCTTTGATACCAAAAATGTAATACCCCACCTTTATACTCATACTACTAAAAAGTATCACAATGTAGTATTGTTTAATAATATGGAGAATAATGTGATAATTGGACGACACACGTGAATATTCCCTTAAGCTAACATCGGTACATGTTCTTACCTCATACAATACATCAAATATATACGTACACGGTATCGGCACAAACCAATAAACACATATGTTTACTAGGACATAACAATACAACAAATAGAATACAAAGTCACATATCACAAAAGAAAATATAATAACATAATATATACACAACCGAGTAGGTCTTCAAAAGTGAGCATCTGACCTACTTTGAAATATACATAGAAAAGAGTTAATTACATCATATGTCCCAAAATATCATCATATACATGCAAGGGGATAAAAACGATCATATATACATTTTTGATAACAAAATATAACATAGTCCATTTAATAAGTCTCATTACTGTAAGCCCAACATCCATAGAAGTTTACTACGTCTCTGTACCTGAAAAGTCACAGATTGACCTGAGTATTATATAAATAATAAACGGGTCAAATTATGTCTAGAATCAAATATCAATATACCATGAAAATAGCATGGTATCGAACATATACAACATCTCAATAGCAAGACAAGTTTTATCCATATATTTTGCTAGAAGAAGTAAGAAATACTAAAAATATGTCGAAATTAAAGGAATGTCGTGACCAAAGGAAAAATGCATGTCAAACCCAAAGGCAATATAGGTTATCGCACTTATGAACACAAAACAATTACAAACGATCAATATCAAACCTTAACAAGCAATGCCGACATATAAACGAACTCAAAGAAATGATATCGATTCATTACAAGAAGAATTGTCGAAGTTAAGGATGTTAAATAATATCAAGCGTTATAGGATGTCGCATATGATCAGGACAATAAGGATATCAAACAGCTGCATAAATGCCGCATCTTGTCGATGCCACATCTTATCGATGCTGGATTTCATCAATGATAAAAGCCGAATGTTGACACATGTCACCATATCAGAAGAAATATTGAATTTCAAAGTTGCCGAAAGCCATCAATGTTCACGGCTGATCACCAATACGATAAGGATGTCATAAATCATCAAAGCAAGAAAATATGTCATGGATTGCCAATAAAGCATGTTGCTGCATATTAACAAGAGGTTGTCGTATGCTAGCGATGCACAGAAGGATGTCGAAAATCATCGATAAGCAAAAGGATGGTGCGTGTCAACTGATTAGTGAAGATGTCGAATTTCAATGAATAACAAAGATGCCATAAATCAGCAGCATCCAAAAGGATGTCGAAAATCATTAATATACATGTGGATGTCGAAAGCCATGTAAGGAGAAATGAGCAAAAAATTATTAATACAAGATGAGCAAAGTCAAGAGGATTTAGTATATTTTCCTTCATAAAGCTTCAAAGGCATTCACATTCCATCACATGCACCATGTTGAGGCCACCACTAAGACAGTAATCCATGTGAAGCACTCAACCTTAAAGAGATCACAACTAGTGGCACCATCAAGTTCCACATCATTAATGGAAGCAAGTCTTATCTACTTCCAACCACTATAAGTAGAGATGCACCCCCTCATGTAAAGAGGCCCCTAACTTCTTTCCCTCTCTTAGCAATAATCACTTCTTGGACTAGAACTTCCCCAAGCTCTCTTAAGAGCTTGAGAACAGCTTTAATGGCAAATGGTCGATGATGAAGAAGGATGACATATGATATTTTACATACAAGGACTTGGGTAATTAGAAATTTTCATATTTGACTTGCTTTGTAACATACCTCATGATTGAATAAATAATTTGAGTTGCGCATATTGCATGTTTTACCTCTTGACAATAAATAAATAACGATTACATATTTTGACTTCCTATTTTATCATTGAACACATGGTTTAGATTTTAAATAATTCGCGAATAATCACAAAACCAAGGGACATTGCTGGAATATCTTCGAATACGCCTCTTTATACAACATCTCAGGTGTTGAACTAATTTTTGGTTTAATATTTTGGAGCTAGAAGGATAGCTCGAACCTTTGGTTTTTCGAAAAATAATCAAAATACCCCGAAGTTTGAATTTTATATATTTCAATTTTTTTTAATTCCAACTAGTGTTGATTTTTAAATTTAAAAACTTATCACTAATGATTTTTAATATTTGCAGGCGATGAAGAAGCTATGAACAGCTTATCCAATGTTTGATATCCATTTTATTAAGTATTTCAATATACTGCTTGCTTATTAGATATTCAATATTCATTCTGTTCGTCCCACTTTTGAAATTCATCATGTTCATACAACGTTAATGATCTTGGATATCCCATTTTAAAAAATTCAGCAATAACCCTGCACGATATCCATTTCATTCGATATCACAACTCGCACTTTAAATATGTGGTGTCACGTGACTGTCTTCGAGTAAGATATCCCGCATCTCCTCTCCCCTTTCTTTTCAGCCTTGTCTCTCCTCCATTACCTTTTCCTCTTCGTTTCGCACACATGTCACAGGATCTCCAATTATTTCCTACCACCTTCCTATACAATTCATTCCAACAGCTGATAACAGGACCATTGATGCAGCAACGGATTAACAGAAATGTTTGAAATGGTGAAAGTAGCAATCGGTGGATTGAAATTACCAAACGCCCAAATCCGTTGATCTCAAAGATGCCGGATTCTAGCTATCTCAAACACGTTGATCGCGCACGATACCGTGTTTAAAGATCTACGATTCTTCTACGTTGATCAAGCGCACTTGATTCCGTGAATCGGCTTCAACAATCGTTGATTCGAGCGCACTCGAATTCCGAAGGTGGAGATAGGAGATTACACTCAACTACCAATTTGAGAAGAGGGACAAAACACTCAAACAAAAGTTTATTCAAAATCAACTAACTCTTTTACAATGACATCACATCCCTATTTATAGGGTTTACAACACAACACAAATGACCTAAGAAAATTACAACACAAGCGACTTACAAAACAGTACACGACTTAACCAAAAAAAAACAGCAAACGACATAAGAATTTCCGACTTAGCGACATAACAAAACGACTTAACAAAACTTCGCGACCTAACTTCATCAGCGACCTAAAATGGAACGACTTAAGAAAACCTCGCGACTTAACTCTTCAGCGACCTAGTGGAAGAAGCGGCAACACAATCTGAAGCTCGCGACCTAATTGCTCGCGGCATAAGGAATCAGCGACCTAGGGACAGTCGCGACCTAAAGCAGAGTATCATGCGCGCGACCTAAGGAAGAGGAGTGATTTCGCGACTTAGCTGAAGATGACATAGGTCGTTCGCGACCTTCTTCCTTCTGCTCTCGCGACCTAGGGTTTCTAGCGCTTCTTCTTCCTCGCGACATACCATGGTGGAGCGACAAATGGTGGAGCGACCTAAGGTAATTTGTTCATCCTTATTTCGCGCTGCATCATCCTCCCCTGGTTGGGAAAAATTCGTCCTCGAATTTAAAAGTTCTTCCCCATTGGGTCGTTCATCTCCATAATTAGGTATAAGATGTTTAACATTAAACACGTCAGAAGTGTAAACATCCTCTGGCAGCTTCAACTTATAAGCATTTTCATTGATCCGTTTTATAATTTCTACTGGACCAATCTTTCGGTCTTTCAACTTGTTATAAGCACCCACTGGGAAACGATCCTTCATTAACACAGCATACACCTAATCACCCTCGTTGAATTCCACACTTCTTTTCTTTTTATCTGCAGCTCGTTTATACTTCTCATTCGTCTTCTCCAAACGTTCCTGAATGATTCTATGACAATCTTTCAACTCATCAACGAAATCTGACACCCGCTTAATCACTCCTTTCGGTTGTGGCACTACCGTTAAATCCAACGGCCCCTTTGGCAAGCTTGAATATACAACTTGAAATGGACTGTAACCAGTGCTTCGGTTAACAACATGGTTATGAGCAAACTCTGCCTGACACAACTTCATATCCCAACTTTTCAAATTATCATCCACGAGGCATCGCAATAGATTACCTAGGGATCTATTCACAACTTCAGCTTGTCTATCCGTCTGTGTATGATTAGCGCTACTAGATTTCAACTTAGTCCCAGCCATTTTCCATAGCCTCATCCAGATATGGTTCAGAAAACGAGTATCTCTATTCGAAACAATAGATTCAGGTAATCCATGAAATTTATAGATCTCTCTGAAGCATAACTGAGCGACATTAACGGCCTCTGCAGTCTTCTTATAGATAATGATATGAACCAATTCTGAAAAACGACCAACCTCCACATAAATAGAATTATTGCCATGTTGCGTTCGCCATAATCCCAAAACAAAGTCCACACTAACCTCCTCCCGTAATTTAGCATGTATATGCAACGGCATACGTAAACTTGCATTTGTCGTGGTCTTCTTTGAAACTTGTCGATTATGGCTTCTCTGAACAGACCTTTCAACTTCCTTCCTCAGTGATGGTTCAAAATAAGACTTTGAGATTAGCTGCATAGTACGATCACAGCTCAAGTGTCTTCCTACATGTAAGTCTTTGATAAATTTCATTTGCCAACTGCAATCTGTAGTAGACAATTGACTTCCTTCGACTAGCAACCCATCAACCAGTTTTCTCAACTCTTCTTGCTCTGTTGGACACATACGATATCGTGGTCTATGCGGTACAATAGCACTTGACACTATATCAGTATGATGTTGTGTATTCCTCAGTGGCGGTAATTCCTTGGGCAACTCTGTAGGAACTACATCTTCACATTCATTAACCACTGGCACATCCTCCTCAGAAATTTCGAGACCTTCACTGGTTTCATTCCTATTCAACATAAACATTTCCGCACTATCCTCCACTTCTTTAACAAACTCTTCTATAGATAATAGACTATTCGAATCCACCTTCTTCATTGATAAATTACCCCCTTCATCTCTTGACACACTTTCTTCATCCTCATCAAACCTCGCTGGTTGTGAATTTTCAACTTCATGTTCATCAAACTTTGTTGGTTGAAAATCATCAACTTCCTTTTTATCTAACTTCGTGGATTGCGAGTAATCAACTTTATGGTCATCAATCTTCGCGGGTGGAGAAGAGTCTACTTTATCTTCCACTTCAACACTACCTTTCTCTTCTTCAACAAATTCTTTCGAAGATATTAAATTAGTTGCTTCCACTTTCTTCTCTGGCTTGCAGTCACTTTGTTCACGCTTCTTAATAACTAAGGTAATCTTGGTTCCTTCGAACATGAAACTGTAGCTGTTGGCGTGACTATTACGTTGTACAACTCGATCAGACTGCCATGGACTTCCCAATAGTAGGTGACACACATCCATATCAACCACATCACACCATATATCATCTTTGTACTTTTTCCCAATAGAAAATGTAACCAATGTTCGTCTTCCCACCGTCACTTCTTCCCCTTCCTTTATCCATGCCAGTTTATACGGTCTAGGGTGTTTTTCAGTCTTCAACCTTAACTTCATAACGGCTTCTTCAGAGATAAGGTTATCGCAACTTCCCGCATCAATAACGAATTTACAAACCTTTCCCAAGATAGTACAGGTAGACTGAAAAATATTGTCCCTTAGCCAAATAGAATCATTCTCATGCTTTGGCAAATTACACCCTTCGTCTCTATGACCACGTATGTTTCTATGATCATGCAAATATCTTCTACTCGATCTTTTTTCATCACGACATGGTTCATTGTCAAACTCACGTGGAGTTCTTCTCTCTTCATCTCTGTACCCATGGTGATCTCGTCTCATTGAAATTGATGATTCCCTTTTATCTTGATAAGTTTGTGGCGACACCCTCCTTGCTTCCGTAACCGATGGCGAAACTCTGTTTCCTCCATGGTTCAAGACTGGTGACCTTCCTCTTTGACTTTGATTCAAATCCATCATCAACTTCTCCAACTTTCCAAAACCTTTATTGAACTTCTCTTCGAGGTTATCACTAATTCGTTGCTCTATTGCCTTAGCATCTTCTCTTCTATACACATCGGCAATATTTTGATGACGATTACCTCTTCTCGGATGCATGATTGATCTTCAACAAATCTTTAACTCTCGGCCTTGACTTACAAATGAACAAACAATGCACGCCTTCAACTTCTAGCCCTCGGCTTTAACTCTTCAATAAGAATTGGCTCCAAAGACTCAGCTTAGCTATGATTGGCTAAGTCTAGCTCTGATACCAAATGATGCAGCAGCGGATTAACATAAATGTTTGAAATGGTGAAAGTAGCAATCGGTGGATTGAAATTACCAAACGCCCAAATCCGTTGATCTCAAAGATGCTGGATTCTAGCTATCTCAAACACGTTGATCGCGCACGATACCATGTTTAAAGATCTACGATTCTTCTACGTTGATCAAGCGCACTTGATTCCGTGAATCGGCTTCAACAATCGTTGATTCGAGCGCACTCGAATTCCGAAGGTGGAGATAGGAGATTACACTCAACTACCAATTTGAGAAGAGGCACAAAACACTCAAACAAAAGTTTATTCAAAATCAACTAACTCTTTTACAATGACATCACATCCCTATTTATAGGGTTTACAACACAACACAAACGACCTAAGAAAATTACAACACAAGCGACTTACAAAACAGTACACGACTTAACCAAAAAAAAAACAGCAAACGACATAAGAATTTCCGACTTAGCGACATAACAAAACGACTTAACAAAACTTCGCGACCTAACTTCATCAGCGACCTAAAATGGAACGACTTAAGAAAACCTCGCGACTTAACTCTTCAGCGACCTAGTGGAAGAAGCGGCAACACAATCTGAAGCTCGCGACCTAATTGCTCGCGCCATAAGGAATCAGCGACCTAGGGACAGTCGCGACCTAAAGCAGAGTATCACGCGCGCGACCTAAGGAAGAGGAGTGATTTCGCGACTTAGCTGAAGCTGACATAGGTCGTTCGCGACCTTCTTCCTTCTGCTCTCGCGACCTAGGGTTTCTAGCGCTTCTTCTTCCTCGCGACATACCATGGTGGAGCGACAAATGGTGGAGCGACCTAAGGTAATTTGTTCATCCTGATTTCGCGCTGCATCAACCATGGTAGATTTCAGGCTTGAAGTGATGTCCTAAACACCAAACGATGTCGTCATTATATCCGGTGATATCATATAATGTCAGGTGATGTCGGCTATGACTGGGTTTTTGTATATCTGTGGTTTCAAAAATGAATCATATACAAGTTTTTGAGTATCCATTTTTGTATATATATGATATTTTATTATACCATCGGATTTTGAAAATATATACCATTAAGTTTCAGATGTATATTGTTTTATACATACATGATTTCGAATATGTGTATGTATTGATTTCAAATGTTATAAGTTTCATACATATATAATTTTGTATATATAAAATTTTCTTCCACGTATGAGTTTCAAATGAATATATGTGTATTCAAGTTTCAAATGTATATGATTTTGTGCAAATGCACAGTTCAGATATATTAAGTTTTTAACATACATATCAGTTTTAGAAATATAAAGATAGATTTTTGTGTGTGTGTAGGATTTTGAATATACAAGTTTCATATATATCAGGCTTTTGAAAATGTAAGTTCATATACAAGTTTTATACATGATTTCGAATATCATAAAATTTCTTATATATATTAATTTTAAATAAGTATATAAAGTTTTAAACATATATGGTTTCGTATTTAATAGTTTTACATATCACAAATTTTGAATAGTAATGATTCTGAATGCATGAAGACTTCAAATATATTAGGTTTTTGAAAACGTACAGGTTTCGAAAACATATAAATTTTGAATGTATGAGAGTTTCATATACATATTAGATGTTAGTATAATAGTTTCAAATATATGTGGCCTCGTATACATGGTTCCAAGTTTATACATTTTCATATATATTGATTTTGCATATAAAGAGCTTCAAAGTTAAAGGCTTCATGTCAAAGTTAAAGGCTTCTGTTCAAAGATTACAGATTTCAAATGTAAAGGATTTCGAAAATATGAATTTTAAATATACGATTTTGATAGATTTCGAATATGAAGGTATACACGATTTGGAATGTATGTATATAAAGTTTTATACATGATTTCAAAAGCTAAGGCCCCGTTTGGCTTGTCGTTTTTAGTTTTGTGTTTTTGTCTATACAAAAACACGTCCGCTATATGTATAGTTGAAAAACAAACAATTTTGAAAAATGAAATTAACATATAAAATAGAAAACAAGTTTATTTTATTTTTCGTGTTTCGAGAGATAATAAAAGCACGAAGAACAATCATACTCTTTCGTTGTCCGTTGGTCGTCCCAACGTCTAAGAATTATAAATCTTCTTCTCTTATTTCTTGTTATTTCTTAGTGTAAGTTGAAAACACAAAACTCAAAATAGAAAATGAAACCAAACGGGCCCTAAAGATTTCAAAAAGTGGTAAGTTTTGAATATATATACGAGTTATCAAATCAATAAGCTTTGAACACATACGATTTCATATACACAACTTTTGAAATATATATAAAGTTTTCAAAAATAAGCATAAGTTTCAGGCTTTCAAAAACATGGTTTCCAAAAGCATATGGTTTCAAAAGGGTTAAGTTTTGAGTATCTATCTAATTTCGAATGTAGAAGCTTTGAATATGAATAAATTTTGAATGTATATGAGCTTCAATTATATATTGGGTATATGTATAATTTCAAGTATATACAGATAGTATATGTTTCTTTGAATAAATATAAGCTAAGTACTAACATTAAATGGGAACAAGGTACACTTCAAGTCCACGAGTAGGCCTGTCAATGAGTACCCGAAATATCCGAAATTCGTCCGCATACGTATCCGAAAACATGAAAAATATCCGATATGCGATATGGCTGTATCCGTATCCGATAAATATCCGCCTGGTTTGAAATTAAATATATATATTAATATGTTATTTTATATCCATAAATTTAATATAAATATACTTCATTTTACAAAAATACAACCCATGGTATTTTGGAGGGTAATCTTTTGGTTTTGGAGCATAAACCACTTCATGGAAAAAAGAATGCAATATTTTAGGCTATATGTATGTTATGAAGTTGATTTTTATTTTTTGGTATTTGTAACAATTAAGAAGATGTGTGATGCATGTTTGCTTTTATGATTTGCTGTGATTGAATTAGCCTATGGATTTTTCATATGGGTTATATTTATATATGTAATATTATTGTATGGATTTTGTGTGATTGGATTAGCTATTGTTAATTTGATGTAATTTATGTATTACAAGGTTTTTTCATCTTTTTTCAGTCCAAAAAAATGAAATATGCATTATATTGATCAATTTTTGGATATTTTCGGATACATTTTGAGGTTCGGATACAGATATTTTCGGATATCCAAAAATATCCATATTCGCTAAGCCGGATACGGATATTTTCGGATATCCGAAAATATTCGCGAATACGGATATGGATAATATTCAACGGGTATTCGTGGATATCGGATACGGATTCAGATACGGATTTTCATTTTCGGATACAGATATGGATACAGATACAGCACTATCCGTATCCGATTGCATTCGTTTACAGGCCTATCCACGAGCATGCTGATAGGACATGTACGAAAATTTCTTGTCAGTATTTAGTCACATGCTTCCTACTGTTTATTTAATAAAACACAGATAGGTATAATTATTAAAATAGGAAAGTGTTACACTGAGTTATCGAACATCTGCAGTTTAAAAGCGGTAATTATCTAAGCTACAGGACTTATACGGACGATGTGGGGCATTTAAATGCATAATAACGCTTGCTTGTGCACATACCAAATAAAAAATAAACATATGATTTAATTACAACTTTGTTTCCCTATGTCCTCTAACAGTGTTTCTTGAAGTTCCAAAATAAAATATCTGGTGGACATTACTGCATTATATTACTATTGTTGCACCTTTATTTCTAATCATTACTATTGTTGCTTTAAGTTATAGAAATTTAAATTTTGCCAGTACTATATATATATATAGTATGGGTATGATAATGAAATTCATAATCTTCAAGGTTAAGCACTATTGCATGTCCAAATGAAAGAAAATTTGTAGTTCAAAAAGTTCAAACCATGAAATTCTATGGCGATTGCCTACAATAGATTAACAATACTTATCGAAATTTCTGATCTTATTTGTTTACACTTGAAATTCATCGTGTACTAACACAGAATCACTACAAGAAAACATACTAGCAACAACATCCAATATTAGCGTTTATCCTTAAAATGCGGTCATAGAGTTTCTGGAGGGAAAATGTTTACGTCCCAAACGCTGAGGAAAACCTAATTATCATTTGCCGCCTACTTTTTCCCACCTTCCCCAGTTAATTCTATCGCCCTTTCATTTCGTTACCGCCTTCACAACCCAGAGCAAATTAAGTCTCTCTTCCAATCACCGAAGTTTCCCTTCGTCACTGCCCTCATCGTTGATATATTAATAAAGTAATAACCCTAACCATCCTCGCCACCGTTGTCGCCGATATAGGTATGGTATTTTACTGTCATATATGTCTTTGAATCGCGTCATTCAACTCGGGTTAGATTAGAGAAAAGATTCCGTATTTGTGAAGTTTTACTCAGTTTATTTCTAATTCTTAAACTTAAAACAATTAGTTTGATTATTTTAACTTAATACTATTTTATTTTGTTCAGTTTGGTTTATTGTGTTGAAATATTTAACTCTATCCATTCTTTTTTAATCCAAGCCCATTAGTGTTTAATTTAAGTACTATAATAATTAACTCTACCCATATGTACATGACTTTTATCCATGCTTCCATGATATGTACATGATCTTGTAATTATAAATATATTCTACTTCATTTGTTTTCCAAAATAAATAGAATTATTAATCATATTCGTTGAAACAAGGGTTTTAATTTGCTGTTAGGCATTTTTGAGGTGTGTAGAAGGTAATTAGCTAAGACAACAATTAAGACAAAAAGTCAAGCAAAAATTTGAGTTCAATATACACTTGATTTCTTAGGATATATTCTGTCCTTTTCATAACTAAGTTTAGCAAGTGTTAAAGAAAATAAGGCAAAGCTTAAGGTAACATGACCAAGAAAACATGGTTGTAAAAATAGCTTGCAAAGTAAGTTTCATAAAATCATAATAACTTTTCATTCAGACCTAAGTTTTGCTAACTTATTTGCACTGAGGTTGTCTTGATCATTTTACATAAACTACCATCTCTACTTTATTAGTCCAGTTGTTATAATTATTTCATAGATTAACGATGAGTCTAATTTGAATTATTTTCTATACGTCTCAAGAAGAAACTCATAATGAGTATTCACATTTAAACAAGCTAACTAAAAGGCCCAGAAACTCTTCTAGCATTCATTACCTGTGTAGAATAGCATTCATTAGAATCTACGGGTTGGCGATTTGGGTTTGAGAAGAGGAAGGCGACAGTAAGAAGGCGATGTGGTTGGGTTCACAGTGTTTATAAGTGAAGGCAATATGGGTTTGGTGATTTTAGAATGGTCACAGGCGATAGGGTTGCGAGTGGGATTGGTCGTTCGAGGTTGGCGATGATTGTATGGAGTGATGTAGTTTGTGAGGTCGAGGAAGCTACAGAAGTCAGGTAGAGGTGGTGATGTTGAATTGTTGGCAGAGGTTTGGCAGCAGTTTCGGTATATAGCAAGTGATGGTAGATGGTCGGGGAGTTGCAGTAAGTTGTTGTTGGATTGATGAGAGGTTGTTGAAGGAAATTCAGGCTTTTAAATCTCCCCGAGATGGCCGAGATGAAAAATCCGAGATATCAGCCAAAATCCGAGATTTGGCAGCCTATTTAGTTATAAGTGTTTTAAATATCGCCCGAGATAGCCGAGATATTTTCCCGAGATATTGGCCAAAATCCGAGATTTAAAACACTGGAAGGAATAGACTGAAGCAGGTCAGTGGTGAGTGTCTTGATATGGTTGGTGGCAGTCGAATCTGTTGAAGCTTGATGATGAGGTTCAGGTGAAGCAGATGATATGGGGTTGATGTGGTTGGTTTGTTTTGAGAATTGTGGAGTGTGGAAATGCAGTTGCAGTTGTGAGGGTGAACTGTTGTGGTTGGCACTGCTGTGTAGAGACTGTTGGCAGATGATTTTATGGTTTTTGATGTGGTGAATGTGGAAGTTGATGGCAGATTTGGTTATGGCTATGTTGAAGTCAGTGGATGGTATTGAAATGGCAGATTTTGACACTGGTGGTTTTGAAAATGTATGCAGTGATGCACAGTGCAAAAGTATGGTCAGGGAAAATTGTTTGTGTTGTTGGAGTTTTTGGCGATGGGAAGTTGTTGTAGCAGGTCAATGATTGAAAATTAGATGGTTTGTGGGTAGGGGAAGTGAATTGGCTGTAGCAGTTTGTATTGCAGCAGGGGTTCAGGTGGTGCACTAACAAATGTGGATACAGTAACACAAGCTAACAAATGTGGGTTCAGGTGGTTCAGGTGGTGCAGTAACACAAGCTAACTAAAAGGCCCAGAAACTCTTCTAGCATTCAGACCTAAGTTTTGCTAACTTATTTGCACTGAGCTTGTCTTGATCATTTTACATAAACTACCATCTCTACTTTATTAGTCCAGTTGTTATAATTATTTCATAGATTAACGATGAGTCTAATTTGAATTATTTTCTATACGTCTCAAGAAGAAACTCATAATGAGTATTCACATTTAAACAAGCTAACTAAAAGGCCCAGAAACTCTTCTAGCATTCATTACTTGTTTAAATAGTCTAATTTCCAATTACTATTTTGAATTTTAGATACTTGATTGCTTCCATATTATATATGACGATGGAGAAAGACTGGTTGCGTCTACACATGTAATCATATAAAAGTAAATTTACACATAACTTTAGACTTAACATGTTTTGAAAATGAAAGCTAACATTCTTGTTGCTTTCAATTTTAAACATAGAACCAGTAAAGAGTATGGAAAAGGAGCTCAAAATTTTGTACGTGTTGCGAAGAAAAAGTTAGGGGATGTAGAGAAAATTTTGTGTCCTTGTTTAGATTGTCGAAATCTTAGTCATCGTTATGGTGAAACCGTCATTGAGCATTTAATTATAAATGGAATGGATCCTAAGTACAAAGATGGTATGTGGTATAATCATGGCGAGCAAGTAGATGTTGAAAATAATAATAAAAAGAGTGAGGCGTACGACTTACTCAAAGCAATTCACTATGAAGATGAAGACTACTTTAATCATAATTTTTTTGATGATGATAAAGATAAGGATGATGCACAGAGACGACATGATGATTTACTTAAGAACTTAGAAGATGCAGAAATCCCATTATATCCTGGATGCATAGATCATACAAAGTTATCTGCCATCACTATTTTGTATAACCTTAAATGCGAAACTGGATTATCCGATTCTGGTTTTGATAAGCTTCTTAATGTGCAACAACTGTTTTTGCCAAAGAATAATGTACTTCCTAAGACTTTATATGAAGTAAAGAAATTCCTCAAACTATTTGATATGGGGTTTGAAAAGATTCATGCATGTGAGAATGATTGTTGTCTTTTTCGTAAAGAGTATAAAAATTTGAATAACTGTCCGAAATGTGGTTCCTCAAGATGGAAAATGAATCAGGATACAAATGAGATTATGCAGGGTATCCCGGTTAAGGTGTTGAGATATTTCCAATAATTCCAAGATTCAGAAGAATGTTCAGATCTGAAAAGATGGCAGAAGCATTAAGGTGGCATTTCAATAATAAAAGCAGTGATGGAAAGATGCGACATCCCGTAGATTCTATAACATGGAGCACAACTGATGAAAATTGGAAATCATTTTCAGCCGATCCACGTAGTCTCAGACTTGGTCTTGCTACAGATGGGTTTAATCCATTTTCCATGTTGAGTCCAAATATAGTTGATGGCCAGTAATGCTTGTGACATATAATTTGTCGCCTATGTTGTGCATGAAGAAGGAAAATATTATGCTAACACTTCTAATTCCAGGTCCAAAGCAACCGGGGAATGATATTGATGTATATATGGCGCCATTAGTAGAAGATTTGCATTACTTGTGGAGTAGTGGAGTTGAGACGTACGATGCATTTAGTAAGACACTTTTTAATATGAGAGCTATTTTATTATGGACGATAAATGATTTTCCAGCTTATGGTAATCTTGCTGGATATTGTGTAAAGGGTAAAAAGGCTTGTCCATTATGTGGTGTCAATACTCATCATCGATGGTTGAAATATAGTCGAAAGAATGTTTATATGGGTCATAGATGATTTTTTCCTACTTCACATCCGTTGAGGAAAAAAAAGCTTGGTTTGATAACACTATAGAGGATGGAAAGATGCCTAGAATTCTACTAGGTAAAAACATCTCTCTTATTTTGAAGGACTTTCCAAATGATTTTGTAAAAGAGCAGATTAAGGGAAAAAGTAAGAAAAGGAAGATCGATGACAGTAGTGAGGATGAAGATAATGAAGATGATAATTCTGTAAAAAAGGAGCTATCAAGGTGGAAAAAAAGATCAATTTTTTTTTGACTTGCCATATTGGGAGGTTAGTATTCAAATCTCATTTTTATTTATTAATCTAAAAAAAAGAATATATAGAAAATTTAAATGCTAATTTTTTTCGTAGGAACTTCCATTGCATCATAATTTGGACGTAATGCATGTTGAGAAAAATGTTTGTGAAAGCACACTAAGTACAATGTTGCATGATAATAAATCAAAAGATGGGATTAATTGTAGACATGATTTAGAGGATTGGGGTATTCGGCATGGTCTTTAAGCACAACCTCGTGGAACCAAAACATATCTTCCACCAGCTCCATATACATTGTCGAAATTGGAGAAAAATATATTTTGCAAAAGGTTGTATGATTTCAAAGGCCCCGATGGTTATTGTTCAAATTTCAAAAAATGCGTGTCATTGGTGGATTGCAAAAGGTTGCGGTAAGAGGTTTATTGCCAACCATACCCCGAAATGCAATAATTCGTCTATGTTCATTTTTCAATAAAATATGTCAACGTGTTCTTGATAGGGAGAAGTTGCAACAACTTGATGATGTTATCGTTAAAATATTGTGTGAACTTGAAAGATATTTTCCACCCTCATTTTTCGATATTATGATACACTTGACAATTCATCTTGGAAGAGAAGCACGATTGTGCAGACCAGTTCATTTTCGTTGGATGTATCCTTTTGAAAGGTATATGAAAACACTCAAAGACTACGTAAGAAATTATGCACGACCTGAGGGGTGCATTGCAGAATCGTATCTTGCCGAAGAATGCATGAAATTTTTTAGTGAATTTTTGAGTAAGTCGGTAGATATTGAAAAAAAAGATCGAAATGAAGATTATGAAGATAACGCAATACTTGAAGGGCGTCCAATTTCAATGTCCAAATCAATTACATTGTCTTCCAATGAGAAAGAAATTGCTCATTTAGCTGTGTTAATGAATATGGCTATGGTGGAACCATTTTTAGAGTGAGTATATGTTATGTCCCACTTTCATTGATTTGATGTGCTTGTATTGGCAACTATAATTTAACATCACTTTTATCGTACTAGTTTGCATTTGGAGGAGTTGCAAAATTCAAACAAACGCTTAGAAAAAAATGCGACCTTACTGTGGAAAACCCATAGAGATAGCTTCGCTGATTGGATTAAAAGGAAGGTTTGTTAAAGAATTTCAATATTTTCATATATGAATTAATGAAATTACTTTTAAAATATGTTTGAATATTTCTTTAGATACCTATTGACTCAAAGGATCATGATAAAATATTAAAATGGATTGCATATGGTCCTAAAAAGACGGCATTCTCCTGCAAAGGATATATTATTAATGGACAACGATTTCATACAAAAGATGTTGATAGAGAAACCCAGAATAGCGGAGTGACTTATGACGCAACTACCATGTGTAGAGCAAGTGCAAAAGACATTTCTCAAGTGGTTCATGTGGTTACGTACTATAGGATACTGACTGAAATAATTTTACTAGATTATAATGTTTTTTATATTCCTGTTTTTAAGTGTCGTTGGGCGAACATAGGAAACGGGATAAAAGTTGAAGATGGATTCACTCTTGTTAATTTACATCAAAGTCGGGTTTCATTTTCAAAAGATCCTTATATCCTCGCATCACAAGCAAAACAAGTCTTTTATTCAAGAGAAAATGATTCTTCTAATTGGTATGTTGTAATGAAAGCACCGCCAAGAGGTTTTCATGAATTAGAGATAGATGATTTTGTTGAAGAAGCTAACTATGTTGCGAGCGGCCCTGAAGAAAACGATATGGATGCAGATGATTTAGTTGAGAATGTTAGTTATGTCAGGGAGGATTGCGAAGGCATACTTGAGTAGTTTTGATGTCTTGTTTTCTTATGAGAAGTTTAAGTTAGATTTGAAGTCTTATTAAATGTTGAAATCTGAAATTTTGGTTTGAACTTTGATGTATGTATATGGTGATGTCAGTAGCAATTTGGTGGGTGGTCTGAGGTAGTGGAAATGAACTGATATGATGAGACAGTTTATGGTGGTGTTTGTAGTTTGCTGGTAGTGTGAGAAGTAGTTGACAGTGAGTAGGCAGAGGGGTATGACTGGGAGTTGGTGAATGGGCATGCTGTGGATGAAAGCAAGATGATGTTTGGAGAAGCGATGAATTGTGAACGTGTTGTAACAGTGGGAAATTTGGCAGTCTTGTTTTTGGCAATGATGTGGATGTTGTGATGTAGTTTAGGCAGTTGACAAGGTAGTTTTCAGTGGGTGGTTAATGGAGATGTGAATGTGTAAGAGGTTGAGTAGAATTTGAAGTGGTGGAGCAGTCAGGGATGATGTATGTAGCACAACACTGGGTAGTTGTTTGATTGACGTGTTGGAATGGATGATCTGTACAGAGGATGATTTTATAGTGATAGTGATGATGAAGTTGTATTATGGTCACTGAAGAGCAGGGAAGATGTGTGTATGTCAGAGGAGTAGAGGGTGGTTTTGTCGGGTGGAGATGGTTTCGAGCAAGCAAGCAGTGTGATGTTAATGTGGCGGGGGTTTGCAGGCAAAAACAGGAAATGGACAGAGATGTATGTATAAAATGAAACAGTTCTTTAAGACATTTATAAACTGATAAGCTGATATATCAACAACATGTTTAAGACAACCTATAAACAGTTCTTTAAGACATTTATTTCAAGCATTTTTTCAAGCAGTAAGTCTTCTCATTCCTTCTTCACTAT
Source organism: Allium fistulosum (assembly GCA_030737815.1). NCBI lineage: Eukaryota > Viridiplantae > Streptophyta > Magnoliopsida > Asparagales > Amaryllidaceae > Allium > Allium fistulosum. The sequence continues at coordinate 1,443,211,122 of CM060903.1, read as the reverse complement.
AGGCATGCATTAAAGATATTTTATCATTATCATTTTCATCTTTGGATTTGTTTCTTGGGATCGTTCACACACACAAAAGCTTTGATGTTGGCTTATATTCGATTTCCCAAAAATTGCTTGTAATTTCAGTAATATGCTCTTATAACTTGAAATTCATATGTTGATATGTTATACTTGCAGAAAATGGTTAGAAGTATGAAAAAGACAATGGATAAGAGGATTACGCGCAATCAAAAAAGACTCGAACAATCCACATATGCATTCGATGGGTCTAATGCAATAGGAGAGCATATTGAGCCACCTTTGGAAAACAATGATGTTGGGAATGCAAACAACTCAATCGCAGACACTGCTATGCAAGTCGATGGAAATCCTGAAACAGAAATGGAAATCGATAGAACAATTGAAGACATTGATGCAAATCAGATTTCGAAAAAGAAGACTAGAGGCCCAACCAAAGTGAAAAGACTTCCTTCAGATGTTGCAAGCCGAATCGAAATCGAGTTTAACTCATCGGGCGAACCGATAGGAAAAGGGTCGGTGAAGCTATCTTCTTATCTGGGGCCACTTGTGCGTGAGCATGTTCCATTTACATTTGAGGACTGGAGGCAACTTGGTAAAGAATTGAAATCAGTTCTATGGGAATCCGTTCAGGTTTGCTTATCTTGCAATGTTCTTAGTTTTGACATGAAGTTCCTTTAGTTACCTGATGAGCTCAAGTATGCCTGTACAAATCGTCTGCGTTCCTCAACATCTGTATCAAAATAACCTTACTAAGACAAAAGTATCAATTTTATAAAATGAACATTTATTTTTGACAAATTATCAGTGTGTATCACATACCTGGGTATTTACTGTAGTCCAACACATGAGGTGTTTCTGTATGATAATCTGCAGCCATTTCACAGAAGTGATTTGCAATGCCATATGCAACCGGATTAAAACTTGCATATTCATAATCCTATATGTAAGCAGATCATTATAAATCTCATCAGCTATATTATTATCACCTCTTACAAACATGTTTTCTATTATACAATGAGAAAAACTTGCAGAATGATACACTGCAAAAATTAGAAAATAAAAATGGGACAACCTGCTACACTATGCACATTGTAATTTGGTATGGCCTAAAATAGTATTTCGATGGTCAGACATTATATCATGTCCTTAGGTTTATTTAAAACTTACACAATAGTGTATTTTCAATATTTTAGTAGCATATGGATGATCAAAATTACTCTTGAACTATCTTCTTAATTGCTTTCATAAAATAAATAGTGTTTAAAAGAGCGGACATCGGTTCCAGGCGCACCATGCTTGTTGAGGCTTTTGACCTAACGAGGTAAATAAAGACTCTTCAAGCAAAAGCATACCTTGTACCCAGTCGGTGTTCACCCTGGATCAAATGTTCAGGTGCTGCCAAACTATAGATGTTGGAAGATTGACGCAAGAGTCGGTAGGAGACCTTAATCACTAGTAAGGGCCTAAATCACTAGTAAGGACGAAAAGTAAAAGCCTAAATCACTAAGTAAGGGTCTCAAATCCTAGTAAGGATTCTAAATCACTAAGTAAGGGGCAAAAAGTTAAAAGCCTAAGTCATTAGTAAGGGACCAAAATCACTAGAAAGTGACGAAGAAGTCCAAAGCACAAATAGGCAAGCCCAAAGAGTGGCAAAAAGAATCGATTAAAACCTAAATCTTTACCTAAGATGGCAGTAAGGGGTTCAATCAAAGCCTAAATCATCACCAAAGAGAGTGATAAAGGGCGAAAGAGAATCAATGAAAAAAGGACGAAGAAGTCCAAAGCCAGAGAAAGGAAAAAGAATTCACTCAATATCCTTACCAAAGGAGTAAGAACGGACGAAGAAGTCCAAATGCCTAAAGAAGAGGAAAAATGATACAATCGAAACTTAAATCACTACCAAAGATGGTAGTAAGAAATGAAAAGTAAAAATCTCGAATCGCTACCAAAGATGGTAGAAAGAAATGAAAAGGTAAAGAGATTAAAGAAATGGGAAAAGAAGCTTAATCACTACCGAAGATGGTAGTAAGAAGTAAAAAAATCCTTAATCACTATCTAAGACGGTGGTAAAGAATAAAGCCTAATCCTTACTAAAAGAATAAGAAGAGACAAAAACAATCGATCAAAGATTAAATCCAGCGAAAAGGATAAGAATGGATGAAAAGGAATCAAGCAGAACCTTAACCATAGGATAAGAAACCAAATATGGATAAATTTCATCTGAAGGATAGATCAAAACAAACTTCTAAGAGGAAGTGTAGTCAAACACAACCAATCTGGTCCTAATCCAAAGATAGAATAGTCATTAAAGGAAGTGCGAATAATGGTAACTAAATAAAGTTATTCGACCATGAGAACATCTTACCCAAGAAAGATAAGAAGCTGTCATCAATGCAACTAGCAAGAAGCCAAAATAAAACAAAACCCTGGGTTCAGATTTTGGGTTACTAGTTAAGGAGATCGGTATAAAAGCCCAAAGGTGTCTAATTATGCCCAAAAAGATTCAAACCCAAATAACACCCCAAAAGGAGTATAGATAACTAGCTAACCAAGAAAACCAAAGATGTGCTCTATGGTAAACCGAATGGATATGTATTTAAGATAAGTTGGACCAACCAAACAACAATGGTTAGAGCATCGAATTCCCAAAGGAACATTAACTGAAATTCAAGTAAATATCCGCTTGAAAGGAAAGTGTGACAAGAATCGGTCATCAACAAGGTTAAAAATTCCACCAATTAATGGGAGAACATGAGGAATAGTCTCATGAAAACCACATCATACTCATGTATAATTTCTAACCTCCGAAGGTCATCAGAAAGTTTTCATCTTTCTAAAAATCATTTTCAAGATCATTTTTCTGAAAAATCTGAAAGCTTGTTTATCTTAGCATTTCATGAATAGTCAAATTTAATAAAATTCCGACTACGAATCTTTTATCTAGAAAAACTATTGTATCACTTATGAGTTATACGATATTCGATCCCTTAACAAAGAAGGAGCACAATTTCTACAAATTCAGGAAGTATTTTCTATTCCAAAGATATTTTCGACAATTTTCAGATGTTTTTTCAATTATTATTCTTTAAAGGTTTCAAATAAAAGTTTTTCAGCGAAGAACTTCCAATTTTCATAAAAGAAAGGTTCAAAAAGAAAATTTATCAAAGTTATAGAATATATATGTATGGAAAAGAAAGGAAGGATGATTTGTGCAAATAAAAGCAAGGAAAGAAGTCAAAATACAAAAATGAATCAAACCAGAAGGAGAGAAAGTCGGATCATGAAGATAAAATCACCGTAGAAATGGGTATATTCCCAAAATTCTATGGAGATAAAGATGTCAAGACACCAAAGGCAAAAGGCATGTCAAACCCAAAGGCAATATAGATTATCACACCTATAAACATAAAACAATTGCAAATGGTCGATACCAAACCCTAAAAAGCAATGCCGAACTTATAAACAGCTTCAAAGAAATGATATCGAACTTCATTACAAGAAGGAATGTCGAAGTTTAGAATGTTGAATAATATCAAGCATTATAGGATGCCGCATATGATCAGGACAATAAGGATATCGAACAGTTGGATCAATGCCGCATCTCATCGATGTCGCATATCATTGATGCTGCCTCTTATCGATGTCGTATTTCATCAGTGACGAATGCTGAATGTTGACACGTGTCACCAGATCAGTAGAGATATTGAATTTCAGAGTTGCCTAAGACCATCAATGTTCATAGCTAATCACTCATACGACAAGAATGGCTTAAATCATCGATGCAAGGAGATATGTCATCGATTGTCAATAAAGCATGTTGTCCCATATTAACAAGAGGTTGCCATATGCTAGCAATGCATAGAAGGATTTCTACAATCATTAATAAACAAAATTATGTCACATATCACCAGATCAGTGAAGATATCAAATTTCAATAAATAACAAAGATGTTGTGAATCATTAGCATTTAAAAGAAAGTCATAAATCATCAATTTACATAAGGATGTTGAAAATTATGTAAGGGGAAATAAGCAAAAATCATTAATACAACAAGAGCAAAGTCAAGAGGATTTACTGTATTTTCCTTCATAAAGTTTCAAAGGCATCACATTACACGACTTGCTCCATGTTGAGGCCAACACCAAGATAGTAATCAGTATAAAGTAACCTTAAAGAGATCACAACAAGTAGCACCATCAAGTCCAACTTCATCAATGAAAGCAAGCCTTACCTTCTTCCAACCATTATAAATAGAGATGCACCCTCTCATGGAAAGGGGCCCCTAACTTCTTTCCCTCTCTTAACAATAATCACTTCTTGAACTAAAACTTCTCCAAGCTCTCTCAGGTGCTCGAGAACAACTTTAATGGCAAATAACCAATGATAAAGAAGATGACATATGATATTTTAATGCAAGGACTTTGATAATTAGATATTTGCATATTTGACTTGCTTTGTATCATGCCTCATGATTGAACAAATAATTTGACTTGTGCATATTGCATGTTTTTCCCCTTAGCAATAAATAAAAAACTATTGCATATTTTGACTTGCCTATTTTATCATTGTACACATGGTTTGAATTTTAAATAATTTCATGAATAATCATAAAACCAAATGTATTACTGGAATCTCTTCGAATATGTCTCAATGTACAACATCTTGGGTGTTGACCCAACTTTCGGTTTAATAATAAGTATCACATCACATAAATGACATATGATGGATTCACATCGGTCACCCATAAATACATGCATATAAACTGAGAATCAATAAAGCATAGCAGAATAAGGTGATATATACCAAGCACACACATGCAAATAAGCGATGTGGATGAGCATACAATAAATCTACGTAGTGGTGAACTATGAATAATCAAATGAAGCAAATAATCATGAACGTCATAAAACAAGGGGCGAGCACATAACAAGTCTGAAAGACTATGAGCACATAGCATGTCATAATAAATATATGCACAAAACAAATCAAGATAGAAGACGAGCATGAAGCAAGCCTAAATAAGTGTAGAGCACACGACATGTCCACTAGACAAAATGGCTTAAACCATACAATAAACATTTATATGGGATAAATATAATGTGTTCGTTTACAAGAGATTTTAGATGGGCGACTGATTTATACACAACACCACTCCAGGTGTCTGTTACGTACAATATAGCAATAGCTTACTCCTATAATCTTCGGTGGCTTCTAGTAATCATAACTCTATGTCCATTATTGGTAAGACAATGCTATACTTGGTTATAGCCCCTACTGCGCTTAGTAACATAATGTTTGGCCCTATGACATCTAAGCATATCAAAACACAGTAATACGAGCACACATCAATACAAGCACATTATAAGTACTCGAGCAAATTTATGTCATGATCCAGGGAGCAACTCCGTCATCAACCACTAGGATGGACTCTAGCCTAATCTGGACATAGCATACAGTAATAAAAAATAGTAGACAACACACAGCTTTTGAACAAAACCCCACACCTAAAGTAATAGGTACAAGGATGATAAGGACAAAGAAAGTCACGGCGAGTACATGACAAACCTGAGCACAAAGAAAACCGTACCTCTAAACTGTACACACATGCCTACATGAGTTTACTTTACTTACAAAAGGTATCGAACAAATAGCACTGGAGTTTGCTATACCACTCAGTGGTGTCTCAACATTTAGTAAATGCTCGTCAACTCCACTCAATCAAACAAAAAGTATTCTATACTATGAGTCAAAAGAATAAATGGAAAAATATTACCAAACATCACATACCATTCGATACTACTTTTCCCTTTATTCAAAATCATAAATATATAGAAATAAACTCAATACAATCAAATTCTCTTTAAAAATAGATTGTAAAACAATATCTGAATGCATTTTTATTCTTCTTTGGTTATGAGCACTATTGAAAGAAGAACTTGAAATTGGAAAGATATAACAGTCCAAAAAATTATTCTGACTTATAATGTGTTTTCAAGGAATTAAACAACAAAATTTAATTATATTAAACAAAAGTTATAATACTTCAAATTATCTTTATATAAGCACAAGAATGTCAAAATTGGATCAATACTTTAAAAGTTATGACAGAAAACTAGAAGGGGTTTAAACCAGAATTTACAGCAGGTCCAAAAATTATTCAACTTGAAACGAGATTTCGAGTTGATAAATAATAGAATCTAAAAAGGTGATAAACAATAAAGTTTTAGGTATTTGAACTGGCTTTCCATAAAAGAAGAATCATCAAATTTGGATAGATCAATCAAAAGTTATGCTTATTTTACTACAAGCGAAATTCTTAGCCCATAACCATATGCTATATGCTTAACTTTCAAACAAACTATCACAACACCATGCTATTTCAACACAATTCTACTTTATTCATTGATGACCAGATAATTATAAACATCTAAGATTATAATTTAGCACTAAACTATGCATATATACAATAGAGAAACCATTCATGGCATTCAAACAAAAATTGAACATTATCTCCTTTGAAAAACAATATTTCAAGCACTAGAAACAATAATTTCAACATAATTGAGATCATTCCAAGCAAACATTACAGTTATATCTGACATGCATAAACACTAAACATAAGTGTGAGTAGAGTTATTACTCACTTAGGTCCATGGAACTTGCAATTCCCTCGAAAAAATTTGAATTTTCCCTATTTTCTACTTCTACCCTCTTTAACTAATCTAAAAGAAAATGCACTTAAAATTTGGTCAAAATGCAATCAATTTTTGTAGCAAATGAGGGGACTGAGAAACTTACCCCAAAATTTTGGGTTTTTTTTTAATTTTATTTAAAGATTTGACAAATTTTTTAACAGCCCAGTGTTTTTAATGGCTAGTTTGAGAAGAAAGGGATATTCTTTTTGATTGCTAATTATGAATGAACATAAATGAGCTGTTAGGTAAAGTGGATGATAAGTTGTATCATCTTAATGGGTTTGGGTAGAAGTATAAGGAGATCCTAACCCATTTGTATTCATGTTATTTTAATTTCTCCTTCTCATTTAAACTTAAACTAAAATACCACTTACAAAATTTTACTTTCATTTAAATAAACATTTAGAAATTTGGTTTCCATAATATGTTTTATTTTAACAAAATTTTATACTTCTTAAAATCGTATTTTCATTTATTTTATATTTTAAATATATTTAATTGCAATTTTTGTTAAATTATCTTACATTTAATTAAATTACCCAAATCTATTCAGTAGATTAAAAAATCAACATTTAAAATAAATAAAATTTCTTGCCTCTTTTAGATCTAAATATTCATTATTATAAATTACCTATTTTGTTTTCAAGTTATTCAAAAATCTTTTCTCACTTTAAGAATGCCTATTTTCTACCAATAAATCAAACTTTGCTTTTAATACCATTTCGTTGCTTATAACAATCTTTTCTATCGAAATAATCATTTTCCAAATTTTCATATTATCTTTTAAATTATTCAAACCTTAAAATTATCTTTTCCTTTCCCTTTTCAATATATGTTTTTTCGAAAATTCCACCTATTTATTACAATCAAATCCATTTCTTTGTATAAAAATCATAATTATAAAAATGAGTTATTTGCCTCTTAGAATCGGGTTGTTACAATATTGAATGGTAGGAGAGTTATGATTTGAATGAGCAGTAAGGGACTGGGAACGATCTTATTGTATATCATGATCCTGATTGTCGCATGAGGAGGAGTTGGTATCCATCTTTATCGTAAAAGTCACATATATGTTATTTGATGATTTAGATCTCCATCCCTAAATAAATAAAACTTATTAGGCCCGTTAACATGCCGATTATGTATATGACTCCAAAAGTGAGTCGAGAGTAAGATATGAAAGTTTCCAAATTGGTATAAAAAAGTGATCATAATTTGGTTAAGAGAATTTAAATTACTTTGTTAAATCATTATAGAGAAGGGATGTTAGCCTAACAATAGAAATTTGAGTTAAGATTTATATGATGGAGATTAGGTCAAAGTCATATTTGTATGGTACTGAAAGTTTTGAAGAAACAATTGAAGTAGAGTTTCACTTGGAAAGCCAGATAGTGGAAGAGGCATTGGCAGTATTTGAATTTCAGTTGATTGGATCCCGTTAACTAACGAGTGAAAATAATTTAGGATATGATTGGAAAATTTATTGCGAAGGGCCTAGAGTTTGTTATTTTGATCATGTCCCACTGACCTAACAGTAATTTATGTGATTCGACTAGGTAATCGGTCCATAGTTAAATTTTGGAATAGTTTATATTTGTGTTCTTCTATACCATATCATTGTGGTAATGGTTGGTGATGGAGGAAACAAATGTTTAGATGATTTATAATTTGGCAACCCCAGTTAAGGTAGATGATTTGATTGGTTTATGAAAGGGTTTTATTGATTCGATGTTTCGGATATCATGAAGCCATATATATTTGTTTTGGCTTGGGTGATTATAGAACACTGAGCAAGTTGGTTGTCTTTTTACTATATATGTTTGTGGAGATATTTATGAGGTATTAATAATTTAGTTATTGTTGTTGCAACTGCAAGTGTACTTTTTGAATTGAATGTGACATGAATTCGATACTATGTTCACTATGCTAGGACATTATCCCTTTTTCCAATATTCCCACATATGATTCAGGGTATGATGTTACCAAGATTGTTGAGTATTTATGTTTATTGGATTGATATGGTGAGACGCCATCCTCGTTGAGTTTTCTCATCCAACGTATGGGAAAGATTAAATTATATGTTGGAAAAGGATATCATTGCTAAGTTTGCATAATGAATGATTTAGCTTAGATTTTTGATTTTAAGGGATATATCAGATTAGATTGGTACCAAGATTCTAAAAGAGTTAGTATTGTAGTATGATTTACGAGTATGTACAAAACAGTCCAACAAAGATGTGTACCAATTTCATATGAGTTTGTATTATCGATGAAATGAAATTAAAATATTAGAGCTATATGGATAAACATGATTTAGAGACATGGTTGGCATTTTAACTTTCGTTTATGAAAGATATCCCAGATTGGGATGGTGGTGATATGAAATAACAGTTATTTTCAACTGATGTGGATATAAAGGATTTCAAGTAGTTTGGATAAACCTGCTTTGAAGATTAAAAAAAGGACATATTTAGCATGCATGAAGAATGTAGAGGCGATTTTATGGAAAGTGAAATCTAGGGATTTAAATATGATTTTGAGAGATGGGTAACTAGAATCTTTTCAATCATCTATTCAAGAAGCTCTATAGGGAATAGCGACTTAAAGGTACATAGTTTATATAGTATATGACATGTACATGGATGATGTAATATATAGTCAATATCTTAAGTGCTATCGCTACGTAGGTTAGGATTTCTGAGGTTTAAGATTTTGGTTGTTATTTATGAAAGATTGAATAGAATAGGATTTTTTTATTTATTTGAAGGATGTTTGTTTGTTTGTAGTTTAGGAATTAGAATAAAAATGAAAATTTCTTATAGTATGGGATAGGGAGCTTCGGTATCATGATTATTGAATATTTGGAGAAGTGATGTCAAAATTGTTCTAATTGATTGGAATTTTGGTGAAGAAATACCACTAAGGTTTGATTGAAATTTTGGAAGAGAATGTATGTACACTTCACCAGAAAAGACTTTTGGTAGCGTTGAAAAAACGCTACCATAACTTATGGTAGCGTTTTAGAGAACGTTGTAATACGACATGCAACTAAAAGTCTAAAACTTTTTGTTGTGTTGTAGTAAACGATACCAAAAGTCACTTTTAAATGCAACTATAGGTATTTTCTATAGGATTTAAAAAACGTTACCAAAAGTCACTTTTAAATGCAGCTATACGTTTTTTCTGTAGTGTTAAAAAAACGCTACCATAAATCTTCATTTTTTGGTTGCATTTTTTGTTTATATGCTTTTTTTTTATTTTCAATAGCGTTTTTAAAATGCAACTGTATAATTTTTATATTAGTTTATATTTGTTTCTTTATCATTTCTGAAACGCTACTAAAAGTATATACAAACAATCAATCATATGATCATCATATTCAAATAATTGCAAAAACATGCTAATCTCACAATCAAATATAATATCCATAATCAATTCGATAGTAGTTTTTCAACAAAATAAGTCACATACTACAAGCATTCACAGACAAGTTTCCACAAATGGTACTAACAAAATACGACAAAATATATAACAATTAAATTCATGTTCGTTGCTTGATTACCAATAGTTCTTTGTTGTCGACAGTCTTCGCTTCGAAATAGCTAATTACCTACAAACGAATTTAACAATCAACAATATATATATATATGTATATATATATATATGTGTGTGTATATATATATATATGTATATATGAAAATCATGTAATCTATAACTCGATATTCTATATTAACACATATTAACAAAAATTGTTCTATTTTTATATGCATCCTATATAGTTCCCCAACGAATACACAATTTTCAATTTACACAAATATTCAGATCAAAACTGGGTTAGAAGTCTGACTGGATTTCATTCTATGTGCAGATTGTGTATTCAGTACTATGGGCAGATTGTGTATTCAGTACTATTATGTTTGCTTAACTAGATTATATGTTATGTATCTTTCAATGTCCACATGTTTGGCTTGAGATACTTGACACATAAGGAGGTGTATTGACAGTAATCACACACTAAGAGTTCAATAACAATGAAACATGTGTATGAATACTATGAGATCGCATATGTATTGCCAATTTGTTTATGGTAGTATATATGTGATTCTCCATTGCAATGAATGGATGATTCTGACTGTTTATACATTTTAATTACTATGTTGACTATCTAGATGTGACCTATACAAATATTTTGTGACCACCATTCATGTTGTCAATTGGATCTGTGAGTAAGTTATTTTTTTCTTGTTTTTTCAATAATTTCAAATGAAAATAAAATGAAGCGAGACATTGAGATGTTAAATAAGAGGGGATATGATGAATGTAACTCCTTACAAAATTCCAAAATAACAGTTGTAACATTATGGAAAATAAATAACATAACTTTTATACTATTGTCAATGATAGCCATGCATATTTTTATTAAATAAAAAGAAAAATGGAGTGAAATGTACCTAAATGAATTGTCATCACTTTAGCTATAAGAAATCAAATTATTACAGCTTCACTGTGACACTCAGGTTTCAAATGCATTTTATTTAATAAAATTAATGTATATGATGAAAGGCAATGTAATCATAATCTTGTATTGTAGAAATATTATTTGATTTGTTTTGGAGGAAGTTCTTAGGAATGTTGATGTTTCATTCTTTACATTTTATAAAATCATCAATGAAACATAACCAACTAATATCTTTCTTAAGTGGTAAATTGAGAAAAGTCATAGGATAAATCTTTTAAATATCTTCTTTACACATTTCTTTTATCAAATACATGATGAAAGGTCTTATCACGCTGAACTGAAATCCAGTTATCAAGATCGGTACCAATCATTAAAATAAGACATAAACTGTTCAAACAAAAAAGTTTAATGGTGAAGATGAAAGTCTTTTTCAGTAGAACTAACCTGCACATCCAAACTGTTTGCACACTTCTTGCTCTGTTAAATCTATTTCTGTAGAAGCAATCCATTGGCATACTGTATACTCATGAGCACAAGACATATATTCATATATATCCGGATCATGGGACATCCTACACGAATACCCTCCCCTAGGCCCATTTCTTACAAAATCAACATTGTTACTGTACACGTCACCATAGTTAAACATGCGAGAGCTACAAGCATCCACTACACAAGATCAGGGTTCATCAGAGTATGCATGCATTGAAAATAAAGTTAGAAGGAAGAACACTATTAGGTTATATGATTATAAACCTCGTAATATGTAAACCATATATATATATATATATATATATTTGATCACCCATTCATGCTTCAGTCTCTTATAATTCATATAATTCAAAACAAATTAACAGAAAGTATTAGAACTATAGACCACATTAGATGTGATAACTGTTGCATGGGATTTAAAAACTTGGCATATAACTGTGATATATAAGAGCTTGCAACACATATAACTTGTTTATCATAGTATCGTGGTGGATTTGAAATGTATATCACTTTTGTATATGCACTTAACCATTATTCTGATACAAAATAATTATGGGTTGACATTATAAATGAAAGTGGAAAGATAAAACTTGGCTTCTATGTACATGCCAATGTTTCGCATATGCTAGTATTATTTTTTCAATCCAAGGTTACAAAACCAATTTATATACCGTGTCAAAATGTAATAGCAATAAAGCCAACCCCCTTCAAAGTTCAGCAAGTCAACATCATGACTATAAGAGGTATTACAAGGAATTTGTGCTTGTCTTCATATTCCTGACACCACATGTCTGTGTTTTACATATGCTAGTAGCATTTTTGAAATCATTGTTGAAAGGCTTACTTGTATACTAACTGTCTTGATTGTAATAGCAATAAAACTGACTCTCTTTACAAATTCAGTAAGTGAACATAATTATAGTAAACTAAATATAATCAGGCCACCACTATATATTTGCATAGAAGAACTTAGAAAAACAGAGGTTTTTTTCCTTAGTATAAGAGTGTTAGTTTTTCCTTAGAATAGGACTGTTACAGCATTCATTTTGATGTCTCTAGGGTTGAACCCATGACCTCTTTAACATAGTCTAGAGCGCTCTACCACTCATCGTTCGAGCTAGTGGTCGTTGACCGTAATAATTAATTTTAATCTTAAAATATCTTTATGCAAGCAAAATAGACTGACAATTCAAGGCATATTGACTTACCAAACTCAAAGGGACAATATGTCAGCTTTTCCTAAACCACCCATATTTTATTGGGAATTATTCAAAAGTGATAAAAAATCTTTTTTTTATTTTGAAAAGCACATTCATGCTAAGCAAAGACAAAATGCTGAGTATGTAATCACTAAGAGTAGTTACCTAGAACAAACAATAGGATATGAATAACAAAATAATCGTCAGTTTAAAATTGCGCATGAAAATGGCGTTGAAACCCTAGCAGCCGCCACGCTTCTCGTCTTCCTTGTTCCTTCGTTTGTTCCTCTTCTTGTTCGAGTTTTCTTCGTTTCCCTCTTCTAGATGTCCTCTTCTCCTTCCACTGATCTGGGATCTCCTCATCCCGATCCCTCTCCAGTCTCCCCTGAACATCCTCCGGGTTTTGAACCTCAAGGATCTGATGTTAATTGGATCCAAGCTGATGATGGCTTCACTCCAGTAATGTCCCACAAGTGGAAAAGACAATCCAAAAACGCTGCTACCAATAGTAGTAATCAGAATATGAGAAGTGCTACTCCTATCTCTAGCGAATATTCTAAATCTAAGTTAACATCAAAACAGATTAGTACTTCTCACCCTTCGGTTACAAATATTCATGCTTCCTCTCAGAATACTAAATCTGGATCTGCTAGATGGAATTATTCATCCAATTCAAGTAAAGCGTGGAATGAGGTTGTCAAAGGCAATAATATTCCTATATCGGTTCCATTGAAATTTTACCGTCCCCGGGAAATTAATTCTTTGAAATGCGCTAAAATGTCTAATGAAGTGATTACGGTTGCCAGAAAGCAATGGAGTAATGCCATAGTGGTTTATGTAGTTGGCCCAAAACCGTATTATCCTTATTTTAAGGATTACATAATCAGAGTTTGGAAACCAGCAGAGGAGTTCTCGATCTTTTCAATGGAAAATGGATTCTATGTGATTAAATTCAACAAAGAACAAGACTGTGTTAATGTTCTAGAAGGCGGACCCTATTACTATAACAAGAAACTTATGATGATCAAAAGATGGCATCCAGGAATGCAACTCGATAAAGAACTTCTACATACCATTCCGATCTGGATTCGCTTACCCAACTTGCCACTTGATTTTTGGACGGAAGAAGGGATAAGTCGTATTGCCTCCGTTATTGGTTCTCCTATCAAACTTGACAAATTCACTGAAGGTATAATTAAGATTGCTTATGCTAGGGTCTTAATAGAAATTGAAAACTCTTTTAAATTCCCTAATAAAATTCCAATACTAAATGAAAAAGATGAGATTATATGGCAAGAAGTTGTCTATGAATGGAAGCCTAGTACGTGTCCCAATTGTTCGAGTTTTGGACATGCAGAAATTCACTGTCAATTTAAAAAAGTTTGGGTGCAGAAAGCGAATCAAGACACAACAGAGGACATTGCGGCCATGAATATCGACCCAAAGGATCTCCTCCCAAATAATAGTAACACTAGCGAAGATCTAAGTAAACAGAAAACAATTTTAATAAACGAATCTGACAAAGTTCAGAATCGGCCTAAGGTTACAGGTCAAACCCTCATTATCAATCCTCAAAATAATGTCATTATCCCAGAACCTATTCAAAACGCCAAGCTTAAATCACAAACAGTCCAGCCAACTAAATCTAGTTTGACTATTATTACATCAGAAGTCTATAACAAGTCAGACAATATGCATTCTCTAAATGATAATAACATTGTAAATGTTCAAACTGAGACTCTGCCCTCAGATCCTAACGATACCTCCTTAATAGACGATGCAGCTCATATGACAATAGACCCTGCTTTGACCCTTCAGGAATACATGTCCATCCCAGAGCCCCTTTCCCTTGCCAAATCAAAAGCTCCTCGCAAAACTAGAACAAAGGAAGCCCCTTTCGAATTCAAAGCCTCTTCGAACTCTGAAGTTATGGATAACCCTGCATGGTTAAATATGGTTAATCAATTGAAAGGAAAACAGAAAAAATCCAAGAAAGCTAAGACTTTGGGAAAAGCTACTTCCCCGGAAGAGAGTAGCAACCCTAATTCTATTAATTAATGGAGTTCCTATTCTGGAACATTAGAGGGATGAATGCCCTCTACAAACAAGTAGAAGTTCTAAATATTCTTAACTCTAATAAGTATTCTCTTATTGGGATTCTTGAGAACAAACTCTCTAACCAGTCTATAGAAAATTTTATTAATAAAATTGACAAAAAATGGAAGTTTTCACACAACATTTCTGATGACCTAAAGAGTCGCATCCTTATCTTTTGGGATTCTTTGGTATGGTCCACTATTACTTTACATACCAGTGATCAATTCATAACAAGTATACTCTATAATGCTAGTAACTTCAATATAATGTGTACTATTGTCTATGCTTTTAATGAGGAGGAGAAGCGTAAACCTCTATGGGACTATTTAATGGCCCAATCCAAAAATGTCAACATGCCGTGGCTAGTGGCAGGTGACTTCAATTCTATTCTTTACAGCAGTGACAGAATGAATAATGGCTGTTATAACTCTATTGGAAACCATAATTTCATTGAATGCATAACTCTATCCAAGCTAATGGAGCCTGATTTCTCAGGTAATTACTTTACTTGGCGTGGAGGTAACTCATTTTCTATCCATAGTAAGATAGACCGTGTGTTTGTTAACTCTATTTGGATTGATAAATTGGATAACTTTGGCATTTATTTTGGAAACCATTCCCTGAGTGATCATACACCTATTTTAATTAATCTCCAAAAGCAAAACATGAGAAAGATAAACATACCTTTTAAATATAAAAATTCTTGGCATGTTTACGATGATTACCACCTAGCTATCCATGAGTCCCTTATAACCTGCTTCACGGGTTCTCCTCTGTATAAACTGATCTGCAAACTGAAAACAGTGAAAAATCAACTGAAGAATTGGTCTAGCAATTTAATAAATGAGACAGTGATGATTCGAAAACTGAAAGACCATAACAACAGTATTTACAATCAATTAATTAACAATCCTCTTGATGTAAATCTCATGGAAAGTTATTCCAACAATTGTGATTGCCTTCATAAGATGATGAGGAAGGTTGCTCTAGATAACGAGCAAAGAATGAAATTTAGTTGGCTTACCAAAGGGGATAGACCCACGGAATTCTTCTTCAGTAAAATCTCAGACAGTAGGCCTATTAGAAAAAGCAAATTTACGGTTGACAGGGAAGGAAAGTGGGTCTCAACATCAGATACTATAGCTAAAGAAGCTATTAGCTATTTCTCAGATTTATTTCAGTTGCCTCAAGCCTTTAATCAATTTCCTAACATTATTTGTAAGAGAATTCTAACAGATAATGCTAGAGCCAACTTATGCAGACCCTTTCAGATGGAAGAGATCAAAGAGGCTGTTTTTCAAATTAATGAAAACAGTTCTCCCGGTCCAGATGGATTCAATTCTAAATTTTATAAAGTTCATTGGGATAGCATTAAATTGGATATTTGGGAAGCTATGAATGGAATTCTACAATCTGGTAAAATCATCAAAGAAATTAATCATACTTTCATTTGTTTAATTCCTAAAAACCCAGACGCTTCTAACATGTCAGATTTTCGACCAATTTCACTTTGTAATGTCACTTACAAAATCCTAGCCAATCTTCTTTGCAACAGAATGAAAGCTTACATGAATGATTTAATATCTTATAACCAAAATGCTTTCATCCCAAATAGATCAATCTCAGAAAATTCTCTTCTTGCTTATGAGATGGTCAGAAGTTTTAACAGGAAAAATTCAAATAATGTTTGTTTAAAAATTGATTTACATAAGGCTTATGACAAAATCAATAGAGAATTTATTCATCATATGTTGATCGCCATGGGTTTCCCACTTTCCTTTGCCAACCTCATATATGAATGTATTTCCACCCCATCGTTTTCTATTTTAATAGAAGGTTCCCCTTATGGTTTTATTAATAGCTCGAGAGGTTTCAGGCAAGGGGATCCTCTATCCCCTTATTTATTTGCAATTGCTATGGAATTCCTGTCTTTGAATTTGGAGACTGAATTCCTCAAAGGAAATCTCAGCCCTATTTATCAAGTGGAGCCAATTATTACTCATTTATTATACGCTGATGATATTCTGGTTCTGATGAAAGCTACTACTAATAATGCTGAAACCATCCACCTTATTTTCCAGAGTATGAAACATCTTACAGGACTGGAATTAAACTCAGGTAAAAGCAGCTTATTTTTCAGTAAAGGGGCAAAATTTAAGCAACAAATTGTTGACATTATCAAAATCAAACCAGATAATCTTCCTATTAATTATCTTGGTATCCCTCTTTCAAATAATTCTTTGAAAGCTAGAGACTTTGGTGTGCTCATAGACAAAATCAATAAAAAATTCAATAATTGGCATAGCAGGTTTCTTAATATAAGTGGCAGGGTAGAACTCATCAAAACTGTTATACACCCTATATTGCAGTTCTGGTTACAAATTGCTCAATTCCCTGTTTCTATTATACAAAAAATCAACTCAATGTGTGCTAATTTCTTGTGGAAATCAAAATCTCACAAATTGAGTTGGGAGGAGGTTTGCAAAACAAAAAGAGAAGGGGGTTTGGGAATCAGAAAAATTGAAGACATAACAAAAGCCATTGCTGCAAAACTGCTATGGAATTATATTAATGGTGAATCTTTATGGGCAAAATGGATGCACAACAAATATTGCAAAAAAGGAAATTTCTGGACAGCCAGACTGGATAATAATGCATCACACACATGGAAGATTATATTGCGTGCTAGACAATGGTGCAAGGGTCATATAGACAGAAAAATTGTTAACGGTGAAAACACCGATTTATGGTTTGACCCTTGGCTTCAGGGTTCCAACCTAATTGACACTTATGGGTGGAACACCATGAACACTTTAGATGGTTATGACAAAACTGTCTCAAGGATTATTTCTAATCACAGATGGAAAAATAGACTCAATTTCATTCCTATGAACTCACATGCAGAGGTGAGAAAAGTTTCCATACATCAAAATATGAAACATGATTTCTGGTGGTGGCTGCCTACTAAGCAAGGCCAATTTTCTTTAAAATCTGCGTGGAACATTTTCAGAACCAGGCATAATGATTTCGAATGGGCCACCATTGTTTGGGACAAGGGCTGTGCCCCTAAAATGTCTACATGCACTTTGCTTGCCATAAGAGACAAATTGCCAACCAAGTTTAAAATCAGTAAGTGGTCTCCTAACATTGATCAAAAGTGTGTGTTGTGTGCTAATCATAATGAGGATATTAATCATCTATTTTTCCAATGCACTTACTCTCGACATGTTCTGGATGAGATTATGCCCAAGCTCAACATAAAGCTTGATATGAACTACGACATTCATTGCTTACTGAATCTGGTTTCACAAGCTCAGGAAAAAATTAATTCGCCAATTAAAAGCATTCTTAGTATTTTCCTTACAACTACCATTTGGAATATATGGTGTGAACGAAACAACCGTGTTTTTAAAGGAATTGAACAACCTTTTGAGTTAAGAACCAAACAAACTATTATTGAAAGCAAACAACTGCTGCAAGTTAAATTTCAAGCTCATAATGTAAACGAAGAAGAAAAGCTTATCGTTTTGAAGTTTGCTCCTGAGCTTGGTCTCCAAAATTGTTTTCGTCCGCCTTGATTCCGCTCTGCTGTTGGTCTATCAGATGTTTCTTGTCTTCGTGGAGTTGTAGAGTTTCTTTCTTCTGTTCCAGCCATGATTTTGGTGGATGTAGATCCGCTCCGGTGAAGATTAGCTCTGCTTTCTCTCTCCTGGTGTCGGTTGTGTCGAGAAGAGTGTCGTCTTTTCTTCTTTACTTTTTGGGCTTTGTTCTCTGTAGTAGCTTCTAGCTACTTTTATTTCTATTGTTTGGTTTTTTTTTGTGCAAGCTGATCGTACGGATGGTTTTGAGTGTATTTAACTATTTTACTCCTCCATCTGTTTGACAGCTTTTTGCACAGATGTTGGTCTGTTGTACTGTTAATATACGGAAATGATATGTACTCTTTTCCCTTCTCAACGCACCCATCTAGGTTAGGGGGGTTGAAAGGTTTTAACGAGGCATATCATTGAAGTATATGCTATTTCTGTTAATAAAGTACCTTTTTCAAAAAAAAAAAAAAAACTGAAGCAATAAAAGCAATCAACACCATTAGGCGATGTCCAGATGTAAATCTAAAAACACTTGGCAGTTGCACAATCATGAAGTGAAGAACATATAAAGCCATGATCCTTGCAGCATAGCTAGTTTGGATATCAATTGTGACACCAGATCCTGCATATAAGTGAGTGATACCATCATTTGTTAAAAGAATGAACAAAATAAGCAACAAGAAAGAGGAAGAGTTGATGTCAAACAGTACAAAACTGAAAAAATTAATAAAAATAGATAGATATAAAAATAGCGCAGTATCAAGATATTGCAACCTTATATTGCATAGCTACAAAATGAGAGAAATAATAAAAATAAGGTCCTTGTTATTCAAAAATTGTTAATCTCCTCTCTGAGATCAACTTAACAAAGGGCCTAGCATCATGATGGTATTCAAATTGAAAGATTTCGTTCCCATATATATTTGATATTAATGACAAACTAGAGAAGTGAAATTAATTTGATTCAGATTGAAAAGCCAATATCGAGTAACATATTTTTTCCAATTCATATGAAGTATATTGGAAGTAGTCATTAAATTGGCAGTATATTGGAAAGCATACAAGTAAATAGAAGGAAGCATGACTTCGTAATATAACCTTTAGAATATTGTAATAGTCAACTTAAGTACATTATTGGATGTCAACTTAAGTACATTATTAAATTGGAAAACAGATATTGGATGTCAAAAATAAAAGCAAAATGACACTAAAACATACCTAAAAGGCTGAATCTCTTGGTGTCTTGCAAATCTATAGAAGTTGAATTTTTAGAAAGATCGGTTTTGGCAACAACAATACATGAACCCCATAATATTGTCAAAAGTATGACAGTGGAACCAGCCAATAAACCAATTCCAATCAAGACCTGACTTTGAGCAGTTTCTTTACTTCTAGAAAGCCCGGACACTGCCAAAGGCAATGCACAACATTTTATTCACGACTACAAACGGATAAATTATGCACACTAACAGCAAATTTTCATCATATATAAAAAACAGTGGGAGCAACATGAAATCAAAATTTCATACATATAATCAGGGCCACTTCAATTCAAATTCATGAGTTCACATATAATGTAAACAATGTGTTCACCTGTGCCAGATCTACGATGAGTTGAAGTAAAATCCAATTTATGTACTTAACCTTACACAATATGGAACAATATAGAGCAAGTATTATTTCTAACAAACAGCAAGTATTAATCTAATTCAATAGAATAGTTTTTGCTTGTTAACTATATGTATCTATAGGAATTCCCAAAAACAATCAGTATCACTTTAGAACATTAGAAAATGACCCACATTTCTTTCGAATATAGTGATTAGTATATCCTCAAATATCAAAAATTTTGGAAGAGAAACATATTATACAGATGATTTCATCAAAATAGAAAAAAAACACAAATGTGGTTAAAAAAATTGGTGCGTTTCCAAATAAATTCAACCAAAAATTCTAAAGAATATAAGTTGATTAAATAAATATTTTGAAGGGCAATAATTATAAGAGGAACATGATATGCAATCACAGTGCTAGCCTACTTAACTTAGTTGGCTGTTAAAAAATTAATAATAATAGGAATTCAACAATTACTCGACATAATTCTGAAATATAAAATATAATATCATTACAAATAAATAAAGCAAGAAAAAAAATCAATTTACAGAGAAATCAATGCGCTCTTTTTCAAATAGACCATTATAAGAAATGAAATCAAAATAAAGAACTTAAAAACCAAAGCCAAAAATTTCTAATTAAAACCTATAAACTTGATAAAACCTTCAAATAATCAATTTCAATCATCACTGAACAATAATATCATACTGAAAAGTAAATAAATCACCTACCAAAATAGATGTAACCGAAGGGTTTTAGATAAGTGTTGATAGTGGAGGAAGCGTAGATAGGAAACGAAAAGATACTAGCGAAAGTAGCGACATGGTGGAAGTGGAGACAAGGTAGAAGAGGGAGTTGGAGAAGGAGGTAGTTGTGGATGTGTCTGCAGATGAGAACTAGGGTTATGGAAGGAGTAAGAAGAGGGAAATGAAAAATATATGGTGCGGAAACTAAAAAGGCGCGGGAACTAAAAAAATAAGGGTCGCAGTTTGCTAAGATAAAATTCGTTTTTGGATGCGTTTCTTTTGGAGGAGAAATGTCAATAGTTGCATTTCTACAACAAACGCTGCCATAAAGTGCAACTAATACCTACTTTTCTTGTAGTGGTATGTTCACCATGTTTAGGCATCATCATATTTTCATGTTCTTATGTGAAAAGAGAAACCATTTAATGATTCACATTATTGGTTGGGTAAGGCACCATCCACTTTTGAGTTGTCTTATCCTAGTAACCAAAGTAGAAAGATATGAGTATATCAATGGAGTGATTTAAGTATAGGGTACGCGCATTTAGGAGTAGTGTGAAACTGCATTTCATTTTGGGGTACGTTCATGCTAAGGCTATCGGTTGTTGTGCATAGAGGCATCATTTATTTGAGTTAGTAGCTTGGATTGCAGAAATTGTAGTTGTGCACATATATCTGATGTTGATATTTTGGAACAAGTTTATGCCAGTAGTAGAGTTTGTTAGATTGATTTGGGAAAAATGATCCCATTGGGAGTACTTGGAAAGTGAAGGAGAAGATCATATCTTTTCATCTTGGCTCTTTTTTGGAAAATTTTCCCATATGCATATTTGCTAATATAATTAGTTCATTTAGGTTTGGTTGAGTGGTTGCTGTAGATTATAGTTTCTTTGTTTAAAATACAATTGCTTGATTCGGTTGACCTGATGTTTATTTTATACATGGCATGAATTGTGTTGTGTTTAGTTTCGATACGTTTTATGCACTTTGATTTTGGTCGTTTATTGATATATAAGTTCACCCTATAATATGCTGAAGTGAATGTTTGTTGCATATATAGAGAATTTATACGTTCACTCAATGATGCTTGCATACATCGTTGATATAACATTTCGTCTTATTCTTATAGGAGGGCCCGATTGATAAACATTTACATTATATAATGCAATATATCATGTACATACAAATCACGATGCCTATTATTGTTCATATGTCATGAAGTATACAAGTACTATGATAGATAATTTGATATGATGATGAAACACATGCTCAGTAACGAATTTTATTATTGGATGCGTATATCATGTGTGGATGCTTTGCGTGGATAATTGCTTAACTTGATTGACGGTTGTTTAGGTATGTTATGAATAGTATATGAGCTATATGTAAAGAGAGAGCTTACGAATTACACTCTCTCTCCCTTGGGAATCTTCAGGACTAAATTGGTTTTAAGTGGGAGACGTGTAATACCCTCGTATTTAATAATAAATTAATAATGATATTTTTGGTCAAATGTTTAATAATGGAAAAATGGTAATTTTATAATATTCGAATTGACGACAAGACTGTGCTATTGTAAGCATATGGCTTCTATGATCATAACGTATATATGTTTGTCCCAATTAGAGACCGTACGGAGGAGATACGAACGATATGGGTTTTGGGTTTGTATTGGGCTGAATGGGTTTGGCCATATGTTTGAATTCCAACTTCAATCCATTGCTTCCCTTCAGTTATAAATAAGCCCAAAAATGCAACCATATGTTTCTTTTCAGAATTATTCTTCTTTACCATTCCTCTCTTTCCTCTTCTTCATCTTTAATTCTTCAAATAATGATATCTCACTAAAACCTTAGCACAAATCTAGTAGTATCAAAATGATTGTGGAGATGAAGACTGCAATCTAGTGTAGGCTATGAGACTAATCGGTGAACTTTTAGGGCATATTTTCCAGATAATGGAGATTTGTTCTTCTATTTTGGGTTTATATACTCAAAATAAAAGTGAGTGGATCATTTCTATGTGTATAATGTGATTAAATCGATTAATTATTTTTAGGGGTCTGATTAAGAGGTAATTGCGGATTTATAATAAGTTTTAATGAAAAAATTGATGACTAAACTGATAATTAAAGTTAACAATGGAATTATTTAAATATAACTGAAGATATACCAGTCTTATCAAGTTCAGATTATTATACGCATTGGATTTGTGTTAAGGGAACCATATATTGGTGTATAATGGTAGTTTAAACAAGATTAAACCAAATATGAATGAAATATAATAGAAAGAACCTACCAGAATGAAACATCAGAAAAGGGAACACATAGGAACATGAGTAAAAAGTCAACTAATTAGAGGAAAACTGATAGATCGATCGTGACACATGGTACACTTTAAGCTACTTTCAAGGTGATGATGCGATACTATCTTGATGTGGTGAGGCATATAGATATCGTTGAATATACATATGCCCAATGGATGTGAAATTGGATGTATAGTTGGTTTAATGATGTCCGGATGTCATATCGAGTTCGTATTTACAAATATTGAATATTGGGCATGCTTAATGTGATATTGATGCATTGAGTAGTATTTATGTGGCATGTGCAGTGCGGGGAATAGTTTTCCTAGGGAATAGTTGCTACCACAATATTTAAAGGAAATAGTTGTTCTAGAGAAACGGTTGTTCCCTTGGTATTCAGGAAATGGTTGTTCCAAAGAAGCTGGTGTTCCCTCAGTAATGTGGATTTTGTTGGCCTTATTGGTTGAGTATATTTTTTGTATAGTATATGATGATACCTAACTACCTAAACCGAGTAGTCAACCTAGGCGTAATGTTGACATTACTCCTCGGGTGCAAGTTAGGCAGTTTAGGTATAGGTACAATAATTAGTAGATGCTAACAATGTTTTACTATTCTTTTTGTGGTATACATGTGATAAACTTGTTTCACTCACTCGGACGTGTGTCTGACCCTCTCTACCTTTATCTTTATATGTGTGTGGATAGGTTGATGGCCATATGAAGTCGAGTTGACATAGGCGATGTTGATGGTGTAGATAATAAAGACATTCCCTATTGTATATATAGTATATATTATCCGATGTTATAGCGTGATATGTGGATTGGGATTTCTTGTATAGACATGGTAAGCATCAGGATTTGTATTGATTACAATGTTAATTTATATTATATGTTGTTTCCTTCTCTTGCAAGTTCAGAAAGATATAGTAATATTATGTTTTGTTTCTTATTATCATATCCTAATGACTTGTCCTTTACAGTCTTCGAGGTGTTAATGTTGGTTCAGGCAACCTTCTTAATATAGTTAGATTTTGTTTTTTTTCCTCGTTGTTATATCCTAATGACCTCTTTATCCTTACTTTTTGTTAGTTTGTTGTGTTAGTTAAATATGGCATCAACAAGATATATTAAGATGAAGGCGTAGATGATTTTGCAAGTCATAGATGGCTGGATTTTATTTCTATTGATTTTGCTTATGATTTATACAAATCCATTGGCCAATGGCTGGAAACCTTCTAGATATAACCCAACTAATTATAGTGTAAAAATGCTTCCTTTTTTATTTTTGATCTCCACACTTTGAAGTGAACAAATCCTTAGTGCCACATGTTTTGCAGACAAAACCAGATTTCTTCTTCTTGGATTCGCATCTTCGCTCCTTAACTTAATCATTTCCCAATCAATTTTGGTTGGCCTTCTACCTTGGTTTCCACCTCTACTTCAATTTTCTCTAGCTTGGGAGTCCTCATGCCTAATAACCACATCAAATATCTTAATAAAGGGAACTCCTATGGATACATAACTAAAAGCATGGTCTCAAATAGATCAATGCAACCCCTATTTGCAAACCTAATGGCTTTTGTAATGGAAGTTTCAATCTAGTTCAGTCTAAACCTTTCTACAGCAATAAAATAGGCAACATATTCCTTCATAGTCATATAATTATATCAAGTTGATGAATTTTCCAAGATGCATATATCGCTCAGTGTTGAGATAAACTAAGTCTCAAATTTCACTTTGAACTCCTACTAAATCATGGCATTTTAATCAACCTTAACTATAACTACATCCTACCAATTGAGTGGTTCTTTTCGAGGCTTCCTAGTCAAGCCAACTTACAATCATCTCATCCAAACTTAGTCGTCAAAAATACAATTGCACATTCTTTGCCAAGTTCGAGTCTCAACAAACGACTTAGTTCCTAAGTATGGCTTCCCGCTCTTATTTGCATAACTTCTACATAGTTTGCCAAAATTGGGTCTCAAAGTAGGAATAACCTTTACCTCCATAAAATCCACATCACCCACAACCACTACCATTTTCTTAAGGGGTAATTTAGGGACATGCTTTGTATGAGTTGTTCAAACCAAAGAGGGATATCCATATCATTCCCAGCATACTATCCCTTACCTAACTCCACCTCATGATGTAACACCCCTAATTTTGATTAACATTATTTAGGAGGTTTAATTAGATAAAATAATGTTTTTTGATAAGGAGAATGAAAATTGATAATTAAATTGGTCATGCCTTAAGTAATCAAGTTATAAGATTGTTTAAAACATAGAAAAGAAGAGGAATAATGAGAGGGGGAAACAGAAATAGTTCCTTGTTATCATATCCTAAACCCCACCTCTCTCATTATCCCTTCATTCTCATACAATCAAATACGAAGATAGAGGTCGGCCATTACAGGAGGAATAGAAGAGGAAATCTAAAGAATTCAAGG
Source organism: Allium fistulosum (assembly GCA_030737815.1). Classification (NCBI taxonomy): domain Eukaryota; kingdom Viridiplantae; phylum Streptophyta; class Magnoliopsida; order Asparagales; family Amaryllidaceae; genus Allium; species Allium fistulosum. The sequence continues at coordinate 1,443,185,450 of CM060903.1, read as the reverse complement.
GAAAAACCTAAGGGGAATTAATCAACTGCAAATCTCAATCTCTTTATCCAATCTAAGGTGAATTATATTTAACCATCTCACTTTTATATTCTTGAGTTTGGATTTATGACTATTTTCAAATTATTTTGTGATGTTATGTCATGTTATGATTGATTGCTTCATTATATGATTAAATAATGATTTATTGGATTTATATGGGATTAATTCGATAGGTTCTAAGGGTATAAACCTAATTTATGATCTTCAAATGACTTGAAATTTGATCTACATATAAAATATTATTTTGGAGATAATTTTTTTATTTCATAGTTTTTCAAGTTTATATGAATACATTGTGAATTTCCTAAGAGGAAAAGGTTTATTTTGCATTTTAATTATTAAAAATAATTAAATAATAATTTTGGCCATGAAATTTTTATATGAAAACGAATATGTTAATTCAAATTTTTAGTGATATTTGAGGATTTTTCCAAAGTAATTATACTTTTCTATAAATTTATTTTTCTAGAAAAGCTATTAATTAATAATATTATTTAGATAGGTTTGCAAATGGTTTAGGGGAAGGTAAACTGACCTTCCAGTAGTTTTCAGAAAAGAAAATAAAAAGTATATTGCTATCCAAAATAAAATTTACAAGGGATAAGAGTTGGTGGAAAGAAATGCCATTTTAAAGAAATAAATAAGTTTTAAGTTTATTTACGGAAATGTCATGTCATCAACATAGAGGTCTGACATCTTGTTAAAAGCCGATACCTGCTATCGTGTTTGTAAGTTCAAATCTATATGTAGTGATACATATGATATCTACCTAGTAGATATGTGATGTATCGATTTATATAGAAGTTCAACACCAAGTTGTAGTGGTACGGTATCTCTAGTTATAAAGATTCAACAACCAAGGGTTTCGTAACTCTATATGGTTATTTTAAAAGCCAGACATCTTTTTATTTTAAAGATCTGACACCTTCTGATATTAGAGGATCGGCATCCTCACAGTTTTAAACCTAACATTCCTTATCCCCTATATTTTTTATACTATTTTAGCGGCATCGATGCTATATGTTCACAAATCCGACTTGTTTCATAGGCAAGAAAGCCATATGTTATGCAAACCGAAAGCTAAGTATTACAGGTACGACAACCTATATATTTTAGAAATTCGGCAACCACATATTTTGACCATATAGCCTTATGATTTACAAATCAGTATACTTGTCTAGAGTCTCCATTTGTAGAGGCACGACACTCTATTTCGGCGGTATTGATGTTGCATGTTTTCAAATCTAATAGCTTTACTTAAAGGCTTGATAGCTAAGTGTTTTGGAGGATCAACAACCTCCTTTTTTTAGAGTGAATGTATAGAAAGCTATTTCAAAGAAGATTGTATTTTGAGCATAATATTTTGATTAAGTAAAAGGCTACGTTTCCTTGAATTAAAATATGATTTTCAGGGATAAATCAATTATAAATACAAATGTTTTAAAGGAAATAAAGGGGTATTTTAGCCCAAGGTTTTACAAGGAAATTATAATTCATGTCACCATTAGATAAATTATGATAGGATATTTTGACTCATGGATTTAGAAAACCAGGTAGTTTGGGACTAGTGTAGGGTCGCGTCCTATACTTCAATTGTTAGCCCCACTGATAATGGTCCATGATTCCAATGTGCAGGGCTTTGACCAAGGTAAAGACTAAAAGTAGGTTTAGGCACAGAAGGGAACTTATAGCTCAGATATGTTATTAGTTGGCCTACAAACCAATAGGTTCATAGTGACCCTAGGAAAAAATATGAGTTAGATAGATAGTCAGAGTGACACTAAAAAATTAGGTTTGGATGATCATTCCAGTTTCCTCCTAACGGTATTTGTATATTTTTGTATATCTGGTAGGCCCGAGTCAGCCATAGAGGTTTGTAGTAACCCTGCTAAAACTATGATGTAGGGACAGATAGTCCATTGATTGAGACACACTGTTAGGTTTACCCATGTTGCATGCATGCATATGGTTGTTTTATGTTATGTTCTAACCATTGTGGTTGCTGGTGCATAATTTAAGATTAACATGTTTTTAGAAGATACTAGAAAGGGAAAAAACCATTTCGCTCAACAGCATGGCTTCACTAGATATCTATTTGATTTGAGATGGTATATTATTATTCACACCAGACTTCTTGTCGGACCCAAAGATTTTTTTTTCCTCTTAAACTCCCTGGTGCTCACTTGAGTAGGTTGGGAGCAAGTTTTCCAAGCTTTCAGGTTTGACGAATAAGCTTCTGGAGACATGCAGGTAGCAAGCTAGCTATATTAAAAGCTTTATTTTCCGCTGCATTGTTTTATTTTTCTTGAATGAATGTAATGTTAGATTGTATAATTGTCAATTAGTAGACTCTAATCAATCAAGGGGCATCTTCATATGTCCTTCTTTGAGTATTTTGTAACAATTACAGTTTCTCTGAACATGGGCAACGAATGGGATTATGTAATGAATATGAATGTTTGATTATGAAATATGTTTTGAAAATTTTCATATTTCTATACTACTTATGTTAATCTTACTATTAATTGAACTCATTTTGTCACCAGAGAATAATACTATTGATGGCTGCAGCATCAGTAGCACTTATTTTTAAGCCTCAAAATAAGGGATGTTACAATTTGGTATCAGAGAAAAAGTTTGTAGAAATTAAATGAATTTTGAACTTAAAAGAGTTTTGAAAACATAATCCAAATGAATCAAAGAATAAGATTGGGGTATGGGATAACGCTATAGTAACGTACTTGTATTTGCTATATAAAAATGTATATTCTATCTTTACTCTCCTCTCTCCCTAAGGCCACTCTTTTATGTCTTACAAAGATTTATATGAAGATTTAAGAGAATTAAGAAATGGAGGCAGGAAATGTAAGAGTGAATCTTGGTGGAGGAAGCACCACAACCAATGGAAATGTTCGACCCAATACTATAAGGAATCCAAGTCAACAAACAACTGCTAATGTGGGTGCTAAAACTCCGCTAGTGGATATAGGGATTATGTACCAATTCTTTGTCAACATGATGCAAGTTGGAGTGACAGCTGGATTGGTTGAGGGAAATGCTATAATGTGATAGAAGCAAATCCTAATGTTCCTAGTCAATAATTACGCTGTGTTAAGCCAGGATTATGCCAAACTCAGGAGGAAAGCCATTTATTGAAAAAGAAGACACTATTGAATTTGAGAATTTGCTATTGCACCATAAGAGGATTTTGGCTGACATAGGCTTGAACAATGAGAAGAGGAGGAGGTTGGCATCTCGGCAATTGCAAGGAGCTGCTTTTACTGGTGGAATAGTGTTACTGTAGGAATAACAAAGGAGAACTTGACTTGGGTTGAGTTTAAAAGAAGATTTAAGGAAAGGTTTATGTCTAAGATAGCCAAGCCAACTTTGCTTAGGAAGGTTGCTGAATTAGAGCAAGGGGATATATCCATATTGGAATATGTAACTAGTTTTGAGGAGCTGTACAAATATGGATGTACTACAGTTGATACCGTGATAAAGAGGAATGAGAAGTTTATTTGTGGGTTGAAACCGGAGCTTGCCAAAGCAACACTACCACATCTTAGAGATCCATGTGATGTGGTAGTGCAGATGCCATTATGAAATAAGGAAATTCTTGCACTATTTGGTAATAACAAGCCGGTGGAGACTCAAGATTGTCTGAGCCAAAAAAGGAAGTTCTTTTAGAAGACTAGAGCTCAAAAGGACGGAGCTGCAAAGAAAGGAAAAAGCTAATGTTGTTTGCTTTAAGTGTGATAAGAAAGGACACTATACCAATAAGTGTCGCTCTGAGGATGGAAAGAAGGTCACAGGAAGAAAGAATATAAGGTGTTTCAACTATGACCAGGTTGGGCATTACAAGAGTCGGTGTCCAAAGTAGGCCAAGACTGATAAAGGAAAAGTATTTGCTTTGGAACCATCTACTTCTAGGTTGACTATAGACGAGAAAGGAAAGGCTATGATGGGAGCAAGCTTTTGATTCATGGCATACCTGTTAAAGTATTGATTGATACTGGTGCATCTCATTCTTTTATCTCACATTGTCTAGTAGATAGGTTAAGTATGGAACCATCATATCTTATTACTTCCTTAAAGGTTGTGAATCTGATAGGAGGGCATGCAACCCTTGGGATAAGATGTGACTATTTTGAATTTAAGTTAGTAGGTCATCCATTTGCCGGCAATTTGCATGTGTTTGATTTTATGGGCTTTGGGATTATTCTGGGTATGGATTGGTTAAGCAGATATGTTGCTTGGATATTTTTTCAGGATAGGAAGGTATCATTAAGACACCTTAATAGTAGCGATCGAATTATATACACAATAGAGAATTCGAGTGTAGATGGTTGTGCTTTATTGGATGAATGAGGAGGAAGACGAGTTGAATTGGGTTTTTGTCGTAAGAGAGTTTATAGATGTCTTTGAACCAGTTACAGGATTACCACCGAAAGGAGCTATTGAGTTTAGAATAGATTTTGTACCTGTAGTCGAACCTGTAAGTAGACCGTCTGGAAAATGACACCTACTAAGATGAGAGAGTTGAAAGTGCAATTGGTTGACTTAGAAGGAAAGAATTTCATTGGGCCAAGTAGTTTGCCTTGGGGAGAGGCTGCGATGTTCGTAAAGAAACCGGATGGGTTGTTGAGGATGTGTATCGATTACCATAAGTTGAATGAGAACACGATAAAGAATCGGTACCATTTATCGAGAATAGATTATTTGTTTGATCAGTTGAGTGGAGCCAAAGTATTTTCCCAATTGGATCTGGGGACAGGGTTCCATAAATTAAGGGTGGCGGAGGATAGTACTCCTTTGACGGCGTTTCGAACGAGGTATGTTTTGTATGAATGGTTAGTCATGCCTTTTGGACTGACCAATGCGCCTACTTAACTTGTTGATTTGATAAACCGGATCTTCCGAGAGCATTTGGATAGGTTCGTTTTAGTATTTATAGATGACATTTTGATATATTTTAAGAATGAGCAAGATCATGAGACTCACCTTAGAATAGTGCTTGAGACGTTGATGCAGCATCGACTAAAAGTGAAGTTTTTCGAAATGTCGTTTTTGGAAGAGAGGTGAAGTTTCTTAGTGATGTAGTTTTAGAAGAAGGGTTATTTGTAGATCCAACTAAGATTAAAGTTGTTAATAATTGGAAGAGACCAGAGCTTTGACTGAGATAAAGAGTTTTCTTGGACTAGTTGGCTATTACCGAAGATCCAATAAGGATTTCTCTCGTATAGCAGCACCTATGACTAAACTAACAAGAAAAGATGTAAAGTATGTTTGGACCAATAAATGTGAGGAAGCATTCTTGGAGCTGAAACATTTATTGACAAATGCGCCCGTGTTAGTTATGCAAGATGGGAATCAAGATTTAGTGGTGTATACTAATGCATGCAGAATAGGATTAGGAGCTATGTTAATGCAAAGTGGTAAAGTGATTACCTACGCTTCTTGACAGCTTAGACCACATGAAGTGAGATGTCCGACTCATGATTTAGAGTTGGCAACAACAATCTTTGCTTTGAAAGTATGAAGACACTATCTTTTGGGAGAAAGATTTGAGTTGTTTAAGGATCATAAGTCTCTGAGATATTTATTCTCACAAAAGGAGTTGAATATAAGACAGCAAAGGTGGCTAGAGTTTTTAGCAGCTTACAATTTCAAAATTGAGTAGACACCAAGGAAAGGAAATAAAGTTGTCAATGCACTTAGTGGGAAACATTAGAATGTGGTGTTAGCTATGTTAGCCGAATGGAAAGACTTAGAGGAATTGACTACTTATAATGTGTGGTTAAGATAGACATCTAGTTCTAGTCAGGAAATTGCTATATTGTCATATTTGGAAGTACAGCCAGTAATGATCAAAAGGATTACTTCTGAGCAAAAAGATGGTACACTACTAGCTGAACGAATTAAGAGGCTAAAGTTGGAACTGAGATTGATGATTTGAAAGGTTTTAGTCTTGACCAAAATGAATAGATAAGAAAGAAGGGAAGGTTATGTGTTCCAAATATTGGTGACCTAAGTAAGGAAATTCTTAGAAAGTGTCATCGATTAAAGTTTATTATTCATTCTAGAGGAACTAAGATGTATCAAGACATGAAAAGAAGTTTCTTTTGGGAAGGTATGAAAAGGGATGTAGGCTTATGGGTAAAGCAATGTTTGAATTGCAACAAGTGAAAGCCGAGCATCAGAAGCCAAGTGGATTGCTTCAACCTTTAGATATGCCGGTTTGGAAATGAGATTCTATATCTACGGATTTCGTTGATGTGTTGCTAAGGTTGAATAGGGGAAATGAAAGTATCTGTGTCATGGTAGATAGATTGACCAAGAGTGCACACTTTATTCTCATCAAATCGATAAGGGCAGCACCTACTTTGGCTAAGTTATTTATGAAGAATATTGTCAGACTGCATGGGTTCCTAGTAGTATAGTCAGTGAATGGGATACTTTGTTCACTAGTGAATTCTGGAAGAGTTTGAAATAGGTATTAGGTATCAAGCTTAAGATGAGTACCGCTTATCATCATAAACGGATGCGCACGCAGAAAGAGTTAATAAAATTTCAAGTATTTTCTAAGAGCTTGTTTATTAGTGGAGGGTCATGGGAAGACCATTTGAACTTAGCCAAGTTTTCCTTTAATAATAGTTACCAGACTAATATAGGAATGGCATCTTTCGAAGCTATGTATGGAAGACCATGCAAGTCACTAGCATATTGGTTAGAGACTGGAGATAGATTGATTCTTGGTCCATATATGGTGAGAAAAGCCATGGAGATTATTGACTTGATCCGAGTAAGGATGAGGGAAGGTCAATTTGGCAGAAAAGTTACATAGACAAGAGACCTAAGGAGTTAGAGTTCTCAGTTGGAGACTATTTTTTTGTCGAAGTATCACCGTTGAAGGGTGTGGTACGGTTTGGAAAGTCAGATAACTTGTCACCTAGATACATTGGACCGTTACCTATTATAGTGAGGATCGGCAAACTCGCTTATCGGATAGAGGTACCAAGCAATTTGGCAAGAGTCTATAATATTTTTCTTGTTTCTCGTCTTCGAAAGTGTGTTTATGACCCAGAGACTGCTATTACTACAACATCATTAAAAGATTTAGTAGAGGAACCAGATATGACTTTTGTTGGGCAACCAGTTCGTGTTGTGGCTAGAGATAAGAAGAAGTTAAGAAACAAAGTGTCAAGTTAGTAAAAGTCCAGTGGAGTGATAATGAGAAGGATTGTACTTGTGAGACAGGGGATAAGATTATTGACACTTGTCCTGAATTGTTTTGATGGTGTGTTCCATATATGTATTATATGTTTGTTATGTTCCTTATCGTAATTTCGAAGACGAAATTCTTCAAGGAGGGAAACATGTAACACCCTAAATTTTGATTAACATTATTTATGAGATTTAGTTAGATAAATAAAATAATTTATTGTGATAAGAAGAATGAGATTTGATAATTAAATTGATCGTGCCTTAAGTAATTAAGTAATAAAATTGTTTAAAACATAAAGAAAGAGGAATGATTAGGGGGCAAAGTAGGAATAGTTTCTTATTCTCGTATCCTAAGCCCTACCTTTCTCATTATCCCTTCATTCTCAAACAATTAAATACAAAGACAGAGGTCGGCCATTAACAAGAGGAATAGAAGAGGAAATCTAAAGTATTCAAGGGGAAAAAACTAAGGGAAATTAATCAATAGCAAATCTCAATCTCTTTATCCAATCTAAGGTGAATAATAGTTGACCCTCTCACTTTTATATGCTTGAATTTGGATTTATGACTATTTCTTAATTATTTTATGATGTTATGTCATGTTATGATTGATTGCTTCATTATATGATTAAATGATGATTTATTGGATTTATATGGAATTAATTCGATAGGTTTTAAGGGTAGAAACCTAATTTATGATCTTCAAATGACTTAAAATTTTGATATAGTGTATAAAACATTATTTTGGAGATGGGTTTTTAATTTCATAATTTTTCAAGTTTATATAAATGTTTTATGAATTTGCTAATAGGAAAGAGGTTTATTTTGGGTTATAATTATTAAAAATAATTAAATAATGATTTTGGCCTCGAAATTTCTATATAAATAAAGAATATATTAATTCTGATTTTAGTGATTTTTGGGAATTTTTCCCAAATAGTTATAATTTTCTGTAAATTTATTTAGCTAGAAAAGCTATTAATTAATATTAATTTATAATATTATTTTAATTTGTTTGCAAATGGTTTTTGGGAAGGCAAATTGACCTTCTAGCAGTTTTTAGAAAACAAAATAAAAAGTATATTGCTATCCAATAGAAAATTGACAAGGCATAAAAGTCGGTGGAAAGAAATGTCTTTTTAAAGAAATAAATCAGTTTTAAGTTTATTTAGAGAAATACCATGTCATCAACATTAAGGTCCGACATCCTTTTTAAAAGACGATACTTGGTATCATATCTATAAGTTCGACATTTATATAAAGTGATACATGCGATATTGCCTTGTAGATATGTGATGCATCGGCTTGTATAGAAGTCTTAGGGGTACAGTATCTCTAGTTGTAAAGACTCGACACCCAGGGGTTTCATAACCTTATATGGTTCTTTTAAAAGCCTGGCATTTTTTTATTTTAAAGATTTGACACCTCCAATGTTAGAGGATCGACATCCTCACTATTTTGAACCTGACATTCCTTGTCCCCTATATTTTCGGTGTCTATTTTAGCGGCGTGTATGTTGTATGTTTACAAATCTAATATCCTAGTTATATAGGTTAGAAAGCCCTATGCTATGAAAACGACATCAAAGTTTTTATAGGTATGACAACCTATATATTTAGAAATTTGACAACCATATATTTCAGCCTTATAGCCTTATGTTTTACAAATCAGAATACTTGTCTAAAGACTCCATATGTAAAGGCTCAACGCTCTATTTCGGCGGTATAAACGTCGCATGTTTTTAAATCTAATAGCTTTACTTAAGACTTGATAACCAAGTGTTTTAGAGGTTCGACAACCTCCTTTTTGATACCGAATGTATATAAAGCTATTTTAAAGAAGATTGTATTTTGGACATGAGATTTTGATTATGTAAAGGGCTATGTTTCCTTGTATTAAAATATGATTTTAAGGGATAAATCAATTATAAATACAAATTTTTTCAAGGAAATAAATGGGCATTTTTGCCCAAGTTTATAAGGAAATTATAATTCTTATCGCCATTAGATAAATTGTGATAGGATATTTTGACTCGTGGATTTAGAAAATCAGATGGTGGGGGACAATTGTAGGGTCGCGCCCTTTGCTTCAACTGTTAACCCCCAGTTGATAAAAGTCCACGATTTCAGCGTGCAGGGCTTTCTCCAGGTAAAGACTAAAAATAGGTTTTTGCACAGGAAGGAAATTATAACTTAGATAGGTTGTTGGTTGGCCTACAAAACCAATAGGTTCATGTGACCCTAGGAAAAAACTATGAGTTAAACAGATAGTTAGGGCGACCTTAAGAAAATTAGGTTCGAACGGTCAGTCAAGTTTCCTTTAAATGGTATTTGGATATTTTGGTATATCTGGTAGGCCCGAGTCAACCATAAATGTTTTTAGTAACCCTAGGAAAACTATGATGTACGGACAGATAGTCTATTAATTGAGATAGACTGGTCAGATTTACCCATGTTGCATGCATGCGTAGGATTGTTTTATATTATATTCTAACCATTATGGTGCCAGCTGCATGATTTAGGATTGACATGTTTTCATAAGATACTAGTGAGGAGAAAACCTGTTATGCTTAGCGGCATGGTCTCACTAGATATATATTTGATTTAAGATGGTATATTATTATTCACACCAGACTTTTTTTTAATCTGAAGTTTTTGTGTTTCCCTTTAAACTCTTGGGTGCTCATTTAAGTTGGTCGGGAGTAAGTTTTTCAAGTGTTCAGGTCTGATAAATATGCATCCGGAGAAATGTAGGTGGCAAGCAAGCTATATTAGGAGCTTTATTTTCTGCTGTGTTATTGTTTTATTTTGCTTGAATGAATGTAATGGCAGATTGTATAACTGTTAATTTGTAGAATCTGATTAACCAAGGGGCATCTTCATATGTCACTCTTGTAGTATTTTTTTGATAATCATATTTTCTCTGAACCTGGACAACGAAAGGGATTATGTAATGAATATGAAAGTTTGATTATGAAATATTTTTTGAAAATCTTCATATTCTCGTGCTTTTGATGTTAATGATATTATTAACTAATCTCATTTTGTTACTTGGGAATAATATTATTGATGGCTTCAGCATCAATAGCGCTTATTTTCATGCCTCAAAATGGAGGGTATTACATGTGCTCTTTCGGTATTCATAATTTCTAATACGAAAATGAAATCGATCGTCAAATTTTATAGAATAAAGGAGTAATACTGTGTGGTGGTAATGTTGTGTGCACATATGCTATATATAACATAAAAATGCAAGTACATTTTCTAAGTTGTTTAGTTGCCACAATCATTTGCCTTACGCAAGTGTCCTCAGCTTTAATGTGTGCCTTATTCCTTCAAGTATCCAAACAGCTCTACTTAAAGAAACTCACTCACATGTTGCCTCTTTTGTTATTTGAGTTGGACATTTTGCTTAACTTCATTCCTAGTGTTAAACTTAGGATTTGATATCGAATGTGAAATTTCTTCACTTGAGATACTTCAAAGAAATGCCTTATCAACTACTTTGCCTCACAAGTACTTGAAATGACTGATCTTCTAGTTGTAAAACTATAAAATATCCATCATGAACTGGAATAAGGGCATCTCATAGTGGAAGGATAACATATAATATAAACAATGTACAACATCTCATGACAAATACATAATATATAAGACCAATAATATAAACCAAACACTAGAGTCTACATCTCCTATACTTCAAAAATATTAAAACTGAAATAGACAGTGCTTCCCATATATATACATATAACTATCAAATATTGCATTAAAACTAAACTAAATATTGGATAATTGTAATGAACACCTTTTTGACCCTCAAAGTCGACACCAATACATCCATGGTATTCATGTACTAAGCATCCAAGTGCCCGGAAGGCAGAACGTTAGTGTAAAATAAAAGAAAATAAAAAAGAAAGAAGAGAACACAATATCAGAATCTCATAACAGAACGATAAAATATAATATCAAAATGATACTTCTAAGGAAAACTGTATAGATACAATAATCAGAGTAAACTAAACTATCATTAGCCTAACCAGTTATAACACTTGTCCTCACAATTGCTGATATAAAAATAAACAAAGTAAAGCAGTAAAAATAAAATATATGATAGGGAACCATCCAGCTCCTCTCTCCAAGAGCTCCAATGATTGTGACGCCCCATCTCTATACTCACGCTAGCCAAGAACATCACTAGGTAATGTTGTCGACTAGCGCGAAGAATAAGGCTGTTGAGGAGCGACCATCTGTGCAATTGCCTTGTGCGAGCACCGATATGTCAGATAGTATAACATGCATTTCATTTCAAGAGGAAATCCGACATACCGATACAAACTCAAAGCTATCCCACAGTGGCTAAGTGGACCTCGGAAACAAATATAGAAATAAACATAACATAAATCAGTCACAGATGTTCATATCTCAAAGGCGGAAAACATATATGAATATAACACATAAAAGTGTACATCAGAGTAGTGGTCAAACAAGATCCACAATATCACAAAAGAATAGTCACAAGTGCTAGACAAAAGAATAAGTATACATCAAGGAGTCTATATCTCAAATGTATAACAACAAAAACTACAAAACTGTGTAGTTAGATAAAAGTCAGAAGATGATCCCAGATAAGTAGTCAAGCAGAAGCACCTGTAACATCTCGGTCTGACCCGAGTATTATTTAATAAGAAAATAATAAAGGGATCAGTCTAGCTATAAATATCAGATAAAGGAATGAGATATAAGCAGAGATATAATAAGAATGTATGATAATGATAATGTCATACTAGAACAAATATGATATAAAACAACAACAAAATCATACGATATCTCACAAATCTCAAAACACCCAAAAGAATACCATATTCTTTATTTTATTCACAAAACTACAAATATTGACAAACATATTAATGCCAATTGAAAAAGTTGGTGAAACACAAATTCTAGAAATCATCGTATAGAAATCCAGAAATCACAAAGGGGGAGGCCTATCACAAACGGGAGCATGAAAACTCACCAACACATGTATCACAAACAGAACGCTATTTCATGGTCGCTAACCATAAATTTTGAGCCGAAGCTCCACAAACAGTCCGAAGACCACGGGTCGCTACCCCGCCAAATTGAACCGAAGTTCCACAAAATGGGGTTTAGTCTCCCTCGTAGACAAATAGACATCGCACATCGCTAGTCTAAATCACAAAATGACCATCATCGATCCATAAAAAGTGTGAATTACACTAAGCTAGTAAATATAAGAGTTTAGCTTCATGTCCCATAACCACTAGCTTAACTTAAATATTTACGAACAAATTGTAGATTTCCACTCGAAAATTGTCACAGGATTTTCAATCGAGCAAGTCCATAAATTAACCGACAAAGTAAACGCAAGCGTTTCATACCACTTGTTTTGATAAGCCATTTTTAGATTTTCTCGAACGAATGAGGTAAAGGTTCGTATATACTAGTATATTAGAAAACGGTTTTATAAACGAATTTTGTATTAAAAATAGAGTTGAAATCATCTTTGTAAAAGTGTTTGGATATTTACTACTAGTATAGAAACCTTTGTATTTAAAAGTGACAAATCACAAAATGATTGTAGAAACAATCAATCACCAAAATTCACATACGAAGACGTGAATCAAATCCAAAGAAATCGATACCGAATCCATCAAAATGGATATTCTCGAAAATCCCGAAAAAGAAGTTATAAAAGTCAACAAAAGTGAAAACAACAAATTGGAGAAACAAGAATCGATTAAAAACCGGAAACCCACACAAAACTGCACAAAATGGGCAAAAAGGCAAGTTTCCCGGGTTCAGTCGACTGGATCATATCGTCAGTCGACTGACTCGAACCCAGAAACTTTTGGGTTCTAGGTTCAGTCGACTGACACATATAATTAAGTCAACTGATTGATGCCAGGGAACATTCTGTTCCCAGGTTCAGTCGACTGGTCAGTCGACTGAACCGAAGCCCAGAAACGTTCTGTATCCAGGTTCAGTCGACTGAACTGGTGCACAAAAACATTATGTTTCATGGTTCAGTCGACTGACCAATACGATCAGTTGACTGACCAATACGTTCAGTCGACTGAACCTGTTTATGCAGCATTTACAACCTAGCCTCTAAGAAGGGCCAACTCCTACCGGAAACGATCGATCGAGCACGGCAACTAGGGATTTACGCCAATCGGCAACCCAACCCAATAGGCTCTTCGATACACCACCAGAAGCAAGATCAAACATCAAAGCTAAGATTTTTAAATATTTAACTTCAAAACGCCAAAAATTGGAATATTCGTAAAACCAATTCAATCTAAAGCAAATGGACAAGAAATAGATGTTAGGAATCACTTCCTAACGACTATCAAAGATATAGACATAGATGTGAGTTCAAAACTCACCTTTAAACCCAAAAATGATGAAGGAGAAGCTTGAAAGCAAAGGAAGATCAACTACACTACCACTTCAACTCTAGAAACTTGAATCTAAGCTCAAAAGAAGAATATTTCCTAAATTAGGTTTAGGAAATTTCTGAAATTTAAGGGAGAATGAGTTGGAGAAGAAGAAGGAAATACTTACCTTATCTTCTCTTTGAATTTGGAGCAAGAATTTGGTTTTGCAAATGAGAACTAGGGCTTGGAATCTCTAATTCCTATACTCTTCCCCCATTTCAATTTTGCTTAAGTGTTTAAAAAAAATAGAAATGAAGTGAAGAGGAGGGGGCTGAACTAGGTTATAGAGAGAGTTGGGTTGAAGCCCAAACCCAAAGCCCAATAGAAAATAGCAAAATTCAACTTACTCCAAATATATCGATGTTTATACTTAAAAAAGTCACAAATGTCGTTTTGGACTCAATGGAAGTGGTCTCGAGTCCCAATTTGACTGTTTGCAAAAAGTAGGTTTTCGGACCTTAATCCGATTAACGATTCTATATTTAAATATTCATAACTTTAAAATATGCGGGTTGTTACAGACTCCCCTCCTTAAAGAAATTGCGTCCTTGCAATCTTTAAGAAATAAATAAGAAGTAACAATAACAAAAGCATATCAACACAAAAAGAAGAAGTTTGAAATAAAAAGTTCACCTTAAGGAGCACAAGAGAGCAAGTTCGGATGTATCTGCTCGATGAATTCTCTGGATTCCCAAGAGCAATCCTTAGGATTTGATGACCATTGAACTTTCACAAGAGGAATATCTTTATTTCGAAAGCGTTTAACCTCCGAAGCAATGATACGAATAGGTTGTTGCTCATAAGTCAAATTTGGCGAAACTTCAATTTCTTCAATAACACCGGGCTCAAGAACAGAATCGGAATCTCGAAGGCATTTCCGGAGTTGAGAGGCGTGGAATACGTCATGAATAGCAGAAAACTGAGCCGGTAATAAAAGGCGATAAGCCACGGAACCAATGCGTTCGGTGATGGGAAATGGGCCAATATATCGAGGTGCTAATTTTCCCGATCGACTGAAACGCACAACACCCTTCATAGGTGAAACACGAATAAACACAAAATCTCCCACAGAAAATTCTAATTTCCTTCTTCGGTTATCGGCATAGGATTTTTGTCTACTTTGAGCTTCTTTCATCCTATGACGAATAAGGTCGATCTTTTCTGTGGCATCACGAATAAAATCTGGACCTAAAACCAGCTTCTCACCGGCTTCAAGCCAACACGAAGGAGATCGGCATGGCCTTCCGTATAGTGCGTCGAAAGGAGCCATCCCAATAATAGATTGGAAGCTATTATTATAGGAAAATTCTACAAGAGATATATGATCTTCACAACTTCCACCAAAATCAGGAACACATGCACGAAGAAGATCTTCAAGAGTTTGATTCACACGCTCGGTTTGTCCATCGGACTGAGGATGATAAGCGGTGCTAAATTTAAGCTTTGTTCCTAAAGCTTTTTGAAGATCTTTCCAAAATCCACCAGTAAACAATGGATCATGATCGCTAACGATAGAAGTAGGAACTCCATGCAATTTAACAATTTCCTTGACAAAGATTTTAGCCAAAATAGGTACGGTCCGGTTGGACCGAACGGGAATAAAATGGGCGGATTTCGTAAGTCTATCTACTATCACCCATAGGCTATCATGGCCCGAACGAGAACGGGGAAGACCGTCAATAAAGTTCATGGAAATTTGATCCCACTTCCATATTGGAATTTCCAATGGTTGTAATAACCCACCAGGCCTTTGATGCTCGGTCTTAACGAGTTGGCAAGTCATGCAACGCTTAACAAAGTTAGCAATATCAGATTTCATTCCCTCCCAATAATAAAGTCGCTTCATATCCGCGTACATTTTACTACTACCGGGATGAATGGTGAATTTAGAACGATGAGAATCTTCTAAAATGTCTTTACGAAGATCAATAATATTTGGCACAGTAAGTCTACCAAATTTTCGAATACCACCACGAGCATTAATATCAAAGTCTATCAAACCTTCAATATCAATTTTATCCCTACAACTTTGGCCAAGAAGAACCAACTCGGGATCATGCATTTGAGCTTCAAGAATGCGGTCAAAAAGAGAAGGATGAGCCTTAAGGCTACATAAAACAAGAGATAAATATGAATTGGATTCATGATCTCGAATTTCACAAGTCGATAAAGTCTCGAGAACATTCCATTCGGATATCATCATGGAAACAACCGCTTGTTGCTTACGACTAAGGGCATCTGCAACAAGATTTCCTTTTCCGGGAGTATAAAGAATATCAGGATCATAAGATGCAAGGAACTCGAGCCAACGTTGTTGATGCAAATTGAGTTCCTTTTGAGAAAATAAATACTTCAATGATTTATGATCGGTGTAGAGAACAAATTTCTCTCCCAAAAGATAATGACGCCAAATTCTAAGGGCGAAAACAATAGCCGAGAGCTCTAAATCATGAGTGACATATCTAGTCTCGGCAGGCTTTAATTGCCTAGAAGCATAAGCGATAACACGTTCCCGCTGCATGAGAACGAAACCCAAACCAACACGACTAGCATTGGTATAAACAATAAAATCTTGGTTCCCATCGGGAATCACAAGAATAGGAGCATCGGAAAGGAGTTCTTTTAATTTTTGAAATGAAGCTTCACACTTGTCTGACCAAATGTATTTATCTCCCTACTTGGTCAAATTAGTAAGAGGTACGGAAATCTTGGAAAAGTCTTTTATGAACCGACGGTAATAGCACGCCAATCCGAGAAAGCTACGAATTTCCGTTACACTCTCCGGTCTCTTCCAATTTTGAATCGCTTCAATCTTTGAAGGATCCACGGAAATTTTGGATTCATAAATAATATGCCCCAAAAATTTCACATGAGATTGCCAAAAGTGGCATTTAGAAAATTTTGCTTTTAATTGATTGCTCCTAAGAGTTTCAAACACAATCCGAAGATGTTTTTCATGCTCCTCTTCGGTTTTAGAATAAATAAGAATGTCATCTATAAAGATGAGAACAAATCGATCGAGGAAGTCTTTGAAAACTCGATTCATAAGGTCGACGAAATAAGCTGGAGCATTCGTCAAGCCAAATGGCATAACAAGCCATTCATAAGATCCATAACAAGTACGGAATGATGTCAAAGGAATGCTATTCTCTGCAATTCGGAGCTAATGAAAACCAGTTGCTAAGTCTAACTGTGAAAAGATTTAGCACCACTAAGCTGGTCGAATAAATCATCAATCCGAGGCAAGGGATATTTATTCTTGATGGTGAGATCGTTAAGCTTGCGGTAGTCAACGCAAAGCCTAAGTGTACCATAAGATTTCTTCACGAAAATAGCCGAAGCTCCCCATGGAGAGGAACTAGATTTAATAAATTGCTTCGCTTCCAATTCGGATAATTGTTTGCGCATCTCCTCATTTTCTTTATTGGACATACGATAAGGAGGACGAGTAATAAGCAGAGCTCCAGGGATTAGATTAATTCTGAACTCAATTGCTCGCTTAGGTGGTAATCCTAAAACGGGCTCAAATATGTTGGGAAATTCACGAACAATGTGAATGAGAGAAATAACATCTTCCTCATCATCATTATCGTCGTCATGAGGATTTAGAGAATACAAGGATGCTTTCGAATTGGAATCTGGATCTTTCAGAACTAGAGAAATCTGCTTAACAGATTGAGGATGCCGAAGATATATAGTCCGTTCAGGGCATAGAATATGGTCTTCATAACGGTTAAGCCAATCCATTCCCAAAATCATTCCGAAACCAAGGTAACGCATAACATGCAAATCGACACGGAAAGAGTAATCACACAAAATAATTTCGACATCTTTATAAAGCAAACTGAGTGTTGCGGATCCACCGACCGGATTTGCAATTCTCAACGAAGTCATCAAGCCAATAACATTCAAAGACAAAGCATCGACAAGTTCTTTTGATATAAAAGAGTGAGATGCACCCGTATCAAAAAGAACTCGAAATTGTAACATTCTCCGCGATGAGGGTTAGGAGTATTTGCTACCGATGTTGCTTGCTTTCCCTTCTTGTTGGGATTAGGCTTGAATTTAAAAGGTCTCTTCTTGTTGATGTTTGGTTTGACCTCAGCATCACTATCTTTATCAGCCTCTTCGAGACGAAGAGCAATATCAACAAGTTGATCAAAAGAACCTTCTAATTTCAAAATTAATGGCTTTTTGATGCTCTTGTTCAAGCCATAAACGAATCTCTGGTTTTTCTTCAATGGGGTATTAATGTATTCAACCCTGTATTTTGAGAGAGATTCGAAAGAAGCGACGTAGTCGGTCACGGAAGATTCACCTTGAACAAGGTCAATGAAGCATCGAGATAGAGATACTTTTTCAGCTTCCGGCACAAATTTTAATTCGAACCTTTCCCGGAATTGCTCCCAAGTAAGGTCCGCTTCAATAATTTCGAAGATCAGAAGCTCGTACCAGTCCAATGCTCTTTCTTGGAGCATACTAGAAGCCACCTAGACTCGATGAAGATCAATAAGATTCATGCGAGAAAAGATGCGGTCACATGTTCGAAGCCAAGCCTAGACTTCTATAACGCTCTCGGAACCTTTGAATGGCTTTCCACCCAAATTGGTGTAATCACTGCACAAGCGTGCAAACCCAGATTTAGGATGTGGGCTCAGGAATAGGTCCGACAGCTTGAGCATTTCTTACAAGATCAAGAAGTTGCTGAGCAGACATAAATACTCCATCCTGGGGAGTAGCACAAGATTGACCGGCGCTGGGACGGCCAGGTCTAACCATTTCTTTTCTTTAAGAAAGAAAGAAAAGAGAAAAAGGTTAATCTCAGAATGAATATCAAACAAACTTGATTGGTAAAACAAGGCATCATAAAAAGAAATAGGATAGAACGGTACGAAGACTTGAATTAAATCCTATGGCACGATTCCTAAGAAAGACTTAGGACAATGATCCTTGCTAGATTATTCTATATTGTTCCAAAGTTTGGCTCTGATACCATGCTGAGACGCCCCACCTCTATACTCATGCTAGCCAAGAACATCACTGGGTAATGCTGTCGACTAGCGCGAAGAATAAGGCTGTTGAGGAGCGACCATCTGTGCAATTGCCTTGTGTGAGCACTGATATGTCAGATAGTATAACATGCATTTCATTTCAAGAGGAAATCCGACATACCGATACAAACTCAAAGCTATCCCACAGTGGCTAAGTGGACCTCAGAAAAAAATATAGAAATAAACATAACATAAATCAGTCACAGATGTTCATATCTCAAAAGAGGAAACATATATGAATATAACACATAAAAGTGTACATCAGAGTAGTGGTCAAACAAGATCCACAATATCATAAAAGAATAGTCACAAGTGCTAGACAAAAGAATAAGTATACATCAAGGAGTCTATATCTCAAATGTATAACAACAAAAACTACAAAACTGTGTAGTTAGACAAAAGTAAGAAGATGATCCCAGATAAGGAGTCAACAGAAGCACCTATAACATCTCGGTCTGACCCGAGTATTATTTAATAAGAAAATAATAAACAGATCAGTCTAGCTATAAATATCGGATAAAGGAATGAGATATAAGCAGAGATATAATAAGAATGTATGATAACGATAATGTCATACTAGAACAAATATGATATAAAACAACAACAAAATCATACAATATCTCACAAATCTCAAAACACCAAAAAGAATATCATATTCTTTATTTTATTCACCAAACTACAAATATTGACAAACATATTAATCACAATCGCAAAAGTTGATGAAACACAAATTCTAGAAATCATCATATAGAAATCCAGAAATCAAAAGGGGGAGGCCTATCACAAACGGGAGCATGAAAACTCACCAACACGTGTATCACAAATGGAACGCTATTCCATGGTCGCTAACCATAAATTTTGAGCCGAAGCTCCACAAACGGTCCGAAGACCACGGGTCGCTACCCTGCCAAATTGAACCGAAGTTCCACAAAACGGGGTTTAGTCTCCCTCGCAGACAAATAGACATCGCACATCGCTAGTCTAAATCACAAAATGACCATCATCGATCCATAAAAAGTGTGAATTACACTAAGCCAGTAAATATAAGAGTTTAGCTTCATGTCCCATAACCACTAGCTTAACTTAAATATTTACGAACAAATTGTAAATTTCCACTCGAAAATTGTCACAGGATTTTCAATCGAACAAGTCCATAAATTAACCGACGAAGTAAACGCAAGCATTTCATACCACTTGTTTTGCTAAGCCGTTTAATTAGATTTTCTCGAACGAATGAGGTAAAGGTTCGTATATACTAATAGATTAGAAAACGGTTTTATAAACGAACTTTGTATTAAAAATAGAGTTGAAATCATCTTTGTAAAAGTGTTTGGATATTTACTACTAGTATAGAAACCTTTGTATTTAAAAGTGACAAATCACAAAATGATTGTAGAAACAATCAATCACCAAAATTCACATACAAAGACGTGAATCAAATCCAAAGAAATCGATACCGAATCCATCAAAATGGATATTCTCGAAAATCCCAAAAAAGAATTTATCAAAGTCAACAAAGGTGATAACAACAAATTGGAGAAACAAGAATCGATTAAAAACCGGAAACCCACATAAAACTGCCCAAAATGGGCAAAAAGGCAAGTTTCCCAGATTCAGTCGACTGACTCGAACCCAGAAAATTTTGGGTTCCAGGTTCAGTCGACTGACACATATAATTCAGTCGACTGATTGATGCCATGGAACATTCTGTTCCCAGGTTCAGCAAACTGGTCAGTCGACTGAACCGAAGCCCAGAAACGTTTTGTTTCCAGGTCCAGTCGACTGGTTAGTCGACTGAACTAGTGCACAGAAACATTCTGTTTCATGGTTCAGTCGACTGAACCTGTTTATGCAGCATTTACAACCTAGCCTCTAAGAAGGGCCAACTCCTACCGGAAACGATCGATCGAGCATGGCAACTAGGGATTTACGCCAATCGGCAACCCAGCCCAATAGGCTCTTCGATACACCACCAAAAGCAAGATCAAACATCAAAGCTAAGATTTTTAAAGATTTAACTTCAAAACGCCAAAAATTGGAATATTCGTAAAACCAATTCAATCTAAATCAAATGGACAAGAAATAGATGTTAGGAATCACTTCCTAACAACTATCAAAGATATAGACATAGATGTAAGTTCAAAACTCACATTTAAACCCAAAAATGATGAAGGAGAAGCTTGAAAGCAAAGGAAGATCAACTACACTACCACTTCAACTCTAGAAGCTTGAATCTAAGCTCAAAAGAAGAACATTTCCTAAATTAGGTTAAGGAAATTTCTGAAATTAAAGAGAGAATGAGTTGGAGAAGAAGAAGGAGATACTTACCTTAGCTTCTCTTTGAATTTGGTGCAAGAATTTGGTTTTGCAAATGAGAACTAAGGCTTGGAATCTCTAATTCCTATACTCTTCCCCCATTTTTCAGTTTTGCTTAAGTGTTTAAAAAAAAATGAAGTGAAGAGGAGAGGAGGGGGCTGAACTAGGTTATAGAGAGAGTTGGGGTGAAGCTCAAACCCAAATCCCAATAGAAAATAGCAAAATTCAACTTACTCCAAATATATCGATATTTATTCTTAAAAAAGTCCCAAATGCCATTTTGGACTCAATGGAAGTGGTCTCGAGTCCCAATTCGACTGTTTGCAAAAAGTAGGTTTTCGGACCTTAATCCGATTAACGATTCTATATTTAAATAAAGTATTTAAATATTCAAAACTTTAAAATATGCGGGTTGTTACAATGATCATCAATGAAACCTGGAAATATACACGAGGCTGACCCAAGCATTATAAGAAAACACCCAGATCAGTCTGGTAAACTAGCTTGAGAAGACTCAAGTAATTTGAGTTACTATATTTGTAAAACTCTTTAAAGAATAAAGGTATTTCGTTGGACCACACCATAAATAACATGGATGGGTTTTTACCTTACGATAACCGAAACATTTTGTAGGGAAATTTTGATATTATAATAATGTCTAGGGTGTTCAAAATAAATATAAATCATAGCTGAAATGGTTACATTGGTTACATTTGACAGTATATTTAGGTATACAAACAAAACCACTAAGGTACGTTCTTATAAATGGATTTTCCACGGAGATCTCCTTAATGAGACCAATCTCCTATGACAAGGATTAGAAAATACCTCTCAAGCACCGTATATCTCTTGATAAAATATACCACAAGGAAAATATAACCGGGCCATCATCTAAACACTCGTGTGAACAATTTGTACCAAGCATCATCAACTCCATGTGCACAACATATCGATAAGCATACTCTAGATATGAAGTTGTTGTACTCCTAATGGGTCAGCTAAACCCTAAGATCACGCATCCTACTCTGTCTTTAATATTTCCCGATGTCGAGGCTACATTCGGCACCTTCACACGAGTTTTCAACAAAACCCGATAACATAATGAATCCCATATGGATTCAATCATCTCAACAGATTCCAGAATCACACATGGTTTCCATCATTCGCTTCCAAAACAGAGAACCCATATCTCAGACTTGAAGTGATTTTGATAAGTAGAACACTTACCGATCCCAGTCTCTCCAAGACTGAGTCGATGAATTTGGTCTTATTCAACATTAATGAGAATGATCGCATAAGGGAACTAAGTTCCGAATACTTTCTCATAAACAAATAAACATACCTGCATTATCATTTCATGCAAGGCATGATCAAGCCACATAAAGGGCTTTTAATTCCTTTTTAATTAATTTATCTTTTATTAATTAAAAACTCTTCTTATTGGGAAAACATCTTTTTATCTAATAATTTCTCTTTTATAAACTGAGACTTCCTTTATTTATTAATATTTTATTATTAATAAAACTCCCGTATATGCTTGTATATATTGTTTAATTTTCACTTATACCCTTTTCAATACTTAAAAAGTGTTCATATACTTATTCCGATGGTATAAGTGTATTCACAAATTGTTTAACAAGTTTTACTTACTTGAAATATAATCAAAGAGATTAAAATAATTACTACCAAAACATCGTTATAGTAAACTCCTTTTCTTTTATAAAATAAACATATAACATTTCATATCTCTTTATAAAAGATTTCAATACTTGTTATTATCTTTAAAATTTCATTGTTAAAGATTTATAATATTTCTTCCAAAATATAATTCAACGGTTTAAAAAAATATTGCTAAAACATTGTTTACTACAAACCCAAAACCATTCCATTTAATCATTATCTTTAAAACTCTCCTTTTAAAGGTTTAATTACATTTAAGGGTTAAAGACAAGTGTTACTCAAAACATTTGCCACAACAAACCAAAAACTGTTTACTTATCCATTAATAACTTTTAACATTTATTTAAAGATCAAAGTGTATCCATACTTATTAATTAAGGCAATACACTTTTAGTTGATTCCATAAAACAATTTATCTTAACTTAAGTGTTAAAATCCAAACTCCCTTTATTATATTTATAAAATACTTAATTTAATATTTAAAACTTATATATATATATATAAATATCTTTAAAATACATATTAATATGTTAAAATACTTTTAACACTACTTAAGATATATGATAATTATTTATATAGAATATTATGTAAAAATAAGGAATTTTGAAATAAATAGAAAAACAAGTTTTAATTTTAAAAGCTACTTAGTTTAGAAATTCAATTGTTAAAAATGTATTTAAACTTGAAACTAAACTTAAAACACTCTATTATAAGTTAGAAAACAACACTAAAAAAATTAGAGAAAAATACATAATTTAAATATCATTTTTAAACATGTGAAGACCCAAATTATTGAGATGAAAATAATTTTATAAAAATCAGTTAATGGAAAATATTCAAAGAATAAAATAAATTGAAAATAAATATCAAGAATGAGTGAAATAAATAAGGAAGAAAATAGTTGTTTTCAATAAATAATAATGAGAAGAAAATAACTAAGTATGAATGAGTTTTATATTAACATATTTCATATATATATATATATATATTGTATATAAGTAGTCAGAAGAGTATAGAGTGATAAAATAAACTCTTATGATGATTAAAATATATGAAACCAGATTAGTATTATATATGTATAAATACATTTTATAATCAAGAGAAAACAAATGGCTTGAAACATTAGCAAGGGATTAATTGATAAAAAGATATATATGTGAACATTTCATATTTGTCTTAGGAAAATAAATAATGTAGATAAGTCACATGAAAATAGTGTGTAGGTGAAACATGCAAATGGCATGTACACAGAAAAAGAAGAAAAGCAACTGAAATACCCAAAATGGAATCAAAAAGAAAATGGCATATTTATTCATAAAAACATATACAGAATTCTCTTATTTGTGTGGGGATAAAATGGGTTTTTCACTCCACTAAAACCCTAGCTAAATGTTTTAAAAATCAAAGGATAAGCAGCAGTTTATTTTTGAAAACAGAAAGATATTTTAGAAAAAGGAGAGCAAACTCACACTGTTTTCAAGTTAGAGCATTCTCGGGGAAAGAAGAAGGAAGGTGAGTGATTAATCATCTTAAGAGATTTAAGGCATTAAGACCCAAGTTAAGGGCAACCATATTACTTTTATAAAACCATATCATGTTTTGTTTAATTTTATTCTCTGAATAAATAAATGTTGATCATGGTTGGTGTTTTGGCAGAGTCTTTGGTTGATGTTTGGATTTGTTTTGATTGTTTTGATTAATGCTTTTAAATGACAAACACCCTGATTACAGAAATGGCTTCTGTACCTTATAATCCAGTTTTATATGGGAATGAGTTAAACATTTTTACTGAGAAATAGGGTACTAATGAAGAATGAAGTAGGCAGTGTGAATAAGGGGATTCATGCTTATGTCTAGTTCATTTTAAAAATGATATGAACAATGCAATATATATATATATATATATATATGTGTGTGTGTGTGTGTGTGTGTGTGTGTGTGTGTGTGCTGATTTGTTCAAATCACAAGTTAATATGTTTTTATGGGTTTTTCTCAAAAATCTTACCCTATGTTCACAGTAAAATAAATGTAAGGTTTTATATGACTTCACCAGATTTATGTAAGAAATGGGAATATTTCTGGAAATAAATTTATGTAGGTCTTAGAAAATATGATTGAATAAAAATAACCTTAAAATGGGATGTGGTGTTTTACATGAATACTTTGTATGTCTGGCTGAAATCCCTGAGTGAGTTTAATACTCTCTGATTTATGAAAGGAAGAAAAGAATAGGAAGCATTTCAAGAATTAATAAAATTCTCCTGAAAGAAAATGAGAATGGTCTCTAGATTATAAAGCTAATCTAGGAGTAGTGCCTTGATCTATTCATCATTAGGTGGATGATGGGTATGTGCATGACTTGTTTAAGTCCTGTAGGCCTCTGTGTAAAGGGTTAACAGAATTGAGCCCCTTTGCAATGCACACATGGTGTTCAATGGCAAGAGTTAAGACCAAATAAATGATAAATGGGGATTGAGAATTGAGCTATGGAAATTAAGGGAGTCAATCCATAGGAGTATATGTACATATAACTGAATTGTGTTGATGAATGAATACTTGTGTGCATGTATGTTAGTATGAGCTTATATGTATATAAGTATATATATATATAGATAGATTTTAGTATGAATTTAAATAAGTATCAAACATATGAATCTCTGCACAGAGTTTAGTAATTACAAGTTATTTATAAACTATGATTTCACTCACACCAGAATATATTTTCTGACCCTATTTGTTGCCTTTGCAATCTTTGGGGTGTCTCATTTTCATTGAGGCAGTTCAAAGTGTTGCTGCAGGGAAAGATGCTTGAGTAGCTTGCTTGTATGGATGTTTGAAGAATTTGCTGGCCTTAAAATGCTTTAGAGAAGTAGAAGTTTGATTGTAATAAATAATCTAGGCAAACTCTCTTATGTCTTGTGTATTTCCAGGATTGATACTTGCTTTGTTTTTTTTGTTTTTGAAAAAGAACATGTAAAAGAAAGAAAAAAACTTAAGTATTATATGTGCTTATGAGTTGTTGATTCAAGTAGCAGACTCTGGAAATAATCCAGAGGATTATAATGAAGGAGAACATACCATATAATCTGATATGTGGATATATTCTCCTTGGCATGTTTGTTATATTTCAGTTAAAAAGTTTAAGTTGTTTTGAATAAATGTGTGCCAAAGTATTGAGTGGATGAGTTGAACATGGTCTTGGCTAACCAGTAAGGCTTGTACATATCTTGTAATTGATACAAGTACATGCAGAAGCTTGAAGCCATAGTCCTCAGATTCCTGAAGCAAATAAGACCATAGTGTAAGCTAATTCGAAATGCAACTAAATCCTATGGTATGTCTAGAACAAGAGTAGAAGTATGTTACCATAAAACTTGAAAATCATAAGTATACAAGGATTTAGGAATTGGAATTGGTAAAAAATCTGGTACTGACTTCAATATGAAACTGAAATAGCAAGTCAGAAATAGGGATAAACAATATAGACTCAAACAAGAATGTAGAGTAATTTTGTTAAGTGTATAAAAATCCAGAACATCACATTCTATATGCTTTTAGCCAGAAATATGCAAAGATCTTTCTAAAATCATATTCAACACTATTTCCAATCTAAATATCAAAAATCTGTATGACCTTTAGATTAGTTTACAACTCCATTACTCACATGATCATTACATACTTCATGAACCTGGATATGTGCATTTTGCTTGACCTGAATTGCTTGTGCATGATTGTGCATGTTTTGTGCATGTTTATGTTTGAATCCTTATTCTGGCCTAGACTAACCAGAGATCCATAGATCAAACCAAGTTTTAATATGTTTTATCACCCTAAAACAACATGTATGAACTTCTGAATCCCAAAGATCTATTACATGGGTTGTAAATCCACAAGGTAATCAATCTGGTTTATAGAATAATCTGGAAAATGAAGAAGAGGATAATAGGTGCTAATACTTGAAAAATGTATTAGTCAATCTTGAGTCATTCCAAGATGAAAATATCTGAAAATGTATTAGTTAATTCTGAGTCATTTAAAGTAGTAACACTAGAATCATGTATTAGTCAGTCTTGAGTCAAATAAAAGATTAAAGTGTAGAAATAGCTATGTGACACAAAACCTTTCAATTATGGAAAATGTTGCGTGATTAAATTTCTTTGCTACTTTAACACTCTGATAGGCAAAGAAACATTTATATATCTTCATATATATAAATGATATGACTTGATTAAATATTGATATTTTTATATTAGTAAATTCTGGATCTTGGGAAATTAATTAAAAGAAATGAAAGAGGCAAGAAAAGAAGTGATCCTTTGTTAAAAAAACTCAACTAAAAATCAGAAAAATATAGTAAAGAAAAAGTGGGTCACTTCAAAACAGTTTATAGTTTCAAATTGCAAAGGTAGCATTTCCATAAGTGCTATCTAAAGTTCAGTCACAAGTTTTAACACGTTTTTCCTACAACTTGTAGCGACTATTATGCTATAAGTTTTTGCATTTCGTTCAACTAGCTATCAAATGAATTAGGATTCAAAACATTCCCAATAAGAATAACATATTATTTACATGATTAATTGCTAAAGAAACTCCTAAGAAAGTTTCCACAAAAATGCGCGTTATTTTCAAAGACGGACTATTTTAAAAAGTGTCACTATAGCGAACTTTTTACTTCAACCTTTTGTTACTTTGATTTACTTCTTCTATAACTTTCCAAAAGCTATTCTTTGATTTTATAAACACTTATATAATTGTAAATAATAACTAAATAAGTTATTATTAAGATATGTTATTAAATCACCATTTTCACAAGTTATAGTTTAAGCGATTCAAAGTGTGTTTATAGTGACTATCGCTATACGGACCATTTCGTATTCAATCTAATATTTGGTGTAATGTTATTTTATACATATATATTATTCCAAGTTCCAACCATACTACTACTAAACATGTATTGACATATATACACATCAATATATCCATTTCAAATGTCAAATAAACTTATCACAATTAAATGGTTTAGTAAGCAATTACTTTAACAATTTGTGTACTTTTATAAGTATATAATCAAGGGTTTAATTTTAAATAGTTAATGTATATTTATTAATATAGAGCAAGCATATTATTATGTGATTTAACAACAATTATCAAGAGATTAAGCAAGCAAATATCAAACAATATTTCAAGTTGACTTGCAACCAATTTACAATGTAATCAAAGTGAGATTAACTCACTTTTGTTCCAACCAAACCTCTTCCTACCAACATTCATTATAACCACACTTCTTCCAACATTTTTAACTTCAACTTAACATTACTAAAACCCCTCCTTTCCTCCTCTAATTCACATGCACCTCTTCGCCTCCCTCCATCACCAAGGATGCTCACGGCCCTAGGCCACAACACCTCCTCTTAGCTCACCAAAGTCCTTTTCCCTCCTGTTACCCATAGCCAAAGGTCATTTATATCATACTAAAGTACATGGCCTAAGGCCATTGAAAGTGGAGAAAAGAGATAAGTGAAGAAGTGGATTGTTTGTGAAAATGAAGTGGTGTATGCATGTGTATTTATAGAGTTAGGAATTTAATGGATAAATGTGAATAAACCCCTCCTTAGCCATGAAGTTAAGCATGTAGGACCATGCTCTTACACAAGCATGCTTTACTTAAATCAATGTGTGATTTAAGGGTCCTTTTGTCCTTAATGTTTCCACTTACTTTTACTAATTCAAACTTAGTTTAATTAATTATTTAGTTAATAAAAGAATGTGTTTTATTATTATCATATGTTTATACGTGATAAATATTCAAGTTGCAATATGTTCACGCAACTTGTATTGTATAAAAAGTGGATTTTTAACAAAACGTTTTTCGATCGCATTTTCAGTATTTATCCAAAGTGTATATTTTTGTAAACACATTTCAAAAATAATTTTTCTAACATTAGTTATTAATTAAAAAGTGTTTAATAAGGTTCATCTTTAATCACATTAAATCTTGGATTCAAATATTTAAATAATTTAGGTATTTAAATGCGAAGTGTTTGAAATTCCGGGTCGTTACAATAATAGCTAGCAACATCTCCAAGCTCCCAAGATGCTATGACCTAGTTGACAAAGCTCCTAACACATAGACTCTCAACTTACCCGTAAGGGTACCTGACAGTTGTAAAAGAATACAAATAAAGAAAAACTAGGGTCAGACTTAAAGCATTGTGTGAGAAGGAAACTAGCCTAAGATATTAGGTAAATATACTCATATATACATACACATGTATATACACACACACATCAGATATAAAAAATAAAAGATAAGAAGCTATGGGTGTTGGTATCATACCTTAACCTATCTCATCTACAACTGACAAGTTAGCACAACAATATAGTATAGCTAACTGTAACCAAGCATAATAAGTATGTGTATTATACTCCAAATATGTCATTCGGTATAGTTTAATGGTGTAGCTACCACCTAATTACAAGTGCCTGGAACTTACACTTATATACTAGTTCTAGGGTCTAATGCATCATGTATGAATCCTATAGCAACCAAAAGGTCACTAGCACAAGTTTTTCCACATCCATTTATGCTTTCTATGGAATAACTAGCAGATGGTCCGGGATATGTATCATCAAAACATAGTCCAAAAGCCCCATGGTGTTAGCCATTACACCCCTTTAAACACCACTTGCAGGAATCTTGGGAAGCCTTAGATGTTATCCTTACATCCCTTTAAAAACCACCAGAATCCTTAGTGTTAGCCATTACATCCCTTCAGACAAAATTGTCCTACTAGAGATGAGTTTTCCTGCATTGTATCTAACCGCTTTCACTATTTCGAAAACTCTCATATTAAAGTCATCCCTAACACCTATATATGCTCTAACTATATATAATAGTAATATGGATCATAGAACCTAACATTCCACTCCTTGTCCTTTTAGTATTCACAAAGTGGAATGTCTGAAGCATAGATTGTCACATCCAAATTGGTTCTCCCTATTTGTAACCTGAAATGTATATCCTTCAAACAATGCTACAACTCCATATAAATAGCTCTCATTATTTCAACAATGTTGATTGAAGGTTCATTGAGATCGAACTTCAAACAAAGGTGATTTGTCAACATAAAGATCGAAAGTGTATAAGTAAGCTAACCCGAAGTAGTACTCAGGTCTTTTACTTAAAAACCCCGAGTCTTCCTATTGCAACTTCCAAGCCATTCTGGGTATGATTATCTACTGTTGTTAATCAATATCAATTGGTCACATTTAGTGACTTAGCCACAATTCCTTCTTTTTTCTCATTCTTCTTTAGAATCACGTATGGATTGGCACCGATTGATGGGAATCAATCGGTACTAATCCATCTCTTAGATTTTATGGTGATAGAACACATGGATCGGTGCTGATTTAATTCACATAGGACACTACTGCTTTAGTTGATATTGATCGGTACCGATCCATATGACCTGAATCAATCCTTACCCAGCTTTTAAAGTGCGATTCATTATTTCATGTCAACTTAGCATGCCTTTTTTAATAAATTCCACTACCATTTCAACTCCTTGATTCGACCATTTCATGCACTCGAGCATTATGAACATATCCATTCCATCCACTAAAGCATTTCGGTAAACACTTTGAATGCCACTTTCAAAATACCTGTTTTCCTACGATCAGACCAAACAAATCAAATAAGGACTGAATCACATTAAAAATACATCAAAACAAGCATATAACATCTAATATTACCTAGAATCATTTTAAGGGGTAAGCCTATCATTTCCTTGTTTTGTTTTCATAAAAATCAACATATAGGCATATATGTATACAAATATATATAAGGTAAGTTTATCTCTCACTTCAAATGCCCTTATCGCACAAAAAACACTTGGATGATGCCTCATAATCATCGAACTCGGATCCGACCGAAAATCATTCTCCGATAAAACGAATTTTGTTGACATGATCTTATTGCTCTTACCTTAATTAGAATTTTCATGATATTTGTTTCAATTTGAAGAGTGTATTTTGCCATATAGAATATGATATTTTGTTTTAGGTAATGGAGGAAGTGAGCAGATAAGGTCTAGAAATGTACGAGATGGACGTTATTCGCGGGATATATGCAAATAAAGGCTTTGTAGGTTTTGTGCTGAAATATTTAAATTTGTTTCATTTTCTTTAAAACTAGTTTTACCCATATCTTTGAAACCGTAACTCCAAAGGTATAATGTTTATAGTCCTTTTTCATCAGAAAGACAAATCTATATTGCGCAATAGTATAAATTTTAGGCCCTTACTCATTCGTTTGTAGAAATTTCTTTTTTACCATTTGTTTCTAATTAACATATTAATTATCTAAATTACTAGGTGTAAAACTGTGGATTGTTCAAACCGAAATATAACCGAGGGTATTGCGAGAGCATTGTTAGTTTGTTTGTTTGTATTATACATTATGTGTGGTGTAATTGTTTGTTTGTTTTTGTTAATTTTTATTTGAATTCGAAGTTAGTTGTATGAATTTGAATTTGTATTTGAGTTTTATTAAGTGTTAATTATTAGTTATTAAAACATAATATTAGCTAATAACATCAAACTAGTTACATAAATACATAACGATCTTTACATCTACCTAACCTCTAACCGGTTCTAACCTATGTTGTTAATTTTGGAAAATTTCGGCAAAAATCATAATTTAGACTTTGAAAGCCATTTTTCAAAATTCCTTTAAAATATCACTAGGGTTATCACCCAAAATTTACTAATATTTCAATCCTAAATCATACTTTGTTTATTTGAAAATAATAACGAAATGCCATTTTTATTATTCAATGTTTGCTATGATGAATAACAATGGTACATACAAACTAAAATTTTCATATTTCATTTTTGTAAATGTTGGATGATTAATTTATACATTTTTGGTTTCTCCTTTCTCTTTTTTTGAAAGGGTACTTTATTTCAATTGCTAATAATATAAATATAATATAAAACAGTTCGGCCCAAATAAAATACAAAACCAAGTCTGTGTAGCTAGCAAAACTATGGTACAAAAGAATAAAAAAGGAAAATCTTAATTTCATTTGATTTAAAACTACGATTTCCTTTAATGGCTGGTGAAATTTAGATCTTAAAAATTCTCACAATAAATTAGTGATAATCTGAAGAAAATTAGGTTCCGTAGGTGCTCTGTGTTAGAACCTTAAATTTTGATATTTTAATTTTGGAAACTATATAAGTAAATATTATATAAACTAACCATATTTGCAGGAGAAGATATAATCTAACAGATTGCAGACCAGATTTCAGATAGAAGCTTCAGTGATATATTTTGTCTATGGTCTAAGTCTAGTAGTAAATTCATGTTAGAATCTCTCTGAAGTGGTGTATGCATGCACACACAATTTAAAATCTTTCGAATCATAGTTTATATGCTAATTTTTTTAGTACCATAGATCATATACAAAAAATTCTCCGAAAAATCTTTGATATGGCAAAAACAGGGAATTCAGCCGACTGAATCATATAGTTCAGTCGACTGAATGCCTATGCATGTGCACAACTACACTTGAATATTCAGACGACTGAGGTTGATGTTTCAACCGGCTGAATTGCATGATTTTTGCACTATTTTCTTTTTGACTCAATTTTAAATCGATTCAGCTGGCTGAATTATTCCACTCAGACGGCTGAATCTTTATAACGGCTATATTTCGAAAAGACACTTCATTTCAGTGAATTGAAACAACTCTTGATTAAAGAGTTGCTTCCATATTCTTTCATGTCTACTTTTCACGAATGATTGCAACCCTTAATCACTATATATAGGAAGGTTGTACGTTATTGACTTATCAGTGCTACTCAAGAGCATACTCAGTCGGAAACAATTTTACTATTTGTATTAGAAGTCCTGTTCGGTTGCTCAGGCGGTTGAAGTCCTATTCTATTGCTTAGGCGGTAGAAGTCCTGTTCGGTTGCTCATGCGGTGTAATACATGTTCCTTCGTGTCAAGTGAGGGTTTATAATTGAATTCTAGAAGGAGTCTGGAACTGGATGTAGAACAGGAAGTTCTATTCAATATAAAAATCTCTGGTGTCATTTACTTTATTATTTACTTTTATTTTTATATTCTGCACTAGCAGATAACTTAGATAATATTCCATATTGTACGATCCTTAGCAACCTTCATTTGGTATCAGAGCAAGGTCATCATATAACCATAACACGGTTATTTGATATCTAGTTAATATGGAAAATAACACTAGCACAAGTTTAATTGAAGTTCAATCCACTACACGACCACCACTATTTAATGGGTTGAATTACAATTATTGGTCAACTCGTATGAGAATCTATATGCAAGCAAATGGATATGATACTTGGAATATCACTCAGAATGAATACACTATACCTACTACACCATATGCACAATGGTCAAACACACAAAAGATAGATGCTGCCTCAATTGCGAAATCCATGAATATGTTATTTTGTGCTTTAGATAAGAACGAATTTAATAGAGTTGGTATGTGTAAAACTTCTCATGAAATTTGGCGAACTCTTAAAGTTACACATGAAGGAACAAACAAAGTTAAACAAAACAAGATTTCTATGCTTAAAAATCAGTTCTAAAATTTCAGAATGAAACCGGATGAAACTATAAATGATATGTATTCTAGATTCCAAGACATATATCATTCACTATTAGCATTAGGAGGAAAATACACTGATTTTGATATTGTTTCAAAAATCCTAAACTCTTTAAAGGATGAATGCGAATGAAAAGTCTTAGCTATTGAAGAAGTTAACGATATTTCTACCATCAAACCTGAAGAGTTAATAGGAAGTCTCATGTCGTATGAAGTATTTCGCAGGCAAAACGTGATCAAGCCTTAGATAGGAAGAATATAGATTTCCAAGATGAACAAGAAGACTCGGATTCAGATAAAGATGACATGGCATTTATAGCAAAGAATTTCAAAAAGTTTTTGAAATTTAGAAAGAACAAGAAATCCAGAAACAATAGGAGAGACAATACCAATAAACCACCAGCTTCAAATCTCAAATGTTATGAATGTCATATGAAGGGTCACATAAAGAAAGACTGTCCTGATCGAAAGAAAGACAGATACAAGAATAAAAAGGACAAGTATAAGAAGAAACAAGCATTCTCTGTTACATGGGATGATTCAGAATCGTCTTCATCATCAGGTAGTGACATTGACAGTGATTCTAAACAAGCCAATGTCTGCTTTATGGCTTCGACTAATGATGTAAGTGGTCTAACTTTTGACGATTTAATAGGTATAAACTCAAAGCTATTGGGTAAATTAAAAGAAGTTAAAGAAAGTATTAAGATGCATTAGAAAAACTAAATAGAAGTGAAATATAAGTTGATATGATCAGAGATAAAAAGAAAATCCTAAAAGAAGAACTTGTTAAAACACAAGAATCTTTGTCTAATGTATCTTCTCAACTCACTATGCTATCAAATGAAATTGAAGTTCAAAAAGAAAAGAATATGACATTAGCTTCACAAAATCACGATTTAAAATCAAATGTCAAAATTCTTGAATTAAACAAAACTTGTCTAAAAACCAAGTTAGAAGATATGACTAAAAATGTTTCTAACTTTAATAAAGGTAGACAAAATCTTTCTAAGATTAATAATAACTCTCAAACTACATTTAATAAGAAAGGGTTAGGATGTACAAATGCCTCAAAATCTAGTTCAGAGAGGAATAATTCACCATATAAAAATTTCAATATACAAAAGAATTTTGTCAAAGCAAAACCAAAACCAAAGGTTTTCACTCAAAAGAAGGATATCTACAACACAAATACTATAATAATTTAGGAACCAAAAACTAATAATAATTCAATGAAAAATAAGTATATTAAGTCTTTTATAAGTTCAGCTCATAAAAATGAAAATTTTACTTATAAAGGGAATTTTAAACCCTTTTAGGTTTGGTTTCCTAAGATCTAAGTCTTAGGACCCTTATAAAAGATGGGTACCAACGTCATCTCTATATTTTTTGCAGGTACCAACTGAGAAAAGAGGAAAGTGGATACCTGACAGTGGTTGCTCAATACATATGATAGGAAACAAAGATATGCTGACTAACATTATCTACTCAGATGGAGGATCTGTCACATTTGGAGATAATTCCAAAGGTTATATCATCGGCAAAGGCGATGTGAGCAATGACGATACATCTAACTTACCTCTTATTAAAATGTTTTGCTCATTAAAAAATTAAAACATAATTTTCCTAGTATAAGTCGACTATGTGATAAAGGTTTTAATATATCTTTTCCGAAAAATGAATGTAACATATATGATGAAAACAAGAACCTAATCTTTGAAGGAACTAGAGAATGAAATATATACATGTTAAATATGAAAGTTAATCATAACACAAATATGTGTCTAGTAGCCAAAGAAAATGATCCTTGGTTTGGCACAAAATATTTTTTCATGTAAACTTTAAGGCAATAAACAAATATCTAAAAATAATTTAGTAAAAGGTTTACCAAAAATGAATTTTAAAGTAAATAGTATTTGTGATGCTTGTTAGTTAGGAAAATTAACCAAATCTTCTTTTAAATCAAAGAAAATAATTTCTACACTACAACCACTTGAGTTATAACATTTAGATCTTTTTGGACCATATCAAGTACAATCTATAAATCATAATAGATATGTTTTCATAATTGTAGATGATTTTTCAAGACACACTTGGACAATATTTATGAAAAATAAAGGTGATACTTTTGAAAATTTTAAGATCTTTGCTAAGAGAATTCAAAATATTAAGAATATAAAAATTAAGAACATTCAAAGCGATCATGCTGGCGAATTCGATAATGATATTTTTGAAAAATATTGTAATAAGAAAGGAATTGTTCACAACTTTTCATTTCCTAGAACTGCACAACAAAACGGACTTGTAGAAAGGAAAAATAGAATAATTCAAGAATGCGCTAGAACCTTATTAAATGGAAGCACTCTACCTAAACATTTTTGGGCAAAAGATGTAGAAAGTGCTTGTTATGTCTTAAATCATGTCGCCATTAGACCATTAACAAAACATACCCCATATGAACTTTTTAACGGAAGAAAACCTAATATATCATATTTTTAAGTTTTTAGTTCAAAATGTTTTCTATTAAATACAAAAGACCAACTTAAAAAATTCGACCCAAAATCCGTTAAAGGAATATTCATTGGATACTCGGAACGAAGCAAGGCATACATAATTTATAATAAAAGAACTAAAATAACTGAAGAAACATTTCTTGTGTCATTCGATGAAAATTTCAAATTTAATAATAAAAATGAAGATGAAAAAATAATTCCTAAATCAAATATCACAGAAGATGATATTGAAAAAATTGAAAACAATATTGAAAATGAAAACAACAATTTACCAAATGAAAATGAAATTCGAACTCCACCAAGACTACTAAGAAATCACCCAATTAAAAATATCAATGAAGAACTAAATACTAACGTAAGAACTCGAAATCAATTGAATCAAATGGATCTGAAGCTTTCCTATCGAACATTGGACCCAAAAATGCTAAAGAAGCCTCAACTGATGATTACAAGATTATAGTTATGCAAGAAGAATTAAATCAATTTGAACGAAACGAAGTTTGGGACTTAATTCCTAGACCTAGTGATCAAATAGTCATCGGTACTGAGTGAGTTTACAAAAATAAAGCTGATAAGCAAGGGAATAT
The DNA here is from genome assembly GCA_030737815.1 of Allium fistulosum. NCBI lineage: Eukaryota > Viridiplantae > Streptophyta > Magnoliopsida > Asparagales > Amaryllidaceae > Allium > Allium fistulosum. Next base: position 1,443,148,931 of record CM060903.1, on the reverse strand, counting down.
TATTCAAAACAAAGCTAGATTAGTTGCTGAAGGCTACAATTAAGAAGACGGAATAGACTACGAAAAAACATTTTCTCCTGTAGCTCAACTAGAAGCAATATGAATTCTATTATCATTTGCATTTTTTCATAACTTTAAACTATATCAAATTGACGTAAAAAGTGCTTTTCTAAACGGTTTTATAAAAGAAAATGTGTATGTAGAACAACCACCTCTATTTGCATATGAAAAATTTCCAGATCATGTTTACAAACTAAAGAAACCTTTATAGGATTTACAATAGGCACCTCGTGCTTGGTATGATCGTCTTAAAAGTTATCTTATATATTTTGGTTTTAAAATTGGAAAAGTAGATCAAACTTTATCTATAAAACAAAAAAAATGACATTTTAATCATATAAGTTTATGTATATGACATCATTTTTGGTTCCACAAACGAAAAACTATGTCAAGAATTTTCAAATATTATGAGAAGAGAATTTTAAATGTCTCATATGGGAGAACTTTTATATATTCTTGGATTACAAATTAAACAATTAAATAATGGAATTTTTATTAATCAAGAAAAATATTGTAATAATCTTATAAAACGATTTGGTATGGAAAACACTTCTGCTAAAACAACTCCTATAAGCACTACGGTACATCTCGATCTAGAGGAAAATGGCGAAAGTGTTGACCAAAAACTAAATCGAAGTATGATTGGATCCTCACTTTATTCAACTGCTAGTCGTCCAGATATAATGATGAGTATATGCTTTTGTGCACGATTCCAAGCAAACCCCAAAGAATCACATTTGCGGGTAGTGAAACAAATTTTTTGCTACTTAAGCAAGACTAAAGACTACGGCCTCTTTTACCCGAAAGAATGTCCTTTTGAGATAGTATCATATAGTGATGTTGATTTTGGAGGATGTCGGATGGATCGAAAGAGTACAAGTGGTACTTGTCATTTCATTGGACAATATTTAGTATCTTGGTTTAGTAATAAACAAAATTGTGTTTCACTTTTGACGTGTGAAGTAGAATATATTTTTCCTGCTTTGGCATGTGCTCAAGTAATATACATGCAGCAAACACTACAAGATTTTGGCATCAATTTGTCTAAATCAATATTTTATTATGATAATACAAGTGCCATAAATTTATCGAAAAATCCTATAGATCACTCTAGAACTAAACATATTGATATTCGACATCATTTCCTTCGTGATAATATAGAAAAAGGTAATATTTCACTTGATTTTGTACCATCCTAAAATCAAATTGCAGATCTATTTACTAAACCCTTAAATGAAAATATTTTTCTTAAATTAAGACGTGAACTAGGAATTATGTCATTACATGATTTATAATTCGATATTATAGTATAAAAATTTATAAAATTATAAAATAAATAAAAATTTAATAGAAAAAAAATTGCACATGTTGGCACTCAAACTCTACACTCTTGGGAGGAAGTCGCATGTCTTTCCAATGTTCTATTGTGTTACTTAATTTAAGACCTTACATTCCTTTTATTTTATATGCGACTATAATTTTTTTATTTCTTAACCTTACATTCTCTATTGGCTGAAATTTACAAATGAATACTAACCATGAAATATAAAACTTTAAATAGATAATCAACACAATATATATACATGATCATACTTTTCTTAAACTCATATACAAACTTTAAAAAAAATAAACATTCTCTCTACAATGTCATCTCAAGAAAGCTCAAATCTCTCTTCGACCGTTTTCAGCATTCCTTCTATGGATTCATCAAACAAATCTACCCTGGTATATATTCCAGTGAAGATTACTCCATCTCTGAATCATCATACTGGATATACACCAAAAGGGAAACGAGCCAAGAAAAACGTAAACTTCGGTTCACCATCTACCAAAGAAAAATAGACAAATCCTTCACTATCAACATGAGACTTTAGGGTTACAACGTGAAATGTATTATGAACAAAAACACTATGAAAGACGATTAAATTTCCTTGAACAATTCGCTCTCAAATTCTGTGGACCGTCTCCAAAGCAAAGTGTGCACAATCCGTCTCCTCAACGACCGCACGTGTCTCCGAATTCTTGGGAATAAGGTGCTCAATGTAATGTTTGGTCTCCTATACATCCATTACGTGAAATCGCCAAATTTGGACCAAGCTCAGATGACTCTAAGACTTCGGGAAATTAAACTATATTTCTTTATGCTTGTAAATTTAATATTGTAATATAGAAAAGTAATGTGTTTATTATAATAAAAATTATATTTATTTAACATGAGAATAAAGCTCGAAAAACATATATATATATATAGCTTACAAATAAATAGGCACAAGGAAGAAGTTGCAAAAAAATTTGTCTCAGGGACAACAAGTTTGTTTTTTAGTCTGAAGGACACTTTTTAGTGTAAACTGAAAATGATAGTTACAACTATCATTCTGTGATTTACACTAAAAACTGTCCTTCACCCTAAAAAACAAACTTCTTGTCCCTGAAACTAAATTTTACTCTAACTTTTTCCTTAAGCCTAAAAACCCATATAGCTTATTTGTTAATGAATTTAAGAATAAACTAAAAAGAAGCATGACCTTAGCAAAAACAACAGTTCCAGCCGGCTGATTATAGAGACTCAGCCGACTAAACATTCATAGAAATCTAAAAAATTTCCAAAACCCAGCCGACTGGCCCCTACCCTTCAGCCGATTGAATTGTATCAAATTTGCAATGTTTTTCTATGGATTGAAATTTTCTGCACATCAGTCGGCTGACTCCACATAGCAGACGACTAAATATTCAAAATTGCATCATACAACCCAGAATTCAGCCGACAGACCACCATCTCTCAACCGACTGAATTATGGCATTTTTCACTGTAAACTTGGGGGATCAAATTCTCTACATGCCAGCCGACTGTTTTCAACCATTCAGCCGACTGACCCGTCAGTTTTCAGCTTTTAAAAATAGATCTACACATTCTTCAACACATCTATTCACTCAAACCCTACATAACTCCCATCTACTCCTTCATTCTTACCTTACCTAAACACTCTTTATTTCAAAAGAAACCCAAATACAAAGCCTAGCCTCCTCAAAAACTTCAATTTTCCTTCAAAATTTCATCAACCAAATGGCACCAAGATCAAAAAGAGCTCGTGAATCAACAACCAGGCCATCAGAGAGCTAAATTTGCACTTGGTTAAATAATGAAATTCCTCGATTTCAACGGCAACGCAATTAGAGAAATAGCCGAAGCTCACGGCTTCGATTCGATTATTGGGTATGATTCCAACAATGTCAAAATCTACTCTCTCTTAATTAAGTTTTTCTTTGAAAATATGAATCTTAACCACCGAGATCCTTGAAACAAAGATGATTGCATATGGACCTTGGTGTGTGGAGTAAAGATTTATTTAACTCTTCAACGATTAGGCCACATACTAAGATGTCCATCCGAAGGGTTTGATATTGACGATGTTGAGGTGGATATGTATAATCGTTATGAAGTATCACATCTCTTTTTATCGGATGGTTTAAATATTTTGAAATCTAGTTCCTTACATCCGAAGGTACGAATCATCCACCGAGTGCTCATTCGATCTTTACAACCCCGGACCAAAAGCTACGAAAAGGTCTACAAACAGGATTTTCAAACCCTATATGTGTAACGACCCAGTATTTCAAACCATTCGCATCCGCACATGTCGGACTTGAATTTCTCAAAACAATAGATTATTAATTTTACATTTGGCAAAACTCAGCATATACAGTAAATAAATAAATCACAGAATCATAGACACAAAGTAATATAACAATAAGCAGCGGAATAGATAAATAGTAGTTCATGAAGCTACTATATAAACAACAGAGTTTGAATAAATACAACAGAATATCTCGAATACAATGTAGTCTCGAATACAAACAGATGACAAGTCTGAACAAAACCACTGGATAACTGAAAGCTGAATAAATACAAATGGATCTCCAAGTGAAGCTCCAACTCCAAAGGTGAGTCTCAAATGCTATGACACTCAGTCTGATCCAAGCGTAAAGCAAAACACAAAACACTTGAGTCAGGATTAACATTCTTATATTAATAAATTCAACTCAAGTGAAATGTCAACTGAAATACAAGTAACTTAAAGGATGTTTGGGATTTCCATCCTCTAAGGATCCGTGGAACTATCTACTATGTGTAATATACGCTATTATAATATGTTTATAGTAAAGTAAACTATTAAAATAGCGTTAAGACGTTACCCATATCCTCCTTAACACATTTTTATATATATTCCCATAGTCTATACAATACCGTAATTCCTCCGTAAACTGGAGGGCTATCAGAGGGCACTCCATAGGTATGGTACAAACCAAACTCGTAGAAGGCGAAATAGGGCATGCGACAAGGCACTCGAGGCAATGCCAGGGTAGATATACCGTTTGCGTATCCGGACTGGTGGTAACGCATAGCAGCTACTACCGCCCACCTCATGACACACTCCCAAATCAAAAGGTGCACCCAATCAAATCACAAAAGCAATAGAATGGTATCGAAGAAATGTGTCCGATAGGAGGAATGACCTCACTTGGCCCGGCGTGGCTCCTATTTTAGCCGCATCAAGCCGACTCACGGGAGTCAGGGTCACGTAAATACCAAATAGAATCGTCACCAAAACATCCTGCTTCATTCTGGAATCTCCACCACATACACAATTGTTAAAGTGGTTTTCGGTATTGGCAAAGAGTATGACAATATCTGATCCCGGTCTCTTTAACAACCAAACGTTATTATAACCCCGTGGTCATTTCATTTCAAATAGTCCATACTTCATATCAAAACATCATATCATTTCAAAACCATATAAATTCGATATCATTATTTACTTGAATAATATTCATTTCCAAAAATCGTAACACTTTCAAATTTATAACACTTTCAAAACCATAGCACTTTTGAAATCATAACACTTTGGAAATCATTACACTTTCCACCTAAATAGTTTAGATGTTGAAAAAAGTGTGCGTATATATATATATATATATATATATTAAAATACTTTATAAATTTAGATAGTTTTTATATATATATATCATAAAATACTCTAATAAAATTAATTTCCTCCAATTTTGCAAATCGATTTAAATCATCTTAAATTCCAAAATTCAGTTTAAATCACTTCCAGTTTAACCATTTCAATTCAAAGTTCAAAGATTCAATTCAAATTCTCCATAAACCATTTCAATTTATATCGATTTCAAATCCAAGTTTGAACTATCACTTCAATTCTAATAAAATTCAAGTTTAAATATTCAAATATTTCCAATATAAGTTTCATTTATATTTCAACATTTAACTTTAAATTTATTCAAATTGGAAAGTATTCACTTAAATCATTTTTATAACAATTTATTTAGATCCCAATTTATATATAAAAATCAATAATAAATATTCAATCTCCATTTTACTTAAAATTGAGAATATTCGTTTAATCCTTTTTTATCAAATCAAGTTATAAATCAAGTTATAATCATATCTTTTCAAAATCTCAAACTAATAAGTTTAAATCAATTCTTTCTTAAATTCAATTATTACCCAATTTAAATTCCAAGTCATTATTAATTTATCTTCCCAACCTTTATTATTAAAGTTATAAAACTATTTAAAAATATTAATAAAAATTTAAATAAATACTTAAACATATTATAAACCAATTAAATTAAATTTATTAAAAAAATTAAAATTATAATTTTAAAATCTAACATTTATATGTATATATAATATCTCAAAATCAATAATTTTTAAAATCATATATTTCCCTTCAAAACTATGGAAATCATTTTCAAATATTTATATATAGACCAACGGTGTTTGTATATAATTTTCTATCCTATGGTCAAGTGATACGGATATTTATCATTTCAATCCATAATTTAACTATATACGGGTATATATCTTTTCAACCCGCAATCCCAAATTCAATTCAATGAAAATCGCTTGGGTTTATCATTTCAACCCATGATGATTTTCTCCTATTCTACAAAATCGTTCGGGTATGTATCATTTCAACCCATAGGGAATTCTATACTAACAGGAAACTTGTAGAGTGATAACATATATATGATAATAATATAAAAATCAGCAACATGCATATATCATCAGTGATAAAATAAATAACAGATCAGGTGTCAGATGTCACAGGTGAACAGATACAGATAATATCATGTCAGGTATAACAATTATATAACTAACAACAGCATATTTCAATTGTCGTTTCAGTTGAAATAAAATTTAATAAATATAAGAATGTTAATCGTGGGTGATTGCTCAACTTTCGAGGCTAGAGAGATTCGAAAATAGAATGAGTCACGAATCCAAGCACGAATTCCAAAGTAAAGCTAGATTGGCACGAATTCGACGAACAAGGCTGATAAATAGAAATTGATAAAACGAATCAGAACCATCCTAATATAACTGAAACAATTATACATTATAAATTTTCTCTAAAACCAAATTTTAAAACACACATTTGAAATAAGATATATAATTTCAAATCAATATTTTAACTCGAACACCTAAAATATATATATATATATATTGAAAAACTAAGTTCACAAATACTTACATATAAATTAATATATATATCTATGTATTACTAATATAACATACATAAATTTGTACATAAATCCAATAGATTTTATTTCTTAAATAACATACATTTATAAACATATATGCATATGTCAACAAATCAAAAATCTATACATAACAATTACATTTATAAACAGTTTCACTTTATATAAACTAATACAACAGAATATATAGATACATCTAAAATTCTTATACAAGCTTACTATATAACTCACTATACAAACAGATATGTACTGGTGATATTATAAAACTATACATTCATGTATATAAACTAACATATGTGTATACAAAAGAATAACCTGAAAATATATATATAACAAATCATATAAACTATCAAAGTATATATATAAGCTTGAGTAAATACTATAACATATTAATATCTCAATGCACAAATATATATATATATATATATATATATTCACATAAACATCACATATAAACAAACTTATATATATATGGTCAAATATATATATATATATAAAAGCTTCAGGAAAAATTGAAACAACTTTCAGATAGGACTTCTCATTATTACCTACTATATAATATATATATATATATATAATAATAATAATAACTAAGTTATATAGCCTACATATACAGGATTCGCCACATGCATAACCAGGACAACTCCTATGATATACATATGTTTTAAAAATAAAATAAAATACATACATACACTAAGATATACATATATATACCTATTATTCAAAATATATATACAGTCCATATATAATCAATATACAAATGCAGACATCACATAACAGCTATAAATACACATACTGTAACATATAAACTATATATATAAAACATATATATTTAATTTATACATAACTAACATATAAAAACCATAACTATATATATACAGATAACATACATAACTTCTTATATAATATATGTATAAACATACCACAGAAAAGAGTTGCACTGGCCAGAGCAAGGCAATGCATGGCGAGCACAAGTGGGAGCACGGAGACGAGGCCATAGTGGCGGGGTACAAGGCTGCGCCTTCGGCCGAGAGGGAGGCAGCAAGGAGAATAGGTGGCCGGAAAGGGGCGGGTAGAGGAATGGTTGCGCGAGTGTGGGGAGCGCTGCTGGTCAGTGGGCTCGATGGAATGGGGTGATGGCGGCACTGTCATTGGAGGTCGGCTACCAGAAAGCAAGACCGAGGAAGGTTAGGGAGGAGGCGCGACCTAAGGTGGCTTCTGTGCGGTAGCTGTGGCACTGGGCGGTTAGGCGGAGGGGGATCAACCGTTGTTGGTCGGGAAAGGGGATGAGGTTAGGGAAGAGAGAGAAAAGGCGGGGAAGGTTTGGGCGAGCTGCTGTCTCGATGGTGGTGGGTGGTGATGGAATCGGCTGCTATGGTGGGAATCTGGTGATGGTTGTTTGCAAGGACGGATGTATGTATATGGTTACCTGGGCTACAGCCCGGGTGCTCTTTTGTAAAAAAAAACACATCAAGTATTATTCAGGCTCAGCCCAATATAGCTCAATGTATTAGAAAACTCATCTTGTCCTACGTGCCAAAAATAAACAATACTTCGTTTGCTTCTTCTTCCGCACGAAACAAAAAATGCAACTGCTGCTCCGATCCATTCAAGGGCCAAAATAGGGTTAATATTTCTTTTTTATGTTCTAATTCCTTTTTAATCTTTAATGTCTCATCTTATGTTCATAAAGTAGTTGCAAACTTTAAATTATTTGCCATATTGTAATCAATAGATACCCTAGTTTGCTCAATAATCGTTTTTTTATTCTATTCAAATTGAATCAATTAGTTGAATGTATTACATTTCTTTTGATTTAAATTAAAATTGCTATTAAAGAACTTAAATATAAAATCCTAATTTTTTACTCTGATCATTATTGTTGTTAAACTGATTTCATTTTTATGTCCATATCAATCGTCAGAAACAAAAAATTGATATATTTCACTTATCTTTGATTTTATTTTTAATAAACTTATGTAATTAAAGCATTTTTTTAGGTAATGTCAAACTCAAAGTATAGCAAAGCATTGTTGTCATTTTACAAGTTAAAAGGAGATAACTCTTTGGACTCAAAAACTGAAACTTCTTCAAGCTCTACCGAACTTCCTTGCAAAATTCAAAGAATCATAGTTGATAATGGCGGAGATCATTTTATCAATTATCTTTGAGTTGTGTAAATAGTTATTTAAGAGAAGAAAAAAAGATGTTTATTATTTGGTTGATCGATCGATTCGTCTTATTTTAACTCTTCTAGTTTCCATGGAAACGACGGAGCGAGCTTTTTCAGCTACGAAAAATGTTAAAACTACTCTACGTAATAAAATGGGTGATGATGTTCTTGAGGATTGCATGATTATCAACATAGAAATGGAGCTTGCTGAAGTTATAGATTTGGATTCGGTAGTTTATGATTTCCACTCACGGAAAAAGTGTAGAGTCCAACTTGTATAGATTATCGTCTACTTTTGTATTTATCTAAGTCACGCATGAGATATACATGAACACCTCATGTTATTGTAAGCTTTCACTAATATATAATTAAAAACTACCTTTTGCAATTTTTGATCTTATTTAGCTTTATTTTTTTCATCTCTTTTACTTAGCCCGGGTCACACTAAATTCCTGGCTCCGTCCCTGGTTGTTTGTGGGGAAGCGAGCAATGAGATAAGCAAGCAGGTTCAAAGGGAAAGGGAAAGAACAGGCTCCAGGAAATATATAAAGTTTGATTTATGACTTACATTTATTTTCAAGGAGGAGGTGGAAAGTGTGTTTGCACGTCAGATCAAAGAAAGAGAAGAGAAGGAATGAGCAGCTATGAGCTGTATAAAGCTTTTGAGTGGGGCAAGAAGATGACAGGTTATGTTTTTATATAACTTTATATATAATATAAGATTTTTTTTCTTTTCAAAAGCAATGTCAGAAGATAAGAAAATGAAGAGAATCGGAGTAGATATAATAACCAAAGGGAAAGGAAAGGTCATGAGTGAATTCCGGCAAAATACTTAATGAAAGTGATGTTTGAATTACTCAACTGGCAATTGAAAAGACAAGGAACAAAATTTCAAATACCGCACCGATATGATAAATTGTTTGTCGTTTTCCACCGTGTACCGAACACCGAATTACAGAAATGAATATGCTACGGAGATCAACATGACGAGACGAACAAATCGGTATACAGATATCAGTGATAGGATCATCCTATCAAAAGTCGATATCCGGTACCAAAAATGCTGCTAAAACATCGAAAATAAGGTAAATGGAGCAATAGCAGTCCGGGTTTGATGAAACGGAAGATGACGTCTCACTCAGAAGATGATTTACAAATTTATTGTATAAAAATATTCAGGTTTGGAAAAAAATTTATTATCATCAAATTTAACTGATTTGAATTTAAATAAAATTACACAGTAAAATAAACTTCCATATTATTAATTGAAAATTTACTATTTGCTATGGTTATATGGACGTATTCCAAATATCAAATTTTTATTTCCAAATTCAATTATTTAAAATTTCACAAAATTTCAGTTAATTACGTTAAGAAAACCATTAAAAAATTTGGGTCGTTACAATATGCTATTTACTCATCCCAACGAGTAAATTGGGGAAAATTATATTGGGTGAATTTCTCATCGACAATCACAAGAGAAGCTACAAGACAATTCATTATGGAGCTTATATTATGCGAATTCTATAAAACTTTGGAGTTCCATTGCCCGATTCGGATTTCATGACCATTAGAGAGCTTAACTCAAAGACTGTTAGTCTAATGGATCTTCCTAAGCATACCGAACACCTCCAAATCATTAGCTTTCAACAGTGGGCCGCTAATCGTGACCAAGGAATCCCTCAACCAAGAGACACGAATATCGCTTCTTCCTCCTCTTAAGTTCCTCAACACGAAGAAGAAGAAGAAGAGGACGACGAAATTCAAGAACTTCATGTTGACGTGCCTTCGAAGCAAGCTCTTGTGACATTATCACAGAATCAAAGCAAACTTGGTCGATGTTTAGCTAACGTAGAAAAGAACGTGTCTAAACGAACAAAAAGCTAAACTCAATCAAAGGCTTTTTAAACAAAATTTGGGAAAAAGTCTCTTGCTCTGGGTCTACTTCTACCGGTGTTGCTGAAAATCCGGCCCCATTCTTCTTCAGAAGAAGAAGAAGTACAAGATAGTGAGGAATTCTAGATTTTTTTTAATATTTCACTCATGAACAACTTGTCATATTATTTTGTTTTAAAACATATTCCTATATGTTTATTGTACTTTGAAGTTCCTAGGTAAGATTTTCATTTATTTATCATATCTACGTGCTCATATATGCTTGTTATTTATGATGTTTATGTTTATTTGCTTCTCCTAACTATATGCTTATATGTCTATATTTCTTATATTAATTATTGTTCCTTTTTGTCAATGACAAAGGTGGAGAATATGAATGATAGGGGGAGTATTCAGTCGAGGGAGTAAATTGCTTTTATATACTTACAATCTTACATAGTAGTTATTATCAAAAAGGGGGAGAATGTTAGAACCTTGAATTTTGATGTTTTGATTGTGACAACTATATAAGTAAATATTTTATGAACTAGCCATATTTGTAGGAGAAGATATAATCTAACAGACTGCAGACCGGATTCTAGATAGAAGCTTCAATAATATATTTTGTCTATGGTCTAAGTCTAGTAGTAAATTTATGTTAAAATCTCTCTAAAGTGGTATACGCACGCATTCGCAATTTAAAATCTTTCAAATCATAGTTCATATGCTAAATTTTTTAGTACTATAGATCATATACAAAAAATTCTCCGAAAAATCTTTGATATGGAAAAAAAGGGAATTCAACCGACTAAATCAGTAGTTCAGACGACTGAATGTCTGTGCACGTGCACAATTACACTTGAATATTCAAACAGCTGAGGTTGATGCTTCAACCGGCTGAATTGCATGATTTTTGCACTATTTTCTTTCCGACTCAATTTTTAACCTATTCAGCTGGTTGAATTATTCCACTTAAACAGTTGAATCTTCATAATGACTATATTTTGAAAAGACACTTCATTTCAACGAATATAGAAACAACTCTTGATTCAAGGGTTGCTTCCATATTCTTTCATGACTACTTTTCACGAATGATTGCAACTCTTAATCACTTTATATAGCCATGAAATCAACTGTCTTAATTACTTAATTCTGATTCTATTTTCTCATCCTTATTGTCTAAAAAATCTTGCCATTCACATTCAATATTTTTGTTCTAATCACTTGTTCATTCAAGAAAACTTCATTAGTGATTAAATAAACTTCATATTTTCACGAATTACATAATAGACCACAAAGGAGAAGATTATAGGAAGGGTGTACGTTTTTGACTTACCAGTGCTACTCAAGAGCATACTCAGTCGGAAACAATTTTACTATTTGTATTGGAATGCATGTTCGGTTGCTTAGGCGGTTGAAGTCCTATTATGTTGCTTAGGCGGTAGAAGTCATGTTCGGTCGCTCAGGCGGTGTAATACATGTTCCTACGGGTCACGTGAGGGTTTATAATTGAATTCAAAAAGGTGTTTGGGACTGGACGTAGAATGGGAATTTCGAACCAGTATAAAAATCTCTGGTGTCATTTACTTTATTATTTACTTTTTTATTTATATTCCACACTAGTAGATAACTTGGATAATATTCCATATTATACGATCCTTAGTAACTTTCACTCTGGCTTCACTATAGCTATCATCTAAATTTGGAGCTTTGTCTTTTTCTTTTACTTCAACTCATGCAAATGGTATTAAAGGTTAGGGTGGGAGATATGGTAGTTTCTCTTTGCAATCAAAAAGGTATTCCTCAAAATTCAACTGATTTAGGAATAAAGGTCGAGATGTGCTTGCCTTTTTGTTCAATACGAGCATAAGAATCCTTTACTACAGCTTTATTTCTTTGCAATTAGTGCATTTATGTTTAGAGTTATCAGTGAAGATTCTTCAATTTCTTTCTTTCCAAATCGTCCAAACTAAAGTTAAAGTTACCAATCTGATCATATCTTTGAGTCTATCTTTGTCTTTGAAGTTTTATATGAGATATTCAATTTCCTTTTGTAGTATTTGACTATTACTTGCTTGTAATCACTACACCAAATTTACCTTTTAATAGAGCACAAAAAACACTATATCATCTTTCATAGCGTTAGTAAAGACGGTATACAATGACATGTTATAATAGCCCTGATTCATGTCATGCACTAGAAAAAACGCTATTATATAAAACATTTTACAGCATTTGGTTTCCATTATAATATATATATATATATACACTACAAGGATTACTGTTTATTCCAACGGGGGGGGCAACGGCCGCCAACGGCATTGACCAACGGCTTCCAACGGCAAGTATTTTCCGGATTATGACCAAGAGATTATAAAGATAGCCGTTGGACGCCGTTGGAAAATGCCGTTTGCGGCCGTTGGTAGCCATTGGAAACCCGAACAGAAATAAACGGCAGCAGCTTCTTCTCCCCCATTTCGTTTTTCACCAAATTTTTTCCCAAAACCCTCCATCCTCCTCCCCAATTCGCCATCCACTTCCATTCCAGCCTCCAACGTCACTCGGTAGCATCTAGAAGCCCTCTCCAACCCCTAATCTTCTCCAATCAAGGTATAAACCCTAATTCCCTTTTTATTAAATTAGGTAATTTAGTGTTAGATTTGCAATTTATATGTTTGTATTGACTATTGTATGTGTAGTTTAGTTTATTGATGCTTAATTTTTATTATTAACCTATGTATTGTAAGTTAATTGTATATTATAGTATGTTGTATGTATGGTGTATAGTGTATTGTGTGTATAGCGTAGTGTAGAATGCTGCTTGTATGAAAATATAGTGCGATAAGTTGAATGATGACATTAGATTATAAAATATCGAAAATGATATTTAATTTTATAATATACGGTTACTTTGATTTTTTTTAATAAGTAATATAGTGTAGTAATTTTATAATGTACAGTTAAAAAATATCGAAAATGACAGTAAGTATAGTATCGAACGTCAATTTTTTTTATAAATATAATATGTTGCAGAATATGTAATATATTCGAAAACCCTTAGAATGTTTTTCGGCCCCGTCTGATAAGTATTGTATATGATCGTTATGTGGATATTCGTTTTTTTAACAGAACGGACATCTGTATTCATCTTATACAGTATTTGTTGGATTTGTCCCTGTATTGGACAAGTTACGAATACAATAACGTAATTAAATCGCGTAAATTATTTCATTTTAAATGGTTCACAAAATTTCGACAACGCTTCGTTTATGTTCCCTGTGTACACGCAAATGTGTACTGTTCAGGGAACTAAAGCGAAGCGCTGCCGAAATTTTTTTGAATCATTTAAATTGAAATAATTTACGCGATTTAATTACGTTATTATATTTGTAATGGGAGGTAGGACGACCCATCACCATAGAGTCAATGATCAGTTATTATAAAATTCACCTGTAAACTATTTTAATAATATGTCAATGCAAATTAATATCGTACTTTTTAACTATATACGTAGGTTAATGGACAATTATTTTACTGATCGGAGCTGGATGTACAAAAAACGAAGAGTTGAAAGTGAAACATCAATTATTGAACATTTTAATAATGGTGTTCGCGTATTTATTGATTTCGCTTTAAGTAATAACGGAAACGACAAAGAAATCCGTTGTCCATGTACTAAATGCAAATTGTTAAAGCATTTGGTACCAGAAATGGTAAGAGTTCATTTGCGTCAGTTCGGTTTCATGTCGAACTATTTGTTTTGGGATCGTCATGGAGAACCGTTAGCATCTAATCATGTTGAAGCTGAGGAGGTATTGAGTAATGAAATTGATACGACAAATCTCGTAGAACATATGGTTGAAGATGCTGCACGTTCAATGTTCCCTGTTTCTCAATTAACCGATGACGATGGTAATACTGAAGACGAACCAAATATTGGTGCAAAAAAAATATATGATTTGTTAGAAGCGGCGAAGAAACCCATTTGGGAAGGTTGCACAAGTGGAACCCAATTGTCAGTGACTGCTGAGTACATTGCGATGAAATCTAAATACAACCTCACAGAATCTGGATTTACAGCTGTTGTACAAGCTGCGAAACGGCATATGCCTCCCAATAATTTAATGTGCGAAAATCATTATGAAGTAAAAAAACTAATTTCGTGGTTTGACTGTCATCGATGTTTTCTTCATGTTAATCATCCATTTAGAAGAGATAAGAAAAACTTTACAGCTAATAGAGTTGAAACTTTAAGCGCACCTACGGTTTGGTCAAGCGAAGATATTTATGAACTTGTAAAGGATTATCCAAAAATACATGAAACCGGAAAGCAAATTGAAATTCAAGGTAAATCATCGATTCATAACTGGTGCAAACAAAGCATATTTTGGGAGTTGCCTTATTGGAAAAATCTCCTGATTCGTCATAATATTGACGTGATGCACAATGAGAAAAACGTGTTTGATAATGTGTTTAATACAGTTTTGAATGTCAAGGGGAAGACGAAAGATGATTTGAAATCAAGACGTGATATCGAAGTATTATGTAATCATCCTGAGCTTCATATGAAACCAAATGAAACAAAAAAGCCAAAAGCGTGCTATGAGCTAGACAATAATCAAGTTAAAATATTTTTAAAATGGGTGGAAGGATTAAGATTCCCGGATGGTATATCTTCTAATCTTCGTAGATGTGTGGACTATAAGAACAATAAACTTAGCGGGATGAAAAGTCATGATTGTCATGTTATGATGGAAAATTTATTACCCGTCGCTTTTAAAGAACTATTGCCCGTAAAAGTTTGGACTGTTCTAACAGAACTTAGTCTGTTTTATAAAGAGATTTGTTCTACTACATTAAAAGTTGATCGTCTACGTAAACTTGAGGAAGAAATCCCGATATTGCTATGCAAATTGGAAAAAATATTTCCTCCTGGTTTTTTCAATGTTATGGAGCATTTACCTATTCATCTTCCATTTGAAGCACGTCTTCGAGGGCCTGTGCAATATGGATGGATGTATCCATTTGAAAGGTATATTCATATTTAGTTCATTAAATATTGGTTTAATTATATGTATAAAAAAATTGATTTAAAATAATTTGAAATAGATATTTAAATCATCTAAAGAAAAAAGTGAGGCAGAAAGCTCGAGTTGAAGGCTCGATTTGCAAATCATACATTGAAGAAGAAGCTTCATTTTTTTTCTCTCATTATTTTAGTGACCATGTGAACATATCATTTGAAAGTGCTCCGCGTAATGATGAAGGCATTGATCAAGATGATTGTCAATCGACTATATCTATTTTTAAAAAGCATGGTCGGCCTTCTGGTAAATGTGTGAAAGTATGGTTGGATGACAGAGATTATCACGTAGCACACACATATATTCTTCTCAACTGTGCTGAAGTTGCACCATTTGTTAGGTAATATACTTATATATGTAACATTTCTTGTATCTTAATTAATAAATATACAAATATGCACACATGTATCTTAATCAAAATATAACATTTCTTGTATAATTGCAGTATTTATGAATCACAACATCCGAACGGAGATATCAGCAAAGAATTCTCTAAATGGTTTTCTAAGTACGTTTTTGATACGACAAATGGTGTTGTAGACGAAGGATTGAAACATTTAGCTTTGGGACCAAAAAGGATAGTCAAGACCTATCCAATATTCTTTGTGAATGGATATAAATTTAATACCAAGGAATACGGTGCTGAAAAATTAACTAACAATACTGGTGTATTTGTTAAAGGTAGTGATGATCCAAATGATCATATACATGATTTTTATGGCGTGCTAACCCAAGTTTTGCAATTGTCGTATTTCACACGACCTGCAGAAGAAGTATTTTTGTTTAAATGCAACTGGTTCAGCAACGTTCCAGGTTCTGGAATAAACGTGCATCCAAAATATAATCTTATAGAAATAAAACATACTTCGCATTATCATAACTACGATCCTTTTGTACTTGCCAAACAAGCTCTTCAAGTTTATTATGCTTCTTACCCATCTCTAAGAAGAGATAAAGTAAATTGGTCGGCTGTTTTTAAAACAAAGGCAAGATTTACATTTGATGGACGGAACATTCCCAATGAACAAGCTTACCAAGCAGATATCGAGGAAAGTAGAGGAATAATAATAACAGATGATCAAACAGATTTTGGACCTCTAAACGATGATTCAAATGCATTAATTGAAGCATTTGAGAGTACAGAGGAACAAAATATAGAGTACGAAACAGAGTCTGAAACCGAAACTGACGAGGACTAATCAATAATCTACATTTTGAAGGTAATTATATTTAACATTATAATGTTTTCATTAAAAATGTTATGCTAATGTATGATATGTTCTCATATAATGTTTGTCTGTAACATGTTCTATAGATATGTCTTCACGTAGACGATCTGGGTCTACACATTCTGGGTCACCCTCCTCTTCACAGAGAGGGACTATTCGTCCTGCAGATCGTGATCGCGCTGGTCCATCAGAGGAGATGCCACGCACTGTAATTTGGCTAAAGCCAAAAGCCGACGGATCTGGGTAAGTATTAAGTTTCAAAATTAAATTTTATTCTCGTACAGTCTATTATAAGTATAGTAGTCATAAAATAGTAAATGCTTTTTTTTCCTGTTAAACACAGTGGTTTTACGTTAGAGCCATCAAATATAGTTCTTTCATTATCTAAGCGTGCATACCAGAGTCGGATGAATGAATGTTGGCCCAAATGGTCCTTGATTCCAGAGAACGTGAAGGAAGCTATTTGGCAGGACTTTTTGGTATGAGTGATATTACTTGTTAGGTTTAAATATCTAATCATGTTTACACTACGCATAAAAACTATATAACTCTTATGTAATCAAACGTGCAGGGCCATGTGGACATCCAGGATGCAGATCTTTCCGTTGTACAGCGTCATTGGCAGAGTAAAATTGCAAA
The DNA here is from genome assembly GCA_030737815.1 of Allium fistulosum. Taxonomy (NCBI): domain Eukaryota; kingdom Viridiplantae; phylum Streptophyta; class Magnoliopsida; order Asparagales; family Amaryllidaceae; genus Allium; species Allium fistulosum. The sequence goes on along the minus strand of CM060903.1, from coordinate 1,443,131,307 downwards.
GAACTACAGGGAGACTTTAAATGCTTTGAAATCAAGTGGAAGCAAGCCAAATTGGATGAGCGCTGTTGTGTGGGAACGGTTTATCCGCTAGTGGGCCAATGAGGAATTTCAGGTAAATTTAGCATATATTTAATTTAAATTGTTCTACGCAAATAATATTTAAATTAAAACTATAAAACAATTTTTTTTTCAACTTAAATTTGCAGAAAGAGTCAATTAGGAATTCTGCTAACAGGAGCAAGAACCCCGTCACACATCACGGTGGTTCTAAGTCATTCCAGCATCACCGCGAGGACTTAGTATATTTATTAATTAAGATAAACATTTATATAAAAATATTTAATATATATATTTATATGTGCATATTTCAGGAAAGACAGCGCGGTGGTCCTGTCAGTCGTTGGGATGTATTTGCGCATACGCATGCGGTGACTCAGATTGACGATTCAGGCTCATATTCGTACACCTGGGAAAGTAATGACAAAGCAAGGACCGCATATGTAAGTATAAGATAATGAACTAAAAGTTTTAAGTCTATTAAAATAGCATTATCTAAATTCAATTGTATTTTGCATACTAGAAAAAGTTTCAGGACGCACGGACATTGATGCTCCAGGACACCGGAAGAGCAGAGTTGACCATTGATGAGGAGAACGCAATATTTGAGTCTGTCATGGATCCAGCGACCCACGGAAGGCGCTTTGGATTTGGAAGCCAATCGGTAATTTAATTTAAATTTAAAATAATTTTTATGAAGCATGTTCATTTCGATATCATATATATAAACACTTTAGATGTGAGCTTAGCTAGAGTAAATATTTAAACGTATTTACACATATATTTACACATATTTACTAATATTTACAGGTTGACGTAGTGCAGAAGAACTACCAGAGGGCTCAAGATAAGGAGGAGATCGCACAGCTACGAGCCCAGATCGCCACGCTTCAAGACCGCGATCGCCGCCGTGAAGAACAAATGGAGCAGCTAAACAATAAAGTGGCGGAGTTCATGGAGCAATACGGGCGGTTTCCTTCCTCCGGTGGTTCTGCTGGCGAGTGAGTTGAGGTATGTTTGAGATGTTCTCTTATGTGTGGAGTGGTGATGGTTTGTATATATTGTTGTATGGTGTTAGACATTTGGTGATGGTTTGGATGTGTTAGGCATTTGGTGATGTGTTTGGATGTCTTAAACATTTGGTGATGGTTTGGATGACGATCGGTGATGGCTTTTTATGTGTTTTGTTTGTATATATGATGACGGTTGGTTTGGATGACGTTTGGTTTTGATGTAGAAACTAATTTGATGGATGTAGAATTTAGTTTGTTTTGATGATTTGGTTGTTTATGTGTATGATTTGATTATTATATTGTGTTTGGTTATATATATGTGATTGTTATTGGATATACGCTCAAAATGGAGCAGTTTTGATATTTATGATATTGTGTGTGGCCGGAGGTGAGTAGGAGCTGCTGGGTAAAAAAAAAAGTTTCAGATTTCCAACGGATACCAACGGCCATTTGGTCATTTATAGGCAACGGCTTCCAACGGCTACCAACGGCCATAACCAACGTTTTCCAACGGCAAACCAACGGCAAGTTGGTCAACGAAGTTTGCCACGTGGCCAGATGAGCCGTTGATGAACGTTGGTATAACGCCGTTGGAGGCGTTGGAAACCATTGGAAGGCGTTGAAACGGCTTCCAACGGCTTACCAACGCCAACGGCTTGGAGCCGTTGGAAAGAGCTGTCTCCCTTGTAATGATATATATATATATATATATATATATATATATATATATATAGCCTTTTGGACATGTCATTCTATTTCTTTAAAAGACGTTTAAACTTTTATTTATAACATTAAGAAACTGTTACAAAAAGATACTGCCTTTCATATGAAGTATTATTCCATGGTAGTTTACTTTTTTCACAGCGCAGTATAAATGCTATAATATGTTTTTCTATAGCGTTTATTTTCTAAGTAATAAGTTTTATTATGCGTTGCCTTCTGTTTAGCGGTAGTTTCCATGATTAATACTTTTAATATAGCACTTGAATTTTGGTATGCAATTTTTTCTAGTGCTATATAAACGTTATCTTTTCTCTTAGCTAAATTATGCACATTTTTTCATATTACAAACAGACATTTCAAACAACAATAGTTTTTCAAATACAAACCATACATAATACGTATCTGATAGCAAAAAACAGATTTCATAGCAAAACACAAATCATATATAAAACATAATAATGTTTTTACATAGTTAATATCATTCTTATGTAGTTGAGTAAATATTCAAAGTTTAGACATAGTTACAAAAACAATGCATGAAAACCATGCTCCCTTAGTCTTTTCTCTTATCAACTCATGGACATTCTAAATTTCAAAACCTGCGATTTACACAAGTACAAATTAGAGACTTCAATATATCAATATAGGTTAGGCAAATTATCGAATCGGTCAGATAAATAATCAGCATATACATGCAGGCAATTTTGAGGCATACGAAAAAAGCAATTTAGCAAACATGTATTAGTATATGGATATAGGAAGTAGATAAAAGAAAAATGCAATCTAAAGAAAAGTGAATGCTAAAGAAAAAGGAAGTCTAAGAATCAACGTTAAGTTAGGTACCAAAACAAGGACCAAAGCATGAATTATGTAGTTTAGCAGCAGACCTCAACACACGAACAACAAAAGATTATAAATCTTCTATGCATTCAAACTCATCGATGGAAAGGAGGATTTAGTTGTGCAAGAAAGAATACTTAAAATCTAATTATGTTATGAACAGGAATACCAGAATTACACAAGACATGATGGAAGTGAAGATGGTTCATTAACATTCTAAGTTTCTAACTTCAATATGGCAGTACATCTTAAACTAAGCACTAACCAATCAGAATATATATATACTAACCAATCTGAACAACGTGCTTCTGGTGGATGATTTAAAATTAATATGATTTCTAACAAAATGCGAGAACGTTGAAATTTAGAAAGAAAAAGTTTTAGATTGTAATACTTTTGAAACCTAAGTCCATTCTGATGATTTCAATTCTTCCCAGCTTTTATTGACCGTCCAGTGCTTGTTGTCGGTATCATGATACACCGCAAGTCTTTTAAGTTATATGGACAAAGTAGAGAATACAATTAATATAATATGTTAAATATATCAAAATTTTGGTAAGCTCGTGAAACAGACTGCAAAAAAGTTACCTATATACACTAAAATAAAGTTGTCTATGAATTTTAAACATTTTAGCTGAAATTATTATAATTCATGGTCTCGTATTTTGTATGGTAAATGGAGTTATATAAACCAAGAAACAAACCCAGGTGGAGTTATATAAACCCATTTATTAAAAGGGAGGCCATGCTCACTTGCTCATGTGTTAAAATCATACATGTGAAAATGCACAAATCCCATTTATTTTACGAGGGAAACATGAGAAAACATATTGAATACTTTTCTATGTACCGACAAACAATAAGAATAAAAATTTAATATCAAGCTATGTTCATTAAATCGTCAAAGACATCGTCTGATCAATAAAAGTATATTCAGTAAATATGTAAAAATTCACCTGTTGGATCCATATTGGGCTTGTTTACATGGTTTCTATTTTGGTTTAGTCTGGCAGTCTACGATTCCAGTTTACATTGGTTGTGATGCAGTTCAGCCAGATCTTTGCCATTTTATTACCTGCTTGCAGTCAAGTCATTAATGCAGCCTGGCTTCCTCATGTTATTGCCACTGCCTCTTTACCTTGTCAGTTCATTTCACTCCATTTGGTCTTCTTGCAAATCAGAGCTGCAGCGAACCAGGTGGTTTGATCTCTTGTTCAGCCACTTCTGTCTTGCAGCTATCCAGGCCGTTTGATCGCTCGTTTAGCCACCTCTGTCTTGCCATTCTCTCCAAATTTCACATGCCTAAGTGTTCAACATAATTTAGGATCGCATGCTTCTGCTGGTCACTCAGATTTGGCTATCTTTTCAACACAATTTCTATCATCTAAAACATATGGATCCTGAGCAAATGTTTCTCCGAATATGTTTAGCAACTAATCCATGTGGAGTAATATAAACCAAGAAACAAATCGGAAATTGAAATTTTAAAAGAATATTTAACAAATTTATAGTTTTAACTTATAGAAGCCACTTATCACTGGTCCTACTAATTTACATATCTCTTCTTTTATACCCGGAGAACCATGATGGCAAAATGAAGGAGAAAGGAAGATAAGTTTGGCCATAGTTAATGGAAAAAATGTATAAAAGCACAAAACCTAGATATGAAAATAGTGAACTAAGTGAAGCAACCGAGAAACAACATTTGGAGTTGTGTAGAATAGGAAGTGAGGCTCTGTTCACAAGAGTGATAAAGTTGAAAACTGGACTATGGAAATATGAATTGCCCTCATAGATTTAGACAAATGCAGAAGACTTGGGAGAGTAACGACATCACTAAATATAGTTATAATAGGTACTGTCAATCTCTCATTTAGAAAATGATTTATATGAATAGATTTTGAAGATCTATTAACATTTATATCAATAAATAACTCTCTCTATATGTTCAATTATTTAGGCCAAAATGTGAAATTGTGGTAAGTAACAAAACGTATTCTATTTAGAGAGTTTCAAAAGGAATAAGATCAAGAAATCTGTAGAGATTTTAACAGAGAAAATATTTACTTTTTTAGTTTAATTTTTTAGAAAATAAACAAGGGAATTTAAGATGCTCTGATTTTTGTTGACGTTTAACAATAGCAAGACAGGAAAGTGTTTCTGCTGAATTGCATTATTTTTTCTTAATTCAGAACAAGGCTTTTTATAAGCCAATACATAAACTGGAAACTAGCACACGTTTACACTAACATTAAGGCCTAAAAACGTGGCTTAAGAACTCAACAACTCTGACTAACAAACTCAATAAAATAGCTAACTAAATCTGACCAATTCAGCTTTCTAAAATGCAGCTAACAGAACTTGAATAATTCTGACAATAATTAAAAAAATAACACAAACTGAAACCTGACTTCTAACGGCTAGTGCATGACTTGTGCAGGCTTGATCACTTCACTCAACACCTCCCCTTGATCCAAGCTTGCACACTCCTATCTTCTCCATGAAATACTTGTGCTTAGCCTCATTCAATGCTTTAGTAAATAAATCTGCATTCTGAAAGTTGGTTCCACAGAACTGCAGACTTACTTCACTCAACATCAATGTGCTTAGTTCTAGCATGAAACGCAGGATTCTTTGTCATTGCTATGGTTGACTTGTTATCACACCAAATCTCCAGTGCTTGATTCTGCTCACAACACAAATCCTTTAGTAACTTCTTTAACCACAAAGCTTGCTTGGCTGCAGCTCCTGCTACAGCCTATTCAGCTTCTGAAGAGGAGAGTGCAACAGTTTCTTGCTTCTTGGAGCTCCAAGTGATTGAGCCTGATCCAAGATTGAAAACTGAGCCAGAAGTTCTTTTCCTGTCGTCCACACACCCTGCCCAGTCACTATCTGTGTACCCTCTTAGCTTGAAATCCTTCACACTTTCATACCAGATTCCATAGTCCACAGTTCCTGAAACATATCTGAGAATCCTCTTTGCAGCACCTAAATGTTGTTTTGTTGGGCAATGCATATACCTAGACACAACACTAACACAGTAGGCAATGTCTGGCCTAGTGTGTGTGAGGTAATTCAATCCTCCAACCATGCTTCTGAACATCATCTGATCTGCACTATTTGTTCCATCATGCTTCTGCAGTTTCTCATTAGCATTCATAGGCGTTTTTTGCTTTCTCACAGTTTTCCATGTAAAATCTCTTAAGCAAATCATTTGCATACTTTCTCTGGCACAAGAAAGTTCCATTCTTTACTTGCTTCACTTCCAATCCAAGGAAGTATTGCAAGACTCCTAGATCAGACATTTCAAACTCATTCATCATTGAGTATTTAAATTCAGATAGCATGCTATGTGAAGAGCTAAAGTATATGATATCATCAACATAAAGGCAAACGATAATGAAATCATTCATACCTCTTTTCTTCACATACAATGTGGGCTCATTTTCACTCCTGCTGAAGCCTGTTTTGATGAATAAATCATCAATTCTGCTGTACCACGCCCTTGGAGCCTGCTTCAGTCCATAAAGAGCTTTTCTCAGTCTGTATACCATTTCTTCTTCACCTTTTCTAATGAATCCTTGTGGTTGCTCAACAAATACCTCCTCCTATAATCATTCATCATTAAGGAATGCAGACTTCACATCGAGTTGAAAGACCTGCAATTCCCATTGAGCTGCTAGAGCAAGAACAATCCTGACTGTCTCAAATCTTGCAACAGGAGAAAAGGTCTCCTCATAATCTATCCCTTCCTGTTGAGCATAACCCTTTGCCACAAGTCGTGCCTTATGCTTTGAAATGCTTCCATCAGAGTTATATTTAGTTCTGTACACCCATTTCAGACCTATCACATTCTTGTCTTTGGGCAAACTCACTAGCTCCCATGTGTCATTCCTCTGTATGCCCTTAATTTCCTCCTCCATTGCTTCTTGCCACTCATGTTGAGTAATTGCCTCATCAAATCCTGCAGGCTCAGTAACTAATAAAGCAAAGTCACAGTTCTCATAAATATCAACTAGAGACCTTACACGCAGTGGAGGATATTCATCTGATGAAGAAGAGTGAGATGATGGTGAAATTTGACTGCTTGAAGATGTTGATGACACATGAGGTGTTGAAGGAGGAGTTTGCTGAGTTGGTGCCCCCAACAGATTCATCAAACTCTTCAAGTGTGACTGTCTTCTGCAGTTCAACTCTTTCCTGACTTGGCTTACTCCAATTCCAGCAAGCTTCCTCATCAAAGATCACATTCCTGCTTATGATGGTCTTCTTAGTGATAGGATTGAAGAGCCTGTATGCCTTAGACTCCATTGAGTAGCCAATGAATATGCACTTCTCTGCCTTGTCATCCAGCTTAGTTCTCAAATTTATCATAGCATAAGCAACACAACCAAACACTCTTAAATGACTTATAGAGGGTTTCTTCATTCTCCATACTTCAAATGGAGTTGAATTCAGAACTGCCTTTGTTGGGGAGATATTAAGAATGTAGACAGCTGTGGCCACTGCCTCACTCCAAAACTCATTTGGTAGCCCTTTAGTCTTGAGCATACACCTGGCCATTTCAACCACAGTCCTGTTCTTTCGCTCTGCCACACCATTTTGTTCTAGTGTGTATGGTGCAGTAAGCTCACGCCTAATGCCTTGCACTTCACAAAACTCTGTGAATTCTTTTGACATGAACTCACCTCCTCTGTCGGTCCTCAAAGCCTTCACTTGTTTTCCACTTTGCTTCTCCACAAGTGCTTTGAACTTCTTGAAGTTCTCAAATGATTCAGACTTTGCTTGTTGGAAAAACACCCAACACATTCTGCTGTAGTCGTCTATGATGAGGAAGAAGTATTTGCTTCCATCAAGAGATGGTGTCTGCATTGGTCCACACAAGTTAGCATGGACCAATTCCAAGCACTCACTTGCTCTCCATGATCTTCCACTTGGAAATGAATCTTTGGCCTGTTTTCCATACACACATCCTTCACAGAACTCTAGATCACCCATACGTGGCAATCCATGCACAAATTCCTTTGCAGAGAGAAGCTTTAAACCATGAGAGTTTAGATGCCCATACCTTAAATGCCACAATTTTGCAGCTTCATCTCCTCTGACAACAAGTGCATGGCCTGCACTTCTTGACAGATCAAGTGGGAAGACTTTGTTCTTGCCTATAGCAATTTTCATCAAGGCTTCATTGTTCTTCTTCTCCTTGATCACACACATGTCATCTTCAAACACAACTCTGTAGCCGCCAGACACCAGTCGCCCAACACTCAGAAGATTGTGTGCCAAGTTTGGCACAAACTGAACATTGTGCAGAAGTCTTGATTTGCCTTGCTCAGTTGAAAAGGCAATTGTGCCAAGCTCTTCAACTTTTAATTGCTTCTCATCTCCAAGCCTGACAACACTCTTTTTGCTGTCATCCAGATTCTGAAACATAGATCTTGAGCTTGTCATGTGGTTAGAACAACCACTATCCACATACCAGACTGCATTTCCTGCATCATCACATTTATGTTGAGCCAAAAACAGGTTTTCTTGCTCAGCATAATTAGATTTCTGCTCCCGCTTTACTTTTTCCTTGTCTTCATATTTCTTCCAACAAGAGGCTTCCTTATGACCTGGTTTGTTGCAATAGTAACATTTGATTGGCCCCTTGTAGTTGCTTTTAGAGGAGTCTTCTCTTCCTTCACCAGATTGGCCTCTTCCATGGCCCATGCCTCTGTAGCCTCCTCTTCCTCTTCCTGAATTCTGGTTTGATTTCTCCTTGTTTGAAGACTCTCCTTTGACATGGAATGCTTTCTCCTCTTTCTTGTCATCACCTTTGGAATGTCTCTCTTCATGAGCTTGGAGTGAGCCCATGAGTTCATCAAAGGTGTATGTTTCCATGTCTTTGGATTCTTCGATTGCTGTTACAACATGATCAAATTTGGTTGTGAGATTTCTTAGCACATTACTCACAGCTTGTTGAGATTTGATCTCTTCTCCATATGACCTCATTTGCTGAACAATGCTTGACACATGTGAGAGATACTCTTGGACCGTCTCTTTTTCTTTCATTTGAGACATCTCAAACTCTCTCCTAAGAGATTGCAATCTCACTGCAATCACCTTCTTATCTCCCAAGTATTCTTGCTTGAGAGTGCTCCATGCTTCTTTTGCTGTAGAAGCTGATGCAATCCTAGGAAACACTTCATCGTCCAAAGACTGGTGAATGATGTAGAGTGCCTTTGCATCCTTCTTTCTCTTATCTCTCAATGCTTGATCTGGTTCAGCCGGTGCATCATCCATGAACCCATCTTCTACAGTGCTCCACAACTCCTATTTTAAAGAGGGTTTTCATCTTTAGACTCCAAAACTGGTAATTCACCTATTTGAACATGGACAACTGGGTAATCGAGTTCCCATTGCCACCAACGCCATTGTTGTTGTTTTGCATTGTTTCTCTCTGTGTTTCCCTGTGTTTGATCCTCACACGAAACAATCAATCAAGCCCCATAGATTACCCTCTAGCTCTTATACCAATTGTTGACGTTTAACAATAGAAAGACTGTGACGCCCCACCTTTATGCTCACAATAACAAAGGTTATTATAAGGAATAACGTCTGCTATTGCGAAGAATAAGGCTTGTTAGAAGCGACCATCCGTAAGTTATGCCTTAGACGAGTATTGATTACATCGATAGGAGTTGTTTAAATTACTCCCAAAGATATATATCCAATCCAAATCTAAACCGAAACTACGGTGGCTAAAGAAAAATTCAGAACAACTCATAATAACAACAACACTGATAGTATAATCACATCAGAACAGAAATATCAGATATATAGTGGAAGACAAGTCTGGAATACATGCTACAACGATCGATAGTTCACATGAACCAAATACGCATATACAAAGACATCAACATACATGAGACGAGAGTCAATGCACCAAAAAGAAACACCTCGGAGTCTAGACAAAAGATGATGTGAAATCCCAAAAGCTGAAGCAGCAAAAGAATCAGAGATAGCGATTTTCCTGAAATAACTCAGTCTGACCCGAGTATTATTTAAAAGAAAATAATAAACAGATCAGTCTAATTTAAACATCAAAAATAAGTGTATGATAAACAACACTTAAGAAAATAATCATAATCTCGAATGAGATTATACAACATAAATTATCAACATAGTTCAAATAAAGAAATCTTAATTTAAACTCCATCAAAATCAGCTTTTAAATTCCCAATTGAATTCAAAACAGCAATACGCAAATTTATAATCTCGAATGAGACTATACGACAAAGTTATTATCTCGGATGAGACTATACAACATAGTAATCAGCATAGTTTAAAGGAAGAAATCCCATTAAACCCCATCAAAATCAACTTCCAAATTCATAATTGAATTTAAAGCAGCAGTACCCAAAAATCTAGAAATCAAACAAGATAACTAGAAATTCAGCATTAACAAAATATAGAAATCAATATAAGATAACTAGAAAATCAACATAAAAGATGGATCGATCCCAGCAGATGGCGAGTTTTAGCTACGCCGCACGTGCATCTCATATGGCCGAAGCCTACCAAGTACTATAATTTTTGGCGCCCAACAAATGACCCGAAGGTCCAACATATGATCCGAAGGTCTAGTACTGGTAATTGACCCGAAGGTCCATCAGATGACCCGAAGGTCCAGTAGAGTGGCTCGAAAGTCCAACAAAATCATCAAAATCATCAAACAGCAAATATTTCAATTTACGAGTCCGGAATGAACCGAAATAGTAAAAGTATGGTTCCATACTCCGCACTTTTGCTAAATCGTTTAAATCTCTTCATCGTTTCCTTGAAAGTGCAAAATTGTGTATTTTATATAAATAACATTTTACGTTCTCAAACGGACAAGTCTGAAATTAAGCGAATCAGTAAAAGTAAGGGTTCATAGTCCTCAATTTTGCTGAAGCATTTAAATCGCTTCCTAATTCTTTTGAAAGCGCAAACTGAAAAAAATTTGTAAAGTTTTATTTTAAAAAGATTTTTAAAACACATGATTAAAACAGCAACAACTATAGCAATTTCGACGAGGAAATTGCGCTTCACAAAACACCGTAAAAACAGATATCAAATCAGCGTTGCGGGATAACCGCTTAAAAATTCACATTAAATTGACGGTTACTGAAGTCAGAACAACCGAAATTTTTATTCGTCAAAAATGTCATCAAAACAACATGTTTCAAACTTTTAACACCGGAGTAAAAATCCATCATAAAAATAACGGCGACAACCCGTTTCAAAACGAAACTCCGGTTCAAAGTAATTTAAATAGTAGATTGCACTACTATATTTTCATCAAAACATTGCACTGGAAAATGAGACCTGGCCATAAATAACATGCACTAGTATATTTAAAACTCCAGTTCAAAGTATACACTGATGTTCTTGCATGCATGAGTATGATTTTGCATGGACCTCACTTATACACACAAGCATTAAAAAATGGTCTGGGCTTGAATTTATCTGGTATACTACAACTTTATCTGGGCATAGTTTTTCATGAATGCACATCACCTTCATGCACAATATGACACGCACGCAAGAAAATATGGGAGAAATAACTACCTGGCTCATACATTCTCACATGCAAGGAACACGTACACTATAAAAATGTATACAAATGAAATAAATAACCTGTACAAACGTGTTAAGCAAATATGAACTCAATACAAAATGACATGAATGCACTTTTGCAAATGTACAAAATGCAAACTAGTGAGACCTGGGCTAGTTTCGTGCTTCACGTGTAAAAGTGATGGCTTAGGTTTCGAGTATTACCTGAATACTCGTATATGAATTTATCCAAAATATGGTAACTGGAGTGCAACTGCTAAATGATTACACTACCTCAAAGCAAGTAGCAAGGCTACCTGAATTAATGGACCAGTACACCTAGAGAAGGACACGCACGCGACATAACTTCAACATGAAGTGATAACATCCATATATGCTTGATACGCATATACATGAAGACTGCATAATTCGAATGCATCAGACCAACATTAATATACTCTGAACACTGCAGCAAAAAGCTACACTGAAACCAAAAGTCTAATGGACAGTGACAATGTGGATGTAGGCAAATGCAACTTTTCTACAAGATATAAATATGTATCAACGAAGCAGTGCAGCAGTGAATGGTGGCACACAACATCAATACACATTGAAGCAATTCGAGCTCAAGTCAATACCCCAAAGTTCAATGAAATTGAACCAGTAAGTATTGTCAAAAGGACAGGGGCAACATGCCGTGCAGAATTAAGTGAACAAGACCAAAAGAAAAAAAATAAAAATGTAGATATATGTGGACATATCTACATGGAACGACAAGTAAAGATCAAACAGGTCGAGAGTGTTGACAGGAATATGCAATTAATGGCCTGGGTAATACCTGTTCACGCACGCACGACGAAATAACAACAAAAATAGAGGAATAAGTTAGAAATGTGAGTTTTTGTACTCACCATTAATTTGTTTCCAAATCAACTAGCAACCTTGTAACGATACGAATTTTTCGCGTTCGAAAATCGACATCCATACTTCATATCGTATTCGAATGTCATAGATTCAACCGTTCAAATCCGGTTCGCCGGAGCTTATAACACAGTTAAGTAAATAACACAGCGGAAGAAAAAGAATAATACATTAATATACAATATCGGATACAATATCTGATACAACAGAGTGATACAATGAATATCAATATACATCAGAGATATGATACAAGAAATAGCAGCGGAAAAGAAAACGATAACACCAGCAGAAGATAGAATGTCTCCAATAGAATGCTCCAAGATAAGCAACGTCAGTCCATGAACTCCAAGAACTGAACTAGCTCCAGATAATCTACTAAACTTGAATATCTGAAAACCCCAACTCTAGACTGCTCGTGTAGAAAATTATGAGCACCCAGAGTTTAGAAAAGGAACAATAAACTCCGAGTCAGTCGTGGGACTGGTGTGAGCAACAAAAACAGTTTATCTTAAAAACGAACAACAAAAGAATTTAAAGTCAATTCGCAATGCTTTTGGAAAATGAAACTACCATAAGGCCTCCCGCACACACACACAATGCAAACGCAGAATCGGAGGAGATTTCTTCTTATGATAGTCAAAGATGCTTACTACGCAAATCATTGGATATTATTACTAGTGCATAGTGCAGAAAACATTTCGAAAGTATAATATTAATCTTAGCCAATATAGACATTCCGAACTATGCCTACTATAGCTACCATCTAAACAGTGGTGACCACCATAAGTAAATGGCAGGTTCTACAATTAAAACCGTACAAGTTCCGTATTGGGAATTGGATTTCCAACAAATGCTCAGGCTAAGGAACTTCCTTTCCTCCCGCCGAATGGGATCGCCTCTGGCTGGACGTCCCGAGAGACAAACTGCTCTCTGCCAACACAAGGCCGGGTTACCCCTATAACAGGTAACTCATGAATATGCCACCTCTCGGTCCTTTGGGACCTTTATCCGAGGCCTCGGTAACCAACATCACGCATAATAAATAAAGTGTGTCCACATGAGTAAGTATCTGGGCTCCATACCATGATACCACCCTTTTCCAGAAGGAAATGACATACCCTAAAGGGCGCGACCCTCATAACCTTACCGCATATTCCTGTTTCGACCATTTCTGGGTTGTGAGGTATGACGAAGTCTCGTCCACAAAGCTACGGTTTGTCACAAAGCCATGCTTTGGGTCAACAGATGATCAAAGTAATGATCACAAAGATAAATGATCAAACAAATGATCATATCACAAATGATCAAATAATGATCATCACACAGCAACACTCAGCATGTTACATTACCAAATTGGGAGTATATCGCTGATAACCTTCAACTACATAACCTCTGAGCTCGTACGTCTCAGAGAAGGGTGTTAAGATAAGAGAATAAATTCTCCGCCACCAACAGAAATGTATTTGAAAGAAATCTGCTTAATATCTCAAAGTGTAATGTCAGACATGTAACCATACAAGTCTGTTCCGGGTTCGAACAGAACCGAAGGCACTTCCGAAGAAGCCCTTGCAAATCCGGATAATTTTCTAATTACGTCCGGACTTCCCATCACAAAGGGTGCTAAAATCTCTATATCGGGGACCAGTCGATGCAGAGACATTCGACGAGTTGTCCTTTCGTTTTCGAAAATATCCGGTCTTCACCACCGGTCTTCAAATGCTATCCATATACGACGTATCAGTATTCGAAACGGGTTATATGACACAAAGGTCCTCTCCCAGCTAAACCGAATAACGAGCGCAATCTTTAAAAACATATGGATATTGGGATTTCAATTAAGTCACAACTTATTACCCAAAACTTTTCTTTCAAATGGTTTAACAAATTACCATTTTCAAATCTTTAAACAAAAAGATTCATTTTAACAACCTTCAACGGTTTAACAATTTCAACATTTTTATCTTTTAAACAAAAGATTCATTCACAGATTTTCCAAATTAATTTCCCTTTCAATTTGATTAACTCGTTAAATCTTTAAATCATAGATTTAACTCATAGTTTTCAAAACAATTCCATTTCAAATGGTTTACACAAATCATCATTTTTAAATCTGTTAAAAATAAACAGATTCAATTCATAGCTTTCAAAAAGAATTTCATTCATAACTTGAAAAACCATTTTTTCAATTCAAACTTGAAATTCCTTTAATTAAACTGGAATTTCTTTTCTTATTTGAAAGCTTTTATCATTTGAAAACAAACAGTTTTCATTTTGGAAATCTGATTCATTTATACGAGTTAAGGTCTTTGGGTTAAATCCAAATTCTCAAAATTATCCTTTTAAATGGTTTAGATTCATACAAACACATTTATATCATCTTTAATCCCTAGTTTCAAATCATAGGATTCAATTTCAAATTTGAATTCAAATTTAAATCAAATTATTTAAATCATCAAAACTTGATTAAGTTATTCAAAATAACTTTTATCTTTGAAATTCCATTTCAAAAGCTTTTCACTTTAAATCCAAATTTCCAATTTCAAAATCAATTGAAATTAAAATTTCAATTTCGAAAACATCAAATTTAAATTATCTGTGACTTAACCGATTTCCACATGAAATCCATATTTGTGTGTGTAAAGGTGTAGTCCAGGGGTTTCACACAATAGTGCATGACATCAATCATTACAGATATATCGATAAGCGGTACAATCGATAACACTTATCTTCATTCACAGATTCATAGATAAAATAAATTTATCGGTCACAAAGATTCACTATTACAATTCGATGTGGGTTTCGGATAACCAACTGGAATCCGACTCCCTGTCGCATCGAAATTCAAGTGCCGTTTTACGGGCCAAGGGGTTTCATATTCACATAGTAATATATCACAGAAACAGAAATCACAGCTCAGCACAACATAAACCAGGGTATATCACAAATGATCATATATCAAGGATATCAAACAATTCACATTCAATAGAATTCAAACATTCATAAGTAAGGTCAGTTAATTGTTTGATTTATTCAAATCAGATTAATAAATTACTAATCCTAGTTGATTAATATTAATTAATTACACATCATTCTGATTAATTATCCTTTAATCATTTATTAATTAACCATTAATAATAAATTTAAAATTAATTAACCCCTTAATAATTCATTAATAAATAAATCAACCCTTAATTTATTATCATTTGATTAAATTATTCTTAATTAATAATCATCCCTTAATCCCTTTCATTTATTAATTAACCTTTAAATTAATAATTTGTTCTCAAATTAATTACCTTATTTAATAAATCATATTAAATAATTAACCTTTAAACCAATTTCATAATTATCTTTATTAACTAATAACGTTTCTTAACTACTTTTAATTAATCTCAAATTTTAAATTAATCTAAATTATTAATTTATTAAGTTGATAAAAATTCATTCCTTAATTAAACTTCAAGACCGATCTGAAATTCATATTTTATCTTTGATTTAAAATTCCATTTAAACCTTGATTTATAATTTAGATTTCAAGATAGTGTTCTGTTGTTAAAATCTGGAAACTCATATACCCGAGCTCCTCCTGTTCCAGCTTCGAGTCCACCACGTCCAAACTTCGAGTGAAACCCCAATCTACTCGAGAATTTCCCGAGACAATATCGTCTTCCCCAAAACACTGACACACCGACCCAAACGTGCACGTGCACGACCACGATGACCATCGCCGATCAACGTCGAGGACACAAACCTCATCTTCGATCACCTAAACCAATTCGAACAACCAAAAATCCAAAACTACTGCGTAATCAAAATCGAGCTATTTCAATCTCCTGGAACCAAATGTTCGTCTGAAAAACTCTCATCCTCGCCGCTACGAGCCACCAGAAGCCACGAAAATTTAACCGAAGCTTCGTCCCGATCTCACGCCGCTATCCCCACCGGAGGTTCGAAGTCCGATCGCCTACTTATGGCGCAGCACCATCATTTCTGACACGAACGAGAATGGGTTCTTAAACCCTATTTCGATTTCTAAAAAAATGCAATGGTTTAAAAATTAACCTATTATTTTTCTAGTGATGTCGATCCTTAAATCTTGCTGCGAAAGCGAACACGAGGCCTACCATTACTTAGATCACCAAATTTTGACAAGAATTCATTTTTTCAAATCAACCCAAATATCTTGATGGAAACTTGATGAAAATTTGGGTTTTTTGTTTTCTAAAATCATTGCTTTTAAAGGGGATTCACATAGTTTTATTGAAGTAGAAATTCGTGAGGTTCGATTTTTCTGAAAAGTTTGAATGGTAACTGTGTTTCATCATTCCCAGGAAGAAAAAGTGTTATATATACTTTGGTATAGTTTTAAAACTTTGGTATAGTTTACTTTGTAAAACTGATACTTAAAAATGATCCTGTTTCCAGTAAAGAAAATTACAAAAACTTGTTTTGATTGGTTACTGGAACATGGTGTAAGTTTAAACAAAAAGACCCCAACTTGTTAACTGAAACATCATGAATAACCAACCGGAGTTTATTACACAGATCAAATGGAAACAGAGGGAAAGGAAGGGGTTTTCATTGATATGGTTTTACTCTATATACTCAAGATTTTAAACAGGTTTGAGTTCATTTTTCAAAGTTTTTCCAATAAAAGAAAACTGTGGCTTTGCTTTGATTTAATATGAAAACAAAATGCATTGTCGAACCATCCTTCTACCTATCTTACAATTCAATTTCTTTTCAAAAGAAATGGGAAGAAGGTTTTTTAAAACTTCACTGTAACAAAATGAAACAGGAAGACAGAAAGAAAACAGGGAACAGTGTTTCCAGGCAATTCAAAACACAACATGCCTATTCATTCCATTCAAAGATTATGACATTCATGTAGAGATTCAAGCACAACAATTTGAACCAAGTGTAAGTTTACTCACAAATATTGAACAGAGAAGTCTGTTGACAAGCAACTCTATATGTATAACAGACTAAGCTTTAAAGATGATGATTTGCTCACCTGAATATGGATGAAGCAGAGAATAGTGGTATTTGTTTTAGATGATATCACTTTAGATTGTTTTCCAGAAATCTACTGCATTAACAAAACTGCAGCTCTGTTCCAGGTGAAAGCTTTTTGCATTCTTTGCTTTGAAATCGCATGCTTCCAGATTTGATTGTTGTTTTGGGTTTTAAGATAATATTTACTTCATATGTTCTTAGTTTTAAATGAATGAATTGATGAGAAAATTAGAATATGTGGAGATGAACTATACAGGGTGTATATATTTTGTACAACATGAGATGATATATATTTTTTCTTCTCTAGTACAATAGGCAGAGATCTTTTCTTTGTTTGGCCGGTTGAAATCTTGCTTGTATGATATGAAGTGATATTGTGGTGTACAAGCATTTATTATCTTGTACAATATGAAGATATTGTTTTGTTTATACCTTTGGCCAGAGACATTTCTAGCTTTGGTGACTGATAGGCATCTATATTGTATGCTAAGATGTCTTGCATTAATTACATGTGCAATATATACATACTTCCCTCCTTTATTTCAGCCTTTATTTCTGCTGCAGAAAGTATGTGAAGGTATGGTTTCACTTTGGCTGTCTTCATTTGTTATTTTTGTTTGTTTTATTACTTGGTATTATTTTGTATTGACTTATAAATATCAAGATTTACTCTATATTGTATGAACTATGTATATATATATATATTTATCATATATATTTGTATTATTTGTTTCATTTTCGTCTACATTTATTCATATTTAAATGTATTTTATTTTCTTTAAATCTTATTGTTTTGTAATATAAATAAATTCCTATTTTAAATTCGATGTTAGGATTTATTCTAATATTTATTATTATCATTTATTATTAAATCATTTATTTCTAATCCATTTATATTGAGATTTAAATCCAATTATCAATATATATCTTTTCAAATCTATTCATATATGCACAACTATATAAATTCACATATATCTACAATTTCTAAATTTTAAAATAATTTAATATATTTTTATTTGGATTCGGGGAAACTCGCATCACTTTGATCGATAAATTTTACAATTTTTATTCAAAAATCAATTTAATTATCAATTTAAATTAAATTAAAATATAGGGTCGTTACAAACCTAGGGTCCAAAAGAGAAAACACAACTATGGAACCGCCATTAATATTTCTTCTCTGAGCTTATAGGCAAAATAAAGCAGCCCAAAAATGATGAAGCTACTTGGAAAAATGAGTAAAAGTCTTCTTTTCCCATTTGTGAATAAGTCCATACTAGGGGATGGCATGCAATTTGAGTACAATTGCATTTAAGGCAACGTGTACCGGGGGAAGAAAAAGGACATGCTACACATAAAAGTGATGATGGCTGAAGAAACAAATTGTTCTAATTTGCTTTACAAGATGAGTGGCAGCAAAGCAAAATTATTTTCCAACTAGCTTTAACAACTTAGACCCATTCACACGTGAAGGCCAAAAATGCATGTTATTTTCAACATGCTAGTACTAAGATGAGTACTGACTTAGAAATTGAATTGCATTTTCAACTGACCTTGCAACAGGATTTGCAAATATAAATTATTATTTTTCGAATTTAAAATATTTAATTCGACAGTAATTCAAAAATCACGGTTGTTATAGACTCTCCCCCTTATAAAAATTGCGTCCCCGCAATTTTCATACTAGAAGTAGTACATATACAAATAATTCATCTCAACAAAGATTTAAAATAGAGAAGATGGATAAGCTCAACCCCACCCGAAGAGGAGAGAAAACCGGGATAAGAACGCTTGATGAATTTTTTGGTTTCCCAAGTGCAATCTTTGGAGTTAGAGGACCATTGAATTTTCACAAGCGGGACTTCTTTATTCCGAAGACGTTTAACCTCCGAAGCTAGCACACGAATAGGATTTTGCACAATAGACAAGTTGGATGAGATCTCAAGGTCTTGCAACATATGAGGATCAATCATAGAATCTGAATCTCGAAGGCATCGACGAAGCTGGGATACATGAAATATGTCATGAATTCCCGAAAACTGATTAGGTAGCGATATACGATAAGCAACAGGGCCAATGCGTTCCGTAATAGGAAACTGTCCAATATATCGAGGAGCCAATTTCCCGGAGCTACTAAAATGCACCACACCCTTCATTGGAGAAACACGAATGAATACAAGATCGCCAACAGAAAATTTCAAAGGCTTCCTACGACGATCAGCATAAGATTTCTGCCTATTCTGAACCTCCTTCATTCTCTATCTAATAATATCAATCCTCTCAGAAGAATCACGAATATAATCGGGGCCGAGAACTAACGTTTCCCCCGATTCCAACCAACAAGATGGTGATCGACAAGGCCTTCCGTAAAGGGCTTCGAAAGGAGCCATACCGATACTGGATTGAAAACTGTTGTTATAAGAGAACTCAACAAGAGATAAGTGGTCTTCCCAACTACCATCAAAATCAAGAATGCAAGCTCGAAGGAGATCTTCTAAAACTTGATTCACCGTTTCAGTCTGACCGTCAGACTATGGATGATAAGTTGTACTGAGATTGAGCTTAGTGCCCAAAGCTTTCTGAAGGCTCTACCAGAACCCACTAGTAAAAAGCGGATCTCTGTCATTAACAATAGAACTAGGCACACCATGAAGTCGAACGACTTCTTTAATAAACAACTTAGCCAACAAAGGAGCAATCTGATTGGGCTTGATAGGAATAAAATGGGCTGATTTAGTCAATCGGTCAACAATCACCCAAATACTAGTATGGCCCGACCTCGAACGAGGTAGACCATCAATGAAGTCCATGGAAATCTGATCCCATTTCCATAATGGAATCTCAAGGGCTGCAAAAGACTACTGGGACGCTGGTGTTCTGCCTTAATAAGCTGACAAGTCATGAAACGACTTACATAACTTGCAACATCACGCTTCATACCATCCCAATAGTATAAGCGTTTCATATCAGCATACATCTTACTACTACCCAGATGGATAGTATACTTAGAACGATGACAGTCCTCAAGAATGTCATTTCTAAGATTAGAAACACTAGGCACGACCAACCTTCCCTTCTTCCGAATACAACCCCGAATAACAATATCGAAATCCTTCAGATCATCACTTCGGGATTCCGATTTACAACTCTGAATAAGATGAGCAATATGTGGATCTTGTTTCTGGGCATCGACAACACGATCCAACAAACTAGGACGAGCTTCCATGCTAAATAAAAAACGGGAGAAACAGAAACTGAAGGACGGTCTCTAATATCACAATGAGATAAAGCTTCCAAAATATTCCACTCTACTAGCATCATGGAAACAATAACCTGCTGCTTGCGACTAAGCGCATCAGCAAGTCGATTACCCTTACCAGGGGTATACTGAATATCAAAATCATATGAAGCAAGAAATTCGAGCCAACGTTGTTGCCTCAAATCAAGTTTTTGAGAAATAGATACTTCAGAGATTTGTGATCGGTGAAGAGAACAAAACGCTCGCCCAATAAATAATGTCGCCAAATCTTTAGAGCAAAGACTATAGCGGCTAACTCCAAATCATGGGTAGCATAACGAATCTCGTTAGGCTTTAGTTGTCTAGAAGCATAGGCAACTACTATCCTTTCGCATGGGAACAGCACCGAAACCAATACGGCTAGTATTGGTACAGATAATGAGGTCTTGGTTCCCTTCGGGAACCACAAGGGTAAGAGTATCGGAAAAGAGTTCTTTCAGATTATCTTCTTTCCTAAAAAGCTAAAACTTCCAAAATTACAATTATCTTTACGAAATCATTTTCTAAAAAAAATTTGCTCTTTTTATAGGTCAATTTATCGTGTCAAATTGTCTCATCAAAGCGTTTAGGAGATTCCTATCGATAACGTTGATCAAGCGCATCGACCAGAATTCTTAAAGCACTCAATGGGCAATACGATCACAAAATCATCTTCTATATGATAAACACAAATCCAATTATACTTGTAAATAAATCTTATGAAAAAGATTTGCAAAATTTTAAATTGCTGTTTTCATCCAAAATCAATAAATACACAAATCGAACTCGATTCATAAAATGGATGAAATAAGCTGGGAAAACTGAATGACATAATAAGTCCTTCATAAGAATCATAACGAGTGCGGAATGCAGTGAGTGGAATGCTAACTTCCGCAACTCGTAGCCAAATGAAAACCGGTAGCAAGATCGAGTTGGGAGAAGAGCTTAGCGCCATTTAATTGATCGAACATTTAGTCGATCCTAGGTAATGGACACCTATTTTTGATAGTGAGCTCGTTAAGCTTGCGATAATCAATGCAAAACCTAAGAGTACCATTTGGCTTCTTAATGAAGACAACGGCGGCGCCCCAAGGAGATGAGCTAGAACGAATAAATCGTTTGGCTTCCAATTCAGATAATTGTTGCTTGAGTTCCTCATTTTCCTTAGCATACATCCTCGTGGGAGGACGACTGACAGGATGAGCACCAAAGATAAGATCAATACGGAACTCAATTGCCCTATTCGGCGGCAATCTCAAAATAGGCTTGAAAACATCAGAAAAATCACAAACAACTGGAATATTAGCTATGACATCCTCCGATTCGAAGGAATAAATGAGAGCATTCGAAGTATGATCCCTGCTTCGAAATATAAAGTTCTTTCAGAATATAGGATTTGAACTTCATAACGGACGAGTCAATCCATTCCCAAAATCATATCAAAACCAAGATGATCCATAACATGCAGATTCGCATGAAAGGAGAAACCACAAAGAATAATCTCAACATCAACACACAACAAACCAAGAGTAGCGGATCCACCAATAGGATTTACAATCCTCAAAGGGTCGCAAAGAGTAACAACATCCAAAGGAATAATACCAACAAGCTCCTTCGACACGAATGAATGTGATGCACCCGTATCGAAAAGAACTCTAATAGAACGGCAATTAAATAAAATAAAACCTTCCAAAACAGAAGGAAGAATACCTTTGGGCTGAGAAGAATCACCAGAAGCTTAAGCAACATTAAGCTTCCCAGATTTGAAACCCTCAGGAGCAGTAAGGCAATCAGAAACCCAATGACCTTCTACAATTTTAAGATTGAAAAAGGAATTTAACAAATGGAATACTACGGGGATATGAGATTTATCCCTAGACATACTCCAATATGTTAAAGAGGATAAAGATTTAAGAATAACGAAAGGATCGATTTAGAAAGGCACGAATAAAACCCTCGAATAGTTGTAACACATGTTCCATTCTACTTCTGTTATGTGTTTATTATAATTTGTTCTGAATCTCAGCTCTAATACCAAGCTGTGACGCCCCACCTCTATGCTCACAATAACAAAGGTTATTATAAGGAATAACGTTTGTTATTGTGAAGAATAAGGCTTGTTAGAAGCGACCACCCGTAAGTTATGCCTTAGACGAGTATTGATTACATCGATAGGAGTTGTTTAAATTACTCTCAAAGATATATATCCGATCCAATCTAAACTGAAACTACGGTGGCTAAAGAAAAATTCAGAACAAATCATAATAACAACAACACTGATAGTATAATCACATCAGAATAGAAATATCAAATATATAGCAGAAGACAAGTCTGGAATACATGCTACAACGATCGATAGTTCACATGAACCAAATACGCATATACAAAGACATCAACATACATGAGACGAGAGTCAATGCACCAAAAAGAAACACCTCGGAGTCTAGACAAAAGATGATGTGAAATCCCAAAAGCTAAAGCAGCAACAGAATCAGAGATAGCGATTTTCCTGAAATAACTCAGTCTGACCCGAGTATTATTTAAAAGAAAATAATAAACGGATCAGTCTAATTTAAACATCAGAAATAAGTGTATGATAAACAACACTTAAGAAAATAATCATAATCTCGAATGAGATTATACAACATAAATTATCAACATAGTTCAAATAAAGAAATCTCAATTTAAACTCCATCAAAATCAGCTTTTAAATTCCCAATTGAATTCAAAACAGCAATACGCAAATTTATAATCTCGGATGAGACTATACGACAAAGTTATAATCTCGGATGAGACTATACAACATAGTAATCAACATAGTTTAAAGGAAGAAACCCCATTAAACCCCATCAAAATCAACTTCCAAATTCAAAATTGAATTTAAAGCAACAGTACCCAAAAATCTAGAAATCAAACAAGATAACTAGAAATTCAGCGTTCACAAAATTTAGAAATCAATATAAGATAACTAGAAAATCAACATAAAAGATGGATCGATCCCAGCAGATGGCGAGTTTTAGCTACGCCGCACGTGCATCTCATATGGCCGAAGCCTACCAAGTACTATAATTTTTGGCACCCAACAAATGACCCGAAGGTCCAACATATGACCCGAAGGTCTAGTACTGGTAATTGACCCGAAGGTCCATCAAATGACCCGAAGGTCAAGCAGAGTGGCTCGAAAGCCCCACAAAATCATCAAAATCATCAAACAGCAAATATTTCAATTTACGAGTCCGGAATGAACCGAAATAGTAAAAGTATGGTTCCATACTCCGCACTTTTGCTAAATCGTTTAAATCTCTTCATCGTTTCCTTGAAAGTGCAAAATTGTGTATTTTATATAAATAACATTTTACGTTCTCAAATGGATAAGTCTGGAATTAAGCGAATCAGTAAAAGTAAGGGTTCCTAGTCCTCAATTTTGCTGAAGCGTTTAAATCGCTTCCTCATTCTTTTGAAAGCGCAAACTGAAAAAAATTTGGAAACAGTTTTATTTTAAAAAGATTTTTAAAACACATGATTAAAACAGCAATAACTATAGCAATTTCGACGATGAAATTGCACTTCACAAAACACCGTAAAAACGGATATCAAATCAGCGTTGCGGGATAACCGCTTAAAAATTCACTTTAAATTGACAGTTACTGAAGCCAGAACAACCGAAATTTTTATTCGTCAAAAATGTCATCAAAACAACATGTTTCAAACTTTTAACACCGGAGTAAAAATCCATCATAAAAATAACGGCAACAACCCATTTCAAAACGAAACTCCAGTTCAAAGTAATTTAAATAGTAGATTGCACTACTATATTTTCATCAAAACATTGCACTGGAAAATGAGACCTGGCCATAAATAACATGCACTAGTATATTTAAAACTCCGGTTCAAAGTATACACCGAAGTTTTTGCATGCATGAGTATGATTTTGCCTGGACCTCACTTATACACACAAGCATTAAAATTTGGTCTGGGCTAGAATTTATATGGTATACTACAACTTTATCTGGGCATAGTTTTTCATGAATGCACATCACCTTCATGCACAATATGACACGCACGCAAGAAAATATGGGAGAAATAACTACCTGGCCTATACATTCTCAAATGCAAGGAACACGTACACTATAAAAATGTATACAAATGAAATAAATAACCTGTACAAACGTGTTAAGCAAATATGAACTCAATACAAAATGACATGAATGCACTTTTGCAAATGTACAAAATGCAAACTAGTGAGACCTGGGCTAGTTTCGTGCTTCACGTGTAAAAGTGATGGCTTAGGTTTCGAGTATTACCTGAATACTCGTATATAATTTATCCAAAATATGGTAACTGGAGTGCAATTGCTAAATGATTACACTACCTCAAAGCAAGTAGCAAGGCTACCTGAATTAGTGGACCAGTGCACCTAGAGAAGGACACGCACGCGACATAACTTCAACATGAAGTGATAACAACATCCATATATGCCTGATACGCATATACATGAAGACTGCATAATTCGAATGCATCAGACCAACATTAATATACTCTGAACACTGCAGCAAAAAGCTACACTGAAACCAAAAGTCTAATGGACATTGACAATGTAGATGTAGGCAAATGCAACTTTTCTACAAGATATAAATATGTATCAACGAAGCAGTGCAGCAGTGAATGGTGGAACACAACATCAATACACATTGAAGCAATTCGAGCTCAAGTCAATACCCCAAAGTTCAAATGAAATTGAACCAGTAAGTATTGTCAAAAGGACAGGGGCAACATGCCGTGCAGACTTAAGTGAACAAGACCAAAAGAAAAAAAGAAAAATGTAGATATATGTGGACATATCTACATGGAACGACAAGTAAAGATCAAATAGGTCGAGAGTGCTGACAGGAATATGCAATTAATGGCCTGGGTAATACCTGTTCACGCACGCACGGCGAAATAACAACAAAAATAGAGGAATAAGTTAGAAATGTGAGATTTTGTACTCACCATTAATTTGCTTCCAAATCAACTAGCAACCTAGGGTCCAAAAGAGAAAACACAACTATGGAACCGCCATTAATATTTCTTCTCTGAGCTTATAGGCAAAATAAAGCAGCCCAAAAATGATGAAGCTACTTGAAAATGAGTAAAAGTCTTCTTTTCCCATTTGTGAATAAGTCCATACTACGGGGGGGATGGCATGCAATTTGAGTACAATTGCATTTAAGGCAACGTGTACCAGGGGAAGCAAAAGGACATGCTACACATAAAAGTGATGATGGCTGAAGAAACAAATTGTTCTAATTTTCTTTACAAGATGAGTGGCAGCAAAGCAAAATTATTTTCCAACTAGCTTTAACAACTTAGACCCATTCACACGTGAAGGCCAAAAATGCATGTTATTTTCAACATGCTAGTACTAAGATGAGTACTGACTTAGAAATTGAATTGCATTTTCAACTGACCTTGCAACAGGATTTGCAAATATATATTATTTTTTTTGAATTTAAAATATTTAATTCGACAGTAATTCAAAAATCACGGTCGTTACAAAGACAGGAAAGTGTTTCTACTGAATTGCATTATTTTTTATTAATTCAGAACAAGGCTTTTATAAGCCAATACATAAACTGGAAACTAGCACACGTTTACACTAACATTAAGGCCTAAAAACGTGGCTTAAGAACTCAACAACTCTGACTAACAAACTCAATAAAATAGCTAACTAAATCTGACCAATTCAGCTTCCTAAAATGCAGCTAACAGAACTTGAATAATTCTGACAATAATTAAAAAAATAACACAAACTGAAACCTGACTTCTAACGGCTAGTGCATGACTTGTGCAGGCTTGATCACTTCACTCAATAATTTTTTATTAACTCTCTGAATAAAAACATTACATATTTTCACAAATATTTGAATATTTAAATTCAAATTTTAGTAAAATATAAATTATATTCCACTATTTGTGATATAATTATCAATGGGCGAGTTTTTTCTTCTATTTTCGAAAATATGGAAGGCAAATATCAATAAGAATCTTACTAGTAAATTTTAAGCAATATACACTTATTTCATGCATTTGAAAGTTCAATCACCCTTTCCTACTTAATAATAGAGTATTGAACTAAACCAAATTTGTAAAACAATAAAATTATTTTGACAGGAACCAATCTATAGGACTCCATAGTTTTATACACACAAACACACACACACATATATAACCAAGTATCACAAATTTAAGACACATAAATGTAAATTTTCAAGTCAAATTATAACATGATTATTGTGCATAAATAGTTGAAACATATCAAGTAACATATAACCAACGTGGCGCCTGCCTAATGAATTGACGATGTGTAAAGGTGTAGATTGTAAAGCATTGGCGCCCTGTATAGTTGACTAAAATAGAGAATAGATAGAAAAAGCACAATTTAATAATCTACATTATATATAATATATAATATATATATATATATATTACATACTTTCATGCCATAAATGCTCATTGTACCAAAAGAAATATATAAGAATACCAAAAAAATGCCTGTTTTGGAAATATACACCGAAATCAATGAATTATCATCAACTTTTAAAGGCGGTTTTATTTGTTTTGCCTAATTATGTCCAAATTCAGAATATTCCCAAAATGAGTAAAATCCATTATAAATGGGTGTTATCCCGCCTTTTGACCAGGCAGTATATAGACAAATTTGATGAGTCAAACTTTGAAGTTATCATGGTAAGACGTCCGGAGAGATAGCCTAAGAATCTAGAAACCAACCAAGCCAAAAAGTACATGGATCCACCGAAGTGGTGGGTCGGCACTGGTCTAACTCCCTGGAGCTGTAGAATTCCGACTCCGACTCCCTGGAGTTGTACGACTCTGACTCCCTAGAGTTGTACAACTCTGACTTCGACTAGCTGGAGTAGTACAACTCCGACTCCCTGGAGTTGTACCGATCCAACTCCCTGGAGTTGTACTGATCCATCTTTCCTCCACTAATGGGTCCCATCTTCTGCCTACGCACTCCACTCGAAGCTAGAAGCATACTCCAAGTTTTATTTTGTTGATCTAATGCAATTCTCTATTGGTTTTCACGAACTCTTGAATCAGCAACTTTGTTCTTCCATGACTCCGTCATTTGAATTCCAAAACAAGCTAACATTGGTGCAAACAACTATGGAATCACGAAGCTAACCACAAGACGAACCAAAGCGAAGAGTTCAAGATGACCAGATTGGAAACCTTATAGAGTCGTGCCGATCCTAGCCCTTGGAGTCATACTGACCCAAGACCTTGGAGTCGTACCGACCCATATAAGTTGATGAGGTGGCGTCCTACTTTAGAGGAGAAACAGTCTAAGGCATGGAAAACGAGGTGGAGATCTTCTTGACGAGATTTTAAGCTCCCTACTTGTAACAACCCTGGTTTGGAGATTACCTAACAATATTAAATTATAATTACCATTATAATTTAGTATTGATAGGTAATCTCCAAACTAGGGTTATTACAGAATGATATCACTTACACAAGCATATAATCTCAAAAGAGAAAAAACAATCCATAAAACGCTAAATTTAGCAAGCCTCATATTATTGGCATATAAGAAATCATCAATAGTGGTTTAGGGAAAATATAAATCCTAAAAAGGAGAAATCCCAAAACCCGTCATATCGGCAAACTCAAAGAAATCTCAAAGAAATCACTATCTCAAAAATACGTCAAAAGGCAATTAAATATAACTCTCCAACATAGGAGAATATAATCCCAAATAAACGCGAAAAGGCAAATCTCATGTAATAACGCCAATAGGCAAATCTCAATAATAATGCTAAAAGGCAAATCTCAAATAACGCCAGTGTAGGCAACTCAAATTTCCATAAGGTAATCGCCATATATATATATATATGGCTCGAATTGGCAACCATGAAAAAGGTGTTACACTCGGGAAATCAATGAAAACATCTCAAAATTTGCACGTGCTTTTGGCCGAAGCCTGCCAAGTACTGGTCTCAAATATGGTACCACGCCCGAAGGCAAATACGTCACAATGACAAATACGCTGTAATGGAAAATACGTCACAATAGCAAATACGCCGCAATGGCAAGCACCGCAATGGAAAACGCCGTAATGGCAATGACCCGAAGGTCAAGTACTAGCAATAAGCTGCAATGGAAAATGTGTCACAAACTCTCGGATAGGAACCCAAATAGTGTTAACGTGTGTCCCATACCATACATTCGCACTAAACGGTTTACTAACCGCTAGTAAATTTCACACTCAAAGCAGTAAAAAGATTACTTCACCTCATCGGTAAACTCGACTCTAAGGTCAAAACGATCAAATGGAAAAGTAGGGAATAAACCGATAAGATAAACGCACGTGTCCCATACCACGTGTTTTACCAAACCGTATAATTCTCCTTCTCATTCGCTCGAAATGTGCAAAAACGTGTAATTTATATATTAAATAATTTACTTTGGAAAACAAGCTTTGAAAACTAATTCTCGAAATCAATTTGACAACCCTATTTGAAAATTTCCCTTATTATAGAGAATAAATAGATTTTACACTTGAAAATACTTTAAAATATTATATAATAATTATTTTGAAATGCCCATAAATTTTAAAAATTATTTCAAAATTGTTTGGAAAAATCTGTGCTCGGAATCAAAGAAATCA
Organism: Allium fistulosum; assembly: GCA_030737815.1. Classification (NCBI taxonomy): domain Eukaryota; kingdom Viridiplantae; phylum Streptophyta; class Magnoliopsida; order Asparagales; family Amaryllidaceae; genus Allium; species Allium fistulosum. Next base: position 1,443,102,203 of record CM060903.1, on the reverse strand, counting down.
CTCAAAACCGTCATTCAAATTCAACTCAAATTCAACTCAAATTCAATTCAAATTTGAATTTCAAATTCATCAATACTTGGCTAGCCTATTGATAGGCATCATAGCCCTCAAAACATGTCTTCTTTACAGCAGGTCTGAAATGATATTGATCTATAATATTGATAGGTAATCTCCAAACCAGGGTTATTACACTACCTCTATAAATAGAGGGGTGGGCTCATTTTTTTGGATCTTTTAGCTCTTACTCTTCTTTCTCTAATTTCTTGTACTCTATGTCGGTGTTGTACCAACTCGTAAGAACTTCCACCTCCAAGTCAGAATATTAATAAAAATCATTAAGTGGATGTAGACCAAGATTAGCCGAACCACTGTAAACTCTATGTGTACTTTCTTACTCATTTTTCATTTGTTTTCTTCACTTTTTACTCTCTATTTGATCTATTGGATATTTGTGTCATTTTAGGTTCAAAAATTTTGATGCTTTCATTGAGAGACATTTGAACTTGCTGATTTAAACATAGAAAGATTCAGAATGACTAGACAATCAACTAGGAAGGCCGTAACTAGTGGAAATCAACAAGGGGGTAGCCTAGAGGCGTCATCAGGAGCTAACCCCCTATCAATCTACATAACCAGGGATAAGATAGAAACCACGATGAACGGATTGCAGGATAAGATGATTTCTCACTAGGAAGAGATGATGGAAAATTCTTCACGAGAATAAGACAGATGGGAACAGCTGGAACTGCTGCAAATCAAAATCAACGACCAAAAGCCAGCATAGGAAATTGGAAGCAGAGTAGAACAACCCGGGGCAAACCTCTAGCCAAACATACGTGTCGGTACCGACCCATAGGCACGGGTTGGTATCAACCCACAAAGGCTCGGCTGCATGGGTTATCATAGCCTAAGAAGGAATGATACGCATCCTGGAGATGATGTGGACCATATGAATGTGAATCAGAATGCTGGAGCATCTAGGGAATATTGCCTCCATGACTCGAGGGCATGATCGATTTGGATCTAGAATGAGCTTTAATGCCTTGAACGGACAATGCTAAAGCCAGAATGGAAAATCAAAATACGAATCCATGACATCAGGTTCTGGAACCATAAACTTACTGTTGGAATGGGGGAGTAGAATGAAATTATGGATTAGAGAATTCCGTTGAATGATAACCCCATGATCGAGAAGGATTTGGGTCAGGTTCGATTTCTTTACCCTGACTTTAAATAAATGATGCAGTATAACCTCAGTCCGCTTACACGTGTATAAGATCTCGAGCAATCCTTAGGCGCACTCTGTCTCAGATGTCTAAGATGACTGATTAAGATAATAATTACCCCAAACCACTCAGACATGCACAAAACCTAAACTGGTCCCTTGTCACGCTCTGGGTCGGAATTCTGGAATGAACATATAAGATTTCTGCTTGTTTTCTTTGATTTAATTTGAGTATTTGAATTTTGAAAAATCCACATTAAATGTGATGACTAATATTGATCATTTTAAATCTCGTCCGGAGAGATGGGACAGGTGTGCAAGGTGCAAGTCCCTACGCCGGAGCATGAGCAGATGGACTTGTACGATATTAATCACTTTAAAGTCTCGTCCGAAGAGATGAGACCAGAGTGTAAGGTGCAAGTCCCCTCGTTGGAGCATGAGCGGATGGACTTGTATGATGTTAATTAATCGCTTTAAGTCCCATTTCGAAAGGGGAGTGTAAGAATTAAGTTACCTCGCCGAAGCCTGAGCGGATAGGCTTGCTTGTCCTTGAGTCCCCTCATTGGAGAGTGAGCGGATTGGGCTCAACAAAGGTCCGAAGAGACCAAGGATTTGATTAAACGACCCAAAGAGATTGCGAATTTGATTATCGGCCCCGAATAGCCATGAATTTGATTATCGGCCCCAAATGGCCATGGATTTGATTAACGGTCCAAAGAGATCACATATTTGATTATCGGCCCAAAACGGCCATGAATTTGATTAAATAATCTGGAGAGATAGCGGATTTGATTATCAGACCCGAACTACCCTGAATTTGATTATCGGTCCCGAACAGCCATGGATTTGATTAACGGTCCGAAAAGATCATGGATTTGATTATCAGTCCCGAACAACCATGAATTTGATTAACGATCCAAAGAGATCACGGATTTAACTATTGGTCATGAATGGCCACGAATTTAATTACCGATCCAAAGAGATCATGCATTAAACTGAATATATAACAATCTAGAAAGATCGAACCTAAGAATGAAAACAGATTTGATAAAAGGATTTGAACCCAAGTAATAGAATAGAATTGACAAATCCCGGGTGAACACGGGACGATTTTGATATATATTGTAATAACTCCAAATGAAATCGAAATTGTGATGATGTACAGACAACAATTAGGTAGAGTCTAGAGTCTTAGGCTATGATGGGTCTAGAACGACCCGTAATTGACAAAAGAATCCAAAGAAACAGGATGATTTGCAATGGCTTGATCGGTTGATAACCATGAAATTCAACTACTAACATCTCATCCACACCTATAATTGTTCTAGAGCAAAGCACACCTTCTATTCGTAAGGCATGCCTTGGGGGACAAGTGTTATCCCTTATTTCGACTAGGTGGTATACAGACAAACTTGATGAGTCAAATTCCGAAGTTATCAAGGTAAGATGCCCAAAGAGAAAGCCCTACAATCCAGAAACCAAACATGAAACCAACTCAAGCCAAAAAGTACATGGATTCACCTAAGTGATGGGTCGGCACCGGTCAACCTCCTTAGATTTGTACAACTCCGACTCCCTAAAGTCGTACAACGCCAACTCAAACTCCCTAGAGTTGTACAACTCTAACTCCAACTCTAACTCAAACTCCCTGGAGTTGTACAACTCTAACTCAAACTCCCTGGAGTTGTACAATTCCGACTCCAACTCCTTGGAGTTGTACAACTCCGACTCCATGGAGTTGTACTGATCCAACTTTCCTCCACTAATTGGTCTCATCTTTTGCATACGCACTCTACTCGATGCTAGAAGCCTACTCCAAGTTTTGTTTGTTGATCCAATGCTATTCTTTATCGATCTCCACGAACTCTTGAATCAGCAACTCTATTTTTCCACGACTCTGTTATTTGGACTCGAAAACAAGCTAACATTAACTCAAACAACTATGTAATCACGAATTTCACCACAAGACGAGCCAAAGCAAAGAGTTCAAGATGACCAAACTGGCAATTTGACAGTCGTACCAACCCAAGCCCTGAGAGTCGTACCGTCCTAAGCCCGTGGAGTCGTACCGATCCATATAATTTGATAAAGCGGCGTCCTACTTTGGTGAAGAAATGGTCTAAGGCATGGAAATACGCTGGAGTTCTTCTGGGTGAGATTTTAGTCTCCTTACCTCTATAAATAGAGGAGTATGGCTCATTTTTCTTGATCTTTTGGTTCTTACTCTCCTTTCCCTGATTTCTTGTAATCTCTGGCAGAGTTTACCGACCCGTAAGAACTTCCGCCTCTAAGTCATAATATAAGCAATAAAAATCATTAAGTAGAGGTAGGCCAAGATTAGCCAAACCGCTATAAATTGTGTTTGTACTTTCTTACACGTTTTTCATTTATTTTCTTCACTTTTTGTTCTCTACTTAATCTATTGGATGTTTGTACCCATTTTTGATTCAAACATTTGGCTACACACATTCCAAAATTATATTATTGAACGTTATATTAAAAGAAATAATATGAGAATAATTGAATATGCATGTTTTGGAAATATAAACTGAAATCAATGAATTATCATCAGTTTTTATAGGCATCTTTTTTTAACCTAATTGTGTATTTAAGTATTTTTCCAAAAGAGATAACATTCACTATAAAAAAGCTACACACATATTTAATAAAAAATTAGTCATGGAATGTAATCTTTGAACTAAAAAAGATAAACTGAAATTCACATAGGTATATTACCTGTAGCCAAAGACCGCAACTGGTGTCTCACCAAATAGAAGGGTTTTTTCTATACTTTACTTTGAGCACTGATGCTTCCATGCACCATGCACATTATCCTATTTGAACATGTATGTTTAAAGAAAATTTACACCAATAAAGATGGAATTACAGGTTAACGTAAAACATATATTATTTTCACTAACATATCCAACAATGACAACCTTATTGATGTAACCAGCTTTCAGTATTATTAGTAAGCATACCAGGTAGTTAGTGAGTGTTTAAAACTAAGCACTTTATATTCTAAGCATACGACAAAAGAAATTAAATACCGAAAACACTAATGAAATCTAGCTTCAAAGAGTAGTATTCACTGTAGATAATTCAGTATTTAAATTTTCTTCATTAGCATCTGCTTTTTCTTTGGATGAGCACATATCCTTGGGTGGTAAAGTACTTTATTTAATGCTCTTATAATGTACTTAAGAAAGGATGAACATGCACATGTGTGTTATCAGAAATATGTTACCACACCCATCTTCCCACTCCAAATTATCAGAAATTGTCCAGGATAAATAGCTAAGTATCTTCACACCCTAAGCAGTTGAAAGAAAATCAAAGAACAAATTAACTATGTTTCTACAAAATGGGAATATAATTTTCTTATATAACATTAAAATAACTGAGATGATATCATAACCATTTTAGATGCTGCATAAATAGCTATAAATGCTCCAGTAACTAAGGAAGACAGATTAAATCTGTTTCAACGCTAACTCCATTTTCAGTAATTATAAATAGCACATTGGGGTGTTTGTATCTTTCATTAAGCTGATGCAACCTAAGAAACAACCCATATGGAGAAACAACATGACTAGATTCACTATATTCATCAGTTTCCACAAGTTTCGGGGAAGGCCTAGAAATTATTTCCTATTAGCAAAAGTAATATATGTAGTCTCCATTGCAAAAATAAATTTGATTCAAAGCTATTGTAATAAAATTAACATAATTCCTGAATCATTCTTTCGATACATTTTGAACTTGTTATTAAAAGATTAAATAATAAACTTCAGGTTGATGATATGTGTATATGCGGATGTATGTATATATATAATATTCCACAGTAAGATTAACATAATTCCTGAATCTTTCTTTTGATGCCCTTTGAAGTTGTTATTAAAAGATTAAATATTAAACTTCAAATTAATAATGCATATATATTCTACTAGGATATTATTGACATAATTTCTAAAACTTTTTGTTGTTTCCCTTTGGAGTTGTTATTGAATGATAAATATCAAACCTTAAATTAATGATACATAAATATTATATAATTTCTTTAGTCTAACTTCAGTTTTGTACATAGGGCTATCTCAACGAAAACAAAAAAGAGACCTTTTTTGGCTAAAATAAAAGTTGAGAGTAAAGGTAAGCTTGAATACAATTTCAAGGCAATTAGCCAAAATATCGATATTCTAATTGTAATGAGTATTGGCTGCTATAGTATTCTGAGCAATACATCTTTTATGAAAATGAATGATGAGGTGGTACAACCTGCCCATGATAATTTATGCCTATAATACCTAGCATATTGAAGATGCTATCAATGTAAGGAAAAAGTGTCAAACGATTGCTAAATGTGATGGTGGCTACATCAAAGAGACCACATGGCCTTGTAAAAGAGACATGATGTGAAATTCCCACAATGCAGCATTCTTCCTGCACAACAAACATCGTAGTTATTTATTGGTAATAATACCATTAAATGCAGTGTAGTTGAAATCATATTTTTCCATGATGTTAATATTCTTTTAGATATTGCACCTATATACAATGCGGTGTATTTGCGAATAAAGGGTTGAATGAATTAGGGTTAAGTGAACTGATGATGACTGAGATGGGGTTATGTAAACTTTGTTTTGAGTAAACATTGTAGTTACTTATGGGTCATAATACCACGATGACAAATTTACAAATTAGAGAGTCAAGGGATTCACACTCAGCATTAGTTAGATTATGTTCATCTATATTATAAATATCTTGAAAATATAAACAAACAATGCATTATTATATGTGTGTGTGTGTGTTTGATTTCGTGTACTCTATAGTTTTGTGATTTTGGGTTCCCCAGTATTGAAATGGTATCCCCTTGGAGCAGAAAGTGCAAAAGGGGCCTCTTTTTTATTTACTTCAGTGTATGCAGACAAGATCTTTGAAAAATTTACAAATTATAAAGTTAGTTTAAACTAGGATTTATAGTAGCAGTTATGCAATATTCTATCTATAGAAAATAAAATTTCAAGTACAAATATGGACACAAACTTATCAGCTAGGAGACAGTGATAAATAAATTGATATTGATACGTGATTGATACATATTGTCAGTTGGCAAATTAAAAGGATTCACACATTTCATTTCAACGGATCACTTTTCTGCCCACAATATTTTGAGTAGTTAAATAAATTTGATAATTTATGCATTCCATTTCAAAGGATGGCTAAAAATTAAAAGGCTTACAAAATTCAGCTAGCTCACTATATCATTATATAAACAAAACAACCCACACCACTTGCATCGATTACATGATCAAACATCAGAACAAGAAAATTTGCATTCTATTTTTCACTTCTGGATGTATGAACATGGAAGAATAATGTACTACATCAACAATACAGGCGGTAAAGAGAAAACAAAAATATCCCAAAGTAATGATACCATCATTAGTTGTTGATGATTAAGCTCAAAAGCCTGTATCCATCGAGTAGTTTACATTCAACGTCATTAATAATTTCATTAAAAGCTAAAATATATTCTTACTACAGTCTCAAATAAATAAAGATACGACCCTAATCAATGAAAATAAAAAGAGAATCCAATCAATAATATTTATATAATAGAATTAGAAGAACATTAGGGTTAGGAGTTGCACACAAAAATCAGAAGACAATCAATAATATTGGAAACTTACTTAGTATCGAATTTTTTTTTTGAAGTTTGAAGATTTCACTTCTACATATGATGACGAAGATACAGACGATGTGATTTGATTAAAACTGATGTAGATTCTTCTTCTTGCGTGACTTTATTATTGTGTGATGAATTCCCTTGCTAGTGAAGAAGATTAACTCAGCTAAAGTCAATAAAAACTAAGAAAGAAAAAAAAGCAACGGTCGAATTAATGGCCTCCTGATTTTTCTTCCTCTGCGATTTTCTGATATTCCCCTTCTTCTCCTCCGCAATTTCTTGGATCTTCTGAGCTTGTATGCTCTTCTGGGGCGTGCACCTTCTCTGCCTCTCTTTCAGTTTCTTTCTGTGTATGATTTAGGGTTATGACGATGAATTTGGGGTTTTTCGCTTTTCACGGTGAATTTGTGAGATCCTGCTCATCTTTTGCAAGCATCGCCTCTGCTTTACTGGAGGTGATAGCACCGCCTTTATCGGTGCTGTTCTCTAGCGATTGCTCGATTGAGATCTGTGTTTTCTCCCTTTCGGCTTTCTCGTCCCTTGCCCGATTCAGATTTTTGGTGGTTGACGGGCACTTCATGGAGTTATCTCCTGTTGTCGATGCTCTCTATTTGGATGATTTCTTGTTCGGGCGGTCATTGCCAGAGTCCGTAGCCTCGCCTGTACATTCATTTGCTTCCCCGATCTTGGCTGAATCGTTTGGTGATCGGGATTTCACCACCCGATTTTCACCAAGTATTACCTTCGGGGAAGCAATAGGCGGTCATGCCGAGTCTGAATTATGCTTTGGCTCTGTTGTGGCCACCCACGGCTGCGCTTTAACCAGTTCATCGGCTGTTGGTTTTTCCGACACGAGTAGCAATCGAGATTTCATCACTCGATTCACTCCTCGTCTTACTATTTTAGGTGGTGATTTAGAGGGCAGTTCGCCTGGGGCCTCCTTTGTCTTTGGGTCGCTTGACGATGTTGAGGTTGCTGGTGGTTTTAGGGAGGAGGATTTGATCACCTGTCTCCCACATTCCAGCAAGCAGATGGTTGCAGCGCTTGACAATGTTGCTGGGCTATCTGGCTTTATTTCTTTGCCTTCGGTCGAGTCGTCTGCGGTCTCTATGAGCGTTGGTGATGGTTTGCCTTTTGTTCTGGACTCCGTCGATATTATGGGGTCGGGTCCCGTTTGTTTTTCGACTGTGGTGGCTGTATCCCCTATCCTTCAGGTGAGTGTTGATTCTTGTAGGCAGGTGAGCTTCTCTCCTTTTTGCTCCATTTCTGTTTCCATTGATTTGCCTGTTGTTATTTGGATTTGGACCGAAGAGGTCATTTCTGTTTGTTTGAGTCATGACGCACGATCGTGTGTGCTCCCTAACACTGCCGTTTCGTCCCTGGAATGTGCGGTGTCAGGTCCCTTTTCTGGTATTGGTTTCGCTTCGGTCGACTGGTTCGAATACCGATGCGAAAGGCAGGAGTTTTTTGGGCATCTCTATTCGATGCTATATCGCCTATGTCGGTTCGGTTGTGGCCAGAGCAGTTTGCTGCCAGGGTTCGACCGATCGGCTTTCTCATTTTGGGTTATTGCTGAGAGTCATGACGAGGCCTTTTCTGTGTCATCAGTGACTTTTTATTTTTATTGCTTGCCATTAGTATCAGCATCTCATGATTCTCCTCGGAGGCTCCACCTGATTTGGAGCGATTGGCTCGGGAGATCTCCAAGTCCTATTCGTATAGTGGCCGCCTTCGACCACTATACGGATAGACCGGGGATTTGCCATATCTCGTTATTTCGCTCTACTGTTTCCTCGGAAGGAACCGACCAGCGACTCTTACCAGTAGTGCGAGGCCGTTTCATTAGTAACAGTCCTGCTTTGGTAAGACTCCCACAGCAATATGGGAAGCAGTTTGTCGGCTATCCCACACATTTACTATATCCGTCGGATTCTTCTTGTGACATCCATTCCTCTCTATCATCCTGCTCTTTTTTCCTGTCTTTGGCTGATTCTTCGATTTTCGATTCTGGTTGCTGCTTCCCCTTCTTATCTTTTTTCCGATCGGCTTTGTCTTCTCCTTCGTGGCTCTCTAGGACATATGGTATGCGATTGGTACGCGTCCCTAGTTTCCCTCGTTTGTCTGCTGAGCTACCGGACCGTCAGGCCCCTTCTCCATCTCATTGCTCAGCGGCGTGCTCTCTCCATTCGTCTGCTTGCTCCCTATCCATCTCCATCCCTCTTATGAGTCGGGAAGAAATTACGCTCCTTAATGAGCGCCTTGATTGCTTATCTAGAAACTCATCTCCCTCGTCTTCGCGGTCTATTTCTTCGCCATCGTCCTTGAGGGGGAAGGATGTTGAGGTGTCTTTTGAGACAGTTCCCCAGCCTTCCGCCCATTCTCATCGTCCATCTCGACGCAAATCGCGTAGAGTCCCATCTACACCCCGCACTATCCGCACACGCTCTATAGCGGCGTCCGAGCAGATCGATCGATCTGCTCGATTTTCGCTGTATCTTATTTGAGATTCGTTCTGTCCTTTGCCCGGTGTCTGGTAGTTGCTTCTATCATCTTCGGTGTCTGCTTTTTCCTCATGGCTAACATTATTTTTTGGAATGTTCATGGTATTGGCAACGATGCGTCTTTGGCTAGGCTAAAACGCATTGTCAGAAAACACTCTGTTGGTTTGATTGCTCTTATGGAACCATTTTTAGCCCCGAAAGGTATTCCCTCAGTCGTCTTATCCTTAGGATTTGGCGGCGGATTCGCCAACAACTCGGGAAAGATTTGGATTTTATGGTCCAAATCTCTGACGGTCACCCCCGTCCTTGATTCTCCCCAGCTTCTTTTAGTGGCTTGCTCGTCTCCCTCTTTTCCCTCCACCTTTTTATTCTCGGCGGTTTACGCCAAATGTGACCGCGCGGCTAGACTAGACCTTTGGTCCGACATCCTTAGCCTTGGATCTATAGGGATGGCTACTTCTGTGATCGGCGGGGATTTTAATATCGTCGCCTGCCAAGCGGAGAAACGGGGTGGTGCGGCCGTCAACCGTGCTGCGATGGCGGATTTCAATTCTTTCATTGTTAGCTCGGGCCTCTCTGAGCTACCTTTTACTGGATCTGCTTTTACCTGGTCTAACAACCAAGAGGGTCCGAACCGTATCCTCTCTAGACTTGACTGTGTTTTCAAGTCGGAGGATTGGTTTTGTCTTCCCTTCTCTTTCTCGATCGCTCACCTTTACCGGTCCTTCTCTGATCATGCCCCTATGATTGTTCGATGTTCTCCATTCTCTCTTTCGGGACCATCTTCCTTTCGGTTTCAGAGCATGTGGAGATCGCACCACTCCTATCTGCAAGAGGTTGATAACTCCTGGAGCGATCCAATTGTCGCCTCTCCCTGTGCTGTATTCAGTCGTAAACTTAAGCGCCTCAAGGAGAGCCTTAAGGTTTGGAACCGCCAGGTCTTTAAGAACATTTTTGATCGCGTTCGATTGGCTGAAGTGTCTCTTATATTAGCCGAATCTTTGCTAGACGAAGACCCGTCATCGTCTAACATGGAGGCTTGGGCTCTCGCGCAAACCATTTTCTCCTCCGAACTTCGTATCGAGAATGACTTCCTCCGTCAAAAGGCTAGGATCAAGTGGGTAGTCGATGGCGATACGAACTCCAAATTCTTCCATTATTCTATTCGTAAGAAGAATAACCTTCTAACGATTCGCGAGATTCTGCGGCCTGATCTTTCTACGGCTTCCTCTCTTGAGGAAGTAAAAGAAACCATTCTGGCCCATTTTCATTCCTTTCTTGGTGCCCAGTCATCCTCGGTTGCTGATCCGGCTCTTTTAGCCTTTATTCCTCGTATCGTTCCCTCTTCGGATAGTCTTCTTCTCACGGATGTGCCAACGGCAGAGGAGATCCGGAAATGTGTCTTCGCCTTAAGCAAGGACAGTGCTAGTGGACCGGACGGCTTCAACGGTGTTTTTTATAGAAGCTCCTGGCCTATTATTCAGGCTGATTTTTGTCTGGCTGTCCAATCCTTCTTCTCCGGGGAATCTCTTCCAACCGGCTGGACCTCCACCAACCTTATTCTCATTCCTAAATGCGATAATCCTAGATCGTGCGTGGATTTTCGGCCAATCAGTCTTTGTAACTTCTCGAATAAGGTTATCTCTAAGATTCTTGCCAATCGCTTGGCCCCTTTCCTTGAACGTATAATCTCGACTTCGCAAGCGGGTTTTGTTAAAGGGCGTTTGATCACTGACAACGTCCTTCTCGCCCAGGAACTTATCTCCCAGATTGATCGGAAAGTTCGAGGCTCTAATGTTGTCTTCAAACTGGACATGGCCAAGGCCTATGATCGCATGTCTTGGTTTTTCGTCATCAAGGTTCTAAGGGCCTTCGGGTTCCCGGAATCCCTAATTGACTTGGTGTGGAGGCTCATCTCCACTGCTGGTTCTCTGTGCTCATAAATGGATCGGCTCACGGTTACTTCAGGGCAGGAAGGGGTCTGCGTCAAGGAGACCCACTCTCGCCATCCCTTTTTGTGATCGTGACGGAGGCTTTCACCCGCGGCCTCCATACCTTAACTATTTACGGGCAAGTCCAACGCTTTGGAATTCCGAGGGGTTGCCCCCTTATTTCTTCTTTATCCTTTGCAGATGACATTGTCATTTTTTCAAATGGCAGTCGCTCCTCCATGCGGCGGCTCCTCTGCTTCCTCCATCAGTACGAGAGGTCCTCGGGCCAACTCGTTAACCCTTCCAAAAGCTGCTTTGTCCATGCGAAGGACTTGCCTCCTTCTCGTGCTTCCTGGATCGAGATTGTATCGGGTTTCAAAGAAGCTTCCCTCCCTCTCCCCTATCTGGGTATTGTCTTATACCGAGGTAGAAAGCTCAATGGTTTGTTTGATTCACTGGTAGGTAAAGTCAGGGGTAAGATATTACGCTGGAATGCGTCTCTTCTTTCCCAGGCAGGCAGATTGGTGCTAATAAAGTCTGTTTTAGACTCTATGGGAACTCATATTTTCGCGGCTATGACTCTTACTTCTTCCTTCTTCCGATCGTATCAGTCTTTGGCCTCGTCATTTTTTTGGGGCAACAAGGACGACGCTCGTCGTCATCACTGGGTGTCGTGGGATGCGGTTTGCCGTCCCAAGAACGAAGGTGGTCTTGGCCTCCGTAATCCCAAGGACCTTTGTGTGGCTTTTGCTTGTAAGTTGTGGTTCAGGTTTGGTGCTAACAACTCTTTATGGGCATCCTTCCTACACGCTAAGTATCGGAGGCTTGCTATCTCTAACTTCACAGGTTCTCCGTCCTATGCTAGCGAGACCTGGAAGCACATGCAGTCGGTGAAACCTTTTACAGATTCTCATGGAGGTTTATCTGGCTGGGATGGCGATTCATTTTCCATCATGAAAGCTTGGTCTTCGTTTAGATCGCCAAGTCCCATTCGACCAGTGTTCTCTTTCATATGGGATCCCCGAATTCCCCCGAAGGCTTCTATTCTGATGTGGCGAATTTTACACGATGGTTTGCCACTAGACGTTAACCTTCAAAAGATCGGCATCCCCTTTGTTTCCCGTTGTCGCTGTTGTGTCATCGGGGCAACGGAATCTTTAAACCATTTGTTCTTCGATAGTGCCTCGGCCAGATCTTGCTGGAATTATTTCGGCAACCTTGTTGGTGTGAGACGTACTGCTAGATCTCCTTTAGAACTCCAGCATTCCTGGTGGTTTGGGATTTCTGGAAAATCTCTTCGATCAATCGTGTTCCGTTTAATCCCTTGTCTTATCTGCTGGCACCTTTGGTGCGCACGGAATAAGGCAATCTTCGAGAATTCTCCAATGGATCCTCCATCCATTATACGTCGTGTGAGGAATGACGTTTTCCTGGCTTTTCGTGGTAGACCTTTTAGGAGAACCATGAGCTACCGTTCGGGGCGTTTGGTGGGCCTTTTATCTATATCGTGTGGCCTGGCTTACGCTAGACAGGGAGTTGGCTGAATCCTTGCATTCGGGCATTGGCTTTCACCCAACGTTTCTGTTCCCCTCCCCCTTTTTTTTTGGTTTGATGTGGTTGCTAGTTTTCTAGTCCAGGTAGCTTCGGTTTCCTTTCAGAGTATGGGCTTTGGTTGGCAAAGTCTGGTTTAGTGCTCGCGATTTGGAGGATACTCTTGTCTGTGGATTGGCTTCGTCTCCTATCTTTTATTTTGGCTTGGATTGGTTTTTGGGTTGCTGTGGAGGGTATCGGGCTTTCTTCTTACTCGTCGTCCTATTCTCGAAGTTCTATGGGCTTATTCACTGGGTTATTGGCTTTGTTCGAACTCGATGAGGATGTTCGATTACCGTTAGTTAGCCAGAGCTAGTCCTGATGTCTTTTTTTGTTCTGGTTCTACTGTGGGTCTCGGCTCTCTTTTTAGTGGATGGCTCTCCTTTCATCTATGCGCTTGCTTCATTCGCTGGATTCTGGGTTTGTGACTGTTCGGTTTGTTTTCGCTGTGGGTTGGATTGGTGGTCTGGCCTATACTTCCTAGTATAGGTGGGTGGGCGGTATGCTTATTAGTGATTTTCGCTGTTTTTACTGGCAGGATGTCTTATCTTTGCTTGCTGTGCACTGTTTTTGGTCTTTGTGCTTTTGTTCTGTTTCTTAGGGTCTGGGAGGTATATGTCCTTCATATGCTTCGCCATTTTCCTGTGAGCCCCCGAAGAAAAGCGTTTTTTCTCCTTCTGTTATATACATTCTTTTTGTTAAAAAAAATAGTGAAGAAGATTAACTAAGGAATAAATTTAGGGTTAAGCGAGAATTTTTTTTAAGTGGTGAGAGGAAATGATTATTTTCTTAAGTTTTGATAAAAGCAACGGGGAAGGGAACCAAATTTTCACAAGGGAGGGAACCAAACTTTCACTTTCATAGGCTTAATGACATAGCGTTTTAAAGTTTTGGTGGATGCAATAGCATTTTTAGCTTTATTAGTTTTTAATAAAATAACCAGTGATAGCGTTTCTATTGAAACGCTATCTTACACTCCTATTAAAACCTTGGTTTGTTGTAGTGAATTCAAATCCTAGTTTGCACCACCTCCATATATATGCCGTAAAGTTGCATTCAAAAAACAAATGTTTCATATCTTATATTTCCTTGTTGCATAACATACACTTCACATTTGCAAAGAATACATGTTTTTGGATGAGCCTTTGTTTTGTTAATAGCTTGTTAGTGATTGTTTTTAATAAAAACATCTACAGTATAGAGCAATGTATTTTATTCCAAATAAACTTGTACTAGTTAACTATATTATTATGTGGGTTGATGAGATTTATTGCTTATTTGAACCTGAAATTGCCTTTAATATCATTTAACAAGTATCGATGATCACATTCGCTCTGATTTCCTAAAAGTTATAGAGGCTCATTCCACCTTCCGAATTTCTTTGGCATATGATATTCAAAGGAATTTTTTGAAATTTGCCTTTCCAAATAAAACCAGAATAGATTTTGATTAATTTATTCAATACTGTTATGGGAACTTTAAAACGTTATCACCAAAACATGATTATCGGTTGAATATCAAAATGATTGAGTTTAATTATACCTGCAATGCTTACACATTTACACTCCCACCCTTCTAATTTTTTTGTTATTTTATCATTTAGATTATTGCATGCTTCCACTTTGAGATAAGAAATTGATAATAGCAAGACTGGGTATTTAACAAGTTATTCTCCTTCCTAGAACCCCAGTATATCATATACTACATTTTTTTTTGGAACCTTTGCTGAAAAGTATTTTTGTTTTTGCAACACTCATTTGTAGGCCTACATATGCATCATATTAAAAATCTTTTTAATTGTTGATTTTTTTTAAAGTCTGCTTTGCAAAAAATGAGTAGATCGTCTGCATATATAAGGTGTGTAAGTTTAGGCTCCACTTTATGGATGGGTATAATTTTTCCCAAATTCCTTCATCCCCAAGTTAGATGTCTATGTACGCCCAATCTAATCTAAACCATCCATCACATTAACTGGTGGGACCCATAATGTCATCAGAGTAATGTAATAATATATAAATTAATGGCTAGGATAAGCTTGACACATGAGGACGGGGAATTGGGGACAGAGGAATTGAACTCAATTTTTTCACTATTAACTTTTAAGTTTATAAGTATTGAAAAATAATCCATTATAATAGAATAAATAAGGGGATAATGGGTCTTCCTATCTAATTACATTATTACTGCTAGAAAAACCTTTTGAGATTCCTTTGAACATTATAGAGAAAGAACTGGAATTTATCAATTCCTTTGTAATTTTAATCCACTTACCTGGGACGTCCTCATGTTGCATTATATCTAAAATAATCACTTTATTCACTAAATCATATGTTTTTTTAATATCCACATTAATGCACATTTTGCCTACTTCTGTTGAATTAAAACCTCTAATTTGCTCATGTGCTAACATTATGCCTTCTATAATATTTCTCTCTAGTATATAAGCATGCTGATTTTCTGAAATGAGTAACTAAAGAGTGGGCTTAATTCTGTAACAAATTAACTTGGACAATACTTTGTATAAATGATTACAATAAGCTTTGGGTTTGTAGTCGTTCATGAATTCAGGAGGGATTTTTAGGAACCCAGTTCCACCTCGCTCTTTTTTTGTAAGCATTTGATTAAAGAGGTAGTTGTACGGATATTGCTTTTTTAGTTTAGATACCAGTTTTTTATTAAATATTTAAATTTTCTTCCTAAATAGTTACCATATTACAACTACATATAATGTTTTACATTTTTTCATGTTGTTTACTTATTAGTATTTGTTACCGAATATTATCCAATATTATCTCAAATTTTTAAATATTACATGTCATAACTCATAAGTGATTGTTATGTAATAAAACTAGCATTATAATATGTTTGAAATTTAGCATATCTATTGACTAGATTTTTCATCAACCTTGGAGTTATGACAATGAGTTATGAAGAGCAAAGGTTGATTGCTAATCGTTAGGCTTAATGATAGAAAAATGAAGAGAAAATTGCATTCAAAGGTAAATGACACTAGATGTGAAGTGGTTCAGCCATGCTGCCTAGTCCAATATGAAGTTATCTTACTATATGTATTTCATACAGTTATTAGGGATTACTAGAGAATAATAAGAAAAAATTGTGCCTAATGTTAAAGAAGCTGCTAAATTCGGGGAGTCACTGACCACCGGGAGCTTGAGTGCTGAATCATGGGTTCCAGCCAACTTGGGGCCCCTCCATCGGGGATCCAGCCAATCTAGGGTCCCTTCCATTGGGAGCCTAACCAATACCTTGGAAGTGGCCATGCATGGGGTTCTTATGGTAGTTTACTTGAACTGCTAAGAATAGGTTGCAAAACAGGCATGAAGCACACCTCGCCATTGATTTGGTTGAATGCATTTGATGAGAGACATCCATTGAAAGAAAGGAATGCGTGGATGAGATGTATTCTAATAGAAGCATACCAGGAGCATGTTCTTCCATGCTTAATTGAATGTGCTTGTACTTGCAATATGCTTGCAAGAAATGGGACATGTTTCTTATTAGAGGTAGGTACGCCATGTTATACCTGTTGTCGCTTTGCTCTCGTATGTCTAGGTGGCAGGACGAGCCAAGTTGATCTATTAAGACCATAAGGGCAATGGAGGACTTGGCAAAAGCCAAAGGTTAGAGTAAGGTGAGAAGAGATGGAGTGCAGGTCGTAGGTGGAAGTATCGAAGCTGGATCGATGATGGGCTACCCTCAAGATAGTCTCAAATAATGCGGACCGGGAGATTGCTAAGAGAGAGATGCTTAAGCAAGCAGGCTAGCCTATTATCGAATTGCAAGCAGGACGGAGAGAGCGAGCCGGTCGACCAATAGAAGATGGGTCAAGCTGGGCTTGTGCCTTAATTTGGTGGGCAAACTGGTTGTTGGGGTTGCTTCATCGGGAGGCTTCGCTAGTGAAGGCTTGATGTGCAATTGAGCGGAGGAGCCAATGCAGACCTAGGTTAGATTCGGGCTATCATCACATAAAGGAAAATCCATTCAACCTGCCCCTAGTGGTTCTGGCTTGCGAGCTGACTTGGACTCAGTCGCTCTAAATCAAACCAGATCATGCTAAAATACCTTGATTAGTCTACCTTCTTACTTATAAAAAAAATTATAACCTTTTTCTCCCGTTAGTCCGTCCACCATAAGTGGACACGGGCTTGTAAAACCATAAAGACTCCATCGACCGACGATTCTCTTACACAATTAATGCATCACGGATGTGGCATTGCACCATTGGCTACGATTGTTGTGCTTCTCGAGACATGGTAGGGATGTGTCGTTTTGCCCATGTATATGGTGTGAGATGTCACTTTTCAGTAGTGAACAGTTATAATCCTTTTTTCCTTTTTGATCATAACGGCTACGATTTAAAGGAGAGGTATATAAATACCCCGTCTTCTTCCCTTTTAAACCCATGGGGCTATTAACCTGCAATTCTTTAGCAAACTCGAACTTTGCATGGTTTTCTATTAATAAAAAAATATTACTTCACCTTTCTCTTCCTCTCACATTGCTCTTTAGTGCTTAAGTTTTTTATCAGATTTGGTTGGGATTAATAGGAAGGAGGTAGCTCTTTAAGGGTTGAACTGGGTTTGTAGATTGTAGTTTGGACCGCTTGCTTGGATTTCTGCTTCTTGAGACGGTTCTTGCCTTTGGCTTGGACATATGCTTATGCTTTTTGACCATCTCCTCGATGGTGTTTGCTCATCGTTCTTGGATTACCGATCCATGTGAAGCTATGGGGCTTCCTTGCTTTTATGTTCTACATTCCGGACCTCGGGTCAATTTGGATGCTCCAATGCCCTATTTGAAAGAGCAATAGTTATCGTCTCTGGTGCTTTTGTTATGGCCAGAGCCTTGGTTTGCTCATTAGCGAGGTTGTTTGGAAGCTTTTCAGGGTCTTTCATGAGGTTCACTACAGAAGGCTTTGAAGGTGGTGGCACCCTTAGTTTTCTTCAACAGGTTCTTTATTACTTGAAGTGCAGGGGGTTCCATCGATGTGGCTGAGTGTGGTCTGGGTGATGATAAGAGTGCAGGCAGTGTAACATCCCTCATTTTGAGGCCCAAAACTAACCACTATAGACGCTGCAGTTATCTATAGTATTAAGTTCTTGCAACAAAATGCGGTAATGTTAATTGTATCAATAATATTAGAAGCACAAGAATATGAAATTTTCTTAAACATAATTTCAAAACAACTTTCACATTTCATTTCAAAGATTATATTTCATATTCATTACATAATCCCAAATGTTTTCCAGGTTCCAATAAAAATAATTATTACAAAATATTCCAAGAGTAGTATATGAAGATGCCCCTTGGTTGATTGGAGTTTACTACTAGGAAAATACAGTTTCTGCCATTACATACATAAAATAAAATAACATCATACGACGGACATAAATAGTAGATAGATTCCTACATAGCTAGTTTTGCCTCCTACACGTCTCGGGAAGCTTTATTATCCAGAAACTACTTAACCTGAAAACCTTACTCTCGAACTACTCAACTGAGCACCCAAGAGTTAAAGGTGGGAAATAAAAACTTCGGGTGAATAATAATATGCCATCTCAGTTATAATTATCTAGTGAGACCACTCCGCTGACCGGAATGGGTTTCCCCCTCACTAGTATCCTCTAAACATGTCTTTTATAAATCATCCACATACACCCACAATGGTTAAACTAAACAATATAAACAAACATATGCATGCATGCAACATGGGTAATCATGACCAATTTGTCTAAATTAATGGACTATTTTTCCCGACATCAACGTTGAGGGTGACTTCAAATCATATGGCTAATCCGGGCCTACTAGATATATCAAATTTTCTAACTTACTATTTGAAGGAAACTGGACGATCTGTTTGAAACTTACTATTCCTAGGGTCACTCTGATCCTAATTGTTTTGCAAGCTAACCAATAACCTACCTCATCTTTTTGTATTCCCTTTTGTGCATAAACTTACTTTTAGTCTTACCCGCAACAAAGTCCTACGCACTGGAATTTTGGACTTATATCAGCTAGGGGCTAACAGCTGAAGTAAGGGCGCTACTCTACACCAGTCCCATTGAGTTTTCTAATCCCTGAGTCAATTCATCCTATCATGATTTATCTAAAGGTGATGAGAACAACAGTCTCTTTAGTAAAATCCTCGACTAAATGCCATTTTTATACTTCCTTGAAAACATAAACCTTTACTATTGATTTACCCTTGAAATCATCTTTTAAAATAAGGAAAAGATAGCCCCTTACTTTATCCAAAATACTTATTCCAAGCTATATGCTTTTAAAAAACTTTATTGATGAAAATAGGTATCACTTAGAGGTTAACATACCTCAAAAATTTAGGCTATAAAGCAAATTTAATAAAACCATTATTTTGATAAAACGTGGCATGGATATAGCTGACATGGGTTACCAAGCTAGGTTAAAGTCTTCAATTATAAAACACAAGTCCATATAGTCGATAATAACTATATTGCATCACATGGTATCAAGTTTCAAAAGTTTGCATAGTATAAAGTTGGTAAATTTGATTAAGGGAATGGCGACATTTAAAATAGGCGACATCATTGCCATTTGAATTCATCATCGAACATAATAGTATAAAGGTAGCGTCACTACCTTATGTTAATAAAGAAGATAGGCTACGTCATTGCCGCTATCGCTATCACTGCCGAGATGGTTAGGAGCAACGTCACTAAAATAAGAGTGGGAATAGGTAACTAGCGGCATAGCTACCTTATGGGGTTGGCGGCATTATTATGCGGTATCCTGCCTCTTTATATAAAATGCATTATATAGGCACACGGCGTAAATAAATACGGCCTCATTGACGTCGCTATATAAAACATGTGGTAGTATCAATGTCGATAATAGGGATGCCGACGTCAATGTTATACTTCCTTCTTCAACTATAGCTGATTCACTTCATACCAACCTTAGTTGACATCGTGTGTATCACTATTAGTGGACGTTGAAAGCATAGCTACGTCGTAGATGAATGGTGGCATCAACATTGCCGACATGGCATTTTTGTAATTAACTTAAAATTGCTATTTTGCTATTAAAAGTAAATTCTTTTCACCAACTCCTATTGTTTGTCAAATCTCATTGAATAATAATTTTCTTTATCAAATACTTTTCAGAAATCTATCATAAACTAAAAATATCATTCCCAAAACATTTACAAACCCATTAATTTATATTAATAATTAATATAATTATTAAGCTTCTCTAGCCTAATAAATTCATGATAAATTATAAAAATATGGGATAAATCCTCAAAAATCATAATAAATAAGATTTATATATTCCTTAACATAAAAAAATTTCGTGGCCAAAAACATTATCTAATTATTTTAATAGTTAAAAGCTGAAATAAACCATTTTCTTCACTTAAGAAAATCATAAAATATTCATATTTGCTTGAAAAACTATGAAAATAAAAAGCCCACTTCTAAAATAATATATTTAACATCATATCGAAATTTTAAGTCATTTGGGTGTCATATGATATGTTTTCTCACTTAAACCTATTACTAATTTCAAAAAATAATTTCAATAATTCATCAATAAATGCATAATCATTTAAACATTCACACATGGCATAATATCAATCATATAACTTGGTTTAAGCATAAAATAGAGAATAAGCACAAACATAAGATGGTTATCATTATTCACCTTGATTTTTTAGTGAGACTTGAGATTTGAATTTAGAGTTGATTTCCCTTAAGCTTTCCTTTAGATTTCCTAGCTTTACTTCTTGGATTCTCTAGCAATAACTGGCCTAAGCTTTTTTAGTTTAAGTGGAGTGAAAATGACATGAAGGTAATGAGAGAATAGGGGTTTATGTTTAGGAAATGAAGCTTATTCTATTTTTCCCTTTCCATAGTTCCTCCTTCTATTTGATATTCTGTAACATCCTAAAATTTTCAACCATTCGCATCCATACATGTCGGATTTGAATTACTCAAAATATCATATTGTTAATTTAAATTTGGCAAAAACTCAACATATACGGTAAATAAAAAATCACAGTTATAGAGTAATATAACAATAATGCAGCGGAAACAAAAGAATAGTAGTTCATGAAGCTACTATATATATAACAGAGTTAACAAGATACAACAGAAGTCTGGAGTACATAGAAGTCTCAGTACAATAGTCAAATACAAGATCAGAATACATCACTGGAATCAACTGAATAACAGAAAAATGGATAGATAACTGGATCTCCAAGCGAAGCTCCAACTCCAAAGGTAAGTCTCAAATGCTGTATCACTCAGTCTGACCCGAGCGTAAAGCAAAACACAAAACACTCGAGTCAGGATTAACATTCTTATATCAATAAATCCAACTCAAGTGAAATATCAACTGAAATACAGTAACTTAAAGGATGTTTGGGATAGCCATCCTCTAAGGATCCGTTAAACTATCTACTATGTAGTAATATACGCTATTATAATAATGTCTATAGTAAAGTAAACTATTAAAATAGCATTAAGGTGTTACCCATATCCCCCTTAACACATTTTATATATTCCCATAGTCTGTACAGTACCGTAATCTCCCCCGTACTGGGCGTCGTCAGAGGGCACTCCATAGGTATGGTACAAAACAAACTCGTAGAAGGCGTGCTAGGGTAGGCGACACGGCACAACTAGGCGATCCCAGGGTAGATATACCAATTACACTTCCGGGCCGGTGGTAACGCAGAGCCGCGGCAATCGCCCACCTCGAGCCACACTCCCGAAAATCCGAAGGTGCGCACCAAATCAATCACAAAGTAATATAATGGCATACGATGGAGTGTGTCCGATCAGAGGAGCTACCTCATTAACCCGTCAATTGCTCCTGTTTTAGCCACCTTATGCCAACTCATAGGAGTCGGGTCCACGTATATACCTCATATAGAATCGTCGCCACCATCCAACTTCATTCTGGAATCTCCACCGCGTACACAGTTGTTAAAGTGGTTTTCGGTATCGACAGAGAGTATGCCCATATCCGATCCCGACCGCTTTAACAACCAATCGTTATTATAACACCGCGGTCATTTCAAGATAGTTTATACTTCAAAATCATAATATCATTCCCTTTCAAAAAAACATATCAATACAATATCATTTCCATTTCAAAAATATTCACTTCCAAAATCATAGTACTTTCAAAGATATAATACTTTCGAAACCAAAACAATTTGAAATAATAATACTTTGGAAATCATAATACTTTGAAATTCATAACTTTGGAAATCATAACACTTTCCTTTAACAGTTAGATATTAATAATAGTATATAATAAAATAGTTTATAAAAATAAAATTAGTTTATATAAAATAGTTATAAGTTAAAATAGTTTATAATAAAATAATTTATATTGAAAATGATTTATATTAATGTAGTTTATATTAAAATAATTTATAAAGTAAAATATAAATAGTTTTAGATATAGTTTAAAAATACTTTATATAATAAAATAGCTTCCTCAAATTTCACAAATCGATTCAAATCAACTCAAACTTCAAAATTCAAATTTAATCAAATCTCGAATCATCAATTTCAATTCGATTCAGTTACTCAATAAACATTTCAAATTATCAATTTCAAATACATATTTGAACCATAAAATAAGCCATTTCAATTTCAGTATATTTCAAAGCTTTAAATATTCAACATTTCAAAACTAAGTTCGATAATTTCATATATATCAAATTCACTTTACTATTATTTAGTTTTGAAATATTTACTTAATCACTTCAATAATCATCTGAATACAACTTCAATTTACAAATTTAAATAAACAAAATATCCCATTTAAATTTATATAAGTTTAAAATATTCATTTAATTCACTTTTGATCAAATCCAATTTATAAAACATATCTTTAAAATTTCAAATTTAAATAAATTTCAAATCAACTTATTTAAGTAAAATTCTTAAATAAATAAAATTTCAAATCAATTTCAAATTTATCTTTCCAACCTGAATCGTTATAAACTCTATATTTGAAAATATATATATTAAATAAATACTTAAACATATTATATATCAACTTTATTGAATCAACTTTAATAAATCTTTAAATCAATATTTATCAAAACCATGTATTTCTTTTCAGAACCATAGAAATCATTTTCAAAATATTTATATATAGACCAACGGTGTCTGTATATAATTTTCTACCCTATGGTCAAGTGATACGGATATTTATCATTTCAATCCGCAAGTTAAATATATACGGGTATATATCTTTTCAACCCGCAATCCCAAATTCAATTCACTGAAAATCGCTTGGGTTTATCATTTCAACCCATAACGATTTTCTCCTATTCTACAGATCGTTCGGGTATGTATCATTTCAACCCATAGTGAATTCTATACTAACAGGGAACTTGCAGAGTGATAACAGATATGATAATAATATAACAGGCATATATCATCAATATAAATAATAGATAATGGTGTCAGATGTCACAAGTGAACAGATACAAATAATGGCATATATATAACAATGTAAATAACTAGCAGCAGCATATTTCAATTGTCGTTTCAATTGAAATCAAATTTAATAAATATAAGAACATTAATCGTGAGTGATTGCTCACCTTTCGAGGTTAGATAGATTTGACAAAGAAATAAGCTACGAGTTCCAAAGCAACGCTAGATGGACACGATTCGATGATCAAAGCTAATAAATAGGAATTGACGAAATCAAGTCAGAACTGGATCGATGAAGATAAATGGTGTAAGTGAACTTATATATATAACTATATATAGATAAAAATCATATTCTAATTTCAAATACATTTCAAATTTAAAACATATATATATGTGTGTGTATATGTATATGTATATGTATATATATGTATGTATGTATTTCAAAATCTATTGTTTCAAATTTAAACACATATATTAAACTCAACATATATATATACATAGTATATTTAAAATCAATACTTATATATTATATTCATTTCATCCTAACATATCAAGTATATACTTTAAAATACTATATTTATACTTCCATATTGAAAATTGGTATTTATAAATCAATTTTAAACATCCATTAGAAATAAAATATATATATTATTATAAAAAGCCAGACTTATGCATGCAAGTTAATAGTACATATATGGAAACACATTGTACAACCATAATTAAATATACTATGCAACCTAATAATATAATACTAATATAGATCAATACTATTGTCTAATATATATATAAACTAATATATGTAAAACCGATATAAAATTTACATACTGCAAGCATATTTTAAGATTTATATAAACTAATATTTACAAACATAAAATAAACTATACGGCCGAAACTACCCTTCAAATATATATAAACACTTTATATATACAGATCCATATAAAACTCACATATACATATATAAACTAAAATATCACGTTATAACTATATATAAAATACTACTTAACTATATATATAACACTTTATATATGGACTTACTAATAAAATATATAAACAATATATATATGGCGAATGATGTATAAATATACAGATTACCAACTCTACATATAAACTACAAATCTAGATATACCACTCTGATATGCAACTCATAAAACATATACTACTGGTTATAAAGCTCATATAAACTAACAGATATATCTTAAAAATCAATATATATTATATGTAAAAAAAATAGCTTTCGTACATTATTAATAAACATAGTGTATAGAAGAAATCGAAACAACTGTGTACTTATATACACAATAAACTTTACAGTAACCTATATAATAATACATATATAGTACCCATGATAGCAAGTTAGATATAAGTAAACTTATAACCAATCTCAATATATAATATACGGCAGCACGCATATCCCATATATAACAAATATATATATAAATAGAAGGGGACTCACGGCAGCCCTTTGTCAAAACAGAGGTGGGGCAGCGACAGAAAGAGAGAGGCAGAGAAGCATCAACATAGGCGGAAAGGTGCGGATGAAGAGGAATGGCCATGGTGGTGGAAGGAGAAGAGCACGGGGCAACGGTTGTGTGGCGAGAGGTATTCGGGTCATGGCTCGGGTCAGGGAAGTGGAATAGTCGGGTATAGCTTCGAGTTGATGGAAGGGAGGTAGAGAGGAGCTAGAGATGGCGGCAATGAGTCTCTGCATGGCTTCAGGGAAAATATGCAGTAGCACAAGTTTTCCTTCGGCGATTTATGGGAGAGTCACGAGCTACCAAGAAGGAGAAGAAGAGGACAGACTTACCACTATTTTTATTTCTTTAGAACGAACAGCCAGGAAAAATGAAAAGGCATAATGAATAAATATAGGATCAACAAAATGTGAAGTGTTAGAAGTTGTTTCAGAATTTGATAAAACAATGACTGATGGTAAACAAACAAACACAAATACGGTACCGGTATGGTCCAACGCCTTACAGATACCGCCATGTACCGGACTTCAAAACATAGAGAAAAATATATCGCAGAGATCTGCACGACCAGACGATCAAAACGGCATACAAATATCAGTGATAGGATCATCAAATCAAAAGTCGATATCGGTACCAAAATTCTGCTATTTTACCAGAATTAAGATGAACGGGGCAATAACAGTCAAAATTTGGAGAAACGAAATATGACGTCTCACTCAAAAGATGGTTTACAAATTTTCTATATAAAAATACTTAAGTTTGGAAAATATTTTATTATCACCAAATATTAACTGATATAAATCGAAATAGAATTTCACATGAAAATAAACTTCCATATTATCTGATGAAATTTACCAGTTGCTATGTTAAATTAAACGTAATACAAATATCAAATTTTTATTTCAAAATTTTATTATTTAAAGTTTCACAAAAATTTCAAATAAATTAAATAAATAAAACCACTAAAATTTACGGGCCGTTGCATATTCTAATTGAAATTATTAGTTCATTAATTAAGACTCCCATATTACTTACCAAATCTCAGTCTCCTTATCCTTTCACATTATTTTATTTAATTTATCTAATTAGATATCCTAAATAATGTTAACCAAAATTAGAACTGTTACAGGCAGGCTGGTCTCTGAAGAGCTTTATTAACATGCTTCTTCTTCCTTTTCTCTTTTTTTCTTTTTAACTAATTAGTGATTGAAATCTTTGTAAGCCTAGAAGGATGGGAATTGTACCCCTACATTCTTTGAGTTGAATAAGAGCGGATCTTTGGTTGAAAATTTGTTGTCTATGAAACTAGTTGTCTCTGATTGTTTATCAACGACTAATAGGGTAGTGTACCTTAGACTGTTAACACAGTCCCTTACACTGGGTTGACCAATCTATTTTAACTGATAGTTCAGGTAGGTTAATGGGCTTAAAAGTGTGCATTGACCAAGCAACCCAGTCGTTCTTTAGGTGCCGAGGCTGGAAAATGACGGTTGAGATTCATTGTGCTGCTCTGTTCATGGGCGGTCTTGGAACTTATTTGAGCGTCGAGTGGCTCGAGATCCTCTCGGGAGACACACGGTCGAGAGGAGTTCCTACTTTATTTTAAAAAAAACCATGTTTAATATATGCTAAGTAGCAATACTGTCATGCGATGGTCCGAACTGGGCACTGAGAAGAGCTAAGTGCCGACCAGGTACCAAGTGGCGAGTGGTATCGGCATAGATTAAGAGTGCATGTTTGCCATGGGTTCTCCTGGGTGATAAACTATCATGTGTAGAGTAGAGGACGGGCTCGGATCGAACCAAAGTGCATGGGGGGCTCGAGGGTTTTCCTACATGACAAGTCACCTATCGTTAGGTGACCACAGATCCCGGCTCTAACTAGGGGTGGGCATTTAACCGATTTAACCGACTTAACCGACTAAACCGACCACTACCGAACCGACGAAACCGCTAAAATCGATTAACCGACATCATTGGTTAACCGACCGACCTTAACCGAATATTTTCGGTTCGGTTAACGGTTAACGAAAATTAGGTCGGTCGGTTAACCGTTAACCAACCATTTCTATTTTCTAATATATTTGGTCTCGTGCCCATCCCAAAGCCCAGCCCACTACCCAATTGTATACCTACTACCTGTCATGTGCCCTAGTCTCTTGAGTAGTCTCATGCCTGCAAATTCGCACTTCAGTATTTCATTTCAAAATAGAAAACAAAAAACCCCTAGATCTATAAAAGTTAGTCGAAGCCTTAGCCTCCCAAATCCCAATCCTTCGAGCGCATCTGCCATCTCGTCATCTACGGCCGCTGCGATTTCTCTTTGAGTTCGAATTCGAGTTTGACTACTGCAGACAAACATGGCAACGCCAACGAATCCATCAAGGATGAAGAGAAAGAGAAAGCATGTGAGTTATTTGTTGTTATTCAAATTTCTAATTTGCTATTCTAGTCGCTAATTGCTAGTTATTTGCTTTTATTCGATTTAGGCTAGTTCAATATTCAGCGATAGCAAGAAAATGAATTTTGCAAAATTGGTTCCAGTAGATTATTTTTGACAATATTGCTTCCCGTATCTATTTCTGGTTGTATAGTTATCATTAGCTTTATTAGAGCATTATGCATCATCCTACAGGTATTTTTCCTTGAACAAAAAATCATGACAGCAAAGTTGACAAGTAAAATCATAATAGTTTGAATAAAGATCTACTCCACCGGCGCATTTGAGTGATTGGATACAAAATTGCTGATATTGGCTTCTATTAATAATATGCATCTATCGTTTTCCGAAAATAAGTGTATATATGATGAGCTTTTATCTGCAGTTATAATTATTTATATGAAGCCAAGTTTGTTCGGTTCTGCTTGTTATTTTATCAAAAATGAATGAGTTTCTTAATTTACATACTTAAAATAACATGCTAATCACGGGTAGGTAGATCCCCATTTTAATTTTACTTACTTGGAGTTACTAGAGTGTTTGGCTAGTTCTAGTAGATTATTTAAGCCCAAAAATCTCCTGGCATATAAATACTCCGACCACATAAAAAAAGTGTATTTCCACCTAATGTAATCTAATCTAATAAAATAGGAAAATTTATCAATTTATACCATAAGAAAACGTGTTATATATAATGCCGACCCTTTTTGAAATAGTGCAGTATAGCTAGCACTGGCACGGTTTGAAAGCAAACTAGCACAAAACATTGTTTTATGACACGAAGACAGGTAAATACATGTTTTTGTTAAATTTAAACATGCAATTTTTTTTGTAAAATGCTCTAAATTGGTAAATTTTCCATATGCAATTTAATAGACCTATATTATACTGATTCAGATTATAAATGTCAATTATCCTAAGCCTCTCTAAACACTTTTCTATCGATGCGTTCACACTTCACAATACATTTGGCTGTTAAGAAATATTCCTTGCACTTCTAAAATAAAATACAAGTGCAGGCCTTGGTAAGAAAACTGTATAATACAATTGTAACTGGAAAAAAAATACATACCTTAGGAATACAGTCTGGATTAGGAAATCGATTATTTTGAGAATGAACCATATTGCGTTGTGTCATCAACTTGTTTGGCTATAGTGTTTGTACATGGGCGTGGTTTCGAAAACTTCTTTAATTGTAGAAATGTCAACGGAGAATCGATCAGCGTCCATAGGCCTACATTGAGGTGGTCGTACGAGCAGCCACTCAGGTTCTTTTTCCATTTAAAATTATGAGTTGGAAGAAGAAACAAATCCTGCTTACCTAGGTGTGACTGTTTATAAACATGCTGTGACAATTCATAAACATATTTTCTTAGTTCATATGTTTCGACAGTTTATATGTTCTCAGTTCATATGTTTTGAAATATATTTAATATGGTGCCTTTAGTTTTGAGTCTTCTGACAGTTTATATGTTCTAAAATGTATCATAAATATACAATGAATATCATAGGGTGAGTCGGGTGACAGTGGTCTTGGGTTCTTCTGGTGACATGAACTTGAAGTATAGTTTTGATATGCCTTCAGTTCAAGTGACATGAACTTGAAGTCTTTAGACATGCCTTCAGTTTAGAACTTCAGTTTTGACATATATCATAAATATATCGTGTATATTTACAAACTTTAGTTTTGATGGTTTATATTTTATAAACTTGCAGAGGGCCAGAGGCTACGGATTTTCTTTCAACTGTATGGCAACTGGACTGCTGCTCTATTTCAACTGTATGAATTGAAGCATGCCAACTATGTACTTTTATTTTGTATCACTGCTCTAATTCAACTGTCTATAACAATGAACTTTCAAAACTGTCTATTTATTCTTGTTTTGTATTCAAGTATTGAACTGTCCAAACTTGCTTTGAGTAATTATTTTGTGTATATGTGTTATAATTGCTGAACTGTAACAAATTATTGAATTGCCTGAGCTGTTTTGTAATTGCTAAACTATTTTATAATTGTTGAAGTGTAATCTGTAATGTATTGAAGTAAGCATTGCTTTGCTGTGACATTTACTGCTTTGGTTTTGAATAAAAGGCTTTAGGTATCAGATAATTTTTAACCATTAAAAGCGGTTAAAATTTCGGTTAACTATGGTTAACCGGTTGTTGGTTAACGGTTAAGGTTAAGCGGTTAACCGCTAAATATTTATGGTTAACTGCGGTTAGGAATTGGCGGTTCGGTCGGTATGAACTGACCAATTATATTTTCGGTTCGGTTAACCCACCCGTAGAATTTGGTCGGTTAAATCGGTTAATTAACCAAACGGATCGGTTAACCGACCGTGCCCACCCCTAGCTCTAACTGGAGCACATGGCTAGCTCGAACGCTCATGCATAAGGATGTGGTATAATAATGATACGAGTGACAGGCACTGTTGCTCATTAGAATATAGTAGATAGAAATGGTAAAGAGTGAACTTATACATGCATCGCCCTATTTTTGGGCAGTCTAGCATGAACCTGAGCACTGAGGAGCTTGAAGGTTCTCCAAGATGACACACTACAATAAGAGTTATATGCGGGCATGGCTCAAACCTCAGCGTTGAGGGGCTTGAAGGTTTTATAGGGTAACATGTTATAATAAGGAGCTATAGGTGGGCCCAACTTGAACCTAATTGTTGAGGGGCTTAAAGGTTCTCTAAGGCAACATACTGTAATAAGGACCTATACGAGAGCTCGGCTCGAACCTAAGCATTGAGGGGCTTAAAGGTTCTCTAGGATGACACACTGCAATAAGGAGCTACAAGCGGGCCCATCCCAAAACTAAGCACTAAGGGGCTTGAAGGTTCTCCAGGGTGACATGCTACAAGGAGCTATAGGTGAGTCTGGCTCGAACCTAAGTGCTGAGGGGCTTGAAGATTCTTCAAGATGATATGCTGCAATAAGGAGCTGGGCCTAGCTTATTTCTATGCAGGCGGACTATTGATGCTAGACTTCAGCATCACTTGGGGTAACAATTCTGATTTATACAATGATGTCCCATCATGAGGAAAGGTGGCATCATGGGCGAGGGGTATAAATAATTGCGGCAGCATACTAGATCGTCGATGTACCCAGCACAAAAGGGAGAGACGTCTAACCCAAACTCATAGGGCTGTGGGCAGTCCCCAAGCAAGTAATTGAATGCATGGTGATTTAATCTTATTGGATGGTCTAGCAGTCCCCGATAACAAAATGTATTCTCGGTAATCGACCCTCGTGGATAGTCGTTTGGACAGCAAGGGACTGACGGCTCGCGAAGCCTTGGGCGGCAAAGGTTGTGTAACGATCCGGAATTTTACTACACTACACCAAATAAGTGATTTTGCAACATTTTATGTCTGTCAATTGCTCACACTTATAAATGTCATAGACCGCTAACAGTAAAAAAGTGTTAGGATACCTAAAAAGTGTTAGTAAAAATAAATAGTCTTCTGCATTAATTTTGCCAACGCATATAAGTGTTGCAACAATCAGTAAAATTGTAAATAATTTAATAACAAAAGGAGTCTTTTGTAATTTGTAAGTATGATCCCTTTTCCCACGCTTGCCCATTCCTAAACAGATTTTGGCCACCTAAAATTTAATTTAGGGTTTGCACTTCCTCGCAGAAAAACCAACGTCCTTCTTCTCCCTCAATCGCACTGAATTAAATCTAGGCCCAGAAATTATTTCAGCCACTGCCAAGCCTATTGTCTTTCCACTATGTTTTAGAATCCTCCTTCTCCCTCAATTGCAAACCCAATACCTATTTAAAAAATATCGAGCAGAGGCGACCAAGAAGAGAGAGACGCGGTCGCAAGTTGCTTTACTCCGGTGGCACCATTGGCATCCAAGGAGGAGGAGAGCGATGCGTGCGCTTGCGATCTAGAGACATCGGCATCAAAAATTCTTACAGAATAGGGACGGTGGAAGATGAATCAGGGCTGATGATGGCTGCTGTAAGAAGGTAACAACTTAATTAGAAGACGAAAATTATTTGTGATTTGTAGTTTGAATGCGTGATGTTGTATGCAAATTCCTAAAAAATTTCTGTTTCCAACTCGATGTACTATATATATGATTTCTCAATTTTTAAAATAGGATAGGTTTTTGTTGGGCGTGTTCTCACCCAGAAGACCTCGAGACCAAAAAGCAAGATGCATCCACCCAGGATTACCTAAAAGTCATTCGGCATTGACATTCTCCAGGGCCCATTCGGCAGAACTTCATTCGGTTCCCATGCCCAATAAAAACCCATCCGGCATTCTCATCCAGCCACATCCGGATCCAAACCCAGAGCGATCCAATTCGGCACCGGACCAATACCACACTTCACCGGACGAAGCTCAACCGGACCAGCTCCATACTTCACCGGACGAAGCCCAACCGGACCAGCTCCCCACTTCACCGGACGAAGCCCAACCGGACCAACTCCATACTTCACCGGACGAAGCCCAACCGGACCAACCCCATACTTCACCGAACCAAGAGAATGCCGAACCAGACTGCCAGGCCAGATCACTTCAGCCCAGGCCCACCAGCAGCTGTATACATCCAAGACCCCTGCCCCCAACCTCACTCTATAAATAGAGAGGCAGGGGTACAACAATGGGGGACAAGTTTGAGAGCTCAAGCACGGAAGGAACTTTCAAACAACTTTCTTTTACTTGTATCAAAGCTTTGTACTTGTAATCACAACAAAAGAAGAGAAATAACATATAAAGTGGACGTAGGCACATTCTGGCTGAACCACTATAAATCTGCGTGTCTTTTTACAGTTTAGCCCATGTTTTTCATATATTTGCATAAACCTCCAAAATCACTAAGAACAACATAAGATCTACTAAATCATACAACTTTGAGGTGTTTGTCCATTTTTTGTGCAAACATTTTTGGTGCTTTCACTGAGAACTAGAAGCTCGAAGCTTCAGCTTCATCCGCTTAACAAGTTTTCCTAACAACCATCGTCCGCCACTTGGAAAACATGCCTCCCAAACAGAGAAAAGATGTTAACAAAGGAAAAAACATCGCATCCAGCAGCCTTCCTGATCCAGCTGCCGCGAATCAAGTGAATCGTCCTCCTCCAGCAACGGCAACAAATGAAGGACAGGCTAACCCAGCCACTCCTGCCACAGAACAGCCTGCAGCAATTACTAGAGCAGATTTGGACAGAGTTGTTGTTGAAGTAACTAACCGCTTCACGTCCCAGCAGGAAGCCTTGGTGGACCATCTCATGTCACGCTTGAGGGACGCTGAAGAATCCAACCGCAACACTGAATCATGGGGCGAGTCCCAATCTGGAGGATCTCAGAGACAGCAAAGATCTTCCTTCTTCGAAGGAGCTAACGGCAGGAGTAGCCGTGGTAGGAGCCGAGACCGAGCTCAGCCCGAAGTTAGGCCTGAGGAAACGTTTGGTGCCGAACCCAACGGGGAAGGTACCGGGCGGAGGTCAACTGCAGCTGAGCCTGTCATGCTGCCTAACCACAGAAACACCAGTGAACGGGGCCGAGCTAGAGTTCAGCCCGAAGTTGGACCCGAGGAAGTGCTTAGATCAGAACCCAACAGGGGAAGATCAAGGCAAGGGCCAACTGTAGCTGATCCAAGCATGCTCCCAGAAGATCAAAGGCAGCCACTGGAAAATATGAGGAATGATAGACGATACCATCCCTACAGGTTGTCTGGTCGGAATCAACCCCACAGAACGGAACCAAACTCATTTCTGTCCGCTCCAAATTCTGATGAAAGGATGGCACGCCTATTCAGAGAGTGTGTCC
This sequence comes from Allium fistulosum, assembly GCA_030737815.1. Lineage (NCBI taxonomy): Eukaryota > Viridiplantae > Streptophyta > Magnoliopsida > Asparagales > Amaryllidaceae > Allium > Allium fistulosum. The sequence goes on along the minus strand of CM060903.1, from coordinate 1,443,069,107 downwards.
AACGGGAGCAAAGAGATCGAGGGATAGGCGCTAGGGTAACCAGCCCTTTCGCCCGCAATATCGAAATTGCTATCACCCCCCGAGAATGGAAGATGCCAACAATGGAACCCTACAAAGGAACCTCCGATCCCGTTGTACACTTACAGAGGTACACGCAGCATATGCTCATGAGTGGAGCAACAGAGGGAGTGCTGTGCAAATGCTTCCCGCTCTTCTTAGCAGATCTTGCTACCTCCTGGTTCTGTCATCTACCCCAAGGATCCATCAGCTCATGGGAAATGTTGAAAGAAAAATTCATCAGTCAGTTCCGCATTCATGTGGAGCAACCTAAGGACGCTTATTCCTTATCCAGCGTCAAACAGAAACCTGGAGAAAAGCTGCAGCAATACCTAACCAGATTCAACGCCGCAGCAGCCGCAGTTCAAGATGCCGATGAGAAGCTTATCCTAATGGCCCTCTGCAGTGGGGTGCATCCGGACACTAAATTTGCTAGGAGATTGACAAAAGAAAAACCAGCTACTTTACCCGATTTCTTCCATGAAGCCGGGAAATACATGAGGCTTGAGGATGCCGCCATTGAGGGGCAGTCAGGACAGCAAAGTAAGACGACCCATGGCAACGCCCCTGCTGTGGCAAGGGACGTTCGAAGAAATGATTCCAGAGACAATGCTGGGGGCAAGAAAGTAGAGAAACGCCTATATCGGCCAGGACCAAGATTCGACTCTTACACCCCTTTGAACGAGACCGTCGAAAACATCTTCCTTGCCACCCAAGGCGAAGTTAGATACAAACGCCCACCATACAAGAAGGAATCAGATAGCGCACAGAAATCTGGAAAATTCTGCCGCTTCCACGAATCCCACGGACATGATACCAACGAATGCCATCATCTCCGAGATCTGATTGAGGAACACATCAGAAGAAAGAAACTGGAGCGCTATGTAAAAAGTCAAGACAGGACTCCAGCTCCTGCCAATGAAAACCCAAGGCTACCCTTACCAGGGACCGGCAGAGGCGACCGCAACGCTAGCAGCTCTAGTCAAGAGAAGATAGTGGTCCATACCATCTCAGGAGGTCCACACATCGCAGACAGAAGTTGGAAAGAGATGGAAAGATATGGGAAGTCGCTCAGAGACAATAGAGACTGTGTCAATACGGTTATAGAAGAGCGCCACCCAAAGCGGAAAGAAAGTGATGACATCACATTCAGTAAACGCGACCTAGAAGGAAGACAGTACCCTCACATGGATCCCATGGTTATCTCTGCCCGACTCGGTCCCGCCGAAGTTTACCGAATCCTGGTAGACACTGGAAGCTCTGTAAATATCCTGTTCAAACACGCATTCGACAAAATGAGGTTGTCAATGAAGGACGTATCTCCCTGCGATAAACCGCTACACGGTTTCACTGGAGATGCGAAAATGCCCATCGGGCAGCTGGACCTCTTCGTTGAAATTGGAAGCCATCCCCGCTCCGTTGTAAGGAAACAGACGTTTGTGCTGATAGAAAACCATTCGGCCTACAACGCCTTCCTAGGAAGACCAGCCCTATCTGACTTCCAGATTGTCCTAGCCCCGTGGTGCCTGAAAATGAAATTTCCAACAGACAATGGGGTAGGGGAAGTGGAAGGAGACCAAGATATTGCACGAGACTGCTATGTAACCGAACTTCGCAACAACCTCAGGAGAGATAAAGGGAAAGGTGTAGAGATTGCCCTCTGCACAAAAAGCCTTGAAGCATAGCAACTAATGAAAGCCCCTCCTCTTCGATACACCAGCGACCCTTTCAATGAATTAGACCCTAGGGACAAAGAGGAGGAGGCCACCGCCGAGCCTGCAGAGGCTATGGAGTTTATATCTGTAGACAAGCATGACTCAAGTAGGCTACTGAAAATTGGGTCGCAGCTGAAAACTGAATTGAAGGAACAACTCGTTGATTTTCTCCGCCACAACTTGGATGTATTCGCTTGGTCACACGCTGACATGACCGGAATCTCCCCCGACATAGCGTGCCACGCACTAAACATTGATCCTACCAAGGCGCCTGTAAAACAAAAAAAGAGAAGTATGGGGGCAGAGCGATCAGCAGCCCTCGATGAAGAAGTAAAGAATCTACTCGCCAATGACTTCATACGAGAAGCTATTTACCCAGAATGGATCGCCAACCCGGTACTAGTAAAGAAGGCTAATGGGAAGTGGCGGACCTGCATTGACTTCTCCAACCTAAATGACGCCTGCCCAAAGGATTGCTTCCCGCTTCCCAGAATCGACCAACTTGTAGACAGCACAGCCGGGCACGAACTCCTGTCTTTTATGGATGCATACTCAGGATATAACCAAATTCCTATGCATGCTCCCGACCAAGACCACACTAGTTTCATCACCGACCGGGGTTTGTACTGCTACAAAGTGATGCCCTTCGGACTTAAAAATGCAGGAGCCACCTACCAGCGCCTCGTCAACAAGATGTTCGCAGGGCTAATAGGACGAACAATGGAAGTATATGTAGACGACATGCTGGTAAAATCACGGAAAGCCAAAGATCACGTAAGCCACTTGGGCGAAATGTTCCAGGTACTTCGACAGTATGGAATGAAGTTGAATCCACTAAAGTGCTCCTTCGGAGTGTCATCAGGAAAATTCTTAGGATTCATCGTCCATGCCCGAGGGATAGAAGCAAACCCTGAACAAGTCCGAGCATTAAGAGACATCAAGATACCTTCCACCCGAAAGGAAATGCAAAGCCTAAATGGAAAAGTGGCTGCCCTAAGCCGATTCATCTCCAAAGCAACGGACAAGTGCATCCCCTTTTTCGAAGCTCTAAAGAAAGATAAAGGAAAGTTCGAATGGACGGACGAATGCTTGACCGCTTTCCTTAACCTAATCGAACACCTCCAGAAACCACCGGTACTCTCGACCCCAAGCGAAGGCGAAGAATTATACCTATACCTTGCTGTGTCATCTCACGCTCTAAGCGCTGCCTTGGTAAGGGAAGATAACCGCACGCAACGACCAGTTTACTTCGTCAGTAAAAGGTTTACTGGGGCAGAAGTCAGATATCCTAAGCTTGAAAAGTTAGCATACTGTTTACTAATCACTTCACGAAAGCTACGTCATTACTTCCAATCCCATTCCATCAAGGTTCTAACCGATCAACCACTAAGGCAGGTACTCCATCGTCCCGACACTTCCGGGCGACTACTTAAATGGTGTATTGAGTTGAGTCAATATGATATCACCTATCACCCTCGCACCGCCATCAAGGGACAAGCCATGGCTGATTTCATTGCAGAATTCACTACCAACGAGGATAAGGAGCACCTGGAAATAACAGAAGATATCAAGTGGAATCTCTTTGTGGACGGTGCATCTAACGAACAAGGCTCGGGGGCAGGTGTGGTAATCATCACTCCCAGGGGAAATAAACTGCACTATGCTATAAGGTTGGAGTTCACTGCCACCAACAACGATGCAGAATACGAAGCAGTAATAGCCGGATTGGAAATTGCTATCGAGATCGGAGCCAATTCTTTGTGTCTTCACAGCGATTCTCAACTTATTGTTAATCAAATACTAGGGGAATTCCAAGATCGAGAAGAACGACTCATAGCATATCTAAAGAAGACCAAGTTACTTCTCAGCCGATTAGACCACTACTTAGTCAAACACATCCCTCGGGAAGAGAACCAAGAGGCCGACGAATTGGCAAAGCAAGCAAGTATGAGAGACGTCGCCATCTTCGGGGCAGTAACTGTCTCAAAGCAAATGATCCCAAGTTTTGAGCAAGTGAATCTGATAGCTGCAACCGAAGAAGCAACTTGGATGACTCCCATCCGAGACTACCTACGAAATGGCACACTACCCGACAGGCGTAACGAAGTCAAGAAAATCTTAAGGAAAGCGTCCCGCTACACAATGCAAGGAGACATCCTCTATCGGCGCGGGTTCTCTAACCCATTATTAAGGTGTGTCGCCGGAAGGGAAGCCAAGGAAATCTTATCCAACATTCATCAAGGAAGCTGCGGAGATCACACCGGAGGGCAAACGTTAGCAAAAAAGATACTCCGATACGGATATTTCTGGCCCACCTTAAGCAAGGACGCCTTAGATTTCGTCAAGAAGTGTGACAGATGCCAAAAGTTTGCTAAGATCCCTCGGCTACCAACAACCGAGATTACCCAGATGACCAGCCCTTGGCCCTTTGCAGTATGGGGAATTGACTTAATCGGTGAACTGCCAATGGGTCGAGGCGGCGCCAAATATGCTATAGTAGCAGTCGACTATTTCACCAAATGGGTGGAAGCAGAACCTCTAAATAAAGTATCTTCAGCGAAAGTTATCAACTTCTTAATCAAAAATGTTCTGTGCAGGTACGGAGTCCCACTAAAAATCATATCAGACAATGGACTTCAGTTTGACAGCGAGGAATTCGCCAACTGGTGCCAAGAACACGGAATTCACAAAAGCTTCTCATCCGTAGCATATCCCCAAGCAAACGGACAAGTCGAAGCAGTCAACAAAATTCTGAAAACTCTGATCAAAAAGAAGCTCGAAAAGTCAAAGGGCGCTTGGGTGGATGAACTCCCTACGGCACTATGGGCCTACCGCACATCTTTCAGAACATCAACAGGGCACACTCCTTTCTCTTTGGCCTACGGATCGGAGGCTATGCTCCCAGTTGAAACCATTGTGCCTTCCCACCGGAGGATCCACTATAACCCAGAAGAAAACGAAGAGCTCCTCAACATGTCTTTGGATCTAGTCGAGGAGAGAAGGAATGATGCAGTCCTAAAAACAGCAGCCCACAAGCAAAAGGTGGCAGCACAATACAACTCCAAAGTCAAGCATCGTACCTTACGAGAAGGGGATCTTGTCCTCAAGCGAATCTTCCCTCGCCCCGGAGCACTAGACCCAATCTGGGATGGACCATATGTAATTCATAAAGATCTCCACAACGGAGCCTATATTTTGTCAACAGTGGACGGAGAGGTGTTCCAGAGGGCATGGAACATCCAACACCTCCGTCGATACTTTTCTTAACTTGTATTGCCCATATGAAGTGAATTAACAAAGAGAATCAGTGGACGTAGGCATTTTTTCATGCCGAACCACTTTAAAAAAGCCTTGTCTCTTTTTTAACTTGTTCCTTTGTATCTTGGCTGCTTGTTAACTTTATCCTTTTCTGTTGAACAAAATCCTGAGCATATAGCATTTCTATTCAAAGCACTCCACAATGCAACTTCACGTGGACAAGCCCCAACAGGTACTATGCGAATCTATGCCCTCGCCAATGAGACACTTTTGCTCCAGCATCCCTCTGCTGCGGGTTAACTCATTGCTCGCGACGGCCCTTAAAGCCAACTGTAATGAGCCGATTATAAGCCACCGAGAAGGCCGACTATAGCCGAGGCAGCTCATTACGGCGTTAGGCTCGCCGGCGACTGTGAACCGATTATAAGCCCCAACATAAGGTGTGGCCAGCCAGGGGCAGTTCACAGTTGACGATCGGCGCCCACGCTAGCCGGCCACAGTAAGTCGAATAATACCCATGAGTACGGGCCATAATGGCCCGGGTAGTTACTGTGCGCGATCTCGGCTCCGGTGTGTCTTAAGTGCGGCTGTGGTAAAAAAGAATTAACTCCCCGCGGAGGCGTAAGATGGGTGACAAATGTCTCCAAGACCCACAGCTAGGGAAAGTGACTACCAAACCCGTTTGCCACGAACTTAAGCACATCGAAGGCCTTCCGTGACTGGAAGTTTTACTATTTCACATATTTCAATTTTACTTAAAAAACTTTCCTCCTATCCTCTATAACAAACCATAAAAGTACAGGATGCAGGGTTAGAGATACCCGCCAATGGATGCAGAGATTCACAATCAGATGGCAGGGAAGTCAAGTGCTTTCCATGCTTGGTCATACAAGATATTCGAAACTGCCATTTACAAATAGAACATGAAAGGCGGTATTTTCTTCCTTTATGTACAAATGCATGACTATAATCTAATTTTTTCACACCACACGCTAACATTGCAAGTCATGAGATTATGATTTAAAACCAGAATCTGACATCAAACACAATTTAATTACAAGAATATACATAGCTACATTTCCCATACGATATGTCGAAATAGCAACAAATATTCAAGAAACGACAAAATCAACTTGAGCTAAAAAATTACACGTCAAGAATAATGTTATTACAAGTAGCAAGAATTACAACTTAGAAGTTACTCTACTGTCTTAAGACTAACAAATACAACAATGCCAAGCCTACAAAAAGAATTTTTCAGGTTCAGTCATGGAGCTGGTTGCGTCGAAGTCTTGTCCTTATTCTTTTGCCCGCCTGTCCGGTCATAAAAAGGATTCATTAGTGATAAGTAACCAAGTTAACAGAAAGACTAGAAAGGAAGACTTACCAGTACTAGCTTCTTGACCATCCTGGTCGTCATCCTCTACCTGCACACCCGCCTCTTCAGCAGCAAGCAGCCGCATACCCTCCTTTACCGCCACTTTCTCCTCCTTGGTGAACTGGGCAGTGACCACATCCATACTGAAGACCGTTCCACCCTCGTTATCTGCATCAGCCTTAGCCTCCTCCAAAGCCCGAAGATATGTCTTGGCCATGACTCTGGGATAATCATCCATCCAAGAGAGGTTACCCTGCTTCCAAGTCCGGAAATACATGTCCTGGAGCATGTCATCCATCATTCCTTCGTTCTCCTCAAACTCCCTCATCCGGGCATCGGAGGCCGACAACCTTTCCACGGCAGCATCTCTCTCCAGTCTGTATCTCGAGCAATCAGCTTGAAGGGACCTCCGCATCGCCTCCATCTCTTCCCTCAACTTAGCTTGAGCAAGCTCTGCAGCCTCAAGCTTCTCGGACAATTCCTCCACCTGCTCGAGATCCGCTCTCCGAACCTCATCCACCGTGGTAATAGCCATGTCAATCCGCTCTTTGCAAGCAGCTTCCATTTTCCGCAATTCGGCCCGACTGGCCTCTTCCATGGTTCTCCTCAATCGCCCAGTAGCAGCCTCATGCTGAGAAATCTGGATAGCCTGATCCGCAAGCTGCTTGGCCTGATCCGAGACCACCAATCGAAGTCGGATATTGGCGCTCCCTATCTCCTCTCCGGCCTTAACCAGCCGAGCGTGATGCCCCATCAGCTTCTTGGCCTCCTCTGCCACCCGATCAATATTAGCTTTGGCCTCGTCTCCCATAGTGACTATACGAGTGGTGAGTAGATCGAGGTCTAAGGACTTGGCTTCGTCAAGTACTCGTACCATGGGGTTACGGGGGAGAAGGTGTTCACCAGTAACTTCGTCAAAAGTAATATCCTGAGAACCTGGATCCAGATCAGGATGACCCGCGAAGGGATTACGGGCCAAGTCGGGACGGTCGATATGAATAACAGAAGGGTTTCCGGACGGGTGTGGAGAGGGTACAAACTCGCTACCCTCCTCAGTAAGGTCATGAATAGGCTGAGCCGGAGGCTGAGGACCGAGCGAAGTTGCGGATAAAGGATGACTCCTCTTCCTCTGCTGAATACCCTCTTCGATGACCCCAAGAAGAGGACGGTACCCGACTACATCCCCGAAGCGTTGGGCTGAGGGCTTCGGCTTAGCAGAAATTTTGGAAAGTTTATATTGCTCGAGCCTGTGTCGAAGGTCTGAAGCTTTGGGCGTCTTTCCTGCTCCTGATATAAAGAACAAATGTCATAATCTTACATTACTATATGATTCAAGAAACGCGGTAGGTTACAAGTTAGAAAAGGAAAAGAAACACAGCTGTGGTTGTACAAACCCTGGGGAGGAGTGGCATACTGCAATAAGTCCTGGATTTCATTCCAGGACGGGAGCGGGTCATAAAATATTCCTAAGTCCCTATCATTAGTGAAGCATGCAGGGGTCAAGAGTTCACCTTGAGTCGTCAGAGCCACCTTGGCCGGAATAGTCGGAGAAGACTCACTTGCACCAGTCCTGGTTTTGTCCGCCTCCCCGGTCTTCTCTACCAAAGCCGGATCATCACCCAACCCCTCAAAAGCTTGACGGAGAGCATCATCCGTCCACTCTTGCATCTCGCCTACTTGCCCAGAAGACAGAGCCCTGGAACCATCACCACCCTGTCCATCGCCACCCTCGTCACCAAGACGCTCAACGTCACTTCCGCCCTCCGCCTCACCTCTTTCCTCCTCCGCGTCTATCTCCCCCTGAGTAAGTGGACAATTGCTGGGAGAAGGACCGTCTGACCTCTTAAGTTTCTTACCTCCAACGGCTGGAGGTTTCGTGAATGGTTTTCTCTTTCCACCCTCTGCCGCAACGCCTCCCTTGGCCTGAGCAGCCGCCCTCTCTTCCGCCGTTTCCCTCAACTTAACTACAGACTGCTGCGGAAGGATCAAGTTATATTCTAGAAGGATCGCATTTCTAATCAAGTAAGCAGATGATCTGTATTTCCCAAGAATGCCTTCTATCTCCGCCGCCGTCTGAACCAGGCGGTCAGTCTCCACAACAGGAAAGCCACCTGTCGCTAGCAAAAATGAGAAAGTATGAGAAGAAGCATCACAATCAGGATAGAAATTATAAGTAAAAGCATCAACTTACATCCAGAGGTAAAGCGCCGGATAGAGACGGAGTCGTCCCTAACAAAGAACCACTCTTTCTTGAACATGCTGAATTTGGAATAAAGGTCCAGGACCGGCTTGAAGGTCACAGCAGATTCCAAGTTAATATATGGGGACCCCTTCTTGTAGCCCCTTAAATTGTACAAGTACCGGATCTCCCGGTTGGAGGGAGCGCGACCATACTTCCTCCGAAAAATAACGAAAAGGCTCACCAGTATGGCGTAAGAGTTGGGCTGAAGCTGAAATGGGGCCACCTTCAGGTACGTGAGGAAGCTGACTATCCAAGCATTGAGAGGCGGGATAGCACCACACATGCAATGGTACCTACTATAAGCAAAGTATCCTTCGGGAGGACTGTATGGCATGACTCCTGGACCCGGCAGCAGCATGAGGGCTCTATCAATCCCAAAGGAACGAGATATAACATCGAGTTGTTCCTCTTTGAGAAAGCTAGGAAAGCAGTCAGGCGGGGAATCCAGCAACTCCTGGGGACCATATCCATCCACTAATGACCTCGGGGCGGGCCCGTGACGCTCCGATCCTGATTGAGCTGGGGGCACGACCGAGGACTCTCCTTCACCCCCGGATCTCCTCTTATCTGAACGAGTTTCAACCTTTCGAGACATTTTTATCTGCAAACAGGGGAAAGGTATATCGTTAGAACATACAAGCAGCATAATCTGGAATTTCGCTTAAAAATTCGAAGTATAAAACACATGTTTACTCAGTCCAACAATTCAATAATCTCATTCGGTATAAAACGTTTATATGTCATTCGGTATCGGAGGACTAAGTCCATTCGGCATACAAACGCACGAACGCAAGATCATTCGGCATTCAGTGATACAATACGTAAACTCATTCGGCAGGACATTCACTCACGTAATTCGGCAAAGTAACTGATTCGGCGAAATGTTTGATTCGGCTACCAGATCTGATTCGGTTACCAGATGTGATTCGGCTACCACGTTTTGATTCGGCGAGGGTAAGAGTCTGATCCGGCAAAGACAAGTGTTTAGTACGGTAGGTAAGAAATAGCCAAGGCATATGGTCCTTACTTATAGACGAGAGGACAGGACCGGACCATCTGGATCGGTATCCAAGGGCCGAATGAAGGTATCGAACAAAGCACGCCATATTCGAAAATATGTCCCGCTTTGGGGGGCAAATGTTGGGCGTGTTCTCACCCAGAAGACCTCGAGACCAAAAAGCAAGATGCATCCACCCAGGATTACCTAAAAGTCATTCGGCATTGACATTCTCCAGGGCCCATTCGGCAGAACTTCATTCGGTTCCCATGCCCAATAGAAACCCATCCGGCATTCTCATCCAGCCACATCCGGATCCAAACCCAGAGCGATCCAATTCGGCACCGGACCAATACCACACTTCACCGGACGAAGCTCAACCGGACCAACTCCATACTTCACCGGACGAAGCCCAACCGGACCAGCTCCCCACTTCACCGGACGAAGCCCAACCGGACCAACTCCATACTTCACCGGACGAAGCCCAACCGGACCAACCCCATACTTCACCGAACCAAGAGAATGCCGAACCAGACTGCCAGGCCAGATCACTTCAGCCCAGGCCCACCAGCAGCTGTATACATCCAAGACCCCTGCCCCCAACCTCACTCTATAAATAGAGAGGCAGGGGTACAACAATGGGGGACAAGTTTGAGAGCTCAAGCACGGAAGGAACTTTCAAACAACTTTCTTTTACTTGTATCAAAGCTTTGTACTTGTAATCACAACAAAAGAAGAGAAATAACATATAAAGTGGACGTAGGCACATTCTGGCTGAACCACTATAAATCTGCGTGTCTTTTTACAGTTTAGCCCCTGTTTTTCATATATTTGCATAAACCTCCAAAATCACTAAGAACAACATAAGATCTACTAAATCATACAACTTTGAGGTGTTTGTCCATTTTTTGTGCAAACAGTTTTCATTTTAGAAACTGATGTACAAAAGATTCACACCAATGGTGCATAAATCTATGCAATATTAATCAAAATTGTATCTAATCTGCTAGCTACTGCATGCTAAATATGTACGATTGTCATATAAATTAGCGCAGTTCAGTTTTCAACAATTTAAGCATAGTTTCCAACTATTTGACACTTCGAGGAGGAGTTTCTTATACCACATACTGTAAAAGAAAAGGCGGTGTGTTAAAAATCCAATGTATTCTGCGTACTGAGCAAGGATACTATCCTATTTGAAGTCAACTTCCAAAGCCATTAGATAATAATCAAAAGAGTTTATAGTGTTCTATGACTATACGTGTATGGATAAATATGTTTGAAAAGATAATGTGAAGTCCTATAAGTAGCTGGCTAATTAAATCCTTGTGTTGCAATTTAGGTTATAAATTTCAAATCCAATTTGGAGAGTGGTTGATTTACTTTCCTTGTCACTAACTTCTAATTCTAGGAATTTCCTAGTGGAGTCTGACAGTACTTTCTTACAAATGATATTATCAAAATTATTAACCATCTATGTTGCATTATACAGCTCTGAAAAATAGGAAATTGTCATTGCTTGGATAATAGCTGAAACCGTAGCAGGTTGACTAGATTCACTTAATATCCCATTCAGAGGTTGACCAGATTCATTTAATACCCCATTTAGAGCTTTTCTATTTCTACTGCTTGACATTTTCGAATAAAATTTATTTGTGCATTGATCCCCATCTTTCAACCAGTTAATTTTAAATTTTTGTTTGTCTTCCGTTGATATAATCTATTATTATTTTCTCTTAATTGATTAATAATCTCATTTAAAGACACTCTACCTTTATTCCATTGCTTGAGTGAAAATTTGACTTTTCAGCTTTTGTAATAATTTAAATAGTTGATTACCTGCATTATCAACTGATTAAGCACTTGCCACTACTTCTTCATAACCAGAAATATTATGCTACATGTTGTTAAATTTAAACGGAATATTTTTCAGGTTAGAAGCACCACTATGTAATTGTATTAGCATAGGACAATGGTCATTTCTGGAGTGTGGTAAGATATTGGCACCGGTATTAGGAAAAAAAGATTGGAACAAAAAATTGGTAAATATCCTGTCAAGCTTATTGTGTGTAGAAATTGTTTTACCTCCTCTCCAAGTAAACTTGTTAAACACTCCCTGCAATTCCAAAAGGTTTGTATCATCGGCTCCTTATAAGGTTTTCTTTATAATCCTGTTTTCCCGAATAAAAGCTTTGTAAATCATATGGCGATTTTAATTTCCTGAATCATAGGAGGGAAGACTAGCAACTCATTTTGGCCATAATATGAGTATCCTAAATAGAAGCCCGGAAAATTGTTTGGAAATAATAATAGAACAGAAAATTATTCAGATAATAATTGAAGATCAGACAACATTTCTGATAATAATAGAAGATCGGAAAATGTATCTGATAATGATAAGAAAACATCAAAAACTCCTTCTGACGGTAAGGGTAGAAGACCAAAAAATCCATCTAGCAATAAGAATAGAAGACTAGAAAATCCAACTGGCAATATAATACCAGAAAATCCATCTTGCAATAAAAGACCGGAAAATCCATCTAGCAATAGTAAAAGACCAAAAAATCCATCTGGCAATAATAGATCATAAATTCCATCGAGTAATAAGAATAGAAAACCAAAAAATCCATCTGGCAATAATAGAAGATCAGAAATTTATCGGATAATTGGAGATTGTTTTATCTTCACTTTAAAGCATAATAGCTTATGTTTGATCGACCTTCCTCTAGAAGATTGCTTTTTCTTTGGAGCACTAATAACTCATTTTTGATTGATCATCCTTTAAAAGATTGTTTTAATCCACTCTGTTGAACAGAGTGCGATTGACTCGATTGATTTCGTCCTGTGTTTGGTTAGCTATCTTAAGTTGAACCAAAGACTTGTCCAACCTCCCTCTATGAGGCGTATCAATTAGGCCTTATAAGCGGTACTGAAGGCTGATTCGGTGCTTTGTCCAGGACATTTTTCAGGTGGGACCAAAGGCTTACTCCATCCTCTCTCTAGGAGGTGCTTTAGTTAGGCCTTATAGGAGGTATTAAAGGCTGGTCAGTGCTTTGGCCAAGCAGTTTTCAGGTGGGACCAAAGGCTTACTTCATCCTCCGTCAGGAGGCGCCTTAAATAGGTCGTTTCCAGGCAAGAATATGGGCTTATTGCAGATCTTCCTATAGAAGATTGTGATAGACCTTCTTATAGAAGGTTGTGAGCGCTAATGGTTAATTTTTGTCAGATCTCTCTCTAGAAGATTGTAAAAGATCTTCCTTTTGAAGATTGTAAGCACTAATGGCTAACTTTTGACAAATCTTCCTCTAGAAGATTGTAACATATCTTCCTTTTGAAGATTGTAAGCTCTAATCGCTAATTTTTTGACAAATCTTCTTCTAGAAGATTGTAGTGATCTTAGTTTGGATCAAACCTCTTATTGTCGTCTTGAGTGACGGTTTAGATTTTTTATTTTTAGGAGATTCTTACTCCTTTCTATAATTGGTCCAGTAGATATTTTTGTTTTCACTTCTTTATTCACCCATTGTTGGGAAATATGATCGCAAATGTTCGACATTCCATGTTCTCGAAATTATGTTGCTATCAAGTCGACATAGTCTATAGGTCCCAGTTAGGATTACTTCATATATGATTAGGGGTCCTTTCTAATTTGGCCCAAGTGATCTGTCCTCTAGATTCTTAGTATTTACCATGACTCTTCAAAGCACTAAATCTCTTTTTTGAAATGATCTCTCTCTTACTTTAGAGTTGCAATATATGGATATTCTTCATTGATATTTAGTCGTCTGTACGGCTGGTTCATCTCGTAACTTATTGATTAAGTCCAAGGATTCTTTCTTTAATTCCTGATCTGGATAAAATGCAAACGCAATCCGTCGAAGAGAAGGTACTTCAACCTCAATCAGGAGCATAGCTCTGCATCCATACATTAAAGAATATGGGGTATGTCCTGTTGTGGTTCTAATGGAAGTTTTATATACCTAAAGTACAAAAGGCAGTTCTTCTACCCAATTTCCTTTAGCCTTGTATAATCATTTCTTGAGAATGGTCTTAACAGTCTTATTAGCAGCTTCAATGGATCCATTCACTTTGGGGTGTGCTACGGATAAAAGCTCTTGATGATTCCATTTCTATTACAGAATTATGTAAATTCTTTGCTCTCAAATTGAGTTGCATTATCAGATATTATCTTATGTGGAATTCCAAATCTGGTAACGATATTTTTGCTTACAAACTTGAGAACTTTTCTTGACATGATATTTGAAAGCGGTTCTGCTTCTACCCATTTTTCGAAATAATCAGTAGGCACCACAGCATATTTAACTCCTCCTTTGAATATAGGTAGTGGTCCGATTAGGTCAATTCCATATACATCTAAAGGCCATGGGTTTGAGATCGAAGTCAATTTGCTAGGTGGCAAATGTGAGATCTTAGAGAACTTTTGGCACTTTTCACATCTTTTCACATAATCGATGGCATGACTAGTCATCTGAGGCCAATAAAAGCCTTGTCACATAACCTTCTTGGCTAACTTTATACCGTTAGAATGGTCTCCACATAACCCTTCGTGGACTTCTCTTAGCAATTTCACTCTCATTTCCAGATCAACACATCTTAAGTAAGAGATTGAATATCCTTTCTTATAGAGTTTTTCATTTATTATGACAAAAGTTGGAGCTTGATGTTTTATTCTTCTTGCCTCTTTTTTCTCTATCAGCAATTTTCCATTTATCAGGTATTCAACAATAGGCGTCATCCACTTGTTCTTATACTGGTCATTCATCTCTGGATGAGAAAATTTATCTTGGAAGGTTTTGCTTCTTTTTTCTGACTCCTCTTCCACATGCGTTAAGGCTTGAGATCTAGTCAATACCATGGATTCATTTCTTGATTCAAGTACCTTCTCTTATATAATGGGGTTTGGTTGGTAGCCTACCGGTACAATTCATGTTTCTGTTGCTCCTCGTGAGCTAGCTAAATTAGCCAAAGAATCGACTTGAGAATTCTTTCCTCTTGGTACTTGGTGTATGGAGAAATCTTCAAATTGGGTTAACAGTTTTAACACTTTTTTGACATATAGGACCAACTTGGCATCCTTTGTCTGATATGTTTGATTCAACTGATTTACCACTAGTTGAGAATCACTAAAAATTTCATAACTGTAAGGCCAAGGTGGGTCCTGCCACCATTAATTCATATTCTTCTACATTATTAGTGGCTAGAAATCCCAAATTCATTGCATAGTGTAAACGATGTCCATCGTAGATAATAATCACATATCCTACTACGGTACCTTATTCGTTTGAAGCTCCATCCATGAAAATTTTCCATTTAGGCTTTGGATCCTTCTCCTTTTTTTATTGTTCTTTAATGAACCCTATACATTCATTAACAAAATCAGCTAGGGCATGTCCTTTGATTGCCACTCGAGGTAGAAATTCATTATCATATTGGCTGAGTTCTACTCCCCATTATACTAGTCTTTCTGAAGGTTCAGGTTTGCTAAAAACTTGCTTGAGTGAGAAGTTGGTGAAGACCTTGATCGTATGTGCTTGAGAGTAGGCTATTAGTTTTCATGTAGTGAGCATCAAGGGGTATGCTAATTTCTCTATAACAGGATAACTAATTTTTACATTTTTGAGCCTCTTTCTTATATAATATGCTAGAAGTTGAGCTCCATTGTCTTCTCTTACCAGAACAAAACTAACGGTATGTTAAGAAACCTACCTCCATATAAAGGTAAAGATTCTCCCCACCCATGGGAGTGGACAAGATTGGCGGCCTCTCAAGATGGTATTTCAATTCCTTAAAGGCTTTCTAACAATCTTCCCTCACTCAAAGTTTTTCTTTTTCTTAATCACATCAAAGAATGTAATGCATTTGTCACTGGCTTTGGAGATAAATCTATTCAATGATGCTACCCTACCGTTTAAGCTCAATACATCTTTACTTGTCTTGGGTTCTACCATATCCTTAATAGCCTAAATTTGGTCCGAGTTAGCTTCGATTCCTTTAGCACTAACTATATATCAAAAGAACTTCCCAGGCTGAATTCCAAAAGAACATTTATGTCGGTTGAGCTTCATTCGATAATTTCGTAATACGCCAAACATTTCCTCAAAATCCTTCAGATGGTTGCTTTCCTCTTGAGATTCAACTAGCATATCGTCCACATATACCTCCATGTTTTAGCCAATCTTTTCTATGAACATTATGTTAACTAATCTTTGGTATGTTGCCCTGGCATTCTTCAACTTGGAAGGCATTACTTTGTAACAATATGTTCCCCGGTCTGTTATAAAACTAGTGTTTTCCTGATCTGGTTTGAACATTGGAATCTGGTTGTATTCTGAATAAGCATCCATGAAAAATAAAAGTTGGTGTCCACTTGTCGCATCAACTAATTGGTCTATTCTTGGAAGGAGTGCAGTCCTTCGGGCATGCCTTATTCAAATCAGTATAATCGACACACGTTCTCCACTTCCCATTATATTTTTTAACCAGTACTGGATTGGCTAACCATTTCAGATAGAGTACTTCTCTGATGAACCCTTTTTCGAGCAATCCCTTGATCTCTTCTTTCAAGGCATTAGATCGAACTTTATCAAATTATCTTTTCTTCTGCTGAATAGGTGTGATACTCGGGTCTATATTCAAAGCATGACACATAATGGTCAGATCTATTCCAACCATATCTGAATGGGTTCAGGCAAACACATCTTTTTTGGATTGCAGAAATTGAATTAGTTCTCCTCTAAGCTTGTTATCCAAATCTTTTCCAATTTTTATAGTCTTTGTTGGATCAACAGGATCTAAACATATCTCATTAAGGTCCTCTGTGAGCTTCATTTTTTTTGTTCACCTCTACAATCTAATTCAGTGATCTCCTCGCTTTCTATTTCATCTTCCACTAGGTTTGTTTCTTTTCTCTTCCTATTCTATTCAGAGAAATTGAATTTTCTTAATGCATGCTTAGTTTTCTCAATAGACTTAGTTTTTGCTTTGGATGGTTAGCTTGAAGAACCCTTATCCAAAGGCTTTCAATATCATCTTTAATTAACTCTTTTTTCCCCGAGTCATAGCAATAAAGATTGTCTCATTTATATTGCCAATGGGTGTTAAATTACATTTCACAAGAGCTAAATTGTTCTCCCCTTATGGTTCCCCAACCTCTTTTGGTTAAGAACTTCACCATCAAGCATTTTGGTAAAACAAAAGCATCAACTTCATCTAGAGCTCATCTTCTGAAGAAGACATTTAGTAGGAAGGTTGATACATGATGACAAAGAGAGTTTCAAAGGTCCTAGAGTGCGGTGGAATTACCATATGCACCAAAAGCTTTATCTGTCCGGGGGTTGTTCCTTTGTTGTTGAACCCAAAGATGGGCTCAAAGCTTGGCTCTAGCTTCTCCTTTGGAATTCCCATTTGATCAAATGCGTGCTTAAAGATTATATTGATAGCACTTCTAGTTTCGACAAGAATTTTGGTAACCACGGAGAGCCTAATTTGAGCGGTGACCATAATCGAATCGTTGTGGGGATGACGGACTGCTCTCATTTCTTGTAGGGTGATGGTCAAGTTGTGCATCTGAATTTGGTACATAGGGTTCTTAAGTGGTGGCTCTTCTTGAATAGAGAAAACCCCATCTGTTGCTTCTCTAATGTAGCAATTTCTAGCTCCTTTGCTACTTTCAGCTAAGTGTGGGCCACCAAGGATAACATCAATTCTATTAAGGGATGGAATGAAATTTGGTTGAATATCACCTTCTACCAAGTTTGCAGCATTATTTGGGAGTCTTCAATTGCTTTCATTAGAATGTGCAGTTTTCTGATCATTTTTTATAAACTCTTTCAAATGTCTTGAGTGGATCATGTTCTGTATTATTTGTACTAATACTCAGCACTCATCCGTTTTTTGCTCGTTTGCTTTATGATAAGCACAGTACTCTCCCCTTTTTTGGTTTAGGGTAATTCTTGATTTTGTAAGGGATTGGAAAGACACTGCTTTCTTTTGGTTTAGCGAAGATGTAAAATATTTGTTTATTTAAAGTAACATAGTTGGACTTTGGAATCTCCTCCCATCTTGATTTCTTATTACCAAATATTCCAATTTCTTTCTTCACCTAAGACTTTTTCTTGGCATGGAACATTTCACCCATGCAGATGAACTTGTAAGCTTGAAAATGAAAGGCCTGGAGATCTCTGCATTCATGAAGGTAAAGCTCTCACCAGAAGGGTGTCTACTCAGTCAGCCCTGAGCATACCACCATCAATTTTTCTTTATTGGTCATATCCTCTGCCTTTAGCACTTCAACATTAAACCTCTTGAGATAATCGCCCAATAACTCTCCTGGTTTTTTCTTGATATTAGCCAGTACGATGTAGTCAATTGTAGGGTCTTTGCAATCACAAAAGTGTTCCGAGAACTCGTAGCAAAATTATTTCCAAGAGTAGATAGTCTTTTCACGATAATGTCTATACCATTTGGCTGCTGCACCTTGGAAGGGAGTAGGGAAAAGTATGCAACGCACTGCTCTTAATGCGTTGTAAAGGTCCATCTGACTTTCGAATGCCATTAAATGATCAACGGGGTCAGAAGTTACATTGTATCTTAAGGACGGAATTTTGACATAGGATGGGATCTTGGTGGACATGATCTCGTTTTTGAAAGAAGCTTCTTGGTGGTTATTATTGGCCCTATCATCAAGAGTTCTTTTTCCTTTAAGAGTAAGCATGTATTTTGCCATTTTCTTGGCCATATCTCTTAGATAAGCTTCGATACTGTGGTAATTGCTTCTAATAGGTTAGTATCCTGCAAAGGATAAACTTCCAGATTGCTCCTTGGACCTATCCTCTAATCTTCCTTGGTAATTTACCTTGACTTTGTTATCCACCAATAATCTTGGAGAAAGCTCGGTTACTTTAGCTTGTTGGTGACTTTTTCTCTTTTGTGGAGTTATAACAAGTTTGTTTTTGCTTAAGCAAAGAAGAATTTGGATTTCTTCTCGGAGATACAACTTCAACCCCTTCAGTAAACTTGGAATTTTTGGAAGATTGCTATGCAAGGATCTTCTCCAACAAATCTTGCATCATTGCCACCTGATGTGTTAGATCTTTAATTTGAGCTTCGCTACTGGTAGGCTTTGTCAGTTCTGATGGCTGGCCAGGTTCTGTGCTTCCTAATTTGAAGTTAGGAACAACATTTTCTTCTAATGTTTTATCTTTATGACTT
Source organism: Allium fistulosum (assembly GCA_030737815.1). NCBI lineage: Eukaryota > Viridiplantae > Streptophyta > Magnoliopsida > Asparagales > Amaryllidaceae > Allium > Allium fistulosum. Next base: position 1,443,050,229 of record CM060903.1, on the reverse strand, counting down.
CTTCATTTGGAGAATTAACTCACCTTGATCTCCTCATTTTCCTGGAACAAAATAAACTTCATGAAATTATTTTAGGGAGAAAGCTATAGGGAGACGGAGGTTCAAGCCCTCCTTCTAGCGTCAAATTTGTTAGACCAAAAATTGGCATAACACCCATGATGCCAAGTATTATAAGTCAGAACTTGATTTCCAACACTTTCGATGACACGATTAGGCATGACTTAGTTGGTGTTGACCAAATGGTGCTAAAGAATCAACAACAAACTTAGTATTAAAGGCTAAGTACAAGATGATATTATCAAAAAATGATTCCATGATGCACATGGGCTTTTGGAACAAGGAATTTGAAAGCCCGTATAATCTTTTGGAATAAGATATTCGAAATCCAATATGTTCTTTTGGAATTAGGTATTCGAAAGCCCATGATACGCGATCAAAGAATAGGAAGAATAGGCCATAAATGTGCATAGTAGTCCATTAAGCATGTTAATGAATAGGCATGCGGTCTTTATGTTCATAGTCCAATGCCCATATGTAATAGGCAAGATGAAGACTATGTGTTAAACCAAAAATTGGTATAACACCAATAGTGCCATGAATGATAAATGAATCCTTGATTAGAGTATATTTGATAACACGACTAAGGATGGCTCGGTCGATATTGATCGAATCAAGAACAAATCTAACATTCGAGGCTAGGTACAAGATGATATCATTAGGAGATGGGCTATAATGACCACAGGTTTTATATGTCGCATTTTCAATGGTTCATATGTCATCTTGGAGCACAATATTCAAGATCTCTTAAGGTAATTTAGAACAAGATGTTTGAATGCCTATAAGATCACTTAGAATATAATATTCGAGAATCTATATGATCCTAAGGAATATGGCACTCCAAATGTCGTGTCATATATCCAAAAGAGAAAGAAGAGAAGTGATAAGTGTGTGAAGTATCCCATTAAGCTTATTAATGAACTAATTAAAAACTGCTTATGTTCACAGTCCAATGTCTATATGTAATAAGCAAGATATGAGATACGCATATAAACACTAGTTTAAATCGAAACTCATATGAATCCATGTAAAATAAAATCACAAATGCTTTTGGTCCAAAGAGCTTTATTATATGCATGTTCATGTCTAATAATGTTCAAAGTGCACAATCATGGTAATATATGTGTCCAAGTCCTTGTTCATGTAACTCGGGCATGATTACAATTAGATCAGAATTGTTCCCAATTCGATTTAGAGTTACAAGAGTTTAATTTATGAGTTGAGAAAAGAACGATTAATGTGCCCTCTCCATGACCTCTAGTTCCGTATTTATAGGGGTGGGTGCACGACATGATGCATGGCTTCAGCGCGCTTGGCTTCGATGACATCAATGTGGCATGGCGATGGGCTTTGTTAAACGATGGCATTCAACATGCCTTGGTAAGTAGCAGAACTTTGGCACCATCCTAAAAGTAACCGCCTTCGGCCTTAATAACCTTATGCATTGAAATGCTCTTAATTGGCCATTAATGACATCAACTGGAAGTGGCATTAAGCATTAGTGAAGAGTCACGTTGATAAAGAGTTGATAAAGAGCGATACAGCAATTTTCATGGATATTGATGACTCTCGGCATCAACATCGAACTTATTGATGTGCAGCATCCTCCAAAGATTGATGAAGCGCGTTGTAATTAAGATGCAGCACTGGTTATGAGTTGCGTCATCTTATGGAACTATCATTGGAGTAGTGTCATTCAACAAATAGCTTCGGTAATAATATCATACAAAACCAGTGCATAGCGGTCTTAGTAATATGCAGCATCATTTGACAAGGGTGTTGACATTGAGGAAAGACGATGTGGACGATAAGCGGCATCGTTATGGAACAGCATTTACTTTGATAGCCTTCATGGATATTAACAATGTTCATCATTAACGTCGCTTTAGAGGTTTACGGTGATATCTTCAAAGTGTGGTGCTAATGTTATGTGGCACTGATCCTATATGTCTTTAATAGAACACGACATTAAAGTAAGGCATCATGAATACAAGCGACATTGCTTTGATTCGTGGCATGCTGCTTATTGACAAGGTGCGGTATAGATGAAGCACGGTACGAATGGAGTGCGACGTAGTATGAGATGCGCATGGATGTTGCATGAAATGTGGTACCGTAGGCTTTCTATATTGACCTGTCTTCATTCTTTCGGCATTGGTTCATCGCCATTCCTTCAACATTGGCCCTAACGGCATTGATTTCTTTGTGACGCTTCACTTATGGTTTTACCTTCAGCATTGAAATTATATGGATAACTTTTGCCCCCTGTATAGAAGAAGCCTTTTACACATTAGCATTAAACCAAGAATTTCTTTGCTTTCTTGATTCCTTGTAAGATTTCCTTTCCAATCTCGTTTTCCTGTAGAACATAAAATGAATGATAACTTTCGTTATTAACTTTAAACTCAATTTCAATTTAAAGCAATCCACTTTTGGATTTGGTTAAGTTATAGATAGGCATATATTGTCTACATTATCTGTATGAGCAAAGATTATAAATTTGCTATAAGATATCAATAAATAACAATAAGTTTTCAAGCGGAAGCCTAGAAGATTATCTGGTAATATCATAGGAGGGGGAATTGGAAATTTTCTCTGGCAATATCATGAAATAAAGACCAAAAACACATCTGGCAATAGCGGAAGACTTAATAATAATAGAAGACCGAAAATCCTTATCTAGCAATAATTGCAGAAGACCAGAAATTCTTATCTGACAATAATAATAGAAGACCAGAAAGACTTATCTAACAATTATAAATGAAGACCAGAAACTCTCATCTGACAATAATAATAGAAGACCAGAAATTCTTATCTGGCAACAATAATATAAGACCAAAAATCCTTCTGATAATAAAAGAAGGCTAGAAATCTCATTTGGTAATAATAGAAGACTAGAAATTCTTATTTGGCAATAATAATAGAAGACCAGAAATCCTTCTGATAATAAAAGAAGGCCAGAAATTCCATTTGATAATAACAGAAGACCAGAAATCCTTATCTGGCAACAATTCTTTCTTTGTAGAGAAATTCTGCTTTCTTTACATTGAAGCACAATAGCTCATATTTTATAAATCTTCCTCTAGAAGATTGCTTGAGCTTTGTTTTGGCGTGCAAATGGCTCTTTTTTTGATCGAGTTCTTTTTGCCTCTCCTTGGGTATTGGACGTCTTAGTCTTTTTCTTTGCACCTTTCTTTGGGCTTCGGACGTCTTAGTCCTTTTCTTTGTGCCTCTCTTTAGGCTTTGGACATCTTAGTCCATTTCTTTGTCACCATCTTAGGTGACGATCTCAACTTGGATCGTACCCCTTATCACCTTCTTATGTGATGATTTAGGTCTGTCGTCTGATGCATTTAGTTACCTATCTTAAGCAGAACCAATGACAGTGCAACCTCCCTCTAGAAGGTATTTTGATGAGGCCCTTGATGATGGCCACTAAAGGCTAGTTTGGTGCTTTGGGCAGGTCATCTTAGACAGGACCAAAGGCTTACTCTGTTCTCCCTCTAGGAGGCGCTCTGACCAGACCACGTAGGCGGGGGCAGAAGGCTTACAGATGCTTTGGCCAGGCCTTTTCAACGGGACCAAAGGCTTACTCTGACCTCCCTCTAGGAGGTGCTTTGTCCAGGCCATCTTGGTGGGGGACAAAGTCTTTTGCCCCTTGCTACCATCTTAGGTAGTGGTTTAGACATTCCCTTCGATTTTAGGAGAATCTTACCCATCAACCATGCGGATATACTTATTCCAACTTCTTTATTCGTCCATTGTTGGAAATTATTATCCCAAATGTTATGCATTCCATATTCTTGTTATTACATTGACGTTAGGTCGGCATAGTCTATAGGCCCTAGTTGGGATCACTTTATGTAAGATTAGGGGTCCTTCTCAATTTGGACCGAGCGATCCATCTGCCGGATTTTTAGTATTTACCATAACCCTTCGAAGTACAAAATCTCCTTTTTGAAATGATTTTCCTCTTACTTTAGAATTGTAATACTTGGATATCCTTCGTTGATATTTCAGCTATCCGTGTAACTGCTTTATCTCTTAATTCATTGATTATGTCCAAAGACTCCTTTTTTAATTCTTGATTTGATTAAATGCATATGCAATCCTTTGATAAGAAGGTACTTCGACTTCAACAGGGAGCATGGCTTCACATCCATATGTTAGGGAATACGGAATGTGCCCTATTGCAGTTTTAGTAGGGGTTCTATATGCACATAATATAAGAGGTAGTTCTTCTGCCGAATTTCCTTTAGCCTTATCCAATCGTTTTTTTGAGAATGGTCTTAGTAGTTCTATTGGCAGCTTCCACGACTCCATTAGCCTTAGGGCTGTGTAGTTAATGCCCCGCTACTACCCCGCTATAACCCCGCTATATCTCATAGCGGACTTCTACCGCTACGATTTTTCCATATAGCCCCAAAATATATCCTTTCCGCTTTAATCCCCGCTATTTCCGCTATATCCCGTTATTCTCGCTATATTTTGCTATTTCCGCTATATCTTCTTTAATAAAATGAATTAAAAAATTGTATTTATACATTATAAAAATTATGAAATTAATTTATTTGATTTAATTTTTAATATATTTTCAGAAATGAAAATACTCTAATATTCTACTAAATTCAATTATGTTATATATAACAGTTTTACGTTTATTTAAAGTATATCCACACATGTTTTTTGTTTAAAATTATTTATGTATTAATTATAATTCAATTGAATGATAACTTTTCATTTAATTACCATTTATATATTTGTAAAAATATTAAGTACGAGTTTTATATGCTATTTTAGAGCCATCCTCTATATCCCGCTATATCCTCGTTATATCCCCGCTATGACTTTTTGCACCTCCACCGCTTCGAATCTGCTGAGCGCTTTAACTGCACAGCCTTAGGGTGAGCAACAGATGAAAAACTCTTAATGATTCCATTTTTATTGCAGAACCGAGTAAATTCTTCGCTTTCAAATTGAGTTGCATTATCGAATATTATTTTATATGGGATTCCAAACCTAGTAATGATATTCTTTATCATGAACTTGAGAACTTTTCCCGATGTGATATTTGGAAGCGGCTCTGCTTCTACCCATTTTGTGAAATAATCAATGGCTACTACCACATATTAGGCTCCTCCTTTGGATAAAGGTAGCGGTCCGATCAGGTCAATTCCCCATACATCGAAAGGTCATCGGCTCGAGATTGAAGTTAATTCATTTGGCAGCAAATATGGGATCTTAGAGAACTTTTGGCATTTTTCACATCTTTTCACATAATCGTTGGCATGGTTAGTCATTTTGGGGGCAACAAAAGCCCCGTCTCATATTCTTAGCTAACTTAAACCATTACAGTGGTCTCCAAAGAACCCTTCATGGGCTTCCCTTAGCAATTTTGCTCCTATTTTCGGATTAACACAGCTTAAGTAAGGAAGAGATTATCCCTTCTTATAGAGTATTCCATTTACCATAACGAAGGTTGGGGCTTGATGTTTCATTCTCCTTGCCTCTTTTTTATCTGCTGGCAACTTTCCTTTTTTATATACTCGACAATAGGTGTCATCCAACTATTCTCATATTCAGAATTAATTTCTGTATGAGAAGATTTTTCTTGAAGGACTTTAGTTTCATCCTCCTTTTCTTTGTGTACTAAATCTTAAGACTTGGTCAACACTAAGGACTCCCTTTCTAGATTGGGGCTTTTCTCCTCTATATTAGGATTTGATTGGTAGCCTAATGGTTCAATTCGGGTCTCTAGTGCTCCTCGCAAGCTGGCTAACTTAGCCAAAGAGTCGGCCTGGGAGTTCTTTCCTCTAGGCACTTGGTGTACTGAAAAATCTTCAAATTAGTTAAAATTTTCAATATCTTCTTGACGTATAAGATCAGCTTGGTGTCCTTTGTTTGATACTTTTGGTTTAGTTAATTTACAACTAATTGTGAATCGCTGAAGATCTCAATTCTAGGAATCTTAAACTGAAGGGCTAAGGTAAGCCCTGCTATCATTGACTCATATTCTACCACATTATTAGTAGCCGAGAAGCCCAATTTCATTGCATAATTAAACAGTGCCTATCGGAGGTAAAAACTACATACCCAGCTCCTTGCTCATTCAAGGCTCCATCTACAAATAATTGCCACCTAGGCTTTAGATTATTTTCCTTTTTTGATTTCTCTTTAATGAATCCTATACATATTGATAAAAGCAACTAAAGCTTATCCTTTAATTACTACTCGAGGTAAAAACTTGGTATCATATTGGCTGGCCTCTATCCCCCATTTTACTACCCTTCCTAAAGCTTTGGGCTTACTGAAGACTTGTTCGAGCAGAAAGTTGGTCAGTTGCTTAATTGAATGTGCCTAAAAATAGGCTCTTTACTTTCGTGCTGTGAGCATTAGGTAGTATGCTAGTTTTTCAATGACTGGATATCCAGTCTCTGCATCTTTTAACCTTCTACTTGTATAGTATATTGGAAGCTGGGTTCCTTCCTCTTCTCTATTTTGAACCGAACTAACTGCATGCTTAGAGACTGTTATAAAGAAGTAAAAGCTTTCTCCTTCCATCGGGCTAGATAAAATGGGTGGTTTCTCTAAATGATTTTTCACTTCTCAAAAGCTTTTCGACAACCCTCATTCCACTTGAAGTTTTTATTATTTTTAATTACATCGAAGAATGGAATGCATTTATGATACCTTCGAAATAAATCTATTTAATGCTGCTATTCTTCCATTCAAACTCATTACATCTTTACTTGTCTTAGGTTCTGCTATATCTTTAATAGCTCAAATTTGGTTAGGGTTAGCTTTGATTCCTCTTGCACTAACAATATATCCCAAAAATTTGTCGGACAGAATTCCAAAAGAACATTTTTGTAGGTTAAGCTTCATCTAATATCTTCATAGTAAAATGAACATTTCTTTAAGATCTTTTAGATGGTTGCCTTCCTTTTGAGATTTAACCAGCATATCGTCCATATATACTTTCATGTTTCGACCAATTTTTTCTTTGAACATTATGTTCAATAATCTCTTATATGTTGCTCCAGCATTCTTCAATCTGAAGGGCATTACTTTGTAGTAATACATTCCTCAATCTATTATGAAACTGGTGTTTTCCTCATCTAGTTTGAACATTGAAATTTGATTATATTCAGAATAAACGCCCATGAAAGATAAGAGTTTGCGTCCACTTGTTGCATTGAATAACCGGTCTATCCTCAGGAGAAGGTGGTAGTCTTATAGGCATGTTTTATTCAAATCAATGTAGTCGACAAAACGTTCTCCATTTTCCATTAGATTTCTTGACTCGTATAGCAAAGTACTTCTCTGATAAATCCATTCTCGAGCAATCTTTTGAATTCTTCCTTCAGGGCATTAGATTGGATCTTGTTAAATTGTCTTTTCTTCTGTCGTATCAACGTGATATTTGGGTCTATATTCAAAGCATGACATATGACGGTGGGATCTATTTCAATCATATCTGAATGGGTCCAGGTGAGTACATCTTTGCTAGATTGAAGGAACTAAATTAAATCTCCTTTTAGTTTGTTATCTAACTTTTTTCCATTCTTAACTATCTTTGTTGCATCAGCCAGATCCAAGCACTTCTATGGCTTCATCCTCTCTTGTTCACTTCTATAGTCTAGTTCAATAACAATCTCCTCATCTACTACTCGTTTTCCATCGAATTTGCTACCTTCCTTTTTCTTCCCTTCTCGGAGAAATTAAATTTTCTCAATACATGCTTATTTTTCTCAACAGGTTTTGTTATTGCTTTGAATAATGAGTTTGAGAAATCATCATCCAAAGGCTTTACATTAATTTGATTAATTCACCTTCCTCCAAATCATAACAAGAAGGATTGTCTCATTTGTATTGCTCAACAGTGGCAAAGTACATTTCTCGAGAAGTAAATTGCTCTCCTCTTATGGTCCCCCACCCATTCTTGGTCAAAATTTTACCATCAAGTATTTTAGTGAGACAAAAGCATCAATCTCGTCCAAAGCTGGCCACCAAAAAATGCGTTATAATAAGAAGGTTGATTCATAATGATGAAGAGAGTCTCAAAAGTCCTAGAATATGGTGGAACTCCCATCTGTACCAGAAGTCTTATCTTCCCAATAGGAGTTGATCATGTTATTGAATCCAAAAATGGGCTCAAAACTCAGCTTAAGCTTCTCCTCCGGTATTCCCATTTGGTCAAACACGTGTTTAAAGATCATGTTGATGGAACTTCCAGTATCCACCAGAATTTTAGTAACCATAAAGAGTCCAATTTGTGCAATGATCACAAGCGGATCGTTATGTGGATGATGAATCCCTCCTAGCTCCGGTGAAGTAATGGTCAAGTTATGCATCTGGATCTAGAATCTAGGATTTTTGAGTGATGGTTCCTCCTAAAGAGAGAAAATCCCATCTTTCGCTTCTCTAATATAGAAATTTATGGCTACATTGCTACTTCCATCTAGATGTGGGCCTCCATGGATTACATCAATTCAGTTGAGGGATGGAATGAAATCTAGATGGACATCACCTTCTACAAGGTTTGCAGCATTGTTTGGTAGTCTTTGGCTGACATTTTCAGGATGAACAACTTTCTGATTATCCTTGACAAACTCCTTCAAGTGTCCAGAGCGAATCATACGTTAAATTATGCCTGCTACACTCGATTCTATCATATGTCTGTTTGCCTTATGATAGGCACAATAATCTCCCCTTCTTTTGGATTCAGAGTTGGTTTTAGCCTTGTAGGAATCTGGAATATTGCCGCTTTCTTTTATTGTGGCGAATATATAGGATATTGGCATGTTCAAAGCAACATGATTGGTACTAAGGGTCTCCTCCCATTTCCGCCTCCTACTGTTGCAATCATATCCAGTTTTTCCCACTTCCTTTTTCTTCTAAGCTTTCTTCTTAGTGTGATATACTTCATCCATACAGATGAATTTGTCAACTTGAAAGTGGAAATCCTATAAGTCCTTACATCCATATATATAGAGTTCGCCAGAATGGGGTTTGCTTGATCAACTCTGAACGTTCTGCCACTGACTTGTCCCTATCCGCCATATCTTTCGCCTTTAGTGCCTCTATATTGAACCTCTTAAGATAATATCCCAATAACTCCCCGAGTCCCTATTTGATATTATCCAGCACGGTGTGGTCAATAGTCATATCTTTACATATATAGAACTGCGCCGAGAATTCATAAGAAATTTTTTTCCATGAATATATAGTCCTCTCTCGATACTGCATGTACCATTCAGTTTTTGCTCCTTGAAAATTAGTAGGGAAAAGCCTGCAACACACAACTCCAGATGCGTTATATAAGTCCATCTGACTTTTAAAGGCCAATATGTGATCTTCCAGGTCAGTCACTCCGTTATACTTGATAGATGGAATCTTGATATGAGAAGGAATTTTTGTGGACATGATTTCATCTATGAAAGGAGCTTCTCGACAATTATCGTTGACTTTATCATCAAGAGTTCTCTTTCCCTTGATATTTAACATATCTTTTGCCATCTTTTCCATCATATCTCTTAAGTAGGCTTCATCAATATGGTAGTTGTGTCTAACTGTTTTATATTCCTTGGAGATGGAACTTCTAGATTGTTCCATAGAACTCTCTATCACCCTTCCTTGGTAATTTGCTTTAGCCTCCTAGCCACCGTTTATCTTTTGTGGAGTTATGATAAGTTTGCCTTTACTTCTAATTTTAAGCAAAGAGGCATCCAAGCCCCCTCTTGGAAACTCTACCTCATCTTCCCCTGTAAGCTTGGAAGATTTTTGAGCAAGGATTCCTTTCAAAAGTTCTTTCATCATCGACACATATTGTTCTAGGTTTTTAATCTTAGCTTTGCTATTGGTTGGTTGTGCCGACTCTGATGGTTGTCCAACTTCTACATTGTTCATGTTGAAATTGGGAGTAACATTTTCTTCCAATGTTGTTCATCGTGCAACTTCTTCATTTGGAACATTGGTTCGCCTTGATTTCACCATTTCCAAAAAAAATTCAATTAGTTTAAGAGAATAGTTAAATAAGATCAGAAGTTTGGACCCTTCTTCAAACACAAAAAATGTTAAACCAATAATTGGTATAACACCCATAGTGTTGTGAATGATAAACGAATCCTTGATTCGAGTATTATGAATGACAAATGAATCCTTAATTCGAGTATATTTGTTAATACGACTAAGGATGGCTCGATCGGTATTGATCGAATCAAGAACAAATCTAACTTTCAAGGCCAAGTACAAGATGATATCATTAGGAGATGGGCTATAATCCCCTCGGGTTTTAGATGTTGCACATTCGATGGTTCGTATGTCATCCTGGAATATGATATTCGAGATCTCTTAAGGCCATTTGGAACAAGATGTTCGAATGCCCTTAAGATCACTTGGAATAAGATATTCGATAATCTATATGATCCTTAGGAATAGGGCACTCCAAATCCCATATCATATATCCAAAGGAGAAAGAATATAAGTGATAAGTATGTGAAGTAGCCCATTAAGATTGTTAATGAACTGATTAAATAGCACTTATGTTCATAGTCCAATGTCTATATGTAATAGGCAAGATTGAAGATATGCATATAAACACTATTTTAGACTGAAGCTCATGTGAATCCATATAAAATAAAATTACAATTGCTTTGGGTTTAAAGAGTTTTATATATGCATGTTCATGTCTAATAATGTTCAAAGTGCACAATCAAGGTAATATGTATGTCCAAGTCCTTGTTCATGTAAATTAGGCATGATTAAAATTAGATTAGAATTGTCCCCAATTCGATTTAGTGTTACATGAGTTTAATTTTACGAGTTGAGAAAAGAATGATTAACGTGCCCTCTCCATGACCCCCAGGTCCGAATTTATAGGGATGGGCACATGGCATGAAGCATGGCTTCAACACCCTTGGCTTCGACGACATCAATGTTGTATGGCGTTGGGCTTTGTTTAACGATGGCATTCAGCATGCCTTGGTTAATAACATAACTTTATCGTCATCCAAGAAGTAATAGCCTTCGGCCTTGGTAACCTTATTCATTGAAATGCTCTCAATTGGTCATTGATGGCATTAGCTGGAAATGGCATTAAGCATTAGTGAAGAGCGGCATTGATATAGAGCAGTCTTGATAAAGAGCGACATAGTGATTTCATAGATATTAATGACTCCCAACATCAATATCGCACTAATTGATGTGAGGCATCCTCCAAAGATTGATGAAACGCGCTGTCGCTAAGATGCGACACTGGTTATGAGTTGCATCGTCTTATGGAAGTATCATTGGAGTGGCGTCGTCCATCAAATAGCTTTGGTAATAATATCATCTGACATTAGTGTATAGTAGTCTTGGTAATATGCAGTATCATTTGACAGGTAGTGTTGACATTGAGGAAAGACAATCTGGCTGAGAAGCGACATCGTTATGAAATAGCATTCTACTTTGATAGCCTTTATGGACATTGACAATGTTCGTTATTACATCGCTTTAGAGGTTTGCGGTGATATCTTCAAAGTGCGGTGCTAATGTTATGCGGCGCCGATGCTATATGTCTTTAGTGGAACGCAGCATTGAAGAAAGTGGCTTGTATACGAGCGACGTTGCTCTGATTTATAACATGCTGCTTATTGATAAGATGCGGTATTTATGGAGCATGGTACGAATGGAGTGTGACCTTGTATGAGATTCGGCATGGCTGTTGCATGAAATGTGGTACCGTAGGCTTTCAGTATTGATCTATCTTCATACTTTTGGCATTGGTTCATCACCAGTCCTTCAATATTGGCCCTAATGGCATTGGTTTCTTTATGACACCTCCATTTGTGGTTTTACCTTCGGCATAGAAATTATGTGGATAACACTGTGCATATAAATGCTTGTTTAGACCAAAGTTCATGTGATTCTAATTGTATCACAATTGCTTTGGGTCTAAAGAGCTTTATTGTATGCATATTCATGTCTAATGATGTCCAAAGTGCACGATCAAAGTAATAGGTATGTCCAAGTCCTTATTCATATAAATCGAATATGGTTACAATCAAATTAGAGTTTTCCCAAACTCTATTTAGGGTTATAGGAGTTTAATTTGAGAGTAGAGGAAAGAAATGATCACCCATTATCCATGCCCCTTGGTCCGTATATATAGGAATTGAGAGATGTGGCATGGCTGTCATGTGTGCATGCAGCATGCTTGACCCCGGGCATTATCCATGTTGATGACGCATGGTGTCATACTTCAGCATCCGATTGCTCTGAACTTCGACACTTAGCATCCATCTCGTCTTGATAGTCTTCATTGATGACGTTCAATATCAATGTTGTATTGAAGATTTGCGGCCTCCTTTGAAGGTTGATGAAGTGCGGCATTACTATGGTACGACATCAATAAGCGGCGACATTGATAAGTGGCATTGATAACAAGCGGCTTTCATAGCATACAACATTGATAACACGCGACATTGATAACAAGCGGCATTGATAATATGCAGCATTGATAATATGCGATATTGATGATAAGGGGCATTAATAACAGACGACATTGATAATAAGTGACATTGATGATAAGTGGCATTAATAAGAGATGGCATTGTTGACAAGCGGTATTAATAGGAGATGACATTACTTTGAAGGGTGACATTAGAATAAGGCGACGCTGAAGAGATGCGGTACTAATCCAGAGCGACATTAATTCTCCTGGCTATATGGAGAAGTGATCCATTGATGGAATATGGCATTAATGTGATGTGGCATCAATGCTATATCATATTGCTATATCATTAATGGCTTTTGGCATAGAGCTTTCCAATGTCATCATTCCTTTACTAACATATAGCATTGTTTCTTGTTTCTTTGGCACTATATCATTCATCCAACCTTATAAGCGGTATGCGGCATTGATGGAATCCGATATTACTGGCTTCATTGATGACTTGCGACATTCCCTATTATTCTTTATTGATGAAGAGCGGTATTGTATGCTTTCGGGGTTGCAGCCTTTCGATGTTACTTTTACCTTATTAGTTTGTATGGCACTGGTTGTTATATTGACAATTCATGGTATGTTGTTCTTTGGCATTATCAATTACCTTATTACTCTTCAATTTCAACATAAATGTCTTTACCTTTATCCTTTGGAAATTATGTGGTAAATCCTAAGTGCTAGCCACAAGATCAGAGGTTGGCGCTTCTTCTAGCGTCAAAATGTTGACTATATTTTTTCATCAATCTTGGATTTATGATAATGAATTATCAAGAGCAACGGTTTCTTGCTAATCACTATGCTTGATTACCGAAAAATGAAGAGAAAAGAGCATTCAAAGGTAAACGACACCAAATGCGAAGTGGATCGACCAAGCTGCCTACGTCCACTATGAAGTTCTCTTATTATATGGCTCTCTTATAATTACAAAGAATGTGCCTAGGCTAAAGAAGCTGCTAAACTATGTGAACCGCTAACCTTTGGGAGCTTAAGTGGTAGATCATGGGTTCCAACCAACCAGGGGTTCCCTCTAGCGGGGATCCAACGGTCCCTCCACCAGGGGCCCCAACCAACTGGGGTCTCCTCCACTAGGGGCCTAACTAACCCCATGGAATGGCCATACATGGAGTTCTTATAGCAGTTGAACTGATATTTGGACGGCTAAGATCATACCACAAAATAGGCATGAAGTACCTGGCGATTGATTTGGTTGAATGGATTTAATGACAGACAGCCGGTGAAAGAAATGAATGTGTGGTTAAGATGAAGGTAAACGAAACTGTACTAGGAGCATGTTCTACCATGCTTTGCGTTGAATGCGCTTCTTGTCATAAGTAGGCATGTCTGGCTATACCTCTTATCGCTTTGCTCCCATATGCATAGGTGGTAAGACGTGCCAAGTTGGTCTATTGAGACTATAAGGACGATGAGGGACCTGGCAAAAGCCGATGGTTCGAGTCGGGTGAGACAAGATAGGTTGTAAGTGGGGGTTTTGAAGCTAAATTGATGACGGGTTGCTTTCGAGACAGTCTCTACTATGTCGATCTGGAGATAGCTGAGGGAGAGAGCTTGAGCAAGCCGGTTGGCCTGTTGCCGGGTTGCAAGCAGGACGGAGAGAGGGAGTCTCTCGGCCAATGGAAGATGGGCCGAGTTGGGCTTGTGCCTTATTTTGATGGGCGAATTGGTTGCTGGGGTTGTTGTGCCGAAAGGCTTGGCCAGCGGAATGCTTGACGTGCAATTAAGCGGAGGTGCCAATGCGGGCCTAGGCTGGATTTTGGCTATCATCACACATAGGAAAACCTAGTCGACCTGCCCCTAATTATGGCTGGCTTGTGAGCTGTCTTGGACCCAGTCTACCTGGACCGGATCAGGCCAGGCTGAGATACTTTAATTAGTCTACCATTTTACTTACGAAAAAATTAAGTAACAATATCCGTACTTGACCGACATGTACTTGATATCAATATTAACAATATAGCCTCTAGTCACATTATTGTTCAAAAGTTCTATCAACCTCTAATTCTAGCCAACCACTACTACCAACAAATTTTTATCACTAATTCAAATTAGTACACAAAAGAGCCCTTATTAACACAATGGCATTGAAGATATGCAATACATATTCAATTTTATCTTGCCCTTCATTTGAAAAGAAGTGCCATTAGATACTGTTAAAAATATAATTTAATCTATTTTCCAACTATTATTTTAGGCACGAATACATGGGACTAATTTGAGCTGACTTCACAATAGGGTGGTTGATCTTAGAGTATCTCGGGAAGGGGATCAATTTTTAGCGTAAGAAATAGGAAAACTGGATGGAAGAATTCCAATAGCTCTAGTACTAACGTGATTTTTTTTTAATTTAAATATTTTATTATTAACTAAATATTGCCTGAAACTATTTGGGATGAAATGATTTTTAGAAACTCATTTATGCCCTAAACGGATTTTAGAAACTCATTTAGCGTATTTAATGATTTGACAAGAATTATTTGTCGCTAAACGGTTTTATGAAAGTCATTTACATACAAAACAGATTTTTAAAAAAAATGATTTAATGCATAGCTAAAAAGAATGCATTTCGCTTGGTTTGTCTCAGTGCGCTTGAACTCAACCGTTTAGGTACATAGAAGTAAAAAGATTAAGAATCACTCATTTCACTTACAAGTCAAACGGTTGGAGATGCCCTGCAAACTTGTAAAGTTGTCAAACTCGTCTTTTGAATCACCATTGAGCCTGCGGTTGAATTTGAAGGCTGTATGGTTGACGAATGACTTAATTTTAGTTTTTGCTTAAAGATCGGTCCATTTAGTTGGACTTAAATAAGCTAATTTTTTGTTTTTCTTTTTTTAAAACCAAAGCAATTCGTTTTAACTTTCAAAAATCAAAAAATGGCTTATTTAAGTCGATATAAACAGACCACGAGTGTTTTGCCTAGTCGAAAATCATAACATTCACGCGTTTGTTGTTTTACCGTGTATGCTTAAACGACCGACATAAAATTACGGAAAAAAAATGCGGCAGAAATCAAAAGCCCACCCTTTGAAATTGGAACTACGTCCTATATAACTCCCATGCTGAATTTCGTGTCCTTTCGTCGGTTGAAGTAGCAAAGTCCTTGTAGGGTTATATGCTTAAATGACCATCAGAGAACTTGAAAATAAGCGCGGCAAATCTGAGTCCATCCCCAAAATCAGAATTTTCAATCAACGTCCTATAAGTACCGCATTCGGAATGCTTATTTCCGCACTTGCCCTTGTTTAAAGCGCCTGTATTATTCAAATATACGAAGCAATTCATACAAAAATTAGCAACCCTTCACTGTGAAGACATGACGTTGATATAAACATAACAATGTGGGGAAACAAATGTAAATTAACCGGAAATCAATTTGGTTACTGCTCGGAATATCTACAAATGGGGCTTTTCAACCAGCGGAAAGACACGGAACTCAATACAGAAATAATATAAGTTACAATGCCTACAGATATCATGAGGACAATCGTATATATTGCAAGGAAAAGGAGTCTGAACCACGATTTTACCTGTCTTAGCTTCACAAAAAACGACAAACCGATCCTTAAATCACCCACTTAATTCAAAATAAACCAAGCGTGTTTATGTACAAATCAAGGGATATGCGTAAAGACAACTGCATAAGTTTATCTCAGATTTTGCAGACTGACTCAAACATTCAATTAATGGAACACATTCATTTTGTCCGGCTGGAAAATGATGTGTCGATTTCAGAGGAAGGATACTAGAACGTAAAACAAAGGATAACCATCAACTAACATAACAAAACTCCTAATATTTCATTACAAAACATTCAATGTAACCACTGCTAGAGGCATAACTCTAGAAATCTGCATTCTCTCTCTCTCTCTTATACACATCACTGAACCATATTATACAAAAAAAATCATATACTACGAATTACAACATTCCTTGATACAAAAAAAATCATATACTACGAATTACAACATTCCTTGATACAAACACAAATGCTACATTAGACTTCAAGGCTCCAGACTACCTGTCCATCCTTTTTGTAAAATTTCCAGTCCCTTTTTCAGTATAGTTTTCGGCGTATTTTTCAGATTTCAAATACATCTTTAACTAGAATACAACTTACACATCGTAAATAAGCAAAGTGAAAAGGAAAAATGAATCATGAAATGAACCGCCATATACAACAATGAACTTCATCTGGTTTTTTCTTCAAACAACATCCCCTGTCAAAGCTGAAAATAGGAAACAACCAGGTTAGTAAAACAAACAATATTGAAGCACACGTCCTAGGAACTTAAAGAAAATAAACTATCATCCTTTGCATAAATTTAAACAAATGAAGCCATTTTATACGAAGTAAAATGTGTGTCCTTGAATCTAAAGAGGATAAATAAGTCACTGAGACAAGTTTCCACCTTTACTAATACTAACACCACCAACAGTTCAAAAAAGGTGACCTAAAAGGGTATATATGTTTTCATCGGTTAAGCACCAACGCATAGTAATGTCCACTGGTTATAAATGCTCTATTAAAAAGGAGAAAACAGACCATGCAAATAAGTATATCGTCATAACTTTATGAATGTAGGTCAAGTCTTTGAATACATGCACAAGTCCTTGTTGAAGGACCAAGTGTCTAAAGCATAATTATTCTAATGCTACAGATAACAACGTTGACAGCAACTATAGATTATTATCATAGGTCTGTTTTCTATTGGTATCCCATGCCCATCAAACTTTATAATATGCATTACGACTCGAGACAACAACATATATTATATTATAAACTTGCATTAACAAGTCAAGGGTCTTTCAGTCAAATTTTTTGCATAGACTGGACATTACCTTAAAAAGTCACCTACTTTTGACAGCTGAGCTCTTTGGACCCCGGGGCAAGCCTAAAAACATTGTTGAGGAACAATTTAGTTCACTTAAAGGGTTTATGAATAAAGAAGGAAAATAGAGACGTTTGGACGAATTCATCATAGGTATCCTTATCATTTGAGTCCGTATTACAAATTCTTTTGATGCGTAATCAAGGTATACGCATAACTTGAGACAAGTATAAAAGTGAAACAGTTCAATATTTACCAAATTTATCGATTTAACTGGCAGTTGTTGGTGGAATTGTGTTTCCAAATCTGAAGAACTTGTAGGTATCTACTATTATGTTTATAATCTGTTGTTGTGATTTGTTTTTCACCAAAATTTCTTTACATAGAAGCTCCTTGCTTAGTAATGTTGTTGGTTTTCTATGTAATTTGCAGACAAAAAATACTGACCCGAAAAGAGATTTAGAAGGTTCTGCGGATCAGTATTGTGTTATTCTACATCATGCAATCAATATGATTACCAGCCACAGCATAAACTCAGAACCAAAAACACAAAATCTAAAGCTAGAGGTCTTGAAATCAAATCGTTTGGACATCAAGTAACCAATAATTTGCAATATATGTGTGTACATAAATCAATACAGGTTATCTGGCAACTATACCAACTTTATCTCGCCCCTCCTACGTTCCTATAAGTGGCCAATAAGTAATAAGTTTACAACCGTTAGACTCCGCTAAAACCAGTAGTGTGAAAAATAATGTGTGTACTGATAACCAAACCAAAATGCACCAAAGGCAAATTTAAGCAAATTTAAGCATGGATTGTCAATCCTACATTGTATAACTGGGAAAAAAACAAGTTATAAGTCATTAAGGTACTGTCATATGTCTCCGTATCACATCCCATGAATTGACAGCATAACAGAAATCAATATTAGACCCCACAATGTTCTGATATAATCAATTAAACCTTTAGGATAGCAATGGATACACAAAGTTAACATCCAAACTTCCAAATGCAAACAGCACAAGTTAATGTCAGACTTATACATCAACATTTCTTAGGTCATCAGCACCACTCCACAAACCCATAATGTCTAAATTTGATTGTGTAACCACTTACCTATTGGTACTCAAACTCCTTAGCAGATTCGGTATTATGACAAATTTGAGGTAAAAAATTGATAATAATTAATCTTAATGCTCCCCTTTCTATCCTTTTACCGTTGAACCACCCAATGCAATGTCCATTGGTATTAACCAAACTAGCTGCCAGAACAATATTGGCATACAATTGAACGGTAATAAGAAATTAGTAGATCAACATTGGGTAATGGAACAGCCTTAAGTCAGGAAATTCAATATCGGGATTATTTCTACATTTACTGATCATTATATATGTCTACTTTCCAAAGATGCACAACTAAAAGTTTTACCATTGTAACTGATACCAGAGGTCATCAGCACCAGGGGACTGTTATTTTGCTAATAAATTCTAAGATCATGCGTCATGTTTTATGTAAGCCTTGGTCAAATATAAATAGTGAACAACAGGGAAGTATAAATACACAGAAAATAGGGGAAAACAAGCAGAGAAATCATCTAATTCAATTTATACTGCATATAAATTTAACTATTAAACAATGTATAACACGTAACATAGGTGACCATATAAACATCCTACAGTACGCCCAAAAGAATATCATGCAACTCAAACATTAACTACACAAACATTAGGCAATGAAATAACTCTAGCCAGGCCTTCAACCTAGGGATTGTTATTACGGCAATATGCTCTAGGTACATGTTACATGAGTTTTGGTCATGTGGACGAGTACCAAGTGAAGTAAGAGATGCATAGTTCAAACAAACATAGGTTATTCCTTGATTTATCCAAGTGCACATTAAAGACCGACACACATTCTTTATGGTCTAATTTGTATTTTCATTTTTACACAAACCTTTGGTCGAATACAATTACTGAGCAATGGTGAAAGATAGACGCCCATGAAATGGAGGAAGAACATAATGTGAATGCTAAATATATTGCTTCCTACTTAATTTCGCAATACATATGAATCGACCCTCTTAAAATAAGAAGCTGCCAATGAATTACATAACCAAAAGTCTTACAACTCTACAAATATTACCCGTGATCATTGGAATATCAGGGTTATTATTTTGCCAATAAATTTTAGGACCATTGGTTACATAAGCCTTGGCCAAATAAGAAAAATACTCATAAAATGGAGAAAAAACAACATGGTCGAACATTATATATTCAATTTGTAGTATATACAATTTTAATCCAACTACAACGATCAACTATCATATATTGTATTACACACATAACATAGGTGACCATATTAGCATCCTACACTACTCCAAAAGAATTTAATGCAAGTTAAACGTTGACTACAAAAACGATCAAACAACAAGAACAAAAATCTAACCAGGGAATTCTCCACCTCCTATAAGCTCGAGCTACTCCTCCCACTCTTCTTCAGCAAATGAGCATACCCTGGCACGTTATAGTACTCCACATACCACCTCACAAACCTCTTAAGCCCTGTCTTCAAATCAGTACTCGGATGATACCCCAACTCCCTCTGTGCAAGACTAGTATTGGCATGTGTAAACTGCACATCTCCATTAGCAGGCATTTTCATCACCTTCTTATTTGCCTTCTTCCTCAACAGCTGCTCTAAAATCTTCACCAAACTCGATACGGGTACGGGTGAAGTGTTCCCAAGGTTGTAGACCCGCAACTGCGCCTGGCCCTTTTTCTTCCCTCCACTCCCCGTACTCTTCTTTGCAGTGTCAAGAGCACCCAAACAACCTTGTACAATATCATCTATGTATGTGAAATCTCTAGCAACTGTCTCTCCTTTTGTGCCTTCAAATATTGTTATCTGCTTCCCACTTAAAATATCATTGGTGAAGAAGAAGTAGGCCATGTCAGGCCTCCCCCAAGGCCCGTACACAGTAAAGAATCTCAATCCGGTTATGGATAATCCGTAGATATGGTTGTAGGTGTGCGCAATTTCTTCTCCTGCTTTCTTAGTTGCCGCGTATAGAGAAGCTGGACGATCCGTTCGATCCATCTCGGAGAATGGAACTTTAGTGTTCAATCCGTACACTGAACTAGAACTCGCCCAAACGATGCTTGGTTGAGGATCGGCCGATTTGGCTACCTCGAAAAGGGAGACTAGTCCTGCGATGTTGCTGTGGATATAACTGCTTGGATTCTTCATCGCGTATCGTACTCCGGCCTGCGCCGCCAAATGCATGACGTGGGTGAACGGTACGACGTCGAACAATTTTTTCAGTAATTCAGCATCATTGATGTCGCCTTCCACCACGAAGACTCCGTATCGAGATTCAAGAAGCGCCTGGCGAGATCTCTTGAGAGTGACCTCGTAGTAATCGTTGAAGCAATCCAGACCGATGACCCCGTCGCCGCGGCGCTTTAGGGCGGCGGAGACGTGTGTTCCGACGAACCCGGCGGCGCCAGTGACGAGGACTGATTTCCGGCCCTTCTGAAAGCGGGCAGAGTTCCGGACCCGCTTTTCCCATGCGGATCCACCCCAAGATGAGGAGGTTCGTAGAGATCTGCGCTCGATGTGAGAGAAAGAACTCGAATTTGAAGAATGCGATGAATTTGAATTTGATGAAAAGAGGAAGATAATTAGGAAAATTACGAGGGTGGAAAATGAGAAGAAAGCAAATTTGGAGAATGGAGAGTGGCGAAAGAGGCGATGGTGGTGGAGTTTATCGGACTTAAATTTTCCAGGGGTGGAAGGCGAAATGTCCATTGAAATCGCGAAAACAGGGGCGGTTTGTGATCAATATTGATGGCGAGGGGGTTTAGTGAAAATTCGTCGGAGGAAAAGGAGTTGAAATGAAATGGAAGAAGAAATGTGGTGGTGTTTTTAGCAAAAAAAGAAAGAACGGAGAAGAACGAAAGGAGGAGAATAACGCGGAGATAATCAGAGAAAGCAAGTTTCAATTATTGTATCGATTTTGCTTGATTGAGTTTCTTTAATAGATGACTCGACTAATTAATTCATCAGCATGCATAACAAATTATCAGTTCTCTTTAGCTTGCAAACAAACACATTATGCATCTACAGTGAATTTTGCAAAAAAAAAGTAGACCAATTCTATCACGCAATGGTAAAACCTGGAAATTGCCAACTAATATACTTTTGTCACCTAGCTATGCATTGAAAACATAAAGATGTAATACTATAAGTAAAAAAAAAAAACTTTGTCCTGTTCGGTCGACTTACATAAGTTATTTTTTTACTTTTTTATTTTCAAAATGAATTGGTATTGATGAAGAAGAAAAAACTTATTTAAGTAAATTCAAACGAAAAGTTAATATCGTCTAGTTTATGCATTAAAAACATAAAGATATAATCTTATATGTTTATTAAATATTTAAATGTTCTGTTAATAGAAATAGTTTTACGGGAACATTTGAACCGTTTTATGGAAATTTGATCTTCCGGATATGCGTTGATTTATTTGAATGTTTTTCTACTCAAAAATAATTAATCTTTTTGGTTTCCTTTTTATGTCCATACACATTTCATTGAATTTATATTTTTCATCTCTGCGAAATAAATGAACATTTCGCTAAAACATGGTTTATTTTCAAGAAACTTTGGAACGTTTATCAAAATTTGAATCAATATAAATAAAAATGAGATTTGATTTCAAAATAAAAACGAATTCTCTAAAAAAAATTGGTTTTTTTGTTGAAATGTGATTATTTGAATTTTACTGTCATTTACTCGTCGAAAACGACGATGAAAAAATTGACTTTGAGATTCAAAAGGAGATTGAGGGAAATATTGTTTTAGATCATTTGAAAATTTTAATATCCCTAAAAAAATTACTTCAATAATGGACAACATACTTAATATTAAAAAAATTCATTTTCTTCACTACTGCAAAATTCTTAGAAAGAATTTTGTTCTCGGGAAAAGTTTAATTTAATTGGTAAAATGAACTTTTTTGGAGAGATAAAAAAATGGGAAAAAAGAAAAATTTATCTTTCTTTATTAATATTATGATATTACGATAAAAACTATATAAAAAAAGGAAAATTGTTTACATCAAAAGTTGGTACAAACACCCAGAGATTTGATGTAGAGAATAAAATGAAAAAAATAACTTGAAAATGAGGAAAAACAGAACACGCAGCAATTATAGTAGTTCGGCTAATCATTTGTCTACGTCTACTTAACTTTGTTGATGATTTCTGATGAGTTCTTACAAGGTTTGTTCTTAGGGATTGGTGATGATCCGTGGAATTACAAAGAAAATACAAGAATTCGGTTAAACAGCAGAAGGATCCTCTAAACTATGCTCATATCCCTATATTTATAGCTATATGTCGCTAGAAACCTCTCACCCACGTTTCGAACCATGTTCACCATGTCCGGAAGCTAAACTAAAAAGATCGTGGCTAGGTCATCAACATTCAGGGATCGATACCGATCCGTGTTTAGAGATCGGTACCGAACCATGAAGTTATCTTCTAGATCTCCACTTTGTTCTTATGTATGCTTGGTTTATTTGTGTCTTCGTCTCCCTTGTTGTATTTGCATTGTTGGAGGTTTGGATTTGAGTAGATCTCTTGGTTCGGGAATGTAACAATAGAGTTTGACTTAAGTGTTGATGGTGGTAGTTGATCCTGACTTGTGAACCATCTCACATGGCATGAACATGATTGCAAACATCCTAGCTTGGCCGTGCATGAGGAAGATGATTGGTTGGGGGAATTTATATGGATCAGTACCGAACCCTATTAAGGGACCGGTACCGATCCATGTACTTTGATTTCTTTGATTTTGAGTTTGTTGCTTAGGAGATGGGAGGTGTGTAGGCCCTTGCTCGGAGACTATGTGATATCTTTGGGTTTGATCCATTGATCGTGCTTGGTATATGAGTTTGGCAGATGCCACTCTGGATTTTCTGCTTTGATAATCTCTCAATTAGGCCGACCCGATGCACCCGAGAATGGCTTGGTCACAAGATTGGATAAAATTTGCCCCCTAAAGTACATCTTGTTTTCAAGAAGATGTGCTTTGAAACAAGGCAGATTGAAGTCTCCGCGTCAGATTTCAAGTTTCACTTTGAAAAGATGTCACATTTCCTTTGATTTCTCTAGCAACATGTAGCGTCTCTTATCAATCGTCCTAACGCTTCATTTGGCTTAGGCTTGGGTTTCTGGTAGTATAAAAACTGAAGCACGTTCTTCAAAGTCGTTATTCCAAACTCGGAAAGCTGTTAACAATTTCCTCGTTTAGATTCTACAGGTTTGAACTTGTTGCATTGAAGTTCCAGTAGTTTAATGCCATATATACACATGCACACATATGCAAGTTCCTCACTTCATCATTAGCTATCATGCACACATTATTATTTTTATAAACAGGTTTCGGTACCAATCCTTGACAGGGATCGGTACCGATCCCAGCCTTCGAAAATTTAGGTTATTTCTTATCTATGGTTTCTAAGTCGAGTGCAATTTAAGCATCAAATCCACACTTCATCTCTCGCTTGTCTGCCTTTTGAGTAATCGAAGCTCGAGCTCACCAATAAAAAATTTCTTCCATTAGATTGTTTAACCCCGAAGCTCCACTTTAGTTCGTTGTTGCACCCTGCTCCTCTATTAACATCGCCGCACTAGCCACCTCCAACTTTGAGCTAGGATCGTCCCCAACTTGATTTTTTTGCAATCATTGACTTCGAGCAACCCCAATTCTTCTAGGTAGGTGGTGGCCAGCTTAATTGTTAAAGAAGATCACCTTTTGCATCGTTACCCACACATGGTGCAAGGAGGAAGAAGAAGGAAGCTTTTCACATGCGAGCTGGTGATCAGCACCGATCCCACACTTGGAAGTTTTACCCGAGCAACTTGCACAATTTTGTATACTTTGCACAGTTGACTAAAGCTTCCAAGTGAAATTCCCGAGCGTCGCCGTGGGGTCACCAATGCATTGTCGGCGATGCAAAGCCTGTTGGGATGGTCAGCGATGATGGTCACTTTGGATATAGGTCAATGTTTGCTAAACGACAAATCTAGGTCGCACGACATTAGATGCACACATCGGATAACATAGTTAACTGCACTATATTGCCCCCAATTAATGTACGAGACTCGATCAATCAACACACGTTGATATTCGTCGAGTTTGATATATTGGCTTTACATGACTCTTTCTACAATATAGAGATTACAACTTTTAACGTGTCTGATATCATTTATATGTGAAGCTCTCTTAGTTATGAATCGTAAACGCTCCTCGCGTCTCTATGTAATGGCCGCAGGTTCTTCGACTTTAGTGTATGTGGAATCTGACATATAATCATGTTCCACTACAGTTCCTATAGCAAGACATACTCCTTATTCGACTGGTCGTCAGGCAGTACAACACATGGAAATGATTCCTTTTGTGCCAATCGAGGAACCTACGGTTGGAGCTGCCCTCGATGTAGACATGGGTGATACCAATATCGTAGATGATCCTCAAGACTTTCCAGCATTGAAAATTAACGAGACATCTCTTCAAAGAATATGCGAGGGACATGGCATCTCGTACGAGGACATGTTGGTTCTGTCACACCATTAATGCAAGCATCTCTCACTAATTGGATACACGGTTTGCAACTGATATATGTGTATGGTCGGTTGTGTCCCGCCATTCAGCAACTTCATCCGTAGGATTTTGCAGTTTATGAAATTAGCTTCGGCCCAACTACACCCCAACAACTATGCCTTTTTGAATAGCATTTATATCATTTTCGCCTGCCATCTGAATCGTGAGTCCAACACTCGGGAGATCCGCTACTTGTACAACTTTAAACACCAAAAAGGATCTCCTTCGCTTACATATCTAAAACCTTCCATGAGTTGCCGAATTGTAACAGGTCTTTAGAACAAATTGAGCAATTTCAAAGATGGATTATTTTTTATGCGTTGCCCGCTTGGTTTTGCACAGAGGTGGTTGTCTGGACGTAAGTCTTATATTCGTCCTCTTTTATGTAGATAAATAACTTTGATTGCTCACATAATCACCTCTTGTTAATGTAGATAGTTCAAGAAGCCTAACGACGCAGCCTTGGCGAACATCCTTGCATCTCTCCATCAAGTCCCTCTCCAGGAAAGGGATACGAAGGCACTCCTCATCAAGGTTTTAAATCTCGGATTTCGGTCACGTCTCGTCTCGAAGAATTTGGATAGCTTATCTCGTATCGGGTGAGATCTCGAACGAGATGAGTGCATCTCGGTCGTCCATCTCGGTTTCTAAAATTCATTTCGGAGTTATCTCGGAGTATATGTCATGTCGAAAATTAGTTTTCATACACCTAAATTTATAATACTAGTCACTACCTTAAGGAAAACACTATGCACTTACCTTGAATATATCACACGCTTATCATTAGTAATTTAGTATGGAAAAATATCACTTGTATCATGTAAAATAAACAAATAACTAGATTTCATGAATAATGTTCAATATAATATCATATGAGATAAAGTAGACAAGAAACAAACCATAACATATGTACCTTTACTTTGTTTGATCATTCACTTAACTTTTCTACATAATATAATGTCTCATTTCTACCTTTTATGATTTATAGTGCTGCAAGGGAAATCTTAATTTTATAACTTCAAATACAAAAGTCTACAAGTAGAATTAAGATATTCTATGTCTGGTTATAGTATTTAATTATTAGCAAACAAAATCTCATTAAGCAACTAATAGCATAGATATTTCAAACAAACGTAGAAAATAGCATACATAGTACAAACAATTTCAAACATTTAGTAATATTATAAGAAAAGCAAAAAAATGATGTACGAATGAACATGTAATCATTAAATGAAATTAATAGATGAAAGAGAATTCCTTTATTGCTTAAAAATATGCCTTGAGAAAAAAAATTATAGCAGCAAAAACTAAATGAAATCAAATTTGGAATCCATTTAGAACATAAAGTTAAATAAGTGAAGCCCAAAATTTATAGCCGCAAAAAAAATCGGGTTAGAAAAAAAACTCAGGAAAGTGTCGAAAAAAGAAAAATGAAATCGGATGTAAATTAATTTGGATCAGAAACCTAAATGAAAATAATAAAGTGAAATACTTACCATAATCGATGTAGATTTTATCATCTTCTTACACTCGTCAAAGACGAAGATTAAATGAGATTTATATAAGAAATAAGGGTTAAAAAATTACAATTAAGAAGGCTTAAATTAAGGTAAAGGATGAGCTAGCCCAATACGGAAAAAGAGTTGATTTTTTCCAAAATTCAAAAATTCGGTCGATATCTCGCTGCTAAATCTCGTCCGAGATACCGGACGAGATACTGAAATCACGTCCGAGATTTGGGTCAGACGAGATTAAAACGAAATTAGTTGTTTTGAATCGCCCAGGCTTGAAAACGAGATCTCGGCCGAGATGAGCGAGATTTAAAACCTTGCTCCTCATCAATGAGAATTTAAAGCTCATAATCCTTTTAAAAGGGATCGTAGCGTTGGCCACGTTCCCGAAGTTGGTGATGAAGATGACGACGGTTCTTTGTCGAAGATGGCGACAACAATCAAGAAGAGTCCCTAGTTCCGAGTCATGTTGCGGAAACTGGAGAGGTTAAAGAGCTCATCGAGGAAGGGAAGAGTGGTGGAGAAGGCAATGATAATGCTAACATTGGTTGCAAGTTCCCCAGTGATAAAAGCGATGACGACCAAGCTTTTCTCTTGAAGCGACGACTCAAAATAAAGATCGACACCTCGCGAACTTCCACACAGCCTCCTCTGGTCATGGTAACAAAAAGAACTCCCATTCCATCCTCCAAAGACAATTATGAGAATCTTAGTCCGATTACCGATGACTTCGGCTATTATGGTCTAGGCAACATCAACATCGGGGATATTGACTCCCATATACGTCTACCAGGTGAAGTGCCCGTCACTCGTGCAGGGGAGATCACCCCTATCAGCAAACGTTAGGCATGTGGCCCATGAGGGGACACTAGGACATATTCACACACTCACACAACACTGAATTTAGCTTAATTCGCATTACGCTCTCGTTCTGTTATTATCGATCCGTTTGTGCTTTATTTACAGGTTCGATGGAACGCAAGAGTATGTATGATACCTTCAAAAGCTAGGGTAAGAAGCATAGGAGGCATGGATCACACATCCATTCATGTGGTTCTTCTTACGATTTCAATGCTAGTAAGCGCTCGAGTCGAGATCTATGGAGCCGATATAGGGGTTATCGATCTCATGAATCGCCTTCACGGCATAGGTCTCGATCACCTCTACCTCAGAGCATGGATGGATTCTCAACAAGACGTGATGATATTCTACCTTTTAAGGTTCCTCGTGCCCTAGTTTCGATCCCCTTGACAACACAGTAAATAGTACCCCACCTTGAGCTCGTCGTTTCGAGCAATTGTTTGGGCCTGTTATTCATAATTCTTCCTATCAATGGGCTAGAAAAGGGCCAATTGGACAGACCACCGTTACCACCGAGATGAAAATCATCTCCAACCCCCATTTGGAGGATCTAAAATGCAAATTCTCTAAAGTCTTTTTTTACGATGTCATATTTGCTCTTGATTTGAAAGATATTCCTCCACATGTCAAAACAGACACCATGGCATATGTTGATGGCGTATACGACCAGTACTTCAAATGGAGACGTATAGTTGAGGTCATCTCTGAGTGTTCTTATAAAAGAAAGGTGGAGCTTAAAAGAATGAAACTCGAGAGAGAGGATGATAAGCGCATCATAGCCAACCTTGACGAGGAAGTTAAGAAGATAAACAAATTGTTGGAATAGACCAAGAAAAAGGTTGACGATCTGAGTAAGTCGGTTAAGCTGGAGCAACAAAGCCATAAGAAACAGATTGAGACCGCCCACCATAGAAGTCACATCCTATCCGAAGAGAACGATGGTCTCACAAAGATGGTGGCAGAATTGAAAAGGCTGCTAGAGATTGAAAAGAAAGAGAAAGACGAAGGTCTTTCACAATCCTAGGGCTACTGCGAGGAGATAGTGGAAACTCGCATAGCGAGAGATGATGTAGAAACCTCGACAAAAGATGTTGAAAGGCAGGTCGAAGCTACTGAAAAACGGGTAAGGACGATTTCGAGCCAACATCAATTACAATGCGAATGTTATCAAGTTTGAGAACTTGAGATGGCTCGATGATGGATACCTCACGGCCTTGGACATGGGAAGAGATTATCAAGCAAGAGCGAGAGCTCTTTGGTGGGTCTAAGGTTGACGAGTAGTGATTAAAGCTCAAGCTTCTGGTTGAAAAGGACTTGGAGGCGCTTAAAGCTGGGGAGCGTGTTATACATTCTGCACTGGCTTCCGAGGTTCGGAATAATCAAGCTGAGAGCTCTAGATCTGCTCTTCATGACCCGATAGTGAATATCACCGGTCCTTTGACGTCAGCACCACTGGTTATTAAAAGCGCCACAATCTCTTTTGGCTCAACAATTATTTCTACTGATGGGGCCACTTCCGGAGTTTCCTTGGTTCCAACATCCATGACAGATGTCGCGTACAATCATGATGAACCCCCATATTCGAGGCCGCTTCTTATGTTATCTCCCACTGCGGAAGGGAGCCTAAGCGGCACGCCGGCTCATGTTGGATCAGTATCTCCTTGAGGAATTTCATTAACCTTGCCCATATCTGAGATGGCTCACATGACATCGGTTGACATCACTAATATATGCTTTTGTGTTTCTCAAGTTTCAGGTTTGCCTCTAATTGTTCCCTTGCCCAAAAAGAACTTGTCAGTCGGGACACAAGCTGTAGTTATAGAATTTGTCACTGTGTCTACCTCCCAAATGCTCCTAGATATTCTGGTTGGCAAGACTCCGGGCCCTGGGGACGAAATGATTCATGCCTCGGAAGAGGAGACGATAGGGGATTTTCATGGGGCGTATGAGGAGGAGGACCTCGTTATAACTGGAGCTTCTGATCCTTCCTCAAGGCGTACAATGGAGGAGATGCTCTAAACTCAAGTCCTACTAGCTAAGGAGATCAAGAAGGAGAAAGGCGATATACCTCCTCCCTTGTCTATCTCATTACCCG
Source organism: Allium fistulosum (assembly GCA_030737815.1). NCBI lineage: Eukaryota > Viridiplantae > Streptophyta > Magnoliopsida > Asparagales > Amaryllidaceae > Allium > Allium fistulosum. The sequence continues at coordinate 1,443,020,698 of CM060903.1, read as the reverse complement.
ATCGGCCTATCTTTGTGCCCCTAGAGACTTCGACGAGCAATCTTCTGAAGGGTTATAAAGGCAAAGACAGGAGTTGGAGGAAGCCCGATGAGTCTAAAACGCCCTCTTTCGAGGAGAAGAAGAGGAGAAAGAAGGTTTGGTTACGCTCTTCCTTGCTTCTATTGTGTTTGATTTTATTTAAGACTCATTTATATAGGCTGATGTTGTGTGAGTACAACCCTCGCTTTTGGTTTATGCAATATGCGAATAAAATTTAAGACTTGTTTTTGTTTCAAGCCTTGTGTTAATTTGTCTAAGCATCAGGAGATGCGCTTATTATTTTCACTTATATGTACATGAATCATTTCTTCACTACCACTTAGCCGAGTTAATGGCTTATCTTGTTTGTTTCCAATCATTTCCCTTTGAATAGTGATTACAGTCGAGACCATATTATCTCTTTAACTGAGAAGTTCCGACGTGGGTGTCTATCTTTTAACACCCTTGCTTGGCCTAGCCTAACTCTGGTCTTCGACCGAGTTTGGTTATTTGAACTAATGATTCGAACATCCCTCTTTAGGACGTTTTCATATGACCGTGCCTAACTCTAGGCATCGACCGGGATTGATCACCTGGAGTGGTGATTTAAGCATTTATTTCCTGGAAGTTTGTATGAGATTTTTCCCGACTTGGGGTATGGTGTTGGTGCCCTGCAAAACTCCAGGCACGAGCCATTACAGTGAACTGTAATGTTTCACCTTTAGATGTTTATACACTTGCCCCTAAGTCTTGGGTTAAAGGATTCAGTAGGTGATTATCTTCGGACACCTAGAATGATTTTACATCATGGGTTTGATCGTGGATCATAGAAGTTTGGTTGGCACATATCTATAGGTACATGTGTACCTGCATTATATACATGTAGATTCATTCGCATTTGCTATGATTCACAGTTTGTAGTCATGTTAAGACAGATTCATAGATTTTGGAAGTCATTTCGCTTCATATTCACAAGAAATGAAAAATTCCGACTTGTTACATAGGAATTGATCAAATATTTACGAAGTCGGATTTCTAGATAAATAGTGTCGTCAATTCTCCCTATTCCATGCCCATGGGAGTGAAATCCTGTCAACAGTCGCCACCTTGAATGCTCCATCTCCAAGCTTATGTTCGATCATGTACGGACCTACCCAGATCGGGCCTATATTCACAGGACCAAGGAAGATTCTTTTAAGGACAAGGTCGCCAATTTCAAAAGTATGATTCCTAACCTTGGTGTTGTAATGTCACGCCACCTGTTTTCGATAAGCAGCGGCTCTCAGTTCAACTTCTTCATGCTTCTCATCAATCATGTCGAGTGACTCCAACAAGAGCCCTCGTTCGTTTTGGGATCATAATGAGTTGCCCGATGAGATGGTATTTCCAACTCAATCGGAATCATAGCCTATGATCCATAGGTTAAAGCAAATGAAGTGTGGCCGATCGCAGACTTGTGGGTTGTTCTGTAATCCCAGGGTGCTAATGGTAATTCATCGATCCACTTGCCCTTGGATTTATCCAATCTCTTCTTCAGAATTGACTTGATTATCTTATTCACAGCTTCCAGTTGTTCACTCGCTTGAGGGTGTGCAACTGCCGCAAACCTCTTCTCGATGTGATGCCAGTTGCAAAAGGTTTTAAACTCGACGCTGTCAAATTAGGTTCCGTTGCCAGATATAATAATTCTTTAACTCCAAAACAACAGATTATGTTCTTAACCACGAAATTAATTTCCTTTTTCATGGTGATCGGGGCTAGCGGTTCCGCTTCTGCCCACTACGTGAAATTATCAACAACGACGATGGTGTACCTCACATCTCCTTTAGACATCAGCAACAAACAAATGGTGTCTAAAAGAGATGTGAGGTACACCATTGGATTCTTCGTCGATATACATCTTTCACCTGACATTCCGCTCTCCATTACCCTCCAGGATCATCCCAAGCCATGTATTTAGCGATGAAATCTACCAATGCCTAACCAAGAATTACTCTCCAAGGAGGATACGATATATCGTACTGGTCGAGTTCAATGTTCCACTTAAGTAATCTTCCCAAAGTCTCGGATCATCGCATAACTTGTCTCAAAGACCGGTCAGTTAATACTTTAATTAGATGAGCCTGAAAATACGGACGGAGCTTCCTCGAAGCAATCAACAGGCAATACGCTAGCTTTTTTAGCTTTCGGTAGTTCCTCTTTGTCCTGTCAATCATTTGCTAATGTAGTACATTGGCCTCTAGATTTAGGACTCCTCCCGTACAAGTGTGGCACTCCAAGCGTTCACCGAAACTGCTAGATAAATAAACAAGTCCTCTTCCTCTAACGGCTTCGACAAGATAGGAGGCCTTTTCAAGTGATCCACAAAAGCCTGAAAAGCATCCTTGCACTCTTGCGTCTAAGAGAAATTCCTCATCCCTTTCTTGAGAATGCCGAGGAAAGGTATGCACTTATTTGTGGCTCTCGAAATAAACCGGCTTAGGGCAACAATCTTCTCGTTCAACTTCTGAACCTCTTTCATCAACTTTGAGGCTTCAATGTTCCTTAATGCGTCGATCTTCTTCGAGTTAGCTCCTATTCCTCTCAAGTTCACTATGAAATCCAAGAACTTCCCCACGCAACTCCAAACGAACATTTCAATGGATTAAACTTCATCCCATATCTTTGAAGCACACTACATACCTGCCAAATACACAACGTGGTTCATCAATTGCCATGACTTCACAAGCATATCGTCCACATAGACCTCCATTGTGCATCTAATCTATTCTTTGAACATAGAGTTCACCAGTCTCTGGTAAGTTTCTTATGCATTCTTCAAACCGAAAGGCATAACAAGATAATCACACAGTCCTAGTTTGGTTATGAAGATAGTGTATATTGATCTGGGACATGCATTGGAATCTGGTTACAGCCAGAATAAGCGTCCATAAATGATAATAGCTCATGCCCAGCGGTTGAATCTACCAACTGGTCGATCTTTGGCAGTGGGAAACTATCCTTTGGACATGCCTTATTTAGATCTGAATAGTCGATGCATATCCTCTACTTCCCATTGGACATTTTGACTAGGATCGGATTTGATACCCACTCTGGGTATAGGGTGACGCAGATGAAGTCGTTGTCTCTTAACTTGTCCATTTCCTCTTTCAGTGTAGCGCACTTCCTCTTTCAGTGCAGCGAATTGCTTTGGACCCAGACTACGTCGTTTCTATTTCACGGTACACATTTAAGGTTCACATTCAATGCAGTCACGCTATCTCCGGTGATATTCCACATATGTCAGAATGTGTCCAAGCAAACACATCCAGGTTTGCCCAGAGAAAGCCTATCAACTCTTTCATCATCCTTATACTAAGTTAAGATCCGATTTTCAGGACTCATGTAAGATCATCCTAACTGATCGAGATATTGATCGTCAACTCGGTGGGGGCCGCCCTTGCATCTACTAGCTCTTTCCTTGAATCCATATCCTTATGGAATCGGCTATGCTGCCCGAGCCTGGGCTTAGGCGGTGGTTGATATGCATCCAACGAATTAACATGGAAAGTATTATCTACGTCCTTTCTCTTCTCATGTCGCTTTTCCTTCTTCAGCTCTACGACAGAACACTCTCGCATGAGACTTTGGTCTCCTTGGATAACTCCTACCCCGTTATCTATAGTAAGTTTCATTGTCAGGTACCATAGGGTAAGGGCCACTCGAAAGCTAGCTGGGGCCGGTCGGCCCAAGAGCGCATTATAAGCAAAAAAGTCTAACACCAAGATGGTCACAACCCGCACTTGCTTGCGGTCACCTTTGCCTAAAACCACCAGCAGATCCACTCAACCCATAGGCTCCATCGCCGCTTCGTTAAATCCCCTGATACGGGATTTGCATGGCTTTAGATCCTAATGATCACATCCACTAAACAGAATATTTACTGATCCACACAACCCATAAGCTCTTTTAAACAGAATATTTATTGAGCCACCACAATCGATAAACACCTTATTTAAAATCACTGGCCCATTCGTGGTTGAAATCACCAAGGGATGAAGTATATGTGCTTCAATATCATCTGCATTCCTATTCCTGAATACAATGTCATCGGTCCTCATCCTAGTTGCTTTGTCGTAGCTCCGTCTTCGATAACAAAACAGCTCTCATTAACCGCATACTTCAAAGAATTCTCATACCTCTACGTCTCATTCCAACTCTTCGCAATTGGATGAGGTCCACCAGAGATCGTGTATATGACTAATCTTTTTCCAAGCTACCAAGGATCATCATCACTAAGCCTAGCCTGGCTCGGTTCGAACCGTTGCCCCTGGGGATGAGCATTTCCTTGCCCGCCATCCTACAGGACTTTGGCAAACTGCTGTAACTTCTTTTTTATAATTAGATCTTTTATCACATCATGCAAATGCCGACACTCATTTATGGGGACCATAGGTCTCATGAAAACGACAGTACTTACCAAATCTCTGCTCCTTCTCCGTCGACTCTCTTGGAGGCGGTTTCCTATAATGCTTTGTACTTTGCATTGCAAGGTAGATATTTTTAACCGAGCTATTTAACGTAGTGTACTCTTTGTATTTCAGAAACCTAGGATGTTTCCTTGAGTTTGATTTTCTATCTCCACCTCCGCGGTCATCTCTTTCTAACTACCACCCTTGTTCTAAACATTCACATCTACATTGCCAGAACCACCTCCAGTTTTCTTCACTACAACATTACTTTGTACCACATCAGCTGACTGTCCATTATAGGCTTTTCTAATGTCGAACTTGCCTTTTCCAAGTGTAAGAACTGGTACACCTTCCTATAGAAAACATCCATTGTTGGTGGGGTTTCATTTTTAACCATCTTCCAAAATCAGTATCGGGATTTATCCAAACGGAAATCTTTCAATGACTCTCCCGCTCCTTGGAAGAGATTTGACAGTGACATCACATCTTTCGGATGAGTTGTATCCAAATGGAATTGCTCAACAAACTTCCTTGCTAATTGATCAAACGACGATATAGATCTCGGTGGAAGCCGATTGAACCACATTATCGCTACACCTTCAAGGAATATAAAAAAAACATCAACATCTAAAGGCATCAGCTACTCTAGCAGTGTCCATGTGCCATTCGTACTTCAGCAGGTGATCCCTTGGATCCGTTGTTCCACCATAGGATGGCATCTTTAACCTTTGGGGGTATTCCTCCCATAAAATCTCCTCGGTGAATGGGTCCTGCAGGGAGAAGTACCACATTCATCATTACTTCTATCTTGGGTCTCATTCACCAGCCTTTTCACTATCTTCGTGAAAGAATCTGGCTCCATTGGATCTATTGAACGGTGGTAATCGTGACCTGCCCCGAATGTTTGACTCTATAAACAGTGTCGGTTAGTTTAACGATACCTGTGTTTTCCAGACTTTGGGAGTACCATTCATCCAATAATCGTGTTATTTCGGTTTCTACATGGTAGATTAACCGCAGCCACCCTAGCTCAAACATTTTGGTATCCTGCAGTATGACCAACATCACCACCAACACCATCATCTAAGACATCAAAATGCTCATTGACCAAATCAAGCACAGAGGGTTCGGTACCGACCCCCGCACTAGGTTCGGTGCCGATCCCCAAGCCTCCACTTTGAACAAACACCAATCTCTCCTTCGAAGTACCGACTTCCCTTCTTTTCATCTTCTATTTTCATTCACTATGTTTTTCGCTAGATGACAAAGAGTTTTAACCCTCTAAATTTGAAAGAGTTAGCCCCTTCCTATTCCTTCTGCGATTGTAGGTCAGTTGGTTCAGCAAATCAAGGCTCTCCTTCATTTGCCTATCCACCTCATCCCAACTCTCCTATGGTTTGTCATTCATCGCTTTCATCATCCGGTCCATCTCAACTATTATTATCATATTTGGCATTTCAACAGCGTTCGGTTGTGCAACTTCTTCAACATGTCAGGATTCGGTATTCTCGACATTGGTGGTGGGCCTGGAAGTGGTGGATTTCTCTTTTTGTGGAGCCATATGTTAAACTAGTCCCTCAATAGGTTCTGTTGGAATCTGAATAGTCTCAGGTTGCAATAATAAAACTAACAGATCAACCTCGTGGATTTAGACTATCCAAAAGTAAAAAGTAGATCCTAACAGACTGATACCAACTGCGTTTCTGAATGAAAGCACTAAAATGTTTACATCAAAAGTTAGTACAAACACCCAGAGATTAAAGTAGAGAATAAAATGAAGAAAATAACTTAAAAATGAGGAAAAACAGACTTGTAACACCCCACGATTTTAACACTAATTAATAAAAAAGAATTCAATAAATAAGCGATTTAGTTGAAAATAGATTTTTTTTGTAAATTCAGAATTTGGCAACGAAATTTACACCGTTGGGTTCGTGGCGACTTTCTAATCAATTTTCATATATAATGTTTCCCGATTAGAGTTCAAACGAAAAGGTTATTAACATTTGAAGTTTTAGTGTTAGAAATAATTATAAATATAAAGATGGTAAAAAAATCAATTAACGCTAATCAGTAAATGGAAGATTATATGTTAATAAATGTAAACATCAAATTAAAATTTTAGAGAATATATGAAGTGGAAAAGAATTGAACAAGATAAATTAACAGAGGAATCAAATACACATAATCAATTAAACGGAGGAAAGAAATTAAAAAAATTAAACAACACAAGTTTATTAACGTGAAAACAAAGCACAGGTCGACCCGCAAGGCACCAAGGTCGACTGGTAGTGGTCGACCCATGGCCTTGTGTGGTCGACCCGTGTCAATGTAGAAACGTGGGTTTTAATTTACAATGGACCAGTATGATGCAATCAAATATTTTACTTTGTTATGAATTAATTAGGCTACATTTAAGATTTAATTAAAGATTTCCTATGCTAAATCTAACGCTCCAAATCAATCTCTAACCTCTATAAAAACTATATATATGTATATATATATAAGTAGATTAGGGCATAGAATAAGAAAGAGTGGAATAGGATTGATTCAGAGCGTGGAAATAAAGGTAAACTTGAATCTAAAACTCAAATCTAAATTTAAGTCGATCCTTTCCTCAGATCTATAATTTTAATAGAAGCGTACCTATTTTATTATTTGGTTTTTAAAAGAGAGTCAAATAAAAAGAGAACGGATCTTGATCTGGAGAAGGGGAAAGCTAAAAGCAACGTGAGTGAGACAAAATTATATGTTTTATAATAAAATTAGATTTATTCTATTGTAATCTATTTCAATCATGCCTCTTTATAATCGATTTGAATTTAAACCTATAAGTGCATAATGATTAGATTTATATTTGCAAGTGCGTAATGATTAGATTTATATTTGCAAAAGCTCATGATTAGATATAAATATATTGTCTATGCATAATGAATTTAAACGGAATGGATCTAATAAAAATGGTTATGGAACGAATTATAGCAAGACTAGATGAAATTTGGAAACTTGCCTAAATTTATTATTGAATAAATTTGAATGTATTACGTAATGATTGGAACTGGTATTTATGCAACAGAAATAAATTGAATTAAAAGAAAAGATTATTAAGATTTTAGGGCTTTTAGTGATATTTTAATTCGTTGGAAGCTGGAATTTTGCAAGTAGATTTCTATGTGTTATCAAGATTAAATAATTGAAAGTATGATGTTTGAAATGACAAGAAAATACATCTAAAAAGAAAGAGATATACAAAATAGTGATATTTATCATATTTTGTACAATCTATTTCAAATAATAAAAAGAAAATATAGTTCATTATAGTTACAAACACCGTAGAAGTCTCTCTTTTTAGATAAGACATGGAAATTCAGTAGGTAATATTATCCTGATGAGAACGTAGTTCCAATGCATTAAGATGCAATAGAACCCAAAAGGTTAAATAGTAAGTAAAGAAGAAAATGTGAAAAATAGACAGGAAGAAATAAAAAGGGATAACATGAAAATAGAAATGGAAGAATAGAAAATGAATAAAATAGGTGGAAAATGAAGTTATGAACCTAATGAAAGGAAAACAGTAAATGGACTTAAAGCAAAGAAAAAGATGAAACGCATAATGAAATAAAGACCTGGGATCGACTATAAAACTGTAGAGGCATGATAATTAAGTAAGCATGGAGGAAAATATATATATGATATACACACACATATAATAGCCTCGAATATGCATTTATGATGGGTGTGAACTATTATAATTAAAGTATAGTTAAAGAAATGATATGACATTGTTCATTAGTATGGGTTAGAATGCGAGTTCAGTAGTGTTACATAATAGAATTCTGCCTATGAAAGGAGCTACCAGCAGTTGTGTATACGTTATACTTATGTGAGACATATCTAACCATAAAACTCGTGAAGAGTATACGCTTGCATATAGATAGAGGAATACCCTCAATAGAAAGTCTGCTTCAAATATGTATTAGAGGGGGGTATTGCGTTGATTGCACTAGGCAATCTAAATGGGACGGTGAGCGGGATCATACACTATGCATCAAATGTGGGACCAAGGTCAATAGGCAGGGCTGTCATAGGTCGAGAATGTCTCAATTCTTATCGGTCAACAGAATGGATAGGGTTACACCTAGACTGGTCTTCGTTTGCCTACCAGGGAAGATTACTGCCATAGTTGTTTTCTAGTTTGTTTATTAGGGCAATGATAACAAACCCACAAAAGAGTTTTTTCAAAATAGTTGGGATGGTCCATGGAGCCGAGTCCACAACAGGAAGCAGACAAAGAGTAAATCCCCAAAGCGAGATAGGATATGGCAAAATGTATGAAAAGCTGTCCTCAAGCATTACAGCAGTCCTACGATATAAGCAACGACGAGACTGTGATATGACGAGAGCAAGTGATCCCAACGAGGTGCAAATAGAAGATACTAGCAGGGATAGTATCTAGGTTCAATTGGAAACCATGGGATATATATTTATTTATACATAGTTATGATTCTACAGAGGGCAGATGGGAACGGTTCGTATGCGGACGTGGAGTTGAAACGACTAATAAAATGTAAACAAACATAACATGACATAGAAGATAATCGACATAAACTAGTGTTATGTACAAAATTTATGATTTTACCAATCACCAGAACATTGTTCTGACCCCCTCCTCATTACAACTCACATGATAGTAAGAGAAACAGGTACTGATGCTTGGGTGTTCGGTGCTGACAAGGACACTTGATTTTGGAAGTGTCAAACCTTGGTCAGTAATTTATGTGATACATTATATTTTTTTATTCCATTATAAGATATATCGTTAGAGCTCTGATATGCATTCTTCTACTTTATTTGCAGGATACTAAACCAACGATCCATACTTTGGTGGACTTGGATTTTTGATTCAGTGAAAATTTAGGCCCACTAGGGTGCATGTTGATATATTTTGTATCAGAGCTTAAGTTAGTCGATCTTGAAAAAAAGAAAATGTTGAGTGAGCGTATTTGTATTTTGCCTATAATTAAAAATATATTATACACCAAATCCTAATAATTACAACCATAGAATAGTTACATATGGAAAAATCACTAAAGCTGGCTGGTACATGACTCCCTAGTCGGGCCTTAATAACCCAATGATTGTAGATCCCTGTACAATTGTCGATTGATGATGTACAGTAGGTCTAGATAAGGGGAAATGAGAATCCATTTGTTATAGAAATCTACTTTGAGTCCATTCCAATAGAAAATAGTTTTAAAAGTTGAGAAATAAGCAAATATTGGACTTTAAAAATTTACAAATATTTATTTAAATTGAAAAGTTTTCGTAAATAGGTTTTACAAAAACGAATGATTGAAAAATTATAGAGCGTATTTAACTCGCTAGTTTCTTTATAAAGAAAAGTGTAAATATTTTTTTTTTGTAGAAGTTAAAATTTGTTAAAAACCAAAATTCCAGTAAAGGAAATTTGGTAAAAAGCTATTTATTTTGTAAGAAAAATGGTTGAGAAATATAACTCATGGGTTTCAATATTTTAAACTCTAAAAACATTTTTAGGTGTGGATAATAGAAAGTGATACAAGTTTGGAATATGGTAAACAGTACAGGAAAGAAGATTTAGAGCCCTAAAACAAAACGGTAGGCGAACGCATTACAATGGTTTAAGTAAGAATACAGTAAATTAAGAGAAAAATAATTGAAATTAGTGTAGTAGGCTGAAGCGTTGAATGGTAGAAAAATTATGAAATATAAATAAAACGAGGTTTGATTTATTGTAATTAGGTTGGGGTTTGGCATATTTTAATTCATCAGAATAAAAAGGGATAACAATATAAGTTTCTATGAATCAATTAAGTTACAAATAAAAGTGTATTGTTTGAGATAACAATAAATGTTAATGTAAATGTAAAGAAATGAAATATAATTCCTTGTAATTTCACACAAAATACGAATCCTATTTTAAGTAATTCATGTTAATGGAAGAAAGTAGTTTCAAAACATTAAAGTATAAGATCCTTAAGTATAATAAAAGGTAACATAATTAGAAATTATGTAGGAGATCATGAAAGGAGATTTTACTAGTGATCTAATTAGAAACAACATGGAAAATGAATATGTTCCATAGTCGTGCACTTTAGTTGCACATATCTTTTAGAAATCCCCCTAACATGCTAATTAAAACTCCACCAAAGATTGACAGTGGAGATAGAGAGAATAATAGTGTGAGAGTTGTCATCATCTACTCCAGTTTTATTGTTTAAAATTTATAGAAGATGTTTTAGAAATAATGTAAAGTGCAGTTTTGAAAAGAAATGGTTTGGTATGACAATTGAGCTTTGAAAAGAAAAACTTAATAAATGGTTAAGTTAAAAATTTCAATTTTTAAGGAATAAAGTTGAAAGAGTCTCTTAAAAATATATTTGCTAACATTTTCTTTAGATTTAATGAATAAGCTAAATTCTAGATTATAGTTTTAAAAGGATAAGGCACCAAGTATTTTAAAATTTAATAAATGACTTCTAAGTTGTAAATTTTAAAGACAAAGATTTTGGGGTTAAGTATTTCAAAAAAATTGAAGTTCTTAATTTTTGAAAAAAATAGCGAAGACCAAACCAAAATTTTAAATATGAAGTAAATATGAATGAGTGTCTAGGTAAGAAGGATAAGGCTATGAAGAAGATCGCAATGATTACTCAAAGAGCAGTAATAAAGAACCCTCGTAGGGTGTAGAAGAATAATGGTAAGAACATGGGAGTATTTTGTTAAATATGTGTGCAAGCCATAAGAAGAACCCATAAATGAATGATAAATGGTATTAAAGTATGCTTCTACGAGCTATATGATATGCTCGTATGAAGGGTCAGAGATAAAAGAAATAAATATCAAAATTTGAGAATACTATCAAGGGATTTAGATTAAAAGAAGATGATGATAGAGGATTATGAGACGGCAAACACACATAGAGGAGATTGATAGACTCAGAGATAAGAAGGGCAGGATAGAGGGCGGAAAATTATTTTGCCAAGCCAATTTGCCAGTAAGTTATTAAAGATATGCATAGATTGTATTTCTTATCCATTACAATATGGGGATGCATAGTTTATTTCATAATTGAGATGGTAATGGAAGAAATGAATAGACCTTACCCGTTACAGCAATAAAGGAAAAGTTAAGAAATGAGGACTTCAGAAATATGGAATGATGGAAAGGTCCATTAAAGTCAAAAGTGATAGAGCCATAACATCGTTAGTGTTAGTTAATATTGAAGGGCGACTTCCAACAGTTGTTCTAGTTAGGTTGGGTTGTTAGTATTAGTTGTCTTTATTGGGGGTAAAGGTGCATACGATATTATAGAAAATATTCATTTTTATGTGTTTTCTTTGTGGACCGCTATATTATGGGAAAACAATAAAGATAAGGAAATTTCAAAAAGACAGTCAACTAATGCGAAAGACAATAAAATAGTAGAGGCTGGAAGTTAAGAAATAAATTAAGAAAAATTATTTAATTAACTACTAAAATAGAAATAAGAAAAAATTGTAAGTCCTAAAAATTTCGGGAAATAAATTTCATCAAGCGGTGAGCAGAGAAGGAATGTTGAGTACCCATGGGTTAATGTCCCTGTACCTCAAGTGCTGAAATTTATAAATGAACTTGTGTGCTGCTTGATATTATAAAAGAAAAAGTTTATGAAAAACTTAAAAATTACTGCGTAAATAGATGAAGTCCACTATGGACATTGGACTGCTGACTAAACCTCAATTTCATGAGATGTGGCATAAATTATTTTAGAGAAAATATATAATATGTACACTTTTGAGAATTTTTGTTCAAAATTCTTGGTTTGGAAAAATAAAATACCTTTGTGAAAAGATTTTGAATTTTTTTGATGAAAATCTTTAAAGCCTAAATTTTGTACCGATATTTAAAAAAAAGTAATATAAAAATATTTTTGAATTGAAAAGGAAAAAAATTTCAAATTTTGGAAATGCCACTTAGTTGACATGGGGAGTAGTGGACATATTGGTTAGTATGGATTTTACTATACAACAAAGTGGCAGTAAAATAAAATACGATTAAAAACAAGGAAGAAAGCTGTTATAATTAGTCAATCGCTGTCCCCATAACTTGTTAGTAAGTTGATTTTTGAAATGAACCCTATTTTAAAGTTTAAAGATTTAAAATAAAATTTACTTATGCGAACTATACTTGAAAAAGTTGGAAGGGAATTGGGTGCAAAAGAGAAGATTCCAGGGTATAGTGGAAAAATGGTACATAAGTGAAAGATGGAAATATGGAATTTTCCATTTAGATCATTTTCAAGAATAAGAAAATAGGTTTAGAAAATTGGATTTTATAAATTTGAATGTTAGCAATGGTGTGCTAGGATTTTGGATGATAGATATTGGATGCGAAATTTATTGAACTATACTTCTATTCGTAGAAACATGGAAAAATTTGATGTAAAAGCAAGTTTTTGGTTTTCAAAGCCGCATGCATATAACATTGCCAGTATGTTTAGAATGTTTGCACCATATTTTCAAAACATTATTTTAAAATAATGCATTCATATATGAGGCACCAGTTTAGAATTGCCTAGTTTGCATATCATACATGTTGTGATGCACCGTGCACTTGTATACGGTTTGTTGCAAAATTAGTTGTACACTAATTGATTTGGTAGTTTAGAACGGTTGTACGTTATATTGCATTGTTCAGTCCTTAAGGGATTTCGGGGACGAAATTCTTTTAAGGGGGGGGGGGGGCGGGGCGGGGGAGAATGTAACACCCTATGATTTAAACGCTAACTAATCAAAACGAATTTTTGTAAACTTCAGAATTTGGCTACGAAACTTGCACCATTGGGTTCGTAGCGATTTTCTGATCAACTTTCATATATAATGTTTTCCGACCGGAGTTCAAACGAAAAGGTTATTATGGTTTGAAGTTTTAGCGTTGGAAATAATTATATACGTAGAGATGGTAAAAAATCAAAATGCTAATTAGTAACGTTAATGGAAAATTAGATGTTAATAATGTTAACATTAAATTAAAATCTCAGAGAATATAAGAAGTGAGAAAGAGTCGAACGAGATAAATTAACAGAGGAAACAAATACACAGAATCACTTAAACGGAGGAAAGAAATTACCAAAATTGAACAACTCAAGTTTATTAACGTTAAAACAAAGAACATGTCGAGCCGTAGGGCACCTAGGTCGACCGGTAGCGGTCGACCTATGGCCTTAGCCGATCGACCTGTGTCAATGTAAAAGCATAGGTTTTAATTTACAATGGACCAACGGGATGCAATCAAATATTTTACTTCGCTACGAAGTAATTAGGCTACGTTTAAGATTTAATTAATGATTTCCCATGTTAAATCTAATGCTCCAAATCAATCCCTAACCGCTATAAATTAACAGTTAGTCTAACTCTAATTCATTTAGAAAACCTATTACATAATAAAAATCTTCTAGTTTCTCTTCTCCTCCAAATTCTAAAAGAGTAAAACTACAATATATATATGTATGTATGTATGTATGTATGTATGTGAGTAGAAAAGAGCGAAGAATAAGAGAAGAGAAGAATAGGATTGATTCAGAGCGTGGAAATAAAAGTAAGCTTGAACCTAAAACTCAAATCTAAATTCAATTCAATCCTGTCCCTAGATTGGTAATTTTAATAGAAGTATACCCTTTGATTTGAAGTAAAAGAGAGTCAAATAAAAGGGGAACGACTCTAGATCTAGAAAACGGGAAAGTTAAAAGCAAGGTGGGTGAGAAAAATTACATGTCTTGTAATAAAAGTAGATTTATTCCGCTGTAATCTATTTCAATCATGCTTATTTATAATCGATTTGGGTTTAAACCTATAAGTGCGTAATGATTAGATTTATATTTGCAAGAACATAATGATTAGATTTATATTTGCAAATGCCTAATAATTAGATGTAAATATATTGTTTGCGCGTGATGAATTTAAATGGAATAGATCTAATAAAAATGATTATGCAATGAATTATAGCAAGATTAGATGAAATTTGGAAACTTTCCTAAAATTACTATTGAATAAATTTGAATGTATTACGTAATGATTGGAACTAGTATTTATGTGACGGAAACGAATTAAGAGAAAAGTTTATTGATATTTTAGGGGTTTTAGTGATATTTTAATTGTTGGAAGCTAGAATGTTGAAAGTAGATTTCTATATGTGTTTAAGTTTAAATAACTGAAAGTGTGATGTTTGAAATGACAAAGAATACACCTAAAAAGAAATAAATGTATAAAATAGGGATATTTACCATATTTTGTACCGTCTATTTCAAATAATAAAAAGAAAAGATAGTTTCTTGTGATTACAAACACCGCACAAGTCTCTCTTTTAAGGTAAGACATGAAAATTCACTCGGTTAAAATTCTCATGATGGGAACGTGTCCCAACGCATTAAGATGCAATAGAACCCAAAAGGTTAAATAGTAAGTAAAGAAGAAAATGTGAAAAATAGATAAGAAGAGATAAAAAAGGATAACATGAAATAGAAATGGAAGAATAGAAAATGAATAAATTAGATGGAAAATGAAGTTATGAACCTAATGAAAGGAAAACGGTAAATGGACTCAAAGTAAAGAAAATATGGAATGCATAATGAAAAAAAGACCTAGGATCAACTGTAAAATTGTAGAGGTATGATAATTAAGTAAGATGGAGGATATATATACACACACACATACACACACATATATAGCCTCGAATATGTGTTTTTAACGGGCGTGAACTGCTATAATTAAAGTATAGTTAAAGAAATGATACGACATTAATCACTGGTATGGGTTGGAATGCGAGGTCAGTAGTGTTGCACGATATAAGCCTGCCTACCGAAAAGGGCTACTAGCAGTTATGCATACGTTATACTGATGTAAGATATATCCAACCATAAAACTCCAGGAGAGTATACGCTTGTGTATAGATAGAGGAATACCCCCAATAGAAAGTTAGTATGCTTCAAATTTGTATCAGAGCGGGGTATTGCCTTGATTACACTAGGAAATCTAAATGGGATGGTGAGCGGGATCAGACACTATGTGCTAACCCGCCTTTTGGCAAAGTAGTACACAGACGGATTTAACCCAACAGACATCATGGTCATCAAGGCGGGAGTCCCGAAGAAACGGTTACCAAGCTCGGAGATCGGCTATAAACGAGACTATAAACGATGGTCAAGCGTATTTAGATTGGATCCCTAATTTTTGTCCTAATCAAGGTGCAATTGGTACAAAGTGATAAGAAAGGCCTCGTGAGGCTACATTTCAATTTTAAGTCGATCGGTGTTCGTATGCTAGAGTTATGGGCAAAAGAAGAGGGATCAGATCATATTCAGCTCAACAACACAACTCAACGATGATCGCCCCATAACTCAACAACCGCAAGGCGGAGTGAAGTGAAACATTGAAAACAAGAAGAGGGGACCCTATGGAGTCTACCCTAGGGATCACATGACATTTGAAGAAGTTGGAGGGATCGTCATCTATCCTTCAATAGGGATCAGTACCTATCCCTCTTAGGGATCGGCTAAACCTAACTTTATAACAAAGATCGATCCATATCTCAACACCTACACATCCAATTGACATAAAACTTAGAAGACAAGCTAAATAGAACATGTGGAACACCCCATAGGGATTGCATAGCTTTTGGAGCAAGTTGGAGGGATCAGTACCTATCCCTCCATAGGGATTGGCTATAATTAGCCTTAACACCATATTGCAAAAAATATCGGCCAATAACTCGAGTTCTACTAAACCAATTGGCATGAAACTTGGAGGATAAGCATAATACATCATGAAGAAGCTCCCATAGGGATCGCATGGCATTTGGAAGAAGTTGGAGGGATCGATACATATCCTTTCATAGGGATTGGCAGAAGTCGGGATTTAAACAACACCACTTCACAAAAATGCGATATCTCACAAACCGTAAGTCGAAATGACACGAATTTGCAGGGCAAGTAGCTTACATCATGGGAAATCACCCAGAGGTATCACGCCCCATTTGGACACCAAAATATGGATCCGTACTGATCCTTATTGTGGGCCCCAATGGGCTTGGAAATTTTTGGGTGGCCTCGTCTTGGTCTTCCAAACCTTCTATCAAAATTTCAGCTTGATCCGTGCACGTCTTCTTCTATAAATACAGCAGACATGGCATCAAAAAAAGGATCTTATTTCTGCTTCTTTTTATCTTCAACCTAGGCTACGCTATGTCAATTTTACTTTTGGATTTCAGATTGTAACTTTAAATAAACTTAAGTATAATAAAAATGATTATTTGGGAGTGGACGTATGCCAGAGTTAGCCGAACCACTATAAATCTTGTCTTCTTTTACTTGCTTTCTGATTGTTTTCATTTTTTTCTTTATTTATTTTCCTTCATATTTCTGTGATTGGATTGTATTGGAGCTTTTACATAATTGGGTATTGGTGGCCAATTATGATGCCAATACCATGCAGCAAATGTGGGACCAAGGTCAATAGGTAGGGCTGTAATAGGTCGAGAACGTTATCAATCCCCAGTGATCAACAGAAAGGACATGGTTACACCTGGACTGGTCTTCGGCTACCCACCAAGGAAGATTATGTTGGGCCATGCACCGCAATAGTTGTTTGCTTGCTTATTTGTTAGGGCAAGGCTAGTTAACCCAGAAAATAGTTCCTTCAAAATAGTTGGGGTGGTTCGTAGAGCACATTGCACAATAGAAAGCAGAAAAAATAGTAAATCCCCAAAGCGAGATACGGTACTGTAAATTTTATGAAGAGTCATTCTTAAGCACTATGGGAGTCCCCTGATATGTGAAACGATGAGACCGTGATACGATGAAAGCAAGGGATCCCGACGGGGTGCAAATAGAAAGATACTAGCAGGGATAGTATCTAGGTTTAATTGGGAACCATGGGATATATATTTATATATACATAACTATGATTCTACAGAAGGTAAATGGGAACTGTTCGCATGCGGACGTGGAGCCGAAACGACTAACAAAATGTGAACAGACATAATATGACATAAAAGATAATCGGCATAAACTAGTGTTATGTACAAAATGTATAATTTTACCAGTCACCAGAACGTTGTTCTGACCCCCTCCTCATTACAACCCACATGATAGTAAGAAGGACATGTATTAGTGCTTGGCGTGTTTGGTGCTGACAAGGACACTTGACTTTGGAAGTGTCAAACCTTGGTCAGTAATTTATGTAATCTATTATATTTTATTATTCTGCTGTAAGATATATTGTTAGAGCTTTAATATGCATTCTTTTGTTTTATTTACAAGATATCAAACCAACAATCCGTACTTTGGTGGAATTGGGTTTTCGATTTAGCGAAATTCAGGCCCATTGGGGTGCGAATTGCTACAAGACCACAGAGCAATTATAGTTGTTCGGTTAATCGTTTGCGTACGTCCACTGAATTTTGTTGATGATTTCTGATGAGTTCTTACAAGGCTTGTTATTAGTGATTGGTGATGGTCTGTGGAATTACAAAGGAATACAAGAATTCGGTTAACGGCAAAAAGTTTCCCTAAACTATGCTCCTATCCCTATATTTTGTTGCAGGTCGTCGAAAACCTTTCGCTAACGTTTTGAACCACGTTCTCCACGTCAAGGGAAGCTAAACTGAAAAGGTCGTGCCCAGGTCATCAATATTCAGGGATCGGTACCAATCCATGTTCAAGGATCGGTACCGAACCATGAAGTTGTCTTCTGGATCTCCACTTTATTCTTGTGTATGCTTGGCTTATTTGTGTCTTCGTCTCCCTTGTTTTATTTGCGTTGTTGGAGGTATGGATTTGAGTAGATCTCTTGGTTCGGGAATAGGACAATGGAGTTTGACTTAAGTGTTGATGGTGATAGTTGATGCTAACTTAGGAACCATCTCATATCGCATGAACATGATTGCAAATACCCTAGCTTGGTAGTGCATGAGGAAGATGATTGTTTGGAGGGATTTATAGGGATCGGTACCGAACCCTGTTAAGGGACCGGTATCGATTCATATACTTTGATTTCTTAGATTTTGAGTTTTTTTCTTAGGAGATGGAAGGTGTGTATGCCTTTGCTTGGAGACTGTTTGCTATCTTTGGGCTTGATCCATTGATCGCGCTTGGTATCTGAGTTTGGCAGTTACCACTCTGGATTTTCTGCTTTGATAATCTCTCAATTTGGTCGGTCTGACGCACCCAAGAACGACCTGGTCATAATGATGGATAACAAATATATATATATATATATTCATAATATTAATGTATTCTAAAAATACCTTAGAGGTAAACATTTAATTTTCTTTTAAATATTTGACGGTTTTCTTAAATGAGCCTTGTTGAAAAAGTTTGAATTATTCAATATGTTTGTTTATTTTTATTTTTTTTTAAAACTCAACCCAGGGCCCTGATGAAATCGAAGGGATGAGAAGAGCCCCCTCCGAGCCTGGTCCGACCACAGACAGGAGGGTTTTAGACCAGCCCAGCACAGAGATTTGTTGCCCCCAACTCGGTTATTAGATTTAACGGGGACCCACCTCCGCGCCTTTGGAATGGGAGTAGGGCAGACGGGGATCGAACCTGCGACCCTGTTACCGGGAAGCAAGTATCTTACCACTGCGCCACTACTTGCGGACAAAACTTTGGGGCCAAGGATACATTTGTATTCCCTGGCCTTTGGTTAAGCCGGTTTTATAAGTGGCCGTGCACTATGTCTCATTATTGTGGCCGTTGGGTATCGAACCGGTGCCACTACAACACAATGTAGCAACTCCACTATGTCTTAACCACTGGACCACTAGAACTTGACATATATTTGTTTATTTTGAAAGTGGTTATATATATATATATATATCCTCAAAATACTATATTTTGTTAAAATATAAAACTTTGATTTAATCTCTATTTGGTTTTAGTAAGAATATAAGAAATGGTATAAGTGATTTTAGGAAGCAATGTGTGGGAAAATTGTATAAATATTTGATGAAAAAAGACGCTCGTTTTCCCAATGTTTCTTTTTTGTCAACTTTGAACTCATAATGTTTATTTTGGTTTTTTGCAACAGTAAATGTATTTATTAGTCTATTTGAAAAGAAATATATTTGTTAGTTATCGATAATTATTTTTATAGGAAAGTTTTATTGTAGAGAAAAGTAGGACTCGGTCAAAGGATAACCTTCATAAAAAATTTGTATCTAGACCATATGTGTTAAAATCTAGGTTCAAGGACAAACATTTCTTCAATTCTAGATCCCACTTCAAAACCCGCATGAATACCAAATCCCTCACAAAAACCTCACCATTACATTGTTGCACCGAGAGACTTAGTGTTGTTCTCTATGGGCAATTACATAACTTGTTAAATATATCTAACTTTGTAATAAATCTTGTTCATAATAAAGATGTTTGTTTTCTTTCATATACTTTGTTATATTGTGATATAAATAATAAAGTAATTTATTTAATAGTATATTAATAATAAATCCTGAAAATATTATGTGATTGTAGTTGCAATTTGCAAATGGTTGCAACCTTGAGTAATTAATCACATTATAAAATAACGTTTTGTTTTAAATATCTTTGATCAAGATGTTTCGAGAAAGGATACTAATTCATTCATTGAGATCAGAGTATATAACACACTCCAAATGTCAGACAGTATGTTACTTATGTCTGTTGGGAGCACCAAGTCGTTATCTACTTATAGTTATTAGACAAATATAGAAGGAATCGACTAAGAGTTTCCTGTTGGTTGATAACAAATAGGTCAAATAGGAAATCTTAGTGTGACGATATTACACAGTGCTCTCGATTTGAGAACAATGTGGAACTTCAATATGGATACTCCACTTTGATTATAGCTAAATCGTGGCATGATAACTATCAAGCGACTATAGTTGGGTCTGAGTTGAAGTGTTGGAAGCGAAACATTATTCAATAGAAAATCCATCTCTCTGGTTGTACAAGATTAGTACCATGGTCAACCGTGATCAAGTTAAAGTTTAAATCTGGTCAGAGTAGAACGATTAATAATAAATATTATTATTGAATCAAGGACTTTATAATTGGACCGATCAGTTGAATGTGGATATTATTTGAGTTTTGACCGATACCAAACTCAATATATCCTAAAGTGATATAGCGTTGATGAAGAGAACATGTTTATATTATTGTCGCTTTACGCACTTAAGGTAATCTAAAATATTATTTTTCCAAAAAGATCTATAAGCGATAAATTCAGCCAAACAGTCACATTATCAACTAAGGTGACGTGTGAATATTAATATTTGAATTGTTCGGTATTAATTACTGCCTGAATTCATATCCGTAAGTCGCACAACCTAATTTAACTAGTTTATAATGTATTATAAATTAATTAATATTTAAAGAATATTAATTATGAGTCTATTAATGATTGGGGTGCCATTGGTAACTTTGATAGCTCTTGTATATTTTATGGATTCCTTAAGTAATTATTTGGACGTTTGTATAAGCGATATACATGCACATATTAATATACGATTTTAATACATTCTTAAAGGAGTTTAAATATATAAATAAATGCACAAATAAAGGAAGGATTGGTTTTTGTTTTTAAAGAGTGAATAATTACGGGTTATTTAAACGCATCAATTCATCTGTCCCCATTTTGTATGTCTTCGTATGCCACACTAAATCTCAACCGTTCATTGTATATATACTCGGCCCCTTCATCACCAACATCTTCAAAATACAATACTCAATTTGGGGTAGAACTCCATACTTTGCAAGTTTAGGCAGCGGATTCAGAATTCTAGAAGATAAGCATAGATAATCGTGTAACGAGGGACAATGTATATGCTATACTTAAACCATTTAAAGGCGATGATGTTATCATTATAAATCCATATTTGCTATTCCCATATCATTGTACATGCGATGACGTTGCCACATATTAATAATTGTAGAGTTAATAAACAATATATACGAATTGTTTATACAAATTAGCAGGTTTTAAAATTTGACATATATGTTATAATAATTATATTTTAGCCAAAACACATTTTTAGAACATCATATCACTTAATATTTTAATCATTTTAGCTAGTGCTCATTGACATCTTAATTGGTACTTTAAGTTCATGATAAAAGATCCTTTAACTTTTTCATCAAAATGTAAAGATTTGATCAAATATCGTTAATTTCAGTATTTTAATCCGATGAGTTATAAGAACAAGACTAAAAGGGTAATAAGAAAGATGGATAATATGAAAATGCATCTCTTAACAAAATAATGGTGTGTGTTATTTTATTTTTGATGTACGAATAAAATTTGCATCTTCTATTTTATATAGCAAGAGTGGTAATTTATTTAAGTAGAATGTCCATCTTGATATTTCGAAGTTCGAAGACATGACTTTTAGGATCTCTATTTGCCACGGCTGACCACTTGTAATTTATATTATGTAATTTTAATTAGAAATATAGTGTTAACACGGAGGAACTATTATTGTCCTATATATATATTAATGACTAGCGTATCAAGCCTAAATTACTTAGGAGAAACGAGGTTAGATTACTATCATGGCAAGCTTCAATTACTTCCAAAAACATGATTATACTTTGGTCCATGAGTGAAGGTTGCAGTGGCGGAGCTAGCTTTGGAGCTCAGCTAGGGCCAAATTTTAGTCCCACATCGGCTATGTTCCCATATCGCCTATATATATACCAATATATGTATTCATATTGTAAAGCAGTTAAGAGCTCAGCTGGAGTCAAAGTTCTTGGCATAATGGTCTTTCTTCTTCTTCAGCTGGGGCAACTTGTTCAATTCTGCTTCTTTATGCTTGTTTTTCAAGTTTTGAGGTAGGGCCTTGGTCCTAGCTGGCCTTAATGTGGCTCCGCCCCTGAAAAGTTGCGTGTTGATTTTGAGATTAGCAACAAAATAGAGCTCTTGGATACATTATTTCATCCGTCCTTTAATCATTAAAGTCAGAGCATTGAATATTTTTTAATGTGAAACGGAAATCAATGGACAAGTATAAAAATTTTACGGCAAGCAAACACGATCAAGCAAACACGATTGACTGAAATTAATTAGAACTCATCCGTTAAACTAACAAACGCAACCTAAGTTGTAAGTTCATTTGACATTTTTCAGTTGATATGATTAATGGATTTATGTAACATAATATCAGGAGGAAGTTTGAATGGCAGCCTCTTTTCTAGCATCTCTACTTCTCATGTAAGCTTTTATTAATAGAGTATCAAGTTTGTTTTAAATGTAAAGCGCCCCGGTCTATAAATTTTTAGGTCCCTTTAACGTCACACCAAACAAATACCATAACCCACCGACTCGTTTAAATTCAATTTTAAAAATGTGATTACCTTTTAAAGATTAATTTTTTAAAATTATAAGTTTAGTGGCAATTTTAACTGCATTAAGAAATTACAGTTATAACTAAAACTTACATTAAACTAATTTAGTTATTTTCTTTAGCTGCATTAAGAAAATGTACTTAAACTCAGGAACGTCAAAACTATGAATTGTAAGTTGTAAAATTTATTCAATGCATAGATTCATTTATCTTTTTATGCAGACAACAAAACTTCAATTAAATAACAAATACAAAAAATAGACAATACCATATAAAGATTAATTGTTGATTGGACATTTAATAGTGTGGAGGTAGGCACATAAAATAAAATAAAATAGTAAATCAAGAATAAAGACTAAACAACATAAACATATATCTATTAAAATCTAAAGCATTACCGGTAAAGCAAAAAGGAAGATGCATAAAATTAACGTTGCATCCTATGAACGTATAACTAATTAGAAATAATCCGAAGTAACTTTTAATAAACTTTCTTAGGGAACTTCGATGCTGGCTTCTTTGGTTATTTTGTTGTGCCTTCTTCCTTATCAACATCCTTATTCAATTTTGATTGCATTTATCATGCAATCATAATTTTAGCTGCATACATAATAGCTTTGATCGTATTAAGAAAATGTATTTATAATGGAATTAATTTTTTTCATTAAATTTGATTTCTTTTATGTACGTGATGAAGTAATAATTTTGGTTATATGCGATAATTTTGTTCAATTTTAATGCAGTTATAATTTAACTGCATTAACAAAATGTAATTATAATTTAACAACAATTTTTGAATTAATTTAACTGTATTTATGTGATGTAGTAATAATTTTGGCAGCATTTAATAATTTTGTGAAATGTTAATATGAAATGTGAGAATAACATTATGTTGCAAAATGATGATGTGGATATGACTTGACTTTCAAACCTTTATTTAAATAATAACATGACGTGAAAAAGAGAAGAATAACTAATTTAATTAAAAACTCATTGTGGAAATCAAGTGGTCGTTTAACCCTCCTCACTTTTTATACGTTATGAGCAATATATGAATACTCAAACCTAAAAATAAAGTGGTTCCCAACTTGTACATCCAGTGCTAAAATGCTATTTTTGCCGACCCAATTTTCCGTGAACATAATTATAAAAAAGGGACGCTGAGGAGCATCATGATATATCCTAAGTAATTATGATAAGATAAGCATCGAATAAGATAAACATGGTGACACGTCTATCTGTTCTTAACTTTCTATTATAGATATTGAATATGCATAGCTTCAGACCAAGACGAACGAATCTAAAGTTGGTGAGGTCATCAATATTAGTGCAATGGTTTCAAAGTCGGCAGAGGATAACGCAACGGGGTACGTTTTTTGGAGCATTTCCAGCAAAAAAAAAGGCATACAAAGCCAAGTTGCGAAAGAAAGTTGGTACGAAAAAACGTGATGTGTCATGTGAGGTGTACTTGAATGATGATGATCATTTGAGTGGAGTGCATGAATGCAATTTTTACGATATTTTTGATATGATTGACAATTTGGTTAATGTTTCCATACAGATGCATACATGCAATTCCACGGTGTCGTACGTCATGTGTTCTGAATTGAAAGTTTCAGACTCACGAATAGTATGCACACGCCAAATCGAACGATACTTCAGCTGCTTTTTTCTGAACGAAAGGGACACACAAATTGGGATATTTTTGAAGGTAACAAGGAAGGAGTAAATTTCGTCAAAAGGATAATGTGTTCTTTACCGTCAAAAGGTCTGCTAAGGGGCCACACAAGGAAAAATTATTGTTTCTAACTGTGTTGTAATAAATAATTAATTACTACTAATAGTAATTAGTGCAGTGCAGAATTAAAGTTTTGGACAGCGAAAGCAGAAGTACCACCAAAGAGGATAAAAATAAAATTAAATAGCGCAAATTAAAGATAAAAAACAAAAAGGAAAGAACACGTTGGTATAACGAGGCGATTTTGCCTACGTTCTCGGATACAACAATCTTTATTATTTCTTCACTTCAAGAAGGAGTACAATATGAGAAGAGTATGAATTACTCAATAAATTTCACTCGTCCTAAAATAGATACAAAAATAGCGATCTTATTGAAGATATTTTGTCGAAAACTCTCTTGTTGGCTTGTGTTAAAAAGATGAACATATATAGGTGCAAGGATGAAGACTGTGTTGAAGATAAGGTTGCAAAACTTTCCATATTTACTTGATTTGATTTTAACACAAATTTAACATATTGGTATTTATTTCCACATATATCCTTATTTGGTTGATTTCTCAAATCAATTAATATATCTTCTATAATTAATTGATTATCTTTCCTACTTGTTTCCCATATTTGATTGATTGTAGGAATCAATTAATATCTTCTGCCTTTTAATGTTTGGGACAGATTTAAATCGTTCAAAATTAACACTCCATCTCGATTTAAATATATCCATCAATCAACTAAACTAGTTGTTGGGTCAACACCCCATGACGCTAGGTAGCTCGTACCATACTAATCAAGTTTGAGTAATGCTCAAACTTGTTCTTTGGAACCAACTTTGTTAACATATCAGCTGAATTGTCCTTTGTGTGTATCTTCAATAGCTTTATCTTATTTCCTTCTTCTTCAAGCATGAAAAACTTATAACATCAACATGCTTTGTCCGTGAGTTGTAGGCTTGATTCTCAACAAGATGAATGACGCTTTGGCTATCCGAAAACAAGTCTTCTCTATCATTGATAAATCCTCCAAAAGCTGCAACAAATACAATTCTTTCTTGGTCGCTTCGACAACAAAAATGAGCGCCGCCCTTGTAGTTGATAAAGCTACAGTGGATTGTAGCTTCGATCTCCACGAAATCGGGCTTATTCCAAGTTAAGCTTATAAACATGACTGGACCTGCTACTGTCAATGAACCCCTCTGGTTGCTGTGACGACCGCCCATGACCCCTGCACTGAACATACGAATAATGCGTTGTAAAGTGTGCCAAGCAGCCATGGACGGTTGCCAATGTTAAGTTAAAACAGCAGAATCTATCGTATAACTCACAGCGCATGGATAAAATACAATAGAAAGTATATATAGTGAAGCTTTACAGAACAGAATCTCTATTAAACCTCATAATAGTTTGGTACAACATCTGAATAGTCAATACATCAAGCCTCACTACATATCACTCAGAGAATATACAAGCAGCGGAACATCCAGTACATATAGTAAGAAAATAATATGCAAGCCTCCAGCTCGTCTTCGTCATCAGCATCGTCGGAAACTAAGAACAGCACCTGTCACCTGCTACCTAGTCTGCCCATCCCAAAGCGGATGAACAGCCCAAGGTAATAAGAGTGAAACATAAAACCTTGAGTCAGACAACAGTCTTAGTGAGCGGTAAATTAACTAACAACATACCAAAAGAGCATAAAGGTAAAAGGAATAGGTTTCCAACCCTCCCACTCCACCTCTTTCTACAGTGATAGCCCCCAGACACACTAAGCAGAAATAAACATAGCAAAGCAGACATTTAAAGTAAAGCAATTATCACTCGAGTCAAGGTCGGTGTTTTCCAAGTAAAAACCCCCAAGGCCTGAACCAAGATCAGATAAGCACCCAGAAAACATCGCTCTTGAGACCGAATGACGATACAACCAAACTATCGAATCTGCCCAGAGTACTCGACTACAATCATAGTCTTTAGGGACTATCGAATCTGCCCAGCGTACTCTTGCTTTGAGCCTGCTAGAACCTTCAACAACGATGAAATCTCAGCCTTCTAGTCATCCTCCTCGACGACTATTTCCATACTAGCCCAAGCGCCTCTCGAGCAAACCATTATCCTCAACTCGAACCATTTCACCGAGTTATCAACATGCTTGGAATGATCCCGTCTGGATTAAACCAAGGCTATCTCATACCATGCCTCGCTTCATCTCATCATAGCAAAGCCTCATCTCAATATCAACATCATCAAATCTATTCGTATGAGCTTCATCATCCGCCACATATGCCACGAGCAGCTTTTCCAATTCAAGAGCCTTTCCCTTAGCTTTTGAATCATCTTCGACTAACTTGTCCAAATTAAATCATCAATCAACTAATTTACAACAATCAATCAATTCAAACATTAATTCAAGTAATCAAGTATTCAAACATGATCAAATAAACAGTTATAACAATAATGGCAATTTAGTAAATAAAGGGTCCAAATCTAACAAGCATGAATCATGAGAAATATCTCTACAACTTGATGAATGAACTTGCATAAGTTAACATGTAGTAAAATGGATGTCAAATCATCATGAACAATAGATCTACACTTAAGTTTAAGAAAATGCACGGAAATCACTATTTTAACACCAAATCAAGCCAACAATCCGATATACCCCTTTGGATCCGTGTGAGAGATAATCACCACTCACCAAATCACCTAAACACCTCAAAAGCAACACACTTCAGATCTGGACAGCGAAGAATCTAACTCGATCTATCAAAACTCCGCTTCAAACGATGAAATCTCTCTTCGATGGATGAAGATCTTCAATCTAAGCTCTTGGATCTTCGATTTTGGATGGAAGGAATCACAAGATTAGAGTGGAGAAAAGAAGTGAAGAAGTGTAGAACTCAAGCTCTCAAAATGGCAGCACTTCGTCGCTTCGAAATCCGAATCCCAAAAATAAAGAAGAACCCACCTATTTATAGGCTGATTTCCTTAGGTCGTCCGCCCCCCTTAGGTCGTCCACGACCTAACAAACCCTCCGACCTAACACTCAGCGACCTAACACAATGCGCGACCTAACAGCTTCCGACTCAACGACTTAGCACATGCGCGCGACTTAACAATACATGACCTAACTGCATATGCGCTTCCACGACCTAAAATGTCACGACCTAAGACTCAATACTGATGCGCGGCCTACGACTTAAGCCCTTGCGCGACTTAACACCCTACGACTTAACTCTTAGCGACTTAACGCTACTCGACCTAACAACTTAACTAGGATACGACTTAACATCCACGCGACCTAACGACTCAACCCACTTATCTCCTTAACTCGTCCACGACCTAACCTTCTTAGGTCGTTAACTCGCTTAGTTCCTTAGGTCGCTAAACCCCAGTTTCCTATACCTCTAACTCTTAAGTCGCCAATTCCTTAGGTCGCCAATTCCTTAGGTCGCCTATTTCCTTAGGTCGCCTATTTCCTTAGGTCGTCCCAAACTTACATACGACCTAAACCACTACGCGATTCAACTGTCATACGACCTAAGCCTTACCTCATCCAGTCCCTAAGTCGTTAACTGCTAACACTAACTTCCTTAGGTCGCCAACTCCTATAAGTCGCTCCACTTCCTTAAGTTGTCTACTCCGACCTAACCTATCCCACGACCTAAGCCACCACACGACTTAACTTCCAAACGGCTTAAGCTACAACATGGCCTAACTTCTAGACAACCTATGCTCTAGTCGACCAAAACTCTGGACGACTTATCAATACTAACAGTCTAATAACAACTATTTTACGAACATTCGATCCGTAAAAATACGGGTCGTTACATTCTCTCCCCCTTAGGAATTTCGCCCCCGAAATTCCAAACAAACAAGAGCAATCAAAAGCTATTCTGCATGCCTACCATCCATAGCAATCAACAAACCATGCATCCAATTCTAGCCTAGCATGCAGAATTCTAAAATTAGAACAAGTTACAATGTCGTGAGATGACACGACACCTTATGGCCATACCTCGAAGAGTTCAGGATGAGCTACCTTCATCCTCTCTTCCACCTCCCATGTACAGTCGTTATCATCATCACTCCATTGTATCTTGAGCAACCTAACTACCTTCCTCCTAAGCTGTTTCGTGTCAGTTTCCACAACACGAAGCGGTTTACGAGGTCTCTTATCGACTGGATCAATCTCTAAATCTTCACAGCTATCAGCAGAAACTACTGCATTCGAGTCGTGCACATACTTCCGTAGATACGATATATGAAAAACATTGTGCACACCCGACATCTTTTCTGGTAACTCCAATCTATAGGCAAGCTTTCCAATTCGCTCGATGATCGGGAATGGTCCGACAAATCTCGGAGTCAATTTTCCTTTCTTCCCGAATCGAATAACATTCTTCAGTGGAGAAATCTTTACAAAAACCATATCACCTACGTCGAATTCCAAATCCTTACGACGCTTATCGGCATAACTTTTCTGACGGTCTTGGGCTGCCTTCATTCGTTGCCGAATGATCTCTATACAATCTGAAGTCCGTCGAATCATTTCTGGCCCAAGTATCAACTATTCTCCTGTTTCCAACCAACATGTCGGAGAGTTACACGGTCTTCCATACAATGCTTCATATGGTGCCATACCAATGCTTGACTGGTAACTGTTATTATACGAAAATTCCACCAAATGAAGGTGATCTTCCCATGATCCTCCGAAATCTAAAACACAAGCTCTGAGGAGATCTTCCAAAACTCGATTGACTCTCTCGGTCTGACCATCTGTTTGGGGATGATAAGCTGTACTCAAACACAACTCAGTTCCCAAAACTTCCTGGAAGCTCTTCCAAAATCCACTAGTGAACAATGGGTCTCGATCGCTCACTATACTCTTCGGAATACCATGGAATCGAACTATCCATTTAACATACAGCTCAGCCAACTTTGATGCAGTCCTGGTTGATCGAACAGGAATGAATCTTGCACTCTTAGTCAAATGATCTACGATGACCCAAATCCCTTCATTCACTGTTCTTGTTCTAGGTAGCCCATCAATAAAATCCATCGATACTTGCTCCCACTTCCATGTAGGAACTTCTAAGGGCTGAAGCAATCCACTGGGCTTCTTCTGCTCAGCTTTCACCAACTGGCAGTTCATGCACTTGGAAATAAAATTTCCAACATCCTTCTTCATTCCTTCCCAGTAATAGGTTCTCTTCATATCCCGATACATCTTATTTCCACCTGGATGAATTGTCAGCTTTGAGTGATGACTTTCCTTCAGAACTTCATTTCTCAATTCATCTATATCGGGAATAACTAGTCATCCTTGTTTCCGAAGCCAACCTTCTCGATCGACCTCGAATCCTTTATCCTTTTCTGGATACAATCCAGATTCCAAATCACGGATAATCTTGACAAGCTTATCGTCTTGCTTTTGGCTCTCGCCTATCCTTTCCACAAGAGTCGGTCTTATCGATAAGTTTGCCAACATCTCAGGTTCCAATTCACATCTAGGCCTGAAGTCAAATCCAGCTAAATACTCGAGATTCTTCCATTCTGAAAACATGGCTCCTAATCCTGCATGTCTTCGACTTAACGCATCTGCCACTGCGTTACCCATTCCCGGAGTATAGGCTATACCAAAATCATATGATGCCAAAAACTCTAGCCATCGTTGCTGCCGAAGATTCAAATCCTTTTGGAAGAAAAGATACTTCAACGACTTATGATCTGTAAACAACTCGAATCGAACTCCCAATAGATAATGTCTCCACATCTTCAGAGCAAATACAATCGCCGCTAACTCCAAATCATGAGTCGGATAATTCCTTTCATGCGGCTTTAGTTGTCGACTTGCATACGCAACAACTTTACCCTTCTGCATCAGCACTGCTCCAAGTCCAGTACCACATGCGTCGGTGTAAACCACCATCTCATCATTTCCACTTGGAATAGTCAAAACAGGAGCACTTGTCAGTCGCTCTTTCAGGATTCCGAAAGCTTGCTCACACTTAGCATCCCATCTGAATACTTGGTTCTTTTTCGTCAATCCTGTTAACGGTGCAGCCACCTTGGAAAAGTCTTTGATAAATCGATGATAGTATCCTGCTAATCCAAGAAAACTTCTCACATCAGATGCATTCTTAGGTCTACCCCAATCCTGGATTGCTGCTATCTTGGCGGGATCAACCGCTATTTCGCTTCCAGAGATAATATGGCCTAAGAACCTCACTTCGTTCTTCCAGAAGTGACACTTCGAAAACTTAGCCTTCAGCTGATGTTTCTGTAAGAGTTCCAAAACAATACGCAAGTGCGTCTTGTGCTCTTCTTCAGTTCTGGAATAAATCAAAATATCATCCACGAACACTAGTACGAACTTGTTCAACGGATCTCTGAACACTCTATTCATAAGATCCACAAAATATGCTGGCGCATTAGTCAATCCAAACGGCATTACCAGCCACTCAAAGAAACCGGATGGTGTCCTGAAAGCAGTCTTCGGCACACTATCCTTAGCCACTCTTAACTGGTGAAATCCCGTTGCCAAATCCATCTGAGAAAACACCTTAGCTTCATGAAGCTGATCAAACAAGTCGTATATTCTCGGCAATGGATACTTGTTCTTCTTAGTTACTTTATTTAGCTCACGATAATCCACACACAACCTCAGCGATCCATCCGCTTTGGTTACAAACACAACTGGTGCACCCCATTCGGACACACTACGCCGAATGAATCCTTTCTGTAAAAGATCGTCAACTTGCACCCTCAACTCTTGCTGTTCCCTAGGCGCCATCCGCCTAAGAGGCATCACAACAGGTCTGGCTCCTTCAACTAAATCGATACGAAACTCGATCTCCCTTTGCGGCGGTAACCCTTTGACCTCATCAAAGACATCCTCAAATCCATTAGCGATTGGCACCGATGACAGCCTTCCTCATGCTTACATCGTATCACAACCTTTCGCCCTTCCACATTCTCGACTGTCACCTCCAACCTTTCACAATCAACATTTGCCGCATACTTCCTAAGCCAGTCCATATCCAAAATAATTCCGAACCCCGCAAAGTTCAGAACAAAACAATCACAAACAAAAGAGCAATCAAGACTCGATACAATCAGACCACGGCAAAGCATACACAGACAAGACGAACCCCCAACTGGATTAGTCACAACCAATGGCCTATCAACAATATCCGGTTCTAAACCCAACCGGCCTACAAGTTCATTACAAACAAAAGAATGCGACGCCCCAGTATCGAATAACACTCTAACTGGAACACCACATATGGAAAGAGTACCTTGAACCACCACACTCTTTCCTTTCTCTTCAGCGGTAGGAGCTTTCGAAGATGATGGAACAGCCCCCAAAGCATAAGCTTGCACAATCTACTTGTCCTTCCGCGGTTCCGGACAATTCTTCCTGATATGCCCCGGCTTGTCACAGTTGTGGCACTTAACCGGCACCTTTGGATTCTTGCAATCTCTAGAGAAATGACCCTTCTACTGACAATTGTAGCAGGTCACTTCGCCCTTCGGCCTCTTCTGGCCATCCTTACCCTTCTGCTGCTGCTGCTTCCTCTTCTTGTTTCCACCCTGCTGTGGTTTAGACTCCTCCTTGGTCACAACAACAACAGATCCTTCTTTAGGAAACAGATTCTCGTATCTGAGAGCCTTCTCTATAAGCTTCTCAAATGGATTGTCCAAATGATCCACCAACTGCCTCCCAAGATAACTATCCAAGCCTGTCACAAACTTCTCGTTCTTCTGATAAGGAGATTCAATATACGACCGGGCATACTTGGACAAAACTTCAAACTCAGAAACATACTCAAGAAATGGTCTTCCACCTTGCTTGAGCTTCACAAACTTCTTGAATAGAACAGACTTCTGAGTAGTAGAAATGAACTTAGCTTTGAATCTGGCTTGGAATTGCTCCCAAGTAATCTCTTCCTCCGGAGTATCAATGGTGATAGAGTTCCACCAGTCAGAAGCTCTTCCTTGAAGCTGTCTAGATGCTAGCTTCCTTTTAGTTGCATCCTCAATTCCCAAATCACCAAAGATCCTTCTACAAGCATCTATACACCTCTGGACTTCAATGGTTGATTCTGTCCCTAAGAAAACCTTTCCTCCAAGAGCAGTGTAGTCTTTACACAGCTTAGCAAAATCCACCGGTTTTGGAGTTTGAACTTGAACTCCCACATCTACTAATGGCCCCGGAGCTGGCATCCTTCTCATGATCGAAGTCATCATAGCTTCGAACATAGCAACATAATCAGCAGCCCCCTCAGCAGCACGACCTTCCCTAGCAGCTGGTCTCCCTCTTCGACTCATCCTTAATATCTATAAAAAGGAATGATTAATACACCTTGAGAACAACTGCATAAAAGGGTTCAAATCATTCTAAGCTACTATATTATAGATAGTAATCATCCATCAAAATACAATTACGTCTCTCATACGTAGTTACGTCAGCGAGCGTTGGGTAAAATCGATTAACCAAGGCTCTGATACCAAATGTGACGACCGCCCATGACCCCTGCACTAAACATAGGAATAGTGCGCTGTAAAGTGTGCCAGGCAGCCATGGACGGTTGCCAAGGTTAAGTTAAAACAGCAAAATCTATCGTATAACTCACAGCGCATGGATAAAATACAATAGAAAGTATATATAGTGAAGCTTTACAGAACAGAATCTCTATTAAACCTCATAATAGTTTGGTACAACATCTGAATAGTCAATACATTAAGCCTCAGTACATATCACTCAGAGAATATACAAGCAGCGGAACATCCAGTACATATAGTAAGAAAATAATATGCAAGCCTCCAGCTCATCTTCGTCATCAGCATCGTCGGAAACTAAGAACAGCACCTGTCACCTGCTACCTAGTCTGCCCATCCCAAAGCGGATGAACATCCCAAGGTAATAAGAGTGAAACATAAAACCTTGAGTCAGACAACAGTCTTAGTGAGCGGTAAATTAACTAACAACATACCAAAAGAGCATAAAGGTAAAAGGAATAGGAATCCAACCCTCCCACTCCACCTCTTTCTACAGTGATAGCCCCCAGACACACTAAGCAGAAATAAACATAGCAAAGCAGACATTTAAAGTAAATCAATTATCACTCTAGTCAAGGTCGGTGTTTTCCAAGTACAAACCCCCAAGGCCTGAACCAAGATCAGATAAGCACCCAGAAAACATCGCTCTTGAGACCGAATGATGATACAACCAAACATCCATGACTCTAGCTATCACTGTTATCATTGCTTCGATACCACCGTTAATTGAATGACCGGCACATTCTTTCAGCCGTCCGTCAAGGGTTGATGGCAACCCCGGTTCTAGACAGAACTCCGCACGTCGTCGCAGCCCGTGCCTAGGACTATCGAATCTGCCCAGAGTACTCGACTACAATCATAGTCTTTAGGGACTATCGAATCTACCCAGCGTACTCTTGCTTTGAGCCTGCTAGAACCTTCAACAATGATGAAATCTCAGCCTTCTAGTCATCCTCCTCGACGACTATTTCCATACTAGCCCAAGCGCCTCTCGAGCAAACCATTATCCTCAACTCGATCCATTTCACCGAGTTATCAACATGCTTGGAATGATCCCGTCTGGATTAAACCAAGGCTATCTCATACCATGCCTCGCTTCATCTCATCATAGCAAAGCCTCATCTCAATATCAACATCATCAAATCTATCCATATGAGCTTCATCATCCGCCACATATGCCACGAGCAGCTTTTCCAATTCAAGAGCCTTTCCCTTAGCTTTTGAATCATCTTCGACTAACTTGTCCAAATCAAATCATCAATCAACTAATTTACGACAATCAATCAAGTCAAACATTAATTCAAGTAATCAAGCATTCAAACATGATCAAATAAACAATTATAACAATAATGGCAATTTAGTAAATAAAGGATCCAAATCTAACAAGCATGAATCATGAGAAATATCTCTACAACTTAATGAATGAACTTGCATAAGTTAACATGTAGTAAAATGGATGTCAAATCATCATGAACAATAGATCTACACTTAAGTTTAAGAAAATGCACGGAAATCACTATTTTAACACCAAATCAAGCCAA
Source organism: Allium fistulosum (assembly GCA_030737815.1). Taxonomy (NCBI): domain Eukaryota; kingdom Viridiplantae; phylum Streptophyta; class Magnoliopsida; order Asparagales; family Amaryllidaceae; genus Allium; species Allium fistulosum. The sequence continues at coordinate 1,442,985,997 of CM060903.1, read as the reverse complement.
CAATCCGATATACCCCTTTGGATCCGTGTGAGAGATAATCACCACTCACCAAATCACCTAAACACCTCAAAAGCAACACACTTCAGATCTGGACAGCAAAGAATCTAACTCGATCTATCAAAACTCCGCTTCAAACGATGAAATCTCTCTTCGATGGATGAAGATCTTCAATCTAAGCTCTTGGATCTTCGATTTTGGATGGAAGGAATCACAAGATTAGAGTGGAGAAAAGAAGTGAAGAAGTGTAGAACTCAAGCTCTCAAAATGGCAGCACTTCGTCGCTTCGAAATCCGAATCCCAAAAATGAAGAAGAACCCACCTATTTATAGGCTGATTTCCTTAGGTCGTCCGCCCCCCTTAGGTCGTCCACGACCTAACAAACCCTCCGACCTAACACTCAGCGACCTAACACAATGCGCGACCTAACAGCTTCCGACTCAATGACTTAGCACATGCGCGCGACTTAACACTACACGACCTAACTGCATATGCGCTTCCACGACCTAAAATGTCACGACCTAAGACTCAATACTGATGCGCGACCTACGACTTAAGCCCTTGCGCAACTTAACACCTTACGACTTAACTCTTAGCGACTTAACGCTACTCGACCTAAAAACTTAACTAGGATACGACTTAACATCCACGCGACCTAACGACTCAACCCACTTATCTCCTTAACTCGTCCACGACCTAACCTTCTTAGGTCGTTAACTCGCTTAGTTCCTTAGGTCGCTAAACCCCAGTTTCCTATACCGCTAACTCTTAAGTCGCCAATTCCTTAGGTCGCCTATTCCTTAGGTCGCCTATTTCCTTAGGTCGCCTATTTCCTTAGGTCGTCCCAAACTTACATACGACCTAAACCACTACGCGACCCAACTGTCATACGACCTAAGCCTTACCTCATCTAGTCCCTAAGTCATTAACTGCTAACACTAACTTCCTTAGGTCGCCAACTCCTATAAGTCGCTCCACTTCCTTAAGTCGTCTACTCCGACCTAACCTATCCCACGACCTAAGCCACCATACGACTCAACTTCCAAACGGCTTAAGCTACAACATGGCCTAACTTCTAGACAACCTATGCTCTAGTCGACCAAAACTCTGGATGACTTATCAATACTAACAGTCTAATAACAACTATTTTACGAACATTCGATCCGTAAAAATACGGGTCGTTACAGTTGCCGTAGGTAAATGTTCTTCTTAAGGTCACCATGCAAGAATGTCGTCTTGACATCTAATCATTCTAATTTCATGTTGAAGTGGGAAATCAATGCCAAAAGAATGCGAATGGAAGTGTGTCTGATGAATGAAGAAAAAATATTATGGAACTCCACAACTTTCCTCCGAACATAACCTTTCTCCACTAATCTCCCGTTATATCTCAAGTCACCATTGCCGTCGTTTTTCATCCTATAGATCCAATTACATCCAATTGCTCTCTTATTGGAAGGAAGTGGCACTAAAACCCCAATGCGATTTTCGTACAAAGACTCAATTCCTCCTCTATAACTACTAACTAACTAAAACTATCAACTAAATTAATGTCACCTATATAGTCTCTGGGCTCATCGTGAACTATGCTTAATGCATAGGCCGCCATGTCATCAAAGTCAACGTCTTCAATGCTCAATCCCACAAAATCATCAAGTCATCTAGGTATTTTTTTCTCTCTAATTGGTCGAGTTTGAATTTGAGCTCTACCTTGAGATTGATCTTCTGTCATCTCCTCATCAACCAAGATGTCATCGAAAACACCATTTTTTATTGTATCTAAGTCTGGTGATCTACTTTTTGTCTGGTACTCTGAATTTGTCCTCTCAACATCACCATTAACAGATGAAGAAGACTCCACCTTTAACATAGCATTTTCATCAAATGTAACATGCATGCTAGTAACAATCTTCTGGGTTGTAAAACATCACAACCTATAACCCTTAACTCCTTTCCCATAGCCAAAAAAATATACTTGCACGATCATGGATCCAACTTCTGTTTGCTCTCATGCACATAAGCTGGACAACCAAACACTCTGAGAAAGGAATATGAAACAAGCTCTCCCTTCCATACCTCTTCAGTAATCTTCATATCTTTGGCGGTAGCAGGTGTACGGTTGATGAGGAAAACCATCGTAGATAATGCTTCTGCTCAAAATCTCTTTTTTAATCCAGTAATCAGACGCAAGCAACGAGTTCTTTCTAACAATGTCTGGTTCATCCTCTCTGCAATCCTATTTGACCGAGGGTTCCCTGGTGTGATGTAGCGCCTTTTGATTTCCCCGGACTCACAAAATTTGATGAATTTTTGAGAAGTGAATTCACTACCATTATCTGAACGAAAAATCTTCACTTTTTTCCAGACTGCTTCTCAATAAGAGATTTGCAACTGTGAAACTTATCAAAAGTTTTGTCCTTGGAGTTCATAAAGATAACCCATACCTTTCTAGAAAAATCATCAACAAATGAAATAAAATATCAAGCTCCTCCTAAAGATAGGCATGGTGTAGGGCCCCAAACATTAGTGTGAACATATTCCAAAACATCTTTAGACTTTGCTCTGCAATGCCGAAAGAAACCTTCATTTGCTTTCCAAGTACACATCCCTTACAAAAGCCAATTTTTGAATGATGAATACCGTCAATCAAACCTCGCTTTCTCAATGCTTCCAAACTACGCTCTCCAATATGTCTTATACAAAAATGCCACAACCTAGTAGAATCAGAATCAACAATCAAAGAAGACTCCGCAACAACAGTGGTACACTTCAGCAAATGAAGATTTCCAGCTTTTACCCCTTTCATCACTATCAATTAACCATTTGTAAATTTCAATAAATCCTTTTCTATTAAACACTTCAAGGCAAGATTGTACAATGCTCTAATGGAGATCAAACTACACTTCAAATAAGGTACATGCTTGAATCACACAAAGTCCAAACAATACCATCAAACATCCCGGCCTTCACTGTTACAATACCAACCATGTGACAAGTAGCATTATTTCCCATGGGAACCTCTCCTCTATCAAACTGACGATAAGTGAAAAAAGAGTGTCTACCAGGTGTCATGTGATAGGATGCTCCAGAGTCAATAATCTAAATAGCACTCTTCATAGAAGAGGCATAAGCTGTAAAAATGTCAGGATCACTCTTTGAATTTGATGTCTCCACTATAGAAGCTGAAGCCTTTTGGGTAATGACTTTGTTTTTATTCTCCAATGTGGGGAAACTTGCAATATAATGTTTAGCCTTCTACAATAATGAAAAACTCCCTTCAGAGCTCCCCTTAATTGAGATCTTGAGTTGGCTTTATCTCCACTATATTTGGATCTATTCTTACTTCTTCCCCTTTGCGCAATAAGGCCTTCAGAATCATTCTCCATGCTCATGTTTGCTAACTTTCCCTAAACCATCTCATTATGCAAATTTGTCTTCACATCCTCCAAGCAAATAGAAGAGCGCCCATAGATCATAGAGTTTACAAAAGTGTTATACTCCACTAGTAAAGAACATAAAAGAATGATAGCTTGCGCTTTATCCTCAATTTTTACTCAGTTGCTCAAAGATTCATAACAAGTGTGTTTAGGGCATCCACATGAGCTAATACATCGGTTCCTAGCTTCAACTTGAACGAGTAAAGTTGTTACTGTAGGATGATGCGGTTGGTGAGATACTTGTTGTAGAACTTTTTCTTAAGAGCATCTCATATTCCTTAGTGGTTTTCACATGAGAAAACTCTCTAAGTACTTCATCAAAAAGGCTAAGTTGGATGGTAGTTAGAGCATCCTCTTTGAATTCCACAATCTCTTCAGGCGCTAATTTCTTCAGTTTCTCGGGATCTTAGACAACCTTAAAAATTCTCTCTTTCTTCAACACTGCTTCCATCTTCATCTTCCATGTGCTAAAATCTCTCTTTCTATCAAATACAATGACTCCATAATTTTTAAAGCTTCTACTAATGCTATTTATTGTAGAATTAGACATAGCTAAAATAGTCTTCAAACATAACACCAAGCTCTGATGCCAATATGTAGTGCAAAATCAGAGTTTTGGTCAGCTGAAGCAGAACACCAAATAATCTAGTCTATGGACAATCTCAATAATTCCAATCCAACAGGGAGAATAAAAAGAAAATAAAAGAGCACAAATTATCGATAAAATACAAAAAGGAAAGAACACATTGATATAACGAGGTTCGGCTTTGCCTACATCCTCATACCCAACAACCCTTATTATTTTTTCACTTTAAGAGGGAGTACAATATGAGATGAGTATGAATCACTCAATAAATTTCACCCACACTAAAATAGATACATAAATATGGATCTTATTAAAGATATTTTGATGGAGAACTCTCTTGTTATCTTGTTTTGAAAAAATGAATAAATATCTTTATATATATAGCTACAGGGATGAAGATTGTCTTGGAGATAAGGATGAAAAACTTTTCGGATTTACTTGATTTGATTTCAACACAAATTTAGCATATTGATATCTGTTTCCACATATATTCTTATTTGATTAATTCCTCCAATCAATTAATATATCCCCTATAATTAATTGATTATCTTTTCTATTTGTTTTCAGTATTTGATAGATTAAGGGAATCCATTAACATCTTCACCCTTCTAATATTTAGAATAGATTTAAATCGTCCAAAATTAACAATTAGTTTGTAATTAAGGAATACAAATATAATTAGACAAACCAATAAGCATTTTATAATATAAACAAATGGAACAGATACAACTTAGAAATATAAATACAGAGATATCTATTCTATTTCTTCTTTTATATAATAAACTTAATATGGAGCCTATATTTACCTCTCATCACATTCAATCTCCTATGAAAGGGTGATTCATTAGAATCTCGAGTATAGTATTTATACTATAGTCCTTAAGCATTTATACATTTACATTAACATTGTCACAGTAATTACTGTAGAAATCAACGTTATTCCATTTATGACACTTTCTTAATTTATATCTTTATTGCTCCTCTAATTCACACTACACTTATATTACCTTCTCATGTCCATTAAAACTAAATTAATCCTCTCGGTCAAACCATTTTCTATTGAATATACATATTATATTGTTATATCCCACATATATATATGTGTGTCTATATATATATATATATAAAACAACCCGCCATCTGCAACGTTTGGACTCACGTATAAAAGTGGAACTGGCATCGCGGATGCCGTTGACGAAGGACATTTTGTGGTAAATTATATAAAACAAATCACAAAGCTCACCCATTGGCATTCGTCCGTATAGAATCCCTCGTTAGAACAGGGCTCACCCACTGGCATCCGTCCGTGCTGTGCGTCCACTTCAAAACCTCCCCGTAAATGCCTATATTGTGAAAATACATCGCCCTTAGTCGATCACTCGACTCTCAATTGGATAAGCAATATTTTACCCAACATCGAATGATAACGTCCTCTAAAAAGGAACCGGCTTCCCTACCATCTCTATCATATACACTTAGCCCCAAAATAGGCTCAAACAAACAATTAACATTTATATAATTTTTATCTTAAATTATATAATTTTTATTACTAGCCTGGGCCTTAGGTCGATGTTTAGATTCTGCATTTTACGTGTCAACCGGTTGACCGCTAACCGTAACCCTAACCAGTTGACCACTGAGGATCGGGGATCGACATGTCATATGCTAAATTTTTGGATTTTTCCAATTTTAAGTGTCAATTTTGATTTTTTGTTTCATGCGTGTCGTTAACTATTTACAGTGAACCCTAATTACTAAATAACCCGGTCCATATTTTCAATTTCAATAGCAATTTATTAAAGTTAGGGTATACTAATTTTAGCGTTTTACATGTTAATAACAAAAGAGGTGTGCTATTATCACTGTTAGGTTTATCAAATTACCGTGATTCCAATTTCTACTCTAAATTTACATGTTTCACATTAGGGTTTTGCAATTTCAATTATAATTTGTTAATATCCTAAATCAGTTAGAAAGGTTTAAACCTAGCTGTAATAATCACCTAATCAAAATTATTTCCACTCACCTCAAGCCAAAGCCTTTTCTATTTACTTTCCTTGAGAATTGCCTCTCTGTATGCTAGCCCCGCTTTCTCCGTCTAGATCCAATTGCTTCTATTCTTCTAGGTTTGTTTTGTTTTGATTTTTGAAGAATTTTAGGGTTAGAGGAGAGGTTGAAATTTAGCAGAGTTTCATTATAGTGAACCGTTATGTGGATTTTAGGGTTAGGTTAGACTTAAATTTGTAGGGGTTGGCAAATAGTTTAAACCGTTAGACCTAGACCAGTGAATCTTTATAGTCATCTTATACGCTCATCAAAACTTAGCTCCAAAGCAATGAATCTCGATCGTTCGAACATGTCATGGAATAGTTGATTTAACATAATCATGGTTGATCGCTACTCAATCTTGATCGACTACTACCTGTAGACCTTCGACCCCTTAATTGAACGGTAGACCTTCGACCCTCTGGATCGACCGGTCCCCTTGTTAAATTGTGAAATTTTGTTTTTAAGTTTTTATTCTATTTCCATTCTTCCAACTTCCGTAACTTTTCCGTATTAACTTCGATTTCGAAGTGTTATATTGGAAAATCATCCAGAAAATTGCTATGAATGCAATGCTGCAAGTTTCGTAGTCAAATGTGGATGTTTGTTAAAATTTTCTTTTTAGTCCCGTTTTTTTTAATTATATTTTCTTATTAATTTTCCATTAAAATTTCTAGATGTGACATAAATGGTAATTTGAGGGGGTTTTTTATATGTATATTGCTGAGCCTAGAATACTCTAAGGTTGTTGAATGGAGATGAGAAGTCATCCCGATCCAAACCAAAAATGTAGGAGGAAGGCCAGCTCCATTTGGACCTCATTATAAAAAGTAGGAAATTTGGTCGGCATCACTCTGTCGATGCCGAACGAAACCATACTGCGTCATTTTCACAATTCGATAGGTTGCTAATGTACATGACCACCGTATCGATTCTACAGTTCGATATCAAGCATATTTATGCCAAGAAATGTTTTTATTCGATTTTGGTACCTTTGGTTCTACTTCTAAAGCTTTTATTTATTGCACTTTGTCTTTTCTTTTGCATGCTTTTCTCCGACGCATTGTTCCACTAAGTTTTGAGTTCCAACTTAGCCATTTTCTTAGTAGGAGAAGTTTGAACCATTGTTGTCGATGAGGTCATATCTCCTCCATTCTTAGTAGGAGTTTTGTAGGACTTGAACCAGCATCTTCATACTGTTGAGTGGAATGTTCCAAAGCCTTCAGAAGTTCCACATGGATAATTTAGTTAGTAGCTCTCTAAGGTGGGCCAAATTTAGTTAAGCAGAAGATTGATTTTCTCATTTTTTTATCTTTCAAAATCGTAGCTCAGCGCAATGCGCGGTTTCAACCTCTGTGTGTGTCCTTACATTTGGCATGTTTTCCAACTTGTTCAGGCCAAATTTTCCTTTAACAGCAAGTTTGATTCAAAGTTAAATTTACCATCCTTGTTGAATAGGCTTAATTCCATAATTAACACTACTAGAACTACAGTATATAACCACGATAGTGTTCCAACGGCCGCCAACGGGATTTTCCAACGACTCGTTATTTTTTAATTAAGCCGTTGGTAACCGTTGTAAAATTGCCGTTTGCGGCCGTTGGAAGCCGTTGGAAATATTCGTGTAAACCTGCAGCAGGCCGAGAGCAACTTTCATTTTCCTCTTCTCCCCCAACAAACCCCAAATTCTCCACCCTCTTCCTCCACTCCTCCTCTTTTCTTCCTCCCAGCCTCCCCATGCAACCGGCAGCCACTCCGACGCCATCAATCAACATCAGCTGCCTCTCTCCATCCAATTCCACTCCAAAATTAGGTTTTGCCTAAAACCCTAAATTTTAAAATTTTGCTAATTTTGTGTTTAATTGTTTGTTATAGTTGTATCTAATGGCCTATTGATTGTTTATTATACCAAACTAAGTGCTAATTACAATTATTACCATCCAAATATCCAAATTGTTTGTGTATATATATTATGCACATATATATACATATGTTGATAATTTAGTGTAAATGCGCATTTGAGTTAGCGTTAGATTAGTTAGGATTGCTTTAAATTATTTTGTGTATGTTTTGTAAAATATTAGGCAAACATGAATTAGTCGAATATTTTACGAACATGAATTATATCTTTTAGTAATATGATCTCTTAGTGAAATTTTGGCCTATATGATTGCTTTAAATTATATCTTTTAAATTATTAGACAAACAAAATTTAAATCTCTTAGTGAATTTTTGGCCCCGTCTGACAAGTGTTGTATATGATCGTTGTATGAGTATTCGTTTTTATTGCAAAACGGATATTCATATTCATCTGATACAATATTTGTTGGATTTATCTTTGTATTGGACAAGTTACAAACACTATAAAGTAATTACGTTTCGTAAATCATATCATTATAAACGGTTCACAAAATTTCGACGGCATTTCCTTTTCGTTCCTTGTGTACATGCATATATGTACGATACAAGGAACACGGGGGAAGTGCTACCGAAATTTTGGGAAATCGTTTATAATGATATGATTTAAGAAATGTAATTACTATTGTGTTTGTAATGGGAAGTTGGATAACCGACCATCACAAAAGGTACAAAATGTAAGCAAAATAGCAAGAAATATAACTTTGTATATAAACGAAAATGGATTATAAAAAACAGTAAAATTTAAAATGTGTCTATCGAATTTGATTAATAATTTTTACTATTGATCATAGGTTTTACAGTAGGAAAAATGGTCAATTATTTTATTGATCGGAGCTGGATGTATCAAAGAAGAGAAATGGGAGGCTCAATAAGTAAACATTTTCTTAACGGGGTAAATGTGTTTGTCGAATTTGCTTTAAGTAATATTGGAAACGACGTAGAAATTCGTTGCCCAAGTAGTAGGTGCAAATTGTTGAAGCATTTAGTACCGAATATGGTTAGGATTCATTTGTGCCAATATGGTTTCGTAACCAATTATTTGGTGTGGGATCGTCATGGAGAAATTATAACACGTAACGAAGAACAGTCAATAGAGGTCATTAGTGATGAAGTTAGTACGACGAATCTCATAGAATATATGGTTGAAGATGCAGCACGATCAATGTTCCCTACTATTGAAATTAATAACAACGATATTAACGTCGTAGAGGAACCAAATGTTGGAGCGAAAAAAATATATGATTGGATGCTGCTAAGAAACCTCTTTGGAATGGATGTACTAGCGGCACTCAATTATCGGCAACTGCAGAGTACATTGCAATGAAATCAAAGTACAATCACAGAAGCCGGATTTACGGCTGTTGTACAAGCTGCTAAACGCCATATGCCATCAGATAATTTAATGTGTGAAAATTATTATGAAGTGAAAAAACTAATGTCATTTTTCGGTTTGCCGTATCAAAAAATTGATACATGTCTAAATGGTTGCATGTTGTTTTGGAATGATGATGTCGGTCTTCAGAATTGTAAAATATGTAATCAAGAAAGATACAAATCAAGGAAAAAAAAGGGAAAAGAAGTTCCATACAAGCGTATGCATTATTTACCTGTCACTCCTAGACTTCAAAGGTTATATGCATCATCTGTAACAGCGCATCATATGAGATGGCACAGTGTGAGAATACCTGAAGAAGGTACATTAACACACCCATCTGATGGAGAAGCATGAAAGTATTTTGATAAGAAATATCCCGATTTCGCAGCGGAGAGCCGTAACGTTAGACTAGGTTTGTGTACTGATGGATTTTCACCGTTTTCTCAGTTTGGTTCTAAATATTCATCTTGGCCTATAATCATTACACCTTACAATCTACCCCCGTGGATGTGTATGAAAACTCCATATATATTTCTCACAATTGTCATCCCTGGCCCTGATGATCCGACATAGGGTATCGATGTTTACTTACAACCGCTAATCGAAGAGTTGAAAACATTGTGGTATGAAGGAGTTGAAACATACGACGTATCGAAAAAAAAATTCGGATGTTCACTTCTTTGTTATGGACTATTAGCGATTTTCCTGCATATGCAATGCTTTCGGATTGGAGTACGGCCGGTCGTTTTGCTTGTCCTTACTGTATGGAAGAAACACGAGCATTTTCTTTATGGCATGGGAAGAAAATTTCATGGTTTGATTGTCATCGACGTTTTCTCCATATTAATCATACTTTTAGAAGAGACAAAAAAAACTTCATAGCTAATAGACATGAGACTTTACAACCACCAACGATTTGGTCAAGTGAAGATATATATGAACTTGTAAAAGATTATCCAAAGATACATGAAACCGGGCAGCAAACTGAAATCCAAGGTAAATCGACGTTTCATAATTGGTGCAAACAGAGTATATTCTGGGAGTTGCCTTATTGGAAAAATCTCTTAATCCGTCATAACATTGACGTGATGCATAACGAGAAAAACGTATTCGATAATGTGTTTAATACACTTTTGAATGTTAAGGGCAAGACTAAGGACGATCTAAAATCAAGACGTGATATAGAAGAAATATGTAATCGTCCAGAGCTTCATATGAAGCCAAATGACACTAAAAAACCCAAAGCATGTTATGAATTAGATAACAACCAAGTTAAAGTACTGTTAAAATGGGTGGAAGGATTACGATTTCCTGATGGAATTTCATCTAATCTTCGTAGATGTGTCGACTATAAGAACGAAGAGTGAGTGGGATGAAAAGCCATGATTGTCATGTAATGACGCAAAATTTGTTACCCGTCGCTTTCAAAGAATTGTTGCCCGTAAAAGTTTGGAAAGTTATAACAGAACTTATTTTATTTTATAAGGAGCTTTGTTCAACTACGTTAAAAGTTGACCGTCTTCGTAAACTTGAGGTAGAAATCCCTATACTGCTTTGCAAACTGGAGAAAATATTTCCTCCAGGTTTGTTCAATATAATGGAGCATTTACCTGTTCATCTTCCATTTGAAGCACGTCTTCGAGGTCCTGTGCAATATGGATGGATATATCCATTCGAGAGGTATGTTGTTAATACTGAGTATGTAATTTAACTATAATTAAAAATCAATATTGATATGAAATATTTTTTATTAGGTACTTAAATCATTTAAAGAAAAAAGTGAGACAAAAAGCTCGAGTTGAAGGTTCGATTTGCAAATCATATATCGAAGAAGAAGCATCGTTCTTTTTCTCTCATTATTACAATGATCATGTGAATTTATCATTTCAAAGTGTTGCGCGTAATGCTGAGGCCGTTGAACAAGATTCTTCTTCTGAAGCAATGTTATCTATTTTTAAACAACATGGTCGACATGCTGGAAAATGTGTAAAAGTATGGTTAGATGATAGAGATTACCATGTAGCACACACATATATTCTTCTAATTGTCCAGAAGTTGCACCATTTATTAGGTAATTATCAGATTACAAGTTTTGATAAATTTAATTTAATACTGCATGTGTAAATTAATAATAAAGCAATATATTGTTTTTGTTTGCAGTGTTTATGAATCACAAAATCCAAACGGCGATTTAAGCAAAAATTTTGCTACTTGGCTTTCGAACTACGTTTGTGATCCTACAAATAATGTGGTCGATGAAGGATTAAAACATTTGGCGTTGGGACCGAAAAGGAAAGTTAAAACGTATCCAATATTTTTCGTTAATGGATATAAATTCAACACCAAAGAATACAGTGCTGAAAAATTAACAAACAATACCGGTGTATTTGTTAAAGGCCGTGATGATCCTAATAATCATATACATGATTTTTATGGCATGTTAACCCAGATTTTGCAATTGACATATTTTATAAGACCCGTAGAGGAAGTTTTTTTGTTTAGATGCAACTGGTTCAGCAATGTTCCAGGTTCTGGTATTAACGTGCATCCAAATTATAATCTTATAGAAATAAAATATACCTCCCGTTATCAACAGTACGATCCTTTTGTACTAGCCAAACAATCCCTACAAGTTTATTACGCCCCTTATCCGTCTCTAAAAAGAGATAAAGCGGATTGGTCTGCGGTTTTTAAAACCAAGGCGAAATTTACATTCGATGGAAAGAATATTCCAGAAGAACAAGCCTATCAAGCAAATATCGAAGAAAATGTTGAAATCACAATTACAGACGATCAAATTGATTTTGGACAATTAAATGATGAGACAAATGTATTAGTCGAAGCATTTGAGAGTGTAGAGGAAAACGATATAGAACACGAGATCGAGTCTGAATCAGAAAATGACGAGGACTGAGTAATATCCGGTAATTTTTACAATTATTCACGCACACGCATCACATATATATCATCATCATCATTACATGCACCACATATCATCATCATTTTATCTATGTCTATAATTAAAAATGAAACTTTCAACAGGTATTATGTCAGGCTCCAGACGTCGTAGCTCTTCTCGCTCGGCCGGCGAGAGTAGTGGTGATCCTCCGGCTCGACCACTTGTATATTTGCAGCCGAAGGCTGATGGAGCGTAAGTATCAAAATTAAAATGATAACAATATAAATTTGTTCATACATATATATACTTGTCTAAAGCTTTGTTTTATATTTAACACAGGGGATTTGATTTGGAGCCCTCAGGAGTTGTGCTTGGCATTTCCAAGCAATCATATGTGAGCAGGATGACAGATTGCTGGCCTAAGTGGAGTAAGATCCCTGACCATGTCAGGGAGGCCATCTGGTAGGATTTTCTGGTGAGTTTATACCACTTTACTATATGAATAAGTATAAATGAATAATTAGTAATGTTTTCTCTTTGCACAGGGGCGAGTGGACTTGGCGGAGGCCGATGTCGCCATGGTTTAGCGCCACTGGAATTCGAAGGTCGCCAAAAATTACAGGGAGGTAATGTCAGCTCTTAAAAAATCAGGGAAGAAACCGAACTGGATGGGCGCTTCCCTATGGGATTCCTGGATGAGTTGGTGGGAGACCGACGAGTTCAAGGTAAATCTACCAAATATATAGTTAATTATTTCACAATTAGTATAAATATAATATTCAATTTAAATTGCAGATGGAGTCGGAGAGGAACTCTGCCAATAGAAGTAGGAATCCTGTAACGCATCGTGGCGGATCCAAGTCTTTTCAGCATCAACGTGAGGACTTGGTAAATTTATCAATTACGAATCTAAACCGTTATTACATTTTGTATATTAATCAGTTCGGTAATTAGCTATGAAAAATTAAAATATATAAATTATTTATTGCAGGAAAGATCGCTTGGACGTCACGTGTCTATGATGGAGGTATTTACCCGCACCCACGCATCAAGATAAGCAGACAATGATGGCAATATTACATATCAGTGGGATGATGATGATAAGGCAACGACTGCATATGTATGCATATTTTAAATCTTATTTTATTAATATCGATATGTTTAAATCCTATTCTACTAATTTTAACCTGTAATTGTTTTTTATTTTAGGCAAAGTTTCAGGAGGCACGGGCAGAGCTGCTTTCAGAATCGGATCACGATGAGTTGACGGTAGAGGAGCAATATAATATTTTCGACGTTATTATGGATCCGACGCAGCGGAATAGGCGCTATGGCTATGGAAACCAAGCGGTAATCTTATAAACATTGCAATATTATATTTAATAAATTAACCTATAGATACACTATACATATGATGATTTCTACTTGAGTTAAATCTAACATATACGTGATTTATAAATATTAGATAAGTAAAAAAGGAAAAATATACAAAGATATGTGATGAAAATGGATGAACAAAAAAATATATGAGAATACTTATTTGCAAATGTGAACATCTCATATTCTATTTGCAGGTTCGGGCAGCTCAAAAGGCGTGTGACAAAGCTGAAATAAAAGAGCTTAGATCCATGGTTGAGCAGCTGCAAGAGCAGGACCGTCTTCGCACTATACAAATGGAGCAGCTGAATCAACGTTTAGCGGAGTACGCGCAGAGGCATGGTTCCTTCCCTTCGTCGTCTGGTGCTTCCGGAGGTGATGATGATGCTTGAGAGGTATGATGATTATTGTCTTTGTGGTTGGTTATTGTATATATTGATTTTAAGGTGGTGAGGATTGTGTTTGATGGTTATTGTGTATGTATTGACTTTGAGGTGGTGAGGTTTAAGTGTTTGCATTGTATATATTGACTTGAATATGGAGTTGGAGTTGGTGTTGGTGAGGTTTTGTTGTTTATGTACATATTGACTTGGAGTTTGGTTTGAAAATGTAATGATTGATGTTGATTTTTGGTTGTTTGTATTGTTTGTGGTATAATGTGTTGAATATGTGATATATATGTGAAATGGAGTGGAAATGGAATGGAAATTGATATATGTTGATTGTGTGTGGCTGGAAGGTGAATGACTTGCTGCTATAAAAAAAATTTCACCCAGATTAGCAACGACTACCAACGGCTAATTGGTCAGTTTATTCCAACGGCTTCCAACGACGTCCATCGACTAATTGTCATTGGTAGCCATTGGAAAAGCCATTGGAATAGCCCCGTTGCTTCCGTTGCAAGCCGTTGGAAAGCGTGAACGCTATTTCAATGGCATTTCCAACGGCTCCCAACGGCCGCCAACGGCTTGGAGCCGTTGGAATAGCCAGCATCTCTTGTAGTGTAAAGAATTTCAGCCTTATGTCTTTCTACATTGTTATTTCTGCAAATATTCAATAATGAAAATTCGCTTTAGGGTTGGATTTGAGGTTAAAATTGAAGAAGAAGAATTTGAGATGAAGATGGTGATTCCACCAGATGAGGATTGATGTGGAAGGATGAAATAAGAGTAATGTGAGTGAGGATGTATTGGTTTTTATTTTATTCCCTTTTGCATGAGCGCACATGCATGTATCTATATGTGTGTGTGCGAATGTCTATTAATCTTGTGTGAAGAAATTTAAACATTTTGACTTTAATTCCCACATAATTTTGAATTCAGTGGGAAAAAATAATAGAAATTAATACATACAACTCAATCCAATTCATTGCAAATATATTATAAATACAATGCAAGTGACTTATAATTTGATGCATGTCAATTTAAGACAACATACACGGAAGCAAATCACGTGGACCCAAGCTTTCATGTCCTTGGTGTCCCAGTGTGCCCAACCAGTTAGAGTGCTTGATATTATGCAAATAAATTCATTCTACTTTTTCTCTAGGGATTTATTTGCAAAATTTTGTCTACATTTTATGTATTAACTGGCTGGGCACACTGGGACATCTAATTTGGGTCTACGTGATTTGAACCCAATGTAAAGTGGTATGAAATATAGATCTTGTCGGTTCTGAAATCATTGCAAACCAACTTAAAATATCGTGCAATCTAATTTATTAACAAAATTTTCATTTTATTTTGAATCCGTAATACATGCAAAAAAATCAATAGGCTGGAATAGATATTCTGATCTTTGTAATGAAAGCGCGACTTAATTTATGAAATAACAAGTGGATGGTTTTCAAAATTTATTAATTCAAATTTTCTAGACATAAAATAAAAGTTCCTTAATAATAGTTGCATTATAATAAAATTAACCATTTTCGGACGTGTTTTTACAAATTTTGTACATGTAAATATAACGTATTGGGGATTATCAATGTTGTGGCAATGTTTGGGGATCTGACTAGGGATGATCAATAGTTGGTTAGAATCGAATTAACACAACAAATCGGTTCATTTCAATCGGTTCGGTTGCGAAACCAAATTGGTTTGAATTTATTTTTTATAATAACTTTTCTTATCAGGTTAATCGAATTAATTGGACTTTTATTATATTATATATCCAAACTTATGAGATTGTAATACTTTAAAAAATTGGTTTAATAATAAAAAAATTAAAAAGTTTACCTATTATAGATTTGCCAGTTTTGCTTATAAAGACAAAAAAACACTAAATAAAACTCCCTAAACACAAATCTAATAGTTCTATGCAAGTGAGGTATAAACTAGCTCATTCATAGGTTGTAGCACATAAAAATAATATTTTATTGGCTACCCACATAAATAAAAATCAATTCAGACGCAATTCTCAGTTGCAAGAGTGTTTCAGTTTCTATGAAGGCTCTTCTGAATATTTGGAATAAAGGGAGGACAAATTCCCAAATCAAAAAATAAGGGCCCGTTTGGTTTGCTGTTTTTAGTTTTGTGTTTTAATCTAAACAAAAATGCGCATTTCTTATGTATTGTTGGAAAACACACAATTTTGAAAATTGAAATTAACATAGAAAATAGAAAACAAGTTTATTTGATTTTTTATGTTTTGAGACATAACAAAAGGACGGAAAACAATTTCTCCCCTCCATTTCCCGTCCATCGTTGTAATGGCTAAGAATTATAATTTTTTTTTATATTTTCTTGTATTTTGTAGTGTATGTTGAAAACACAAAACACAAAACTCAAAACGAAACCAAACGGGCCCTAAGTATTTTGTGGGATAAATGACCTACGATTGACACTTGATTTTTGAAGAATGACAATAACTAAAGAGAATGATTAGCATTGGTGAGAAGGCTTCTTACGATTATAATGGAAGTCAAATATGTTGAAAATGTTTAATTGATTGGTAAAAATACATTAAACAATTATTTAAAATTTTAGAAGCTTTCTTACCGCTATTTTCTGCTAAAAAAATTAATAAATCCTTTTCTTTTTCTATTTCAATTTTTTAATATGCTTTAATAAATAACTTTGGAATAGTTAATTAAGAGCTGGTGACCCATGTTCAATTTCATTTGTCGTGTCTTGCTCCAACATTACAAAATGTCCAAGTTGGCTTCTTCTCAGTTCACGTGTGACAAATTGATGTCCAGCAGCAGCTATGTTTGTACGTAGTTTTTATTCCCTAAATTAACTTTGCAGTTGTGATATTTGGCACTATCATATTAACTTTCATTGGGCTAACACTTAAATGCACATTAATAAAAGCCGTTACGGAAAAAAGGAGGGGAGAGGATAAGTTAAAGCCCATCTCATTTGGGGGGGGGAGGTGTTAAATAGTGCACTTTATAAACATTTGCATGATCATTTGCATATTTTGAAAAAATATTCTTCTTATATTTGAAATGTTTTTGCCTCCCAAACATTTAAATACAATGGTCTATGAAATGTTAAAAGTTTTGCTACGTACATTGGGTGAATCTTCCCATTTTACATAATTTTCAAATATGATTAAAAATCTAGGGACCATCCGTATATTTTGTTTGAGATTTGTTAATGTGTGCCCTAAAGGCACAGGTTAATAACGATAGTTATTAGCTAAAGGATAAAAAAATATATTTCAAATATCTAGTAATTATTATATAATTTAAAAAGGTGAAATTAAGGAGAAATATATATTGGTAATTTAATAACCTTAACATATGCCCTTATTACACATGTTAACGTTTTCCATTTTGTTCTGATCTATCCTACTCCTTACTCTAACACTACAAAATGTTTATTCATTGGGGAGGGTATTTTCTCAATTATAATGTGATAAACCAAATAAAGTTGTAGCTAACGGCTCTATATGCATGTATAATGTTCATCTATATATTAACTTTATTCTTCAGCTATTTATCAAAATTATTATTAATTTCCAATAGGCTTACAATTAATGCGTATTAAAAAAGTCAATCAAAGAAATATACCGTTTTGTAACAATAGCATAACATATTGGTTAGGTTTGGATATTGTATGTTTTGTCAAATATCTTTTTATACACTTCCCCTTTCCAAAATGTTTCGCATAACACTTTCGAAATTATTTTCCGTAAATATTTGCAGTTTAAACTGTAACTACTTGCATGAAAAATGGCGAATATTTGTAGAAATAGTTTAAATATTTGCACTAAAATATGTGCAATTATTTGCAACAATATATACTGTAAATTTTTAAGTGTTTACCGTATATTTTTGCTTAAAATAATTATAATGGTAGTTCTTAAATGTTGTTGTTTGGATGTCAAGAGAATAAAATAAGTAGAAATGAACAACTTTGGTTAAACTAAATGAACTAAGCAAATTGGTTTATTTCATTCGATTTGATTTAGTTTTAAAACTAGTTTGATTTCTAGTCGGGCTGAAAAAAATTAGTATTAAAAAACATTATAACACTAGTGTGCTGCTATTGGTAACCGCATTTTCTTTTCTGGCTAGTTTTATAACTTTAATAGATATGACTATTTTTTATGTGTTTCTGGCCACCATATCATATTCCTTCACTTAGTCATTCACAGCCATAACTTCTTTTCTAAAAATAGTATGTATTTCTCCACAAGTTCAAACCCTAAATGCTAAAAAAACACTCTTTTGCCTAATAGATGATGGAAGGTGAACATAAAAAAGAGGTTTGTTTCTTTGTCATGTTGTTTAGAGTTTTGTTTAGAGTTTTCTATTGCCTTTTAGAAAATGTTGTTTAGGGTTTTCTATTACTTTTTAGGAAATGTTTTTAGGGTTTTCCATTGCTTAGGGTTTTCTATTGCATAGGGTATTCTATTGCTTTTTAGTATTTTTCTACTGATCCCTTGGCTAATGCAAATTTGAAGGACATTAAATTTGATGATGTTTCAATAGAGAATGTCAATGTAAGTTATTGATTTTTAGGGTTTTTTATCGTACAACTTATATGTTTTGTTTCACAAATAGATTATATAAAATTTGATTTTCTGTTTCATAGATGGAGGATATGAATGATAATAAAAATGAGAGTGCACTTATTGTTTCGGATGTTAATTTTTTGATGATGACAATATGATGCAAGATGATCAATTGAATGATTCAAAAGACATAAAAATTGATTTGACAAATCATTTTACAACCAATCAAGTAAGTATCATTAAAAAAATTACGATCGCTAAAATGGTTATAAAAATGAATTATGTTAATTTATTTTTATTTTTTGTGTGTTATGTGGTTTCAAGTATTTGATTTGTAGAACACGTTGATCCGATGCTGTAAAACATGAGGAAAAAAGTTGAATACCGTTGTCATGATTATGAAGTCCCATAAATTAGGATGTGGAAAAAAAGCAAAGGTTGAAATTGGGATGTGAAAGTGGCAGAGTTTACTGTAGTCATCAGTCAAAGTCGATGAAAATAGAAAATAATGTAAAACGACCCAGACCTATTGCCACTAGAAAATGCAACTGTCCATTTCTAATGAAGGGCATGTATCTTGTAATGACCCTGAATTTTTAACATTTGAAATAGAATATTTAATTGATTTTAAATATTTGAATGATGGCTTAACTTGAATTTCAAATGTAAATATGAAATTGGCAATTTAATTAGTAAATTTAATTGTTGCAATTGGGTAAAAATTTGAATTTTCGGTTTTAAGCCTGTTAAAAATATTTTCAAGGCTTAGAAAATTTATATTGATAATTCTGAAGATATTGGAACTTTCAGAATTGGATTTGGAACTGTTTTGTTCAGTTTTGAATTTTATCGTTTAAATCGATATTTGAAAATAGCATTCCGGGGCACAGTCTCGGAATTCGACGAAACCAGTTCCATTGGATCCGTAATATTATATTATTATCGGATTTCAATTTTTGTAGTGATTGGAGTGATCGTTTGGCCGTACGATAAGCAAACGCGCTGAAATTAAATCGAAAATTTAATATTATAACTGGTCCAAAAAGCTATCTTCTCCATACAATCGAATTTGGACCCGGAACCTTTTCCATTGCGTTTGGAATAGGCGTATAACATTACAAACGCCTGGCGGCATGCCTCGATAGGAGATCACGATTTTGAGTTGCAAATTTAGAGACAATTTGAATTTAAATTTAAATTATATATATTCTATTGGTCAATTCCCAGCTGCATTATTTCACATCAGTGCTTTTTCCTTTCACCTCAGAAGCACTGTAGCCTGTCAATTGAGCACGTGAACGTGTTCTCTTGTCTCCCCATTTCTTTACAAATCTCATACGAGATCAGTTCGTTTAGAAAGAAAAAATAAAACAAAATAATGGCCGAAGCCCTTCATTCAAAGAAAAAAAATAGCTCGTTCTTCCTCCTCTATTTCCAATTCAAAAGAAAAAAAAGCACAATCATTTCCCCGTTCTTTTGCTCAGCCCAAATTCATGAAGCCGATTCAAAGATCGATCACACGAAAACGAAATTCATAAGAAAAAAATTCGAGCAGAATATAATCGCCCTCTCCCTTTCGTTCAAACAAAGCCAGACTATAAGGGGCCACGACCGGAGGGTATGCAAATGAGTGCATTGGGGAAGGTTGTGCGACGACCGAGTTGCTCGAGGAGTGGTGTTCGACTTCAATTTGATGGGCAGTCGATTTGGGAAGATCGTTCCTCGCATTCGATTTTTCTGGATCTCAAGTTTAATCGCGACATCAAGGGGAGCGGCGGCAGACAATGGCGACATCGGCGAATGGGTCGCGATTCGTCTTGGCGATGAGGGGCAGGCGGCGCGTTCTATCTGGAGGAGCTGTGCTCGAGTTAAACAGCGACGATTCGTGGGAGGGCTCTGAGTTGAGCTTGCTTTCGTGTTTCTCGACGCTGGGATTGCGATGATTTCGGCGAGTCGTGGTGTGTTCGCGAGCTAGGCATTGCGATGGTCAATGGGAAGACTTCGATGGTGGTAGCTGGTTCAGGCGCTCGAGTTCATTGTCGCGAGTTCTGGGTCGAGTCAGCAAGGTATATAATGTACAACTTATTTATTTTCCAATTTATAGTGTGTATATATATATATACAGTAAAACTGATAGGTATAGTTGAGATTATTTCTTAATTTGAATCTTGATGTAACGACCACGACTTTCTCTCCATAGAAAGTCGTATCGCTAATAAGAAAGAAAGGGGTGAGAAGTAGAAAAGAAAAGAAGAGAAAAGAAACAAACACAAATACTCACAGCGGAAACGAACAAAATATATTATATCACATAAATATTACATAGTATCATATACAACACTTATCAGAGTTACACAGATTCACATCATATACTAGACAGTTATAAACATCTGTCTAGTTATTACATCTCAATACAAACAAAGATCTAAACAAGATCAACACAGCGGAAACTACTATCTATATCTACAACGCTGAAGCCTCCTGCTCCATTGCTCCTCCACAATTCGTCAAGGCTAACCTGAATCCCTTGGCTACTCGTAAAAATTTGAGTACCCAAGAGTTTATAAAACAGAAATAAACAACTTGGGTCAGACATGGGTCTGGTGTGAGTAACAGGTTAAACTTGTTTAACTTCAAAACCTTTTGAAAGAAAAGGTATCACGTAAGACTCCCCACCAATAAATATGGGTAAGTTTTTACCTTACGCTAACCAAAACATTTGATAGGAAATTCGATTGTATTATAATAGGGTCTAGGGTTTTCAAGTAAAATACAGAAATAGCTGAAATGCTTACATCTCACATTTCAACATAGTTGGGCACAACTAATACGTACGGCACTTATTGGAGTTTGGATTCCATACAATGGCAGGGCTACCGGGGTACCGCCCGTCACAGTACGTGGCCTAGATCACCGTACCGAGGATCACTCCCAATCCCCTGCAACACAAGGTCGGAACATCCCTTACTGGATAATTCCCGCACAAGATACCTCACGGTTGGGATCAGCAACCGCACCACTAAGTCGAAAATAGAAAGGGACATCTAGACAGAGGTAACCTTGTCCTACTTGGGTGCTACCCACTAACCTTGCTGCACCTCCCCTGTTTTAGCCATTCCCGGTTTGTGAGGCTTGAGGTTACGATTACCTTTAATCAGAACATATCACTTAGAATGCTCATCGTCCGCCTGACGATGTGCTGAAAGCATTCAATCCATACAAGTTCGTTCCGGGTTCGAACGAAACCGAAGGCATTATCTCGTTACACTCATTTTGGAATCACCCTCAGAGTTAACGACAATAACCCTTGCACTCTGAATCTTCATCTTCACTTGATTCACGACCTATCGTTAATTTGGATCGATGTGGTATTCGGGTCTCCAGACCTGGAAATCCGGTATACGGAAACCCGATCCCGGTCTCATCGAAATCCAAAACGTATCTTTTAAGGCCAAGTTGTTTAAAGGTTTAAACATTTAAACTTATATTCAGGATGATATAAACAGATAGATAAATCACATTATCACAATAGATAATTCATATCAACATTCCTCTCATAAAGCAGCATATCACATATATCAGAGATATCCAAATCATCCAATATCAACCAATCACCCAATATCAATCATCCAATATTAATCAATCATTCAAAAACAGAATTGATTAACTCCATATCAATTTAATTAACCTTTAATTAAATTAATTACTATTCTTTAATCACTTGGATTATCTTAATCCTGCTTACTAACATTAATTAATTTCAAATTAATTAATTAATCATCTCTCAATGATCTTCCTTAATAAATCTTTCTTGATTAATTATACTTTAATTACATTCAAGTAATTATTCTTAACCATATACAGTAATTAACCTTTAATTACTATCATTAAATAATTAATGATCCTTCATTTGCTTCCATTAATTAATTAATTAATTGACTATAATTAATTACATTAATCCTCAATTAATTATAATTAATTTATCATAATTTAATTAATCACCTTTATTAATCAAACTTGATTAATTTCATTAATTATATTAATTAATAATCTTCCAATTACTTCATAAATTAATTATCTTCTAGTTAATTAAATAATTAATCTTTAATTAACTACAAACATTAATTAATCATAATTACTATTACTTAAGAAATTATTCTTCAATAATTACCCACTAATTATTTATTAATTAATGACATCCATTTATTTATCACATTAATTAATTAATTAAACTCTAATTAATTATCAAAGTAATTAATCCTTAATTACTTCCATAAAGTAAATATTCTCTTAAATTAATTACATTAAGTAATTACACATTAGTTACTTATTTTAATTAATTAACTCTTTAATTAATTATATTAATTAATTACTCTTTAATCATTATTATTGATTAATTAATCTTAATTAATCAACCCTTAATTAATTAATTACTTCCTTAATTAATTACTCTCTTTTAATTAATTACCTTAACAAATAATTAATCACATTATTAATTAACTTTAATCCTTTAATTAATTAATTACTCTTTAATTAATTAACTTCAAATCAATTATATTTATTAATCCTTTAATTAATAATATCAAGTGATTAACCCCTAATTAATTACATTAAGTAATTATTCTCTAATTACTTTCCTTAAGTAATTTTCCATAAATAATTACATTTATTATCCATTAATTGCTTATATTAAGTAATTACCCTTTTATTTTACATTAAGTGATAAACTTTAATTAATCCCACTAATTAATTATCCTAATTAATTACAACCTTAATTAATTTAAGATAAATTCTTTTATCTTAATTAAATACTTAATTACATCATTTAGTCTTCATTAGAAAAACATTTATAAATAATTAAAGATATAAAATTTATTTAAATAAAACAAATTAAACATTTAATTTTAACATTTAAAACCTTTGGAAAACTTGATAAATCTTGTTTAATTTAAACCCTGGAATACTTAAACAATCAAAACCCTAGTCTGAACAAAGAAAACCCGAGTAACATCACTAAAACCCCGAGTCTTCCTCGAGTCCCTCTGCACATTCATTCACTTCGAGTCGTAAATCAAATTTCACGAATCCTCACCCGAGTCGAACTCGTCTTTCCCAAACGCAAACAAACCCAGACCCCCAAACGTGCACACGTGCACGTGCACAGGCAACTCCGGCCAACGTCGATCATCGCGATGCTCCTCCACGTCTCCACTAACCCACGCGATCACAAATCCAAGCCCAGATCGACGATATCACCTCGGCAACAAAATCGAACCAAAATGACCAAATTCTGGAACCAACATCGATCAGAAAACATCACTTCGCCGTCGACTCAGACTTCGACCAACCTCGCCGATCAACCTGAAACAATGCCATATCCTGACGAGTAACTTCCACTTATCGCGATCGATTCCGGTCTCCCATCCACGTTGAAACTGCTTCGACAAACAGACTAACAAAACTCCCCCTAAAACCCTAGTTCATCGCCGATACGCTACCATGGTGACTAATAAATTCCCACCTCATTTTTCTCGAGCTTCACCTCCACCGAGCATTCTCCTGACCAAATCCCGACCACCATTAATGATTGCTTTGCCAGAATTTGATTAAAACCCAATTTCTCTTTCAACCCAAAATTCTACTCAATTTCATAGTTAAAAATCTTGATTTTATTTTTAAAAATCATAGTTCTTTAAAACAAATTTGCTAATGTAGGTGAAACAAGAAGTCATGGTATTCGAATTTTTGACATGCTTTTGGGATTTTACTGTATATCTTCTTTTCCCAGTTAAAACCACTACTAATTATACTTATGATCATTTTTAAAACAAAATTTAGTTAATACAAACATTTTTCTTTTTAAGATCCTAACCTAAAAGAGACTAGGGAATGAGAAATTGAATTTTTTAAACATATTTAGCCTGCTGGAAATGAAAACAGAGTCATGTATACTCAAGATACAGACATGCACACAATTCAACTTTATACACATATACATGCAAGCATAATCATATATTCATGCAACATTTCACAACATAAACTACAAGGATTTATCACATACAACAGGGTATTAAACAAATTTAGCTTTTTAAAGTGATGTTTATTCTCAGGAAAATAACAGAGAAGCTCAAACTCTTATGTAAACATACATTCACATCCAATATTCAAGTAAACATTTCATATCATGTTACTAGAACATTTATCAGGCATATCAAACATAGTAACAGATTTAAACTGTTTTTAAAGTTAGGTTTACTCACTGGTTATAAAACAGAGAACAGAGGCAATACATGCATTCATATCAGATCCATATAAACTATTTAATCTATCACAGAAATCAAGTATAATCATCAGGTTAAACTGTTTTTAAAATAAATTTACTCACCTATTTCAAAGAGGCAGAGAGTTTTGGAAAAACTGGAATGTTGTGATCTTTGAAAACTGGAAACTTTTGAAACTGAATTGCTTCATTTCTTTAAAACCGAAGAGCTTGTTTTGAAAACTTGAAAACCATGAATTCTGGAATTTGTAAGCTTTGAAAACTTGCATGCACTTGGAAATGATGATTGGTCTTGAAAGAACAAATGGTTACAAATCTTTGGTGATTTACAGAGCTTTGATATGATCTGAAATGTGGTTTCAGGCAATTGAATCTGAGTTTGAGCTTTTGAAAATGAATTCAGGTTTGAGGGTAATTGATTTCAGACTTAAGAATGAAATGATTTCAGTTTTTGTTTGAGAAGATTTCAGGTTGTAGATTTTTGGTTTAAGAAGATCATTTCAGTTTTGATTCTTGAGTTTGGAAATGAATTTCTACTTTGGGCTGTGGAGATCATTTCGGGTTTGATAAATTTTCTTTTGGTTTTAGTTTTTGTCTTTGTTTTTGCAAATGGAAAGATAAGAAAAGAAAAAGAAAATGGAGAGGTATGCTTATATAACTTAATTTATGGTTTATTAAAAATCAAAGAAAATGATAATAAAAATGACACTTGTCACATACATTAGTTGATTACCTTACACATGTATTTATGATGCATATAAAACTAACACTTGTAATTTTCCATTTTTATATTATTTTTAAAAAGAGTTTTAAAAGCTTTTATATAAATTTCTTAAATAGATAAATACATATCTTTTTAAATAAATGCTTTTCTATATTATAAATAAATAAAACCTTTAAAAGAAATACAATAAAACTCATTTATATCCTAATAAAATTATATACAATATTTTTAATTCATTTTTAAGTGTAAACATATCTTTTGTATTTATTTACTATTAAATAAACACTTTCTAAATTTATATGAATAAAATTCCCTTTAAAGAAAATATTGTAAAACAAATCTTATTTTAAATAAAAGCCTTGTTCATATATTTTATAACCAAATATATTAAAATATTTATCTTTAAAGATTCAAATTTAAATCCAGATTCAAATTCAAATTTGACTTTTAAAATCCAATTTAAAAATCAACTCAACATTTATATTTTTAAATAAACATATTATTAACTTTGAAATTGATATAAAACTACTCAAGACAATATATATATATATATATATTTAAACAATACTATTAAATATTGGAAATGATAAATCTATTTTAAAATCAAATTTATAAAATAACATAATTAAATAATTATCCTTATTATAATTCAATCTATATCATAATTAATACATCACATTATTATTATTTGGTTATTTATATTTGAAATAACAATATTATCAATTAAAATAATTTAAATTAAGAGATTATCACATTTTAAACTTCTCGAAATTCCGGGATATCACATTCCTTCCCCCTTAAAAGAATTTCGTCCTCGAAATTTAAAACAAAAGATAATCCAAAAGTTTTATTTTATTTTCAAAAATCCAAGCATATACATCAACCATACACTATCAATCAAACAACCATTCATCCAAACAAACAATTTTATCCAAACAACAATTCTAGCTATCCGAACATAGCTTCGGATAAACTACCTAATATTATCCCGAGTTTCCCCGATACAGATACTGGGTTACTCGCTCTACTAAATCCAAACTGGCAATTCAATACCGAAGCCAAAACACTTATCCTTACAAAAACTCAGAAAGATCCAATATACTCGGAGCTAGCTTTCTAATTTTACCCAAACTCATTTGCTCCCTTTACCGAAGAAATAACAACGAAGTCTCCAACTTCGAATTCCAAAATTCTCCATCTCTAATCCACAGAACTCTTCTGATGATTCTAGGCTGCTCTCACCTTTCCTGATCAGCTCAACCATTGCTGATGCTTCTCGAAACAAACCGGACCACAAACAATCCAACAAACGGATCCTCTCAAGATCTACGGAAATCCAGAACTCAAACTCTACTCCTCAATCATCAGTAGATTCCAAATACTTCTTTTATCAAGACAAAACAGATTCTCTCACCAATCTGACCTTCAAATCTTGAAAAGCTTCCTGTAGGAACCCTTTAATCCAAACACTGCAACTTCCGGTTGCTTCTATTCTAGAACAACTACTACCAAGCTTTCGCTGCTCAACTCTGATCTGGATACCGTCGATGAACTCGAACGCAAACTTGACCATCACATTCCAGAAAATCTCTAACAACTCTATAACTCCAATATCTACTAGAGATGCCTCAAACTCAAGCAAAAGATTTCCCAAGAGAACACTCAAACTATCGCAAGTCACTTTTGCGATCCTATCCAGTCCAATATCCAAAGATTACTGTTCTTTCTTAATCCATCAGAACAGTCTAGTGCTTGACCAATCCATTTGAAAAAATGAATTTACTCCGCAGCTTCTGAACTCCACTTTACGAACTGCTAAGCCAAAAGATCTTCCAGCAGGAACACAGAACACTCGAGCTGCACCGCTAACACGGATGACAAAGACTCCTTAATCCAAAGCTTCTAGAGAAACTCGGACCTCAAACAAAACAGAAACACCATGCTGAACTCAGCCACAACACCGAAGCAGATACACTTCCTTAAGCTTGTTCCAAAGAAAACATCTTCGGGAACATCCATCGTCACTGTATCTCATCATACAGCTACTATTACCTGAGGTATCAAGGTACCATCACTCACTTCTGTTCAACCGACAGATCCAACTTTACTCATCCAAACTTCAAAGATAAACTCCGAACCATTACAGTTTCCTTCGGAGATCGATAAAATTCTTCACCACAGCAAAGCTTACTCGAGACAGTATTAGGTCTACAGTCTCGACAGATACACTTCCAACCTCAATACTCAGACTCCAACCATTGGTAGTCGTGTTACACACACCACTACCCTATCTACCTTTATATCCTATATTGGAAAACCCGAATAGGTAACCCAACAAATAGGTAGAAATATATATATATATATTTAAAATGGTACTTTTTATATAGAAATTATTTCTGGGTAAAATTATTTCATTTACCTCTTTAAAACAATATTGTGTCCGTTGGCCTGGTTCAAGTGTTTAGAGATCCCTATCAATAACGTTAGCTACTCGTATTGACCAGAATCCATATACCACTCAACCGATCAATTAACACAATATAAAATCATTTTTATATAACTAACAATTACGCGCTCTCAAGATAGACACCACTTCAGAGCCTAGGTATTCACTCAACCTACAGCTCTGATACCACTGTAACGACCATCGAGGCAGTGGCGACCGGTAGGCTTTGCAACCATCCCAGACCCACCGTGGCATACAGTGATACCTCGAATTTGCTTTTACGGCCAGCCTCTCGACTCGCAACCAACCCCTCAATGGGACATGTAGGGGTAAGAGTCTCCCGTTCGCCACCAAACCGCGAAGCGAGAACCCCCTATCACGCTGTAATGTAGCAAACCCGATCCCGGTCTCATCGAAATCCAAAACGTATCTTTTAAGGCCAAGTTGTTTAAAGGTTTAAACATTTAAACTTATATTCAGGATGATATAAACAGATAGATAAATCACATTATCACAATAGATAATTCATATCAACATTCCTTTCATAAAGCAGCATATCACATATATCAGAGATATCCAAATCATCCAATATCAACCAATCACCCAATATCAATCATCCAATATTAATCAATCATTCAAAAACAGAATTGATTAACTCCATATCAATTTAATTAACCTTTAATTAAATTAATTACTATTCTTTAATCACTTGGATTATCTTAATCCTGCTTACTAACATTAATTAATTTCAAATTAATTAATTAATCATCTCTCAATGATCTTCCTTAATAAATCTTTCTTGATTAATTATACTTTAATTACATTCAAGTAATTATTCTTAACCATATACAGTAATTAACCTTTAATTACTATCATTAAATAATTAATGATCCTTCATTTGCTTCCATTAATTAATTAATTAATTGACTATAATTAATTACATTAATCCTCAATTAATTATAATTAATTTATCATAATTTAATTAATCACCTTTATTAATCAAACTTGATTAATTTCATTAATTATATTAATTAATAATCTTCCAATTACTTCATAAATTAATTATCTTCTAGTTAATTAAATAATTAATCTTTAATTAACTACAAACATTAATTAATCATAATTACTATTACTTAAGAAATTATTCTTCAATAATTACCCACTAATTATTTATTAATTAATGACATCCATTTATTTATCACATTAATTAATTAATTAAACTCTAATTAATTATCAAAGTAATTAATCCTTAATTACTTCCATAAAGTAAATATTCTCTTAAATTAATTACATTAAGTAATTACACATTAGTTACTTATTTTAATTAATTAACTCTTTAATTAATTATATTAATTAATTACTCTTTAATCATTATTATTGATTAATTAATCTTAATTAATCAACCCTTAATTAATTAATTACTTCCTTAATTAATTACTCTCTTTTAATTAATTACCTTAACAAATAATTAATCACATTATTAATTAACTTTAATCCTTTAATTAATTAATTACTCTTTAATTAATTAACTTCAAATCAATTATATTTATTAATCCTTTAATTAATAATATCAAGTGATTAACCCCTAATTAATTACATTAAGTAATTATTCTCTAATTACTTTCCTTAAGTAATTTTCCATAAATAATTACATTTATTATCCATTAATTGCTTATATTAAGTAATTACCCTTTTATTTTACATTAAGTGATAAACTTTAATTAATCCCACTAATTAATTATCCTAATTAATTACAACCTTAATTAATTTAAGATAAATTCTTTTATCTTAATTAAATACTTAATTACATCATTTAGTCTTCATTAGAAAAACATTTATAAATAATTAAAGATATAAAATTTATTTAAATAAAACAAATTAAACATTTAATTTTAACATTTAAAACCTTTGGAAAACTTGATAAATCTTGTTTAATTTAAACCCTGGAATACTTAAACAATCAAAACCCTAGTCTGAACAAAGAAAACCCGAGTAACATCACTAAAACCCCGAGTCTTCCTCGAGTCCCTCTGCACATTCATTCACTTCGAGTCGTAAATCAAATTTCACGAATCCTCACCCGAGTCGAACTCGTCTTTCCCAAACGCAAACAAACCCAGACCCCCAAACGTGCACACGTGCACGTGCACAGGCAACTCCGGCCAACGTCGATCATCGCGATGCTCCTCCACGTCTCCACTAACCCACGCGATCACAAATCCAAGCCCAGATCGACGATATCACCTCGGCAACAAAATCGAACCAAAATGACCAAATTCTGGAACCAACATCGATCAGAAAACATCACTTCGCCGTCGACTCAGACTTCGACCAACCTCGCCGATCAACCTGAAACAATGCCATATCCTGACGAGTAACTTCCACTTATCGCGATCGATTCCGGTCTCCCATCCACGTTGAAACTGCTTCGACAAACAGACTAACAAAACTCCCCCTAAAACCCTAGTTCATCGCCGATACGCTACCATGGTGACTAATAAATTCCCACCTCATTTTTCTCGAGCTTCACCTCCACCGAGCATTCTCCTGACCAAATCCCGACCACCATTAATGATTGCTTTGCCAGAATTTGATTAAAACCCAATTTCTCTTTCAACCCAAAATTCTACTCAATTTCATAGTTAAAAATCTTGATTTTATTTTTAAAAATCATAGTTCTTTAAAACAAATTTGCTAATGTAGGTGAAACAAGAAGTCATGGTATTCGAATTTTTGACATGCTTTTGGGATTTTACTGTATATCTTCTTTTCCCAGTTAAAACCACTACTAATTATACTTATGATCATTTTTAAAACAAAATTTAGTTAATACAAACATTTTTCTTTTTAAGATCCTAACCTAAAAGAGACTAGGGAATGAGAAATTGAATTTTTTAAACATATTTAGCCTGCTGGAAATGAAAACAGAGTCATGTATACTCAAGATACAGACATGCACACAATTCAACTTTATACACATATACATGCAAGCATAATCATATATTCATGCAACATTTCACAACATAAACTACAAGGATTTATCACATACAACAGGGTATTAAACAAATTTAGCTTTTTAAAGTGATGTTTATTCTCAGGAAAATAACAGAGAAGCTCAAACTCTTATGTAAACATACATTCACATCCAATATTCAAGTAAACATTTCATATCATGTTACTAGAACATTTATCAGGCATATCAAACATAGTAACAGATTTAAACTGTTTTTAAAGTTAGGTTTACTCACTGGTTATAAAACAGAGAACAGAGGCAATACATGCATTCATATCAGATCCATATAAACTATTTAATCTATCACAGAAATCAAGTATAATCATCAGGTTAAACTGTTTTTAAAATAAATTTACTCACCTATTTCAAAGAGGCAGAGAGTTTTGGAAAAACTGGAATGTTGTGATCTTTGAAAACTGGAAACTTTTGAAACTGAATTGCTTCATTTCTTTAAAACCGAAGAGCTTGTTTTGAAAACTTGAAAACCATGAATTCTGGAATTTGTAAGCTTTGAAAACTTGCATGCACTTGGAAATGATGATTGGTCTTGAAAGAACAAATGGTTACAAATCTTTGGTGATTTACAGAGCTTTGATATGATCTGAAATGTGGTTTCAGGCAATTGAATCTGAGTTTGAGCTTTTGAAAATGAATTCAGGTTTGAGAGTAATTGATTTCAGACTTAAGAATGAAATGATTTCAGTTTTTGTTTGAGAAGATTTCAGGTTGTAGATTTTTGGTTTAAGAAGATCATTTCAGTTTTGATTCTTGAGTTTGGAAATGAATTTCTACTTTGGGCTGTGGAGATCATTTCGGGTTTGATAAATTTTCTTTTGGTTTTAGTTTTTGTCTTTGTTTTTGCAAATGGAAAGATAAGAAAAGAAAAAGAAAATGGAGAGGTATGCTTATATAACTTAATTTATGGTTTATTAAAAATCAAAGAAAATGATAATAAAAATGACACTTGTCACATACATTAGTTGATTACCTTACACATGTATTTATGATGCATATAAAACTAACACTTGTAATTTTCCATTTTTATATTATTTTTAAAAAGAGTTTTAAAAGCTTTTATATAAATTTCTTAAATAGATAAATACATATCTTTTTAAATAAATGCTTTTCTATATTATAAATAAATAAAACCTTTAAAAGAAATACAATAAAACTCATTTATATCCTAATAAAATTATATACAATATTTTTAATTCATTTTTAAGTGTAAACATATCTTTTGTATTTATTTACTATTAAATAAACACTTTCTAAATTTATATGAATAAAATTCCCTTTAAAGAAAATATTGTAAAACAAATCTTATTTTAAATAAAAGCCTTGTTCATATATTTTATAACCAAATATATTAAAATATTTATCTTTAAAGATTCAAATTTAAATCCAGATTCAAATTCAAATTTGACTTTTAAAATCCAATTTAAAAATCAACTCAACATTTATATTTTTAAATAAACATATTATTAACTTTGAAATTGATATAAAACTACTCAAGACAATATATATATATATATATATATATATTTAAACAATACTATTAAATATTGGAAATGATAAATCTATTTTAAAATCAAATTTATAAAATAACATAATTAAATAATTATCCTTATTATAATTCAATCTATATCATAATTAATACATCACATTATTATTATTTGGTTATTTATATTTGAAATAACAATATTATCAATTAAAATAATTTAAATTAAGAGATTATCACATTTTAAACTTCTCGAAATTCCGGGATATCACACTTGATATCCTGGGAAAGATAAACATATAAAAATAGATTTATATAAAATCCATGTAAATTACTTTATATATGCAGTTCAAGAAAATATACATATATGATGATTAAACTGTGTTAGTTAACTTATTTAAATTTTTGGGTTGCTAAAAATAATTTGTTAAAGGAAAATTATTAGTTTACGATTTTTAAATTTAAATAAGTAAATGGAAAATTTATTGTTTGATTTATTCAAATAATAATAAATAGTGAATTGTTTATACAAGGTTTAATACTGTGAAGACAAAATCGGGATTGGAAATGGTTTGCAAATTAAAAGCAAAGGTGAGATCTTCTCACTCAAACAGAGGGTTTTGTTTAATTTCAAATAGTTATATTTAAAATTATTGATTGTGTTGATTGTGTGCTTGAATGATAGTATATATATAGTAATATATATATAACAATATATATATATATTAGCATATGTATATATTGGAGTTGTTGATTTCCCACATTATATAGCGGATGAGACCCTATTGCGCCGCATAATAGCGGATGATATTTTATAAATCCCATATACCGCGATATTCCACCTCGAAGTGGAATTGGTATTGTGCTAACATCTGTGGATGCAGGGAAACAGGTTGGAGGGATCCAACTGGATTCCTCAAATATTTGAATTTGATTCAATATTGTGTGTTGATTTATTTATAATCCGTGAATGATTATATCTGTGATTGAATTTGTTGAAGGCTATAATTTAGCCGAATGTATTTTTGGTATCGTTGGATACCAGAAATAAATAAATTGGATTTTTGAAATTAAAGTTGGAAATTTTAAGTAAATTCTTTTTGAAAGAATTGGGTGAATTTAAAAGAGAGAATTTAATGGTATATAAAGTTGATTTTTGAAATCTTATCGATTATTTCCAAAATATTGGAAAAGATATTAACAAGTGGGTTTTGAAAATATTGTGTAAAAGTTGAAGAATTTATTGAAAGTGGAATTTTAAACCATTTGGAAGGAATAAAAGGGTTTATTTAAAAGGTAATAAATTTCTAAAAATCTAATTGATAATTGATTTGGTATTGGAAAATAAATCTTTGGGAAATCGATATGAAAATTTATTTGGTGTTTGAATGAAAATTGATTTTTGTGTTGAGGATAAATTTGGAAATCGATTTGTAAAATGATTTGGTATTTGGGATTAAAATTAGAATCAATTTGAAATTTGATTCGGTGTTGAGATAAATTTTAGTAATCAATTTGAAATATGATTTGGGATTAAAATGAAATTGAGAAATCAATTTGTAATTGATTTGGTGTTTAAAAAGAAATCAAAAATCAATTTTGAATTTGATTTGGTGTTGAAAGTGAATATTTGAGAAATCGATTTGAAAATTGTATAAAAAGTGAATATTTGGGAATGTAAATTCAGAATAGAATTTATAAAGGAAAGGGAAATTTGTTTTAAAAATAAACACTGATTTATTTTTAAAGTGTGGAAATAAATCTACAGATTTGGGATGTAAATTTAAAATAAATCGATAAGGATTTATTTAATTGGGTTAAATGGACCATTTTGAGATGAAGTGTGAAATATGATTTGAAATTGGTTTTCAAAATGTTGAAGTGTGGAAAAATATATATATCTTGTGAAGATATTTTGAAAATAAATAATTTGGGAAAAATTATTTAAATTGGTTTGATTGTTGTGAATGTTGTTGATAGTTAAATAACCAACTATCAAATATTTTCCTTTGAACTGGCACTTGAATTTGTTTTTAAAACAAACTCTCACTATTCGGGTTAGCCGGGAAAAGACCTTTGTGTCATATAACCCATTCCGAATTAGTGATACGACAATATGGATCGTATTGAAGGGACTCAAGACTCAACCCAGGCACCATGAATAGTGAGCGTTATATAAATGGAAAATATATGTAATCAGTGGAGTGCATAAGCATGAACTTCCTTATGCTTTAGAATAACATTCGTATGCGACACGATTGATTGACGAGGAGATTTTTTTTAGAAGATACGAGTATTGCAGACGTGCCTGCAAGAGAAGTATTAGTTACAATTAAGAAGTCGTTTCCAGAAAATACCTCAACTTTGAAGACTATCTACAATGCTAAATATAAAATGCAATTGTCAGCGACGGAGTATAGATCCGCGATGCAACATTAAATGAAATTGCTTGTAAAGAAGCATTATCTGTATTCTGAGAGGGCTGATGCGGAAACTATAACATCCCCCACTTGGAGGCCAAAAACTAACGGCTACAGATGCTGCAGTCATCCATAATTATTAATCCTCGGCGACCAAATACGGTAATGTTAGCTATATTGATATAACAGAAACACATGGATATGAAAAATTCCTAAAGTTATTAAACGACTTTCACATTCCATTTCAAAACATATCAAATTCATTACATAATCTCATATTCGAGAAGTACGTTCAGAGAAAATATAATTATCACAACATACGCCAAAAACGACATATGAAGATGCCCCCTTGGATGATCAGAGTATATATATCTAGGCAATTAAACAACTTTGCCTTTACAACAAAACACAACGGAATAAAAATAGAAAAGAACTTCTAATAGCTATCCTGCCTCCTGCACGTCTCCGGAACCTTATTCGCCTAAAGAGGTACCTGAAAACCTCAACTCTCAAACTACTCAAAGTTAATTGAGCACCCGAGAGTTTAAGGGGAAAACATAAACTTCAAGTCGGACATAAAGTCTGGTATGAATAATAACCTACCATCTCAAACCATTTAGATATCTAGTGATACCATGCCCCTTAGTGGAATGGGTTTTCCCCTCACTAGTATCTTATAAAAAACTTATGATAACCATATATTGTGCTTCTGCATCCAAAATGGTTAAAAACATAGCAGTTTAAAATATTATGATGATATGCAAACAAGTAAATTAATTCTGGGTTTCCCATCCCCATTCATTTTGACTATCTGTCTCGGTTATAGTTTCTAGGGTCACTATTAACCTATTAGTTTTCATGGGCTGACTAATAACCAGTTTAAAGCTTATAGACCATCTGTCATGTTTCATAGTTTTCATAGGATCACTGAGAACCTATTGGCACATGCCAATCACTTCATTGTTTCATAGGTTCTCCCTGAACCTATTGGTATCTCCAATAACTTCCCTCTTATCATAGTTTTCATTGGTTGACTAGTAACTTATTGACTTCTGTCAATAACTTTATCCGAATATAGTTTTCATAGGTTCACTACAAACCTATTGGCCCCTGCCAATAACTCTTTCTAAACATAGTTTTCATTGGTTTACTATGAACCTGTCTATCTGAAAACTTCTTTAATCAGTATTTAGGCATCCTTTATTCTGGCCTTCCTGACCTTTTGGATGCAATTCTACCCATTCAGGAGTTAACTCAATTTATATTCACTAAGGGGTCAACCTAATCGATTATTCTGCCTTTTCTCCCAAAAATACAGTTATGGGTCCATTTTACAGTGAATATGTATATTAGAAAAAGCAAACATAACAACACCAAAAATCTATGGTTTAATATCCTTGAAATCATTTTCATATGAAACATGATTAATCTCTTTAACTTATTACTTTATCAAGGAAAGCTTCTTCAAAAACTCCATACTTAAAAGCCATTTCAAAACTCCTTTATTTCTATCATGGTTTTTTTCCTTTAAAAATGAGATTGGGTTCTTTGTTTTGAAAACTAAGGCTTTCGAAACATTAGACCTTTACTTTCGAAACCATTGGAAAACTTTATTCTAAAGCATTAAATCTTCTTTTCAAAACACTCATAACATATGACTTTCGAAACCTTCCGAAAGCATCAAAACCTTCCTTTCAAAACCATCAAAACAATCCTTTCGAAAGTATTAAATTATACGTAGAAGCATAGCTTCGAAACCATTTGAAAGTACCTCTTTCTAAACCATTGGGTTTATCCTTAACAATATCTTTTAGGTCAAAGTGAATATAAACAAAAGCATCCCTTTCAAAACCATTAACTTTTATATAAAAGAGTTTAGGGAAAACTGATGGCTTCGGAGCCATCCTTTCGAAAGCTTAAATCATTTAAGTAAAACACATGGAAGGATAACTTTGAAACCCCTTTCGAACCCATTACCTTCGAAACCTTTAGGTGGCTACTGGAGCCCTTTCGAAAGCTTTGGGAAGTGGCTTATTACATTTATAAAACAAAAGCTACCTTTCGAACTCGTTGATGACTTCAATCCCTTCGAAAGGCATAAAGACAGCAGCATGGTTTCGACTGGGTTCAAACTACCATTTCAAAAGCATTGATTTAAAAACAAGGCAACTCATTCGAAAGCTATCTTTTCGAAACAAAAAGGCGGCGACTTCTTCGAAAGCTATAGTAAACCATTTCGAAAGCATTCTTTTGGATACAAGGTAAGCGCATTTCTTTGGATAGTAAAACAAAGGCTTCGACCCCTTCAAAAGCTTAGTTTCAACTCCATACCTGCCGCTATTCTCCAATCCTCTACGTACCAACGCATTGATACCTTGTGTATTTTTCGACTTGGTTGAGGCGGAAGTATAGGGTCGAAAGGTAGCTACTTGGAGTGGCGAAACATTATTTCTATGTAAAACTGTTTTATTGCCTTTTCAAGTGCTTACTTTTTAACTAACCTGCCTATTTGTAAAAATTTCATCGGTTGCCACAAACTTTTCAAATTCTTTCTAAAATAAAACTGCCGCATTCATTTCAGATCTAATTAAAATAATTTAGCAAATAGGCCCTTCCTTAAGTAAAACAAATAAAACATTTAAGTCCTCCATCTAAAATAATTTAATTTACATAGTAAATTACTTAGGAAAAATCCTCAAAAATCATAGAAATTCACTTTTAATATGTTATCTAACATATATAAATTTCAAACCCAAAATTCTTCCATATAATAGCTGAAATAATTTTAAACCCAAATTATTCTATTCTTCCATAAAAAATTCTTAATAAATTTTCCATAGCTTGGAAAATTATAGAAAATTAAACCCATCTCCAAAATAATGTTTTACATAACATGTTAAATCCTCATGGCATTTGAAACCCAATATAAATGATTTTAGCCTTAAAATTGAATAAAACTTTTATCAAACAAACTTGTTTGAATATAATATATCATGAAATCCGAGCACATCATCATCAAAAATCATCATAATGGATTTAAACTTAAACCCGAAATCATATGCTCTTTAAAAACTAAAATAGAGATGGTTTTGATTATTATTCACCTTGCTTTGGATAAGAATCTTGAGATTTGATCTTTGAATAATTCCCCTTGCTCGATTGCTTAGCTTTAACTGATTTTTCCCCTTTTCTTCTCTAGGTTATGGCTGGTTTGAGCTCTCTTTAATTTACGTTTTTGTGTTTTGAAAATGAATGTGCAAAGTAAAG
Organism: Allium fistulosum; assembly: GCA_030737815.1. NCBI lineage: Eukaryota > Viridiplantae > Streptophyta > Magnoliopsida > Asparagales > Amaryllidaceae > Allium > Allium fistulosum. Next base: position 1,442,947,750 of record CM060903.1, on the reverse strand, counting down.
GAAATGAGATTTTAAGGCTAATGGGATTATGGGTACGGCTATTACCCATAATACCCCTGTTTTATTCTCTTATTAATTATTTAATAAACCATTTCCATAAGCTCGTTTTTTATTTTTAATTAAGCACGACCTCTAATTAGGTTTTCAAATCTCAACCCCTATCACACTAATATTTACATTATTCTACTTAATTTATCTAATTAAATCTTCTGAATAATGTTATTAAAAATTAGAGGTGTTACAGGCTCCCCTCCTTAAAGAATTTCGTCCTCGAAATAAAGTAAGGACCAAATACTAAACATGGCAATCATCTGTAACAACTCCTAACTACCATACTAGCCTACCTAACAAGCAACTGTCTATATAGAGCTAATATAGAACATACCCTCACAACAGATCAGGATAAGTATCTGTAATCCTGTCTTCTATCTCCCAAGTACAGTCTTTCTCATTGTCGCTCCATTGAACTTTTATCAACCTGACTGTCTTGTTTCTTAACCTTTTCTCATCTCTAGCCACAACCCTAACTGGTTGCCTAACAAAAGTCAAATTTGGCTCTACTATCAAATCTTCCAACCCCGTCAGAGGAATAGTAGTCTCTGGGTCATGCACATACTTGCGAAGATGAAACACATGAAATGCATTATGGACACCTACCATACTGCTCGGCAACTCTACTCTGTATGCAAGCTTCCCGATCCTTTCCATAACTAGGAACGGACCAACATATCTCAGTGCCAGTTTTTTGACTTTTCGAATTGCACCACACCTTTCATCGGTGATACCATAATGAAAATCCTATCTCCAACTGAGAATTCTAGGACTTTGCGCCTCTTATCTGTGTAACTCTTATGTCTAGACTGAGCTTCTTTCATCCTTTCTTGGATCAACTCAATCTTTTCGGTCGCCTCTCTAATCAGATCTGGACCCAAGACAAATCTGCCTATAGTTTCCAACCAACATGCTTGAGATTTACATGGCCTTCCATAAAAAGCTTCAAAAGGCGCCATTCTTATACTAGTCTAATAACTATTATTATAGAAAGCTCCACTAAGTGTAGGTGATCTTCCCAAGATCCAACAAAGTCCAATACACAAGCTCTTAGTAAATCCTTGAGTATCTTATTAACTCTCTCTGTCTACCCATCCGTCTGAGAGTGATACGCAGTACTCATCTTAAGCATGGTACCTAATACATCCTGTTGACTCTTCCAGAATTCACTAGTAAACAAAGCATCTCTGTCACTGACTATACTACTAGGAATTCCATGTAGTCTAACCATGTTCTTCATGAAAAACTTAACTAAAACAGGTGCCATCCTGGTTGACTTAACTGTATGAAATAGGCACTCTTGGTCAACCTGTCCACTACGACCCATATACTTTCATTTCTTCTATTCGACCTTGGCAACCCATTTATAAATCCATGGATATCGAATCCCATTTCCAAACTGGTATCCCCAAAGGTTGAAGCAATCCACTCAGCTTCTGATGTTTGGCCTTCACTTGATGATAGTTTGCACACTGGCTAACCCACAAGCTAACATCCTTCTTCATACCTTCCCAATAGAAGCTCCTCTTCATATCTTGATACATCTTGCTCCCTCTAGGATGAATCGTAAACTTGGATCGATGACATTCCCCAAGAACTTCTTTCCTCAAGTTCTCAACATTCGGAACACACAACTGTCCGTTCTTTCTCAACCATCCCTTTTGGTCAAGATTAAAATCTCTTAGATCATCGATCTCCGATCCAACCTCCAGCCTTCTAATCCTCTCGGCTAATAGTTGATCCTCTTTCTGTTTAGAAGAAATCCTTTCGATCAACATTGGTCGAACTTCCAAACAGGACAACATGGTGGTGCTCTGACTAGAACTAGTAGTCGATCTTAACTGCACACTACAAGTAGCCAAAGCTTCTAAACCTTTCCATTTTGCCAACATAGCTAACATCACATTCTGATGTCTTCTGCAAAGAGCATCTGTGACGACCGCCCATGACCCCTGCACCGAATCTAAAGATAGAGCGCTGTAAAGTGTGCCAGGCGACCATGGACGATTGTCAGGGTAGATTGAAACAACAGAATCTATCGTATTTCTCACAGCGCATGGACAAAATACAATAGAACATATGTATAGTGAAGCTTTACAGAACAAAATGACATCATATAAAACTCCATAATAGTTGAATACAAGCATCCACATAGTCAATACATCAAGCCTCACTACATATCTCTCAGAGAAAACAAAACAGCGGAATATCCAGTACATATAGGAAGATAATATGCAACCCTCTAGCTCGTCTTCGATATCAGCATCGTGAGAAGAGAACAGCACCTGTCACCTGCTACCTAGTCTGCCCGTCCCAAAATGGACGAACAGCCCAAGGCAATAAGAATTAAAACATAAAGCCTTGAGTCAGACAACAGTCTTAGTGAGCAGTAAATTAACTAACAACATACCAAAATAACATAAAGGAAAAGGAATAGGAATACAACCCTCCCACTCCAACCTCATTCTACAGTGATAGCCCCCAGACACACACTAAGCAGAAGCAAACATAGCAGAGCATACAATTTAAAGTAAAACTACTATCACTCGAGTCAAGGGCGATGTTTTCCAAGTACCAAGGCCTAAATCAGATAAGCACCCAGCAAAATACCGCTCTTGAGTCCGAATGACGATACAACCAAACATCCATGACTCTGGCTATCACTGTTATCATTGCTTCGATATCACCGTTAATTGAATGACCGGCACATTCTTTCAGCCGTCCGTCAAGGGCTAATGAAAACCCCGGTTCTAGACATGACTCCCGCACGTCGTCGCAGCCCGTGCCTAGGACTATCGAATCTGCCCAGAGTACTCGACCATCAACAGTTGGCCGTTGGGACTATCGAATCTGCCCAAACGTACTCTTGCTTAGAGCATGCTAGAACCTTCAACAACGATGCTATCCAAGCCTCCTAGTCATCCTCCTCGACGACTATTCTCATATCCATTCATTATCCTCAACTCGAATCATATCACCGAGTTATCAACATGCTTGGAATGATCCCGTCTGGATTAGACCAAGTCTTCATCATATGATTGCCTCGCTTCATTACATCCTCGCAAAGCCTCATCCCAACATCACATCATCGAATCTATGCATAAGAGCTTCATCATCCCGCTACATATGCCACGAGCAGCTTTCCCAATTCAAGAGCCTTTCCTTTAGCTTTTGAATCGTCTTTGGTCTAAATCTAATCATCAATCATCTAGTTCACAACAATCAATCAAATCAAACATCAATCCAAGCAATCAAGCATTCAAAAATGATCTAAGTAGACAATTATAACAATAATGGCATTTTCGTAATTAAAGAGTTGAAAGTCCAATAAGCATGAAAACATGGATTATATCTCTACAAACTTGATGAATGAACTTGCATAGGTTAACATATGATAAAATGGATGTAACATCATCATGAACAATGGATCTATATGGATCTACACATAGGATGAAGAAAATGCATGGAAATCTCTATTTTAACACCAAATCGAGCCAACAATCCGATATACTCCTTTGGATCCGTGTGAGAGATAATCACCACTCACCAAATCACCTAAACCAACCCAAATCAACACGCTTTAGATCTGGACAGCAAAGGATGAAGCTTGATCTAGCACGAATCCGCTTCAAACGATGAAATCTCTCTTGAAAAGATGAAGATCTTCAACTTTAGCTCTTGAATCTTCAATCTTGGTCTTTAACTTGGATGGATGTAAGCACTAGATTAGAGTGGAGAAAAGAAGTGAAGAAGTGTAGAAGTCGAGCTCTCAAAATGGCAGCACTTCGTCGCTTCAAAATCCGGATCCCAAAAAGTGAGAACAACCCCTCCTATTTATAGCTGAAAACTGCCCTTAAGTCGTAACTAGTCTATCTCCTAAGTCGTTTCCGACTTATGACTTAAGCCCCCACGACTCAACCACCCCCTACGACTTAACCAAGCTACGACTCATCCACTTGCACGAGTTATCACCCATGCGCGACTCATCAACTTACGACTCATCAGAAGGTACGACTCATCAGAAGGTACAACTCAACAAAGGGCTCAACCTACGACTCATCAAATAACCGGGTTAAACTCTTAAGTCGTCTACGACTTAACTGGGTTACGACTCAACACGCACGCGTCTTACTTGGTCAGACGACTCAACTACTAAGTCGTCTACGACTCATCAGACCAATCCTTAACTCGGCAACGACTTAACAAATAACTGGTCAGACGACTCAACTAGGCTTACGACTTACGACTTAGTAAGTATACGACTCATCCCTTAACTCGGATACGACTCATCAGGGCACGACTCATCACCTTAACTCGGCCACGACTCAACACAGCAGCCTACCTACGACTTAACACTTGCCGAGTTAACTTCGACCTACTGACTTAGCCCAGCTACGACTTATCCCCTTAGGTCGCACTTTCCTTAAGTCGGTCAGTCAATTTAAGTCATCCCACAACTTACTTCCTACACGACCTAGGCTCCAAACATACCAACTCTTAAGTCGTTCAAATGACTTAACCCCAAGTCCTGGGTCACTCCTATCTCCTAAGTCGTATACGACTCACGACTCATGCTAAGTCGTGAACGACTTAGGACTTAGGCAAAATTTGCCTAAAATCTGAAATGGCTAAAATGCTAAAACTCCAGATTTGACGAACTTTTCGATCCGTGAAAATACGGATCGTTACATTCTCTCCCCCTTAGGAATTTCGCCCCCGAAATTCCAAACAATCAAAGCAATCAAAGACTATTCTGTACGCCTACCAACCATAACAACCAGCAAACCATGCATCCAATTCTAGCTTAGCGTACAGAATTCTAAGACTTAGAACAAGTTACAATATCGCGAGATGAGATGACACCGTAGGGCCATACCTTGAAGAGTTCAGGATGAGCTGCCTTCATCCTCTCTTCCACCTCCCACGTACAGTCGTTATCATCATCACTCCATTGTATCTTGAGCAACTTAACTACTTTCCTCCTAAGCTGTTTCGTGTCGGTTTCAACAACACGAAGCGGCTTACGAGGTCTTCTATCAACTGGATCAACTTCGAAATCTTCATAGCTATCAACAGAAACCACGGTATTCGAGTCGTGCACATACTTCCGTAGATATGATACGTGAAAAACATTGTGCACACCCGACATCTTCTCCGGTAACTCCAATCTATAAGCGAGCTTTCCAATTCGCTCGATGATCGGGAATGGTCCAACAAATCTCGGAGTCAATTTTCCTTTCTTCCCGAATCGAATAACATTCTTCAGTGGAGAAATCTTCACAAAAACCATATCTCCTACGTCAAATTCCAAATCCTTTCAACGTTTATCGGCATAACTCTTCTGACGGTCTTGGGCTGCCTTCATTCGTTGCCGAATGATTTCTATACAATCTGAAGTCTGTCGAATCATCTCTGGCCCAAGTATCAGCTTCTCTCCAGTTTCCAACCAACATGTCGGAGAGTTACACGGTCTTCCATACAATGCCTCATATGGTGCCATACCAATGCTTGACTGGTAACTGTTGTTGTACGCAAACTCCACCAAATGAAGGTGATCTTCCCATGATCCTCCGAAATCCAAAACACATGCTCTAAGAAGATCTTCCAAAACTCGGTTGACTCTCTCGGTCTGACCATCTGTTTGAGGGTGATAAGCTGTACTCAAACACAACTCGGTTCCCAAGACTTCCTGGAAGCTCTTCCAAAATCCACTAGTGAACAATGGGTCTCGATCGCTCACTATACTCTTCGGAATACCATGGAAACGAACTATCCACTTAACATACAACTCAGCCAACTTTGATGTAGTCCTAGACGATCGGACAGGAATGAATCTAGCACTCTTGGTCAGACGATCCACAATGACCCAAATCCCTTCATTTCCCGTTCTTGTTCTAGGTAGTCCATCAATAAAATCCATCGACACTTGTTCCCACTTCCATGTAGGAACTTCTAATGGCTGAAGCAATCCACTTGGCTTCTTCTGTTCGGCTTTAACCAACTGGCAGTTCATACACTTGGAAATAAAATTTCCAACATCCTTCTTCATACCATCCCAGTAGTAGGTTCTCTTCATATCCCGATACATCTTGTTTCCACCTGGATGAATTGTCAACTTCGAGTGATGACTTTCCTTCAGAACTTCACTCCTCAATTCATCTATATCGGGAACAACTAGTTGTCCTTGCTTCCGAAGCCAACCCTCTCGATCGACCTCGAATCCTTTATCCTTTTCTGGATCCAATCCAGATTCCAATTCATGGATAATCTTGACAAGCTTATCATCTCGCTTTTGGCTCTCGCCAATCCTTTCCACAAGAGTGGGTCTTATTGATAAGTTTGCCAACATCTCAGGTTCCAATTCACATCTAGGCCTGAAGTCAAATCCAGCTAAATACTCGAGACTCTTCCATTCTAAAAACATGGCTCCCAATCCTGCATGTCTTCGACTTAACGCATCTGCCACTGCATTACCTTTTCCTGGAGTATAAGCTATACCAAAATCATAAGATGCCAAAAACTCTAGCCAACGTTGCTGCCGAAGATTCAAATCCTTTTGGGAGAAAAGATACTTCAGCGACTTGTGATCCGTAAACAACTCGAATCGAACTCCCAACAGATAATGTCTCCACATCTTCAGAGCAAATACAATCGCCGCCAATTCCAAATCATGAGTTGGGTAATTCCTTTCATGCGGCTTCAGTTGTCGACTGGCATACGCAACAACTTTATCCTTCTGCATCAGCACTGCTCCAAGTCCTGTACCACATGCGTCGGTGTAAACCACCATCTCATCATTCCCACTAGGAATAGTCAAAACAGGAGCACTCGTCAGTCTCTCTTTCAGGATTCCGAAAGCTTGCTCACACTTAGCATCCCAACTGAACACTTGGTTCTTCTTCGTCAATCCTGTTAGCGGTGCAGCTATCTTGGAGAAGTCTTTGATAAACCGTCGATAATATCCTGCTAATCCAAGAAAACTTCTCACATCAGATGCATTCTTAGGTCTAACCCAATCCTGGATTGCTGCCACCTTAGCGGGATCAACCGCTATTCCATTTCCAGAAATCACATGGCCTAAGAACCTCACTTCACTCTTCCAGAAGTGACACTTCGAAAACTTAGCCTTCAGCTGATGTTTCCGCAAGATTTCCAAAACCATACGTAAGTGCATCTTGTGCTCCTCTTCCGTTCTGGAATAAATCAGAATATCATCCACGAACACAAGTACAAACTTGTTCAACTGATCTCTGAACACTCTATTCATAAGATCCACAAAATATGCTGGCGCGTTGGTCAATCCAAACGGCATTAGCAGCCACTCAAAGAAACCGGATGGTGTCCTAAAAGCAGTCTTCGGCACACTATCCTTAGCCACTCTTAACTGGTGAAATCCCGTTGCCAAATCCATCTGAGAAAACACCTTAGCTTCGTGAAGCTGATCAAACAAGTCATCTACCCTCGGCAATGGATACTTGTTCTTCTTAGTCACCTTATTCAGCTCACGATAATCGACGCACAATCTCAACGACCCATCTGCCTTGGTTGCAAACACAACTGGTGCACCCCACTCGGACACACTACGCCGAATGAATCCTTTCTGTAAAAGGTCATCAACTTGCACCCTCAACTCCTGTTGTTCCCTAGGCGCCATCCGCCTAAGAGGCATCACAACAGGTCTGGCTCCTTCAACTAGATCTATACGAAACTCGATCTCTCTATGCGGCGGCAACCCTTTGACTTCGTCAAAGACATCCTCGAATCCATTAGCGATCGGCACTGATGACAGTCCATCCCGTGGAACAACTAGCGAATACATGAAGCTCATGAAGACGCCTTCTTCATGCTTACATCGTATCACAATCTTTCACCCCTCCACATTCTCGACTGTCACCTCCAGCCTCTCACAATCAACCTTAGCCGCATACTTCCTAAGCCAGTCCATACCCAAGATAATTCCGAACCCCGCAAAGTTCAGAACAAAGCAATCACAAACAAAAGAGCAACCATGACTCGACACAACTAGACCACGGCATAACATACACAAACAAGACGAACCCCCAACTGGATTAGTCACAACCAATGGCCTATCAACAATATCCGGCTTCAAATCTAATCGGCCTACTAGTTCATTACAAACAAACGAATGCGATGCTCCAGTATCAAACAAAACTCTAACTGGAATACCACATAGGAAAAGAGTACCTTGAACCACCACACTCTTTCCCTTCTCTTCAGCAATAGGAGCTTTCGAAGACGACGGAACAGCCCCCAAAGCATAAGCTTGCACAATCTGCCTGTCCTTCCTTGGTTCTGGACAATTCTTCCTGAAATGCCCCGGCTTGTCACAGTTGTGACACTTCATTGGCACCTTCGGATTCTTACAATCCTTAGAGAAATGTCCCTTCTGCTGGCAATTGTAGCAAGTCACCTCGCCTTTCGGCTTCTTCTGGCCATCCTTACCCTTCTGCTGCTGCTGCTTCCTCTTCTGGTTTCCACCCTGCTGTAGTTTAGATTCTCCCTTGGTAACAGCAACAACAGGTCCTTCCTTAGGAAACAGACTCTCATGCCTAAGAGCTTTCTCCACAAGCTTCTCAAATGAATCGTCCAAATGATCCACCAACTGCCTCCCAAGATAACTATCCAAGCCGGTCACAAACTTCTCGTTCTTCTGATAAGCAGATTCAATATATGACCGGGCATACTTGGACAAAGCTTCAAACTCAGAAACATACTCAAGAACAGATCTCCCACCCTGCTTGAGCTCCACGAACTTCTTGAACAGAACAGACTTCTGAGCTGTAGAAATGAACTTAGCTTCAAATCTGACTTGGAATTGCTCCCAAGTAATCTCTTCTTCCGGAGTAGTGATGGTAATAGAGTTCCACCAATCAGAGGCTCTCCCTTGAAGCTGTCTTGATGCCAACTTCCTCTTAGTTGCATCATCAATTCCCAAATCACCAAAGATCCTTCTACAAGCATCTATCCATCTCTGGACTTCGATAGTTGATTCTGTTCCCAAGAAAACCTTTCCTCCAAGAGCAGTATAATCCTTGCCCAACTTAGCAAAATCCACTGGTTTCGGAGTTTGGACTTGAACTCCAACATCAACTGCTGCCCCCGGAACTGGTATCCTTCTCATGATCGAAGTCATCATAGCTTCGAACATGGCTGCATAATCAGCAGTCTCTTCAGTAGCACGGCCTTCCCTAGCAGCTGGTCTCCCTCTTCGACTCATTCTCAATATCTATAAAAAGGAATGATTAGAACATCTAGAGAAACAACTGCATAAAGGGCTCAACTCTACTAAACTACTATATTATATATAGTATTCATCCATCAAAATACAATTACGTCTCTCATACGTAGTTACTTCAGCGAGCGTTGGGTAAAATCGATTAACCAATGCTCTGATACCAAATGTGACGACCGCCCATGACCCCTGCACCGAATCTAAAGATAGAGCGCTGTAAAGTGTGCCAGGCGACCATGGACGATTGTCAGGGTAGATTGAAACAACAGAATCTATCGTATTTCTCACAGCGCATGGACAAAATACAATAGAACATATGTATAGTGAAGCTTTACAGAACAAAATGACATCATATAAAACTCCATAATAGTTGAATACAAGCATCCACATAGTCAATACATCAAGCCTCACTACATATCTCTCAGAGAAAACAAAACAGCGGAATATCCAGTACATATAGGAAGATAATATGCAACCCTCTAGCTCGTCTTTGATATCAGCATCGTGAGAAGAGAACAGCACCTGTCACCTGCTACCTAGTCTGCCCGTCCCAAAATGGACGAACAGCCCAAGGCAATAAGAATTAAAACATAAAGCCTTGAGTCAGACAACAGTCTTAGTGAGCAGTAAATTAACTAACAACATACCAAAATAGCATAAAGGAAAAGGAATAGGAATACAACCCTCCCACTCCAACCTCATTCTACAGTGATAGCCCCCAGACACACACTAAGCAGAAGCAAACATAGCAGAGCATACAATTTAAAGTAAAACTACTCTCACTCGAGTCAAGGGCGATGTTTTCCAAGTACCAAGGCCTAAATCAGATAAGCACCCAGAAAATACCGCTCTTGAGTCCGAATGACGATACAACCAAACATCCATGACTCTGGCTATCACTGTTATCATTGCTTCGATATCACCGTTAATTGAATGACCGGCACATTCTTTCAGCCGTCCGTCAAGGGCTAATGAAAACCCCGGTTCTAGACATGACTCCCGCACGTCGTCGCAGCCCATGCCTAGGACTATCGAATCTGCCCAGAGTACTCGACCATCAACAGTTGGCCGTTGGGACTATCGAATCTGCCCAAACGTACTCTTGCTTAGAGCATGCTAGAACCTTCAACAACGATGCTATCCAAGCCTCCTAGTCATCCTCCTCGACGACTATTCTCATATCCATTCATTATCCTCAACTCGAATCATATCACCGAGTTATCAACATGCTTGGAATGATCCCGTCTGGATTAGACCAAGTCTTCATCATATGATTGCCTCGCTTCATTACATCCTCGCAAAGCCTCATCCCAACATCACATCATCGAATCTATGCATAAGAGCTTCATCATCCCGCTACATATGCCACGAGCAGCTTTCCCAATTCAAGAGCCTTTCCTTTAGCTTTTGAATCGTCTTTGGTCTAAATCTAATCATCAATCATCTAGTTCACAACAATCAATCAAATCAAACATCAATCCAAGCAATCAAGCATTCAAAAATGATCTAAGTAGACAATTATAACAATAATGGCATTTTCGTAATTAAAGAGTTGAAAGTCCAATAAGCATGAAAACATGGATTATATCTCTACAAACTTGATGAATGAACTTGCATAGGTTAACATATGATAAAATGGATGTAACATCATCATGAACAATGGATCTATATGGATCTACACATAGGATGAAGAAAATGCATGGAAATCTCTATTTTAACACCAAATCGAGCCAACAATCCGATATACTCCTTTGGATCCGTGTGAGAGATAATCACCACTCACCAAATCACCTAAACCAACCCAAATCAACACGCTTCAGATCTGGACAGCAAAGGATGAAGCTTGATCTAGCACGAATCCGCTTCAAACGATGAAATCTCTCTTGAAAAGATGAAGATCTTCAACTTTAGCTCTTGAATCTTCAATCTTGATCTTCAACTTGGATGGATGTAAGCACTAGATTAGAGTGGAGAAAAGAAGTGAAGAAGTGTAGAAGTCGAGCTCTCAAAATGGCAGCACTTCGTCGCTTCAAAATCCGGATCCCAAAAAGTGAGAACAACCCCTCCTATTTATAGCTGAAAACTGCCCTTAAGTCGTAACTAGTCTATCTCCTAAGTCGTTTCCGACTTATGACTTAAGCCCCCACGACTCAACCACCCCCTACGACTTAACCAAGCTACGACTCATCCACTTGCACGAGTTATCACCCATGCGCGACTCATCAACTTACGACTCATCAGAAGGTACGACTCATCAGAAGGTACAACTCAACAAAGGGCTCAACCTACGACTCATCAAATAACCGGGTTAAACTCTTAAGTCGTCTACGACTTAACTGGGTTACGACTCAACACGCACGCGTCTTACTTGGTCAGACGACTCAACTACTAAGTCGTCTACGACTCATCAGACCAATCCTTAACTCGGCAACGACTTAACAAATAACTGGTCAGACGACTCAACTAGGCTTACGACTTACGACTTAGTAAGTATACGACTCATCCCTTAACTCGGATACGACTCATTAGGGCACGACTCATCACCTTAACTCGGCCACGACTCAACACAGCAGCCTACCTACGACTTAACACTTGCCGAGTTAACTTCGACCTACTGACTTAGCCCAGCTACGACTTATCCCCTTAGGTCGCACTTTCCTTAAGTCGGTCAGTCAATTTAAGTCATCCCACAACTTACTTCCTACACGACCTAGGCTCCAAACATACCAACTCTTAAGTCGTTCAAATGACTTAACCCCAAGTCCTGGGTCACTCCTATCTCCTAAGTCGTATACGACTCACGACTCATGCTAAGTCGTGAACGACTTAGGACTTAGGCAAAATTTGCCTAAAATCTGAAATGGCTAAAATGCTAAAACTCCAGATTTGACGAACTTTTCGATCCGTGAAAATACGGGTCGTTACAGCATCGGCTACCTTATTTCCTTTCCCCGTTGTATACTCTATACCAAAATCATAAGCTGCTAAAAACTCCAACCACCTTTGCTGTCTCATATTCAACTCCTTCTAAGAGAATAAATATCTTAAGGACTTATGATCTGTGTATAGCTCAAATCTCTCCCCTAAGAGATAATATCTCCATATCTTTAATGTGAAGATCACTGCGGCCAACTCCAAATCATGAGTAGGATATCTTACTTCATTCGGTCTAAGCTGTCGTGACGCGTAGGCAATAACTTTACCCTTTTGCATCAACACAGCTCCTAATCCAGTCCCACATGCATCTATATACACCACCAGCACTTGGTTTCGGTATGGAACTATTAACACAGGTGCATTGGTCAACAAATGCTTTAACTTAATGAATGCTTCCTCACATCTGTCGGACCAGACAAACTTCACATCATTCCTAGTTAACTTAGTCAAAGGCGCTGCTACCCGTGAGAAATCCTTAATGAATCTCCGGTAATAGCCAACAAGTCTAAGAAAACTTCTAATCTCAGTCGCTGTCTCTGGTCTCTTCCAGTTAGTAACAGTTTTGATCTTATTTGGATCGACTGACAACCCTTCTCTGAAACCACTTGACCTAGAAACTTAACCTCTTTCTTCAAAAAATGACACTTGGAAAACTTCGCTTTTAGCTAATGCTACCTCAACGTCTCAAGCACTACCCTAAGATGATCTTCATGCCCTCTTTCATCCTTAGAGTATACTAAAATGTCATCTATAAACACCAACACGAACCTATCCAAGTACTCTCGGAAAACTCAGTTCATCAAATCCACAAAGAAAGCTGGTGCATTCGTTAACCCAAATGGCATTACTAACCACTCATACAAACCATACCTAGCTCGAAATGCTGTCAACGGAATACTGTCCTATGCCACTCTTAATTAATGGAAACCTATCGCCAAATCCAATTGGGAAAATACTCTGGCTCCACACAACTGATCAAATAAATCGCCAATTCTCGACAAATGATACTTATTCTTAATCGTCTTCACGTTCAGCTTACGATAGACGATACACATCCTTAATAACCCATCCGGTTTCTTCATGAACACCGTGACAACTCCATAAGGCGAACTGCTTAGTTTAATAAAATTCCTCCCTTCTCGATCCACTGTGAGAAATGCGGATTACGGTTCTTAAGGTTGGAATAACACTAGAGGGGGGTGAATAGTGTTTTGTTGATTTTCTAAATCTTTTTGAAACTTATGTAAATTTAATCACCAACAAATGCAATTCACAGACATAGATATAATCACAGAATCAGACACAAATGCAAATAATAAATAAAAGCAGTAAAGGAAAGAACACACCAGGATTTTATACTGGTTCAGAGTTACCCTACATCCAGTCTCGTACAAACGTACGGATTTCTTATCAAAAAATAATCTCCCAGATTACACCCTCGATTTCAAGGCCACGAGGTACACCCTACTCTATTCGAGTCCGGGGCAAACTCTCTTGATTTACCACGCCACAAGATCACCTAATCGATTTCCTGGGCAACAGTCACACCCAATTGATTTCAAGGCTCAACCGCACCTTTTACTCAACAGTTTGATTTACAAATAATCCTATAACTCTGAATAACACTGAGATCTTATGGAGAGAGTGGCAGAGAATCAAACAAGAGATAATCAAGTTTGATTCACTTAGTATTTCAGCAGAGTATAGTTTGAAATTCTTTAGAATAAATGTGGAAGATGAAGAGGAGAGAAAATAAATGAAATCTGGTTAATAATTCGTTTAGAACTACTGGTATTTATAGGAATCAACAACCATATCTATTCGTGAAAGGATACAATGAATAGACACTTCTTTTGAAAATTTGAATTTTGAATTTAACGGACACCATGTCGACATGGGGTATCCCATGATGTCGACATACCCTAGTTAAAAATAATGTAAAATTTGTTTTGAAAATGATATTGAAAGGAAAACAAGATGAAACGATTCTTGATTAAAATAAACTAATTTCCCTATGTTTTAAAATAAAGAAGAGTAGAAAAATATATTTTTAGAATGTATATATAAATTTGATTTTAAATCTCAAGTATATATATTATAAAGAATATTTAAAAATCAGAAGATAGTTTTTAAAAACAAACGAAGTTTAAAACAAGAGTTTATTTAAAAACAAAAACAAAGAATATTTTAAGGCTAAAACATTTTGAAAAGCAGTTTGAAAATCATTTTGAAAAACCATTTTGAAGTAGTTTTGCAAACTTCTTCCTGCAGAATATCTCATCACATCAGGACTCGAGAACTTGTACAAAACCAGGATGTTCGTGGGTTTGTAATCCACTTCTCGTAGGGTTGTAAGCTACTTGTCGTGGGTTTGTAAACCACTAAGAAGGTAGAAATGAGTTCCATCCCAAATGAAATATGGAATGAAGATTTCCGTGCTATTATGAAGTTTTAACATAATTCTAGACTCAATACTTATCTTGTACTATTAAAATCTTAAACTCTTGATAAATTGATTTCTTGATACTCATGAGTCTTTAATCTTGATATCTTTGATCTTTAAATTCATCAGTCTTGTATCTCTATACTGTACAATCTTCATTGTTGGTACCTGCATGTTTATATCCTGCATAAACATATATATCTAAACTATAATGTTAGTATTTATATTTTATAACAAGTCCTAAGGTTGTTGTCATCAAAACCATCCTTCTCAAGGACTAAAATCCACTAGCTGCACCTTCAATTCATTCAACTCGGCCGGTGTCATTATCCTAGGTGGTCTACCTACAGGTTCAGCTCTTGGCACAAGATCTATCCAAAACTCAATAGCTCGTTTCAGTGGTAGTCCTGTAACTGGCTTAAAAACATCTGCAAACTCTCTTGCTACTCGAACCTAACTTAACTCTTCTTCTACTTCCATAGCTCTCAACAAAGCACAAGCACTTCTGTCGGAATTCTCCACTGAGAATATGATTCGGTTATGACTATCAGGGTGTCTTAATGATATTTCTCTATCCTGGCAAAATATCCAATCCTCATATTTACCTAACCAATCCATACCCAAAATGATCTTGAAATCTAAAACATATAGACTGCATGCAAACTTATGACCTAACAAATCAAGTTCTAACTGTTCATATCTCATCCCCCGAGTTGCATACCCTCCTATCAGATTCGCAACCCTTAAGGAGGTAACAAGGTATGTGGGTTCTAAGCATAACCTATCAACCAAATTCTAAGATATAAATGAATGTGATGCACTGGTATCAAATAGTATCCTAACTGGTATACTCTGAATCAAAAACGTACCTTCCATCACAGTCTTTCCTTTTTCAGCTGCAGTTGACCTAGCAGATGATGGTCCAACAACAAAGATCTTTCCCCTGTCCGCCCTGACTGGTTCAGGACACTGATTCTTATAATGCCCAACTTGGTCACAGTTGAAGCACTTCACGCCCTTCTTTTCTGTAGCCTTCCTCTCTTACCTGTCTGGCACTCATGGGCATAATGACCTTTCTTTTCACAATTGAAACAGACCAGATCAGCCTTTGCCTTCTTGGCAGCCTCTCCCTTCTGGGCTCCCTTCTTCTTAAAGAACTTCCTTTTCTTACCCCGAGAACCCTAGGTTTCAGCCGGCTTCTCCTTCCCATAAATAGCCAACATTTCCTCATGTTGGATTGCCATCTCTACAACAACATTACAAGGATCACGGGGATGTGGCAGGGTCGCTCTAGCAATCTCAGGTCTCAATCCCCGAATAAACTTCTCATTCCTCTTGATGTAGGTATCAATAGTAGTATACCCATATCTGGACAGCTCGTCAAACTTAGTAGCATACTCAATTACCGACATCTCTTTCTGCACCAAATCCATAAACTTTCACAACAATGCTGACTTAGAAACTTCAGACAAAAACTTCTACTCGAATCTCCTTCGAAATTCTACCCAACTTAACTTTTCCTCTGGAACTCCGGCAGTAACACTATTCCACCAATGGAGCGTTGGTCCCTGCAACTGCCTAAAGGCTAGTCTCCTCTTCTGCTCATCATTCAATCCCAAATCAGTGAAGATTATCTCATACAACATCCAATTCTCAACTTCTATGGCATCCTCCGTTCCCACAAACGGCTTCCCACCAAGATCGGTGTAATCTCTGCTCAACTTAGCATAATTATTCCCAATTGGAGCCCCAGGATTAGCCCCTCCAACATTCCCGGTTTCTCCAGCCGTGGCTCCAGCTTGCATCAGATTAACAAAGAACTGATACATCATCCCCATATCTACTGGCGGATTTACAACACCTACATAGGCATTTGCATTTTGATTAGCATTTTCCTGTCGACCCGGGTTCCTCCTAGTGGGTCGAGCATTTCCGTTTATTGTGGTGCTTCCTCCACCGAGATTTCATCTTCCATTTTCTGCCTCCATATCTTCTTTCTCGTAAATCTACATACGAGCCTTAGTAAGATACAGAAGAACGGTCTAAAAGGAAGGGGAATACATACTTATATATATATATATATCAAATATAAGTACGTTACTATAGCGTTAACCCAAACCCCGATCTTATTTTCTGATTCATTGGATTATGTTTTGAAAAATCTTTTAGGCTTAAATTTATTTTAAGTTTTCATAAACCTATGCTCTGATACCAACTTGTAACATCCCTCACTTAGAGGCCCAAAACTAACAACTACGGATGCTGCAGTCATCCATAGTTATTAATCCTCGGCGACCAAATATAGTAATGTTAGATATATTGATATAACATAAACACATGGATATGGAAAATTTCTAAAATTATTAAACAACTTTCACATTCCATTTCAAAACATTTCAAATTCATTACATAATCCCAGATTCGAAAACCATGTTCAGAGAAAATATAATTATTACAACATACGCCAAGAGCGACATATGATGATGCCCCCTTGGATGATCAGAGTATATATATCTAGGCAATTAATCAACTTTGCATTTACAACAAAACACAACGGAATCAAAAAAGAAAAGAACTCCTAATAGCTATCCTGCCTCTTGCACATCTTCGGAAGCTTATTCATCTAAAGAGGTACCTAAAAACCTCAACTCTCAAACTACTCAAAGTTAATTAAGCACCCGAGAGTTTAAGGGGAAAACATAAAATTCGAGTCAGACATAAAACCTGGTATTAATAATAACCTACCATCTCAAACCATTTAGATCTCTAGTGTGACCACGCCGCTTAGCAGAATGGATTTTCCCCTCACTCGTATCTTATCAAAAACTTATGATAACCATATACCGTGCTCCTGCATCCACATGGTTAAAAACATAGCAGTTTAAAATATTATTATGATATGCAAACAAGTAAATCAATTCTGGATTTCCCATCCCCATTTATTTGGACTATCTGTCTCAGTTATAGTTTCTATGGTCACTATTAACCTATTAGTTTTCATGGGCTGACTAATAAACTGTTTAAAGCTTATAGAATATCTGTCATATTTCATAGTTTTCATGGGATCACTAAGAACCTATTGGCCCTTGCCATTAACTCTATCTAAACATAGTTTTCATGAGTGTACTATGAACCTGTCTATCTGACAACTACTTTAATCAGTATTTAGGCATCCTATATTCGGGTCCTCCCGACCTCCTAGCTAGATGCAATTCTACTCATTCAGGAGTTAACTCAATTTATATTCACTATTGGGTCAACCTAACTGGTTATTCTGCCCTTTCTCCCCAAAATACAGTTATGGGTCCATTTTGCAGTGAATATGTATATTAGAAGAAGCAGACATAATAACATAATAACACCAACATCTATGGTTTAATATCCATGAAATCATTTTCATATGAAACATGGTTAATCCCTTTAACCTATTACTTTATCAAGGAAAGCTTCTTCAAAACTCCATACTTAAAAGCCATTTCAAAACTCCTTTATTTCGACCATGGTTTTTTTTCCTCTAAAAATGAAATTGGGTTCTTTGTTTTGAAAACTAAAGCTTTCGAAACCTTAGACCTTTACTTTCGATACCATTGGAAAACCTCCTTCGAAAGAATTCAGATCTTATTTTCAAAACACTCAAAACATATGAATTTCGAAACCTTTCGAAAGCATTAAAACCTTCCTTTCGAAACAATTAAAACAATCCTTTCAAAAGTATTAAAGTATACATAGAAGCATATCTTCAAAACCATTTAAAAGTGCCTCTTTCGAAACCAATGGGTTTATTCATAAAAATATCTTTTGGATCAAAGTGAATATAAACGAAAGTATCACTTTCGAAATCATTAACTTTCATATAAAAGAGTTTGGGGAAAACTGATGGTTTCGAAATCATCCATTCGAAAGCTTAAATCATTTAAGTAGAACACTTGGAAGGATAACTTCGAAACCCCTTTCGAAGCCATTGCCTTCGACCTTTAGGTGGCTATTGGAGCCCTTTCGAAAGCTTTGGGAAGTGGCTTATTACATTGTAAAACAAAAGCAACCTTTTGAACTCGTTGATGACTTCAATCCCTTCGAAAGTCATAAAGACGGTAGCATAGTTTCGACTGAGTTCAAACTACCCTTTCGAAAGCATTGATTTAAAAAAAAGGAAACTCATTCGAAAGCTATCTTTTCGAAAAAAAAAGGCGGCGACTTCTTCGAAAGCTATAGTAAACACTTTCGAAAGCATTCTTTTGGAAACAAGGGAAGTGCATTTCTTTGGATAGTAAAACAAAGGCTTCGACCTCTTGAAAGCTTGGTTTCGACACCATACCTGCCGTTATTCTCCAATCCACTACGTACCAACGCATTGATACCTTGTGTATTTTTCGACTTGGTTGAGGCGGAAGTATAAGGTCAAAAGGTAGGTACTGAAAGTGGCGAAACATTATTTCTATGTAAAAACTATTTTATTTCCTTTTCAAGTGCTTGCTTTTTAACTAACCTGCCTATTTGTAAAAAATTCATTAGTTGCCATAAACTTTTCAAATTCTTTCCAAAATAAAACTGCCTCATTCATTTCAAATCTAATTAAAATAATTTAGCAAATAGGTCCTTCCTTAAGTAAAATAAATAAAACATTTTAGTCATCCATATAAAATAATTTAATTTCCATAGCAAATTACTTAGAAAAAATTCCCAAAAGTCATAGAAATTCACTTTTAATATGTTATCTAACATATATATATTTCTGACCCAAATTCTTCCATATGATAGCCGAAATAATTTTAAACCCAAATTATTCTATTCTTCAATCAAAAATTCTTAATAAATTTTCCATAGCTTGGAAAATTATAGAAAATTAAACCCATCTTCAAAATAATGTTTTACCTAACATATTAAATCCTCATGGCATTTGAAACTAATATAAATGATTTTAGCCTTAAAATCGAATAAAACATTTATCAAGCAAACTTGTTTGAATATAATATATTATGAAATCCAAGCATATCATCATCATCAAAAATCATCATAATGGATTTAAACTTAAACCCGAAATCATATGCTCTTTAAAAACAAAAATAGATGGTTTTGATTATTATTCACCTTGCTTAGGATAAGGATCTTGAGATTTGATATTTGAATAATTCCCCTTGTTTGATTTCTTAGCTTTAATTGATTTTCCCCTTTTCTTCTCTAGGTTATTGACGGTTTGAGCTCTCTTTAATTTACGTTTTTGTGTTTTGAAAATGAACATGCAAAGTAAAGGAAACGAGATTTTAAGGGTAATGGGATTATGGGTGCGGCTATTACCCATAATACCCTTGTTTTATTCTCCTATTAATTATCTAATAAACCATTTCCATAAGCTCATTCTTTATTTTAATTAAGCACAACCTCCAATTAGGTTTTCAAATCTCAATCCCCTTATCACACTAATATTTATATTATTCTTCATTCTTTATTTTAATTAAGCACAACCTCCAATTAAATCTCCTGAATAATGCTATTATAAATTAGAGGTGTTACAGAAACCGATCATTTGATAGATATAATCTGGTCTCATTCGGAGTCGTCCATATTTTATAAGTGTTTTCCATCAATTCTACTTCTTGGTTGTACAAACCATAATAATATGCCTTTGTTAGAAATGGTTAGTATGACTTCCACAGGTTGAACATTTAGTATCGCACATGCATTTCTAGCACATGAGAGAGAGGATACTTATGAGTGGGTGCTACTAAAGTTAAAACATTTTTATTTCCTGATAAAAACTGAGGTAATAATTACTGATAGAGAATGGGCTTTGATAAATGGAATTCGAAATTTTTTTCCAAAGGCAAAGTTGATGATGTGTTTATGGCACATAGGGAATAATGTCATTACGAATTGCAAACCATAGTTTAAAACAAATGAAGTTTTCGAGATGTTTTTGCAAAGTTGGAAGAAGGTGGTTCACTTACCATCCGAAGATGAATTTTGGTTACATTGCAATGATTTTCAGAAAGATTGGATAAATTATCCTAAAAGCTTGAAGTATATTCATGATTACTGTTTGGCATACAAAGAGTATTTTGATTTTGCATGGACAAACAATATTAAACGCCGTGATAATAGAACAACTACTAGAGCAGAGTCTGCGCATGCTCAGTTGAAAAAATATCTTGGTACGTCTAAGGCAACATTTGTTGTAGTATGGTCGAAAATGGATAACATGTTGTGTCTACAATATACGAAAATAAAAGCTACATTTAAAAGAAGTTTAGAAGCGGTACAGACTGCATATCAAGTTCTGTTGTTCAAGCATTTGCAAGTAAGACATCTTTTTTTCATTGGATTTGATAGTGAAAGAAATGGGAAAAATTTGTTATGTTACTTTGGATGCATCCATTTTTTACCATTTGAACCGACAAGTGTATGGTCTTCCACGTGCACATGAAATATACAAATATTACATTGAAGGTATTGCACTATCAGTTGAACTCGTAGATGAATATTGGAGGCAATTAAATTACATCGCACAAGTTGAAGAATCACTCGAGTTTATGCATACACTTGAGTTTGCTTACATTAAAAAATTATTTGATTCGGCCACTTCCGAGGAGAAGAAAGTTTTACTATCAAAATTAAGAGAAGTAGCTTTACCGGCCAAAATTTCTATATTGGAACCGATAATAGAGAAGCACAAAGGTAGACCAATTAGTAGCAAGAACAAATCGATTAGA
The DNA here is from genome assembly GCA_030737815.1 of Allium fistulosum. NCBI lineage: Eukaryota > Viridiplantae > Streptophyta > Magnoliopsida > Asparagales > Amaryllidaceae > Allium > Allium fistulosum. The sequence goes on along the minus strand of CM060903.1, from coordinate 1,442,926,359 downwards.
AAAAAAGTCAAACGTCAGAATTCTACAAAATAAGATCCGTTTGCTTTTGAAAATGCCAAAACTATTAATAACATCCTTTCTCAATCTAGTGTGAAAAAGAAACAGCTTCCAAGACGAAAAAACCTGATATGAAGTTTGACACGAGTGATGTAAATACAATGAACTCTGGTGTTATATATCTAGCTTACCTACCAGCTTTCCTACACCAGTATATTGTTAACGTTCGAGATGTTTTGGGAGATGGTAATTATGGATTTCGTTGTGTGGCCGAACAAGTTGAGGAATTAAAATGTGATTAGAGAGAAGCGAGCAAGTCTATATTAGCAGAATTGATGAAAAATTTGGGATTTATACGTCAGGCATTTTTATATAACAAACTATGTAGTTTTAAAAGCGGCTACCAATTGCAACACTAGTCCTTATTTTAAAGATAACTGGATGATAATGCTTGAAACTAGATACTTGGTTGCAAATGCATTCAGTCAAGTTGTGATTTATATATCGAATCGTCAGAGTTTGACATTTTTCTATATGAAAGAGGCCCAAATCTAGGAGACGAGCAATAGTTCATTATTTTTGTAAATATTCTAGACTACCACTTTATCAAATTGACGCTTAGGGAAAATGCCACCCCATCACCTGTGGCTAGCTTTTGGTCTACTAAACAAGAACTACGTAGCGAACCATACGTTGATCGATAAATTGAGTCTTTCAAACTATGCCTACCGGATATGGTCATAAAGGATGCTCATTTTTAATTTAAATTGTAATGAAATGGTTCATATTTAAATGGAAACTTGAAATTTTTTGTGAAATGTAATGAATGATCAAGTGTATTCAAATTTTTATATATAGAATGCTCATTTAATTCAAATTGGCATGAATGGTTCATTTATCTTTAATATTTGTGTATTGAGTGCTCATTCCAATTTTATTTTATTGAATGCTCATTTTTGTATTGACAATGCTGAATGAAACTCAAGTTTGCCGACTGTGCTATTGAATGGTTCATGTTTGTTGACAGTCACAAAAAATAAGAGTTCGGCCATTCATTGATCGAAGCAACGGTGGTTAGAACGGCTGATGGTGACCGACCAAAAAGTTATAGGTGACATGTGTATTTAACAATGGTGGTTAGACACCAGTTGGTCAGGGGAATCCCACGGTGGAACACCACCATTTGGTCAATTTTATTCATATGCATTCACATGATGGATTCTTTCGGTTGGTGGTAACCGAAGATTAAGAGAAAAGAACGGCTGATGGTGGCCGACCAATACTCAACCCTTTTATAAACTCAAATGAGGATCTTGTTCGGTTTATAAGGGCCGAAATGTTAAAGGGGAGTCTCGGTTGCTAATGCCCATAAGGTGATTGAAATAGCCGAATAGAAAATCAAACATCTAAGTCTACTTTGGATATATTAATTTAACAGTAGGCGGGCCATTAACAATCGATCATTATTGTATCAGAATGCAGAAGGTAGTCGAACAAAAAAGGTCATTATTTTTTTGTATATTGAAACTTCCATTGGCCATTAACAATGGCCCGCTAACAAATATAGAACGGCCGAAGGTAGCCAAACAAAAGAAACATCAAGGTGCTTAAGTATCTAAATCAAACAAGGAAACCATGCAAAATATATTACCATTGTTTTTATAGCAAAATAAACATGAACTACTTAGTGCATTAGCAAAGCAAAATAAACAGCAAGAAACCAAACAAGATACCAGTTATTTCTTAGTAGCATAACAAAATAAACAGCAAGGATTATAGCAAAATAAACAGCAAGGAAACCAAACAAAATAAATAGTAAGATACCATCAAACCAGACCAACATTAAGTCAAACTACTTGGTACAAATTGCATTGTTTTCTATTCAAACTACTCAAACTACTTAATACAAAAACCATTGTTTCCAAACAAAATACCAGTCATTCATTGCTTACAAAATACAAGTCATTCCAAACAAAATACACCCACCTAACCCCTGGGATCATTCTTCCCTTTTGCACATTTTTCTTGTTTATCAGGTTCATTCTGTGCTTCCTCTAACAAGTCAGTTGCTTCGTTCTATAGTAAGACACCGATTAACTGTTCTTGATCGAGTAACTTTGATGTCTTCCTCCAGTTTTTCAACAGCTTTCCCAGCAGAAATTCTCTGCATTAAATTCAAATAAAAATAAAATTCAAGTTAATAAAAAATAAGTAAAGAACACAATTACTTACCAACTTATCATTATTGTCAATTTTCCTTGAGCGAGGTCTCCTCACCTTCGGGTTTTGAACAATGGGATGCGACACACTCAAATACCATGGCATGTAGCCATATTCCCAAGGATCAACTACATGAGTAGACTGTGATTTTAAAGAAATTACATAATCTTGTCAATTTTTTGAATACCAATATCCATTGTCAAATACAATTTTGTATTGGTTAGCATTTCGACCTCTACGACATTTGCTTGGAACCATTGGATTTATAGGGATACGCTGAGCAATACCAAATTGACGTAGCACTCTATTGGGATAGTGTGGTTTCGCAATATCAAAACACAATATGATGCCATTATAAAATGTAACTTCATGCAAGGGGTAATGAGACCTCACAGTATGATATGGATCTCAACATACCTAAAAATAAACATGCCATTTACATTTGTATAATTTCATATCAAAACAAGGGTTCAAAAAATAAACATTAATTATCTAACTTACATCTTATGCAGATAAATCAACTAACTGTTCTTGAAGCCGTATTATAGCCGAAGTTGTATCTCTTGATTGTTTCATTGGTTGCCATCTACATATTCTTGGCATTGTGTCATCATAGTCTTTATTAGGAATAAGATTAGGAAACATAGGAAAATGATCGTAAATCCAAGCCCATAAAAATATTCATTAGTACTTATTTTACTAGCGAGTAGATTAGTTGAATAAAAATAGAAATGACTTATTATCAACAATGTCAAGTAACCAATCATTTGTTTTACATCCCGTCTTGAAGTCAAACCCAATTGGCGATATAAAAAGACTAATGCTTCCACCCCCTAAGCTTGTTCATTCAAATGATTTATGTTCTCCAAACAACTCAAATAGTTCACAGGAGCTTTCGGGCCTGGCTTATCATAGAATAAAGTACAATCCAATAAATAAAGCATATAAGCATGGGCAACGACTACAAAATCACCTTCATTTGCATCTTCTTTATTTTCCTTTTCCTCAAAGGTTTTTAATAAGAAGTTGAGCTTGACTGAATTAGAATCATTTAGTTGTTCTCTCGCTACAACCTCATCAACACCATGATAATCAACTAAAATGTTAATCAAATTACGATTATCCTCCGCCGCATAAATACAGCTACCTACAATGGGAATTTTCAGAATTTGAGCAACATTCTTCAATGTTATTGTTATTTCTCCAAGAGGCAAATGAAAAGTATTTGTTTCGAGATGCCATCTCTCAATGAAAGCTGAAATAGTCACGTAGTCGACGTGCTTGTATGAGAATTGTATCTGTTAATGAATTTGGATCTAAGCAAGAATAAGAAGAAGAAAAAGATGAATCAAGACTTTAGAAGCCATTAATCAGATCTAAGTTTCTTTCATATATTATTTCTTGTAAAAGAAGATACACTAATATATATATATATATATATTAGTGATACATGTACATGCATTGTTCTGGAACCAAAAGCAAGAAACAAGAAAGGCCCAACCTGACTCGAAGTTAACTCCGAGCAAACTCAATCCCAACCGCAAGCAAATCTATCAAAACACCAAGCACACAGTCTGGACCAGCAACCAAATACATATACATATATGTGTTTCATTACAGTACCAAAGTATACAAATTTGAATTTTTAATTTTTTGAGCAATGGAGTTGGCACATCATCTACACTACATTCCTTCAACTTTGTTGTATGGAAAATATATTTTAGCGGACCTCGCTACTAAATAAAAAAACATTATAAATTGTCATACAATTAAAGATTTTATTTAATAAATTGCACAAAATAAAATCCAATCAACCTCGTGGTTATCCTAAGTAGCAAATGCGATGTGTGATTCGAAACTTTTTAATATAGATATATTCATCGGCATTCGTTTGCATTTCTGCTTCTTCATTACGCAAAACATCGTCATTTGATTCATCACCCAGACCATCTTCAGATCGACCTTCACCGGAACCATTCCCCGGACCATCTTTATCATACCTATCCGGAGAACCATCTTGACTAGAATTGTCCACCGAACCATCGTGACTAGACCTATTTGCGAAAACATCTTCACTTGGTTCTTTTCCCAAACCATTATCGTTTCTATTTTCTTCTTCATTCCCACCTTCTACTCCAACATCCATCTTCCTCTTCTTCTCTAGTTCCACGGTCCGTTTGCGCCTTAACAAAGTAGTCATGGCTTGTCTATCTTTTCCTATAAAAAATATAATGAATGTTATGGATACAATGCATGATTTTACGTAGCAATAGCGATAAAGTCCAATTACTTGTATAAATACATTTACCTATACAAATACAATGTTATATAAATTCAAATCAACAAAATAACTTATATACATACTATTACTTATTATTGGGATATTTATGTTTTGGTATGTGTTCATTCGTAAGTGACAAGCAATGATTTTATGTATAAATTTACCTAAATTTGGTAAATTTAAATAAGTAATTTGAATTTTATGCTGAATCAGTGTAAGCAAAACAGTGTTGATAAACAAATATGAATCAATCGGCCATTAACGAAACAAATAAGTGTAAGCAAATTTAGTAAGCAATGATTTCATACAAACTAGGGTTCAATCAGCCATCCACCATCGACCTCGATCGATCCAAACACATCGGCTACCAATCACCGTTCGAATTGAAAGTAACAAAAAAACTAGAGTTCGACAATTGCAAAATAGGGTTTGATTATCTGCAATCCAGGGTTCAACAAAACAAAAACGATGACAGTAATCGTTCATCTTGGATTCCTCAATTTCATCGGAAAAGAAAAAACTTACTTGATTAACTTGTGGACGTTGATTTTTGGCTTAGCTGAGAAGAACGACTTGTTTTTTCCATTGTTGACAAGGCGGAGGAGCTTTTGAACAAAAAAGGAGGAGAAGAGGGAAAGTACGCTGTTTTTGAAATTGTGCTTGGGTGCCTGCTAATTAGAAAAAGAAACAGTGTTAGGAGGAGGAAAGCTAATTATTTTGGGGTGGTCTTTAGTGGAGGTAGCCACAAGAGAAAACCCGGATGCCATAACACACCAATACTTATATGTAATACTTTAATCGTATATTTTTGTTTCGTTTTAAAGTACAATAAATATCTCAAATATTTAATGTGAATCATTTTTAGTTCGGTTAAATCGAATAACAAACCGAGCAAACGAAATTTAATTCGGTTGGTTTGGTTTTGTTTTCATTTTTATTGATTTTAGTTTGGTTTAACAATTTTTATTATTGGACCAACCGAACGAACTAAACGCTAACAACTAAAATTAGTTTAAAAACAAAGAGTGTCCCTTAATTACCAATTTAAATAAATATCTGATAAAACATCTTGAATTCCACTTCTATTGACCACCAAAAATTTGTCTTATGATACTTGGCATACTTTAAAAAACATTTGCCTCCAAGCCAGTGAACTAGGGCGGTCCATTAAATGTTAAATTTATCGATCCAACGAATTGGTTATTAGATGAATTCTTCTGTTTTAACTTAGAAATGATTTTCAAATATGATTAAAAACATGATTATTCAAACAATATCATGTAATATACTAAATTGAACAAATATTATCTTCTGATCATTTGTCAACATGACATCCATACAATATAATCCTACAACATCACGATCATTAATATTCATTTATTCAGCAGTACCAACCATATGTATTATGTTGGCATACACAAACTTAATTTAGTCCATCGTTTGTCTCTCATAATTTCCACTTGAAGCACATTTGGTGGAACAACTAGCAAGGCAACCTGTCAAGAAAAACAAAGGATAACAAAAGGAATACTCAAATTCATTTTCATGCATCTCTAATGAGGATATTCATACATGTAATAAGGAAACCATACCCGAATCAAGAACATGGCACCTTGATTTAGCGCATTTGTCCATGCAAAAACTATAAACAAAATCGGGTGACGCATCCTGAACCGTTTTGGTTTTGAACTTACATTGGAGAAAGCATATAGGAGCACAACCCCATCTGCTGATTTTGCTGCTGCGGTATTTGCAGTCTGGTAAGCAAGCGTTGTAGCAGTCCTTGTATCTATCTGCCCATATCTGGGTAGTAAGTAATAATAGCATGATGCTTAAAACCACTGCTTTGTTCATTGTGTTTGTATGCATGCTGTACTTGGTGATATATGAGACGGTGCATATGCACTTATTTATAGTTTTATACCGTGGTTTTGTGGTCATGGATATTGAAGTGTGATACGTACGTACGTGCACTTGGTGCATGTTATTTGCATGTCCAGGTTGAAATTGCCTGTAGGTTTCTGTGTGGACAGAGTTGCTGATTTATATATTTTGGTGTATATCAGTATATGTGCCTTGAATGGATGCGCATGCATTGCTTTTGTTATGTATTTGGTGCAGTCAGGTTAAAGTTTTAAGGCTAGATAAGTAATACATTAAACCAATGTTTTGATAACCGAATCGCACATCGGACCGTACCGTCTCAAGGTTCAAGGTTCTGAATGTCAAACCGATCGAACTGCTAGAACCGTGCATTTTTTATTTAACAATTTGTACATTTAAAATGCGAATTATAAACTATGTTGGTTAATTTGAATTAGTAAATTAAGAATTTGAATTTGAATTACTTTTTTATTCAAACTACAGTAGGCTAGGCTAGAATTTGAATTGTTTTTTTTATTGATTTCTAATTAAAGCATATGCGTGAACAGAAAAACTTCATGGACACTGCTTGATTCTTTCTATATTACTTAGAATATATATCTTAAGTTGCAGAAAATAGAATAAAGTCTATGGCTTTGCCTTTTTATAAGGAAGTCCCTGCATCTACTGATGGAATAAAGTCTATGGCTTTGCCTTTTTATAAGGAAGTCCCTGCATCTACTGATGGAATAAAGTCTATGGCTTTGCCTTTTTATAAGAAAGTCCCTGCATCTACTGTGCTCAGTAAGCTTAAATGTATTAAACTGGGCTGGCAAAACAAGCTTTACAAATTGGACTTGTGATTTTTGCTGAAATTTTTAGATAAATTGACCCTTTTTAGATCCAACAACCATGGTTGTAATTGGTTTTCATGGTTCTTAGGCGGTTCATGTGCATTGGAGGCCCAACTGACTTTCGGTCCATCATGGCTGAAGGCCTACAGTTAACCGTGGTTTGATCTGAGTCGGGTCTGTTTTTCAAAACATGGATACAATCAGACGGTTGAATCAAACAATCTCGTCTACTACTATAAACACTTCAAATTTGCAGAGGATAAAACAACCAATCGGTAGGTAGAAGAACAGATTTTTCCATCAACATTAGATAGCACTGTCACTTAAACGGAAATCCAGGCAAATGTTTTCCAGGGTTTTCTTATGGCTTTCACGGTCGGTTTTCCAAGCTTTGGCCTCTAATGTTTTTCCTTTGATTCTTAATTTCTCATGGACCTTAGACGCATATTTTCCTTTCTATTTTGTTTTTATTGCATGTAATTATGGATAAAATCAAAGGGGATATCCAGAGACTGTCGTCTGCAATGGGCGGAGCTCGAAGAATCATGACGGAAGAAAACGTTAACACTCCACCTACTGCAAAAATACTAGCTACAACCCGAATTTAGGGGTGAAAATCCCACGAAAGGATATAACGATGACTCTCTTTGGCTTTGAAAATGACAAACAATTTGAGAAAGACAAACTGGATGAATATGCCAACGCGCAAAACGCTAGAAGAAGCTCTAAAACACATGCCATAGCACAGTGCAAAGCAATGGGCAAGGAACTGCTACTCAAATGGTACTCCTAGAGGCAGGAGAGCCAAGAAGATATGATATAAACCGAGATCGATTACAAGGCCAAGTTCCCGTGGTATATTGTGACCACTCCCAACTGACCAGTCTTCAATCCCATCATGGAGCTCCCATCGTCGAACCACGAATGGTCATTGTCGAAAATCATCAAAAATCGTCAAAATGGTCGTTGAAAAACTCACTTCAAGGTTGACTCGAAGTCGAACTCGGGGTAATCGACTATTTGACTCGAAGCAGATCCTAAAAGTCCCGACTCGAAGTCAAACTCGGATAGTCACCCATTTGACCGTAAGTAAACCAAGGAAATTCTGGTCCGAAATCAGACACAGGTAAAACCAAGATTTTCTCCAAGAAAACAGGCAAATGGGTCCAAGCAACATTGTCACCAACCTAGCACTTCAAATTCCGTGACTCCAAGCCAACCATGTGCTAACTCCAAGCGAATGACAAATTTTCTCGGGTCAGACTCCAAGTAAAATACCACCAATCCATCAATGCCGATCCATATTTTTTTGCCCATAACTCTAACATGCGAATTCCAAATACCTTTAAATTTGGAATGTAACCAGCCTTCTTTGTCACCCCGACCGATCTCACCTAGTTTGAAATTTTTTAGGGATCGTCACAAATCCATGACCCCATCATAAGTGATTCGCCATTCAGTCGGCAATTCCAATCATTCAAGCATGGACAATCATGCATCTATAATTCTCAAGCATTATAAACTTCTGTAACTTGAAAACGGACCGGTCTGACAATGATTAGAGCATCTACCCCAATTGAATCTCATTCACCAAAGCCGTTCAACATGTATGACCAGCATATGGACGAAGCGAGGGTGACGGATGCTACTGCAAGGCCCTCAGGAATCATTAAAGGATGAAACAACCTACTACCCTGGAAGAATTCTATGGGAAGACAAACCGGTTCTAAAGACTAGAAGTAGTGTAATTGGAAGAAGTAACCCGGCGATTTGCCAAAGAACATAACAAATGGTGAAGGAGCTACAGGACCTTAGAGACCTTCTGCCCAAGCATGGCTACTAAGACCCTGTAGAAAAGCGCGTCAGCTAACTGACGAAATCAGACGAAAAGATGGTTCTCATCCATCCCTGTCTACTCTCCTTTTCCAAATGAGCCGTACCAGGACACTAGGGGCATTGCAGACAGCACGGCGAAAGAAATGCTTTTATGCCCTCAACGAGTCATGTCAATCCCCCATTTGAGAACCGGCGTTGCTGGTGGCGTTGAGAAGTCTTGTCCAAAAGATCATCGAACAAACAAATCCAACACCTTAGCCTACAAGAACCGACAAAACTGTGTTCATCATAACTACCCACCGGGTCAACGGAAGCAAATAGACTTAAACCGCTGGATCGGCGGAACCCGATCCTTACCTTCTAAAAACCGATGTTACTCCGACAACATCGGGAAGGTCCAAAATTATACTCCTCGCGTTGCCCGAAGATAGGCAACACCGATGAGTACCAAAAAACCCTTCGTGAATGTGAAGGTCTTTCACGAACTAAAGCATCGTGAAGGCTAACCGGTAGATCAACGGTCATCTGATCCAAAAAAACCCTTCGTGAATGTGAAGGTCTTTCACGAACTAAAGCGTCGTGAAGGCTAACCGGTAGATTAGCGGTCATCTGATCCAAAAAACCATTTACAAATGTGAAGGTCTTTCACGAACTAAAGCATCGTGAAGGCTAACCAGTAGATCAGCGGTTATCTGATCCAAAAAACCCTTCGCGAAAGTGAAGGTCTTTCACGAACTAAAGCGTCGTGAAGGCTAACCGGTAGATCAACGGTCATCTGATCCAAAAAACCCTTCGTGGATGTGAAGGTTTTTTCACGAACTAAAGCATCGTGAAGGCTAACCGGTAGATCAACGGTCATCTGATCCAAAAAATCATTCGCAAACGTGACGGTCTTTCACGAACTAAATCGTTATGAAGGCTAACCGGTAGACCAGCGGTCATCTGATCCAAAAAATCCTTCGCGAACGTAAAGGTCTTTCACGAACTAAAGTGTCGTGAAGGCAAACCGGTATATCAGCGGTCATCTAATCCAAAAAACCCTTCGCAAATGCGTAGGTCTTTCACGAACTAAAGCATCGTAAAGGCAAACCGATAGATCAACGGTCATCTGATCCAAAAAACCCTTCGCGAATGTGAAGGTTTTTCATGAACTAAAGCATCGTGAAGGCAAACCGATAGATTAGCGGTCGTCTGATCCAAAAAACCCTTCGCGAATGTGAAGGTCTTTCGTAAACTAAAGCGTCGTGAATGCAAACCGGTAGATCAGCGGCCAAATGATCCAAAAAACCCTTCGCGAATGCGTAGGTCTTTCACGAACTAAAGCATCGTGAAGGCAAACCGATAGATCAACGGTCATCTGATCCAAAAAACCCTTAGCGAATGTGAAGGTTTTTCATGAACTAAAGCATCGTGAAGGCAAACCAATAGATCAACGGTCGCCTGATCCAAAAAACCCTTCGCGAATGTGAAGGTCTTTCGCAAACTAAAGCGTCGTGAATGAAAACCGGTAGATCAGCGGCCAAATGATCCAAAAAACCCTTCGCAAATGTGAAGATCTTTCACGAACTAAAGCGTCGTAAAGGCTAACTAGTAGATCAGCGGCCATATGATCCAAAAAAACCTTCGCGAATGTGAAGGTCTTTCACGAACTAAAGCGTCGTGAAGGCTAATCGGTAGATCAACGGTCATCTGATCCAAAAAAACCCTTCGCGAACGTGAAAGTCTTTCACGAACTAAAGCGTCGTGAAGGCTAACCGGTAGATCAGTCGTCTGATCTAAAAAACCCATCGCGAATGTGAAGGTCTTTCACGAACTGAAGCGTCATGAAGGTGAACGGTAGATCAGCGAAATTTATATACGATTGATATCTGCGAAGGTGAACTGGAAGATCAGTAGTCCTTTGATCCAGAGCCCCCTGAAGTCAACGAAGTCACGCTCCAGGACCGCAAATCGACAATCATATCAGTCACTCCGCATAATTAACGGAATCTTTTCCAACCACCGATGAAACAAAAGTGCTGAACTCCAGAGCTTCAAAGTCATTCAAAGGAACTAAGCCAAAATTGAACTAACCTTGTGATCAATCAGAGGCCAACTCGAATCAGGCCAAGATTCGGCACCTGGGAGAACCGCACTCACTGGGCCGGGGGCAACCAAACGAGTTGTGGAGAGACCACGGATACAGTTCAAGCGCGCCAATAGCCTTGTGGCATGGGGGGCACCAAACACACTTGAATAGCCATAAGAAAGGCTAAGACTAATCATATCACTGTTCTGTTATGCTCGATCAAAAATTCTGGCATTTTGACAACCGCAGACTTAATGACCTAGCTAGTGAAACTAATGAAATACCAGCATAATACTTGCCCACTTCTTTCCAACTATTATTTTATCGCTTTTGGTGACCAATTCCTCTTCCTCTTAGACCGTATGCCAGTTAAAGACTCATTCTCTAAAGGAAGTTTGGACCAAGAGCTAAGAGCCGTGTCCTAAACTCCCAAAGGCTCCTTCTTCAATCCATCTTCATGCGGTCAGCTATAGATCTCTCCACCATGGCAACCTGATCTATTTGGACTTGTACATCTTTCAAAAACACGAAAGGATCATCCAAGCCATGTTTACCCGAACCAGAAACTGTTTAGCTTCTTAAACTAATAAAACCATGTTCATGTAAGCAACCTGCTGAGTCGACGGGCTCAAATCGAGTCAAACCATTAGATCGGCGGAACCCGGTCTTTTGCTTCTAAAAACCGGTGTTGCTCCGGTAACATCGAGAGGGCTAAAAATAACACCTCTCACGTTGCCCGAAGATAGGCAACAATAAGGGGTGCTAAAAGTCGCGCATTTCGTAAGCGGCGCACTAACTTTCAAAGCATACGCTCCTCACATTGCCCGAAGATAGGCAATGCCAAGGAGCACGAAAAGCCACGCATTTCATATGCTGCACACCAAAATAACAACTTCTCGTGTTGCCTGAAGATAGGCAACACCGAGGAGCACCAAAATAACAACTCTTCGTGTTGCTTGAAGATAGGCAACATCGAGGAGCACCAAAATAACAACTTCTCGTGTTGCCCGAAGATAGGCAACATGAAGTGGCACCAAAATAATAACTCCTCGTGTAGCCCGAAGATAGGCAACACCGAGGAGCTCCAAAATAACAACTCCTCATGTTGCCCGAAGATAGGCAACACCGAGGAGCGCTAAAATAACAACTCTTTGTGTTGCCCGAAGATAGGCAACACCGAGGAGCGCCAAAATAATAACTCCTCATATTTCCCGAAGATAGACAACACCGAGGAAAAACAAAAGCCGCGCACCAAAAATAATAACCCCTCGTGTTGCCCGAAGATAGGCAACATCGAAGAAGAACAAAAAGTCGCGCACCTCATGAGCCGTGCACCAAAATACCAACTCCTCGTGTTGTCCGAAGATAGGCAACACCGAGGGGCGTCAAAATAACAACTCCATGTGTTGCCCGAAGATAGGCAACACCGAGGAGCGCCAAAATGATAGGCAACACCGAAGAGTGTCAAATAACAACTCCTCGTGTTGCCCGAAGATAGGCAACACCGAGGAGCTCCAAAATAACAACTCCTCGTGTTGCCCGAAGATAGGCAATACCGAGGAGCACCAAAATAACAACTCCTCGTATTGCCTGAAGATAGGCAACACCGAGGAGCGCCAAAATAATTACTCCTCATGTTGTCCAAAGATAGGCAACGCGGAGGAAAAACAAAAGCCGCGCACCAAAAATAATAACCCCTCGTGTTGCTAGAAGGTAGGAAACACCGAAGAAAAACAAAAGGCTGCGCACCTCATGAGCCGCGCACCAAAATACCAACCTCTCGCGTTGCCCGAAGATAGGTAACACCGAGGAGCATAAGAAACCGCACATCTCACAATCAGCGCCAACCGCTCCCATAGCCGGGAATAGTGAACGCAATTCCAACAAAATTGGAGTGCTACAAACCAACAGAAAAGTTTCAACTTATGACACTTAATGATTAAAATTGCCCTCGATTAACCCGTGCAATGTGCACCTCTCAAACACGCATATGCACACTTACCAAAATGTCACAAGAAACTTGGATTACATGCTAAAGTAGAAAAACTTCCGAAAGATGGAAAACCAAGCTGTGACTCAGCCAAATTTCAAGTTTAATATGAAAATTATCTAAACTATAAGTTACCAGTCATTTGAAGTAAACAGCCCTATGAACTGGGGGGCATACACCAGTAATTTAATAAAAACAATTGAGAACAATAAGTTCACAAGTTCTGTTACTCCAAATAAAAATTTTGGCGACGATCACAAAAATTGGATAAGTGCAAACAAAACAAACACAAGTGCACAGAACACACATGAACAGAAAAATAAGAATACAGTTAGAATTTCAATGTATTGCTTATAATTTTCTTTTATAAAGGGTCAAAACATAGGGGCCACACCCACACAACACCGGCCAACAAAAAGAAAATACAGACTCCACAACAAAAACACTAAGTGCAGACTCTGCACTTGAACAAAATGACTCAAAAAGAACAAAAGTTAGATCGGTCTCCACACAAACTCCTTAGCACTTCCTTCCACCGCTCCCCCTTTGCGCCCTTTGTTTGCAGTTTCTGCCTCGTTTCGGGAGTGGTGTCGCTGCCGGTAATATCAACAAACTCCTCGGTGGCAACGTCAAGAAGTTCCAAACCATCCCAGGTCGACGGGTCGTATCGATCCCATGAGCCATGCACTCTCAAAAGCCGTGCATTTCGTAAGCCATGCACCCTCAAAAGCGGCGCGCTTCGATTAACAACGACCAACTCCCACTATCCTAAAGAACCGGCATTGCTTCGGTAGTGCCGCAAAGCTCACAAACCAAGTAGTCGGCAAAGAATTCTGATCTTTGACCGAAGTTAATGTACAAAACGTCAAAATTCAAGACACCTGAGTCACAAGTTCCCAAAGATAGGAGTTGCGACATACCTTTGACTGGGGGCATCCAGGGAGCCGCCTAGAACATCAAGTCTCACATCAATTGTTCAAAATAATCAGCCCTGTGGACTGAGGAGCACATAACACATTAACACTTGGTCAGGATAATAGATCGCTCCAACTTCCAATAAAAGGAGGCCACAAAGTCCCCAAACCAAGATTCAAGAAAGAATTCCGATCTTTGACCAAAATATCTAAAGTTAAGACATTCAAATCACGAGCTCCCAAAGATATGAGCTACGACACAACTTTGACTGGGGGCATCCAGAGAGCCGCCCAGAACATCAAGTCTCGCATCAAGTGTTCAGGGTAATCAGCCCCCACGGACCGACGACACATAACACACTAACACTTGGTTGGGACCAAAAATCAGTCCATGGTTCTATTATGCCGAACAAAGAATTTTGGCAATCGCAACAAAAATAAGCAGTATAATAGGTTGGACGAATGCAGAATTAATAAGGAAATGCTCCAACATGCTAGACATCGATATTGCCTCCACAGCATAGAGAACTCCAGACCGTCATATCAACAAGGAAATCGAACTCCTTAAAGTTCACCATCGCTCGAAAATAGGGATAAAAGGAGGAACTTACCTACGACCAAAGATAGATAATGATGGAAGACATTTCAAGAATCAAGTCATCGACTCAGTGGCTTCCAAAGATAGAAGGAGGTGCCCGAATAAGGTCTCAAACCCTAACTTGCAAAAAACCAGCTGTTATCCGAAGACAGACAATGGCAAGGAGAGAACGCTCAAAATCGAGCTGCTAAACCATTGATTCCCGAAGATTGGAACCAACGAATAAGGTTGATATTCGCAACAATGCTATTAGTCTAGCATAATGCTTATGGTCTGAAACAAGCAAGGTTAGGTGTCAGGGATTCAACACAAACACTACCGAACTCTACCGGTCCATGATTAGTATAGGAATGAACGCGGTCGTACCTGGGGCAATGTGATGATTTGCTCCACAATTTCAAATTTTCTATAAGAACCTGGAGTTTGAGACCTAGAAATGAAGGGTTCCGCCAATAGTCGTCAGATCATAACAAAAACCGATTAGAGGAAGTTCGATTTTTTGTGAATAAGAATATTTATGGAATTGGTTAAGCAACAACCTTGCATTTCCAATGGTAATATTTGACGGTTAAACAAAGCTTGGCAACGGAAACTCTTGGGACTCTCACCCTTCTAGAACTTGGCGTATCCCAGATTTAAGCAGCATTGAGAAAACAGCCACATTGGGTTAAAAGGAATCTACTCAACTCTACAGGATCGGATGAATGATTCAATCCTCACTAACATGACTTTAACACTGCCCGAAGATAGGCAGCACTAAGAAAATACTTCTACAATCCAATCATCGAAGTGCTGGATTCTGAAGACCGAAATTAGTACGCAACTGGACTAAAACTACCGCCGAATCGACGGGAAAAATTGTTCCCAAACTCCTGAGTGTCGGTGTTGCCTTGGCAACGCCAAGGCCTTCTTTTATCTTTTAAGTACTGGTGTTGCACTGGCAATGCCCGGAAAATTTTCTATTTCCTAAGTATCGGTGTTGCCCCGGCAACGCTGGGAAACTTTCTATTTCATAAGTACTGGTGTTGCCCCAGCAACTCCGGGAAAATTTCTAATCACTAAGTACCGGTATTGCCCCAGCAATGCTAGAAAAACTTTAATCTACAGGGCTGGTGAGAAACACTCATCGTAGTGACCCATTGATGCACTAACATCCGGAGATAGATGTTGGACCTCAACTGAGTTTCTACCCCTATCTTCAGAAAACTACCATTGCCCAATGACAGGCCACGACCGGAAGACATTCTTTCACAGGTCAACCGGATGGTTCAACCTGACATCACAGAAACCAGCCACTGCACGGGAATAGAGCCGCGTAGAAAGGAAATCCTAGGATTGAATTGCTCGTGTGCAGATTTCTAAGGATGAAAGATGGTGGAAAATCGAATTTCCAAAATTCAACTTTATAAGAATTTAGATACAGCCAAAAATAGGCAGCCTCGAGGAAATGTTGCTTAGAACCAAGCAACTAGGTTACCAATTCACAAGGACAGGAGTTGTGACAAAACTTCCATGACAACGTCAGCAACCAAGAAAAGCATGCATGGCCAAGGAAAGGCGGGAATAATCATGGAAGGTTGAAAATAAAATCCTCGAACTTCCTCGATTCCAGAATAGGATTGAGAGACAGACTAGGGCAATTGAGCAATTTTCCCTACAGATTTCCATCTCTCCCAATCACCCAAACACAGGTGTTCAAAATAGCTAGTCCTTAAAGAAGGATAGATGCATAGATACTTGATCGAAAGAAATGTTTCAAATTCCAAACACGAATGACTGCGAGTTTGGTTAGATAACGGTTCTGTACCACAAAACAAAGCTTTCTGGCAACAAAATCGCCAACAAAGGAAATAAAGGATTTAACATTTAGAAATCAATCGTCGCTCATAGTCTGGAAGTGACGAAAAGATCGATGACCTACTCAAGATCTAACTGGATCATTTGGTTCCAACTTGCAGGAATATGCCATTACCCGAAGTTTGGTAATGCTAAGAGGAACTCCCAGAATGAAACTATCGATACATCGGCTTTAGAAAATAGAAGCAAAAGCTTGATCGACTCTTTAATCCTACCTTCTGGAATCTTACGTTATCTGAAGATCCACAAAATTAAGGAAAATTCCACAGGTTTGAGTCATCCGTACATGAGTTTACGGAGATAGACACCAATACATGATTAGGATCTCAACGCCGGACTCAGAAGAATTTACTTTAGCAAAAGATGCCAGAAACGCATCTTTCTAATGCCTACTGACATCATTACAAAAACTCAGATCTTAGGATCAAGCAACAAAGTCCCTAGTTCCCGAAGATAGGAGCTATCGTGTCAATCAAACCAGAGTAATCAAACATATTGCTTTGGAGACCTAACCTCCCAAAACGTGTTGATTCAGTGTCAAAGTAATCCGCCCTACTGGCCAAGGCATTTACACCAATGCTTTGCCAAATGAGCTCAACTGAGCATGAACTCGACTGAACATAAACAAGAATAGTCCCAAAACTGGCTAGACCAAGCTACCTCATAGTTCTATAAAATCAATTCTCGAAGCCAAAGAATTAAGCCAATAGTCCCCTTAGACAGAAGCTAGTGTGCATATCGAATTCCAAAAACCACAAAGGAAGGATACTCGCGATCGAATAACTCATGCACTAGTTTTCGAAGACTGAAGCTGTGCCTGATCGAACTCCAACCACAACTCTACAAGAGTAGCTGTACCTTGTAATTTAACTGTAGTCGATCATCCCAATATGACAGGTATAATAAGCGAAGCCTAAGTTGCGAAGGACCCAACTTCTGGAGGAGTGGAAGTCCCTCTGCCAGATTAAAGATTGCATGACCGGAAAGTCATTTTCAACAACAGAACTTGGCATTCAACCCTGTCGGGTATGTTTTATTTTAAATAATATCCTCGTATAACCAGTGCCCAGAATCAAAAGGAAGTCGACGTATGTTGACTGGTCGGGTTCCGAGCATTGACCAGGGCAGATGCAGTGTATTTTCTACATAGGAAGAGTCTGGTGTCCCGAATACTGCAAACAAACAATCTAGTGTAGATAGCTTGCTTACATTTGAAAAACAATCCATATCATACTTTAAAATTATCTCTTCCACACTTACCCGTTATCGATCAACGATTGAAAATAGAGCCGCTGTCCGAAGCGACGCGGGAAGCTTTTCTTTTCAGGATCACTGAAGTACAGAAACGAGAAGAGCGATACGATTGAATCATCCACTATATTCGATTTTGGAATAAGTCATCGCATTGGAATTCAAAAACGTCGATTGGAACTTAACCAAGTTCTTGAAAAGGAGAAGTTAAGGACAAAGAGCAAGATTTTGCTCCAAGACAGTGTACAATCGTTCTAGTCAAAACTTAGCTTCACCGCCGATCGAGTTAAAACTATATAAGTCGACTCCAAACCGAAGTCATGCACCCACTTACCGACCTTAACCCTTGTGTAAACTATGGAGCAAAGATTGCATCGTCAATACCAGAAACTAAAATTCAGATCGAAATCAAAAAACGAACGACTGTTAGAAGGTCAATTTATGAAAACATCTTGAGGTGGACTCTGACGATTCACATCGAAAATTCAACAATCAAAGCCAAATTCGAATGGTAAACCCGACACGATCAACTAGATTTCACAAAATGAAGACTTAAAAGAAGTTACTTCCAGAGCATGCCTTGTTTTCAACGAAGACGTATTCTGGGGGGCAAATGTTATCCGAGTTTTTAACCCAGCAGGATCCAACGGGAGACAGAACAATCACGTGTTATCAGAATGCTTTAGAGCTTAACCAGAAAGGATAAGGCAAGGAGTTGACAAGAGCCAAGCTATGTTACTAAGGCAACGACTGGGATCGACTAAACCAGGAGACCAGCATTCTTTTAGCCCAATCAACAGCTGAGCGCAAACAGCTAGTGAACTGCCATCAAAATGAAGCAACTAGGATAGAAGACCATCAAAACATCTCCAATTCCAAACTCCAGAAAAATCCTAAGTGCTTGGATCATCAGCGACCCATACCTCTCCACAAACCTTCAAACAAATTAGCCAAAGAATACTATGAAGGAGTCCAAGGCTTTGGCTCGCAAGCGAGCCAAGGCCATGGGTCGCCAGCGACCCATAGGCCATGGGTCGCTAGCGACCTATGGTTCTTCCTCATTTTGCAAGCCAAACTCTCCCTGGGTCATTTCCTACCTATCTGCGAGCTGATGAAGACGTAGCCTGGCCCAGAAGCTCTCCAACCTATATAAATACCATCCTACCTGCAACATAAACGAGGCTTCTCCAGACTGGTTGCTGAAGCTCTGCTGGAAACATTCTTCACTCTCTATCTTCCTCACAACAGTCTCCAAAGGAATTCACTATGATTCTCCAGTGGATTCCAACTCTAGGGATTCAATCGAGCTAAGAATAATCAAAAGCCTAGTAATTAAACATCTCTTGCAACAGCAATCAGTCTATAGTAAAACTATAAAGTGGATGTAGGCTTCATTAACAGCCAAACCACCATAAAAATTCTCTGTCTTCTTTCTTTTACTGTTCGTTTTCTATATCTGTTATCTGTGATATTGCTCTGTCAGAACAGGGCTGGTGCTTTCAAACTCAAACCAGGGTGTTGGTCTATTTTTCGGGTCAACAAGAGGCGACTGTTGAGAAGAGATTGGTTATGGACTTTTCAATGATAAAACAAAATGATGGAGCCGAAGTGGATATGCGGTGGTGGGAGCGCAGCTGGAGTGATAATGGGGAAGAAGTGACAATGTGGGTGTGGGGCGATAGTTAGAGGTAGAACTAGAAGTGCGTAAATATTAACATCAAACCACAGAAGATGTTAACAACACAAAACATTATTTCTTGGTAGCATACAAAGATGTATTTATTTAATATTAGGATATGTTTTTATTACTTTAAAAACTATTTTTGATAGCATTCTTTAATGGAACTTTGTAATAACATAAATTTTATTTTTTTAGATTTATTGATTTGAGGTTGTATTTTTAGTTTTACCAATCAAAACTTTGGTAGGGTTTTTGTTAGTCGATTAGTGTGTGATTAGTTTATGTGGAATATGTTATGTCATCACATTTCTAATGGCTATGTATAACTTCAACGTTTGATTTCTAATAGCATTGCACTTTGTTATTGTTAGCCCAAAAATTGGTCTAACACCCCCCAATAAGGCTATGAAGAACTAACTGTGCTAAAATTAATTGTTAATTATAGTTTTGAGTAGAATTAGTCTCTAGCCTATGTATATATGAGCTCAAATCTGTATAACCTTAGAACTAGATGTATAAAACAAGAATTCTTGAATAAAGAAGAAAAATGTAACGAGGAACAAGACAATGATTTATAGTGGTTGAATCTTTGCCAACATTGAATTTAATATGAATTTAATTATGTTTCTCGTTGTTAATTAGAGACAAATGACAGATGTCGGCTCAATCAGAAGAAAATTATGCGAAATCTTTACAGAATTATTATGAAGCTACGTGATCAGAATTTGATCCCTATGATCGAAATTATATATTTTTTAGCATAGGACTTATATACACAAGCAAGGGGTGCATACAAAGGCTTTGGAATACTATTTTCGGGCATTAGAACGAAACTCATTCTTACCACAGGCTTTTAATAATATGGCCATGATCTTTCATTACGTGCGACTATCTAAATATTAGCCTGATTTGAGATTATAATTGGTCACACCTCCCCTTATTGAAAAATAATTCGATCTATCATAAGCAACGTATACCATGTATTTATAGGCATAGAGGGGTGAGATCGGTCTTGAAGTTGAGATCTTTCTAAACTATCATCCAAAATATCTCTATTATAGATTCAAATTTGTAGGAGAGATATTAGGGAAAGATTTGAATTAATATGTCTATGAATTGGCCGACTTGTAAAATCTTCCTTGTTTTGCTACATTTTGTCCATCGGTTCATTGTTACTTCATGCTTTAACCTTGTTTTATGCTCCAAAGCCAGGTTACAACAATTCACTCAAATTAATTGATCAAATGGATCGATGCTGATTAATGTATGTAGCCAAGTTTCGATCAATGCTCATGCGTTGCTTAGTACATGATCATCAATGAGCTTTATATGCATTCCTTCATCATTTTGAAGACCAATACAATCAAATATTTACTTGTGCAAAATCATGGATAACACTACCCCCAAATTATGTCTCCGTGAATATGGAGTGTGCTTTGTTCAAAGACAAGAGATTAAATCCTGGGTAAAATAGACGTTTCCATCACTCAAGCCGTCTCCATGGAAAGTCAGGTCTTTTAAAGAACATTTCTGTTATGCATATCATTGAGTTAAACATTTCCAATGGATAAAGAATCCAGATTTCTAAAGTCCAAAAGAATTGTTTTTTCTAGTAAGAAATCCACTAATCCATAAGTAAGTTAATGTCCATAATTTACCAAGTCCAATTGTAACATCATGTTTAAAAATTACAAATTTTATAGGCCAATGTCGATCTATGTTGGAAACAATGTTCGATCTTACTGGTTGATTTGCGTACATCATCGCATACTACAAGAAACATTGCCTTTTAGTGATGGAAAAAGGCCATCGGCGGCCGACGCAAGCCGTTGCAAGCCGACGATAAAATCCGACACTCACTAAGTCGACACAACTTGATTTAGTGTTGGATTTAGTGTCGATATCGTCGCTACTTTAGTGTCAGCTAGAAATGGTAAACTGGACACATGGCAAGAATGGATGAACCAGTGTGTTGTCGCTGGCCGACGCAAGCCGATGCAAATCTATGCAAATTGGTCATCGCCGACACAAAGCTGTGCAAATTGGCCAACACAAGTCTGGAAATTCTATTTTACAAAGTAGCTGTTTGCAACCAAATTGGTCACAAACACCGAAGAATAGATTTATGTAGAGAAGTAAATGAAGAAAGTAAACTGAAAACAGAGGAATAGAACAAACTAGGGAAAATCAAAGTAATAATCAAGAACACAAAAATTTATAGTGGTTCGACGTTGTATGCCTACGTCCACTTTGAAGATTCTCTTTATTGATTCACAAATAGTTTGTTTACAGTAGCAAACAGCAAGAAATTAGGAGAAAACTTGATTACAATAAAGACTAATGTAACCAACAGCGTAAAGATCCTCAGAATGACCCCCTAGGCCAGTATTTATAGGTGAAGGTGACCACCAATCTCTCTTAAACTTCGGCTATAGGACCTTCTTATCCATATGGGCCCACCATAAGGGTCGCTTAGCCCAAATCTCAATGAAGAGGGATCGGTATCAATCCCTTCATTTGTCGATTCTTGGGCAGTGATCCCTTTGGTGGCTTCCTCGCACTTATATATATTGGCTCTTCAAATATCATGTTGATTGGATTAGTGGAGCTCATGCAACTGATGGATCTTTGATTCGACTCCACTTGCAAGTTACCTTATGCTAAACCCTCCAAAGGGATTATGCCGATCCATTACTAATTATCAATCTTTGCCAAGCCCTCTTATGCTTTATCGATCCCTAGCTTACGAGTTGAAACATAGCTTTTCAAACCAATAAACTATGTCAATCCATGCACCACCACCTATGCCGAACCCTCCATTGCTTCAGCCATGCCAACCTCTCGTCTAACTAACCATGCCGATCCATACACTTCTATTCATGCCGATCCCTCGTTTTCTTCATTCATGCCGATCCTTTAAGTTCCACCATGTCATGTTGATCCATGGAGTTCCACCATGTCATGCTGATCCCTCTGATACTACTAAGCTATGTCGATTCCTTGCATGTCCAAGCTAATTTCCATGTTTCTAGCATCCTGCATCGTCTATCTGCCAACTCCGTTCAATCCTGGCTTCATATAACCATTTGAACTCTACTTCCAGGTCCTACAGCCATTGCTCAGTGGTCATCCTTCTTGATAACAGTCGAGTCTATCTTGCACAATCAGTTCAATATAGCTGGGTCAGGATACCGGGTAACAACAGGTGCTATTTAGGTCATCCAACTGCACACACGCACACACACACACACAGATATATATATATATATTCATATCTCAATCCATCTCATCTACAACACATATAAACCCAATTTCATAGCTACAATTATCGCATAATCTCCTACATGTCAGATTTTAGCAAGTATATAATGCAAAAATCAATATTTAAATCAACATTCCATCAAA
Organism: Allium fistulosum; assembly: GCA_030737815.1. NCBI lineage: Eukaryota > Viridiplantae > Streptophyta > Magnoliopsida > Asparagales > Amaryllidaceae > Allium > Allium fistulosum. The sequence goes on along the minus strand of CM060903.1, from coordinate 1,442,903,544 downwards.
AACGTCAATATTCCATCAAATAACACAACCATACCTAAAATACTCATCCATCAAACAAAACATCCACAAATCCATCAAGCATCCAAAAACAATACAATGATCAAACAAACATCAAATCCATCAACACATATCAAATAAGTACAATACAAAACAATTAAAATCCATCACCAACACAACCATACCTACTCATCATCATTATTTCCCGACTCATCCCCAGAAATATGCCCGTGCACTGCATTAGAAATTGATGTCCATAATTTACAAAATCCAATTGTAACATCCTGTTTAAAAATTACAAATTTTACGGACCAATGTCGACCTATGTTGGAAATAATGTTTCGATCTTGAGTCACATACATTATCGCTTTCTTTGAGACATTCCGCCGCTCTGTCCAAAGTTGTACGAGGTAGATTAGAAGCAGCACCTCCTCCAAGATAAAACAGCCAAATACGGTTTTCACCGAACCTTTTTACCAAGGTCGATGATAAGAATTTCTACCCTTGGATGATTAAATTTTTGCTCTTTAAAAAAAATGAAGAATGGCAGATAAGAGAAATGACAAAGAGATGGTTTTTTTTGTTTTTTTTTTCATTTCGTCTATTCCTCAGTTAAATAGATGGAAAATTAAAAAACCGTTATTGTTTTACTGAAAGAAAATGTCGAAGCATTAAATATTTTACTGCCATTTTATTATTGAAAAAACGGATCTGAAAATTAATGTTATAAAATGTTTGATGACCGTTCGAAAAAAACATTGAATTTATACCAAAAATTTAAGTGCTACAACCAACCCAACACAACAAAGTAAGCGAGGGTCTGGTCAGGCCGGTCGGTCGGCATGTGTGTGCGTGTGGTGGTCATGCATGCACTCCCTCTTCGGTACAAAGACAATATTGGATGCCCAAAAGGCCCATCTTAGGAGCCATGAAATTCATATAAATTTCAGTTTCTCTCAATAATCCCTATGGTGTGGGACTCAAACGATAAATGCATTTATTCAAACCTTTTTATTAATTTTTGAATCAATTCCAACAATCCACCACTTAATTTTTTTTAAATATTTTTTGAGCAATTTCCTAGAAATATAAGATTGCACATAAATAAAGGTAACTTCTGATTTGAACTTTTGCATAGCGAGTAAGATTCAGATTATACTAAAGTGGCTTATAGTGCTCAATTTTATCACAGATATCGAACCATATAAAATCTTTCTAGGGCACAATCTAAAAGCATTTGTATTTATGTTCATGCACGTCTATCCCTTATAGTGAACGCTCTAGGAATTTCTACCCTAAAACTCCACAAGAAACGGCCTCATTTCCAAATTCGCATAGGTGAGTCTATTAAAAGTTCTCTTGTAGCTAAATACTCCACTTTACATGGAATATAAAATTCATTAATGTTGGAACTGGTAGAGTTAGGGATATGCCCTAGGGGCAATTATGTAATTTATTACATATATCTAACTTGGTAATCAATATTGTTTGAAATAAAAAGTATTTTTCTTTCTATTATGTACTTGATATAATATGTTATATTAATTAATTAATTTAATTAAAATCATATTTAATAGAAAATCCATAAATGGTACATTTTGTGATAGTAGTTACAAAGTATTGTAATCGTGAGTAATTTATCACAATGAAAATAATACCATTTTAAATGTTCCTAGTCAAGATGCATCGAGATTGGATATCGATGTATCCGTTGAGACTAGATACATAACGCTCATCAAATGTTGGATAGTGTATCACTCATGTCTATTGAGGGCTCCAAAGGGTTATATACTGATAATTATTGGATAACTACGGAACGACTCACTCGTTAGTTTTCTATTGGTTAATATAACTAAGGTTAAGCAGAAAATATTGATGTGACTGATTTACACAGTTCTCTCGACTTGAGAATATGGTGGTTCTTCAATATGAAAGCACTGCTTTGATTATAGTCAAGACATGTCGTTCCATCGAGTGACTATACTTGGGTCGAGTGAAAGTATTGGAAGTGAAGCAATATTCAAGAGGGATTCGTCTCCTCGATTATATGAGGTTAGTATCACGATCAACTCAAGTCAACTCAAAGTCAGAGTCTCTGGCCAGAGCATTTCGGTTAATAATAATTGTTATTATTGAACCAAAGACTTCGTGTTTGGACTATTGAGTTGAATATGGACAATATTGGAATTTTGACCGTTACCAAATTCCATAATCCAAAGTGATATAGTTTTGACGAAGAGAATTGGTGTAAATAAATATCACAACCGGATAACACTTAATAAAGTAAAATTGGATTTTACCGAAACTAAGTAAGCTATAAATTTGGCCATAATGTCACACCACCTGCTAAGTGACGTGTGAACATTAACATTCGAATAGATCGATGTTAATCGCTGATCGAATTTGAACACAAGAGTTACACAACCAAAATGATGAATTCTCTTTAAACCAAATGATTTAATTAGTTTATAATTGTTATAAATTAATTAAAATTTATGAAATATTAATTATAAAATTTGAATAGGATTTGAGAAATAAATATTTTTGTATATATTTACAATAGTTATAAATATATCTATCGATATGAGATATCAATAACAAAATTAAATTGGATTTAAGTATCATATTCGCCTGGGCTTAAATTGGGTATTAACCCATAGATTTGGAAGGGAATTTCGGTTGCAATTATGTGTTAGGGGTGGCTAAAAATACAGGCAATTAGGGTTTAAGATGGATGGTGGAGACTGGGTAAGAAAAGGCAAGATATGATCCTCTTTTCTCTCTCAACCATTATAAAAGCATCTCTAACCCTAATCTAGATGAATTTTTGTTTTTAGCCACCTCCTCCTTCCTTATCATGGCTGACCAATACATGCATATGCCCTATTTAAATCTAAAATCAAATCAAATCAATAGTTGTTTTGTAGCGAAAGGTCTGCGGTTCAAGGACTAACAATCTGATGAATCGAGGAGGTTTCCAAAGGAGAGGGCTCATCATTTCAAGGTGGACTTAAGGGCATCAGTAATAGTAATAGGTAAATGTTTAGTTTCATATAAGATGTTTGATCATTGTATACTAGCTTATTGCTCATATACATCTATATATATTATTACTGCATTGTTAGTTATGTGAGATTCCTATAGGTAATGACATTGTCACAATAATGATTGGTTAAGTGCATAAGTTCAACACACACACACACACATATACATACATACATACATACATATATTATTAATGACCTAAAGTTCTATGCTGAATTACTGTATTTTTATTTTTATATTATATTAATATACACACACACACACATTTAAAATGCAAATTAATTAATTTATATAATTTATATCAAAGTATATATACATCTATATTATATAAAATTTAATCTAATAATTTTCAATGTATGTTTATATTAATTATGAATTTTAGTAACCGAAAATAAATTTTCTATTATTAGGTATTTATATTATTATTTAATCACTATAAGATTTAATAAATTCGTATAAAATAAATATTATTTTGAAAATTCAATTTTAAATTTTTTAAAATTAGTTTATCATCAGAGAAGCTCTCGATCAAATACTTAGATTTTTTAAACAAGTCTTTATATTTTTAAAAATTGTTTTAAAATTGGACGAACGAGATTTAATTTATAAAAAATATAATTTTCAGTCAAAAAAATCTGGAAAAATTTAGCAACCATTAAAATAATATTCTTGAGATTCTTGAAAATTTAAAATTTAATATTTTTACTATATCATAATTTTATATTATTTATTTATGATAGTTTGACTAATTAATTCATAATAAATATATATACTAATATAATAAAATTTGGATATGTAGTGTATTTTGATATGGAATATTATAATATATATATATATTGATATATATCATTTGTTATAATACAAATTTACGTTTAATTATTATATTTAAGTTTATATATGTATACATCCATACACACACACACAGATATATATGTATGTGTGTGTGTGTATATATATATATACATATTTATATATAAATATACACATAGTTATTTTACTTTAATTCATATGTATGTGTGTGTATATATATATATAATATTTCATTAAACTTATAATTTTATATGTACATATATATATTATTTGATATTTATAATATATTATGTATATACATATGCATCTATATTAGTCTTCATAACATATATATACATATGTAATTACTTGGATATTTATATATATCAATAGTAAGTATATGCACATATTTGGACAACACACAGTACATGTTAGATGAGTTAATATGTCCTTTGAGATGTAAATCCCAACATTTATATACGGGCATGTTATACCTTACATGGAATATCATGTTACACATGCACACACATATACATATGTCTATGATATATATGTATGCTTATATATAATGTGAAAATAAATCAAATAAATTTCAAATATCAATTTACAAGTTTAAATAAAATATATGATTTTATTTAAATTAAATTTAGAAATGTTCTAAATAAATTAGACTTCAAAGGCCAAATAAAGATCCAATAAGGTAACAAAATTTAAAATCCATCCATATCTTCCGCTGCGGGCTGGTCCAGTTCTAACAATAGTATCGGAGGCCAATAGCCTATGTGATCTAATTAGTCATGTTAGGATTAACTAATTAAAGCCTACCCATGTAATAGGGTATCTTGAAAAGTAGCATCTAAGGTTAGTTTTAGGTAATCATGTACTCTGCCCTACCTAGCTACTAGCCAGACCCAAAATATTGATGTAAGCCCAAAATGTTATCCTTAACAGAAAAGGCCTAATTTGAATCAGGCCTTGGACTAATTTTCAAAATCGTTGAAAATTTAAAATATAAGATTTTAAATTTAAAAGTTAAATTTAAAATAAGATATACAAATATTATAAAAGTTATAATATAACAAAGTTTTCCAAATGTTTGAAAATAATAGAAATTTATTTCAAAATTAAAAGATTTATTGATAAGATTAATAAAATAAGTTAAATTAGTTAATTAATAAATGAATACATGTACTATATTTTATGATATATTTTATGTTATTTTAAAATGTTTGAAATAACATAAGTATACATGTAGGTATATCAAATAAATTTTGAAATTAATATGATTTAATTAAAATAATTTAATTAAATAAATTAATTAAAAGGTTAATTAATTAAAAAATATACACATATATATGATATATGTGTCAAACTATAAAATTTATAGTATATAATAAATAATGAATATAAATGTTAAATTAATATGAAATTAATTAAAATGTTAATTAATTAAATAAAGGTTTAACTAATATAATGTTATACATAAGACTATTATATAATTAGTATAAAATATAAGAGTTATATAATAATAAAACTTATATAATATGAATGTATAAATTAAAGGTGGAATAGTAAAGAAACACTAACTAGACTTAAGTAATAAATAAATACGTAAATGTACTTATACCGTGATTTCCGATGTGTCCGACACTTGAATCACGAGAATATTTCATAAGAAATATATCATTCCACAAGTCGATATCACTTAATATAATATATTAAAGATTATGAATCTTCAATATAATGTTTTCCTCTACTATACATATATTAATAAATTACTTGTATAGTCCTTAGTTGTTAAGCAAACTCAAGCTAAAGATGTTGTGTGTAGTATTATTAATATGTTGAATAGATGAGGTAAGATAACTATCTGTATTTTTGAGCAAACTCAAGATACATATACTTACTTAGGCCTTCGCGATATGGTAGGTACGAGTGAATAATCTCTTTTGATTTGTTAAGCAAACTCATGGTCGAAATGAGATTAGGACAAGGAACCATGGGTTAGAAGTTGTATGTGATACAATCGATAAGGAGTTATCCATCGTTCATGGAGCTATGATTTGTTGAGCAAACTCAAGGTCAGAATTCCAAGACGGATGAATCCTAACACCCATTAGTGAAGTCGAAAGACTTCTATGTTTCACTTAAGGTTTGGTGAAACATAAAAGACTAGTGAGAGCCTTATTAGAAAATGAAATGATAAAATTTAGCCTTTCTAATGTTGTACGAACATATGCTATATAATGTTAATAATAATTTATATCGATAAATTTGTGCATTTAAAATGATTGATAAAATGTTTATCAATTAAGATATACAATTAAAAAAAATTGAAAATTGAAAATTAGAAATACAAAATATACTTACTAATGAATGAATATTGCATAGAAATGTTTCCATACCCATGTAAGTGCCTAATTTTACAACTACTTAATACGTTCGTAATTTGGTTGCTTACGTTTTTATTTGGTCTAGACCGTATATTGCATTCTATGAGTTTTCTACTCCAAAAGCAATACAAAACTATGGATATTTGATCCACATACTATCGCATATAAATGTTATATGAGGAACAGTCATAGTTCATAATGTACGATACTTCAATGAAGTTAGTTCATTCGGAATAAGCCAAAAAAAAACAGTATTATGAGATCCAATATTCAATTTGACTGATTACAAAAGGATCGCATCGTGTTAAATGTAACACAAGACCAAAACTACAATATAATCTAAGAACCCGATCGCTGGAACGTCGGTTTGATAAGTTTACATAAAGTGCAACATATTTGATATCCTTAAATGTTAAGAATGATTAATGCACTTTTGTAAAGAGTTACTTATAATGTTGTGGTAAGCTTATTCTTTTGAATCGTTTGACCATTTTGAAAGGAAATTGAATGTGACGCCCCACCTCTATACTCACACTAGCCAAGGACAGTACTGGGTAATGCCGTCGACTAGCACGAAGAATAAGGCTGTTGAGGAGCGACCATTTGTGTAATTGCTTTGTGCGAGTACTGATATGTCACATAATATGACTTGCATTTCATTTCAAGAGGAAATCCGACATATCAAATACAAACTCAAAGCTACCACACAGTGGCTATAAGGTCTTCGGAAACAAGTATAGAAATAAGCATAACACAAATCAGTCACACATATTCATATCACAAAGGCGGAAACAGATATGAATATAACACATAAAGGTGTACATCAAAATAGTGGTCATACAAGATCCACTACATCACAAAAGAATAGGTACAAGTGCTAGACAAAAGAATATGTATACATCAAGGAGTCTTTATCTCGAATGTATAAAAGCAAAAACTACTAATCTAAAGTAGTTAGCCAAAAATCAGATGATGGACCTTGATAAGAAGTCAAGCAGAAGCACCTGAAATACCTCGGTCTGACCCGAGTATTATTTAAGAAGAAAATAATAAACGGATCAGTCTAGCTATAAATATCAGATAAAATGAGATAGGATAAGAGATATGAAAAAAATGTATGATAACAATCATGCCATACTGTGACAAGTATACATCAGATAACAACAAAAATCATACAATATCTCAAATATTCTCAAACACTAAAAAGAATGTCATATTCTTTAAATTATTCACCAAAACACAAATATTGATAGAGCTTATCAATGCAAACCACGAAAATTGGTGAAACACAAATTCTAGAAATCAACAACCAGAAATCCAGAAAACACAAAGGGGGAGGCCTATCACAAACGGGAGCATGAAAACTAACCAACACGTGTGTCACAAATGGAACGCTATTCCATGGTCGCTAACCATCAAGTTTGAGCCAAAGCTCCACAAACGGCCCGAAGACCATGGGTCGCTACCCCACCAATTTGAACCGAAGCTCCACAAACGGGGTTTTTATTCCCCACACAAACAAAGAGACATCGCACATTGCTAATCTAAATCACAAAATGATCACCATTGATCAATAAGAAGTGTGAATCACACTAAGCTAGTAAATATAAGAGTTTAGCTTCATGTCCCATAACCACTAGCTTAACTTAAATATTTACGAACAAATTGTAGATTTCCACTCGAAAATTGTCACAAGATTTCAATCGAACAAGTCTAAGAATTAACCGACAAAGTAAACGCAAGCGTTTCATACCACTTGTTTTGCTAAGCCATTTAATTAGATTTCTCATACAAATGAAGTAAAGGTTTGTATATACTAATAGATTGGAAAACGGTTTTAAAAACGAGCTTTGTATTTAAAAGTAGTGTTGAAATCGTTTTTGTGAAAGAGTTTGAGTATTTACTACTAGTATAGAAACCTTTGTATTTTAAAGTGACAAACCACAGAAATGATTGTAGAAATAATCAATCACCAAAAATTCACATACGAGAATGTGAATTAAATCCATAAAAATCGATATCAAATCCATCAAATGGGTATTCCTAAAAATCCAAAGAAAGAAGTCATCAAAGTCGATAATGAGTGATAACAACTAACCGGATCAACAAAAATCGATTAAAATTGTAAGTTCACTCAAAAAATAAGCAAATAGGCAAAACTGAACAGTTCCAGACGTCTGGTTTAGAATCTAGACGTCTGGATTTGTTTTCTAGAAATTTTCAGAAAACTTCCCAGACGTCTGAAATTTCGAAGCAGACGTTTGAGCCCTAATTCAGACGTCTGAACCTATATTTCAGACGTCTGGAATTAGTCTCTGCCATTTTATTTTTTTTTGCCGTGTATATTTTTTTCCTCCAGGTCTATAACCAGACGTCTGGACTTGATATCCAAACGTTTGGTCACCTAGCCTGGGCAACAGTTTGCCTAGGCCAAGATGGCCAAAACGTTTCGGGAGCGATCGAACGAGCAACGACGACTAGGGATTTATGCCAAGCGACAACCCAGCCTTATAGGCTCTTCGATACGACCCAAATATCATGTCCAAACATCCATAGTAGGATTTTCATAAAATTGGACCAAAACACCAAAATTTGGAAAATTCACCAAATCAATTCAAATCAAAAGCAAATGAACATGCACAAATGTTAGGAATTCATACCTAACAACAATGAAAGTTATAGACGTAGATGTGAGTTAAAGAACTCACCTTTAAACCCAAAAACAACGAATGAGAAGCTCAAAAACAAAGGAAAGACCAACTACTCTTCAACTTCGACTCTAGAAGCTCCAATCTAAGATCATAATCAAATATTTCCTAAGTTAGGTTATAGGAAATTTCGGAAATTGGAGAGAGATTGAGATGGAGAAGATGAAGAGGATGCTTACCTAAGCTTCTCCTTGATTTATAACTTGAATTTGTATTCCTAAGAGAAACTAGGGCTTAGGAATTTCTATTTTCCATTCTTTTCCCCCATTTTTACTTTAGCTTGAGTGTTAGAAAATAGAATGAGTGAATGGATGAAGAGTAGAGGAGTTAGGGTATTAAGTTGGGTTAGTGGGCTGAAACCCAAAGCCCAAAATAGAAAATATCAAAATTCTACTCAACTCCAAACATATCGATGATTTTACTCAAAAATGTTGTAAACACCATTTTGGACTCAATGGAAGTGGTCTCGAGTCCCAATTCGACTGTTTACAAAAAGTAACATTTTGGACTTTAATCCGATTAACGATGCTATATTTAAATAAAACATTTAAATATACAATTGTAAAATATGCGGGTTGTTACATTGAATGTATAAGAGTAGATATGGTCTAAGGTACAGGTGAGATGAAGAGAATGAATAGTCACTTCTGCTTTATAAAGAAACATTGGAAACGAGAATTGTAATAATAATTAATGCTTAATATTGGAATACGAAATATGATTTATATTTTGAAATGTATTTACGTACAGAAAATTGTTTTCTATGAGATTTATTTCTCCGAGTTTAAGATATTTGACCAAAGAACTCTCCGCTGTAAACTAGGTGCAGTATATGAAATAAACAACTTATATTAAGTGAATGATGGACCTTCGAGTTTAATACGCTATTACAGCAATGGCGGAAATAGTGCGAGCATTCCTTGTAGCATTTATTGATTGCACCAAATTACGAAAATTGTTTTTGTAAAACATACCGAACATTATTTATGAAATAATGACTATTTTTTGGTGTTGACTAAAAAATAGAATAGCTATATTTCAATGTGAATATTAGGAATATTCATTATGAAATAATCTGTAATCATGTATTTGTTTTCACAACAAAAGTGATGCATTGAAAAATACAGAAGTATCTAATATTATTTATAATTATTTTGGAATTACAGACTAAGCCGTAGTTTTGAGAAATAAGTTTATTACATGATTATGAATCATATGATATTGGTTAATTATATCTCAAACAATAAAGGTCTATGCACCCATTTAGTGGGAGCTTCATAAGAGTTAATGAACTCTTTGGAGTGACACATATAGATGTATGATTGTTAATATCAAAACGGTTCCATGTACTTCATTATATTCACCGATGAGTTATCACTGACATGAACATGTGTATTTGACACATATGTAGTATGTCTATGTAAACTCATATAATATAGTATGGAAGTAAATAACGTAACATGCAATAGGAATGATTCGATTTGATCAAATGAGTGAGTATATTGGAGAATGTTCCAAACGTAACTAAAAATGAATAAAGATTCAATCTCAAAAGTCACTCCTCCATGTGATACATAATGATGTATCGATAAGGAGTAATCGAACTTTGTTCGATAAAGTACGATTAATTGCGAGTGAAGTTGAGTTAATTTATTTCTATAAAGTCATGTACTTAAGAGTAGTACACATGGTTAATATTTTTTCATCTAAATAATAGTTCACAAAATCATACAAGATAAGGGTTTATAAAAAAACCCCAACATATCCTAGGCTAAGGAATTGGTAGGTTGTGCAAGTCAAAAGTCTGCATGTAGTGATTATTCGTGAGGGTTCTTGTATGAATCTCCCCAAAAGAAGTTTGGGAAAAACTGCCATTATATGAGATTATTATGTTTTGGAATAAGTTTTGTAAACTAAAACTAAATCAGTTTTAAATAAAAGGCAATTCATAAAGTATTTATGATACATGTTCCATTTTATTGTCAAACAATTGTTGTTTCAAGAAATACCAACTTCATAGTGAAGAAATTTCTTTGAGAATTTATTCGTAGTAAAATGAAAGTTGATACGATCCAAAGATAGAGCTGATTACATGGGATGAAATGAAATTAACCTTACCTAAATAAACTCATCGCATTAGAGTGTCTAATAAGTATTCTCGCTGTAACAACCCAAAATTTAACCAGTAATAATTAATTTTTTAATTAATTAAATAATAAAATAACTTTATGAAATTATCATAATTAAGTCATGGAAGTTGCACCATTGTGTGTGTGGTAATTTTTTGGTCAATTTTCATATATAGAACGTCAAAAACCGAGCTAATATGACCAAGTTACAAAATAAACAAAATAAGCAGAAATAAAAAGGAAAAAAAATATGGTCAAGTCGACCTGCCGGCCGACCTGGGCATGGGGGCAGTCGATCGCCTGGTCGACCCGCCTTTATTTTAGCATGCGAACGAACGTTAATTCGTTCGAACGAATTAGCGGCCACCGAACACGTCATTTGGATCCTGTATTTCGATCTGTTCCCTTCGTTTCTGCATCCGATGGCCCCTATTCAGCCTATGACGTGGTTGTATCCTATTCAATCTCCAAATCCAACAGTCCAAGATCCACTTCTACACCTATAAATAGACCCCTAGACCTAACACTTTTTCTCATTCTAGGTTTTCTCCAATTGGGTTCACCTTTATAGGAAGGACCCTAAACAGAATAATTTTTCCAAAGGAGAAGATCGTTATAAATTAAATTATTTTACAACTCCAAGTGGATCCAGGAAGACCAAAGAAAAAGTTTAAGACCGGAGGTGGGTGATTGTAATTATTTTAAGATTTCTTTAAGTAATTTAAAATAACAGGGTTTCCAATAGTTGTAGTTTTACTATGATTTTTGGAATAGCCTTTTTAGTACTTATTTACAGTTTTTAGAATTATTTTCAGTCTATTTCCTTTCAGCTATTCTTTTCGGTAATTTTAGTATTATTTTAGTTAATTATAATTTATTACTGTTAAGCATAGCTTTTACAGTCTATTTACAGTATTTAAGTTTATTGACTACTATTTATTCCTTATTTACATCTTTTTCGACGTTTTGGATTTTATGCAAGCGTCTATTCTCTTCATCCCCCTTTTCTATGCGTATGGATTAGAATAAATTAAACGCGAATATGGATTTTATAAGTAAGAATATTGAATGAAGAAAATAAGATGTAAATTATAAAGACTGTAATAAATAATGGAATTGGACTGAAATTACGCCAAACTATAATTAGAATTGGAATAATTAAAGATAATTGGCATAGTTATAACTTAGAATTATAACTAAATAGAGTAAAAGATGAAAGAAGCTTATTTTCACACTTAGACCTTGGGTTAAGTAATAAGCATGATTATAACGTAGGTTATATTAAGAAAAAGAACAGAATGGGGCTTATTTTAAGGATTAGGATAAATTAATAAGCGTAGAAAGTAAAAATGATAATAAAGGCTTATTTAAATAATTTATCTAAGTTAATAAGCAAAGATGAAAGTAGGACCTGTACCAAATAGCATTCCCAATGGCACGCTTATGATAAGAGTGGTAGTAATTGGTCAAATAGAAGTCCAAATCACAGGGATTTGGATAAGGGGTGCAACTAGATATTGTTTGGATGAAGGGCCAGTACCAACAACATTTTCCCTATTTTTCAATGGACACATGGTGATCTCGCATTAGCCTGAAGTGAGATGAAGGGCACGCTATGCTGGACGTTGGAGGTAATAAGGAGACCCAATAGGTGGAGCAAAAGGTAGCATGGGCATGGTGGCAGTTGCGCGTGCGACTTCCATTCGGGTGCTCGGTAATAGCTATGAGTTCCAAGCGCTTAGTATGGGTGTCTTTAGTAGACACCATTGTCTTCTGTGTAGGGAGCTATATATGTCGTCCGGATCTACAGTAGTTGCTCTGTGCATCTTTCGTAGATACCATTGGCTGCTGTGTAGGGAGTTATATGGGGGCTGGACCACAGTAAGGTCTATGGAGTAATAGGCCGATCAAAAAGGGTAGAATTAGGGTTACATCCTAATTACAAGATTAGGAATTCAGCCTAATTAAATCAGAACAAGTGCAAGCAATCAAAGTTAACCAATCTTGAGCAATATTTAATCGTATTTATTTCCAGTTTATCTCTTTCCTATTTCCTCTGTTATCCTTATTTATGCTAGAACTGTTGTAGAGTCTATTACTTTTATCTTGCTTAAAGACTCTAGTAATTACTACCATTCACCAGACTTTTAGTCTGACCCACTCCTCTATTTCCCTTTTTTTCCTTAGGCAATCAAGGGAGAAGCTAGTAGATTGCTGTAGCTTGGAGTTCTTCTTGGAGGAGATTTCTTCTATGTACTTCTTTTATTTTCAGCTTTTGTTCTTGTATGCACTGGTTTATTTATGAGGGATATTACATACTCTGATTTTGAGACTATGAATTTTTATTTCATAAACATGATGGGTTTTGAGATATGGATGTTGTATTTGGCATTTGACTTATTTATGAATTAATTATGAAGCTTTGTTTTAATTAAATACTTATTTAGTTTCCGCTGTTTTTACCTATTTCTGTCTTGTGAATCTTAGCTGTTAGTTTCAGTTATACCTACAATGCACCACACCTTTTAATGTGTCCTTTTGGGTATATTAAGGAGTGTGAGGTGTTTCACTCGCACACTGAAAATAAACTATTGGTTTCTTATCAATATCGAGAATAGATAATCCTCAGTTGTCGATTAAGCTATTAAGAGTATTGACTCTATGATATGGTATAATGCGCAGATCCGAATGGATTCCAAGTACGTTATCAAAATATGATTTTCATACATCGATCGCGACTGTGTCTTTAAGAGATAATATAGTTGGAATTTAATGAGCAACGTTGATAAGATAACTTTAAATTTCCATTGTTGAAATTAGCGTAATAGATTCATTATTCAACGTGCTCAAGTTATTTCGGATTCACTCACAAGATTATCGCTTGATAAGACTTAATATTTTGATACATATGTGCTGAAATAAAAAATTCTAAATAATGATTTAGAGTAGATTGTTTGCATATAACAACCCAAGTGTCTTGAAGTTGGTTGGAGCGATATAGAGGTTATGAGTTTTCCGATATGATCCAAGAAATGAAACGAAAGTATCATTTTATAAGCATGAAAGTTGAATAAGTATTTCGATCTGTTCCCTTCGTTTCTGCATCCGATGGCCCCTATTCAGCCTATGACGTGGTTGCATCCTATTCAATCTCCAAATCCAACAGTCTGACAGTTCTACACCTATAAATAGACCCCTAGACCTAACAATTTTTCTCATTCTAGGTTTTCTCCAATTGGGTTCACCTTTCTAGGAAGGACCCTAAACGGAATAATTTTTCCAATGGAGAAAATCGTTATAAATTAAATTATTTTACAACTCCAAGTGGATCCGGGAAGACCAAAGGTAAAGCTTAGGACCAGAGGTGAGTGATTGTAATTATTTTAAAATTTCTTTAAGTAATTTAAAATAACAGGGTTTCCAATAGTTGTAGTTTTACTAGGATTTTTGGAATAGCCTTTTAGTACTTATTTACAGTTTTTAGAATTATTTTCAGTCTATTTCCTTTCAGCTATTCTTTTCGGTAATTTTAGTATTATTTTAGTTAATTATAATTTATTACTGTTAAGCATAGCTTTTAGAGTCTATTTACAGTATTTAAGTTTATTGAATGTTATTTATTCCTTATTTACATCTTTTTCGACGTTTTGGATTTTATGCAAGCGTCTATTCTCTTCATCCCCCTTTTCTATGCGTATGGATTAGAATAAATTAAACGCGAATATGGATTTTATAAGTAAGAATATTGAATGAAGAAAATAAGATGTAAATTATAAAGACTGTAATAAATAATGGAATTGGACTGAATTTACGCATAACTATAATTAGAATTTGAATAATTGAAGATAATTGGCATAGTTATAACTTAGAATTATAACTAAATAGAGTAAAAGATGAAAGAAGCTTATTTTCACACTTAGACCTTGGGTTAAGTAATAAGCATGATTATAACGTAGGTTATAATAAGAAAAAGAACATAATGTGGCTTATTTTAAGGCTTGGGATAAATTAATAAGCGTAGAAAGTAAAAATGATAATAAAGGCTTATTTAAATAATTTATCTAAGTTAATAAGCAAAGATGAAAGTAGGACCTGTACCAAATAGCATTCCCTATGGCACACTTATGATAAGAATGGTAGTAATTGGTCAAATAGAAGTCCAAATCACGGAGATTTGGATAAGGGGTGCAACTAGATATTGTTTGGATGAAGGGCCAGTACCAACAACATTTCCCCTATTTTTCAATGGACATACGGTGATCTCGCATTAGCCTGAAGTGAGATGAGGGGCACGCTATGCTGGACGTTAGAGGTAATAAGAAGACCCAGTATGTGGAGCAAAAGGTAGCATGGGCATAGTGGCAATTGCACGTGCGACTTCCATTCGGGTGCTCGGTAATAGCTATGAGTTTCCAAGCGCTTAGTATGGGTGTCTTTAGTAGACACCATTGCCTTTTGTGTAGGGAGCTATATATGTCGTCCGGATCTACAGTAGTTACTCTGTGCATCTTTCGTAGATACCATCGGCTGCTGTGTAGGGAGTTATATAGCGGCTGGCCCACAGTAAGGTCTATGGAGTAACATGCCGATCAAAAAGTGTAGAATTAGGGTTACATCCTAATTAAAAGATTAGGAATTCAGCCTAATTAAATCAGAACAAGTGCAAGCAATCAAAGTTAACCTATCTTGAGCAATATTTAATCGTATTTATTTCTAGTTTATCTCTTTCCAATTTCCTCTGTTATCCTTATTTATGCTAGAACTATTGTAGAGCCTATTACTTTTATCTTGCTTAAAGACTCTAGTAATTCCTATCATTCACCAGACTTTTAGTCTGACTCGCTCCTCTATTTCCCCTTTTTTCCCTTAGGCAATCAAGGGAGAAGCTAGTAGATTGCTGCAGCTTGGAGTTCTTCTTGGAGGAGATTTCTTCTTTGTACTTCTTTTATTTTCATCTTTTGTTCTTGTATGCACTGGTTTATCTATGAGGGATATTACATACTCTGATTTTGAGACTATGAATTTTTATTTCATAAGACATGATGGGTTTTGAGATATGGATGTTGTATTTGGCATTTGACTTATTTATGAATTAATTATGAAGCTTTGTTTTAATTAAATACTTATTTAGTTTCCACTGTTTTTACCTATTTCTGTCTTGTGAATCTTAGTCTCTGTTAGTTTCAGTTATACCTACAATGCACCACACCTTTTAATGTGTCCTTTTGGGTATATTAAGGAGTGTGGGGTTTTTCACTCGCACACTGAAAAGAAACTATGGGTTTCTTATCAATATCGAGAATAGATAATCCTCAGTTGTCGATTAAGCTATTAAGAGTATTGACTCTATGATATGGTATGATGCGCAGATCCGAATGGATTCCAAGTATGTTATCAAAATATGATTTTCATAATCTTATCCGAAAGGATGTGATCCATTGATCGCGACCGTGTCTTTAAGAGATTATACAATTGGAATTTAATGAGCAACGTTGATAAGATAACTTTAAATTTCCATTATTGAAATTAGCGTAATAGATTCATTATTCAACGTGCTCAAGTTATTTCAGATTCACTCACAAGATTATCGCTTGATAAGACTTAATATTTTGATACATATGTGCTGAAATAGAAAATTCTAAATAATGATTTAGAGTAGATTGTTTGCATATAACAACCCAGGTGTCTTGAAGTTGGTGGGAGCGATATAGAGGTTATGAGTTTTCCGATATGATCCAAGAAATGAAATGAAAGTATCATTTTATAAGCATGAAAGTTGAATAAGTATTTTGATAGAAATATCAAATAGTTTGATTTTCAATCAAAGTGTAAAGGAAGCATGTGTTCATAAGAAAGAACGTTAAAAGGTACATTGATATTTCTAAACAATAAGTAAAACACACATTGCTGATTTTTAACAATATACTTGTGTTAAAATTAACCTTAGTTCTTTTAATACCCAACTTTGGATTTTAATGATGTCTTTTATAGTGAGTATAAAAGATATTGGGAGTGTCCCAAATTGGTATGCAAAGACACCTTATTAAATTGTTTAATACGAAACATGTGAGATGAGTTCCTTATGCGTTGGCAATAGGAATTATCATAAATGTTATATTGTCTATTATATCGTGATTTGTTTATGTATTTGATACATGAAGCAAATATCAAATCCAAATTGATATCACTATTGGTAGTTTGGAGTGTTCTAGTTATTTGCGAACTACTAGAGAATTGTTTACAGAAACAACGAACTCCTTATGAAGGAGTGTTCGGACTCAAAATTCATAAATGATATTGTGTACAATATGTCAATAATAAATTCAAGATAAGAACCTTTAAGTTGGAACTGTTCCAAATAGAAGAGATTGTGGTTGATTCATTGACTTGAATAGCACCACAATAAAAACAATGTATATATATAATAAATACACAAATTTATATTTAAGCCGAGAGTGATTCCAAACGTCGAGAATCCCATAACATTGTTATATGATGATAACAATGTCACTATATAGTTCATAATAGAACTAAGAGCTTACTAGAAGTCGAGAGACATACTCAGAATTGTTCCACATGAGCAGCATCGGAGAGAGTTAATTGTAAAGTAGATGATTAAAACACAATAATATACCCGTTCACAAGGAACTGGCCCAATTGGCTTTAATGAAACCATTAGAGAAGTTGGAATAAGATTCCATAATGGACCACAATTGCAAGTGGGAGATTGATAGAGTTAGGGGTATGCCCAAGAGACAATTTTGTAATTTGTACATACATCTAACTTCGTAATCAATCTTGTACGAAATAAAAGTTGTTTTTCTTTCTATTATATACTTGATATAATGTGTTATATTAATTAATTAATTTAATTGAAAGTATATTTAATAAAAAACCATAAATGGTACATTTTGTGATAGTAGTTACACAGTGTTGTAATCGTGAGTAATTTATCATAATGAAAATAAATATATAATTTTAAATGTTCCTAATCAAAATGCATCAAGATCGGATATCGATGTAGCTGTTGAGACTAGACTACATAATGCTCTCCAAATATTGGATTGTGTATTACTCATGGCTGTTGGGGGCACAAGGGGTTACGTATTGATAGTTATTAGATAACTATGGAACAAATCACTCGATAGTTTTTTGTTGGTTACTATAACTAAGGTAAAATAGAAAATATTGTTGCGATTGATTTACACAGTTCTCTCGACTTGAGAATACTGTGGATCTTCAATATGAAACCTCCACTTTGATTATAGTCAAATCATGGCATAGCATTCCATCGAGTGACTATAATTGGATCGAGTGGAAGTATTGGAAGTGAAGCATTGTTTAAGAGAGGATTCGTCTCCTCAATTATATGAGGTTAGTATCACGATCAACTCAACTCAAAGTCAAAGTCTCTGGCCAGAGCATTTCGATTAATAATCATTGTTATTATTGAACCAAGGACTTTGTGTTCAGACTATAGAGTTGAATATGGACGATATTAGAATTTTGACCATTACCAAATTTCATAAGCCCAAAGTGATATAGTTTTGACAAAGAGAATTGGTGTAAATAAATGTCACAACCGGGTAACACTTATTATAGTGAAATTGGATTTTACTGAAACTAAGTAAGCGATAAATTTGGCCATAATGTCACATCACCTGCTAAGTGACATGTGAACGTTAACATTCGAATAGTTCGATGTTAATCGCTGACCGAACCTGCACCCAAGAGTTACACAACCGAAATGATGAATTCACTTTAGACCAAACATTTAATTAATTTATAATTTTTGACAAAGCCAGCGGGGTTGAAAGGGCCCCTGTCTTTTTATTTATAACATGTAAAAAGTATTACAATTATAAATAAGGAGATACATGAGAAACTAGAGAGAAGAAATACCAAAAAACACAAGAGAAAACTGCACGAAGCAGAGGGCCAACAAACTCGAAGCAGGACAGAATAAGACTCTAAGCATCCACAAAGGCACATGAATACCGGGTGAAAATAGGCACCGGGAGAGGACTCGAAGCAGAGCAAACAAGACACCAAGCAGCATCAAAACGAACACCAAGCATGGCAAGATACAGAGGACCAGAATAGCAATAAGTAATTTACAAAGCCATGACTAAGGCAAGAAAGATACCGTGTTTAGAGGAATGAATTCCTAAATACACTCTAGAGTTTCTTTTAGCCCAAATCAGATGAACAGATCTTTTTAGAACTTTAAGCAGCAATTGAGATCTTGAAGTTTTCCATCTAGTAGCCTTGAATATAGTAAACCATTCAAACCTATAATCAGTTGAAGGGTTATGAAGGTGACATCGATTTAAAATGCTTCTCCATATGTAATAGGAGAACTGACAAGTGAAGAACAAGTGATCAGCAGTTTCAACTGAGTGGCCACACAAAACACGGTTTGATTGATGAATCAAACCCAGAGCAAACAATTTATCATGAGTGTGAAGACCCCCTCTGATAATTCTCCATAGAAGCAGTTCATACCTAGGAACAAAGTTAGTAGACCATATTCTCGAGTGCCATTGGAAAATATAGGTATCAGTGGATGAAGTAATCAATTTATAAACTCTATTAATTGAGTGTTGACCATCATCCCAAAGGAAAGCATATGCAGAATTGCAGAACTGTCTATTGTCAAACATTTTCCAAACATTCCTAACATAATAGGAACTGGAGTAACGTAGACAGATTTTATCATCACATAAATATGAGATTAACTTTTCTTCAGCAGGAATACCAGAGGTACTTCTCAAATTGTATGGAATTATTAGCAAGAATTAGACCTTTAGAAGACCAGGGATCATTCCAGAAAGAAAGAATAAAACTATTCTTCATAGTAAATTGGAAAGAAGGAAGAAAGCAAGCCCTTAACCCTAACATTTTCCTCCAAGTACAACTGCAATCATTAGGAATCTGCATAGTCCAAAAGTACTGCTTCTTAAGAAGATAATTTCTACATCATACTCCTCATAAATTCTGGTCATGCTTAATTTTTTTTTCCAAATGATATGAGAAAGTAGCAATATTCCATTGTTTAATATCCATAACTCCTAGACCACCCATAGATTTAGGAGAGCATACAGATTTGAAGGAAATAGGAATTAATTTTTTGGAGAAGGGATTACCATTCCAAAGGAAGTGGTTGATGGCAGAATTGATCATGGAAATTAATTTTGTAGGAAGAATATAAATACGAGCATAATAGAGACACATGGCCAGAATTAATTTATAATTGTTATAAATTAATTAATTAATATTTATGAAATATTAATTATAAAATTTGAATATGATTTAAGTAATAAATATTGTTGTATATATTTATAATAGCTTTAAATATATCAATCGATATGAGATATCAACAACGAAATTAAATTAAATTTAATTACCATATTTGCTTGGGCTTAAATAAGGTATTAACCCATAGATTTGGAAGGGAATTTTCAGATGCAATTATGTGATAGGGGCTTTCAAAAATAGGGGCAATTAGGGTTTAAGATGGATGGTGGAGATTGGGTAAGAAAAGGCAAGATATGATCCTCTTTTCTCTCTCAACCATTATAAAAGCATCTCTAACCCAAATCTAAATGAGTTTTTTTTAGCCGCCTCCTACTTTCTTCTTATGGTTTATCAATACATGCATATACCCCTTTAAAATCTTAAATCCAAATCAATAGCTATCTGATAGCAATGAGTTTGTAGTTCAAGGACTAACAATCTGACGAATCAAGGAGGTTTCCAAAGAAAGAGGACTAATCATTTCAAGGTGGTCTTAAGGGCATTAGTAATAGGTAAATGTTTAGTTTCATATAAGATGTATGATCATTGTATAATGGCTTATTGCTCGTATACATCTATATACATTATTACTGCATTGTTAGTTAGGTGAGATTTCTATAGGTAATGATGTTGTCTCAATAATGATTGGTTAAGTGCATAAGTGTGCGCGCACACACACAGATATATACATATATATATTATTAATGATCTAAAGTTCTATACCGAATAACTGTATTTTATTTTAATATTTTATTATATATATATATATACACACACGTAAATTAATTAATTTATATAATTTATATCAAAGTATATATGCATCTATATTATATAAAATTTGACTTAATAATTTTCAATGTATGTTCATATTAATTATGAATTTTAGTAACCGAAAATAATTTCTAAAATTATTAGATATTTTTATTATTATTTAATCACTACAAGATTTTATAAATTCATATAAAATAAATCTTGTTACAAAAATTCAATTTTAAATTTTTTTAAAATTAGTTTATCGTCATAGAAGCTCTTGGTCCAAAATCTATATTTTTTTAACTAAGCATTTATATTTTTTTAAATTATTTTAAAATTGGATGAATAGTTTTTAATTAATAAAAAATATAATTTTCACTTAGAAAAATCTGGAAAATTTTCGAAACCCTTAAAATACTATTCTTGATTTTTAGAAAATTAAAATTTGATATTTTTACTATATAATAATTTAATATTATTTATTTATCACAGTTTGACTAATTAATTCATAATAAATATATATTAATATAATAAAACTATAATAAATTTGGATTTGTAGTGTATTGATCTCAATGTTAAAAAAATCATATGTATACATATAATTTATTATAGTACAAATTTACATTTAATTATTATATGAAAATTTACACATACACACACACATATATACACACATGCATAATTATTCTACTTTAACTCGTATGTGTGTGTGTGTGTATTTATATATTATGAATATTATTATAGATATAGATGTACAAATACATATTTATTTGATATTTACAATATCTTATATATATACATATATATATCTATAATAGTATTCATAATATATATACACACACACACACACACACATATGTAATTACTTAGATATTTATGTATATTAACTATAAGTGTGTGCGCTAATTTGGATAATATACAATACATATAAGATGAGCTAATGTGTCTGTTGCGATGTAAATCTCAACATTTATATATGGGCTTGTTATACTTTGCACGGAAGATCATATGACACATGTACATACATATACATATGTATATCATGCATACTTATGCTTATATATAAAGTGAAAATAAATCAAATAAATTTCAAACAACAATTTATAAATTTAAATAAAAATATGATTGTATTTAAATTAAACTTAGAAATGTTCCAAATAAATTAGACTTCATAGTCCCAATAAAGATCCAATTGGATATTTTTTTTGAAATCCACTCATATCTCTCACTGCGGACTGGCCCAGTTCTAAGAGGAAATGGCTAATACGCAGCGGGTTATATGTGTGAATTTCAAAAAAAAAAATATTTCAGATCTTACTGGGCATATGCATTGATTTAGATCCAATCTTGGGCTGGCAATTAGAACCGAGAACCGCAAAACCGAACCGACCCAAAATGACCTGAACTCGAACTAAACCCGATGGGTCTCGGGTAGGGTCTGGGTGATGAAAATTACAATAATGACCTGATCGAACCGGACCCGGACTGACCCGACCCGACCCGAAACGACCTGACCCGAAAGACCGACCAAAAAATAGAAATATATGCATTTTTAGTGTTATTACTCAACCGGAGCCGAACCGACTCAACCTGAAAAGAAGCTCGGTTCGGGTCGGGTCTAGATTTTTGAAATGTATAGTTCTGACCCAAAAATCCGACCTGCTAGAACCGAGACCGGCCGGGTTGATAGAGTTAGGGGTATGCCCTAGGGGCAATTATGTAATTTGTTACATATATCTAACTCATTGACCAATCTTGTTCGAAATAAAAGGTATTTTATTCCTATTATATACTTGATATAATGTTATTATATTAATTAACTTAATTAAAAGTATATTTAATAGAAAAATCCATAAATGGTATATTTTGTGATAGTAGTTACAAAGTGTTGTAACTGTGAGTAACTTATCACAACGAAACAAATATACCATTTTAAATGTTCCTAGTCAAGATGCATCGTTACTGGATATCAATGTATCCATTGAGACTGGAGTATGTAACGCTCTCCAAATGTTGGGCAGTGTATTACTCATGACTGTTGGGGGCACCTAGGGGTTACGTACTAATAGTTATGGATAACTATGGAACGACTCACTCGATAGTTTTCTGTTGGTTAATATAACAAAGGTCAAACAGAAAATATCGATGTGACTAATTTACACAGTTCTCTCGACTTGAGAATACTGTGGATCTTCAATATGAAAGCTCCACTTTGATTATAGCCAAACCATGGCATGGCGTCTATCGAGTGACTATAGTTGGGTCGAGTGGAAGTATTGGAAGTGAAGCAATATTCAAAAGAGGATTCGTCTCCTCAGTTATATGCGGTTAGTATCACAGTCAACTCAAGTCAACTCAAAGTCAAAGTCTCTAGCCAGAGCATTTCGGTTAATAATAATTGTTATTATTGAACCAAGGACTTTGTATTTGGACTATAAAGTTGAATGTGGATGAGGTTGGAATTTTGACCATTACCAAATTCCATAAGTTCAAAGTGATATAGTTTTGACGAAGAGAATTGGTGTAAACAAATGTCACAACCGGGTAACACTTATTAAATTAAAATTAGATTTTACCGAAAATGAGTAAGCGATAAATTTGGCCATAATGTCACACCACCTGCTAAGTGACGTGGGAACGTTAACATTAGAATAGTTCGATCTTAATCGCTGACCAAATTTACATCCAAGAGTTACACAGCCGAAATGATGAATTCCCTTAAGACCGAACGATTTAATTAGTTTATAATTGTTATAAATTAATTAATATTTATGAAATATCAATTTTAAATTTTGAATATGATTTGAGAAATAAATAATGTTATATATATTTATAACAGTTATAAATATATCGATCGATATACAATATCGATAAGCGATTAAATTAGTTTAATTGCATAGTATTTTGGCTTGGGCTTAGATGGGTTTAAGGCCCAACATTATGGCTGCAAAATTTCGGTTTTGGGAAGGTCTAGGGGTGGTTAAAAGATAGGGAATTGGCTTGGAGATAATGGGTTGAGATCAAGTGAGAATGGGTAAAAAGGTTTTCCTTGTTTCTCTCTAATACAACCATATATATATATATGTATATGTATATATATATATATATGTATATGTGTATATATATATATATGTATGTATATGTGTGTGTGTATATGTATGTGTGTATCTCTAAAATAATAACTAACCTTTTTTGGCCATCCTTACCTTCTACATTGCTGGTTAAAACATAGCTCTCAATCCACTCCAAAATTCTCAAATATATTTCAAATTAAAATAATACTATTCGATAGTTAGAGATTGGTGATTCCAGACTTTCAATCTGATGAATCAGGAACAGTAAAAGGAAGGGAAGTCATTGCTTCAACGTGGATTCAAAGGCATCATTAAATTGGTAATTTTAATTCATATTACAGTAATTAAATTATATTCTGTGATCCTATAATGAGCAATTTCATATCTGTTTAAATATATTGCTACTATATGTTTAGTTAGGTGAGATTTTGTAAGTAGATGTGGTTGTCACAAATCATTTTGGTTATGTGCATAATTTGTTTATTATACTGTTTGATTTATGTATAGACAAATGTTGTTTGCTGTAAAAAATTAATTTTTGTCATTCATAATTATTTTATATATATATTTATCAATAAATTCATATAAATATATATATATATATATATATTAGTGTATATTTCTCTCTCATAATAGCATATATGCATATATAAGATATATATACGATTTAAAAAAAATTAGTACATTTATTTATATATAATATGAATTTACAAATTCGAAAATTAATTATCATGCATATATTCATATTTTGAAATTAACATTTATTGAATTTTGAATTGTTTATTATATATAAAATAATTATTACATTAAAAATTCAATTTAATATTTTAAAAACATATAATATCATTCCAGAAACCTATAGAAAAAATTTAGGATTTTTTCAATAAATTTTATTATTTTTAATAATTAATATTATTTCGGAAAAACTGTTTATGATTTATTAAAAATAATAATTTAATAGCAGAATTCTTCAAAAAAAAAAATTAACCTTTCATTCTATGATCCTAGAATTTCTGAAATTTTAAAATTAGAAATTTTAATAATGTATTATTTTATATTAAATAATTATTTCCGAAATCAATATATTTGTTTTTAAAAATAATATTTCAACTTTGAAAAATCTCCAGATTTTTTCTAAGCTCTATTCTATAATCATAGATTTTCTAAAATTTTAAAATTAGAATTTTCATCAATAGATTATTTTATGTTAATTA
This sequence comes from Allium fistulosum, assembly GCA_030737815.1. Taxonomy (NCBI): domain Eukaryota; kingdom Viridiplantae; phylum Streptophyta; class Magnoliopsida; order Asparagales; family Amaryllidaceae; genus Allium; species Allium fistulosum. The sequence continues at coordinate 1,442,878,145 of CM060903.1, read as the reverse complement.
TTTATGGATGAAAACATTGTTTTATTCATAATATATACAAATTAAAATACTAAAATTATTATGTTTGCAAAACTAAGTTAATTTTGAATTATAAATATTTTTAGTAATTGTTCTCTCTCTTTCTATATATATATATTTATCTATATATAAATGTTTTATGTTCATATATTATATATAATATATTTATACATACATACATATGTGTGTGTGTCTATATATATTTCGTAACACATATACATGCACATATTTGGACAACATATATGACATACAAAATAAGTTAATATGTCTGTTGCGATGTAAATCCCAACATCTACATATGGGCATATTATACCTTTCACGGATTATTATGTTACACATGCACTCACACATATATGTATATGATACATTTATGTATAAACTAAATCAAATAAAATTAATTTCATATCTTAATATATTTGAATTTAAATAAAATAAATGATTTTATTTAAATGAAATTTAGAAATGTTCTGATTCAGTTAGACCTCGTAGGCCCAACAAAGATCTAATAGGGTAAATTTTTTGAAATTCACTCATAACTTCCGGTGCAGGCTGGTCCAGTTCCAACAATGGTATCAGAGCACAATAGCCTATGCGGTCTAAATTAGTCATATTAGGGCTAACTAATTAAGCTTGCCCACTTAGTGCAGTGTCAAGAAAGGTAATGTATGGGATTCGAATTGGGTAATCAAGTACCCTGTCCTACCCGGTTATTGGCCTGGCCCGAAAGGTGAAGTGAGCCCAAATGTTGCCCCTAATAGAAAAGGCCCAACTTAATTTGGGCCTTGAGCTAATTTTCAAAATCGTTTTTAAAATTAATGTTAAAGATTTTAAATTTAATAGTCAAATTTAAAATAAAACATGTTTATTATAAAAATTATAATACTACAAAAGTTCTGAAAATGTTTGAAAGGATAATGGTATTTGAAAAATGTTTGAAAATATTAATATAATAATTTCAAAATTTAAATTTATTAATACGATTAATAAAATATGTTAATTAATTAATGCATGTATGCATGTATTATATATGTTGATATATGTTATGTTATTTTAAAATGTTTAAGATAACATAAGTATACATGTATGTATACAAGATAAATTTTGAAATTAATAAATATTAATAAAAATTGTTTAATTGAATAAATTAATTAAAGGTTAATTAATTAAGTAAAATACACATACATATGATATATGTGTGTTACACTATAAAGGTTATAATATACACTATAAATGTTATAGTAAATATGTCCAATATAAAAGTTATATTGGAATACTAATTTAAAATTAATTAAAGAGTTAATTGATTAAAATTAATTAGATAAGATTTAATTAATGATATATTATACGTAAGGCTATGATATAAGTAATATGAAATATAAAAGTTATATAACAATAAAGCTTATATGATATGTGTATAAACTAAATATGGAACATTAAAGAAACCCAAGTAGACTTAAGAAATAAATACATATGTAAATGTACATACACCGTGATTTCTGATCTGTTTGACACTTGAATAGCTGGGGTATTTCATAAAAAATATATTTTTCTATAAGTCGATATCACTCAATATATATATTGAAGATTATGAATCTTCAATATAATGTGGTCATCTACCATATATATTTTAATAAATTACTTACATACTCCTTAGTTGTTGAGCAAACTCAAGCTAGGGATGTTATGCATAGTATTATTAATATATTGAAAAGATGAGGTAAGATAACTATATGTATTTGTTGAGCAATCTCAAGGTACATATACTATACTTAGGCCATCACGATATGGTAGGTATGAGTGAATAATCTCTTTCGATTTGTTGAGCTAACTCAAGGTCGAAATGAGATTATAATAAGGAAAAATGGGTTAGGAGTTGAATGTGATACAACCGATAAGGAGTTATCCATCGTTTGTGGGGCTATGATTTGTTGAGCAAACTCAAGGTCAGAATACCAAAACAAACGAGTCCTAATACCCACTAGTGAAGTTGTAAGACTTCTAAGTTTCATCTTAAGGTTTGGAGAAACATAAAAGACTAGTGGGAGCCTTATTAGAAAAATGAAATGGTAACATTTAACCTTTCTAATATTTTAAGAACATATGCTATATAATGTTATAATTATCTACAATGATAAATTTGTGCATTTAAAATGTTTGATAAAACTTTTGTCAATTAACATATATATACAAACTAAATTGAAAGTTGACAAATAGAAATATAATATATAATTACTAATAATTCTAATTGCATGTTATTATAATGTTTCTATACCCATGCAAGTGCCTAATTTCAACTACTTAATACATTCGTAAGTTGGTCACTTATATGTTTATTTGGTTTAGACCGTGCTTTGAATTTCATGAGTTTTTGAACTCTAAATGCAATTCAAGACTATGGATATTTGATCCATGTACTTTCACATATAAATGTTATATGGTGAACAGTCATAGTTTGTGGGGTACAATATTTCGATGAAGTTAGTTCATTCGAAGTAAGCCAATACACAGTATTTTAAGATCATGCATTCCACTTGAATGATTTCCAAAGGATCATATTGTGTTAATGTAACACAAAACCATAAACTACGAGATACATCTAAGAACTTGATCGTTGAAATGTCATCTTGATCGGTTTATATAAAGTGCAACATATTTGATGTCTTAAATGTTAAGAATAATCGAATGCGCTTTTGTAAAAGGTTTATTATGATATTGTAGTAAGGTTTTCTTTTGAATAGTTTGACCATTTGAAAGAAAAACGAATGTATAAGAATAGATATAATTTAAGGTAAAGTTGGAATGAAGAGAATGAATAGTCACTTCTGCTTCATAGAGAAACAATGGAAATAAGAATTGTAATACTAATTGATACTTAATATTGGAATATGGAATATGATTTTTATTCCGAAATGTATTTTCATATAGAAAATTGTTTTCTATAACATTTATTTCTTTAAGTTCAAGATATTTGATCAAAGAACTCTCCACTGTAAACTAGTTGCAGAATATGAAATAAGTAAACAATATTAACAATATTAAGTGAATGGTGGACCTCTAAATTTAGTACGCTATTATAGTAATGGCGGAAATAGTGGGAGCATGCCATATAGCACCTAATGATTGCATCAAATTATGAAAATTGTTTTCGTAAAATGTACCGAACATTATTTGTGAATAATGTTTATTTTTGGTACTGACTGAAAAATAGGTATAACTATATTTCAATATGAGTATTGTGAATATTCATTATGAAATAGAACTATATTATGGAAAAAAAATTCATATTAAAAGTGATGCAACAAAAAATACATATGTGTTTAATATTATTTACAGTTGTTTTGGAATTATAGACTAAGCCGTAGTTTTGAGAAATAATTTTACTATATAATTATGAATCATATGATACAGGTTAATTATATCTCAAATAATTAATGGCTATGCACCCATTCAATGGGAGCATCATAAGAGTTGATGAACTCTTTGAATTAATACATATTGATGTATGCAATCACAAGTTTATTAATACCAAAAGGGTTCCACATACTTTGTTATAGTCATCGATGATTTATTGCCAACATGTACATATGTATTGGATACACATGTAGTAAGTTTATGATAAAAACATAGAATATAAAAGAAAAGTAAATAAAATAACATGCAATATAATAAAATGATTTGATTTGGTCGAATAAGTGAGTATATTGGAAAGAGTTTCAAATGTATGTAAAAACGAATATAGATTCAATCTCAAAAGTCACTCCTCCATGTGATACATAATGATGCATCGATAAGGAGTATTCAGACACTGTTGGACAATTTATGATTAATTGTGAGTGAAGTTGAGTTGATTTCTTTCTATAAGGTCATGTACTTAAGAGTAGTACACAAGGTTGATATTGTGAGAAATGCGGATTACGGATCTTAAGGCTAGAATTAACACTAGAGGGGGGGTGAATAGTGTTTTAAGGAATTACTAATTCTTTTTGAGTTTATATTAATTTGAACATAAATGTATGCAATATTCAGACATAGATATGATCACAGAATCAAACACAGATGTAGATATAAAGTAAAAGCAATAAAGGAAAGAACACACCGGATTTTATACTGGTTCAGAGTTACCCTACATCCAGTCCTGTAACACAAGTACGGATTTCCTTTCAAAATCAATTCTTACAATTACACCTTCGATTTCAAGGCCACGAGGTACACCGCTCCAGATTCACAATCCTCTGGGTAGAGATACTTGATTTTACGGGCAACAAGTTCACCCGATTGATTTTCCAGGCTACAATCACACCTTTTCTCGCTCGATTGAATATAAAGAAGTCTATAACTCTGAATAGCACTGGAATCTTGTTGAGATAGTGATAGAGAATAAAACTAGAGATGATCTAGTTAGATTCAATGGTGATTTCGGCAGAGTAATGGTAAAATTTATATAAAGAAATGTGGAAGAAGAAAAGGAGTTAAATCAGAGAAAAATATGAATATAAATTCGTTTAAAACAGCCCCTATTTATAGTAGAACAACAGCCATGTCCATTCGTGAAAGGATATGACGAATAGACACTTCCTTTGAAATTCAAACTTTTGAAATAAACTGTCACCTTGTCGACAAGGGGTCCTTGGGGTTGTCGACAAGCCTAAGTTATTTTTGGTAATTTGGTTTTCTTTGAAAATAACTTCTATCTTGTATTAAAACTATTTTAAACTTTATAAATATACTTAACTATAGTTAAAATACATAAATAAGTATAGAGAATAATATTTTGGTATATATAAAATTTTATATTTAAATCTAAGTATAAATATTAAAAGTTGAATATATTATAATTAAAAGATAGTTTAAAACCAAGGATAATTTAATATTGAAAATAAAGACTATTTTGAGGCTAAAAGTATTTTAAAACCAGGATAGATGTTTTTGATTTAAAAAGGAAGATTTTGAAATCATTTTGAAAACAAGATATAATTTTGTAAAACATTTGAATAAAAGTTAGTGGATACAAAACAATGTTCCACTAGATTTTTCGTAGGTTCCATCCTACTTAGGGTTCCATCCCTTTAACGAGCTTGAAGTGGATTCCATTCCACGAATAAAATGGATTTTAAGATGTCAGTGCTTTTCTAGGAGTTTTAACAAAATTCCTAACTAAATTACTTATATTGAAATCTTGAACTCTTGATAATCTTGATACTCATGAGTCTTGAATCTTGATATCTTCGATCTTGAGTTCATCAGTTCTTGAATCTCTATACTGTACAGTCTTCATTCTTTGGTACCTGTATATATATCCTGCATATACATACATATCTAAACAATAATGTTAGTATTTATATTTTATAATCTTATTCTAAGGTTGTTGTCATCAAAACCAACTTCTGAGGGACTAACAGATATTATTTTATCTAAACAATAGTTTACAAGATCATACAAGATAAGGGTTTGTAAGAAATCCCAACATATCCTAGGCCATGGAGTTGGCAGGTTGTGCGATTCAAAAGATTGTGTTCATGAGGGATCTTGTATGAATCTCCAAAACAAATTTTGGAAAGGTCTGTCATCAAATGACATATTTATGTTTTGAACATAATTTTTGTAAACTAAAATCAGTTTTATCAATAAAAAGTTTCATAAAGCGTTTATGAATCCCTATTCTATTTGCACTAAGAAACAATTATTGTTTCAAGATGTATCAGCTTCATTGTGAAGGAATTTCTTTGAGAAATTTTTGGTAGCTAAATGGAATTGGATCTGATCCATAGATAGAACTGATTATATAAAATGAAGTGAAATTAACAAACCTAAATGAACATATAGCATTAGAATGTCTAATAAGTATTCTCGTACATCGAAGAGAAACTATGAGTTTCTTATTAATGACGAAAATATACATTACCCTCGGTTGTTCAATTAAACCATTAAGATTGCTGGCTCTATATGGTAAGATGCGCAAATCTGAAAGAATTCCAAGTACGCTATCAAAATATGATTTTGGTGGTCGTAACCAAAGAGATGTGATCCATCGGTCGAGATTGTTTCTTTATTGGAAAGACTAATGTGGTTGGAATTAAATGAGAAATGTTGATAAGAATAATATCGCAAATTTCAATTATTTAAATTAGCATAATAGATTCAGTATTCAACATGCTCAAGTTAATTCAGATTTACTCATAAAATTATCGCCCGATAAGACTTAGTGTATGGTACTTATGTATTGAAATAGAAAATTCTAAATAATGATTTAGAGTAAGCCGTTTACACATATTAACCAAAAATGCCTCAAAGTCAGTGGAAGCGATATTGGGTTTGTGACTCTTTGGATATGATCCAAGAAATGATACGAATGTATCATTTTATAAGCATCAAGATTGAATATGTATTTTGATAGAAATGTCAAATAGTTTTATTTTCAGTCGAAGTGCAGAGGAAGCGTGTGTTCATAAGAAAGAACGTTAAAATGTACATTGATATTTCTAAAATATAAGTAAACAACACGTTGTTGATTTTAACAATATGCTTGTATTAAAATCAACTTTAGTTGTTTTAATACTCAATTTTGGATTGTAGATGATGCCTTATATGGTGAGTATAAAAGATATAGGATTGTCCCAAAATGATATACTAGAGCACCCTATTAAAAAACGAACATGTAAGTTGGATTCCTTATGCATTAGGAATATGAATTATCATACAGGTTATGTTGTGTATGATATTGTGTTTTGTTTATGTATTTGATACATGGAGAAAATATAAAATCCAAATTGATATCGCTAAATGGTTGTTTGAGGTGTTCTCGCGTATTTATGAAATACTAGAGAATTGTTTATAGAAACAACGAACTCGTTATAATGGAACGTTTGGACACAAACTTTTTTAAGTGATATTGAGGATAACATGTCAATGATAAAATTCAAGTTAAAATCTTTAATTAGAAAATGTTTCAAAAGGTGATTATGGTTGATTCAACTATATGTTGGGAACATTAACTTGAATAGCGCTACAATAAACCAATGTATATAGATATAAATTGGTCATGATATAACTTAAAGATCACTAGAAGTCGAAAGACATACTTCGAATTGTTCCACATGATAAAGGCATTTTATCAGTGTTAAAGAGAGTTAATTGACAAAGTAGATAATTAAAACATAATAGCATACCCACTCACGAAGGGACTGACCTAATTGGTTTTGAGAAAACTGATTAGAGAAGTTGGAATTAGATTCCATAATTTACCCCAAGTGCAAGTGGGAGATTGATAGAGCTAGGGGTATGCCCTAGGGGCAATTAATTATAAAATTTGAATATGATTTGAGTAATAAATATTGTTGTATATATTTATAATAGCTTTAAATATATCAATTGATATGAGATATCAATAACGAAATTAAATTGAATTTAATTACCATATTTTCTTGGGCTTAAATAAGGTATTAACCCATAGATTTGGAAGGGAATTTTCAAATGCAATTATGTGATAGGGGCTTTCAAAAATAGGGGCAATTAGGTTTTAAGATGGATGGTGGAGATTGGGTAAGAAAATGCAAGATATGATCCTCTTTTCTCTCTCAACCATTATAAAAGCATCTCTAACCCAAATCTAAATGAGTTTTTTTAGCCGCCTCCTACTTTCTTCTTATGGTTTATCAATACATGCATATACCCCTTTAAAATCTTAAATCCAAATCAATAGCTATCTGATAGCAATGGGTTTGCGGTTCAAGGACTAATAATCTGACGAATCAAGGAGGTTTCCAAAGAAAGAGGACTAATTATTTCAAGGTGGTCTTAAGGGCATTAGTAATAGGTAAATGTTTAGTTTCATATAAGATGTATGATCATTGTATAATGGCTTATTGCTCGTATACATCTATATACATTATTACTGCATTGTTAGTTAGGTGAGATTTCTATAGGTAATGATGTTGTCTCAATAATGATTGGTTAAGTGCATAAGTGCGCGCGCGCACACACAGATATATACATATATATATTATTAATGATCTAAAGTTCTATACCGAATAACTGTATTTTATTTTAATATTTTATTTATATATATATATATACACACACGTAAATTAATTAATTTATATAATTTATATCAAAGTATATATGCATCTATATTATATAAAATTTGACTTAATAATTTTCAATGTATGTTCATATTAATTATGAAATTTAGTAACCGAAAATAATTTCTAAAATTATTAGATATTTTTATTATTATTTAATCACTACAAGATTTTATAAATTCATATAAAATAAATCTTGTTCCAAAAATTCAATTTTAATTTTTTTTTAAATTAGTTTATCGTCATAAAAGCTCTTGGTCCAAAATCTATATTTTTTTTAACTAAGCATTTATATTTTTTTAAAATTATTTTAAAATTGGTCGAATAGTTTTTAATTAATAAAAAATATAATTTTCACATAGAAAAATCTGGAAAATTTTTAAAACCCTTAAAATACTATTCTTGATTTTTAGAAAATTAAAATTTGATATTTTTACTGTATAGTTATTTTATATTATTTATTTATCACAGTTTGACTAATTAATTCATAATAAATATATATTAATATAATAAAACTATAATAAATTTGGATTTGTGGTGTATTGATCTCATTGTTAAAAAAATCATATGTATACATATAATTTATTATAGTACAAATTTACATTTAATTATTATATTTAAATTTACACACACACACACACACACATATATACACACGCATAATTATTCTACTTTAACTCGTATGTGTGTGTATGTGTGTATTTATATATTATGAATATTATTATAGATATAGATGTACAAATACATATTTATTTGATATTTATAGTATCTGATATATATACATATATATCTATAATAGTATTCATAATATATATAGACACACACACACATATGTAATTACTTAGATATTTATGTATATTAACTATAAGTGTATGCGCTAATTTGGATAATATACAATACATATAAGATGAGCTAATGTGTCTGTTGCGATGTAAACCTCAACATTTATATATGGGCTTGTTATACTTTGCATGGAAGATCATGTGACACATGTACATACATATACATATGTATATCACGCATACGTATGCTTATATATAAAGTGAAAATAAATCAAATAAATTTCAAACAAAAATTTATAAATTTAAATAAAAATATGATTTTAATTAAATTAAACTTAGAAATGTTCCAAATAAATTAGACTTCATAGTCCCAATAAAGATCCAATAGGATAAAAAAAAATTGAAATCCACTCGTATCTCTCACTGCGGACTGGCCCAGTTCTAAGAGGAACTGGCTAACACGCAGTGGGTTAAATGTGTGAATTTCAAAAAAACATTATATTTCAGATCTTATTGGGCATATGCATTGATTTAGATCCAATCTAGGGCTGGCAATTAGAACCGAGAACCGCAAAACCAAACCGACCTGACCCGAAATGACCTGAACTCGAACTAAACCCGATGGGTCTCGGGTAGGGTCTGGGTGATGAAAATTACAATAAAGACCTGATCGAACCGGACCCGGACCAACCTGACCCGAACCGACCTGACCCGAAACACCCGACCAAAAAACATAGAAATATATGCATTTTTAGTGTTATTACCCAACCGGAGCCGAACCGACTCGACCTGAACAGAAACTCGGTTCGAGTCGGGTCTTGATTTTTGAAATGTATAGTTCTGACCCAAAAATCCCGACCTGCTAGAATTGAGACCAGCCAGGTTGATAGAGTTAGGAGTATGCCCTAGGGGCAATTATGTAATTTGTTACATATATCTAACTCATTGACCAATCTTGTTCGAAATAAAAGGTATTTTATTCCTATTATATACTTGATATAATGTGATTATATTAATTAATTAACTTAATTAAAAGTATATTTAATAGAAAAATCCATAAATGGTATATTTTGTGATGGTAGTTACAAAGTGTTGTAACTGTGAGTAATTTATCACAACGAAACAAATATACCATTTTAAATGTTCCTAGTCAAGATGCATCGAGACTGGATATCAATGTATCCGTTGAGACTGGAGTATGTAACGTTCTCCAAATGTTAGGCAATGTATTACTCATGACTGCTGGGGGCACCTAGGGGTTACGTACTAATAGTTATTGAATAACTATGGAACGACTCACTCGATAGTTTTCTGTTGGTTAATATAACTAAGGTCAAACAAAAAATATCGATGTGACTAATTTACACAGTTCCCTCGACTTGAGAATACTGTGGATCTTCAATATGAAAGCTCCGCTTTGATTATAGCTAAACCATGGCATGGCGTCTATCGAGTGACTATAGTTGGGTCGAGTAGAAGTATTGGAAGTGAAGCAATATTCAAGAGAGGATTCGTCTCCTCAGTTATATGCGGTTAGTATCACAGTCAACTCAAGTCAACTCAAAGTCAAAGTCTCTAGCCAGAGCATTTCGATTAATAATAATTGTTATTATTGAACCAAGGACTTTGTATTTGGACTATAAAGTTGAATGTGGATGAGATTGGAATTTTGACCATTACCAAATTCCATAAGTTCAAAGTGATATAGTTTTGACGAAGAGAATTGGTGTAAACAAATGTCACAGCCGGGTAACGCTTATTAAATTAAAATTAGATTTTACCGAAAATGAGTAAGCAATAAATTTGGCCATAATGTCACACCACTTTCTAAGTGACGTGTGAACGTTAACATTAGAATAGTTCGATCTTAATCGCTGACCAAATTTACACCCAAGAGTTACACAGCCGAAACGATGAATTTCCTTAAGACCGAACGAGTTAATTAGTTTATCATTGTTATAAATTAATTAATATGCATGAAATATCAATTGTAAAATTTGAATATGATTTGAGAAATAAATAATGTTATATATATTTATAACAGTTATAAATATATCGATTGATATACAATATCGATAAGCGATTAAATTAGTTTAATTGCATAGTATTTTGGCTTGGGATTAAATGGGTTTAAGGCCCATCATTAGGGCTGCAAAATTTTGGTTTTGGGAAGGTCTAGGGGTGGCTAAAACGTAAGGAATTGGCTTGGAGATAATGGGTTGAGATCAAGTGAGAATGGGTAAAAAGGTTTTCCTCGTTTCTCTCTAATACAACCATATATATATATGTATATGTGTATATATATATATGTATGTATGTATATGTGTATATATATATATGTATGTATGTATGTATCTCTAAAATAATGACTAACCTTTTTTGGCCATCATTACCTTCTACATTGCTGGTTAAAACATAGCTCTCAATCCACTCCAAAATTCTCAAATATATTTAAATTAAAATAATATTATTTGATAGTTAGAGGTCGGTGATTCCGGACTTGCAATCTGATGAACCAAGAACAGTAAAAGGAAGGGAAGTCATTGCTTTAACGTGGATTCAAAGGCATCATTAAATTGGTAATTTTAATTCATATTACAGTAATTAAATTATATTCTATGATCCTATAATGAGCAATTTCATATCTGTTTAAATATATTGCTACTATATGTTTAGTTAGGTGAGATTTTGTAGGTAGATGTGGTTGTCACAAATCATTTTAGTTATGTGCATAATTTGTTTATTATACTGTTTGATTTATGTATAGACAAATGTTGTTTACTGTAAAAAATTAATTTTTGTCATTTTAATAATTATTATATATATATATATATCAATAAATTCATATATATATATATATATTAGTGTATATTTCTCTCTCATAATAGGATATATGCATATATAAGATATATATATATGATTTAAAAAAATTTAGTACATTTATTTATATATAATATGAATTTACATATTTGAAAATTAATTATCATACATATATTCATATTTTTAAATTAACATTTATTGAATTTTGAATTGTTTATTATATATAAAATAATTATTACATTAAAAATTCAATTTAATATTTTTAAAACATATTATATCATTCCAGAAACCTATAGAAAAAATTTAGGATTTTTTCAATAAAGTTTATTATTTTTAATAATTAATATTATTTCGGAAAAACTGTTTATGATTTATTAAAAATAATAATTTATTTGAAGAATTCTTCAAACTTTTTTTTAACCTTTCATTTAATGATCCTAGAATTTCTGAAATTTTAAAATTTAAATTTTAATAATGTATTATTTTATATTAAATAATTATTTCCAAAATCAATGTATTTGTTTTTAAAAATAATATTTCTACTTTGAAAAATCTCCAGATTTTTTCTAAGCTCTATTTTATGATCATAGATTTTCGAAAATTTTGAAATTTGAATTTTCATCAATAGATTATTTTATGTTAGTTATTTATGGATGAAAACATTATTTTTTTCATAATATATACAAATTAAAATACTAAAATTATTATGTTTGCAAAACTAAGTTAATTTTGAATTATAAATATTTTTATTAATTGTTCTCTCTCTTTCTATATATATATATTTATCTATATATAAATGTTTTATGTTCATATATTATATATAATATATTTATACATACATACATACATATGTGTGTGTATCTATATATATTTCATAACACATATAGATGCACATATTTGGACAACATATATGACATACAAAATAAGTTAATATGTCTGTTGCGATGTAAATCCCAAGATCTACATATGGGCATATTATACCTTTCACGGATTATTATGTTACACATGCACTCACACATATATGTATATGATACATTTATGTATAAACTAAATCAAATAAAATTAATTTCAAATCTTAATATATTTGAATTTAAATAAAATAAATGATTTTATTGAAATGAAATTTAGAAATGTTCTAATTCACTTAAACCTCATAGCCAACAAAGATCCAATATGGTAAAAAAAATTAAATTCACTCATAACTTCCGCTATAGGCTGGTCCAGTTCCAACAATGGTATCAAAGCACAATAGCCTATGCGGTCTAAATTAGTCATATTAGGGCTAACTAATTAAGCTTTCCCACTTAGTACGGTGTCTAGAAAGGTAATGTATGGGATTGGAATTGGGTAATCAAGTACCCTGTCCTACCCGGTTATCGGCCTGGCCCGAAAGGTGAAGTGAGCCCAAATGTTGCCCCTAATAGAAAAGGAACTTAATTTGGGCCTTGGGCTAATTTTCAAAATCGTTTTGAAAATTAATGTTAAAGATTTTAAATTTAATAGTTAAATTTAAAATAAAACATGTTTATTATAAAAATTATAATACTACAAAAGTTTTGAAAATGTTTGAAAGGATAATGATATTTTAAAAATGTTTGAAAATATTTATATAATAATTTCAAATTTTAAATTTATTAATAAGATTAATAAAATAAATAAATTAAACATGTTAATTAATTAATGCATATATGCATGTATTATATACGTTGATATATGTTATGTTATTTTAAAATGTTTAAGATAACATAAGTATACATGTATGCATACAAGATAAATTTTAATAAAAATTGTTTAATTGAATAAATTAATTAAAGGTTAATTAATTAAGTAAAATACACATACATATGATATATGTATGTTATACTATAAAGGTTATAATATACACGATAAATGTTATAGTAAATATGTCCAATATAAAAGTTATATTGGAATACTAATTTAAAATTAATTAAAGAGTTAATTGATTAAAATTAATTAGATAAGATTTAATTAATGATATATTATACGTAAGGCTATGATATAAGTAATATGAAATATAAAAGTTATATAACAATAAAACTTATATGATATGTGTATAAACTAAATGTGGAACATTAAAGAAACCCAAATAGACTTGAGAAATAAATACATATGTAAATGTACATACACCGTGATTTCTGATCTATCTGACACTTGAATAGCTGGTGTATTTCATAAGAAATATATTATTCTATAAGTCGATATCACTCAATATATATATTGAAGATTATGAATCTTCAATATAATGTTGTCATCTACCATATATATATATTAATAAATTACTTACGTACTCCTTAGTTGTTGAGCAAACTCAAGCTAGGGATGTTATGCATAGTATTATTAATATATTGAAAAGATGAGTAAGGTAACTATATGTATTTGTTGAGCAATCTCAAGGTACATATACCATACTTAGGCCATCACGATATGGTAGGTATGAGTGAATAATCTCTTTCGATTTGTTGAGAAAACTCAAGATCGAAATGAGATTAGAATAAGGAAAATGGGTTAGGAGTTGTATGTGATACAACCGATAAGGAGTTATCCATCGTTTGTGGGCTATGATTTGTTGAGCAAACTCAAGGTCAGAATATCAAAACAAACGAGTCCTAACACCCACTAGTGAAGTTGTAAGACTTCTAAGTTTCATCTTAGGGTTTGGAGAAACATAAAAGACTAGTGAGAGCCTTATTAGAAAAATGAAATGGTAACATTTAACCTTTCTAATATTGTATGAACATATGCTATATAATGTTATAATTATCTACAATGATAAATTTGTGCATTTAATATGATTGATAAAACGTTTGTCAATTAACATATATATACAAATTGAATTGAAAGTTGACAAATAGAAATATAATATATAATTACTAATAATTCTAATTGCATGTTATATAATGTTTCTATACCCATGCAAGTGCCTAATTTCAACTACTTAATACATTCGTAAGTTGGTCGCTTATATGTTTATTTGGTTTAGACCGTATTTTGCATTTCATGAGTTTTTGAACTCTAAATGCAATTCAAGACTATGGATATTTGATCAACGTACTTTCACATATAAATGTTATATGGTGAACAGTCATAGTTTGTGGGGTACAATATTTCGATGAAGTTAGTTCATTCGAAGTAAGCCAATAAACAATATTTTAAGATCATGTATTTAACTTGAATGATTTCAAAATGATCATATTGGGTCAATGTAACATAAAACCATAAACTACGAGATACATCTAAGAACTTGATCGTTGAAATGTCATCTTGGTCGGTTTATATTAAGTGCAACATATTTGATGTCTTAAATGTTAAGAATAATCGAATGCGATTTTGTAAATGGTTTGTTATGATATTGTAGTAAGGTTTTCTTTTGAATAGTTTGACCATTTGAAAGAAAAACAAAGGTATACGAATATATGTAATTTAAGGTAAAGTTGGAATGAAGAGAATGAATAGTCACTTCTGCTTCATGGAGAAACAATGGAAACAAGAATTGTAATACTAATTGATACTTAATATTGGAATATGAAATATTATTTTTATTCCGAAATGTATTTTCATATAGAAAATTGTTTTCGATAACATTTATTTCTTTGAGTTCAAGATATTTGATCAAAGAACTCTCCACTGTAAACTAGTTGCAGAATATGAAATAAGTAAACAATATTAACAATATTAAGTGAATGGTGGACCTCTAAATTTAGTACGCTATTATAGTAATGGCGGAAATAGTGGGAGCATGCCATATAGCACCTAATGATTGCATCAAATTACGAAAATTGTTTTTGTAAAACGTACCGAACATTATTTGTGAAATAATGTTTATTTTTGGTATTGAATGAAAAATAGGTATAACTATATTTCAATATGAGTATTATGAATATTCATTATGAAATAGAACTATATTATGGAAAAAAATTCACAGTAAAAGTGATGCAACAAAAAATACATATGCGTTTAATATTATTTACAATTGTTTTGGAATTATAGACTAAGCCGTAGTTTTGAGAAATAATTTTTCTATATGATTATGAATCATATGATACAGGTTAATTATATCTCAAATAATTAATGGCTATGCACCCATTCAGTGGGAGCATCATAAGAGTTGATGAACTCTTTGAATTAATACATATTGATGTATGCAATCACAAGTCTATTAATACCAAAAGGGTTCCACATACTTTGTTATATTCATCGATGATTTATTACCAACATGTACATATGTATTGGATACACATGTAGTAAGTTTATGATAAAAACATAGAATATAAAAGAAAAGTAAATAAAATAACATGCAATATAATAAAATGATTTGATTTGTCCGAATACATGAGTATATTGGAAAGAGTTCCAAATGTATGTAAAAACGAATATAGATTCAATCTCAAAAGTCACTCCTCCATGTGATACATAATGATGCATCGGTAAGGAGTAATCAAACATTGTTGGACAATTTACGATTAATTGTGAGTGAAGTTGAGTTGGTTTCTTTCTATAAGGTCATGTACTTAAGCGTAGTACACAAGGTTGATATTATTTCTTCTAAACAATAGTTTACAAGATCATACAAGATAATGGTTTGTAAGAAATCCCAACATATCCTAGGCGAAGGAGTTGGCAGGTTGTGCGAGTCGAAAGATTGCACGTAATAATTGTTCATGAGGGATCTTGTATGAATCTCCAAAATTTTTTTTGTAAAGGTCTATCATCAAATGACATATTTATGTTTTGAACATAATTTTTATAAACTAAAATCAGTTTTATAAATAAAAAGGTTCATAAAGCGTTTATGAATCCCTATTCTATTTGCACTAAGAAACAATTATTTTTCAAGATGTATAAGCTTCATCGTGAAGGAATTTCTTTGAGAAATTTTTGGTAGCTAAATGGAATTGGATCTGATCCATAGATAGAACTGATTATATAAGATGAAGTGAAATTAACTAACCTAAATGAACATATAGCATTAGAATGTCTAATAAGTATTCTCGTACATCGAAGAGAAACTATGATTTTTTTATTAATGACGAAAATATACATTACCCTCGGTTGTTCAATTAAACCATTAAGATTGTTGGCTCTATATGGTAAGATGCGTAAATCTGAAAGAATTCCAAGTACGCTATCAAAATATGATTTTGGTGGTCATAACCAAAGAGATGTGATCCATCGGCCGAGATTTTTTCTTTATTGGAAAGACTAATGTGGTTGGAATTAAATAAGCAATGTTGATTAGAATAATATCGCAAATTTCAATTATTTAAATTAGCATAATAGATTCAGTATTCAACATGCTCAAGTTAATTCAGATTTACTGTAACGACCTGTATTTTTACGGATCGAATGATTGTAAC
Organism: Allium fistulosum; assembly: GCA_030737815.1. Lineage (NCBI taxonomy): Eukaryota > Viridiplantae > Streptophyta > Magnoliopsida > Asparagales > Amaryllidaceae > Allium > Allium fistulosum. The sequence goes on along the minus strand of CM060903.1, from coordinate 1,442,861,072 downwards.
CGGTGTTATTAGGACGTTAGTGTTGTTGATTTGTTCAGAATTAGATCGTCCATAAGTTAGACCGTTAAGAGGTTAAGACGACTAGAGCTTGAGTCGTGTAGAAGTTAGGTCGTTCGGAGATAAGCCGTGTTGTAACTTAAGTCGTGTGGTAGCTTAGGTCGTGGAGCGACTTAAGAGATAGAAGAAACCTAAGGAGTTTGGTTGTGTTGGAGCTTAGGTCGTGAAGGAGGTTAGGTCATGGAGCAACTTAAGGGGTAGACGACTTAAGAGTTTGGAGCGACCTATAGGAAGTTAGCGACTTAAGAGAGTTGGCGACTTAATGATTAGCGGCATAGGAGTAGCGACTTAGGAGACTGGGCGAGTTAACGACCTAAGAAAGTTAGGTCGTGGACGAGTTAAGGATAGGTCGTTGGGTCATTAGGTCGCGTACTTGTGTTGTCACTAAGTCGCGCATGCGTTAAGTCGTATCCTAGTTAAGTTGTTAGGTCGCGTGTATGTTAGGTTGTGACCTCTGTTAAGTCGATGAGTCGTAAGTCGTTAAGTCGTCCAAACGACTTAGGTAGAAATGCGGCAGTGTGTTGAGTCGTTAACTCATTAGGTCGGCTTGGTTGCTAAGCCGCTTGTGTATGTTAGGTCGTAGGTCGCGCATATATGTTAAGTCGCGCAAGTGTTAAGTCGGGGATGGTTAAGTCGTAGGTCGGAGAGGTTTGTTAAGTCGTAGGATTTGCTGGGTCGTAAGTCGTAAGTCGAGGGGTTTGTTAAGTCATGGACGACTTAAGGGGGCGGACGACTTAAAGAATTTCCAGCCTATAAATACGGGGTTTTTCTTCACTTTTTGGGATCCTGATTTTGAAGCGACGAAGTCCTGCCATTTTGAGAGCTCGAGTGCTGCACTTCTTCACTTCTTTTCTCCACTCTAATCTTGTGATTCCTTCCATCCAAATCGAAGATCCAAGAGCTAAAGTTGAAGATCTACATCCATCGAAGAGAGATTTCATCGTTTGAAGCGGAATTTTGGCGGATCAAGTTTGATCCTTCGCTGTCCAGATTTGAAGTGTGTTGCTTTTGAGGTGTTTAGGTGATTCGGTGAGTGGTGGTTATCTCTCACATGGATCCAAAGGAGTATATCGGATTGATGGCTTAATTTGGTGTTAAAATAGTGATTTCCATGCATTTTCGTAAACTTAAGTATAGATCCATTGTTCATGATGATTTGACATCCATTTTACTACATGTTAATCTATGCAAGTTCATTCATCAAGTTATAGAGATATTGCTCATGATTCATGCTTGTTAGATTTGGACTCTTTATTTACAAAATTGCTATTTTAGTTATAATTGCTTTTAGATCTTGTTTGCAAGATTGATTACTTGGATTAATGATTGATTGTTTTAAATTAGTTGATTAGTTGTTGGATTTAGACAAGATGGTCAAAGATGATTCAAAGGCTAAGGGAAAGGCTCTTGAATTGGAAAAGCTGCTCGTGGCGTATGTGGTGGATGACGAAGCTCATATGGATAGATTTGATGATGATGTGAGATAGCCCTGGTTTAATCCAGACGGGATCATTCCAAGCATGTTGATGACTCGGTGAAATGGTTCGAGATTGAGGATAATGGTTGGCTCGAGAGGCGCTTGAGTTAGTATGAGAATAGTCGTCGAGGAGGATGACTAGAAGGCTGAGACTTCATCGTTGTTGAAGGTTCTAGCAGGCTCAAAGCAAGAGTACGCTGGGCAGATTCGATAGTCCCAAAAGACTACAGTTGGTGGTCGAGTACTCTGGGCAGATTCGATAGTCCTAGGCACGGGCTGCGACGACGTGCGGAGTTCTGTCTAGAACCGGGGTTACCATTGGCCCTTGATGGACGGCTGAAAGAATGTGCTGGTCATTCAATTAACGGTGGTATCAAAGCAATGATAACAGTGATAGCCAGAGTCATGGATGTTTGGTTGTATCGTCATTCGGTCTCAAGAGCGATATTTTCTGGGTGCTTATCTGATCTTGGTTTAGGCCTTGGGGGTTTGTGCTTGGAAAACATCGACCTTGACTCGAGTGATAATTGCTTTACTTTAAATGTCTGCTTTTCTATGTTTATTCTGCTTAGTGTGTCTGGGGGCTATCACTGTAGAAAGAGGTGGAGTGGGAGGGTTGGGTTCCTATTCCTTTTACCTTTATGCTCTTTTGGTATGCTGTTAGTTAATTTACCGCTCACTAAGACTGTTGTCTGACTCAAGGTTTTATGTTCAACTCTTATTACCTTGGGCTGTTCATCCATTTTGGGATGGGCAGACTAGGTAGCAGGTGACAGGTGTTGTTCTTAGTTTCCGACGATGCTGATGACGAAGACGAGCTGGAGGCTTACGTATTAGTTTCTTACTATATGTTCTGGATGTTCCGCTGCTTGTATATTCTCTGAGTGATATGTAGTGAGGCTTGATGTATTGACTATTCAGATGTTTGTATTCAACTATTATGAAGCTTAATTGATGAGATTCTATTTTGTGAAGCTTCACTATATATATTCTCTATCGTATTTTATCCATGCGCTGTGAGTAATACGATAGATTCTGCTGTTCTAACTTAACCTTGGCAATCGTCCATGGCTGCCTGGCACACCTTTCAGCGCACTATTTCCATGTTTAGTGCAGGGGTCATGGGCGGTCGTCACATTTACTCATAAAATTATCGCCCGATAAGACTTAGTGTATGGTACTTATGTATTGAAACAGAAAAGTCTAAATAATGATTTAGAGTAAGCCGTTTACACATATTAACCAAAAATGCCTCAAAGTCAGTGGAAGCGCTATTGGGTTTGTGAGTCTTTGGATATGATCCAAGAAATGATACGAATGTATCATTTTATAAGCATCAAGATTGAATATGTATTTTGATAGAAATGTCAAATTGTTTGATTTTCAATCAAAGTGCAGAGGAAGCGTGTGTTCATAAGAAAGAACGTTAAAATGTACATTGATATTTCTAAACTATAAGTAAACAACACGTTGTTGATTTTAACAATATGCTTGTATTAAAATCAACTTTAGTTGTTTTAATACTCAATTTTGGATTGTAGATGATGCCTTATATGGTGAGTATAAAAGATATAGGATTGTCCCAAAATGATATACTAGAGCACCCTATTAAAAAAAGAACATGTAAGTTGGATTTCTTATGCATTAGGAATAGGAATTATCATACAGGTTATGTTGCGTATGATATTGTGTGTTGTTTATGTATTTGATACATGGAGAAAATATAAAATCCAAATTGATATCGCTAAATGGTTGTTTGAGGCGTTCTTGCGTATTTATGAAATAATAAATAATTGTTTATAGAAACAACGAACTCGTTATAATGGAACGTTTGGACACAAACTTTTTTAAGTGATATTGAGGATAACATGTCAATGATAAAATTCAAGTTAAAATCTTTAATTCGAAAATGTTTCAAAAGGTGATTGTGGTTGATTCAACGAAATGTTGGGAACATTAACTTGAATAGCGCTACAATAAACCAATGTATATAGATATAAATTGGTCATGATAGAACTTAAAGCTCACTAGAAGTCGAAAGACATATTTCAAATTGTTCCGCATGATAAAGGCAGTTTATCAGTGTTAGAGAGATTTAATTGACAAAGTAGATAACTAAAACATAATAGCATACCCACATACGAAGAGACTGACCTAATTGGTTTTGAGAAAACTAATTGGAGAAGTTGGAATTAGATTCCATAATTGACCCCAAGTGCAAGTGGGATATTGATAAAGTTAGGGGTATGTCCTAGGGGCAATTATGTAATTTGTTACATATATCTAACTCGTTGACCAATCTAGTCCGAAATAAAAGGTATTTTCTTCCTATTATATACTTGATATAATGTGATTATATTAATTAATTAACTTAATTAAAACTATATTTAATAGAAAAATCCATAAATGGTATATTTTGTGATAGTAGTTACAAAGTGTTTTAACTGTGAGTAATTTATCACAACGAAACAAATATACCATTTTCAATGTTCCTAGTCAAGATGCATCGAGACTGGATATCGATGTATCCGTTGAGACTGGAGTACGTAATGCTCTCCAAATGTTTGGCAGTGTATTACTCATGACTGCTGCGGGCACCTAGGGGTTACGTACTAATAGTTATTGGATAACCATGGAACGACACACTCGATGGTTTTTTGTTGGTTAATATAACTAAGGTCAAACAGAAAATATAGATGTGACTGATTTACACAGTTCTCTCGACTTGAGAATACTGTGGATCTTCAATATGAAATCGCCACTTTGATTATAGCCAAATCATGACATGGCGTCCATCGAGTGAATATAGTTGGGTCGAGTGGAAGTATTGGAAGTGAAGCACTATTCAAGAGAGTATTCGTATCCTCAGTTATATGCGGTTAGTATCACAGTCAACCCAAGTCAACTCAAAGTCAAAGTCTCTGGCCAGAGCATTTCGGTTCATAATAATTGTTATTTTTAAACCAAGGACTTTGTATTTGGACTATAAAGTTGAATGTGGATGATGTTGGAATTTTGGCCATTACCAAATTCCATAAGTCCAAAGTGATATAGTTTTGACGAAGAGAATTGGTGTAAACAAATGTCACAACCGGGTAACCCTTATTAAACTAAAATTGGATTTTACCAAAAATAAGCAAGCGATAAATTTGGCCATAATGTCACACCACCTGCTAAGTGACATGTGAACGTTAACATTAGAATAGTTCGATGTTAATCGCTGACCAAATTTACACCCAAGAGTTACATAGCCGAAATGATAAATTCCCTTAAGACCAAACGATTTAATTAGTTTATAATTGTTATAAATTAATTAATATTTATGAAATATTAATTATAAAATTTGAATATGATTTGAGAAATAAATAATGTTATATATATTTATAACAGTTATAAATATATCAATCGATATACAATATTGAAAAGCGATGAAATTAGATTTAATTGCATAGTAGTTTGGCTTGGGCTTAGATGGGGTTTAAGGCCCATCATTAGGGCTGCAAAATTTTGGTTTTCGGAAGGTCTAGGGGTGGCTAAAACATAGGGAATTGGCTTGGAGATAATGGGTTGAGATCAAGTGAGAATGGGTAAAAAGGTTTTCCTCATTTCTCTCTAATACAACCCTATATATATATATATGTATGTATGTATGTATGTATGTATGTATCTCTAAAATAATGACTAACCTTTTTTGGCCACCATTACCTTCTACATTGCTGGCTAAAACATAGCTCTCAATCCACTTCAAAATTCTCAAATATATTTCAAATTAAAATAATACTATTCGATAGTTAGAGGTCGATGATTCCAGACTTGTAATCCGACGAATCAAGAATAGTAAAAGGAAGGGAAGTCATTGCTTCAATGTGGATTCAAAAGCATCATTAAATTGGTAATCTTAATTCATATTACAGTAATTAAATTATATTCTATGATCCTATAATGAGCAATTTCGTATCTGTTTAAATATATTGCTACTATATGTTTAGTTAGATTAGATTTTATAAGCAGATGTAGTTGTCACAAATCATTTTGGTTATGTGTATAATTTGTTTATTATACTATTTGATTTATGTATAGACAAATGTTGTTTACTGTACATAATCAATTTTTTCATTAATAATTGTGTAACGACCCGGATTTTTCGTTATTCGATTTTGAATATTTAAATGGTTTTAAATATTGAATTTGAATTATAGATTGATTTTGAATATGGAAATTTTGGGTTTTTATCTATAAAATAAATTCAGAATTTAAATATAGCGATTTATTGGATAATTTAATTATTAAATTTTATAATTGAATATTGGTTAAATTATTGTTTCTTGAGTATTAAGCTCGATAAAAATAATTTAAAGGCTTGTAAAATTTATATTAATAATAGTGAAGATAATAAAAGTTTTAAAAATTGAATTTAAAAGTGATCTGTTCAATTATAAAAATAATATGTTCGAATTGACATTTAAAAATAGCCATCCGGGACACGGTCTTGGAATTCAACGAAACCAGTTTCATTGGATCTGTAATAATGTATTATTATCGAATTTCAAATTTCATAGTATTTGGAGTTATCATTTGGTCGTACGATATATAAACGCGCTAAAATTAATATCAAAATTTAATATAATAATTGGGTCCAAAAAACTATCTTCTCCATACGATCGAATTAGGACTCGAACCTTTTTCCATTGCGTTCGGAATGGGGGTATAATTTTATAAACGCCTAGCGGCACGCCTTGATAGGGGTCCGAGATTTTAGTTACGTAAATCGAGACGATTTGAAATTTATATATATATATATATATATATATATATATTTGGCTTGACCCTTTTTCACGTCAGCCATATTCTCCCATTTCAAATCACTACACATCTATCCTAACACGCAACCCACTCCCTCACGTTTCCACTTCACCTTTAAATGACGTCCCTTCCTTCTATCAAAATTCAAATCCTCAGAAGAGAAGAAAAAAATGGCCGACCAAATGAATCGCGTACAACTCTCCCCCTCTTCTTCTTTCAAAAATCCACGCCCATCCCTTCCTATTTCCTTCTGTTCGAATGAAGACGAAATAAATTCGTTCAAATAAAAAAAAGTATATACAGAACGAAATCAATTCGTTCATCTAAAAAAAAGAAGAAGAAGGAATCGCAATGCGTCGCGATGGCAAGCGTGTGTAGGCGCAAGGACTGGAGGGCAGATAAGGGCGGCGGCGTCGTCGTTGGTGGCAGAATCTCCACAGTCGAGCGAGAGGGGTGTGAGAAGGTTGCATTGCGATTTGATGTAGGGCTGCAGGCCATTGTGGCATGGCGATTCATGTGCAACCATGAGAGGAGGGCCTTGGAAGGCATCGCACATGCATGCGTAGGGAGTCACGGCATTCGTGAGGCGCACAAGCTAGTGGTTGAGGGCGGCGATGCGAGATGAGGAGAGTGAATGCGCGAGAGAGGTGGGAACGTCAGGGCAGTTCGTCTACGATTTTCAGGGTGGAGGTAATTGTTGTGATTAAATTAAATTATATATTCAGTTATAAAAAAAATTACATAGCTAATAAAATTTAATTAAAATTGCATACGAGGTTCAAATTTGATGAAAAACAAATTGAGTCTGGTTTGAGCTGCGGAATATACGCAATTGAATCAAAAATTGAACAATCTGTAAATAAAATTAAAGTGAGAAATTATCACTCATTTGGATTGCCAGTTTAATTTTATATAGTTAAAATTAATATTTGGCTGCTTGGTTGAATTTAGAAATTATTATCTGTCGAATGATATATTATATATATATATAGTAGGATATAAATATTAGTATTTGAAGTGATATTCCCGCACATTATAGCGGATGAGACCCTATGCGCCCCGCATAAAGGCGGGTGACCCTATATACTGCGATATCCCCCTCGAAGTGGGATTGGTATTTTTATTATTGTCTAACATTTATGGATGCAGGAAAATAGGTTGGAGGGATCCAACTGGATTCCTCAAATATGTTATTATTTTTCATATATATAAAATGCTGGATTATTGTATGTTGTAAATTTTTAAATGTTATAACGGCATGGAAATTAATTTTTGGTATATTAAATACTATAAAAATTATTCAAAATTTTTAAGGACTTAAAAAGAGATTTTTAAGTTAAATATATATATCGAAATTTGGGTTATTTAAAGGGGACTGATTTGAATAAGAAAAAATAGATTTTTGATCATACAAAATAATGTGGGAAAATATTTAAATAGAGAATATAAAATAAATCATATAAAGGAATTTTTAAAGACGAGATTTTAAAATGATATTTGGAAAATATAGAAAGATGTTAGAATCGATATTAAAAATAGATTGGCAAAAATAAATGGAATTTATAAGAAATTGAATTTTTAAAATGGAATTTATAAATGAGATTATTTTTAGTGAAACTCAAAGGAGTTATAAAAATTTATAAACGAAGTTTATAAATAAAAGAAATCGATATTAAATGATAAATTGGAAAGGTAAATTTACAGGAAGAATTTATAGTTGAATATGGAAATAGGGTGAGAGAAAAATAGTGGATATTATTTTTGAAGTGAAAATGGTTAAGGAGACTGAAATAGAAGTGATGTGTCAGAAATCGAGAGGAATTATAGATTGAAATTTGGTTATTGAGATGTAAAGATATATTTTTATTTAATAGGTTAAGTTTATTTAAAAAGAAATTTCTTTATTCATTAAACCATGTAAATTTATAGTCGGTTAGTATTTAAAATACTTCAGAAGTTAATTTTTTTAATACTTCAATTTATTTAATAAATCCTAAATTGTAAACCTGCTTTAAAAGTGATGTTATAAAAAGTGTTTCAATATTTTAAATAATTATTTGGACATGTCTTAAAAATAAATTATTATTATTTTTCTTTAAAATACTTATTTTTATTTACATATGTATATATATAGAGTTTTTGAAATGGTTTAATTTTATCCATAAATCTTCTCGAGAGTTGGAAAGGGTTATTTAATAGTTGGGACTTATAAGAGAATTCTCAAAAACGAAAATTGGGAAAAGTAGGGAAATTTCCGAAGAAGTAGATAAAAGTGAACTTCGAAAATAAAATAGAATTCATAAAAGAAGTAGAAATGGAAATTGGAATTATAAATAAGCATATTTGACTTTGAAAATATTGAAGGGAATTAATTTAAGAATTACGGAAGTTATAGAATTCTTGTAAACGAGTTAAGAAATTTATAAATAAATTGTAAATAATGTTTGAGAAAAGAATAGGAGATAAATAGAATACTTCCTAAGTGTTGAATATAAGATGAAGTTGAAAAATATTCTAAGTATTGGAAAGGGGTAGAATATTCCGTTGAAGATATAAGGATTTAAAAGCTGTTTCAAATGTTAAAGAACTTAAAGTAATATCTTATAAAGATATTTTGGAATAAATTTTTGGGAAATTTATAATAAGGCTTGATGATTGCTTTTGAATGTTTATTGATAGTTAAATAACTGACTATCAATTTTGGCTAATTTCGTTAATCGTTTACAAGAGATCGGACTCGGATTTAATTATCCGAAAACCACTTCAATCCGGTTTGAACGTAACGAATGAATACCGTGAAGATGATGAAGACGGTGATTCGGTTTGTCCAGACCCAGGACAACTTGTATGGACGAATGCTATCAGCACATCGTCATTGGAAGACGATGAGCATTCTAAGTAGAAATTTGTTCTTGAAAGGTAACGCTTAGCCTCGAGCCTCATCAAGCGGGAATGACTAAAACAGGGAAGATGCAGCAAGGCTAAGTGGGTCGCACCCAAATAGGGTATGTTATCACTTTTCTAGATGTCCTCGGAACCCTATTTATCTTAGATATGGGTATACATGAAAGAAGAAGCGCTCGATGGTAAGGGTGGGAACACCCGAGGTGATAACATATTCGGTCTGTCTAGGTTAGGGGTAGGCCGGTCTTGTGTAGCAGGGGATCTCGGCATTGTCCTCGGTACATTATTCTAGAGGTGTACTGTGGTGGGCGGTACCCCAGTGGCCCAGTCATTCGATGAAGTCCATTCTCTAATAAGCGCCGTACGGTTTTGATTGTGCCCAACTATGTTGGAATGTGAGATGCAAGCATTTCAGCTATTTTCTATTTACTTTCTATAGACACTATTATAATATCAGACGATTTTGATAAAAATTGTTTTAGTTATCGTATGGTAAAAACCCGTTGTGTTTATTTGTGACGTGGTCTTACGAGATACCTTTGTTTTCAAAGGATTTTGAAAAGTTAATAATTCAAATTGAGTGTGTTTTCTCACGCTGGTTTTCCAGACTGACTCGGGTGTTATTTTATTATAATGCTCGGGTCAGACCGGGTATTATAGATTCAGGTATAATGCTATGGTGCTCAAGAGGCGAGCTGGAGAAGTTCAAACGTATATCACGTACTTGGTTATTTCCGCTGTGTGAGGACAAGTTATTATAATTGTCCATTTGATGTATTGAATTGTTGTACTCTGATGATTGTAAGTATTGAACCATTACAGATTCTTTTGTGTTAAAATTTGTTATTATATTATATTTTGTTCCACTGCGATTGTGAGATTCTGTGTTGTTGTTTCTTTATTTTCTTCTACCTTTTTCTTCTTCACCACGAATGTAATGGTATTTCCGGCACTCGACTACTCGGCATTTTATATAGTGGACTTATTAATGTCAATTTTCGAGGGTCGAAAATCCCCGTCCGTTATAAATTGTTTAATATATATTTATTAATAAATTCATATATATATATGTGTGTGTGTGTGTGTATGTATGTATGTATGTATTAGTGTACTCTCGTTATAGCATATATGCATATATAAGATATATATATATGATTTAAAAAAATTAGTACACTTATTTATATATAATATGAATTTACAAACTCGAAAATTAATTACCATACATATATTCATATTTTTAAATTAACCTTTATTGAATTTTGAATGGTTTATTATATATAAAATAATAATTACATTAAAAATTCAATTTTATATTTTTTTGAAATATTATATCATTCCAGAAACGTATAGAAAAAATTTAGGATTTTTCAATAAAGTTTATTATTTTTAATAATTAATATTATTTCAGAAAAACTATTTATGATTTATTAAAAATAATAGTTTAATTGAAAATTTCTTCAAAATTTTTTGTAACCTTTCATTCATGATCCTGGAATTTCTAAAATTTTAAAATTTGAATTTTTAATAAAATATTATTTTATATTAAATAGTTATTGCCGAAATCAATGTATTTGTTTTTAAAAATAATATTTCAACTTTGAAAATTCTCCAGATTTTTTCTAAGCTCTACTTTATGATCCTAGATTTTCGAAGATTGTAAAATTTGAATTTTCATTAATAGATTATTATTTATGGATGAAAACATTATTTTATTCATAATATATACAAATTAAAATAATAAAATTATTATGTTTGCAAAACTAAGTTAATTTTGAATTATAAATAATTATTAATAATTGTTCTCTCTCTTTATGTATAAATATTTATCTATATATAAATGTTTTATGTTCATATATTATATATAATATATTTATACATACATGTGTGTGTGTATTGTAACACATAACATGCACATATTTGGACAACATACATGATATACAAAATAAGATAATATGTCAGTTGCGATGTAAATCCCAACATCTACATATGGGCATATCATACCTTTCACGATTATTATGTTACACATGCACTCACACATATATGTATATGATACATTTATGTATAAACTAAATCAAATAAAATTAATTTCATATCTTAATATATTTGAATTTAAATAAAATAAATGATTTTATTTAAATGAAATTTAGAAATATTCTAATTCAGTTAGACTTCATAGGCCCAATAAAGATCCAATAGGGTAAAATTTGAAATTCACTCATAACTTCCGCTGCGGACTAGTCCAGTTCCAACACGGGTCTGGTCTGGGTCCATCGGGTCGGGTATAATTGCCACCCCTAATCCAATCAACATAATTTTAAATAAAACCTTTATTTAATTTGTATAAAGATTTGATTTTGTATAAATATGTAATATATAAAGCGTATATGTGTATCAAATACACACATACGTGTAAGTGTACGTGTAACATATAAATATGTATATGGTATAATATGCCCGTACATAAGTGTTGAGATTTACACCACAACAGACACATTGACTTTTTATATGCACACTGTTATTCAAAACAAATTTAAATCATATATATATATATTCTTTATATATAAAGCAAATACTTCCCTTTTGAAGCCTTTTTCGATGTTCCCGAAATGCCCTCTACTTTTCCATTTTCCTCCGATTTAACTTGGGCCATTTTTGACTTTACCGTCCTCTACTTTAGGTATCGTTATAGCTTCACGACCCTAATTAAATGATTAACCGCCTCACCACTTTCTCATCCATTATCACTCACCACTTTCTCCTCCATTATCAAAAACGCGATGCCCAATTCAATCTTCTTCTCCACCATTTAGAAAAAAATGGTATTCGAAAAATCCTTTCTTTCAATAGTCAACTTCGCTTACCCTCCCTCTTCTAAATATTGGATCTACAATTGTTGGTTGTGACAACGGTTATGAGGTTTTTGTGCTCTAAAAATCATCTCGACTTCAGATTTGTAAGAATATTCATCTTCCTTCACCCGATTATTACTGTTCTTACTATTATTTTGAATTTTTTCTATTTGGTGGTTGCGTCTTTGAGCATAAAACTGATACCCCTTGAGGAATTCTGCTGCTTTAGATGCACAAAAGTTGTTAGGCCATGTACTGCACTGTTTGTCCATAATTGCTTTAATTTTGGGATTAGTTATGTTGATTGTTAGGGTTAGATTGCACAAAAGGAACGATTGTGGTTAGATCTTATTCTTTTCTTATGCATGGTGCGTGTATTCTGTAGGTTCAAGATGTGATTTGTTTGACATTGTTTGGAAGGAATGAAAAAGATATGAATGTTGATATTCCTTCACTGTAAGTAGTTGGTTAATGCTCTATGTTATTTACCTTTTTTCTACTATATTGCGGTTGGTAAAGTTCAAGGCCATTTCCTATTTAACTAAAGTCAAATTAAATATTATGATGATATTTACCACTCAAATGAGTGAAAATTGATATTTTTTGGCTGTTTATATGAATGAGCAAGTTTTGAACACCATTTTTGTATCTTTTTTGAAGAAGATACACTGCACCATGATAGATTACCACGAGTCTATAAAAAAGTAAGAAATAATTATGCAAGCATTCACTATAATTTTATTATCTTCACAATGTACACATTATTTTGTTCTTCATAAGCTCAATGATCTGTTTTCCTCCCTATTTTAGTTGTTTAATATTTTATTCTTTGATTCTTACTATCAATTATGTTTTATTTAATAATAGTACAAATAATGATAATAATAAAATTAACTATACTCAATTTAATTGTTTAAGCTCAATGGTTTTGGCTTCCCTGCTGAATTCGCTCAATGCATAGGTTTTTAGTTCATTTTGGCTTATTGGATTTTTGATTATTTGTGTATGCACGTTAAGTTGTTTATAGTGTATAACTGTATATGGATTACAGGTTCACAAGAGTTTTCACTGGATTTATTGCATGCATTAAGCAGAATATGTCGGTCGAAAATAGAGAAGATAAACAAGGATGAATTTTGTGGATGTTTGTCTCAAATTACAGGTCCAAGCTTCGACTTATAACTTCAGATTTTCTTTAACATGTACGTTGATATATATGGGTACACTATTTGTAATCCATTTTTGAAGTTTAATGATTAAAAATAGTTTATTCGCGGTGGATAAAATCAAAGGTGGAAGCATTATCGAGTTCAAAGTGGAAGAGGTAATTTATTTGCGTATTTAAATAAAATCTGATTTTTAGAATGTAACATGTTGCAATATGCAATATTTATTTTGTAAGATTATTTTGATTAAAAACATCTGTTTTATTCAGAATTATAATTAATGAATTTGAATATAATTTCAACAACAGTGGGTGTTCCTAATGGGAGCACTACCAAGTAATCTCTTTGTAGTTATTGGAAACTGTTCTACCAAAATTATGCACATACCCATAAATTGTTTATAAGCGTATTTATAAAAAAATGATATATTTCAGAGTTTTTTTTTCTTCTTCAGATAATAACGTAGAGTGCAAATTCAAATAAGTTACTAAGGTTACAAGAACAACCTAAGGAATGTGCAGCTCTGATTATGGATGAATTGAATCCTAAAATATTTTTAATGTATAGAGTTAAATATATTGATTATTTATTGGTCAAAACCGCAACATATTTTTTTTAGTTTAACTGTTTGATTATTTAATCCAAGTTCTTTATTTTTATGAGTCCTACTTACAAATTATAATTTAGTTAAAATAACAGCATGTTTTTCACTGTATATTGACTTGGCACAAGTTTTGAATAGAAGAGTAGTTGACTGGATAATGTTTTTTTTGATGCATAAATCTCTTTATCATCACCTCAAAAATATTTGGTGATTTTAACCTGTCACGGGATTCTACACACGTAAAAATATGAAAATAATATATACTTCAATTTGGTTAAATATAGGCAATGTTTTATGAATGTGTTTTTTTTATATGTGAGAAAATGTGCAACCAAAAGATTTTGTTAACCAACAATGACGTAATAACTTTAATGTACATTTATTTCTGTTATTATTGCCCAACACAACACTGCATTTTCTATAGAAGACTATTTCTCTAATTTTCACTCTTTTTTAAAGCAAACCAAATATTTACATTAACATACCCCAATATTATATATCCGAGTCATGGTCTAAAGAACATAAAACATATAATTTTTCTCGATAACCAACATTGAAAACAGAAAAGTTACGCCAATTAATGAATTTAATTTAAGGCCGAGGAATATGTAAAGATCCTTATTGCAGCGTAAATTCTTTTTACTCATACTATTGTATGACCTTAGTTAATCTTAAATATATTTACTATGAACATCATTCATGTGGCTGCCAACAAAAAATTGTCATTTTAATGTAGCAAGTTATGCACGTATATAGAACTTGCATAGCTAATTACATATGCATGGAAACAGGATGACGTTCCTTTCTCACCTAACTCATATTACATTTTTGTTTTGTATTTTTCCTTTTAGTTTTACATAATTTGAATGATAAATAGTTTTCATTCCCTTGCATTGTACAAGACCAGTTGTCTTTCACCTAATCAAGTCTATTCTTATATGCATTTCAAAACTGCCCTGCATTCACACTTCAAAATAATAATTTCCTTAATGAATATTTGGACAAATTTTCCATTTAATGTTCTTCATGTTCCCCCCATCTTCTATTCCATGTTTTCACTCATCTTACTATGCATAAATCACTCAACGTAAATTTTCCTCCTCGCTTTCTAACCTTATAAAATTAATTAGATCCAAAATTGAATCTGACTTGAAATGTCTAGGTTCAAAATCAATGCTGGTTGTTTCACAATATTTTTCCTATTATGTTTGGGTTAATCTACAAAAGTAGATGCCTTAGCCTCCATTTGATTTTCGGTATATGTTTGTTTCCTTTGGTCTAAAATTTCATGATTCTCTCCCTTATGATTTCTAATGTATCTATATGATGATGGTTATGAAAGGTTAGATTTTTTTTGTATGTTTCACTTATCCACCACTGTAATTATTATTTGTTTCGTTTGTCTTGCTTTTTTTAAAATTCTTATTTCTAAATATTACTTGCTCTAAGAGTTTAATTATTGCCTAAAGAGTCTTAGTAAGCATTTTATTAGTTAATGAGTCTGAAATTTCAATCTAAAATTGTTAGATTATGGATGCAATAAAGTTTTCCTTGCAATGGGGGAATTAATTTAAAGGATAAAAATTTGTATATTTTTAGCCTCAAGGACACGACCTCAATATTTTAACCACAAGGACAAACATTCTCCTAAAAATTATTCATAAGGACAAACATTCTTTTAAAATTATTTATAAGGACAAACATTCTTCCAAAACTGCTACCGAACTAAAAACTGATACCTAATAACTACTACCGATAACTACAAACTGATACCTAAAAACTATAAAAACTGATAACTAAAGAAAGTTGTCCTTCAGGCTAAAATACCGAAGGTCTGTCCTTGAGGCTAAAATGCTGAGAAATTTTATCCTTGATAATAATTTCTTGTTATTAAAATCACATTTGATTAGTATAAACATTTGATCAAAGCACGTTAAATAAATTTAAATCATATGGTTATCCACTCTATTGTTTCAAGCCCATTTTTTGTTCTTTGAAAACAATAATTTGCTCTAAAATATCTCAAGGCTACAAGCTTACCAATCAAATTGATGTAGTGGCATATATTTAATGCATTTCTAAGACCAAACAGGTATGCATCAATAAATGAATGTTTTTAATATAATCAATGAATATTATTTAAATAATGCTTTTTTTGTGTGGTCGTGTTCTCTTTTTTTAAATAACTCATGCATTTGAAATGTATCTCATTTCTAGTTCTACTAAAAACCCATGAATGGTGAATGCAACTATAGTATATGACATGGTCGACATTGATTTGGTAAAGCAAAAGTGAAGAACTGTGCTTCATATCTGATTCATGTCCTTATATTCTTAAAAATGGTAATGAATAGAATATTATGAGAGTTGTTAATAATGGGTTATTTCCTTATTTTGATTTCAAGGTTGAAGCATTCTAACTTTGTATAACGAAGTCTTGGTAGAATAAGTATTAAGATGGAATTTGAAATAAGGGTGATGCAGGTATACCCTCTAGGAATAACTTTCCAATTTCCATATGTAATACATTCCATTTCCTATTTGAAATAGGGAGAATGAGGAAAAATGACAAACTTTGAAAAAAATTTAGGCTAAAGGACATGAAGTTTTATTTTTAGGCTGAAGAACAAATGCTATTTTTAATTAGCATTATATTCAAATTTATACTATATAAAATGCTAGTTATAACTAGCATTGTCCTTAAGTCTAATTTTTTTTCTAAATTTGTCCTTATGCCTATTTTCCTGTTTGAAACATTTATTAGCTTATAATTTTTCAATAGATTGCATTGAATTTTACGGCTATTGTTCAAATAATATCAATTTAGTCAGCTCATAATAGGTAAAACATGCTAATTAAATACGATTCCATTTTCATGTTTCTTTTTTAAAAACAGGTTTAAATGACAAGCACATTTGTCCAAGTGGTTAATTGATTCGACTTTGGTGCAAGATGTCACAAGTTTGAAACTTGCTTTCGAACGTTTATTTGACATGGGATATGTTGTCCCCATGATTTGTTGTATATAAAGTACCAGTTCAAAAAAAAACAGGTTTAAATACCTTTTGTTATTTGTATGTCCATACTTGATACTTACCATACAGATTTTGTTATACGTTTTTAATGGTAAGAATTCCTTCTTAAAAGCAATATTTTCCCTATAAGTCATTTTGTACCTTCATTATTTTAAAGACCTTAAATCAAGTTCCCACATATTCTACTAGCAATTAATATCACTACATGGTTTTACATAACATTCAAGTATGTACATATTTTGCATCAATTACCAATCATACTTCATTTTCAGTGTTAGTCCTTTGTTCTAAAGAGATAAATTGTATAAAGAGAATACTCATATTGATCAAAATATACAATGAAATAAAATAAAATAAAATGATGTTGGTTGTGGCAGTGATGCATTTTATTTCCAACTTAAATTTGGCAACATTTTATTCCACTTGTATTTCAGTATCACTAATAAATGCCTCACAAGATAGTATTGTATTCATTGTTGACAAAAAAAATTGCAATAAATTACTCAACCTTCCTGATGCTTCCCATGATGAGATCATGGAAAATGTGATCTTCGAATACATGATACGTCGGTACTCAATTTATTCAGCAACAAATTATTATTTCAATTTTTCAGGTTTAAGTAAATACTTAATTATTTCATCTTCTTCATGGGTACACGGACTGACATCAGCACACCATATTTTTTAATGAGAAATTGTAAAATTAGTTTCACTACAATTGAAATATATTTAATAACATGCCATGTTTAAATTTGACAGGGATTGAGTTAACTATTTAGAGGGTGTAATTGCTGTTTAAGATAGTGACGTGAGTTCTAACATTTTGTTCTTAGAAATGGCGAGCTGTACAACATTCATTTCTAAAGATATGTAGCAAATTATACCTGATAAAATACCTTTCGGATTGCTCGGTTCAATAATGATGTGCGATGATGCGAGTCCTCACCATCGAATACAAACCAGCAAAGCATTAAACATAAGGTAGCATGAGAGGCTTACAAGAATTTGAATGACCATGAAAGCATAAGGGAGGAGATTGGGATGAGAGATTTGAAGATTAAAATTGGATGAATTATATGTGAACTTTTTTACATTACTACAAGAAAGATATCATTTCTTGAATTGCAAAGTTGGTATGTTTCAATTTGATATCTCAATTGAATAATTATGTACCTTTTGTTATAAGTATATTTTTACTATAATTCATTCCCAGATATACCTGCTGCTGTTGCTGCTATTGTAACTGTTTTTGGTTGGAAGTGTACGAAATTAGAGAAGTTTTATTCTATTTCTGAACACAGTAATGTTTAACTATTTTTAATATATATATTTGTAGAAAAGTGATACTGGAGATGTATATCAATTTTGATTGAATTAATATAATTATATTATCGAGAAGTTTTTACCATGAAATATCCTTATCTCCTATGGATTGTTTGGATAGAGAATGCATTGTCTATAAACACATGAATATGATATGGAATATGCCAAAAGGTCAATTAGAGAATGATTGGATTCATTTGTTTGACTTATGGTGAATAAGGAGATGCATATTTTGGTTTTCAATTTATTCCTTTTCTCTAATCAATATTATAGAGGTCCTTTCCTTTTCGTATAATTTATTTGTATCCAAATTTAACTATATTCCTGCATTTATCCTTGGTAAATATTTGAAAATCCTTCTCCATTTGTCTTATGCTAATTTTTAAACACACATATTGTTGAGAACCTATTGCTAATACATGCTGCAAAATATAGAATTTATTGTTTAATTCTGTTTTGATAATGAAAATTTAAGCTCCAAATAAAAGAAATTTCCTTTGCCCTGAAATTGGTTTGCCATTTGAACATGTCCTAGGTTATAGTTGTTTGCTTTAAAGACAAATATTGGATGAACTCCTCCGTAACACATATATAAAAGTGTGTCACTACCATAATACATATATAAAGTGTGTCACTATCAACATTCAGATTTGTGCTACAGGCCGCTGTATCAATTTTTTTAATAACTACGGTCGGTAGGTAACCGTCGAACCAAGAAGGGTTCGGCCAGTGGTTGCCCACCAATCGTGGTGGCCGCCATCACAAACTTGGATGCCGATAGCAGTATACTATATGAGCTCCCCATATTATATTTAGGGGTATAAGATGTAGTTAAAATAAGAATAGGCACGTTGTTAAGTAAAAAAACATTGGAAAAAGATGAAAATTCTATGCAACAACATTTCAATGTCTGAAATTAAATAGTACAAAACCAGTTAGAATATGTTTATTTTTAACCCTTTTAGACTTTTGAAATTAGGATTCATGAAGTCTTAATTACTAAATGATCCAGTCGTCAGAATCAAAGTGTAACAACCCATTCTTCAAAATACCGTAAAAATCATCGTCTTCCATTAACGACTGACTTCTGAATACCGCAAAAGACAGATTGTCGGGATAAATTAGAATGAAACATTAAGCCAAGACATCGATGAATATCACAACAGAATAATAACATATAATAAACTGAATATACATGAACGGAACATGATAACAATATATAAGAGACCGCACTAGTAGAAGCAGCTGATAAATAAATATTAATATAGAAAGTCAGAATACATCAACTCCAACAACACGGAGTTCTTAATAAATATCTGATACAACATGTCTTATATACAAAATATAGTTCTATCATGTGCCATTAAAATATCAATGTCATGCCTTCGAAATGCTCCAACTGCACACCTTGATAGTGTATCCCCAAAAGCACCCGACTTCTAATTAAACTACTCAATCGACTACCCGAGGGTTGTCATGACATAAACAAAGGAAAAAAATGCGGATTAGACTTAAAACCTGGTGTGAGAGGAACTATCTTTAAATATTGTATATTAAAATTATCGGTAAATGTTATTTTTTGTAAGATCCAAAAAATTGAAATTGTTTTTAATACTAATTCCTTATACGCACGTGCATCGTACGTGTCAAAGTACTCGTATTATATATATATATATATATATATATATATGAGATTTTGAATATTTATTTCGAATAAGTCAATAATTTTAAAATTCAAAATTAATTTTAAATATCTAATTTGTTTAATCAGTAAAACTGTTTAAAAATAGATCTGGATCCATGTTAAAAAATGTATACTAATATTAGAAGACAAGCTCAGGATATCCATCATCAAATCTGAGTTAACCTGATTTATCAATCAAAGCTTCGAATTTCTACTTTCATTTTTCGTACAAAGTAAATGGTAAAATCAATCAACAACCAATGCATAATAATATCAAAACATATCCATTCCGTAAAGAAGTAGCATAATATGTTTAATACATAGGCATCAGTTATACTATAGGTATATAGTATAAGAAAACAGACATATGTAAATCATTAACAACTCAGTAGAAACATCTGGAAATCCACTTCATTTTGAAGAACAGATCAACCCCTTTGAATCCTTTCCTAAATTTCGTTGCCGTCGGGTATCGCGACGGATTTTTTCCGAGACAAGTGATTGGGAAGCGGGAGGCGGAAGGAGTGGGCGATTTCGCGCGACAGATCTGAAGCAGGGATGCGGTCCGTCTGTTCAGAAGGGTGAAATTCGACGTAGTTGGTGTTGGAATTTTTGGAAGGTAGTTTACGAGCGTGGGATTGGAGGAGGAGGAAGAAGAAGACGGAGAGGACGAGGGAAAAAGCAATGGCTTTAGGAGACATTGTGAACGTCCTTTTATTTTTAATTTTAATTTTGGGAGAAATTAATTGACATTGCAGAAGGGGAGGTAGTTGTAGTTGGAAACAGGTACACCACCCAATATTGATTGGCTGGTCCGACCCAATAACCATGATCCACTACAAAATTAGCCCATCAAATAATAAACGATAATGGCTTCAAAACAAATCCGCATGTTGGCTCAAAATTTATATCTCGGGCGCAAATTTTAGTAGTTAAGAATATAAACTAATTGTTTTATTAAATTTATCAATTATCATGCATGACAGAAGAAACAAAGAGGATTAACAAGTCGACTTTTTGTCGTTAAATATTCCTGGAAGATAAGCATATAATAAGATGCAAGGAGGGATATGGTAGGGATACAAGAATCTGCGAATCTGAAAGAAGTCAATAGATTATTCTTATGCATCCACTAACTACTCAGTTATATCTTGTACACATGTGTCAAGTATAAAGCATATACGGAGATGGTGGCAAAAGATATGGTTAAACACATGAGTGCTAAGCCTATATAATGAGAAGCCTCGTCTTCAATCTGGTATTCAAGAGCAGAAAATAGACAGCAGCAACTAAGGAAGTGGTTGCTCACTCTCCCTCAAAGGCTTCCGACTTGGATTGTCTAACATTAATGGTTGGGGGCCTTCTGCAGGGAGATTGATAAACCACTTTCTTTTCTCAGGGTAAGAATACAATGTTGAAATTCATTCCCTATCCTTTTCTCATTGTTTGCCTGTTTTAGAGTGATAAAAAAAATGTATAATTTATAGAAACATTTCACCATTTTGTAATATAATTTCGTAGCATCTTTTTAGAGGTGTGTAATAATGCTACCGTGTAGCATCATTGTTTGTAATTTTTTACATAAATTAAATTATGTACATATATATTTCTTTCCGTAATGCTATTAAATATTAGCATTTTATGAATTATAGTTGTGGTTTCTAAATTATAGTAGTTTTTAAAATTGTAGTAGTAGTTTATAATACTACTACATAATCCTGTAAGGGTGGTATCATTTCTGTTTAATTTTTTGAATGTTTATCATGCTATTTTTTTTAAATTAGTTTATAATACTATGACTTTTGTACTTACCGAACTAAAAAAAAGAATACAACAATTATATTTTAATTTTATCATATAATAGTTGTCATTCCCTTGTGTTATCATTTTTTTATTAAAAGATATGACTCAGAAGCACTTTGTATTATTTTTTACATCATTTTTTCATATAACAATATTGGCATTTTTTTTACTTGTTACTATTTTTACATTAATTGATGATAGGTGGCATCGCATGCCACCGATAGAAGCATGATTTTGCTTATTAGAGTTAGGTTTTGAGAAAACGACGGCTAGAGAGATGGCGGTTACGGAAGACAAAAGCAGTGATAGAGTGCATGTGTAAGGCGGCATAGGATTGGGAAAGCGTGATGTGGAGTGTCATGGGGTTTTGGTGTAAGCTTGAAGAAAGTGTCATTGTAACTAATTTTTGTGCATGTTGTCCTAGAAGTCAAAAAACTTTGTCCGTTTGTTCATTAAACTAAATTGCCCTTTTTGAAAGTTGTTTTTATTTTGGAGAACACATAAGTGAACTAATTTTAAAAATAAGGTGTGTTCCTTGATTTCCACTTTTATATAAATATCCCATAAAACATTTTGAACTTCACTCCTATCAATCAACAAAAATTTGTTTTATGATGCTCGGTATACTTGAAAAGTGAGTAAACTACAACAATTCATTAAATGTTAATTTTTGTGATCCAAATTACTTATTAGATGAATTCTTCTGTTTTAAATGATTTTCAGATATGATTAAAAACATGTTTATTCAAACAATATCATGTAATATACCTAGGAAAATGAACAAATATTATCTTCTCATTTCTCAACAAGACATCCATACAATATAATCCTGTAACCTCACGTTTATTAAAATTCATTTATTCAGCAGCACCAATCATATATATTATGTTGGCATACGCAAACTTAATTTAGTCCATCATTTGTCTTTCATAACTCCCACTCGAAGCACATTTGGTGGAACAACTAGCAAGGCATCCTGTCAAGAAAAATAACAATCACAAAAAGAATTAATACTCAAATGCATTTTCATGCATCTCTAATGATATACGCACGATATTCATATATGTAATACGGAAACCATACCGGAATCAAGAACATGGCACCTTGATTTAGCACATTTGTCCATGCAAAAACCATAAACAAAATCGGGTGACGCATCCTGAACTGTTTTGGTTTTAAACTTACATTCGAGAAAGCACATGGGAGCACAAACCCATCTGTCGATTTTCATGGTGCGGCCTTTGCAGTCTGGTAAGCAAGCATTGTAGCAGTCCTTGTATTTGTCTGCCCATGTCTTAGTAGTAAGTAGTAATAGCATGATGCTTAAAACCAGTGCTTCGTTCATTGTGTGTGTATTTGCCTATTTGGTGATATATGAGAGGTTGCATATGCACTTATTTATAATGTGGTGTTGTGGTCATGGGCATGGACGCATGATACGTACGTGCATCTGGTGCATGTTATTTGCATGTCGAGGTTGAAATTGCTTGTAGGTTTCTGTGTAGACAGAGTTGTTGATTTATATATATACTTTGGTGTATTTGTGCCTTGAATGTACGCGCAGGCATTGCTCTTTTGTTCAGTACTTGGTGTAGTCCGGTTAAGTATTAAGGCTAGGTAAGCTAACCAAACAGACGGTTGAATCAAAACATGAATCCTCTCTACTACTATCAACACTTAAACTTTGCAGAGGACAAAACCGTCAATCGGTAGGTAGAAGAACAGATTTTTCCATCAACGTTAACATTAGATAGTTCTGTCACTTAAACGGAAATCCCGGCAAATGTTTAATTTCCAGGGTTTTCCCATGGCTTTCATGGTCGGTTTTCCAAGCTTAATTGGCCTCTAATGTTTTTCCTATGATTCTTAATTTCTCATGGATCTTAGACGCAATTTTTCCTAATTCCTATTTCGTTTTAATAAAAAAAAGAATGAGTGTACAAGGATTAAAGAAGTATTTTACAAAATATTAGTGGTTGAGAAAAGATTTTAAACGCACACATACTGGGTGACGTGGAACATGTGTGCTGATAAGTGCACACAATCTAAACCCGCTCTGATATCATGTTAGAGAACCATATACTATCACAAAAAAAATTAATGATGTAAAAGGTGGTCTCTTATTATTTGTATACTAGGGCGGCAATATTGAAATGAACGATACATTGTAGAGATGTTTACTTATCTGCTTATCTTTGTGTAATTGTTTGGATAGCAGGTTTGGGCTTGACAGCTTCGGCCCATTTAGCATAATATTGTCATTATAAAAGCAAGGATGAAACGCCATGTAAAAAACAATGTATCAGCATTCAAATATCAGAAACTGAATACAATCTTTTATCTTCTTTCAAAATTTTAAACAAGGAATTTAAGATCAATTATATAAAGGAATTTATAAAAGACTGGGTTTTAAAATGATATTTGGAAAAATATAGAAGGAAGTTGAAATCGATATCAAAATAGACTGGCAAAAATAAATGGATTTTTTTAGGAATTGAATTTATAAAATGGAAATTTATAAATGAGATTATATTTAGTGAAACTAAAAGGAGTTATAGAAAAATTTATAAATGTAGTTTATAAATGAAGGAAAGTGATATCAAATGATCAATTGGGAATATAAATTTACGGGAAGAATTTATATTGGAATATGAAAATAGGGTGGGAGAAATAGTAGATACTATTTTTCTCTATAGTAAAATGGTTAAGGAGACCGGAATGACAGTAATGCGATGGAAATCGAGAAGATTTATAAATTGGAATCTGGTTATTGAGATTCAAAAATTTATTATATCGATAAGTAAAGAATTTTTATTTTTTAAAGGAAAATTCTTATTTATTAGACTATATAAATTTCAAGGTTAATTGGTATGGAAATATTTCAGAAGTGAATGTTTTAAATACTTAATATCAATTTTAATAAAAATCCTAAATGTTTAAACCTGCGTTGAAAATCCCAGTTCGTTACATTTTATAATAAAATAACACCCGAGTCAGTCTTGAAAACCAGCGTGAGAAAAAGACACTCAAAGTGAATTATTAACTTTTCAAAATCCTTTTAAAAACAAAGGTATCTCGTAAGACCACGTCACAAATAAACACGATGGGTTTTTACCATACGATAACCAAAACATTTTTATGAAATTCGTCTGATATTATGATAGTGTCTATAGAAAGTAAATAGAATATAGCTGAAATGCTTGCATCTCACGTTCCAACATAGTTGGGCACAATCAAAACCGTATGGCGCTTATTGGAGAATGGATTCCATGTGTAACGAACCCGTACAGCTTTAGATTTAATGTTTGTAATACTCGGTCTGACCCGAGCATTATAATAAAATAATGCTTGGGTCAGACCGAGTATTACAAATGTAACGAATCGGGATTTTCGACGCATGTTTAAACATTTAGGATTTTATTAAAATTGATATTAAGTATTTAAAAATTCACTTCTGAAATATTTCCATACCAACTAACCTTGAAATTTATATAGTCTAATAAATAAGAATTTTCCATTTAAAATAAAAATTCTTTACTTATCGATATAATAAATTTTTGAATCTCAATAACTAGATTCCAATTTATAAATATTCTTGATTTCCATCACATTATTGTCATTCCGGTCTCCTTAACCATTTTACTTTAGAGAAAAATAGTATCTACTATTTCTCCCGCCCTATTTTCATATTCCAATATAAATTCTTCCCGTAAATTTATATTCCCAATTGATCATTTGATATCACTTTCCTTCATTTATAAACTACATTTATAGATTTTTCTATAACTCCTTTTAGTTCCACTAAAAATAATCTCATTTATAAATTTCCATTTTATAAATTCAATTCCTAAAAAAAGTCCATTTATTTTTGCCAGTCTATTTTGATATGGATTTCAACTTCCTTCTATATTTTCCCGAATATCATTTTAAAACCTAGTCTTTTATAAATTCCTTTATATAATTAATTTTAAATTCCCTGTTTAAAATATTACCCGCATTATTTAATACGATCAAAAATCCATCATTTCTTATTCAACCAATCTCTTTAAAATAATCAAAATTTCGATATAAATATTTTAATTTTAAAAATCTCCTTTTTGTTCCTTAATAATTTAAAATAATATTCATGGTATTTACTATATCTAAAATTATTTTCTCTGCCATTATAACATTTAAACATTGACAACACACAATAATCCAATATTTTAAACAGGGAATTTAAAATTAATTATATAAAGGAATTTAGAAAAGACTGTGTTTTAAAATGATATTCGGGAAAATATAGAAGGAAGTTGAAATCGATATCAAAATAGACTGGCAAAAATAAATGATTTTTTTTAGGAATTGAATTTAAAAAATGGAAATTTATAAATGAGATTATTTTTAATGAAATTAAAAGGAGTTGTAGAAAAATTTATAAATGTAGTTTATAAATGAAGGAAAGTGATATCAAATGATCAACTGGGAATATAAATTTACGGGAAGAATTTATATTGGAATATGAAAATAGGGTGGGAGAAATAGTAGATACTATTTTTCTCTAAAGTAAAATGGTTAAGGAGACCGGAATGATGGTAATGTGATGGAAATCGAGAAGATTTATAAATTGGAATCTGGTTATTGAGATTCAAAAATTTATTATATCGGTAAGTAAAGAATTTTTATTTTAAAAGGAAAATTCTTATTTATTAGACTATATAAATTTCAAGGTTAGTTGGTATGGAAATATTTCAGAAGTGAATTTTTAAATACTTAACATCAATTTTAATAAAATCCTAAATGTTTAAACCTGCGTCAAAAATCCCGGTTCGTTACATTTGGATTCAGGTTAAATCGCACTCGTTCCACTTTTCCGTACCACGATACCATGATGTCATGACCCGCTTTTCCGTACAGCTTTAAACTGACCTTTAACCACACTCGTCAGCCAAATCGCATGGAAAGGTGGATAGTAAAAGAAGAAAGTTGGTAGAAGATAAAAAGAAGGTAGAAAGAAAATATAACAACACAGAATCTCACAGCGGAACGAATAATCTATAATATAAAACAAGTCTTTACATAAACAAAACTATAGCTTTTAAAAGATATACAGACATCAATCAGAGTATACACCCATTCAGCACGGACAGTTAGAACAATCTGTCCTTACAATTTGCTGATAAACACAACCAGATGCAACGGGATATAATCATCTACGTGGATACGTCTCTGGTCTCCAACTCCTCTCATGAAGCTCTCGTTGTCCATCTAAACCTGGAAATATGCTTGGTCTGACCTGAGCATATAGGAAAAACCACGCCCAGGTCAGTCTGGTAAAACCAGCGTGAGAAACACACTCAATTGAATTATTAAAATTTCAAAATCCTTTGAAAGTCAAAGGTATCTCGTAAGACCACGTCACAAATAAACATGACGGGTTTTTACCTTACGATAACCAAAACATTTCATATCAAAATCCTCTGATATTATAAAAATGTCTAAGTACAAATACTTATTCAAATAGCTGAAATTGTTACATTAATTAAATTACAGCAATACTAGTATCTACAATCAAAACCGTAAAGGCACGTATTGGAGAATGGATTTCAACTGAATGACTAGGCACTGGGGTACCAACTGTCACGGTACCTGTCTAGAAACACCATTCTGAGGATCACTCCGGGATCCCCTGCTACACAAGACCGGACTACCCCTTAAACTGGATAGCTCGAATAAGATTACCCCATGGTTGGGATCAGCAACCGGACCACATAGCCGAATAAAAGAAAAGGATTCTAGATAGGGGTAACCTTACCCTACTTGGGTGCGACCCACTTAGCGTTGCTGCATCTCCCCTGATTTTCAGTCATTCCCGGTTGATGAGGCTCGAGGCTAAGCGTTACCTTTTTAGGAAGATTCACTTAGAATGCTCATTGTCCTCCAATGACAATGTACTGATAGCATTCATCCATACAAGTCCGTTCTTGGTCCGAAGGCACTATTCCTACTACATCCATTTTGGAATCACCCTCAGGACTAATAGAGATTAGCCTTTGCATTTCACTGCTCCATCTTCGACTCCATTTTCTTGTCTTCATTACGAAAACGTACTCCTTGGATCGAAGTGGTTTTCGGATCTCAAATCCGATCCCAGTCTCCTTAAAACAACGTTCGATACTTTCCAGTAAACTGAACCCCGGTTCTTCAAGAAATACACAGACGAAAATAAGATCGAAGATCACCTCCTAACCGTTGGTGGATGGATTTCCTTATAATCGTCCTAGAAGAACGAACGAATTTATACGTACAGTATAGCACCTCGAACGGTAACTGTACCATATAATCCTCGAGTTTCCTCTAGATATTCCCAAAGTTACATTTGGGTCCAGATTTGATAGTAGGTTATTTAACTATCAAATGCACAATCAATCCAACCAAAGTTTCATTTCCCATTGCAAACATTAAGCCTTATTTAATTTAAAATCCCAATAAATTAAAATTACTTAATCAAGCAGCATATGCTTATCCCACTGGATAAGTATATTCACGAAACCATTCATTTTCAACATATTTTGAAAAAAAACCTCTTTAAAATAAAATATGGAAAGCACCACTACAGTATCAAACCATGGATCACAGCTCAATGGTTACATCTCTATCCCGGATAAAATCAAGACTTAGCTGCTTGCACTCACTGCCTCTGATTTACGCCACGCGAGTATACCATTACTTCCCGAAAGCTTGTTCAATAATTCTTCAAGATAAATACTTATAAAGTTTTCAATATGAATTTTCCAAGTTCTAATTTAAGTTAATTATTCTTTTATAAAAGTTTACTATATAATATATTATTTTTAAAACATCATTAATATTTGCTAATTTTTTTTTGAAATAAATGTACTTTAATACTAATTTACACTAAAGTAAAAATTAACCTTTAACAACTACTATAAATTAATTTTTAATTAATAGTTATCATACCTTAAGGATTTAGATAACTAATAACTTTAAAACAATTAATTAATAATTTAAATAAATTTTGAGGATAATAAATTAATTACTTTATATCATTATCAAAATATTACCTATTAACCTTTAAAATATCATTAATAAATAATAACCATTTTTAAAACAAATTTTGGTTCAAAATCAACCCAAATCGGAAAAGAAGGCTTAACAATTCCAATGGTACTTAATTAAGCTACCATCCAATTTCATAACAGTCCATAATAGCAGATGCATATATTCATACCAACCTGTTTTTAAAATCAATTCAACATCGTATTGCCAATAAAATTACCAGGGGAAATAAATAGATGTTCAAACAAATATAATAACAAATCAGGGTTTTATTTCTGCCAATAAAATGGCCACGAGCGATATATTCGGTAATGATGGCAGAACGGTGATTTATTCTGCCAGCAAGGGTCCGATTAAAAATCAGCAGAATGGTGTTTTGTTTCCGCTAAACAAATGTCAACAACATCGTAACTAAAATAAACTAACTCGACATTTATATCTATCTGCAAAACCCTACAATATACGGGTCATATACATTTAAACGTCGATGTTAGTTTTAATTCGATCACTTCAATTTTTTATCCGTTTCAAATTGTTGTAAAATTTCACTTATGCAAAACTGAGCAACAGTTCGTACGACGTCGCAATACCCGTCGATACAGACCCATTGCAAGTCGTTTTGCGTTAATCGGACTTACGGTTTGTGAGCATTTAATTTTTAAAGTTTTCAAAGATAATTCCCTAAAACAACAATCATAATTTCCTTTTTATTTTTATTTTTTTTCCTTTTGAATTTATTTATAATATATTTAAGGTTAATGGGTAATATTTTGATAATTAAATTAATGTTTAGATTTAGATTTAATTATCTCCAACTTATAAAAAAAAGTGTTAATTAGTTCTGTTATTGTGAAGGGTGCATAAAAGTCTGAAATTTAAAAGCAGTGACATTTAAATAAAAATCAAAGTCTTATATATATCGTATAATTTATTCGTACGAGGTTTAAAGCTAAAATGAGATCAGCCGTTTAAATTTGCAGCTGGAAATGTATGGGATGGAATTAAAATTGGGATGGATTGCAATTAAAACTCAAGGTGAGTTAGTCTCACTCTATTTTAGATTACAACAATTAATTTTTAATGGTTAAAAATTAATTATTGACTGATTAATTGAATTGTTAATTTATTATCAGTTGGATGTGATATTATATATAATAGTATATATATATATATATATTGGAGTGGTTGATATTCCTACATTATATAGCGGATGAGACTCTATGCGCCCCGCATAATAGCGGATGACCCTTTATACCATGATATCCCCCTCGAAGTGGGATTGGTATTTTCATATTGTGCTGACATCTGTAGATGCAGGGAAACAGGTTGGAGGGATTCAACTGGATTTCTCAAAAATGTTGAATTTATTTCCATATTCAGTAATATGATATATTGGATAATCTATGGTAGATTATAGCATGTTTTGAATTTATTTGGATGCTATGGTATTGCAGGATATATTTTGGTATTTTAAAGTATCAAAAATATGAATATTGAATTTTTAAAGGAAAATAAAAAGAAGAATTTAAAGTAAAAATATTTATTGTAAAGATGGATAAATTAAAAGTAATAAATTTGGGAAAAATAAATAGTGGTTTTTTTAAAATCCTGTTAATAATTCCGGAGTATGGAAAAAATAGGGATTTTTGAATAAATGTGAATTAAAGGGTTTTAAGAATTAAACTTAAGCAATTTGTTTAAGTATAAAAGTATTTATTTTTAAATCCGAGATTTAAAATAGATTTGAGAAAAATAAAGAGGGAAATTGAAAAATAAAATATGAAGTTAATATTCAGATTTAAATAAGGTTTTTAAATCATAAAAAGGAAGTGAGATTTGGAATTAGTGGATTTTGGAATGTATTGGGAAATTTATCTAAAATGGAGTTTAATTTTGAAAATCGATTAGCTGTGGTGAAACAGTGGATAGACGGAAAATGAGATTATGGAAACTAGAAACGAGTTTATAATATAAAGTGAAGTAAATTATCAGTGGATAATTTGGAATTATAAATTCACGGTGGGAATTTATAAGGAAATGGGTAAATTGTTTTAAAAATAAATGGTAGATTTATTTTTTAAAATGTGAAAAGGAATTTACGAAATTGGACGTAAATTAAGGTAGAAATAAATCGAGAGGGATTTATAAATAATTAGGCTGACTATATTGGAGTTGAATTATATTTTCCGAAAAAAGTTAAGTTTATTTTAAAAGGAAGATTTTAAGTATTAATTAGAAAATTAAAGGTGTTTAAAGGAATTTTTTGGAAAAATTATTATTTATTGTTTAAAATTTTTAAAGTGAATATTAATTAAGTTAGTTATAGTAGTTAATTATTATTAAAGGTTAAATCAGTATTATTATTTTAAAAAGGGATAATTACTCAATATTAATATTTTATATAATAGCTTTATTTTAAAAGTATTTTTGGCTAAAGTTTTACTTGGAGGATTATTATAAAATTTCATAAGCATTATTTTGAAAATTATTAAATAGAGTATTCAGGAAGTATGGGTATACTCGCGTGGCGTAATCGGAGCCAGTGAGTGCCTGCAGTTAAGACTTGGATTTCTCTGTGATAGAGACGTAACCATTGAGTTGTGATCCATGGTTTGATATCGCAGTGGTACTTTCCAAAATGATTTTAAGGGCTTTCCAAATATCTTTGAAGAATATAGCTTTTGTGAATTTACTTAACTCGATAAGATAAGTTTATATTTTGGATAAAGGGATTCAATTTATTAAAATTAAATTAAAAAGAGATTTGGAGTTTTCAGTGGAAAATGAAGTGTTTGGTTGAATTGATTGTTTATTTGATAGTTAGATAATCGACTATCAAAAATGGACCCAAATATAACTTTGGGAATATCTAGAAGAAGTACGAAAATTATATGGTACTTTTACCGTTCGAGGTGCTACACTGTACGTGTGAACTTGTTTGTTCTTCTAGGACGTTGATAAGGAAATCCGTCCACAAAACAGTTAGGAGGTGAACTTAGATCTTATTTTCGTCTGTTTGTTTCCTAGAGAACCGTGGTTGAGTTTACCGGGAAATGACGAACGTTGTTTCGAAGAGACCGGGATCGGATTTTTGATCCGAAAACCACTTCGATCCAACGAGTACGTTTTCGGAATGAAGACAAGAGCTTGGAGTCGAAGATGGTGCAGTGAAGTGCAAGGGCTAATCGCTACTAATCCTGAGGGTGATTCCAATATGGATGTAGTAGGAGTAGTGCCTTCGGTTTCGTTCGGACCGGAAACGGACTTGTATGGATGAATGCTATCAGTACATTGTCATTGGAGGACAATGAGTATTCTAAGTGAATAATTTATAAAAAGGTAACGCTTAGCCTCGAGCCTCATCAACCGGGAATGACTGAAAATCAGGGTTGATGCAGCAAGGCTAAGTGGGTCGCACCCAAGTAGGGTAAGGCTACCCCTATCTAGAGTCCCTTTCTTTTATTCGGCTGTGTGGTGCGGTTGCTGATCCCAACCGCGGGGTAATCTTATTCGGGCTATCCAGTTTAAGGGGTAGTCCGGTCTTGTGTTGCAGAGGACCCCGGAGTGGTCCTCGGTACGGTGTTTCTAGATAGGTACCGTGATAGGTGGTACCCCAGTGCCTAGTCATTAAGTTGGAATCCATTCTCCAATAAGCGCCGTACGGTTTTGATTGTGCCCAACTATGCTGGAACATGAGATGCAAGCATTTCAGCTATTTGAATAAGTATTTGTACTTAGAGACTATTATAATATCAGAGGATTTTTATATAAAATGTTTTGGTTATTGTAAGGTAAAAACCCAGCATGTTTATTTGTGGCGTGGTCTTACGAGATACCTTTGATTTTCAAAGGATTTTTGAAACTTTAATAATTCAATTTGAGTGTGATTTCTCACGCTGGTTTTCCAGACTGACTCGGGTATTATTTTATAATGCTCAGGTCAGACCGAGTATTACAGATTCAGGATAGGATGCTATGGAGCTCAGGAGACGAGCTAGATGATGAAGACGTATATCACGTATCTGATTTATATTCTGCTATGTATGGTATGCTGTATATTCAGCTTTTGTGAGGACAAGCTATTATAACTGTCCGGTATTGTGTTATTGATTTGTGTTGTACTCTGATGTATAAAACAGTTATAGTTCTTTTGTATAAAGATTAGTTGTTATCTATTTTATATTGTTCCGCTGGGATTGTGAGATTCTGTGTTGTTGTTTCTATTTTCTTCTTCTACCTCTTTCTTCTTTCCCTGGCGATCGGGTATTTTCGGCATTTGATTATACGGCATGTAATAAAGTGGACATATTGATGTCGATTTTCAAACGACGAATATCCGGGTCGTTACATTGTTTAACTGAATAAATTAATGAAAGGTTAATTAATTAAATAATATACAAATATATATGATATATGTATGTTACACAATAAAGGTTACAGTATACATTATAAATATTATAGTAGATATGTCCATTATAAAAGTTATATTGGAACTAACTTAAAATTAATTAAAGAGTTAATTGATTAAAATTAATTAGAAATGATTTAATTAATGATATATTATACGTAAGACTATCATATAAGTAATATGAAATATAAAAGTTATATAACAATAAAACTTATATGATATGTGTATAAGCTAAATGTGGAACTTTAAAGAAACCTAGATAGACTTGAGAAATAAAAACATATGTAAATGTACATATACCATGATTTCTGATGTGTCTGACACTTGAATCGCTGGGGTATTTCATAAGAAATATATTATTCTACAAGTCGATATCACTCAATATATATATTGAAGATTATGAATCTTCAATATAATGTTATCCTCTACCATATATATATATATATTAATAACTTACATACTCCTTAGTTGTTGAGCAAACTCAAGCTAGGGATGTTTTGCGTAGTATTATTAATATATTGAACAGATGAGGTAAGATAACTATGTGTATTTGTTGAGCAAACTCTAGGTACATATACTATACTTAGGCCATCACGATATGGTAGGTATGAGTAAATAATCTCTTTCGATTTGTTGAGCAAATTCAAGGTCCAAATGAGATTAGAACAAGGAAAAATGGGTTAGGAGTTGTATGTGATACAACCGATAAGGAGTTATCCATCGTTTGTGGGGCTATGATTTGTTGAGCAAACTCAAGGTCATAATACCAAAACAAATGCGTCCTAACACCCACTAGTGAAGTTGTAAGACTTCTTTGTTTCATCTTACGGTTTGGAGAAACATAAAAGACTAGTGGGAGCCTTATTAAAAAAATGAAATGGTAACATTTAACCTTTCTAATATTGTAAGAACATATGCTATATAATGTTATAATTATCTACAATGATAAATTTGTGCATTTAATATGATTGATAAAACGTTTGTCAATTAACATATATAAACAAACTGAATTGAAAGTTGACAAATAGAAATATAATATATACTTACTAATAATTATAATTGCATGTTATATAATGTTTCTATACCCATGCAAGTGCCTAATTTCAACTACTTAATATATTCGTAAGTTGGTTACTTATATGTTTATTTGGTTTAGACCGTGTATTGCATTTTATGAGTTTTTGAACTCTAAATGCAATTCACGACTATGGATATTTGATCCATGTACTTTCATATATAAATGTTATATGGTGAACAGACATAGTTTGTGGGGTACAATATTTCGATGAAGTTAATTCATTCAAAGTAAGCCAATAAATAGTATTTTAAGATCATGTATTCAACTTGAATGATTTCAAATGGATCATATTGTGTTAATGTAACACAAGACCATAAACTACGAGATATATCTAAGAACTCGATCGTTGAAATGTCATCTTGATTGGTTTACATAAAGTGCAACATATTTGATGTCTTAAATGTTAAGAATAATCGAATGCGCTTTTGTAAAAGGTTTGTTATGATATTGTAGTAAGGTTTTCTTTTGAACAGTTTGACCATTTGAAAGAAAAACGAATGTATAAGAATATATGTAATTTAAGGCAAAGTTGGAATGAAGAGAATGAATAATCACTTCTGCTTCATAGAGAAACATTGGAAACAAGAATTGTAATAATAATTGATACTTAATATTGGAATATGAAATATGATTTTTATTCCAAAATGTATTTTCATATAGAAAATTATTTTCTATAAACATTTATTTCTTTGAGTTAAAGATATTTGATCAAAGAACTCTCAACTATAAACTAGTTGCAGCATATGAAATAAGTAAACAATATTAACAATATTAAGTGAATGGTGGACCTCTAAATTTAGTACGCTATTAAAGTAATGGCGGAAATAGTGGGAGCATGCCATATAGCACCTAATTCTTGCATCAAATTACAAAAATTATTTACGTAAAATGTACAGAACATTATGTGAAATAATGTTTATTTTTGGTATTGACTGAAAAAAAGATATAACTATATTTCAATATGAGTATTATGAATATTCATTTTGAATAAAACTATATTATGGAATTTGTTTTCATAGTAAAAGTGATGCAATGAAAATACATATGTATCTAATATTATTTACAGTTGTTTTGGAATTATAGACTAAGTTGTAGTTTTGAGAAATAATTTTACTATATGATTATGAATCATATGATACAGGTTAATTATATCTCAAACAATTAATGGCTATGCACCCATTTAGTAAGAGCATTATAAGAGTTGATGAACTTTTTGAATTAATACATATTGATGTATGCAATCACAAGTCTATTAATACCAAATGGGTTCCACATACTTTGTTATATTCATCGATGATTTATTACCAACATGAACATGTGTATTAGATACACATGTAGTAAGTTTATGATAAAATCATAGAATATAAAAGAAAAGTAAATAAAATAACATGCAATAGAATAAAATGATTTGATTTGGTCGAATAAGTGAGTATATTGGAAAGAGTTCCAAATGTACCTAAAAATGAATATAGATTCAATCTCATAAGTCACTCCTCCATATGATACATAATGATGCATCGATAAGGAATAATCATACATTGTTGGACAATTTACAATTAATTGTGAGTGAAGATTGAGTTAGTTTCTTTCTATAAGGTCATGTACTAAAGAGTAGTACACAAGGTTAATATTATCTCATCTAAACAACAGTTTACAAAATCATACAAGATAAGGGTTTATAAGAAATCCCAACATATCCTTGGCCAAGGAGTTGGCAGGTTGTGCGAGTCGAAAGATTGCACGTAATAATTGATCACGAGGGATCTTGTATGAATCTCCAAAAAGTTTTTTGGAAAGGTCTGTCATCAAATGACATATTTATGTTTTAAACATAATTTTTTTAGACTAAAATCAGTTTTATAAATAAAAAGGTTCATAAAGCGTTTATGAATCCCTATTCTATTTGCACTAAGAAACAATTGTTGTTTCAAGATATATCAACTTTATTGTGAAGGAATTTCTTTGAGAAATTTTTGATAGTTAAATGGAATTGGATCCGATCCAAAGATAGAACTTATTATATGAGATGAAGTGAAATTAACTAACCTAAATGAACACATAACATTAGAATGTCTAATAAGTATTCTCGTACATCGAAGAGAAACTATGAGTTTCTTATTAATGTCGAAAATATACATTACCCTCGGTTGTTCAATTAAACCATTAAGATTGTTGACTCTATATGGTATGATCCTCAAATCTGAAAGAATTCCAAGTACGCTATCAAAATATGATTTTAGTGGTCGTAACCAAAGAGATGTGATCCATCGGCCGAGATTGTATCTTTATTGGAAAGACTAATGTGGTTGGAATTAAATGAGCAATGTTAATAAGAATAATATCGCAAATTTTAATTGTTGAAATTAGCATAACAGATTCGATATTCAACATGCTCAAGTTAATTCAGATTTACTCACAAAATTATCGCTCGATAAGACTTAGTGTTTGGTACTTATGTATTGAAACAGAAAATACTAAATAATGATTTAGAGTAAGCCGTTTACACATGTTAACCAAAAATGCCTCGATGTCAGTGGGAGCGATATTGGGTTTGTGAGTCTTTGGATAAGATCCAAGAAATGATACAAATGTATCATTTTATAAGCATCAAGATTGAATAAGTATTTTGATAGAAATATCAAATAGTTTGATTTTCAATCAAAGTGCGTAGGAAGCGTGTGTTCATAAGAAAGATCGTTAAAAGGTACATTGATATTTCTAAACTATAAGTAAACAACAAGTTGTTGATTTTAACAATATGCTTGTATTAAAATCAACTTTAGTTGTTTTAATACGCAATTTTGGATTGTAAATGATGTCTTTTATGGTGAGTATAAAAAATATAGGGATTGTCCCAAAACGATATACAAAAGCACCCTATTAAAAAGAGAACATGTAAGTTGGATTCCTTATGCATTAGCAATAGGAATTATTATACAGATAATCTTGTGTATGATATTGTGTTTTGTTTATGTACTTGATACAGGGAGCAAATATAAAATCCAAATTGATATCACTAAATGGTTGTTTGAGGTGTTCTCGCGTATTTATGAAATACTAGAGAATTGTTTATAGAAACAACGAACTCGTTATGATGGAACGTTTGGACAAAAACTTTTATAAGTGATATTGAGTATAACATGTCAATGATAAAATTCAAGTTAAAA
Source organism: Allium fistulosum (assembly GCA_030737815.1). Taxonomy (NCBI): domain Eukaryota; kingdom Viridiplantae; phylum Streptophyta; class Magnoliopsida; order Asparagales; family Amaryllidaceae; genus Allium; species Allium fistulosum. Next base: position 1,442,823,655 of record CM060903.1, on the reverse strand, counting down.
TCTTTAATTTGATAATGTTTCAAAATAAAAGTGATTGTGGTCGATTCAACGAAATGTTGAGAACATTAACTTGAATAGCACTACAATAAACCAATGTATATAGATATAAATGCACAAATTTATAATTGAGCCAAAGATGATTCCAAATGTTGAGAATCCCATAATATTGTTATAAGATAACAATGCCATGAAATTGGTCATGATAGAACTTAAAGCTCACTAGAAGTCGAAAGACATACTTCGAACTGTTCCGATGATAAAGGCAGTTTATTAGTGTCAGAGAGAGTTAATCGACAAAGTAGATAATTAAAACATAATAGCATACCCATTCACTAAGGGACTGATCTAAATGCTTTTGAGAAAACTGATTGGAGAAGTTGGAATTAGATTCCATAATTGACCCCAAGTGCAAGTGGAAGATTGATAGAGTTAAGGGTATGGCCTAGGGGCAATTATGTAATTTGTTACATATATGTAACTTGTTGACTAATCTTATTCGAAATAAAAGGTATTTTCTTCCTATTATATACATGATATAATGTAATTATATTAAATAATTAACTTAATTAAAAGTATATTTAACAGAAAAATCCATAAATGGTATATTTTGTGATAGTAGTTACAAAGTGTTGTAACCGTGAGTTATTTATCACAACGAATCAAATATACCATTTTAAATGTTCCTAGTCAAGATGCATCGAGACTGGATATCGATGTATCCATTGAGACTGGAGTACGTAACGCTCTCCAAATGTTGGGCATTGTATTACTCATGACTGTTGGGGGCACCTAGGGTTTACGTACCAATAGTTATTGGATAACTATGGAACAACTCACTCGATAGTTTTCTGTTGGTTAATATAACTAAGGTCAAATAGAAAATATTGATGTGACTGATTTACATAGTTCTCTAGACTTGAGAATACCGTGGATCTTCAATATGGAAGCTCCACTTTGATTATAGCCTAATCATGACATGGCGTCCATCGAGTGACTATAGTTGGGTCAAGTGGAAGTATTGGAAGTGAAGCACTATTCAAGAGAGGATTCGTCTCCTCAGTTATATGCGGTTAGTATCACAGTCAACTCAAAGTCAAAGTCTCTGGCCAGAGCATTTCGGTTAATAATAATTGTTATTATTGAACCAAAGACTTTGTATTTGGACTATAAAGTTGAATGTGGATGAGGTTGGAATTTTGACCATTACCAAATTCCATAAGTCAAAAGTGATATAGTTTTGACGAAGAGAATTGGTGTAAACAAATGTCACAACCGGGTAACGTTTATTAAACTAAAATTGGATTTTTACCGAGAATGAGTAAGCGATAAATTTGGCCATAATGTCATACCACCTGCTAAGTGACGTGTGAATGTTAACATTAGAATAGTTCGATGTTAATCGCTGACCAAATTTACACCCAAAAGTTACACAGCCGAAATGATGAATTCTCTTAAGACCAAACGATTTAATTAGTTTGTAATTATTACAAATTAATTAATATTTATGAAATATTAATAATAAAATTTGAATATTATTTGAGAAATAAATAATGTTATATATATTTATAACAGTTATAAATATATCGATCGATATACAATATTGACAAGCGATTAAATTAGATTTGATTGCATAGTATTTTGGCTTGGGCTTAGATGGGGTTAAGGCCCATCATTAGGGCTGCAAAATTTCAGTTTTGGGAAGGTCTAGGGGTGGCTAAAACATAGGGAATTGGCTTAGAGATAATGGGTTGAGATCAAGTGAGAATGGGTAAAAAGGTTTTCCTCGTTTCTCTCTAATACAACCCTATTTATATGTATCTCTAAATATAATAATGAATTATTTTTGGCCGCCATTACCTTCTACATTGCTGATTAAAACATAGCTCTCAATCCACTTCATAATTCTTAAATATATTTCAAAAATAATATTATTCGATAGTTAGAGGTCGGTGATTCTGGACTTGCAATCTGACGAATCAAGAACGGTAAAAGGAAGGGAAGTCATTGCTTCAACGTGGATTCAAAGGCATCATTAAATTTTTAATTTTAATTCATATTACAGTTATTAAATTATATTTTATGATCCTATAATGAGCAATTTCATATCTGTTTAAATATATTGCTACTATATGTTTAGTTAGGTGAGACTTTTGGAAGTAGATGTGGTTGTCACAAATCAGTTTGGTTATGTGCATAATTTGTTTATTATACTATTTTATTTATGTATAGACAAATGTTGTTTACTGTACAAAATCAATTTTTGTCATTAATAATTGCTTTATATATATTTATTAATAAATTCATATATATATATATATATTAGTGTATATTTCTCTCTCATAATAGCATATATGCATATATAAGATATATATATGATTTAAAAATTTTAGTACACTTATTTATATGTAATATGAATTTACAATTTCAAAAATTAATTATCATACATATATTCATATTTTTAAATTAATATTTATTGAATTTTTGAATTTTTTATTATATATAAAATAATTATTACATTAAAAATTCAATTATATTTTTTTTAAAAATATTATATCATTTCAGAAACATATAAAAAAATATAGGAATTTTTCAATAAAGTTTATTATTTTTAATAATTAATATTATTTCGCAAAAACTATTTAATATTTATTAAAAATAATAATTTAATTGAAAAATTATTTAAAATATTTCGTAACCTTTCTTTCATGATCCTAGAATTTCTGAAATTTTATAATTTTAAATTTTAATAATATATATTTTATATTAAATAATTATTGCCGAAATCAATGTATTTGTTTTTAAAAATAATATTTCAACTCTGAAAATTCTCCAGATTTTTCCTAAGCTCTATTTTATGATCCTAGATTTTTGTGTAAAATTTGAATTTTCATCAATAGATTATTTTATGTTAATTATTTATGGATGAAAACATTATTTTATTCATAATATATACAAATTAAATACTAAAATTATTATGTTTGCAAAACTAAGTTAATTTTTAATTATAAATAATTTTTAATAATTGTTATCTCTCTTTCTATATATATTTATCTATATATAATTTTTTTATGTTCATATATTATATATAATATATTTATATATACATATATGTGTGTGTATATATATATATATATATTGTAACACATATACATGCACATATTTGAACAACATACATGACATACAAGTTGTGCTAATATGTCTGTTGCGATGTAAATCCCAATATCTACATATAGGCATATTATACCTTTCACGGATTATTATGTTACACCACACTCACACATATATGTATATGATACATTTATGTATAAACTAAATCAAATAAAATTAATTTCATATCTTAATATATTTGAATTTAAATAAAATAAATAATTTTATTTAAATGAAATTTAGAAACGTTCTAATTCAATTAGACTTCATAGGCCCAATAAAAGATCCATTAGGGTAAAAATTTTAAAATTCACCCATAACTTCCGCTGCGGGCTAGTCCAGTTCCAACACTTTTTCGTTTTGTCTATTTATTAGTTAAATTGACATAAAATTGAAAAAGCATTACTATTTTAGTGGGGAAAAAATATCGAAGCGTTAAAATATAGTATTGCGTTTTTATTACTGAAAAAATGGATCTGAAAATTAACATTATAAATGTTTTATAGCCGTTCGAAAAAAGCATTAAAAATTTGTACCAAAAATTTAAGTGCTACACCAACCCAACACAACCCAACCAAGCCAGGGTCGGGACGAGTTGGTCGGTCGGTCGGCGTGCGTGTGCGTGTGTGTGCGTGCGGTGGTCATGCACTCTCTCCTCAATACAAAAGCAATTTGGATGCCCAAAGGGCCCATCTTAGGAGCTAAGAAATTCATATAAATTTGAGTTTGTCTTAATAATCCCCATGATGTCAGACTCAATGATATATGCACTTAGTCAAACCTTTTTATTAATTTATGAATAAATTCCATTAATCCTCAAATGAATTGTTTTTTTAATTTTTTTGAGCAATTTCCAAGAAATATAAGATTGCACATGAATAAAGGTAACTTTTGATTTGAAATTTTGTGTAGTGAGTAAAATTCAGATTATACCAATTGACTTGTAGTCTTGAACCTATCATTGACATGGAACCATATACAACCTTTCTAGGATGCAATCTAAAAGCCCATGTGTTTATGGTCATGCACATCTATCCCGTTATAGCGAACGCTCTACAAATTTCTACCTTAAAACTCCACAAGAAATGATCTCATTTTCACATTCGCATACGTGAGTCTATCAAGATTTCTGCTGTAGCTAGGTACTCCACTCCACATGGAGTATAGAACTCATTAATGTTGGAACTAGGCTAGCAGCAGCGGGTTAAATGAGTAAATTTCAAAAAAAATTATTTTTAGATCTTAGTGAGTCTATGAAGTCTAAATTGATTTAGATCAAATTTAAATAATTTTAAATAAAATCCTTATTTTATTCAATTAATTTATATAGATTTGATTGTGTATAAATATGTAATGTATATAATGTATAATGTGTATCAAATACACACATACATGTAAGTGTGTGTGCAATATAAAAATATGTACATTTCCATATATAAGTGTTGAAATTTACACCGAAACAGACACATTAATCCTTTATATGCACACCGCTGTCCAAAAGAAATTTAAATTATAAGTTCATACACATATATAGATAATTATAAATTTATACATAAATACACACACATACATTTACATATACACATACATATACACACATATACACATACATATACATTAACCCTTTATATGCACACTCTGTCCAAAACAAATTTAAATTATAAATTTATACGTATATACATAATTATAAATACACACACATACACACATATATATGTATATATGTATGTAAAGCAAATACTTCAGTCAAAAAGTCAAAGTGAGGCTTTTAATTCAATACCAGAAATACCCAGATATCAACGTGGTAAAATAAACATTTAGTCGAGGTTAATTTGGGTCATTTTCAATAAAGAGGGAACAGTTTCATCTATTATTACCTAATATAGCCACTTCTGTTCCTACCTACCACGTTTCCTTTTAACTTGACCTTTTCCCATCATTTTCCCCCACTGTTATGTGACGTTTCATATAGTTAATCCAAAATTTTGAAAGCTCAAAAGGTACAATTGTTGAATCTCAAAAGTAGGATCACTCAATATAGAGAATTTATTTATCTTCGCGCTTGAGGCATTGTATAAGCTTATAGTTAGTGCACTTGATCATATAAATGACACAATTGTTGTTGCTTTCATGAGTGAAAGTGTGAAAAGATTTACTTTGCGTGCTGCCATGGTACTCGATGTTGAGAGTTTTTACAATACACAGGAATGAGTAAGTTAAGAAAAGATAGAAGTTTGAAAGATTGTTTAAAAGCGTTGAGGCAGATGGTTAATCTTCGATTGAGCAACCAAGTAGAAAATTTCTTGAATCTGATATTTTGAGTGAAGAATTACGGAGCATTGGATTATAAAAAAAGTTGCTATTGACAAGATGAAGGATTCGCCAGACACGCTTTTTAGAAGTCTTTCAAATAGGAACGCCAAGCAAAATGCTCGAAAGAAGTCATTGGATTTGTTGAAAAAAAGGCTAAAAGATTTTAATTGAAGCTTAAAATGTATATGTAGTTCAAAATGGCTTTATGCTATTTTATAGGATTATCAGGTAATAATCATTTGCCTTTATGATATTGCTTTCAATTTATCAGATGATGCTGACATAGTTTGATCTTTTGTTTAATTCGTTTCCCATTACTTTAATTTTTGTGGAGAACAATTATAGTTGAAGGAATATGTGATTGCTGATGCATTAGTTAGATTAGTTGGTACTTGCCTAAAAATATTATTTATTTTTTTTGCCTCTTTATTTTCATTGATTATGATTGTATATGGCATGTCAAAAACCGCAACAGTGAGAACTTCTGTGGTGCGCACTGTGCATATATTAAATCAAGTCTGAAGTGGAGCCCCATCTGAATTAAGAAAATTTGACCTGTTGCTTAGAATGAGAAGCACCAGTTGAATGTTAAAAGCGTATGTGTTTATAATTGGCATTCGTTACATTTGATAAGTTTATTTAATGTTTTAAACTTAATAACATATGATTGATAGACAGACTGAGTAGAATTGGGAGAATGTTCTGTGGAGTAGCAGAGATGCCGGAGTTTAGAAGCGATTATTGGATTGTTCTCGTGCTGCCTGGATTGAGTCCGTCTCGGGATTCAAAGAGGCATCTCTCCCTCTCCCCTATCTTGGTATTGTCCTCTATCGCGGTAGGAAGCTCAATGCCTATTTCGATTCTTTGGCGGACAAAGTCAGGGGTAAGATTTTACGTTGGAATGCTTCTCTCCTATCTCAGGCAGGCAGACTGGTTCTTATCAAATCTGTTCTTGATTCGATGGGAACTCATATTTTCGCTGCTATGTCCCCTACCTCTTCCTTCTTCCGGGCATATAAGTCTTTGGCCTCGGGTTTTTTTTGGGGTTCTAAGGAAGATGCTCGCCGACATCATTGGGTGTCTTGGGAAACGATTTGTCGCCCCAAATCCGAGGGTGGTCTAAGTCTTCGTAATCCCAAGGATCTTTGTGTGGCTTTTGCTTGTAAGCTGTGGCTGAGGTTCGGTGCGAATGATTCCTTATGGGCATCTTTCCTCCACGCGAAATACCGAAGGCTTGCTATCTCTAATTTTTCAGGATCGCCGTCTTATGCTAGCGAAACCTGGAAGCACATGCAATCGGTAAAAGCGTTCTCCGACTCTCATGGAGGTTCCTCTGGCTGGGATGGTACGCCTTTCTCCATCCTGAAAGCGTGGTCATCCTGCAGATCTCCGAGTCCCAGTAGCCCAGTTTTCTCCTTCATTTGGGACTCACGTATTCCGCCGAAAATTTCTATTCTGATGTGGCGCATCATGCACGATGGTTTGCCTCTCGACGTTAACCTTCAGCTTATTGGCATCCCTTTTGTTTCGCGTTGCCGCTGTTGTGCCAACGGAGCGTCGGAATCTTTAAACCATTTGTTTTTCGATAGTGTATCGGCTAGATCTTGCTGGAATTATTTCGGCAACCTAGTGGGTGAAAGACGAATGGCCAGATCTCCTTTTGACCTCCTGCTTTCCTGGTGGTCTGGGATGGCTGGCAAATCTCTCCGCTCTTCAGTTTTCCGTTTGATTCCTTGCCTTATCTGCTGGCACCTTTGGTGCGCTCGGAATAAAGCTATCTTTGAGAATTCCCCTATGGATCCCCCATCCATTATTAGGCGTGTTAGGAATGATGTTTTCCTGGCTTTTCGAGGAAGACCATTCAGGGGAATTTTGAGCCATCGGTCTAGACGATTGGTGGGTCTGTTGTCTATTTCTTGTGGCCAGGCCTATGCTCGTCAGGGAGTTGGTTGATTTCTTATCCTGGGCGTCGTTTTCTCTCATCGTCCCCGTCGTCCCCCCCCCCTTGTTTTTTGTTTGGTTTTGATGTGTTTGCTAGTGTTGTAGTCCAGGTGGCCTAGGCTTGCTTTGCTCTTGCGGATTTCTTTGTCTGACCGTTTCTGGGTCTGTGCTTCCGACTGGGAGGCGGCTCATGGTTCCTCTTTGTTTTTGTCTTGGTTGCTGGGTTGGTTGGGGGTTACCTGTCTTCTCCTATCCGCACTGACTACTTCTTTCTGGCGCATGGTTACTGTTTGGGTCGCTTTAGTCCGTTGATGTCTTCGTCCTTGTTGGTGTGTCGTCGCTCCACCTTGTTTCCATCCTTTTCCAGATTTACATTGAGGTCTCGTCTCTGGTTCTGTGGTTTGGTTTGGAGGTCTGGCCTGCTATTCTGAGCTCAGGCGGGTTTGCGGTTTGCTTTGTTGATGGTTGTTGCTGGACTTCTTTGGCTAGCTGTAGTCATATTTCTGCTGGTTTTTCCTTCTGTTGCTCTTTGTACTGATTCTCGTTTTTTATTCGGTATGGGAGGCATATGGTCCTCATATGCTTCGCCTATTTTTGTGAGCCACCGGAGAAAGGCGGTTTTTCTCCCTATATATATATAGTATTTCTTGTTGAAAAAAAAAAAAAAAAAAAAAAGATTGACTGAAATGAAGGATGATGAGATTCATGAAAAGAACCTGGTAATGTTGAGTTACCTTGATTACATTGTATGGTATTTCTTAGCTGCTAATTTGTTAACAAATATTTTCATGCGAAAATTTTCTTTATATAAGAGCTTAGTGGTGAGAATTACACATAAATATGTGCATTTATCAATTTCTGAATATGATGGAGCATGTAGATCGATACAATGAACAAAAAAAATACACTATATTTCTATAGTAAACATGCAGACACGTGCATGCATTCCTGACTTGATATATATCTTGATAACTAACCAATGTTAGGCAAAAGAATGCAATAATGATATAAACCTGCAAATCTAATATGGCCTCGTTTTTGCAATGACAAATTTAGTTACTACAATATTTGCTGTCAAAGCAAAAATGAAAAAGGTATTTGCTGATGATCTGAATTCATCACTCCTATCCTTCTAAGTGATTTATATGCGATATAGAAAAGAATGGCACAAGATATTCTATCATTCAGGTTTATTTTGCTGTTTTATTCTCCTCTCATTTGCAGGTCGCAATATAAATAGAAAGGAATGAACATTCAGGGTTCCGAGTCTTTAGCTTCTTGGCAAACAAATCTTCTTTTCGAACCTGTTCAGTTTGAGGTAATTTAATTAGGTAGCATTTGTTTCAGATAAGAAGTCTGGCTATTGAATTACAGTTGTGAGCTTTATTGTTGTAATATAATACGTATGAGTTAAGAATTTCAATTTTAACAACAGGGATTTGATATGTTTGTACATAATCTATGAAGCTGCCAAAGGCATATATGACCAAATGCTTCCTGAAATCAATGCTCACTTAGACGCTCGAGGCAGCCATGCAACTTTACGTTTTACTGGACGTTCCTTAGCTGGAAGCCCTGCTTTGCTCATTATCTTAATGTTGCTTATATGAGAAGAGGTACTGTTACCTTCATTATTACCTACAATCACTTTCGGTGCACCAAGCATTATGTGTGGGGGCGATTATTTGCTTCAAAGGCTCGGATTGCCTCGAAGTCACGTGCAAGCTATTATATTACACAGGATACCGTTCTTCGAACTTCTTTATGTAGTTAACCTGATCATGTTGCTAAGATCCTGAAAGCCGTCAGCTTAGTTAATTTTATTATATAGATATGAATTTTTTTTCAATTTTATTGCTAGAATATAATTATAATTTACGTAACAAATGTTGAAACTGATACCCGAATTCGAGGAAGCCTGAAGAAGCCATTGAGAAGCTCGCGGAGGAGGTGAAGCAATGATTGCCGAACCAGATGTTGGAAATGAATTTGGAGCGGTAGTGTTGAAGGCTGGTAAAGGTGTTGATTTGGAGAAAGGGGAAAGTCTGGAGCGGTGGAAAGAATGCCGAACCAAAATTATCGTTCGGTGTTTTGGAGCGGTGGAAGCTCATTCAGACTTGCAGTGGAAGATGTTTTGGAGCGGCGAAGATGAAGACCGGACCAAAATTACCGTTCAGTGTTTTAATAATACCGAACGAAAAATTTCGCTCGGTATTTTGAAGATGCCGGTCCAAATTTTTCGCTCGGCGTTTTGCCGAACCAAATACCAAGTGATGCATGCCGAACTAGGACTGTCGAACCAAATTGTGCCGGACCAGATGCATGCCGAACTAAACCCCAGGGCTGCTATATAGCAGCTACCCTTCCTCATATCTTCACTATATAAATAGGGAAGATTCTGGACAACAATGGTAGCCGAAATTGAGAGCTAATTTCAGCCAATTTCAGAGCCATCCTAGAGAACTAAAACTCTGCAAAATTTTGTCTGTATTGTTAATTATTCTTATGTATAGCCTCCAAAAGTGAATCAACCTTGTAACTCTAATCTTTCAGTGATTAATAATATCTCCTCTCCCCAAGTGGACGTACACTGCCTCGCGGTATTGGAACCCGCTATAAATACCGGTGTTATTTATTTTTCTACATTGCATAGATCTGTGACTGTCTGTTCTTGTGTTAATCTCTGTTTGTTCCGTCTCACTATAATCACGATCCAGTTGTTTTCCGCTGCGTTGGGTTTTTTATTCCCTTAGACTGATCATCTGAAGGGATTTTCCCCAACAGTCTGGTATCGGAGCTGCAAGGGTGATTAAGGAGTGTTAGACGCTATGGCAGGAGATGAAGCGACTCTAGTTGTCACATGACCCTATACTAGAAGGATGTATATCACGTCAGGATCACAGTTGGCGATTGAGAAATTGAATGGGGATAAAGACTTCGAGAAGTGGCAATGGAGGATAAAGGCTGTTCTAATGAGGAATGAAGTGCATCCAGTAGTGTTTGCCCTTGAGGAGTTACGGCTGACATCTTAGTCGCGGAAAGGAATGAGATGGAGAAATGGGAGTTTGCTACTTTACAACTAGCTATGGGAGAGAATGTCATCTCAGAGATTAGCAGTGAGACCACTGCTAGGGGCATTTGGACCAAGCTAAAAAATCTCTACTAGAAGAAATCTCTGACTATTTTTTTTTTAAAGAAATATAATATATAAATAGGAGAAAAAACGCCTTTCTCCGAGGGCTCACAAAATAGGAAACAAGATGGGACGAAAACCACCAAAAGGAAATACCGCAAAACAACAGCGGAAACCAAAGCACTGAAGACCCATGGAGGAGAATGAGGAAACGATCCACCAACAAGCACAAACCCGCCTTTACCCTAAGGAAAAGGCCAGACCTCCAAGCCGAACCAAAAGAGAGCCAACTAGTAAGCGCTAAACCAACAAATAAAAGGAATGCACGGAAGATGGCAATCAGAGAAAAGCAGACTCCATCAACGCCAAACCAGTGGCAAAATAGTAGATCAAGACCAGTCGCAGCCGCCTACCAACCACAGAGAAACCACCAAAAACTAGCGATCAAATGGAGGCCGCATCCCGAAACCAGACAACCAAAACCCAACCGAGCCATAGAAAACCAAAAAGAAAAGAACCGCCAGAAGCTAAACCACCCGGATTGAGTGGAGAGGAAGGGACACACGATCCACCAGCTTCCACAAACCCGCCTTGACCCGAAGGAAAAGGCCAGACCTCCAAAGCAAACCAACAAAAGAGCGATCTAAAAGGCGCAAACCAGCAACTCCTTGGACAGCTCACTTCAAGATAGGGAGCACAGAACAAGGGAGAAAAAACCAGCCATGAAGCACCGAGAAACCAACAGCCAAAAGGTAAACCTAGTCAATCCGAAGCAGCCTAGCTACCACAGTAACCACCAAGGAACCAGAGAAGAAAAGGCCGGACATCACGAACAAGACAACCAAACCATGGATACAGCTCCTGGAAAACTAACAACCACATTAAACAGAAAATAGGGGGGAGGGGCAATGAGCGATGGGTGAAGGCCAGTGCTCGCACACGATGATCAACCTACTCCCAGTCTTGCGTGAGACGAAGCACACGAAATAGAGAGGAGTCTGACCAGATGCTCCGCACGGGAGTTTAAGCGACCCCTGAAAGGTCGTCCACGGAAAGCAATGAAGACGTCTTTCCGAACACACCGAATAATAGAAGGAGGATCCATACGAGCATCTTCGAACGTTGCCTTGTTTCGCGCGCACCAAAGGTGCCAGCAGATGAGACAAGGAATCAAGCGGAAAATGATTGCACGAAGAGACTTACCAGCATTCCCAGACCACCAGGAGTTCCGGAGATCAGAAGGAGAGCACGCCATCCGACGCATACCAATAAGGTTACCGAAGTAATTCCAGCACGATCTGGTTGTAAAGCCACCAAAGAACAAATGATTAAGGGATTCGGTATCCCCATTACCGCAGCATCTACAACGAGAAGCGAAAGGGATGCCGATTCTTTGGAGGTTCTCGTCAAGTGGCAAACCATCATGGATAATTCGCCACATCAGAGTAGAGACCTTGGGAGGAATACGAGAGTCCCAGATAAAAGAAAACACCGGACGAATGGGGCTAGGCACCCTAATCGAAGACCAAGCTCTCAAAATGGAAAAGGAAGATCCATCCCATCCTGAAGAACCACCGTGACTGTCGGAACAGGCTTTTACCGACTGCATGTGCTTCCAGGTTTCACTAGCAAAAGACGGGGAACCTGAGAAGTTAGAGCCCTCAAGACTACGGCATTTCGCGTGGAGGAACGTAGCCCATAAGGAGTTGTTAGCGCCAAATCTATGCCATAATTTACAGGCAAAAGCGGCGCAAAGGTCCTCAGGTCTACGCAGACCCAGACCTCCTTCATTCTTGGGCCGACACACCACATCCCATGACACCCAATGGTGACGACGGGCGCTGTCTCTGTTGCCCCAGAAGAAAGATGAAGCCAAAGAACGGTAAGAACCGTCTGATATTGCTGAAGACATTTTTCACCATGCGGATGAGAGAGGGTACTTTAGTGAAGGAACATCTTAATTTCTTTGATGATCTCATGATGAAGATGAAGACTGTTGACTTGAAGATGGATGAGGAGCAAATGACAATGATTCTTTTGTGTTCTCTTCCGGAGCGATACACAGGTTTCGCTAACAGCCTTATTCGCTAGAGACACGTTGACAAGAGAAGATGTGAAGTCAGGCCTTCTATCTGAGGGTTTGAGAGATCAGATGAAGGAGATAAGTGAAGGAGGTAGAGGTGGAAGTAGTAGTCACAGCCTGTTTGTCGAAAGAGGTAGAGAAAATAAGAAGAATTGGCACTCTAGAGGGCGTTCCAAGTCTAGGAAGCCCGGTAATGGCAAAAGAGAAGAGTCTAAGGATGGGAAGTGTTTTATCTGTAAGAAACCTGATCATTGGAAAATAGATTGTCTAGATTTGAAGAAGAAGGAAGAAGACGGTTCTTCATCATTTGCGGTGGAAAAGTCTGTATCCGACGATGTGTTGTCTGCAGCAGTATCAGATGTCACGGACCATTGGGTGCTAGACTCGGGGGCGTGTTTCCATATGATGCCTAATAAGGATTACTTCAGTTCTTTCATTGGACGAGAGGGAAGCTCTATTCTTATGGGTAATGATGCTAACTGTAGAGCAATGGGTGAAGGTACAGTGAGGATCAAGATGTTTGACGGAGTGATATGCACTTTGACAGGTGTCTAGTATGTTTCAGGTCTTCGGAAGTCCTTAATTTCTTTAGGACAATTGGCATCTTTGGGATGCAAGGTAACTATTGAGAAGGATAGTCTGAAGGTTTCGAGAGGTGCACTAGTTCTTATGAAAGGAGATGTGTTCCGAAATATGTTTTTGCTGAAAGGAACTACAGTTCTTGGAGAGTCGTGTGTTGGAGTAGATAGTTCTCATGCTTTGGATGCCACAAAGCTTTGGCATCTCAAGTTGGGTCATATTTCAAAGAAGGGCTTAGAGTTGCTTCGGAGACGGAAGATGATCAAAGGAGAAAGCTTCGACAAGATGGACTTTTGCGAGGAATATGTGTTGGGAAAGCAAACTAAAGTATCTTTTGGAGTTGGACTCCATAGATCAAGGCGAGTACTTGAGTACATGCATACAGATGTCTGGAGACCGGTTGATACTCCTTCTCTTAGAGGAGCAAAGTATTTTATCTCTTTCATTGATGACTTTTCTCGAAAAGTATGGGTGTATGTGATGAAGGCCAAATCAGAGAGTTTTGAGAAGTTCAAAGACTGAAAAGCGCTTATTGAGAATCAATCTGGTTCTAGATTGAAGGTGCTGAGATCTGATAATGGCGACGAATTTGTCTCTAGGGAGTTCCTCGATTTTTGTAGACAGCATGGCATTCAGAGACATTTCACTACACCCGGAGATCTGCAATCCAATGGGGTCGCAGAAAGGATGAACATAACTCTACTGGAGAAGGCTCGTTGCTTGAGATTGACGGCGGGCTTGTCTAGAGGCTTTTGGGCTGAGGCATTATCAACTATGGTGCATATCATAAATCGAATTCCGTGCTCAGCCATAGATGGGAAGATTTCAGAAGAGAAGTGGAGAGGTAAAGCAGTGTATCTTGGTTACTTTCGAATTTTTGGTTGTCCTGTGTACGTTCACCATACAGGTGATGACAAGTTGGAGGCTAGAGCATATAAGGGCATACTAATGGGATACACCGATGGTATCAAAGGGTATCGAATTTGGAACCATGTTGATCAGAAGATTGTTCATTCCAGACATGTTACCTTTGATGAGTCTGCTATGTTCAATCCGAAGGAGAAGCTACCTACCACATTAGAAGATTCTAAGGAGATGGAAGAAGTTCTCGTGTTCCAGCCAAATAGTAGAGTTGTTGTTGATGCTGTCGAGGAAAACGCAGTTGATGAAACATCACAGGATAGTCCACATGTACCTTCTAGTAGTGCCTGTGATGTGCATGAATCTAGAGGAAGTTTAGTTCAAGGTGTAGCTGAAAGAAGTTTAGGCGAAGCAGTACCTACCCGAGTCAGTCACAGGACTATTAGGCCGCCTGAAAGGTATGGTGATTGACAGTTTGCAAACCTTAGCCTTGGTGATCAGTTTGACTATGCCCTACATATGGTTCATGAGGAGCCGCTTGACCTTGATGAAGCTTTGAAATCATGTGAAAGTTTGAAGTGGGTGTGCATTATGGAAGAGGAGTTAGAGTCGTTGAAGAAGAACAAGACTTGGGATTTGGTACCACCTCCTCAAGGAAGCCGAGCCATAGGTTGCAAATGGGTATTCAAGGTGAGGAATGATGGGAGATACAAGGCTAGACTACTTGCTAAAGGGTTTTCACAAAGAAAGGAATTGGAGTATGATGAGATATTCTCTCCAGTAGTGAGGCATACATCCATCCACATTTTGCTCGCTATCGTCACAACTCATGACTTAGAGCAACTAGACGTGAAAACCGCTTTCTTGCATGGAGACTTGGATGAGACCGTCTACATGAAGCAGCCAGAAGGATTTGTTGTGGATGGGAAAGAAAATTGGGTTTGAAAATTGAAGAAGTCTTTGTATGGACTTAAGCAGTCGCTTAGACAATGGTACAAGAGGTTTGACTCTTTTATGCTTTCACTTGGTTTTGATCGTAGCATCAAAGACGCTTGTGTGTACTTCAAGCATTTAAAGAATGGTAGATGTGTGTACCTACTCTTGTATGTGGATGATATGTTGATTTCTTCCAAGTATAAAGCTGAAATTGATAGTTTGAAGCAAAAACTAAAGGAGGAATTCGAAATGAAAGACCTTGGAGAAGCAAAGAAAATTTTGGGTATGGAAATCCAAAAGGATAGAAAGCTAGGACTTTTGAGCCTCACTCAAAAGGAGTACATTCGAAAGGTGCTTGCTCGGTTTAACATGGAAGGGAAAAAGGTAATCGGCACACCCATGCCTTTGCACATACATCTTTCTAGTAAAGACTCTCCGATCTCGAAAAAGGACAAGGCTTACATGATGAAGGTTCCATATGCAAGTGCAGTTGGCAGCTTGATGTATGCAATGGTCTGCACTAGGCCTGACATTGCACAGGCGGTTGGATTGGTGAGTAGGTTTTTGGCAAATCCAGGAAAGACGCATTGGGAAGCAGTGAAGTGTATCTTCAGATACCTTAGAGGAACTCCAAACCATGGACTTGTCTTTGGCGGTAGAGGAAGAGATTTCAGCTTCGTTGGATTTTGTGATTCCGACTATGCCAGTGATTGAGATCAAAGGAAGTCAACCTCCGGATATGTGTTCACCATTGGTGGGACATCGATCAGTTAGAGAGCGAGGTTGCAGACGAATGTGGCTTTGTCTACTACAGAGGCAGAGCTCATAGCTGCGGTTGAGGCAGCTAAGGAGGCGCTTTATTTGAGGCGACTGTTGTGTGATTTGGGCTTCATATATGAAGGCGTGGATGTGTACTGTGATAGTCAGAGTGCAATTCACTTAGCTGAAAATCTGAGATTCAGCTCGAGGACGAAGCATATTGAGGTGAGAGAGTCGTTCCTTGTCTCAATGAGTGAATAGAAGCTAGTTCGTCTTCAGAAAGTTCACACAAAGGAGAATGCAGCAGACATGTTTACCAAGTCGTTGCCTGTTGCTAAGTTTGAGCATTGCTCGGACTTGATTCGCTTAATGAAGTGCTAGGTGCCACAGGGTGGCACGGGGGAAAGTTGAGATGGATCATGGAGACGTTTGTTTTCATGCTAGAGATTAATAAGTTCTACACGGACTGGGTACTTCGAACACTTTGTTGACGAGCGGTGGTCTTGCTGGAGTTCGTTGATAGAGTGTAATGGATGATGACATTGCCAAAGCTCGTTGGGTAAGTATCCATTGCTTGGAGCATGAAGGTATAGATGATGTTGGAAGGCTTGTATGGAATTCGGTATCAAGGTGGAGATTGTTGAAACTGATACCCGAATTCTAGGAAACCTGAAGAAGCCATTGAGAAGCTCGCGGAGGAGGTGAAGCAATGATTGCCGAACCAGATGTTGGAAATGAATTCGGAGCGGTAGTGTTGAAGGCTAGTAAAGGTGTTGATTTGGAGAAAGGGGAAAGTCTGGAGCGGTGGAAAGAATGCCGAACCAAAATTATCGTTCGGTGTTTTGGTGTTATGGAGTGGTGGAAGCTCGTTCAGACTTGGAATGGAAGTTGTTTTGGAGCGGCGAAGATGAAGACCAGACCAAAATTATCGTTTGGTGTTTTGGTAATATCGAACGAAAAATCTCATTCGGTATTTTGAAGATGCCGGTCCAATTTTCGCTCGATGTTTTGCCGAACCAAATACCAAGTGATGCATGTCGAACCAGGACTGCCGAACCAAATTGTGCCGGACCAGATGCATGCCGAACCAAACCCCAGGGCTGCTATATAGCAGCTACCCTTCCTCATATCTTCACTCTATAAATATGGGAGCTTCTGGACAACAATGGTAGCCGAAATTGAGAGCTAATTTCAGCCAATTTCAGAGCCATCCTAGAGAACTAAAACTCTGCAAAATTTTGGCTGTATTGTTAATTCTTCTTATGTATAGCCTCCAAAAGTGAATCAATCTTGTAACTCTAATCTTTCAGTGATTAATAAAATCTCATCTCCCCAAGTGGACGTACACTGCCTCGCGGTATTGGAACCCGCTATAAATACCGGTGTTATTTATTTTTCTACATTGCATAGATCTGTGACTGTCTGTTCTTGTGTTAATCTCTGTTTGTTCCGTCTCACTATAATCACGATCCAGTTGTTTTCCGCTGCGTTGGGTTTTTTATTCCCTTAGACTGATCATCTGAAGGGATTTTCCCCAACAACAAAATCCCTTATACAATGTTTTTAACTCTGCCATCTACATATACCGATGCAGGTCTCAAGCCCGGGATAAGTAGGAGAGAAAACGATTGCTACAAATGTATTTTATTTCTTACAGATTACGTACAAGGTACTTTCGTTGACATCAACTATGAAAAATCATAGAGAAAAATTATTACATCAATTTAAGTTTTACGAATTTTGATTACGATATTAATGTAAAGGAAAATTTGAAATCTATATGCTAGCATCAAGTAGTTTTATACTTTAGCAAGTATAGTGGGTTTAGGGGGAAGTGAGTACCATGGGAAGTCCGATCTTTATGGTTGATAAGAAAAACTCTCTATGTATTAATATGGTGGTTTAATACTTGTTAAAAAAGAGATGATGCAACATTTCTAAGTTTCAAATTAGTGGAAGCACTAATTTTAATATTTATTACATTTCTCTGGATATTCATGTAATAGTTGATTACTTTCTTTACCCGTTCGATAATTTCCTAAAATAACTTAGTCTCATTCACATTTTGATAAACGATTAATTTGTGCATGTACACGCACAAAAAATGCAACATTACGTACAATCCAAAGTTATTTTCTAAAATAAATAAAAAACCTTGCACGTCTTTTAATACCAATTCCTCCCACTCACGTGTATCGCACGTGTCAAAGTACTCGTGTGTGTCTATACATATACATATACATACATATATGTATGTATGTATATATATATATGTATGTATATAATTTTGAATATTTATTTTGCAATAAAATAAGGTATTTTGAATAAGTCAATAATTTTAAAATTCAATATTCATTTTAAATAGTGGAAATTAGGCTGAAGGGCCTCTATTTGCAGGGTAATAGGTTTTAAGGACAACACTTCTGAATAATTAGTTTTAAGGACAATTTACAGCATAATGTTATTTTTTGTAAGATCCAAAAAATTGAAATTGTTTTTAATACTAATTCCTTATACGCACGTGCATCGTACGTGTCAAAGTACTCGTATTATATATATATATATATATATATATATATATATATATATATGAGATTTTGAATATTTATTTCGAATAAGTCAATAATTTTAAAATTCAAAATTAATTTTAAATATCTAATTTGTTTAATCAGTAAAACTGTTTAAAAATAGATCTGGATCCATGTTAAAAAATGTATACTAATATTAGAAGACAAGCTCAGGATATCCATCATCAAATCTGAGTTAACCTGATTTATCAATCAAAGCTTCGAATTTCTACTTTCATTTTTCGTACAAAGTAAATGGTAAAATCAATCAACAACCAATGCATAATAATATCAAAACATATCCATTCCGTAAAGAAGTAGCATAATATGTTTAATACATAGGCATCAGTTATACTATAGGTATATAGTATAAGAAAACAGACATATGTAAATCATTAACAACTCAGTAGAAACATCTGGAAATCCACTTCATTTTGAAGAACAGATCAACCCCTTTGAATCCTTTCCTAAATTTCGTTGCCGTCGGGTATCGCGACGGATTTTTTCCGAGACAAGTGATTGGGAAGCGGGAGGCGGAAGGAGTGGGCGATTTCGCGCGACAGATCTGAAGCAGGGATGCGGTCCGTCTGTTCAGAAGGGTGAAATTCGACGTAGTTGGTGTTGGAATTTTTGGAAGGTAGTTTACGAGCGTGGGATTGGAGGAGGAGGAAGAAGAAGACGGAGAGGACGAGGGAAAAAGCAATGGCTTTAGGAGACATTGTGAACGTCCTTTTATTTTTAATTTTAATTTTGGGAGAAATTAATTGACATTGCAGAAGGGGAGGTAGTTGTAGTTGGAAACAGGTACACCACCCAATATTGATTGGCTGGTCCGACCCAATAACCATGATCCACTACAAAATTAGCCCATCAAATAATAAACGATAATGGCTTCAAAACAAATCCGCATGTTGGCTCAAAATTTATATCTCGGGCGCAAATTTTAGTAGTTAAGAATATAAACTAATTGTTTTATTAAATTTATCAATTATCATGCATGACAGAAGAAACAAAGAGGATTAACAAGTCGACTTTTTGTCGTTAAATATTCCTGGAAGATAAGCATATAATAAGATGCAAGGAGGGATATGGTAGGGATACAAGAATCTGCGAATCTGAAAGAAGTCAATAGATTATTCTTATGCATCCACTAACTACTCAGTTATATCTTGTACACATGTGTCAAGTATAAAGCATATACGGAGATGGTGGCAAAAGATATGGTTAAACACATGAGTGCTAAGCCTATATAATGAGAAGCCTCGTCTTCAATCTGGTATTCAAGAGCAGAAAATAGACAGCAGCAACTAAGGAAGTGGTTGCTCACTCTCCCTCAAAGGCTTCCGACTTGGATTGTCTAACATTAATGGTTGGGGGCCTTCTGCAGGGAGATTGATAAACCACTTTCTTTTCTCAGGGTAAGAATACAATGTTGAAATTCATTCCCTATCCTTTTCTCATTGTTTGCCTGTTTTAGAGTGATAAAAAAAATGTATAATTTATAGAAACATTTCACCATTTTGTAATATAATTTCGTAGCATCTTTTTAGAGGTGTGTAATAATGCTACCGTGTAGCATCATTGTTTGTAATTTTTTACATAAATTAAATTATGTACATATATATTTCTTTCCGTAATGCTATTAAATATTAGCATTTTATGAATTATAGTTGTGGTTTCTAAATTATAGTAGTTTTTAAAATTGTAGTAGCAATTTATATTATAACTTCTTTTTAGATTTGTGTAGTAATGATACTTGTTTCTCTAATAAATATAGTTATGCATGTTTATGTTCATGATGCTATATTAAAGTAGCATTTTATGAATTGCAGTAAAAGTTTCTGAATTACAATGACATTTTTAAAATTGCAGTAGCAGTTTATAAACAATTATATGTAGTTTCTTTTTCAGGAAATTATTGTCAAGGACAAAAAATTTCAGCATTTTTGCCTCAAGGACAGGCCTTCAATATTTTATCCTGAAGGACAACTTTCTTTAGGTATCAGTTTTTAGTCATTGATAGTATCAGTTTGTAGTTATCGGTAGCAGTTTTTAGGTATCAGTTTTTAGCTTGGTAGCAGTTTTGTTGTCCTTATGAATAATTTTAAAAAATATTTGTCCTTATGAATAATTTTTAGAAGAATGTTTGTCCTTATGGTAAAAATATTGAGGTTGTGTCCTTGAGGCAAAAAATATACAAATTTTTGTCCTTTAAATTAATTTCCCCTTTCTTTTTAGATGTGTGTAGTAATGATACTATGTAGTACCATTTTTTGCTTTTTAAATAAATATGGTTATGTATATTTCTGTTCGTAATGCTATTTTATAGTGGCATTTCATGAATTGAGATGGCAATTTATATTAGCTTTTTGAAAAGAGGGGAATTAGGGAGAAGTACAAAGTTTGAAAAAAAACGAGGCTGAAGGACAACAAGTTTCATTTTTGGGCTAAAGGACAAACTTTGAAAAAAAATTATGCTGGAGGAAAATGCTAGTTATAACTAGCATTATATTCAGTTTTTAGACTATACAAAATGCTAGTTATAAATTATATTCAGTTTTTACAATATACAAAATACTAGTTTTAACTAGCATTATATTCAGTTTTAAACGGTACAAAATGCTATTATAATCAACATTGATTTTCAACCTAATTTTTTTCAATGTTTGTTCTTCAGCCTAAAAATGAACCTTGTTGTCCTTCAGCCTAAATTTTTTTCAAAGTTTGTACTTGTGCCTATTTTTCACTTTTGAAAACTTGTAGTATTAGTTTAACCAATTGTAGTTTCCTTTTAGATGATGTATATGTCATATCTAATAACATTATTTTATAATAGCATGATGAATTATAGTATCGGTTTATGAAGTATATTAAATTTTTCTTGATTTGTGGTATGGTTTATGAATTGTGGTATCATTTTTTGAATTAATATATTTTAAATTTCACTTTCCAGAATCATTTTATGATTTTTTTTAAAGATGATATCGTTTTTATTTTATTTTTTGAAAGTTTATGATTCCGTTTTCATCAATTAATTTATCATGCTACTACATAGCCATGTAAATATGGAATCATTTCTATTTAATTTTTGAATATTTATCTTGTTATTTTTCTTAAATTAGTTTATAATACTACTCTGTAGTATCAGTTTTGTAGTTACTGAACCAAAAAAAAGAATACAGCAACTATATTTTAATTCTGTACAATAGTAGTTGTCATTACCCAGTGTTATCATTTTTTGGTTAAATGGTATGACTTAGTAATATTTTGTATTTGCTGTAATATTTTTTACATTATTTTTTCATATAATGATGCTGGCAGTATCATTTGACGAGTAGTGGCATGATTTTGTTTTTTAAGATTAGGTTTTGAGGAAGTGACGGCTACAAGAAACGACGACTATTAGCAGTGGCAGAGTGCATATGTAAGGCGGCGTAGTGTTGTCCCAGAAGCCAAAAGGCTTTATCCGTTTGTTCTTTATATTGAAATTACGTCCACACATTCCTCCGTGGGGCAACATATACCACTCCACCTTTATTATTTTTCACGATGTGAGACTATTCTTTTTCAATATGCGTCTATTACCCACACACAATGCGAGACACCTCAACACTTTAGACTGAACTTTTAAACTAAACCGCCCTTTTGTTGAAGTCGTTTTTTTTTTAAGAATACGTAAGTGGACTAAGGTTAAAAATAAGGCGTGTTCCTTGATTTCCACTTTTTAACAAATATCCCGTAAAACATCTTAAATTTCACTTCTATCAACCAACAAAAATTTGTTTTATGATGGTCGGTATACTTGGATAAATGAGTAAACTACAATGGTTCATTAAATGTAAAAATTTTGTGACCCAAATTACTTATTAGATGAATTCTTCTGTTTTAAATGATTTTCAGATACGATTAAAAACATGTTTATTCAAACAATATCATGTAATATACCTTGGAAATTGAAATTGTATCTTCTCATTTGTCAACATGACATCCATACAATATAATCCTATAACATCACGTTTATTAAAATTCATTTATTCGGCAGCACCAGCCATATATATTATGTTGGCATACACAAACTCAATCCATCATCATTTGTCTCTCATTTTTACCACTTGAAGCACATTTGGTGGAACAACTAGCAAGGCAACCTGTCAACAAAAACAAACGATAACAAAAAGAATACTCAAATTCATTTTCATGCATCTCTATTGATACGTACGATATTCATACATGCAATAAGGAAACCATACCTGAATCCAGAACATGGCACCTTGATTTAGCGCATTTGTCCATGCAAAAACTATAAACAAAATCGGGCGACACATCCTGAACTGATTTGGTTTTGAGCTTACATTCGAGAAAGCATTTAGGAGCACAACCCCATCTGATGATTTTGCTGGTGTGGTCCTTGCAGTCTGGTAAGCAAGCATTGTAGCATTCGTTGTACTTGTCTGCCCATATCTGAGTAGTAAGCAGCAGCAGCATGATGCTTAAAACTAGTGCTTTGTTCATTATGTTTATATGCTGTATATATTTGGTGATATATGAGAGAGTGCATATGCACGATCATTTATAATGTGGTTTTGTGGTCGTGGATTTGATGTATGATACGTACGTGCACTTGGTGCATGTTATTTGCATGTAGAGGTTGAAATTGCTTGTAGGTTTCTGTGTGGACAGAGTTGTTGATTTATATATTTGGTGTATTTGTGCCTTGAATGGATGCGCATGCATTGCTTTTGATCAGTACTTGGTGTAGTCTAGTTAAGTTTTAAGGCTAGTTAAGCTAACCAAACAGACGGTTAAATCCAACAATCCTGTGTCTGCTACTATAAACACTTCGAATTTGCAGAGGACGAACACCATCAATCGGTAGGTGGAAGCTACGGATTTTTCCATCAACATCAGATAGCACCGTCGCTAAAATAGAAATCCAGTCAAGTGTTTTCCATGGTTTTCCCATGGCTCGATTGCGGTTTTCCACGCTTTTGCCTCTATTGTTTTCCTATGATTCTTTCTCATGGGTATCTTAGACGCAATTTGTGGTTTCTATTTTGTTTTTATTGCATGTGACTCTGGATAAAACAAAGAAGAATTGAATTATATTCCTATTGAATTATTCAAAGAGGATAAACTTACCCATTTTCTATGGATAATTGATACCAATGAGATATACATGCAATACCTCTAGATTAAAAATCTAAAAACATGTCATAATTAATCAATTTTGATAAAAGTTCGGTTTTAATCTTAAATGATGTGGATACCATTGAACAACTTGTCCCAATAGCCTTAATTCTAATAAACTATGTGTTATCCTCTATAACATCCCTCACTTCAATACCCAAAAATAAACGTTGGTGATGCTGGAGCCATCAGCGGAGTCATTTTCAAACGATAAAGCGAGTTTAGTACTTTTTTCCACAACATTAAGTAAAAGAGAAGCTAAATTAACTTCATTACATCAAATTATTTTTACATGACTCATCACATCATCATCATCATGCCTAATATATGAAGATGCCGACACGGCACCTTGCCAGTAATAATTCCTGGTTTTACACAGTGAAATTGCGACGACCACTCTACAGAACATGTCATATATCTCACAGCGTATCGAATAAAATATAATAGTCAACACAAATATAAAACGGAAGAGACAATAATAACTAAACGAATCAAATACCAGAGTACAAATTTACAGAGTGATACACATATAGTAATAGACTTTATACAAATGGAAATAAACTCAAATAACTTGTCTCAATAGTAAAACAAACACTGCCTAGGCTCTAATGTGGTGCACAGCGGAATAAGCAATAGAATATCCATATATAATATGAGAAAGCTCCATCCACCTCGTCCTTTTGCACAGCCATTGCGTATCATCTAGACCTGCTATCTAGTCTACTCATTAAAAAGTACTCGAGATAATAAAAAGCAAAATATAAAACCTCAAGTCAGACAACAGTCCGGTGTGAACGATAAATGAATCTCAAAATATATAAATGTCAAAATAGAGGAACAAGGGTATCAAACCAAACCTGACATGTAACACCCCATATTTTGAGGAGTCCATAATATGCAAAACTAATTTAGATTAAATTAAATTTAATTGAATTAATATTACGAAGACATTATTAATTAAATTATTAAAGTGATTTAATTGGAAAAATTGCCCAAGGGAAATTAAATAAATTAAGTGTGACATTTTAAAAAGTTAATTGAATGGTCCAAAGCCAATTAGAGCAATTCTGGTTAAACTTGATTAATGAGAAAAAAACAATTTAAATTTTAAAGGGAATGATTTAAGTAAGGGAATAAGTTAGTAAGCATAAAAACACTAGCCCACTTACCTTAGCCACATCCTCTCATTCCATTTTCATTTCCATTCTTATTTTCACAAAACAAAATTCCGAAGAACAACAAACCATGGCCGACCATTAGTTCAAGAGAAAAGGAGAGATTTCAAGCTAGAAGATTGGAGCTTTCAATCTTAAAGAACAAAAGGGGATTAAACAAGCTTTTTCTTAAGCTAGGCGAGTAAAATCTTTCTTTAAAAACTATCCTAACCCACTAGGTTCAGATTGGACTTTCATACGAATGTTTTGATGATGTTAAACATGTTTAGATGTTTGAATATTATTTTAATTATGCTTTAAAATTTAATTAAATTTAATTAGTTAATATTTTAGGGCAAAACATGGTCTAATTACATTCAAATGCCATGAAATTAGAGTTATCACAATAAATTATAGAGATTTAAGTAGTATTTTAATTTACTAGAATATAGAGTGTTGTAATATAAATTTCTATAGACTATCAAGTGCAGATGCATAAATAAAAGTGTAACGTTTAAAATAACAAGAAATACGCCTAAAAGAATGAAATGTATAAAATAAGTATATTTACCGTATTTTGTACTGTCTATTTCAATAACTATGAAAAAATATAATTCTCTGTAATTCCAAACGTAACACAAATTCTTCTTTTGGATAAGACATAGAAATTTATAGCGCGCGTTAACCTTTCCTTTTGACAGGAGTGTAATTCCAATGCATTAAAATACGGAAATCGCTAAGGATGAATTAAAGAATTGTAAATGTGATAATAACAACGGTTTAAGCAAAGAATTAATGTATATAAGATAGAGGCAAGATAGAAATCAAATAACAAACAACCGAAAGGTTGGCAGTAATTAATGTAAATAAAAAAAAGTATGGAAAGTCCACCAAACAAGGGAGGGTAGTAAATGTTATGAAGGAATAGAAAGAAAAGCTCAATAAAAAGAAATGGAAGTAAATGGGAAAATATATTTAGATCTTTTAAAAGAAAGTGGTAAATGATCTTAAATTGAATAAGAAGTAAATGCATAAAGAAGTAAAGAAATGTTATTAACAGTTGAACATCAGAGGTGTAATAATCAAACAAGTATGAATGAACACACACGCACACACACATATACGTAGCCTCAAGTATGCATTTATGATGGACATGAATTATTAAAGTTAGTAAATAACTTAGATGGATAAGAATGACATAGTCAATAGAATGGGTTGGCATGCGAGGTCAGTAGTGTTACACAATAGAAGTCTGCCCACCGCAAGCGGATATCAGTAGTTATGTATACATTAAACTGATGTGAGACATATCCCACCGTAGAACCCATGAAATTATATACGCTTGTGTATAGGTGAAGGGATACCCCGGTAGGGTGTGCTTCAGTCTTTTTAGTAGGGTATTGCCTTAATTATAATAGGTAATCTAAATGGAACGTTGAGCAAGTATCGGCGCTATGCCAGTGTGTTGGTACCATATTAGAGAGTAGGAGTTGTACATAGGTTGAGAATGTCACAGTCCTGAGCGGTTAGCGAAAAGACGAGGGTTACACCTAAACGGGCTACACCACCTACTAGTGTAGATCATGACTAGGTTATGCACCTCCACAGCTTTTTACTAGATTTTTTGTTATAGGCAAGGCTAGATAACCCTTAAAGGTCTTTCAAAATGAGTGGGGTAGTAGGAGGAACCGAGTCCCCTATAGTCCATAGAGTTGAGTCCATAATAAGGAGCACATAAGTAAGTAAACCCCCAACGTTAGATATGATACGACTAACCTATTGTGACGTCGTTACTAGGCACTACGGGAGATCCTTGATATGCATGATGATGAGAACGTACGATGGATCCTGACGAGATGCTAAGTTACGGATAATAACGAGGATAATATCTTAGTCCAAAGGGGGACTGTGGTACTTACACTCATACGTATGTAGTTATTGTCTACCTATGGTGGATGGGATGAATTCATATGCGTATGTAGAGTCCAGATGACTAAGTAAAAATAAAATAAGAGACATAACATGTAATGAAGGGAAGTAAAGTGTATAATTTACCTGTCACCAAAATGTTATTCTGACCCCCTCTTCATTACAACCCACATGATAGCTTTAGAGGGACAGGTACTGGTATAAGGCAAGAACAGTGGAAGGGAAGGTTTCCTTATGCATGCTTGGCACTAACAAGGAGACTAGATATTAAAAGTGTTAATCTTGGTCAGTACTATATGATTTATTATACTTTACTATTCCGTTGTGAGTTACATCGATAGTGCTCTTATGCATTTACTTATTTGTAGGATACCAAACCAACGATCCATATTCTGGTGGACTTGGGTTTTCAATTTAGCGAAAATTTAGAACCACTAGAGTGCGGGATGTCACATTTGGTATCAGAGCTTAGGTTAGTCGATCTTGAAAAAAAAGTAGAAACATTAAGGGAATGAATTTGTATTTTTCCTATAAATTAATATAAATATTATATGCCAAATCCTATAATTTACCACTATATAGTAGTTGCAACCATACACTGAAACATGGATAAGGCAATTATGAGTCGGAACAATGGATGAAGTTGAAGATGTACTCTTACCCGGTTACCCTACAGGAAATAGGTCGTATGGAAAGGCATTCACTTAAGAAGAGCATGAGTGCAACATGTGAAAGGACCTTAAAACTAGATAGTACACGACTCCCTAGTTAGGCCCTCGATAGCCCAATTGTTGTAGATCTCCACATGATTACCGAATGATGATGTACAGTAGGTCCAGATAAGAAGAAAGTAAGAGTCTATATGTTGTACATATCCAAAAGTAAGATTTAATTAAGTTCTCGAAGGATGGTGTGTAGCAGTCCCTCCAAGATAATACCCGAATTTTTATATTTTGAAAGAAGGTAAATCAATAAGTAAACAGAAAGAAGAAAAGTCCAAAGCAAGAGATAAATAAAAATCCACTCCGAGTCTGACCTCAAATGAAAGAATGTAGTATAAAAGTTAAAATGATTTTAATATAAAAGTTTGAGAAAAATATATAAATAATATATTTGAAATGATTTTCAAAGGAATTATTTGAAGATAGAAAAACCCTATTTTTGAAAGGTAAGTAAATATTAAATTTTTGGAATTTTTTTTCATAAATGGGTTTTTACAAAAGTTATTCGTTTGAAAAAAATATATAGAGCGTATATAGTTCGTTAGTTTTTCGAGGAGGAAAAAAACTTTAAAGCAGAAAAATTATTTTTGGGGCAGACAATAGGAATTGGTACTAGTTTTAATGAGGTAAATGATAACGGGATAGAAAATTTAAATCTCGAATGTAGAATAATAGAATAAAGCGATAAGTGGATGCACCGCGATAAGTAGATAGGAGTTTCTCAGAGTAGCCAAAGTGAAGATGGAGAAGACAGAGATAGAACAAAGCTACAGTTGTTAATAGTGAGTAAATTAATATTTGATTTGGTCGAAAAGGGTCCAGGTTCAACCTGGTCCAAATACAGCAAACGGTCAACCACAAGGAATGAACAGTCGATCGGTAGCGGTTGACCTCCCAACCCTAGCGGTCGACCTGTCTTTGTTCTGGAGCGATATAATTCACATCCAGGTCGAGCCGATTCATTTCACCAAAACCCTTCTTCTCTAAAAGTGATTTCGACCTTCCTCTTCTCCTCCATGCCACCGACAACCACCCCAGCCACCTAGCATTGACGTCGATAATCTCTAGCAGCTCAAGGTAGTGACGTGACTACTCTACCATGCAAAAATCCATCAATTTATAAGCCCTAGATCTACTTCCAAATCAAAAATAATGGCCCTTCCACGTGGCAGCATTGCCTCTCGAGACCCTAGGCTAACCCCATAAGAGATAGCGTGGCTGCAGAATCATGAGAATATTGTAAAGAGCTATGAGTATCTACCGGCTTCACACTTCTGCAAGGATGACCGATGAAGTTTGAGGACTTCATGGCCTATGATTTGGAGAACCTGTACACAACTACAGTACTATTTCAGATTCTTCGTCATGACAAGTTTGAAAGGGAGTGCTATCCCAGGTACATGCGTCTTTTTTATGCTAATTTGGTGTCCGAGTTCGACAAGCACGATGCTAGTTTCACATCTGAAGTCAAGGGGACAAAGATTCAGATGACGTACGAGAAGTTTGGTGGGACCTTACATATCTTCGCAGTAGAAGAATACTTAGAGGACATTGAGATCATCGATCCTGCCATTTTAGAATAGATCTTTCTTCAAGGGACAAGTTTTTCAAAGATAGAGATCTTGAGGGCCCAAGCCCATCTGGTCACCCACATCATCCAGCACAACATCATCCCAAAGATGGGGAGCTATGAGCAGATTTATCCCTTCATTAAAAGGCCACCTACACCATTATAGGTGGTATTCAGATGAATTGGGCCGGAGGGATCATGGTCCAGTATGTAAGTTCATGTGCAGGGTCCCAAAGGAGCTACTTTCTATACTATCATCTTTTCACTTCCGTCTTCCAACAGTTTGGCGTGAACCTTCGAGGTGAGCCAATGTAGAGTAAGGTACCCCCGTCATTGGACAGATCCTCTCTTAGGAGGATGAGTATAGAGGCACTGCCTATAGATTTTGGAGCACTACAGCTGCAGGAGGCGAGGTAGGCGCATATGGATTGGGACCATTGGCCGGGTCAACAGGCCGTAAGGCAATAGTCACAGGCCCCGGACTATGAAGCGATCTGAGAATCCCAGCTAAGGATCGAGGTCGAGCTGCAAGTGATATGGTTGCGGCAATTGGAGATACAAGAAGTGTAGCATGCCAGGGTCGAGAGCTTGGGTGAGTGGCCGCCATGATCAATTACTTGGGTGCGGCCGTGGTTTCAGCTCTCGTGGAGGGCCATCTCCTAGCCCGTAGGTATTAGCAGCTGGTAGCTGTTGTTGTGTTTACTTCCAGTGGTCTTTTTTCTTTTAAATTGGGATGTTAGAATTAGTTGTTTCTGTTGTATGAAAACGCGTATGATACTAATGGAAATGTTCCTTGTTATTTGTTTTCTGTGTAAACCGCAATAATAGTTGGAAAACGGTAAAACAAGAAAATTTCAGGAAATACACTTAACTAATGCAAAAGAATAGAAGTAAAAGACCGGAAGTTATAAAATAAATTAGGAAAATTTAGTTAATTAGCTACTAAAATAAGGGAAATAGAAATTTGAGTCGCATAAGGTAGAAAATGTTTGGGGAGTAAATTTTGACAAGCGAAGGATAGGAAAGGTTGTTATGGAGACACGTGTCAATGTCCCTGTATCTTAAATGCTGAAATTTATTAATGAACTTGTGTATTGGTTTTTATTATAAAAATAAAAGGAAAAGTTTTTGAAAATTTAAAATTTACTGCGTAATATGATAGGGTCCACTATGGACATTAGACTATTGACTAAACCCCGACTGCGTAAGATGTAGCATGAACTATTTTGAAAAAAATACATATATACTTTTGAAAATTTCATTTAGAATCTTGGTTTTGGAAAATAAATTACTTTTGTGAAATGTTTTGAAAAAATGGATTTTTTAAAGATTTTAAAGGTTTTTCCAAATATTTTAAGATTTTTAAATTAAAAGGATATCTAATTTTCGGAATGCCACATGCTTAGCATAAGGAAAAAGTTGACGGGTTAGCAAGAATGAATTTTATGATGTAGCGGTAGTGAAAGTAAAATAAAATGTAGTTACTAACAAGGGAAAAAGCTATCTTAGCTCTGGAATTACTTTCTCCATATCTTGTAGATAGGTAAATTAAAACTAGTTTAAAGTTAATTTTGTTTAATTTTTTTTAAAGATTTGAAATAAAATTTACATATACGGACTGTGCTTGGAAAAGTTGGAAGAAGATATCTGGGCATAAGAGAAGGTTCCAAAATACAGTGGAAGGTTGAGTACAAAAGGAAAAAAATGATGATATAGAATTCTCTATCTAAACCCCTTTTCGGTATAAAGAAAATAGGTTTAGAAAACTGGATTTTTCAAACTTGGATGTTTGCAACGGTGTGCTAGGATTTTGGATGGTAGGGATTGGATGAAAAATTGGTTGAACTATGTAGAATACAATAAACTATGATTTTTGTTTGATGATAATAAACATATATATATATATATATTCATTTTAAATTTATTTGTTATTGTACTATTTTATTTTTCCATATAATTAAATAAATATTTGTTGAATAAAATAAATAACTCAGAATTCATATTTAAACAAATATTTTATTCAAACAAATATTTTATTACAAATTCAAATAGTAAAAATTTGAGCTCTCACTACATTTACACATTTTCAATTACAATACAACTTCTATTACAACACAATTTTCAATATACAATTTTTCATACATGGTTCACCTCACTACATAATTCACTCAACACTCGTATTTGATCTTCAACTCTGTTCCAGCCTATATCCAACATCTGTACTATTTGCAAAATAAACACTGACGTAGTAAAATTGAAAAAGAAAATATTTTGCAGTGCACAATAAAGTGTGTTTTGAAATTATTATTTGCCTCGGTTATTTGGGTTGTTCATCATCATTTTCTATTAATTCATCTTACACGAACAACTTGTGACATGCACAGTGTATCATTGTACATGCCACTAGGTCGTGCACATCGATATACACTTGCTTGTTAAAATTGCAGGGATAGGTGAGCACAAAGTCAAACTTAAGCTTAGGATGGATTCAACTCAAGTGCAACAAATACAACGAAACAGCAAATACAACCTGACTCGAGTGAACCAAAGGTGAACATGTCAAAACAACAATAAGGCGACAAGACTCAACACAAGGGCTGCAACCAGGAGTACAAAAGACAAGCAGATTCCAAATAAAAAATGACATGCTCACAAGTTCAACTCAAGACATGTACAACCAGACTTCAAAAGTAGGTGAACATGAATACAACTAGACTACATCAATATGGAACCAAATCACAAAATGGATCAAAACCAGTTCATTAATGAAAGTACACAAGACATGGTCAAACCAGGGTTTCAGAGGCAACAATACATGACACAGTGGTGAACCAGACCAAAATGGAGCTAGACAGGTTAAATGAATGCAACAGAGACCAGAAGCAACAAAATCAAAGTACATATGTGCAACAAAGTAAGCAGGTCATCAATGAACCCAGACTACAGTAACAAGTGCACAAGACCAGTGTGTACACACAAAACAACATACTACACTTCAAACATGCTCAGGTGAGTTAACATGAAGACTCAAACATCACCAGACAAGTTCAAGGACAGTGAATAAAAGTGGAACCACACATGAAATCATGAAAACAACATATGGAACCAGACATGCCTATATATGCAAGCAATTTAGAAATGTACACATGAAGAACCAAGTGCAGATTCAACAATAAAAAAGGCACAAGAATGAAGTGAACACAAAATCAGCCAATGGAACAAGACCACCGAACTAGACCAGAATTAGAGTTTAACAAGACCAGATTCAAAATTAAGACTCCAGAGAATACAAGTGCATAAGGACTACATGCACTGATACATGTGCAGGCACGCAAAAGCAATCAAGCATGAACATAAGGAATGCAACCTTAATTTACATAGAACCAGACCACAATGCATTAGAGCAATGAAATGTCCAGACCAGACTTCAAGATGACACATAACATATTTTAAGTGCAAAGCACAATGAAGCAGATTCAAAAACAAAGGCACAAGGAAAGCTATACTCAGTTTCAATATATAGTGCATATAAACATTGGAGCATGCAAGTGAAGCCTCAACCAAAATTATTAACCCAGACCAACTACAGCACAAACAGAAAATAGCCGTAGGTGATATCAATGAATAAATCAGAAAATTTTTTAAAGTCGCAAAGAAAAGGTCGCATGATGAACAAGTCATATTTCAGGAGGTCAACACTATCTCAAATTCAAGTATCAAGCCTTAAGCGAATGATGAGCAGGTCGTAGGAGTAAACTACGGAACAATTCAAATATGTTTAAGCAATTACAAATATATCGGAATCATATTTAACCGAGGATCAAATGAACGAGTCAAAAATCATCTCAATCGTTCAATCGAAAATCAAATGGCCGATAAAATCACAAAAGATTCAAACTCAAATATACAAAATGAAAATATAGGGTTTTCATCCCTATAAATAAACCCATCTCATCATCGCCACAAAACATGAGTTCAAATTTAAGAAAACAACGGAGCAAATAAAGTACAAAATCACATACCAATTTTATACTTTATTCAAACTCATCATTGAAGCGACCGCAAGCAAAATGAAGAAGCATCGAAGAAAAATTGAGGAACAAAATCATACCACCAAACAATTTTAGTTTCTAATTCCAAAGTAGCGGCTTCAATCGAAACCCTAATTTTTGAAGAGCAAAAGGAACGGCATGGATAAGCATGAAAAAAAATAAAAGGGAGACAGTTTGTTTTTCTCTAATCATTTTGGGCCGGCTTTTATTATTTTTATATTGGGCTTTAGTGATATAAAATAGGGTTCCGTTCTTGTTTTTATTTTTATTTATAACTTTCTATTTTAAATTTTTGTAACTTTCTAGTTGTGTAACTACGTACGAACTACGGTTTTGTAGTTCGAGAATTCACAACTCAGTGGCTGAGTTGTGGTAGGGTATTGAGCTTAGAGTTAGGTTAATGAAGTAGCGGGTATCGCAAGTTTACGTGTGTTTGTAAACGTTTGATTACTTAATTTCTAGTCGAAACCTTGGGGGCAGCACGTAGGCAGGTTTTTACCGAAGCTGGATAAATCTTTGTGTGATCTCTATTGCATTACTTTCTGTGTTTATTTTTTATTTCCGCATTAATTATTAGTACACCCTATTCACCCTCCCTCTAGGGTGAAAACGATCCTACAAACTATACTTCTATCGTGGAAGTTGGGAAAATTTTCGAAGCAAAAACAAAGATTTTGATTTTCAAAATTTGCATACATATAGAACTACCAGTATATATAGGTTGTTTGCATCATACTTTCAAAATTGTTTTAAAAGATGCATTCATATAAGAAGCACTGGTTAGAATTATTCTATATACATATAATATGTATTGTAATACACCATGCACTTGTACATTATTGGTTGCAAAATTGGTTGCACATGAATTGATTGGTTAGTTTAGAATAGTTGCATGTTATGTTATATGATTTAGTCCTTGAGGAATTTTGAGGATGAAATACTTTTAAGCGGAGGAAAATGTAAACCCCTTAATTTTAACGATAATTGATTTAAAAAGAAATTAATTAATAATTAGTAACGTCGAAAATAGAATTTTTTAAAACGTCAGGGTTTAGCTACGAAACTTGCACCATTGGGTTCATAGCGATTTTCTGATCAATTTTCATATATAAAGTTTTTTGAATGAAGTTCAAACGAAAAAGTTATTATTGTTTGAATATTTCGAGTCGGAAATAATTATATATGCAATTAAGAAAATAAAAAAAGAAAATTAATTAACGTTAATGTTTTCTTATGGTCTAAGTAAGATGAATGCAAAAATAAATTATCTCGAACGGTTTAGTAACGAATAAAATAAACAAAATATAATGTCGTTAATTAATTAACCAAATACACAACAACCGATCGACCCCTAATATCGACCAGTTGACTGTAAGTGGTCGACCGGTAGGGGGCGGAGGTCGACCAGTTGAGTCGTTAGATTTGAGATTTTTATGTAGCCGAACGGTCCGAATTTAAAATAATTTAATCTAATGGCTGACATTGATTCGTACCCCTATAAATACAAGCCTAACCCTCTACTTTTCTTCTCATATTTTCTAAAGCAACGACGAGGCTCTATCATTTTCTCTTCTCCACAAATTCTTAATTCTTAAAAATAGTTATTGTTTATATATGTATACAAGTGGAGAATAGTAGAGGATAATAGAGAAGAAGAATAGGGTCGAATCAAATCGTCAAAGCCAAGGTAAATTATAAATCCGGATCTAAATTCTAAATTAAATCCAAATATCTTCTCTGATCTAGATTTTTGATAGGTATATGTATGATTGCAGTATATGTATCAAAATAGGGAGATAAAGGGAGTCAAACTGAATAACAAGGATTAGACCTGGAGATTTAGAAAGCTAAAATATGAGTGGAAAACTATATATTTTTATATAATATTGGATTTATATCGTTCTAAATTTATTCATGTATGCCTAAATGTAAACTTGGAGTTATAGGCTAAAATTGTTTACGTGTAATGAATTTATAAACTCTGCCTACATATTCTGTAACTGATAGCTTGATTTTAATATTCCATATATGTGAATCTAGAAAGTATTAGGTAGTAGTAGTCCTTATAATTGATAAATCATTCGGTAATTTCATATTTATAGATTTAAATGACTTTTGCAAGAAAAATGTAAATTAGAGTTATCACAATAAATTATAAGGATTTAAGTAGTATTTTAATTCATTGGAATGTAGAGATAAAATAAGGATATTTACCATATTTTATAATGTCACTTTAACAACATTGAAAAAGATAATTCCATCTAATTCCAAACGCAACACAAATTATTCTTTTGGATAAGACATAAATTTACAGTGTTAACCTTTCCTTTTGAGAGGAACGTAATTCCAACTGCATTAAAATGCAGAAATCCATAAGGATTAATTAAAGAATTGCAAATGCGATAATAATAACGGTTTAAGTGAAGAATTTATATATATAAGATAGAGGCAAGACAGAAATCAAATAACAAACAACAGAAAGGTTGATGAGTAGTTAATGTAAATAAAAAAGTATGGAACGCCCACTAAACAAGAAAGGGTAGCAAAAGTTAAAAAGGAATAGAAAGAAAAGTTCAATAAAAAGAAATGGAAGCAAATGGGAAAAGGTATTTAGATCTTTTAAAAGAAAGCAGTAAATGACCTTAAACTGAATAAGATGTAAATGCATGAAGAAGTAAAGAAATGTTATTAACAGTTGAACGTGGGAGGCGTAATAATCAAACAAGTATGAATATACATACACACACACACACACACACATATATATGTAGCCTTAAGTATGCATTTATAATGGGCGTGAATTATTAAAATTAGTAAATAACTAAGATGGATTAGAATGATATAGTCAGTAGAATAGGTAGGAATGCGAGGTCAGTAGTGTTACACAACAGAAGTTTGCCTACCGCAAGGAGCTACCAGTAATTATATATATATATATATATTATACTGATGTGGGACATATCCAATTGTAGGACGCATAAAATTATATATGCTTGCGTATAAGTGAAGTGATTCCCAGTATGGTCTACTTTAATCTTTTTAGTAGTGGTATTATCTTTATTGCAATAGGTTATCTAAATGGGACAGTGAGAAAGGATCGGTGCTATGTCTATGTGTTGGTACTATATTAGGGAGTAGGAGCTGTACATAGGTCGAGAACACCAGCAATCCTGAGCGGTCAACAGAAAGACGAGGGTTACACCTAAACGGGTTACACCTCATGCTAGTGTAGATCACGTTTAGGTAATGCACCACCACAGTTGTTTACTAGATTGTTTGTTAGGGGAAATTCTAGATAACTCTTAAAGGTCTTTCAAAACGAGTGGGGTAGTATGAGGAACTGAGTCCTCCATATTCCATGGAGTTGGGTCCACAATAAAGAGCAGACAATTAAGTAAATCACTAAGGTGAGATGGGATATGGCTAAACTATTATAATGCATTTATTAAGCACTACAGGAGTTCCTTGAAGTGCACGACGATGAGGACGTTATGCTGCGTTGACAATGGATCCCGACGAGGTGCTGAGTTATAATTATTAGTAGGGACGGTATCTTGATCCAAAGGGGAACCGTGGTACTTATATATGTATGTATGTAGTTAGTGTCTACCTAGGGTATATGGGGCAAATTCGTACCCGTACTTGGAGTCCAGACGGCTAAGTAAAAATAAAATAAGAGATGTAACATGTAATGGAAGGCAGTTGCAATGGCCCGAAATTTTAGTCATTTGGTTCTGAATATTTAATTATGTTGAATAATTGGTTTTAAGGAATTTAAACCTAAATTCAAATATAGTGATTATTCAAAATCTTTGAATTGGTGAATTTTATATTTGATATTGATTTAAATATTTGGATTCTAAATTGAATAGTAATTTAATGGATCAAATAGTTTATTTAACTCACTTGTATTAATAAATAACAATGGTGAATTCCTTTGTAAAATTATTTACAGTAATAAATGATTCAAATAAATAAGTAGAAAATTTATTTTTATTTTTACGATTCGATTTTTATTGACGTATTTTTTAGTTTAATTTATTTGATTTTTCTAAATTTTTTAATTTTGATAATATTAAAAAATTTCATTTGACGATTTATCAACAAACGACGGTGTTTTCGTGATTTTACGGAATCCTTTAACCAGTGTATATTATTATTGTTTTGGAGTCACGTCGCTGTTTTAAGTGTGGCCGTATTTTTATTTTGCCGACCAAAGTTCGTACTCGAACGAAAAACCTATGTAGTGAAATGCCAATATTTGCAAATTACACACACAGATATATATATATATATATATATATATATATATATATATATATATATATATATATATATATATATCAATACTTAACCCAACAACATAACAGTATCCTCTTTCCATCTTTACCGTTCCATTGTTTTTAAAAGAAAAACATATATCCATTTTTTTCAAAATCCAAAAACAAATTAAATAAAATTCAAAAAAATGAAAAGTTTATATCTTTGTGATTGTTTAGCCTAGATCTATCTAATACGTGAATATTGGAAGGTGCGGTTCATGTTTTTGAGCTCGACAATTTTACAATGGTTGCAAATTAACTAGGGTTTAGCATATTGGGGAGTACGGTCTTCGATTTAAGGAATGGGGGTTGTATTCGAGTTCGGGAGGGAAAATAGCACCTATGACCATATTTTGGTGGGTTGCGGCCGAGCCTAGGGTGGTCCGACCATTTTCAGGTCGTATTGATGAGGGTGAGGTCACGATCTGTGAGGGGGTTGCGGGTCGAAGGTCATGGGGTCGAGTGGATGGTGAGTTCGAAGATAAGAAGGATGGAGATGGTTTCGTGATATTTTGTGCACTGTGGAGTGAGAATGAGGTGGATGAACGTGCGACAATGGTGAGGGATGGTTACTGGAAAGAGACGGGAAGAGATAGAGGAAGATGGTTTAGTTGATAATCTGGGTAATTAGTGTTTAAAAGTGCAATTAGTATTCTAATTGATAATTTGAAAATTAAGAACTTAAAATTTTAGTAATTTGTTCATACGAGGTGTGATCACGATGAAAGTTTTTTCGTTGTGCTCGTAATGATCAAAGCTTCGCCATAAAACTGGCCTGCTTGAATTTGGAGTGAGTTGAAATTTGAGCTAAAATCGGGCGTCGTTCGATTTTAGTTCAAATCGGAACGTTTCGGCATTAACTGGAATTTCGGCGAGTATAACTAACCTTTTTGGTTAATCAGTAAGATAGATAGTAGATAAATTTTATTATTCGTGGTTGGTTGAAATTATTGGCAGTTTATTTAAAATATTCACTTTTACAAGCGATTAGCATTTAAAGTTGAAATACAAAGAAAATTGTTGAGAAATCTGAATTTCTTACCATAGTGATTATAATTTCCAGTTATTTACCAGTTGTTTTATTTCAGTTATATATCTATGATATTGATTGTTAAATGTAGAAATGTGATTGTTTGGCCATATTGGGTTGACACCGACATATGTGAAAATTGAACCTTTTTAGTATAAAAGGGTAGTTATAACATTAGTTAATTGTTATAGTAACTATGAGCCTCGATATAGTATTTTGATACTATAGATGGTTGATTTGGTTTGGAAATGATTTTTAATTTGTAGAAAGGAGTTTTAAATCCGATCGTTTGGAATTTATTGATATTTTAATTTAAATGAATTTTTAAATAGAAATTTCAACTTCTTGTTTTATTCTTTTCTACTATATATATTTAAGTAAATGTTTTAAATAATTATTTTGAGAAGTATTGGATTTTATAGTTATTATTATAATAATAAATATTTATTTATTTTTAAGAGAAAATTTAAAAAGTATTACCATTATTTTACAAAGGGGATTTTGCAATTTAAAAGGAGATATAAATATTTGGAATAATATTTATGAATCATTTGTATAAATGTGATATAAAGGGACAGTTTTTTAAATATTATTTTATAAATGAAGGGTAGATTCATAAATAGTGTTTTATAATAAAAGAATGATTTGATATAATAATATCTGATAAATAGGAAAATGTCATCATTTTGATAAATTGGAGGAATAAATGCCATTTGGGAATTTATTGAGATATATAAATTGATCGTGTTAGGAAAACTATATAAGTTTTATAATTATATTTTTGAATTACAAATGAATTTGGAGTTTTATAAAAGTGTTGCAAATAAGTCGGAGATTTATAAAATAAGTTGATAAATGATATTTTATAAATAGAAGTTTGATAAAAGGTTGTATAAATGATATAATGGATGAGTTTAAAGGAGTTATTTAAATAAATTTGGGAATTTATAAACGAAGGCTGAAATTATGTTTTTAAATATTTATGAAGGAATTTATAAATAATATTTTATGGAAGGAATTCTATAAAT
Organism: Allium fistulosum; assembly: GCA_030737815.1. NCBI lineage: Eukaryota > Viridiplantae > Streptophyta > Magnoliopsida > Asparagales > Amaryllidaceae > Allium > Allium fistulosum. The sequence goes on along the minus strand of CM060903.1, from coordinate 1,442,784,342 downwards.
GAATTTTCAGCTTATATTTATAAAAAGGAATCTTATAAAAGAGTTAGTTAATGGAGATTCGATTTCACCAAATGATCTTCTTAATTATGGCGGTAGGGAATATTCTTTTCCTACTTAACACTGAAGGAATAGTGTTTGGGTTATTATTATCTTTGTTTAAATGACTCTATTTAACCCAATATTAAGTGTGGTTTTGAAATAAAAATCTTTCTTAAGATTTATAGATATACTTATACCGTTGAGATTAGTATATGAGTATATTTTCTAAGTATTGAAAATGTAGTGTTTTGTAAATTTACTTGTATTTATAAGTATATGGGAAAATTTCCTAAGCTTTTAAAATGGAATGGTTTGTGAATATACTTATGTAGTTGAGATAAGTATATGAATATTTTCAAGGTGGGGAAAAGTGTAGAGAAAGGTTTGTGAAATATATATCTTTGTGAAAGTATTTTTAATACAAGTGTTTACAAAGTAGTTTTAAATTAATGAAAAGATTAATTTAAGAGGCCCAGAGTTGCTTTGTGCTCAACTAGTGTTATTTCCCGCAAGGATCTATAACCTTTGGTGGAATTGTTTGCTTATTCGATAGTTAAATAACCGACTATCAAATCTTGGCCAGTTTTTAACTTTGGAAATATCTAGAGGAAACACGAGGATTATAGATTATAGTTATATTTGATGATACTACTGTATGTATAAACTCATGTGTTCTTCTAGGACGAATGATAAGGAGATCAGTCCACTTAACTGGTTAGAGGGTGATCCCCGCTCTTATCTTGTCTATTTATTTCCAAAAAGAACCGGAGTTGAGTTTGACGGAAACCGTCGAATGTTGGTTCAAAGAGATCAGGATCAGATAACTATGAACTATCCAAAAACCACTTCGAATCAACTTAAGTGTTCGCATTGGAAGACATCTGGAAGATGGTAAAATGGAAGACGGAGTCCTTTGAAGTGCAAGGACTACTTCCTACTAATACTGATGGTGATTCCAAAATGAATGTAGTAGAAGTAGTGCCTTCGGTTTGTTTATATCCTGAACAACTTGTATGGATGAATGATAGCACTGCATTGCTGCTTGGAGGGCAATATTAGCATTCCAAGTGGGTTTGCTTTAAAAAAGGTAAAACGTAGCCTCTAGCCTCATCAACATGGAATGACTAAAACAAGAGATATGCAGCAGGGCTAAGTGGGTCGCTCCCATTAGGGTGTATCATCACCTTTCTGGATATGCATTCATTTTATGGATTTGGTTATGCATGAGCACTCTCGGTAAAGGTTGCGAAACTACCAGGATGATGATATATTCGGTACTATCCAGAAAGTGGTAGGCCGGTTCTGTAAGCAGGGGTGCAAGATGTTCTTGTTGACCTCAGTACATTTTTCTGGAGGTGTACTATGAAAGACGGTACCCAAGTAGCCCAGTCATTAATGGGATCCATTCTCTAATACGTGCCTTTACGGACTTAGTTGTATACTTATTATGCTGGAATTTAATTAATGCAACAATTTCGGCTATGATTAATATGTATTTGTATCCAAGACATTATTATAATATCAGAGGATTTCCCATAAAATGTTTTGGTTATCGTAAGGTAAAAACACGTCCGTGTTTATGTGCGGCTTGGTCTTAAGACATACCTTTATTTTGAAAGGTTTTCATAACTTTGAAATCCAATTAAGGTTTGTTTCTCACGCTAGTTTACCAGAATGATCCACACATTGTTTTCTTATAATGCTTGGGTCAAACCAAGCATATTTATAGATCTAGATGGATGCTTGGAGTTCCAAGAGATGAGCTGGATCCGGCCAAGACGTACTCATGTATATGTTATTTTCCACTACATTTATTGTCTATATTTATCAGCATTTGTGAGGACAAGTATTATAACTGTCCAAGCTGATGGTTAGTCAGTGTACTCGGATTGATATATATGTATATATATATATATATATTACAGTTTTTCTTTTGTAAAGAACTATGGTTTATTATATTCTACTGGTTATGTTGTGAGACTTCGTTCTATCTTTTCTTTCTTTTTCCCCAACAATTTGTCTTTCCGGCACTTGGATGCTCGACTTGTGAATACTGTGGATGTATTAGTGCCGAATTCTAAGGATCGAAAAGGCGAATCTTTACAACAGTCGGATAAACTAGTGTTATGTATAAAGTGTATAATTCGCCAATTACCAGAATGTTGTTCTGACCCCCTCTTCATTACAACCCATATGATAGCTTTAGAAGGGCAGGTACTGGTGCAAGGTGGAAACAGTGGAATGGTAGGTTTCGTTATGCATGCTCGGCACTAACAAGGACATTAGACATTAGAAGTGTCAATCTTTATCAGTACTATATGATTTATTATACTTTACTATTTCATTGTGAGTTATATCGATAGTACTCTAATATGCATTTATTTATTTGCAGGATACCAAATAACGATCCTTACTTTGGTAGAGTTGAATATTCGATTTAGTAAAATTTCAGGCTCACTGGGGTGCGGGTTGTCACAGTGACAACACACATAAGGGCACATATATAGTTCAAGTCTGGGAATTAATAAAACCCGGTATGTACACCAAAATGTGACACAGAAGTAAAGCAAACCATAGAAAGCGACAGTAAAAATAAAATACCTGATGACTTAGCTTGTTCAAAAATAGAGAACACAAGAAAACTATTTATATTCAAGCTCATGCTTATGAATTACACGCGAGGGCTACTAACCTATTAAGCTTGCAAAGGCTTTGGTAAACTGTGTACGATAGCTCTATTGAAATTGAACGCGATGACCACATAAGAATTAAACGTGACGGTAGCGCGAGTTAGCTTAGGATTTGCACACGACTGTTAATTACTTTTTAATTAAACACGACAGCTATGTGATAGCCAATATACGGCAAGTAAAATTGAACTTGTAATAATTTAGGAGGTTATATTTTTCTAAGGAAAATAACAAATACTTAGGACACTTTGGAAGACAGTTTTCAGGTGTTATTGAACTATTTCATAGGGATGAAACAAATGGAAGATTTTATAAGTTAAAATCATGTTAACTTATTTTTGAAATGAAGAAGCTTTGAGAAACTAGTAAATTATAGGGTATAATTTAAATAAAAGACAGAAAGATTTTATCTAAGGAATGTGTAGCGTACACGATTAATAAATAAAAAAATTTGTAAGAATATAAATGCAAATGGAAGATCTTGGTGGTTGTAAGAGGGATAAACCCAATTCCTTAGTCGATGATGATTGCCGTAAGAGCTTTGTGGCAATCACATGTCTAAATATGACACTATAAATAGGGAAGAGCTTGAGAGGCAAGCGAAGTCATGTGTGACTACCGAATAATTAGTATCGTTAAGTCCTGTATGGCTACCAAATAATAGGTATTTTTAAGTCCTATGTGGTTACCAAATAGTTGGTATCATTAAGGCCCGAAGGGCTACCAAATGTCAAACCCACAATAATATAATTGGTATCGAACGCCCAAGCGGCTACCCAATGTCAAACCTACGACATTGTAATTGGTATCGTTGATCGAAGTCCTGTATGGCTATCAAGTGTAAAAGCCGTGACTTTGAAATTGGCATCGTTGTAGCATCTAATTGTCGATTTATGACAATTAAGCAAATACGATAGAATAAGACTTGCATAGCATCTGCTTGTCCGTTCACAATAAACAAACGAGAATGTGGGAATAAGGCTTGAGTGGCATCCAATGGCTATTCTCGACAAAACACGAGAATAATGTGTAAGGTCTATATAGCTACCTAATTATCTATTGATGATAAAATAAATATTGAAAACCTACGAATAAACGATAAGTGTAAGAACTAGAAGTTGAGTTAGGCCTGCAAGGTGACCTAAAAATTAAGATGACGATGGTTAGTCCCGTATGCATGATGAATGATATATGACATGGTTCATTAATAGATAGAAAGTATGGGGCACACTTATTGACTAAATATATGCACGTGGTTTCTTTCTGTGTTATATATATTGATGTGTATTATGTAGAGATGATGAAGTGAGGAGATAATGAAGTAAGGAGAAAACCTATTTCGCTTAGTGGCGTGGTCTCACTAAGATGCTTAAAGTAAAGGTTTTACTCATACCAGACTTATTGTTAGAATCGTGTTTTTTATTATTTCTCCTAAACACGGGTACTCATTCAAGTAGACCAAGTTTATGGATTAGATGGGTGCCTCTTTTGAAGACGAATAAAGATTTCGAAGATGAAGAAGGAGGCTTGCTATTTAAATAAAAGTATTTTGAAATTTTCTACTGTGTAAAACTGGTTTTATAACTGGTTAATTGTAGTGTTGACATCTTCATATATTAGATACGCACTACTATGATTTTCTTATTATATATTTACCCCTGCATGGGAACGATTTAGGTTTAATGATGTAATGAATCCTATAATTCAAATTGATGTAATGGAAAAGATATTTAGCTGCTCTGTCTACTTATGTTGTGAAAAAAATTACCAAACTCTCTTTGTTGCTGGAAAACGATTTTGGTGGTGACTGGAGCATCATCGGCGTTTATTTTCAAGTCTCGAACTAGTGGATGTTACAACTTGGTATCAGAGCTTAGGTGAGGGAAGCACCTAAGTAAAACAGAGCTAAGTAGGAGTTAAATATAGAAAACAAAACGCTTGGGGAAGGGTATACGCTATATATATATAACGTATTTGTATATTCATATAGGTATATAGGAGAATATATTTACTCCTTAATACTTGAACTAACTCCCTTTCATTATGTTTCTTACAGACCCTTGCTTAAGCTAGAAGGCTAGAATGGATTTACATAGCTGGCGTTTGACCATCGAAAGTTCGAGAGCAAGTACTAGTAGAGCAAAGGACAGTACCCAAGCTAACGGCCAATGAAGAAAGGTAGCTTCGGAAGTTCGTAATGAAGCCGGAAGTCCACAAGGTTGTCTTGTGTATGTTCACCATACAGGTGATGACAAGTTGGAGGCTAGAGCATACAAGGGCATACTAATGGGATACACCGATGGTATCAATGGGTATCGAATTTGGAACCCTGTTGATCGGAAGATTGTTCATTCCAGACATGTTACTTTTGATGAGTCTGGTATGTTCACCGAAGGAGAAGCTACCTACCACATCAAAAGATTTTGATAGGCCTAAGGAGATGGAAGAAGTTCCCGTGTTCCAGCCAAATAGTAGAGTTGTTGTTGACGCTGTCGAGGAAAACACAGTTGATGAAACATCACAGGATAGTCCACAGGTACCTTCTAGTAGTGCTAGTGATGTGCACAAATCTAAAGGAAGTTCAGTTCAAGATGGAGCTGAAAGGAGTTTAGGCAAAGCAGTACCTACCCAGGTCAGTCGTCGGACCATTAGGCTGCCCAAAAGGTATGGTGATTGGAAGTTTGCGAACCATAGCCTTGGTGATCAGTTTGACTATGCCCTACATGTGGTCCTTGAGGAGCCACTTGACCTTGATGAAGCTTTGAAGTCATGTGACAGTTTGAAGTAGATGTGCGCTATGAAAGATTAGTTAGAGTCGTTGAAGAAGAACAAGACTTGGAATTTGCTACCACCTCCTTAAGGAAGCCGAGCCATAGGTTGCAAGTGGGTGTTCAAGGTGAAGGATGATGGGAGATACAAGGTTAGACTAGTTGCTAAAGGGTTTTCACAAAGAAATGGATTGGAGTATGATGACATATTCTCTCCAATAGTGAGGCATACATCCATCCACATTTTGCTCGCTATCGTCGCAGCTCATGACTTGAAGCTGGAGCAACTGGACATGAAAACTGCTTTCTTGCACGGAGACTTGGATGAGACCATCTACATGAAGCAGCCAGAAGGATTTGTTGTAGATGGGAAAGAAAATTGGGTTTGCAAATTGAAGAATTCATTGTATGGACTTAAGCAGTCGTCTAGACATTGTTACAAGAGGTTTCACTCTTTTATGTTTTCACTTAGTTTTGATCGTAGCATCAAAGACACTTGTGTGTACTTCAAGCATTTAAAAATGGTAGATGGGTGTACCTACTATTGTACGTGGGTGATATGTTGATTGCTTCCAAGGATGAAGCTGAAATCGATAGTTTGAAGCGAAAGCTAAAAGCGGAATTCGAAATGAAAGACCTTGGAGAAGCAAAGAAAATTTTGGGTATGGAAATCCAAAGGGATAGAAATCTTGGACTTTTGAGCCTCACTCAAAAGGATTACATTCGAAAGGTGCTTACTCGGTTTAGCATGGAAGGGGCAAAGGCAATCAGCACACCCATGCCTTTGCACATACAGCTTTCTAGTAAAGGCTCTTCGATCTTGGAAAAGGACAAGGCTTATATGATGAAGATCCCATATGCAAGTGTAGTTGGCAGCTTGATGTATGCCATGGTCTGCACTAAGCCTTACATTGCACAGGCTATTGGACTGGTGAGTAGGTTCATGGAAAATCCAGGAAAGACGCATTGGGAAGTAGTGAAGTGTATCTTCAAATACCTTAGAGGAACTCCAAACCATAGACTTGTCTTTGGCGGCAGAGGAAGAGATTTTAGCTTGGTTGGATTTTGCGATTCCGACTATGCCGGTGATAGAGATCGAAGGAAGTCAACCTCCGGATATGTGTTCACCATTGGTGGGACAACGATCAGTTGGAGAGTGAGGTTGCAAACGATTGTGGCTTTGTCCACTACAGAGGCAGAGCTCATAGCTGCGGTTGAAGCAGCTAAGGAGGCGCTTGATTTAAGGCGATTGTTGTGTGATTTGGACTTCGCATACGAAGGAGTGAATGTGCATTGTGACAGTCAGAGTGTAATTCACTTAGCTGAAAATTTGGCATTCAGCTCGAGGATGAAGCATATTGAGGTGAGAGGGTCATTCCTTGTCTCGATGAGTGAAGAGAAGCTAGTTCATCTTTAGAAAGTTCACACAAAGGAGAATGCAGCAGACATGATTACGAAGTCGTTTCTTGTTGTTAAGTTCGAGCATTACTCAGACTTGATTTGCTTAATGAAGTGCTAGGTGCTACGAGGTGGCATGGAGGGAGAGTTGAGATGGTTCATGGAGACATTTGTTTTCATGGTGGAGATTGATAGGTTCTACACGGATTGGGTACTTCGAACACTTTGTTGACGGGCGGTGGCCTTGCCGGAGTTTGTTGACAGAGTGTAATGGGTGTTGGCATTGCCAAAGCTCATTTGGTAAGTATCCATTGCTTGGAGCATAAAGGTGTAGGCGGAGTTAGATGGCTTGATGGAATATGGTAACAAGGTGGAGATTGTTGGAATTATTACCTTGATTCCATCGCTGACGGAGTTGAAGTCGCGGAGGAGGAAGTGAAGCACCTGAAACCCTAGATCAAAGTGATGATGCTGGAAGAGAAGCCATGAGTTGCGATGATGAACCGAATCGTTTGGTTTGGTGATTACACCAAACAAGAAATCTTGTTCTGGGGGGTAGCGGCTTCGTCCAGTGGAGGTGAGTGACTTCGATGAAGAGAAGAAGTTCGTTTGGTGCTGATTGGGAAGCTAGGGCTTCGTTCGGAGAAGAAGTAATATTTGGAGCGGTGTTGAAGCAGTGATTTCGTTCGGGGTTTGGAAGTGGAGCGACATTGGTTTAGAGCGGTGCAGTGATGAAGACCGAACCAAAGTTTTCGTTTCGGTGAAGTGATGAAGACCAAACCAAACTGAAATGTCGGACCAAAATGAACAGATGCCGGTCCAGATTTCTCGTTCGGGCATTGGCTGTCGAACCAAATGCCAAGCTTTTCTGGAACAAACATGTTGGCCTATGCCAGACCAAAAGTGTATTGAACCAGAATTTGCACTGGACCAGATTGTGAAGTGTGCTACCCAAACCAGATGATGCATGCCGAACAAAGTAGTGCCGCTCTAGATGTTTGGTTCGGGAATTGGGCTTTTTCGGTCCAGATGGATGCCGAACCGAACCCAAGGCTGCTATATAGTAGCTACCCCTCATACATTCTTCACTATATAAATAGTGGAGCTTCTGGACAATAATGGTAGCCATCCTAGAGAGCTGAAACTCTGCAGAATTTTGTCTGTATTGTAAATTCTTCTTATGTATAGCCTCCCAAAGTGAATCAATCTTGTAACTCTAATCTTTCCGTGATTAATAAAATCTCCTCTCCCCAAGTGGACGTACACTTCCTCGTGGTAGTGGAACCACTATAAATACCGGTGTTATTTATTTTTTTGCGTTGCATTGATATTTAACTGTCTTTTCTGGTGTTTATCTCTGTTTGTTTCGTCTCACTACAATCACGATCCAGTTGTTTTCCACTGCGTTGGATTTTTTAATCGCTTAGACTGATCATCTGAAGGGATTTTCCCCAACACCTTATATATGCACCCTGCATTATATTAAGCTATGAATGAATGGACTCTGTATTGTGTGGATTGAAAAATTGTAATAGCCTTGGCATTTATTTATTGATCATTTTGGATGAGCTATTGAAGGTGTATAATGTGTATTAATTCTATTGTTTATCAGAAAAATTTCCATTTAGTTGTTGCATCTTATTTAGAAACTAAGACCATGCGGTGACCATTTATTGAAGACACACAATTATTTTTAGTTTAGGATCTTTAGTCATGAAAAGAATGTTTAGGATTTCTGTCACCAAGTAAAAGACATGTTAGACAATATATTAACGAAGGCTATGTCACTTATGTACAACCTTTGTATAGGAATAAATCAAATTACATGACTTTCACAATACATACACATCTAGTTGACATGGAAATAATATTTGTATCTATGCATGCATTAGCATGGTCCAAATAAATTCAAATGGAAATGCTTATATAGTTATTACTTAAATATATTTAAAACATTACATGGTATGGAGTCAAAGCTAATTCCTAGATCTTTCTTCCTATTCAGGTTACTACTTCTTTATGCTCACCTGATCGTGTCCTACTACAATCTAGCAATACACTATTCAATTGGCACATAGCCCCTAGCACATTTGAGCAATCTACTTGCACATGAAGGGCTACAACCTAATGATTAGTTGGAGTAGTTGTGTTTTAGAACCCCTTTTTGATACACATGAACCTAGCTCCCATGACACCAACATAACATTATATGTTGTTGCATTTTATTGCTTTATGAAAATGACTTTTTTCCTTTCTTTAAACTGACACTTCAGGTACTTAGGATTACACAACTTATGTCTCATATAAACATTACTAATACATGGTAGGTGATAACTCAATTCTATAAAATTAATATCTAGTCCATTTAAACATGACATTTATGTTCTGTAAATTTTTCCAATGCATTTCATAATGATAACTCGCCCTACTATGTCAACAACATGTGTTATGGCATGCTATGGTGCTATATGCAAATTTTAATTAGACATAAGTCAGTAGTGAATATTATACATGTATTCATACATAGCAATAAAGTCTTTGCTGTATTAATAAGTTAGTGCTTGTATTGTGTTTCTCATATTGTTTACTGTTTACCTATTTTGAGGTCAATCTGCTCATGTTGCCTTTTAGCTTAAAAGCTGTCATTCTTTAATCTTTTACTCATAAGACTCTTATAGCTATATGAGAATATATATGCTGCTTTTTCACCATGTACAAAATTATACTAAAGTCTTTGTGATTTAACTTTCAAAATAAAGGATAAACTGAAATTGAAGATTTTCAACTACTACAATGAAGCATATGAAGCTTGGATCAAAGCCTGACTATTTTCAGACTCTTGATGATAATAATAGGTATACTTACTTTAAGGAACCGAGATCGCATGTTCTGTTGAGGCACAACAACCTCATGGGTCCAAAAATTCAACACCTTTGTTTTAATAGACTTAGCATTCTTAAGTTTTAAGAACTCGATAACCCTATGTGTTTTAGAGGCACACCAATCTCATTTTGGTATAGGTTCGGCACTTCTTATTTTTAAGAATTTGATATCCCTGGTCTTATAGAGATTTGATAGCTCCAATGTAGCTACTCGATATCAATATTTTAGCGGCATTAACTGCCATATGTTTATAAACTCGATAACCATGCTTAGAGGCTCGGAACCTCATGTTTTAAGAAATTCTACATCTACTATATTATAGTGATTCAATACTTTTTGAGTAGGTGCCCAACATCTGTATTTTAGCGGCATGTATGGCCGTATGTTTATAAATTCGTAAGCTATGTTTTAAGGGCTCGACAACCTTATGTTTATAAATTATATATATATATATATATGTTTATCGGCTCGACGTCCTTATGTTTTACAAAGAAAATAGCTATGTTTATAGGCTCGACAGCCATGGTTTTTTCTTGGATTGGGGTCCCTGTGTTGACAGCTGATGTTTTAAAAACTATGTAAAGGAGATAGTGCTTTGGCATAAGATTTTGGCTAAGTATATTGGCTATGCTTTCCTTGTATTTAAGAATGATTTCTGGTGGTTTATCATTTCTAAAGGTAAATGGTTTCATGGAAATAAAATGGTGTTTTAGCCCAATTTTATATGAATTTGCCAAAGAAATATATTACTTAAACTTAAGTAGTTTTTGTTGGTTCCTGAGATGATTGTTTTGATGACAACAACCTTAGGACTTGTTATAAAATATAAATACTAATAGTCTTCTCTAGATATATATGTATATGCAGGATATATATATATATATATGCAGGTACTGAGAATGAAGACTATACAATATAAAGATTCAAGACCGAGTATAGAGATTCAAGAATGATGAATTCAAGATTGAAGAAATCAAGACTGAAGACTCATGAGTATCAAGAGTTCAAGATATCAAGATAAGTAATAGAGCCTAGATTTATGTTAAAACTTCATAATAGAACTAAAATCTTTATTCAGATTTTAATTGTGGAATGGAATCCACCTTCTCGCTTTAATAGTGGGATGGAACCCACGACCTCTTTAGTGGGATGGAACCCACGACCTTCTCTCATCTCCCTATGTCGACATCCCTCATCTCCCCATGTTGACATGGTAGCCATAGAATTTAAATTTGAAAATTTCAAAATAAGTGTCTATTCGTCATAACCTTTCGCGAATGGACATGACCGTTGTTCTCCTATAAATACCAGTTGTTTTCAACGAATTTTAAGTTAGTTTTTCTTCATTTCTTCACTCCTTCTTCTCCACTCAAATATTATCTTATATTTCAAATGCTTTAACAAAATTCTGCCGAAATTCTAAGTGAATCAAACTCGATCATCTCTAGTTTGATCCTCTGCCACTCTCTCTCAAAGATCTCAGTGCTATTTAGAGTTATAGGATCATTTGTAATCAAAGATCGAAGTGTATCGAGTCTCTCTCTATCAAAGTGTGATTGGAAACGGTCTGATTGTGGCCCGTAAATCAATTGGATGTGATTATAGCCCGTAAATCAATTAGGTGATCTTGTAGCCTGGTTAAATCAAGAGAGTTTGCCCTAGACTCGAAGATAGAAGGGTGTATCTCGTGGCCTTGAAATCGAGGTTGTAATATCGACATTATATTTGAAAAGAAATATGCACAAGAAATTGTGTGGGACTGGATGTAGGGTAACTCTGAACCAGTATAAAATTCTGGTGTGTTCTTTCCTTTATTGCTTTTATTTACTCTTTGCATCTGTGTCTGATTCAGTGATTTTTTATGTGTTTGTGAATTGCATCTGTTTGGATTTAATTTGAAAAGATTTCAAAAGGATTCATAAAATTAATTAAACACTATTCACCCACCCTCTAGTGTTAATTCTGCCTTAAGATCCGTAATCCGCATTTCCTACATTTGGTATCAGCGCATTGGTTTTCAAAGTTATCATAATCTGAATTTTGAAAAAGTTTAAAATGGCAATTTTTGGAGATTCTGTTAACACTAGTTCAAAACTGTCCACATCATCATTGTCTTATAAGTCTGCATATTGTTATTATAGAAAATCAAGTTATCTACCAAATTGGTGTGTTGTGCAGGAACAGATATGTTATATGGCTTTTGAAGAATCAACACTCAATGGACAAATGGTGCAAATCAAGAAAAACAAATGGATACTTGATAGAGGATGTTCAAGACACATGACTGGGAATCCGAAGATACTGAATGACATAATTTATGAAGATGGAGGAATGTTCAACTTTGGAGACAATTCAAAAGGATATGTGATTGGCATCAGCAATGTCGATAACTGTAAAACTCCTAGTATTTTTGATGTTCTGTTAGTTAGGAATCTAAAACACAACTTACTTAGCATAAGTCAACTATGTGACAAGGGCTACAAAATTAAATTTAAAAAGGATAAGTGTCACATCGAAAATAATGAATCAAATATTACCTTTTAAGGAATTAGGAAGAAAAATATTTATATTCTCAGTATGAAAATCTCAAATGATAACCTATGTCTTTTGGCTAATACAAGTTGTAACACCCCGCATTTTTATAATTAAATAATCAAATAACGATGAATAGGGAAAATAAACATTTTTGTAATTGTTCGAATATGGCCTCGAAACTTATACCATTGTGTTCGTGGCGATTTTCTGATTAATTTCCATATATAACTTGTCAAAATCCGAGTCAATACGAAGAAGTTATGAGAGAAACGAAAAACGGGAAATAAACAAAAATTGAAAAGAAAAAATAAATATATAAAACGTATATGGGTCGACCCATAGGTCGACCCAGAACCTCCCTAGGTCGACCGCCAGGTCGACCCGAAGGAAGCACAGGTCGACCCTAGGGTCGACCCACGTTGCTACCTGGACGTAATTTCATCCAGGTATGAGCCGAGCCATATAAAATCGATTTTTATTCGATCCGAGCCATACGTTGATGCATCTAATGGCTCTAAATGACCCTGTGACGTGGTGGGTCCAGATTTAATCAAAAATACAACGTCTGAGTTCCCCAAACTCCCCTATAAATAGAACTCTAGGCCTAGCTATTTTCTCACAATCAGATTTTCTCCTAATGGGTTCAATGCCTGAGGTTGGACCCTAAAAAGAAAATATTTCTAGGGAGAAGATCTTCTCAATAAAAATATTAGACACCTAAGGAGGGGATCTAGGAAGACCATGGAGCCAAGCTAAGCACAAGTGAAGCTAAGGACGACAGGTGAGTGGATTTAATTATATATATTTTACGTTTATGATATATTATCGTTAGATTCCCGTTAAATAATTTTATTCAGTATTTATTTTAGTGATTAATTCTGTTACTCAGTTATGCTAAGACTATAAATTGTATAGGAGAGCTAATGTTTAATTATTATTTATATGAAAAAAGGGAAATAGTAATCCAATTAAATATAAATGATATTAGGCTTGACAGTTAGAGAAAGGCATACGCCTAAAAGTAAGAAATTTACAGTTATTTACATCTATTTTAAAAGTTGAAATTTAGCCTGTAAATGTTAGCTTCTTTTTATTCCTTTTTACGTGAATAAAATAGTAAAAAGAAGAATTCGAAAATACGGACCAAAATAAAAGAGCACTAGATTTGCAGAAATTACATGTAAAATAAGAAAAGCTGAAATAAAAAGAGAAAAATAGAATTTTGTAGTAAATTATGCTAAAACGAGGAAAAATAAATTAAAAGGGAAAATCTAATAACTTGATTTGGAAGTAAGTGATAGATTAATTGGTGGGTTTAGAAAAGAGAATACATTTCCATAGTTTAATATTTAAAAGTTAACGATAAACGTAATTGCAAGAATAAAAGAAAGAAAAAGGGAATTAGTGTAAAATAGAGAAAATACTGTATTTTGCATATCCAAAAAGTAAAAGAAATATCTTGCAGTTATGGATTATTTTTTATAGCATTGTTTAGAATTAAAATATGGAAATGGAATTTTAGCACAGTTTTTGTAACAAACCAAATATGATAGAACTACTTCCTAGAATATAAGAAAATAAAGTGAAGAATTACATAAAGTAAAGAAGGAATCAAGTTAATTATTAGACAAGGCTAGAAGTAAATAAAAGAAACATACCTAGATCTGCAATTACGGCGCAGATAATAGAATAAAGGCAAAGCAGTTATTATAATATCTAAATTTGTGGCAGTCGGACGTAGTCTCAAGCCAAGATTGTCATATAATAAGAGAGTTAGAGAGAATTCAATACCATAATAAAAGAAGACGGACTAGAATAGAAAAGAGATGCTTGTAATTATATTTATAATATATAGATTATAAAAGAATACAATAGTGACAATTGCAAGTAAAATTATAACATAGGTTATAATTAAGTAGAAAGAACAGACAAGGCTTATTTTAAGACTTAAATTAAGTTAATAAGCCAATAGAGCAGAAATAACAGAAGAGGCTTATTTTAATAAACTTAGATCTTGGATTAAGTTAATAAGCAAGATAATAGAAGTGGCCCATACCAACAGCATTCCCTTTCAGTCAGGAACTGATGGGCTCAAAATAGTTAGGTGAGGCTGGGACAAGCTTATGCTGATTAGGGTAAATAAATAGCCAACATAATAAGAAAAGTAAACTAAACGCATAATAAAAGATTAGACATAGGGTCTAATAAAATAGTAAGATGCGTTTGGAGCAGCCCAAAGGATGAAGAGCCTAACGAAGCAGTTCATCACCGATTTCAGCACAGAAGGAGCACATCCAACTTAGATATTTTGGGCTAGAGGAAGTACGAGACTTCAACGGGACGTGAGGGTACTCTAGGATGGCCAGTTAGGGTAGGCATAACGGAGCAGTCCCTCGGAGGCAGGTCTGTAGGTGTTCCATCAAGAGAGTATGCCTTGATTGTTTTTTGCATGGCAGGACCATTGTAGGCAGTCAAAAGGGGTTGATGTTTGGAGTAGGATATTCGTATGACACCGTACTTGACTTGGGATTAGGTTTTAGTGGGCAGTACCCAAAAGGATAGTCGCATGCGGATATCGGGCCAGCATCAAAACCAAGAAGCGTGATCGGGAAAGACTAGAGTTAAACCAAAAAGCCAATGATTCTTTCACTATCGAAACATTGGATGAGGGGCGCAGCCAATTGGATGTTTAGATTGTTTGCAGTAGGGTACATCCACTTAGCTCTTTAGAGGTCTTTCGATTAGTTGAGGGGTGGCTGCGTCGGGCCATAGCCACGATAAGAAAAAAGACAGACCAAGTAGAATATCTATATTGTAGGCCTAACAAGGCAGTCCTTTACAGACATAAAAAATCTCCGACTGAGTTCCGTATAAGGTAGACCTTTTTAAGCGAGATTCAGGGAGTAGATAGAACGATTTACGTATAGTCCTCAAGGTACGCACTGGGTGGTACATTGTGGATGTCCAAGCATTAGTATAGGCTAATGCGGACGCAGTTTTACGTTTTCATAGTAGACGACGGAACATCTGTATTGTAGGCCTTACGAGGCAGTCCTTTACAGATGTAGTCATAGAGCGCTAGAGGAGCAAAATGACGGAGTCCTTTGCGAGGAAATTACGGAAGATACTTTAGGTAGTATCTAGGACCGATGCGGTCATTGGGCATATAGCTACATATATATCATTTATTAGGTTTTGATCTACTAGGGAGTAGATGGGCACGATGCACGCGCAGAGGCGAGAGTATTATAAACCTAACAAACCTAATATAACAGAAAATGGAAATAAAATGGTATATATAGAATTAAGCCTAGAAGTGTGAAATTTGTCCATTCACTAGAACTTTAGTTCTGACCCCTTCCTCATAACATCCTACGGGTTAGGTAGATGGAAGAGGCTTTCCAGCTTTGAGACACTTGTTTAGAAAGTGTTATTATATTGGTGAGTATTTGCTTACTATTATATTTTAGTCAATTCCGTTGTGAGATATTTATCTAAGCTCTGATATATTTGTCTTTGCTTATTTGCAGGATACCAGAAACCCAACTCGGGCTTCAGTGGGCTTGGATTTTAGCATTTTTGCTAAAAATTCGAACCCACTGGAATTCAGGTTGTTACATTTGGTATCAGAGCCTAGGTTTAGGATTCCTAGGTAGATAGTGAGTGAACGTATTTGTATTTTTGAATAAAATATTAAAATATTATGTACTAAAATCCAAATAGTCCTCAATTATAGATTTTAACATATGGAAAGTTTTTAGAAGTATATTTTTACATAGTTTGCTAGTTGGGTTTGAGATGACCCAAGTATGTTGAGCTCTATGTTATTACCAATTTATAGCGTACAAATAAGCCATGTTTTGAGAGAAGATTGGTATCCATATGTTATAGGAAGTAGGGAAATTCCCTAAGGATAGTAGGGAGAGTGTTTTTATTTTTGATGGAATAAGAGGTTTTAGTAAGAAGAAAATCCACTTCATGTCTAGCCCAATAAAATGAAACTTTTGGAGTTAAAAAGTTGAAAAATACAATTGTTAATATATTTGAGGAAGTAAATATTGGGTTTTTGAAAAAAATATAAGTGGTATGAAATTTAAATTGGTTTTTATATGATGAAAATTTTGTTAAAAGTGAAATTCTTTTTGAAGAATTATAAAGCGTGTATAGCTCGCTAATTTCCTTATAGATAAAAAAAGATTTTAAAATATAAAAACCTAAAGTGTGTTAAGTATCAGAAACGGAGGTTATAACATTTATTGTTGTAATAGATGTTTTCGGTAAAAATAAAGGAAGCATAGACTATGACACTATTGTTATAGTAGGTGACTCCCAAAGTAAATGTTTTTACATAAGCATATGGGATTTATTAATATTTATTATAATTGAATTTATAAATTAGTATTTTTGGGTTGTAGTAACGGTGTTTTACGCAACATCTGTTATTGATCCAAATGAGTATTGGAGATAATTTCTAAAATGGTTTGTATGTACACTATTTATTTAAATAAGTATATAAAAATATTTTCTAGTTATGAAAATATTAAAGCAGTTTTGAAAATGAGTTCTTTTGAAAAATAATGCACGTTAAGTTAATTAATTTGGTAGGAAATATTTTATGTAAGTGAATATAGAGTAAACATACTTTAATCTATTGGAATGAAATGAATAATGATATAATTTTCTATGAATCACAAATAAAGATGCTTTGTGCAAGTTATAAGGAATACGTGAAAGAGATGTACAAGGTATGGAAAGCACCATGTTTTGTGTAGCCTATTTCGATAAAATATAAAATAAATTCCTTATAATTTCACATAAACATGAAATCCTCCTTTAAAGGTATTATCCAGCCTTTTAGCAAGACCGAGATATCAAGAAACTGACTGAAAACCGAAGATCGCTCGACCTAGGATATCAAGTATGTGCAAGTTTGCTATGGATGTCGATGAATTTTGTCCGAGTCTGGATCAAGCTACAATCAACAAGACACGACGAGTGAAGCCATGAAATCCAATGTCCCAATTTTCAAGTCAATCCGGGTTCATATGCTCAAGTTATGATCGATGCAAGTTGGAGAAAATAGCCTCAACTTCGTATCCATCAGTAGGCCATAGTTCAAATCGATCAGATTCGTATCCATCGTCAAGCCCTAGTTCGTATCGATCGACTTCGTATCCATCAACAGATAGTGCACTTCGTATCGATTGGCCAATGTCTACTTCGTATCCATCAAAAGGCATTTGTTCGAATCCATCAGGACATGCCACTTCGTATCCAGCAGATAGCCCTTGTTCATATCCTTCAAGTCCAGTTGCTTCGTATCCATCGAGAAGTCCTTGTTCGTATCGATTCATATCATGGTTATTCGTATCGATCGGGCTACCAATGTTCGAGTCCATCTGGCCACTTCAACTTCGTATCGATCGACTGGAGTCGTTTCCAATCGATCGAACAAGGCCATGCAGTCAACGTATTCCACGTGTTTTCCATCGATACGAACAGAGCTTGTTGCATTGATGCGAACAAGAGTCATCTTCCATCGATGCGAACTAAACAACGGCCTTCGATACGAACAAGGCGAGAATCCTGGGATGACTCGATCAACTCGGCATAAAAGGTGGATCGATCCGAAGAGTGCACGCCACGTCATCACCTGGGCACGTTGTTTGTACCAAAAATGGGCACAACACTCTTCGGAAGTTTTTGAAGAGATAAAATGAAGAAATCAAATGGAAAAAGAGGATTATCTAACAAAAAACTCCAAAAACATATATGAAAATAATAAAAACGCACATAAACACAAGAATTTAGAGTGGTTCGGCGTATTGCCTACGTCCACTATGAAATTGATCACTTTATTGATGTTTCTTTGATGATTACAATTGATTGCAGCGGATTACAGCGAATGAAAGCTATGAAGTTTGAGTACAACAACAGTAATGGAGTATGGAATTGAATTCGGCAGAGTCTGGGCGTTGGAGCGTCAAAAGATCCTTTCTCTGTAGGCCATGGGGTCTATTTATAGGTGTAGGAGGCTGATATTTCGCTTAGATCTCGGGAGACTTCTTCTGGCACGTGAGTGGGCCCACGCGACCGAGCCCACGAAGTTTTGGCTCGATCCGTGATCGATACGAACGAATTTTGTATCGATCAGGATTTCATCCAATGGAGTCGAAACTTGGTGTGGACATTCTTTAGCACGTGCGTAAGCTTATGTGAAAATTTCATAGCATTTGGACTTGTGGATTGCGAGATATGATCGATACGAAATGGAGACTTTCGGCAGGCTGTTTGGTTCGACTCGATCATTTCGACTTGATCTTGTTCGAATTGATGGCTGCGCGTGCCCAGATGATGACGTGGGGAGCACTCTTTGGATCGATCCACTTTCTATGCCGAGTTGACCGAGTCATTCCAGGATTTTTGTCTTGTTCGTATCGAAGCATTTGTCTTGTTCGAATCGATGGAAGGTGACTCTCGTTCGCATCGATGCAACGAGCTCTGTTCGTATCGATGGAGAACACGTGGAATAAGTTAACTGCGTGGCCTTGTTCGTATCAATTGGAAATGACTCCAGTCGATCGATACGAAGTTGAAGTGGCCAGATGGACTCGAACACTGGTAGCCCGATCGATACGCATAACCATGATATGGATCGATACGAACAAGGACTTCTCGATGGATACGAAGCAAGTGGACTTGAAGGATACGAACAGTGATCCACTGATGGATACGAACAGTGTGAGTCGATGGATTCGAACAATGGTTTGTCGATGGATACGAAGTTGATCGATTCGAACAGGGGCTTGACGATTGATACGAAGTCGATTGATTCGAACAGTGGCTAGACGATGGATACGAAGTCGAGGCTGTTTTCATCCAACTTGCATCGATCATAACTTGAGCATATGAACTCGGATTGACTTGAAATTTGGAGTGATGACTTCCATGGCTTTGCTCATCGTGTCTTGTCAATTGTAGCTTGATCCGGACTCGGACGAAATTCGTCGATATCCATAGTGAGCCTGCGCATAACCGATCTCCAAGACGAACCGTCATTGGTTTCTGATCAAGTTCTTGGTGCCACGGCCTTGCCAAAAGGCGAGATAACACACGTGCAACCATCGATTCAAACAGATCGATTCGAAATGATCGATTCGAACCAAACAGCTTATCGTGGAACGCCAATTCGTATCGATCATATCTCACGATCCATAAGTCCAAATGCTATGAAATTTTCACAGAAGCTTGAGCACAAGCTAAAGAATGTTCTTACCAAGTTTCGACTCCATTGGACAAAATCTTGATCGATATGAATTACGTTCGTATCGTTCACGGATCGGGCCGAAACTTTATGGACTCGGTCGCGTGGGCCCACTCACGTGCCAAAGGAAGTCTCCCGAGATCTGAGCAAAATATCAGCCTCCTACGCCTATAAATAGAGTCTCAGGGCCTACAGAGAAAGGATTTTTTGGAAGCTCCAACGCCGAGACTCTACCGGATTCAATTACAGACTCTATTACTGCTGTTGTACTCGAATTTCATAACTTTAATTTGCTGTAATCCGCTGCAATCAATTGTAATCATCAAAGAAACATCAATAAAGTGAGCAATTTCATAGTGGACGTAGGCAATACGCCGAACCACTCTAAATCCCTGTGTTCATGTGCATTTTTATCATTTATTTTTGGAGTTTTTGTTAGATAATCCTCTTTTTCCATTTAATTTCTTCACTTTTATCTCTTCAAAAACTTCCGAAGATTGTTGTCCCCATTTTTGGTACAAACACTTTGGTGCTTTCACTGAAAAAAAACCCAATTTTTCACCTGCTCTTTGGATCTGCTATCGATATCGGATTGCATAAATCCAAGAAGAAGATCCAGATCTCAAGCCTTGAAGCCCTTCCATCCTATTCAGATTTGCATCAGATCTAGGAAAGGACTTCATCAATTCATCATGGTAAGCACACGAACTGCTTCTACAGCTGCCATTCAGGAAGGACGGGATAGACAAAATCCCGCACAATTGCCTCCATCCAACCAAGATGCCGCCGGACCTTCAGATCCATCAGGCCCGGTCACCAGACAAGAGTTCCAGATGCTGCTTCAAGAGTTGGCCCAGAGTCGGCAACAGCTTACTGAACAACTGCGTGCCAACACAGAGTTGACCAACCAGCTGAATCGCCAAAGGCGCAGAAGATCCAGAGGAGATCAAGCTTCTTATTCTTCCACGGAGAGTTCAGCCTCATCTGATGATCATCACCGATCCACGCGCCCACGACTGGATGTAAGCTACACCCAGGCCACAACACACCAACTTGCCTTAAACCTAGGACAATCCAGGGCTGGACCATCCACCAGTCATCAAACCGGACCCTCATCCCGAGGGGTGCCGCTCCTTACCATATCACAAGCAACCTCGCTACCACCACCACTACCGAACAAGGAGTTGATGCTAGAAATCAAGCTAATCCGCATCGTAACCAACGAGAACACACTCCAGAACCTTATGTCCCTGAAAATTTTGAACCAAGGAGGCGAGGCACGGACCGTCGACTGTGTCCGGTCCAGACTCGCGTTGTGGAACCCGACCACACCTTGACACAACATGCTCCAAATATCTAGATGCCGAATATACCGACGATGATTCGTCAGATGATCCGTGAAAGTCAGGGTCTAACTAATGACGACTGGGGGATTTCCCGGAGTCATACCCCTTTCACTGATGACATATTATATGCTGAACCACCTCGGCGCTTCAGAATGCCAACTTTGCCGGTCTATGAAGGAAATTCTGATCCCAATCAACACATCCTGAAGTATGAATGGCTAATGAATGCTGCGAGAGCTGATGATGCAGTCAAATGCCGTAGTTTCCCCATTTCCTTAGGAGGGCATTGCTACTATGGTTTACTTGTTTACCGCCACGATCTATTTCTAATTTCGACCAGATGGCCACCAAGTTTGTTGAACAATTCCGTATGCACATAGCGAGACCTAAAGATGTTAATACTCTGTCTAGTGTCACTCAAGCTCCCGGAGAGACACTCAGACGTTACTTGGAGCGATTTCATGCTGCGTGTGCAGAAATAAGCAATCCCAATGACAACTCTATCCTGATGGCATTGACTAAGGGGATTGATCCTGATTCCGAGTTCGAATATTGGTTAGCTGGGAAGCCGCCTGCGTCATTAGACCGTTTCTATTCCAAGGCAGCCCAATTCATGAGAAGGGAGGATGCGAAACAGTATAGGAAGCAGGATGACGCAGGGCCCAACATGGAAGGAATTCAGAGTAACATCGCAGTTAAACAATCCAAGGAGAGTTCCGGAAAAGTTCAGTTGAATATACAAAACAAATAGAACCGGCAGAGGGACAGCGGAAATCAAGGTAAAAAACGAGATCAAAATCGTGGTCCACGACGTAGAGCTCCCATGTTAGACAATTATACTCCATTGAATACGTCGCTGGAAAATGTGTATTTGCAGACCTGTAACACCATTCAATACAAGAAACCTGCCCCGAAGCCGTCGACAGAAAGACAATTCCAAATAGGGAAGTTTTGCAGATTCCATGAAAGTTATGGCCATAATACAAATGAGTGTCGTCATTTGCAAGATCTCATTGAAAAGCTGATACGTGAATGAAAGTTGGATCGGTATGTGCGGGCGCCGCAGTCTAGAGGTGTGGGCCCATCAAATTAGAATCGGGCGCCAAACCAGGAAAGGCAGGAGGAACCCGCTCGTACTAGCGGGATATTGGTTATTAATACAATAAGTGGTGGTCCCCATCCAGCAGACCGAAGCTGGAAGGAAATGGAGTCGTATGCCAGCTTTATTAGGCATGCAGACTTCAAGTGTTATAGTAGTTTTGATGAAGGGGCTCCGGCCAAACAACGGAAGACGATGACAGATGACATCGTATTCAGAAACAGAGATGCTGATAAACTCGAAGTCCCCACTATCGATCCACTGGTCATCTCAGCTCAAGTAGGTCCTACTTGGATGAAGAGGATCTTAGTTGACAGTGGAAGCTCTGTGAATATTTTGTTTAAACGAGCTTACGACCAAATGAAAATGGAAGCCAAAGATTTAAAGCCTTGCCAATCACGAATCCATGGTTTCAATGGGAGCGCTACTATACCCACTGGAGTAGTGGAACTACCAGTGGAGTTGGGAGTTGGAGAACACCGGAGAGTGCGGATATTACAGTTCGTTGTGTTGGACATAGACTCCCCTTATAATGCTTTCTTGGGCCAACCGGCCCTTTCTGAATTCAGGGCAGCCATTGCCCCGTGGTGTTTGGCTTTGAAGTTTCCCACTGATCGTGGAGTGGGAATCATTCAAGGAGATCAGGCTGCTGGGAGAGCTTGTTACGTTGCCGAGCTGCGGGAGGCGCAGCGAAAGGAGAAAGGAAAGGGGGTAGAGGAATCTCTCTGCGTCCGCTTTGCTGATAATTGACAATTAATGCTGGGCCTAAGCCCGGGCACCCCAGCCAATTCCATAGGGATCTTGACCCAAGAGAAACCGAAGATGAAGGAGAATCTAAAGAAAGTCAAGCATCCCCGGCCGAACTGACGATCGATGTCCCAATTGACGATGATGATGATTCGAAGATGAAAAAGATTGGGTCTCAGCTAAGCCAGCAAATTCAAGAGGAATTGGTTGAGTTTTTACGGGCGAATCTTGACGTATTCGCTTGGACGTATTCTGATATGTGTGGGATCTCGCCAGACATCGCGAGCCACACTTTGAATATTGACCCGCGGCATGTCCCGGTCAAACATAAAAGGCGTGGTATGGATCCAGAGAGATCTGTCGCCCTTAAAGAAGTGGTAGAAAAGCTTAAAACAAACGGTTTCATTCGAGACGCGCTATACCCCGAATGGGTATCGAATCCCGTGCTTGTTCAAAAGTCAAACAGAAAATGGAGAACATGTGTCGATTACTCCGATCTGAATAAAGCCTGTCCTAAAGATAGTTTCCCGCTTCCCAGAATTGATCAGCTCGTAGACTCGACGGCTGGACATGAACTCTTATCCTTCATGGATGCATATTCTGGCTACAATCAGATACCAATGCATTTACCTGATCATGAACATACCAGCTTTGTAACCAATCTGGGACTTTATTGTTACAAAGTTATGCCATTCGGACTCAAGAATGCCGGGGCTACTTATCAACGATTGGTCAATCAGATGTTTGCCAATCAAATCGGGAAAACCATGGAAGTATATGTAGACGACATGCTTGTGAAGTCATGATTTTCCACTGAACATATTAAAGACCTGGAGACTATGTTTAACATACTTCGAGAATACAGAATGAAGCTCAACCCACTGAAATGTCATTTTGGAGTTGCATCCGGAAAATTCCTTGGGTTTATCGTCAATGCTCGAGGGATTGAAGCTAATCCTGACAAAATCTGGGCAATTAGAAATCTTGAAACTCCGAAAACTATAAAGTAAGTCTAGAGTCTTAATGGGAAAGTAGCGGCACTGAGCAGGTTCATTTCAAAGTCCACTGACAAATGCATTCCCTTCTTCGATCTGATTCGAAAAGGAAAACGAAACTTTGAATGGACCATGGAGTGTGAGGGCGCTTTCCAAGCATTAATTCAACATCTATGCACACCACCTATCCTGTCAAAACCTATTGATCATGAGAAGTTGTACGTTTACCTGGCGATATCAGAAAACGCTATCAGCGCTGCCTTAATTCGAGAAGAAGACAGGATACAGAAGCCAGTTTATTACATCAGCAAACGACTGACTAGAGCTGAAAGGAATTATCCAAAACTAGAGAAGCGGGCTTATTGCCTTGTTATTGCATCAAGGAAACTCCGACCATATTTCCAGGCCCATCCTATCATTGTTTACACCGACCAGCCGTTACGACAGGTCCTTACGCGGCCTGAGACGTCTGGTAGGTTACTCAAGTGGAACATCGAACTGAGCCAGTTCGATATTACTTATACTCCCAGGCGAGCCATTCAAGGACAAGTCCTGGCCGATTTCATAGCCGAATTTACCATTCCAAAGGACTTGCCCGAAACCAGTGAATCTCCCGAATACGTTTTGAAGTTGTACACTGATGGTGCATCAAACGACCGGTGCTCGGGCGCTGGAGTTTACTCGAAACCCCCGAAGGCCGATCTATATGTTATGCTTTAAAGTTCGATTTTCATGCAACCAATAATGAGGCTGAATATGAAGCCCTCTTAGCTAGATTGAAACTTGCCAGAGATTTGAGAATTATCGCTGTGGAAATTTATTGTGATTCACAATTAGTTGTGTGTCAAGTTCGGGGAGAATATCAAGCGAGAGATCAAAGGCTGGCTGCTTACTTAGCTCGGGTTCAGGAAATACTAAATCAGTTTGATTACTATGCCATTTATTGTATACCTCGAGAGCGCAATAAAAAAGCCGATTCATTGGCGAAGTTAGCCAGCACAGGTGAAGCTCAGCAAATGGGACTTGTTCCCGTAGAGACGTTATCTTCCCCAAGTATTGACCGGGCATAAACAGATTGGGTATGTAAAACCGTTCCTGAAAAGGAATCGTGGATGACTCCATTCAGGGATTACCTTGAGCATGGAATCCTGCCGGAGCGCAGGAGTGAAAAAAGACAAGTCCTTCGAAAGGCTTCACAATTCACCATCCAGAATGGAGTCATGTACAGACGAGGGTACTCTGTTCCTTTACTCCGGTGTATCGCTCACAATGAAATTAAACGAGTATTACACGACGTACACGAGGGAGAATGTGGCGATCACACCGGGGGGGCAAGCTCTTGCCAAGAAAGTACTTCGATACGGATATTTTTGGCCGACTGTAAATTGCGATGCGTCGGATTATGCCAAGAAATGTGATAAATGTCAAAAGCACGCTCGAATTCCAAGAGCCCCACCTACCGAGATAACTCAAATGGTCAGCCCATGGCCGTTTGCAGTATGGGGCATAGACATCATTGGTACTCTTCCTCTGGCAAAAGGTGGTGCAAAGTACGCCATCGTCGCAGTTGATTACTTTACAAAGTGGACTGAAGCTGAACCTCTTGCTACCATAACGACGAAAAAAGTGATCAACTTTGTAGTCCGCAACATTATCTGTCGAGGTCTACCACACACCATTATCACTGATAACGGAACCCAATTCGATAGTGTTGAATTTAAATATTTCTGCAAACGGTTTCACATTCAAAAGAAATTCTCAACAGTTGCACACCCTCAAGCAAACGGACAAGTCGAAGCAGTCAACAAGGTCACAAAGTCCATTCTGAAAAAGCGACTGGAAAAGGTCGGGGGAAAATGGGTCGATGAACTTCCTATGGCTTTATGGGCTTACCGAACAACCCATAAGTCCACGACCGGTCACACTCCATTCTCTCTCTCTTATGGTTCAGAGGCTGTTATTCCAATCGAGCTAGAAGTACCTTCTCATCGAGTGACATACTACGATATGCGGACAAATGCTATATTACTTGTTGAATCTCTCAATTTACTAGATGAGAAACGTGAAGAGGCTGATCTGAGGGCAGCCGTATATCGAAGTCGAGTCGCCCGATTATACAACGCCAAAGTCCGTCCGCGAACCTTTGAGCTCGGCGATCTCGTTCTGAAAAGAATCTATCCGGTTCCTTCACATATGAAGCCAACATGGGAAGGGCCGTATGTAATTGAACGAAGGCTCGGAGATTGCACATTCAAATTATCGACCGTCGATGGTCTTGCTCTACCGAGAGCCTGGAACAGTGAGAGTCTTCGTCGCTATTACATATAACAGGCTGTGTTTATTCATTTAGTTTATTTTCCATTTGCAATTTATTTCTACATTTTGAAATTAGAATTTGTAATAAGGCAACTGACTTTACCATATTTTCTTATTTCAGCAATAAAATGCAATCTCTTCGAGCCAGAGCTGTGATTTACTTAAAGTACTTCATACAATCATCACCATGCACGGAGAGCTAAGTTCCACCATACGGTGGGATTTATTCAAATAGGGAGTGACTGTGATGCAACCGGTCACTCGCTAAGTGAAACCCGAGCTCGGGGACAAGCCATCACACCAAAGTCAAAAAAGAATTGATACACGACAATCCTTCACTTAAATCCAGTTTCCCAGAATGTGAACTGGAGTATAAATTTACAAATACGGTCGCGGAGAGGGTGGATCCGTCCACCTAACGACTTCGCCCGTATCCGAACCAAATTTGAGGAGGGTGGATCCGTCCATCTAACGACCTCACTTGTTAACTCAGGGTGGATGTGATCTGACCATCTATGATCCTGATATGCCATTCATTCCCAGAGTGCGAGCGAAATCCAAAAACGGGCGACAGGTATGACTGACCGTCTGTTTATTAACTCTGAATTCCCAGAGTGCGAATCGGAGTATAAACACCAACTCCGAATTCCCAGAGTGCGAATCGGAGTATAAACTCCGAGTTCCCAGAGTGCGAAACGGAGTATAAACATCAACTTCAAATTCCCAGAGTGCGAAATGGAGTATAAACATCAACCAACTCCGAATTCCCAGAGTGCGAGTCGGAGTATAAACATTAACTCCAAATTCCCAGAGTGTGAATCGGAGTATGAACATAGACCCCAGATTCCCAGAGTGCGAATTGGAGCATATACACCAACTCCAAACTCCCAAAGTACAGATCGAAGTCTCAATGTCGACTCCAAGTCCCCAGAGCGTGGATAGATGATTAATGCTAAAAACGGCGTAACTAACCACCAGTAAATAAATGAAAATCCCCGGAGTACGGATAAGATTGTCGATAATCAAGCAAGTGTGGTTGAACCACTCCATCTCCGCTTGTCTCCAACATTCATTCAGTGGCACTAAACACAGCATGTTATAAATGAGATGCAATCGTTGACCGATGTTCCATAACTCATCCCTAATTCTGGGGGGGGAGAACTTAAGTGTCAACCATTGACTGGAGCAGTGCGATGTCAAAATCCAACTCACTTCCCAATCATGAACCGTGTCCACAGTTTCCGGACCTGGCAAACAAAAACAAACTTGAATCGAAAGCTGAAACTACACAAGTGCACTTCAGATATTGAAACACTTAGGCAAATACACAATAACTGAGAAGAAGCCAAAAAAGAAAAGTTTCATTTCTACCGTTTGTGAAAGAAATTCATGTACAAGTTTGTTCCAAAAAATTCCTACTAGCAGGGGCCGAACCCGCATCTATACATGGCCTACGAAAAGAAAACCAAAATAAATCCGTATCTACCCAGAACAAACTGAAGAGGCCCATCTATTTCTTCTTCTCTCTCAACTTCTTCCTCGGTGTAAACCCGCTGGAGCCGCCACTAACTTTCCTCTTTGAACCTTTACTCTTCGGTGATCGGTCTCCAAGCAGGGGCATGATCTCAACATCCTCCTCCGAGCTCGAATGAATAGGGATGCTTCCTACGGGCGGAGTCGGAGGAGCAGGATTAAGTGTAGAAGGTGGAATGCGCACACTAGTGTCGAAAACTGTACCACCAGGTGATATCTTTCTGAGCGGAGCTGGACTAGGTGCCGCCATCCCACCTCCAAAACTGCCACCACGAGCCGCTGCTTCCATTTCAACATCAATTTCGGCCAATATTTCCTCTTCATTGATCGCCTGGGCCTTGCTAGGAGCATCAGTGGTTGGCATTGAAGAGCTTGTAGCAGGGGAGCTTCCGCCCATAACAAATGGCAGGTCCGCAAAAGGATCACAATGATGAACAAGGAATTCCTCCATCATTTGCTCATCAAAAACGAGCGTGCTTCCCTGCATTTCATCAAGTGGCACAGTTGTAGTTATGGTGGTCGCTTCAGTGATGACGGCCTCCTGCGTTTGATGTGGTTCTTGGGTTGTAGGAAGCACGATCGGTGCAGCATCAATCACTGGACAAAGGAAAAGGAAGACTGTCAGTAAACAAATCAAATAGAGCTATCGATCTTGAACAAGTACGAAGAATGTTCAAAGTACCTTCCTCAGTTTGGCTCGCAGATGGCTGAGCGGCTTCAACAACTTGCTCTATAGCCAGAGATATCTGCGGCTGATCTGGATTGTAGGCAGGGTTAGCTTGGGGATCCACCGCAGACAAGGGTTCAGGTTGAGTTGACACTGGAACTTCAAGACTTGCATCATGATGGTCAACCCTTGAACCTTCTCCTACTTCTAAGTGATGGGTGCCGAGCCTCTCCTTTTCATGTAGAATCATCGACTCATGAAGAATCCTCCATTCATCTTCATTCAGCAAACAATTCTCAAGCTCAAACTCATCAACTGACTCACCCAGATGCACCGCCTTCTCCTCCTCAACTAATCGGCCCCAGGCATTGTATAAATGTGCCGGGTAATCATCGAGCCAGGCTAGACCCCTGTGCCTCAACACGTTAGCATTATAAACAACGAGAAGATCTTCAATGTCGGCTTCTAGCCTGGACTCAGCCGATTTCACCTCCTCCTCAACCTTATTCTCCACCTCGCGAACCTTAGCCACGGCCGCATCTCGTTTGCCCCGAAGCAAGACAACTTGTTCGCATGCCTTCTGGGTTGCGTTGTTCGCATCGTCTCTTTCCTTGGCCATGTCAGAGAATTTGGCCTTAAGCTAGTTAAGTTCCTTGACCGCTGCATCCCGTTCGGCGGTGACTGTAGTATTTCGGTGGCCCATCTCCTCCACCAGGGCAACGTGTGTCTGCCTCAACCTTTCCATCGCCACATTCGCTTCATCAGCTTTTTTGGTGGCCTCAATTTCAGATTTCTGAGAAGACTCGGCCTCGGTATTGAGCACTTGGATGATTCGGTCTTTTTGAGCGAGTTCGGACTCTATCTTTTCAATCGCTTTGGCTCGCTCAAAGGCCACCTTGGAAGCTTTTTCTGTAGCCTTCGCCCACTCTCTATACTGGGCGTAGATGCCATGAATGTAATCATGCATCGTGTTCTCCGCCCCCGATGGAATTCTCTTTAAATGAGGTGGAAAGACGTAGCCGTCAAAGCATATGTTCGGGAACTCCTTCCTCAACTGAGCAATTTTAATAGCCCCTTCCCCCGTAGGCTCAGATATGACCTGCTCTGCAATTATGGAGGCCACGGTTTCAACTCGCTGGTGATAAGTTTCGGGCCTAGAAGTGTGAGAAGACGGTCGGTGTCGCGGAGGCTCTGGTGGGTGTGAAACATGAACATGAGGTGGTGAGGGGATTCTAGGAGGTGGCGAATGGGACCTAGATCGGTGTCTATAGTCTCTATCCCTATCCCGTTCGTATCTTTCCTGATTGGAGTACCCGCGATCGCAATCTCTATCCGAATCTCTCCTGCGGGAATCATAATAAGAAGACTTTCGAGCCGAGCGAAGGCTCCCTAGCATCGATCCTCTCCCAGACATCGTACTTGTGAATGAGAAACGAAAGAAAAGTTAGTGATCTCTTGGATTGGACGATTTACGATTATGAATTATGTAGTGCAGTGAAGTGTATGTATGTGCAACCCCCTAACCAACCGGAAATGTCAACTGC
Source organism: Allium fistulosum (assembly GCA_030737815.1). NCBI lineage: Eukaryota > Viridiplantae > Streptophyta > Magnoliopsida > Asparagales > Amaryllidaceae > Allium > Allium fistulosum. Next base: position 1,442,754,518 of record CM060903.1, on the reverse strand, counting down.
ACTCATAGCAAGCGACTCGCTCAGATCAAGAGCACTGTCAAGCTCCTCCATCCCGGTGTCATGTTGAAACGACACATAATTCGGAATCGGAATATCAGCAAGCCCTTCGAAAGGATTCTCTACTTGCGGGGGAGGAGCCTCCGAAATTCTAATTCCAGGAACAGGCAACGACATAACTACGGATTTCAATCTCATGGATTTAGAACGCTTATGAGCAACTGCCTTGCCTTTTCTCCTTCCTTCCGAGTCCTGAAAACTGCCAGAAGGCCCAACTATAAGTTCATCATCAATGGGTGTTCTCTCCGGATCAACCCCTTCGGTTATTATGACACCGGGCGTTTTGCATTTCGCCCGCTTCTTCGAGGCCGTCCTCAGTGTTCTTTCAGCCTTATACTTTGGTTCCGCTCGATCAATCCAACAATTCTCAAGTTTCTGTCAGTTAGAACCGAGTCAATGTTCCTCTCTTCACCCGAAACTACTTGGAGGATCTGAACTAACTCTTTGAAATACCTACCTTCAGGTCGTGAGATTGGGGCTGTAAAAGAAAAGAAATATGTTAGTTTTGAGAACGATTATTATTATCTTGGTAATTCTTGAGAAAGACTACAATGCTTACGTCTATCCAACCATCGCCTAGCGAATCCAGGAGGGCATCGAACGTAGAACCACTCGGTTTTGAAGTAACTAAGCCTGGTCTAAGACCCTGTTACTATTTGACAGTTCCTAACCGCTTCCAAGAATGTGAAAGAAGGGCTATCTCCTCGGCTCTAATGTTGAAGAGATTTCTAATCTCGATCGGCTTTGGTGGTCGAAAGAGATGCTCCATAAAAACAATGAAAGTGCTATTCAGCAAGGCATATCCGTTGGGGTGTAGCTGGGATGGAGCGATTCCAAGGAATGACAGCATTTCCCTTATATGCTGATTAAATGGAGGAAGTGTCCCTGCTGTGCAAGCATGACGATTGAAAGTAGTAAACCCCTCCGGGGGATCATGCGGTCTATCATCTGGCCCTGGCAGTAATATGTCGTCAAGTGACAAGCCATGTCTTAAGCATATCCGTCCCAGCATATCTTCAGAGATGCCGGATGGCACAGAGTCTTGTGGATGGCAAAGGAACCTGGCGCTTGGAAACTCATCCGGAGCTGGATCTATGACTTCGGCCTCGATGGCCGGTATCTCGATTACTGGAGGAATTAAACTCTGAGCTTCCTGTTGCTTTGAGCTTGAAGATTCCATTACTAACTAGCTTATGAGAAACCATCATTAGACGATAATAAGCCCATGTATCCCCTAGTGTGAAGTGTGTGAATGTGTTGTGCAGTGCAGTGCCGTATATTACTTGAAAAAATCCTGCAAAATTAAAGAAAGCGTGCAAACGACAAGACTTCGAAGTTCAACTAGAGTGACCGTCATCGCTGACCGTCGCAACCGTGCCATCCAGATGCTGGTAATCGATCCAAGTTAAGGTTTGTTATAATTTTTTTAAGTTACAGTTCCATTGACGAGCTTCGAAGGGCAGTCAAATGTGCAGTTTAACAGTTAAGTCCAGATATGCAAGAATGAAGCTCGTCGGAGTCATGTGATCGATGATACAAGATTTCGTATCCATCAGGGTTCCGATGTGGATCGATCACCAGAGATGCAAGTTGTAACGGTCCATAATGCGACAATTCGCATCAATCGAGGAGGCCCTACTTTCGTATCGATCATGTTCGAATCGATACGTTTCGTATCGACCATGGGGGTGTATTTTGGGTCGATCAGAGAACCTCAGTTTCATATCGAATAGGGCCAACAACTTTGAATCGATCAGATCCATTGAACTCGCAACGATCTGAGACCTTCGGCTTCCCATCGATCACCACCCTAGTTTTCGTATCGATCGTTGGGGTCAGAAATTCGTATCGATTCAATTTGCCAAATCCTCGAATCGATCATTCCCGATCGATCAGAATTACAATCTTCCTCGATCGATGCGAACCTCATCATTCCACTAAAACATCTCCGAAATCGATGCGAACTCCGATGCGAAATCATATCATCAGATCGATTCGAGCGCTCCTGCTCCAGATCGACACAAAACGAAGGTCAAGCCATTCTCCTCTACACTCCTATTCCTCGAATGGCCTTGACTCCACTTCCTCCATCCTCGAACTTACTCTGGCTCGTCTCTAACCTTGATTTCGTCAAAATCGATCACAAAGGCAGATAGGATGGGAAATATTTCGAGCCTTGACGTTAAAATGTTGGATTCGTTTATTGGATTACCTAAATTTGACAGTTTTTCAAGTAATTGATGGTTTGGTTCGATTCAAAGACGATCGAAGTTCCTCTTTTTCCAAGTTTTTCTGAGTTTCCTGAGCGATACGAAGGCAGAGAGCAAGAATGGCAAACGAAGAAAAAACGGCTAAGTCCAGAGTATTTATATGGACTCGGGTATGAAGAAAAAAGGCGATTCGCCTCCCAGTCAACACGACCGGTCATAACAGGTCAACTATCAGATCGATTCGAACGAGCTGTTCGTATCCATCAACTCGAGCCTTTATCGAAACGAAATTGCTAATGGAGACTTTTTTGAGTCACCCAAATCCATCGATACAAAGCCATTGTTCGTATCGATCATTTTTGACTCCATCCCCAGTGCAACGATACGAACTATGCAGTTCGAATCCATCAAATCACAGCTTCCAGAGGCCAATATTTATCGATACGAAAGGCGGATTGTCTGTTCATAACCAACAACCTCGAACTCATCGATACGAAATGAGGTCCACTCCGATGAATTCCACCGAAGTTCGTAACCATCGATATGAGCGATCATTTCGTATCCATCACTGTAAATCACATCGATACGAAAACTGCCTTTCAACCTTTCATATCGATTTAGGAGAGGATCGATGCGAACAAACGTCAAAAAAAACCATCAGGCGTTGTTACAACTCGAATTTCACATCGGTTCAGGAGAGGATCGATACGGAATTCGATACGAGAGAACTGACAACGACTCGTGAACGTGCAACGTCAATGAGAGTCAGATTAACGTATATGCATATATGTCGGACTAATATTCAATTTTCAACATCCCCATGAATTGGATACTCGTTTGATAACGATTACAATGATAAACAGCTAATCACTAGCATACATCAATCAGTTACAACAATATAGGGTACCACAGTTGACAATCAGCAGTTCACATTACTGAGGAAATCAGTCAAAGATTACAAATTTCAACAAAAAGGCGATAACTGTTCAGAATGAAGATTGCAGCTTTTCAAAGCACGTCATGTTTCCACAAGGCGTACTTTGGGGGGCAAATGTTATCCCGCCTTTTGGCAAGACCGAGATATCAGGAAACTGACTGAAAATCGAAGATCGCTCGACCCAAGATATCAAGTATGTGCAAGTTTTCTATGGATGTCGATGAATTTTGTTTGAGTCCGGATCAAGCTACAATCGACAAGACACGACGAGTGAAGCCATGAAAGCCAACGACCAAATTTTCAAGTCAATCCGGGTTTATATGCTCAAGTTATGATCGATGCAAGTTGGAGAAAATAGCCTCAACTTCGTGTCCATCAGTAGGCCATAGTTTGAATTGATCAGATTCGTATCCAACGTCAAGCCCTAGTTCGTATCGATCGACTTCGTATCCATCAACAGATAGTGCACTTCATATCGATCGGCCGATGTCTACTTCGTATCCATCAAAAGGCATTTGTTCGAATCCATCAGGACATGCCACTTCGTATCCAGCAGATAACCCTTGTTCGTATCCTTCAAGTCCAGTTGCTTCGTATCCATCGAGAAGTCCCTGTTCGTATCGATTCATATCATGGTTATTCGTATCGATCGGGCTACCAATGTTCGAGTCCATCTGGCCACTTCAACTTTGTATCGATCGACTGGAGTCATTTCCAATCGATACGAACAAGGCCACGCAGTCAACATATTCCATGTGTTTTCCATCGATACGAATAGAGCTCGTTGCATTGATGCGAACAAGAGTCATCTTCCATCGATGCGAACTAAACAACGGCCTTCGATACGAACAAGGCGAGAATCCTGGGATGACTCGATCAACTCGGCATAAAAGGTGGATTGATCCGAAGAGTGCGTGCTACGTCATCACCTGGGAATGTGCAACCATCGATTCGAATAGATCGAATCGAAATGATCGATTCGAACCAAATAGCCTGCCGTGGAACGCCAATTCGTATCGATCATATCTCACGGTCCATAAGTCCAAATGCTATGAAATTTTCACAGAAGCTTGAGCATAAGCTAAAGAATGTTCTCACCAAGTTTCGACTCCATTGGACAAAATCTTGATCGATACGAATTACGTTCGTATCGATCACGGATTGGGTCGAAACTTTATGGACTCGGTCGCGTGGGCCCGCTCACGTGCCAGAGGGAGTCTCCCGAGATCTGAGCGAAATATCGGCCTCCTACGCCTATAAATAGAGTCCCAGGGCCTATAGAGAAAGGATCTTTTGGACTATCCAACGCCGAGACTCTGCCGGATTCAATTTCAGACTCTATTACTGTTGTTGTACTCGAATTTCATAACTTTAATTCGCTATAATCCACTGCAATCAATTGTAATCATCAAAGAAACATCAATAAAGTGAGAAATTTCATAGTGGACGTAGGCATTACGCCGAACCACTCTAAATCCATGTGTTCCTGTGCATTTTTATCATTTATTTTTAGAGTTTTTGTTAGATAATCCTCTTTTTCCATTTAATTTCTTCACTTTTTTCTCTTCAAAAACTTCCGAAGAGTGTTGTGCCCATTTTTGGTACAAACAAAAGGATTCATGGAAGGTTTTGGCGTTAATGGTTTCTCATAAGAGAAAGTAATTCCAATACATTAAGGTATAAAACTATTAAGTGTAGTAAGTTAGAAACTCCTCCAAGGTTAAGTAATTGGAAGAGTATTAAAAGTTGTGTGGTAGGATTTGGATGAAAAATTTGTTGAACTACACCCCTATTCAGTAGGAGTGTTGGAAAAATTGGATGAAAAACGTTTTAGGTTTTCAAAAGATTGCATTCATATAGAAATTGCAAGTTTATTTAGGGTGTGTGCATCATATTTTAAAATAAATTTTTAAAGAAGAAAAGCATTCATATATGAGGTACTGCTTAGAAATTCATGTACATGCATATATTTTGTGTTGAATAAAACTTTTGCACAAGAACACGGATGGTCGCAAAATTGGATGTACACAAAATGGATGTGATTGATTCGAGAAATTACATAATTTTACCCTTGTCGAATTTCGGGGATGAAATTTCCTAAAGGGAGGGAGAATGTAACACCCCGTATTTTTATAATTAAATAATCAAATAACGATGAATAGTGAAAATAAACATTTTTGTAATTGTCCGAATATGGCCTTGAAACTTATATCATTGTGTTCATGGCGATTTTCTGATCAATTTCCATATATAATTTGCCAAAATCCGAGTCAATACGAAGAAGTTACGAGAGAAACGAAAAACGGGAAATAATCGAAAATAGAAAAGAAAAAAAATATAAAACGTATATGGGTCGATCGATAAGCGACCCAGAACCTGAAGGAAGCACAGGTAGACCCTAGGGTCGACCTGCGTTGCTACTTGGACGTAATTTCATCCAGGTACGAGCCGAGCCATATATAATCGATTTTTATTCGATCCAAGCCATACGCTGATGCATCTGATGGCACCAAACAACCCTGCAACGTGGTGGCTCTAGATTTAATCCAAAAATTCAACGGTCTGATATCCCCAAACTCCACTGTAAATAGAACCCTAAGCCTAACTATTTTCTCACAATCAGATTTTCTCCCAATGGGTTCGTTGCCTGAGGCTGGACCCTAAAAATAAAATATTTCTAAGGAGAAGATATTCTCAATAAAAATATTAGACACCTAAGAAGGGGATCAAGGAAGACCACGGAGCCAAGCTAAGTACAAGGAAAGCTAAGGACGACAGGTGAGTGGATTTAATTATATATCTTTTATGTTTATGATATATTATTGTTAGATTCTCCTTAAATAATTTTATTCAGTATTTATTTCAGTAATTAATTCTGTTAATTAGTTATGCTGAGACTGCAAATTGTATAAGAAAGCTTATATTTAATTATTATTTATATAGAAAAAAGGGAATTAGTAATCCAATTAAATATAAATAATATTAGGCTTGACAGTTAGAGAAAGGCATAAGCCTAAAAGTAAGAAATTTACAGTTATTTACATCTATTTTAAAAGTTGAAATTTAGCCTGTAAATGTTAGCTTCTTTTTATTCCTTTTTACGCGAATAAAATAGTAAAAAGAAGAATTCACAAATACGGACCAAAATAAAAGAGCACTATATTTGCAGAAATTAGATGTAAAATAAGAAAAGCTGAAATAAAAAGAGAAAAATACAATTTTGCAGTAAATTATGCGAAAACGAGGAAAAATAAATTAAAAGGGAAAATCTAATAACTTGATTTGGAAGTAAGTGATAGATTATTTGGTTGGTTTAGAAAAGAGATACATTTCCATAGTTTAATATTTAAAGGATAACGATAAACGTAATTGCAAGAATAAAAGAAAGAAAAAGGAAATTAGCGTAAAATAGAGAAAATACTGTATTTTGCACTATCAAAAAAGTAAAAGAAATAATAAAAGAAATATCTTGCAGTTATGGATTATTGTTTATAGCATTGTTTAGTATTAAAACATGAAAATGGAATTTTAGCACAGTTTTTGTAACTAACCAAATAGAATAGAACTACTTCCTAGAATATAAAAAAATAAAGTGAAGAATTACAGAAAGTAAAGAAGAAATCAAGTTAATTATTAGACAAGGCTAGAAGCAATTAAAAGAAATATACCTAGATCTGCAATTACTGCGCAGATAATAGAATAAAGGCAAAGCAGATATTATGATAAGTAAATTTGTGACAGTCGGACGTAGTCCTAAGCCAAGATTGTCATATAATAAAAGAGTTAAAGAGAATCCAATATCATAATAAAAGAAGACAGACTAGAATAGAAAAGACATGCTTGTAATTATATTTATAATATATAGATTATAAAAGAATACAGTAGTGACAATTGCAAGTAAAATTATAACATAGGTTATAATTAAGTAGAAAGAACAGAAAAGGCTTATTTTAAGACTTAAATTAAGTTAATAAGCAAATAGAGCAGAAATAACAGAAGAGACTTATTTTAATAAACTTAGATCTTGGATTAAGTTAATAAGCAAGATAATAGAAGTGGGCCATACCAACAACATTCCATTTCAATCAGGAACTGATGGTCTCACAATAGTTAGGTGAGGCTGGGACAAGCTTATGCTGATTAGGGTAAATAAATAGCCAACAGAATAAGAAAAGAAAACTAAACGCATAATAAAAGATTATACGTAGGGTCTAATAAAACAGTAAGATGCATTTGGAGCAGCCCAAAGGATGAAGAGCCTAACGAAGCAGTTCATCATAGATTTCAGCATAGAAGGAGCACGTCCAACTTAGATATTTTGGGCTAGAGGAAGTATGAGACTTCAACGAGACGTGAGGGTACTCTAGGATGGCCCTTTAGGGTAGGCATAACGGAGCAGTCCCCCGGAGGTAGGTCTGTAGGTGTTCCATCAAGAGAGTATGCCTTGACTGCTTTTTGCATGGCAGGACCATTGTAGGCAGTCAAAAAGGGTTGATGTTTGGAGTAGGATATTCGTATGACACCGTACTTGAATTGCGAGTAGGTTTTAGTGGGCATGACCCAAAAGGATAGTCGCATGCGGATATCGGGCCGGGATCAAAACCAAGAAGCGAGATTGGGAAAGACTAGAGTTAAACCAAAAGGCCAATGATTCTTTCACTATTGAGACATTGGATGAGGGGCGCAGCCAATTGGATGTTTAGATTGTTTGCAGTAGGGCACAACCACTTAGCTCTTTAGAGGTCTTTCGATTAGTTGAGGGGTGGCTGCATGGGGCCATAGCCACGATAAGGAAAGAGACAACCAAGTAGAATATCTGTATTATAGGCCTAACAAGGCAGTCCTTTACAGACATAGAAAATCCCCGACTGAGTTCTGTACAAGGTAGACCTTGTTAAGCGGGATTCAGGGAGTAGACATAATGATTATGTATAGTTCTCAAGGTACGCACTGGGTGGTTCATTGTGGATGTCCGAGCATTAGTATAGGCTAATGCGGATGCAGTTTTACATTTTCATAGTAGATGACGGAACATCTGTATTGTAAGCCTTACGAGGCAGTCCTTTACAGATGTAGTGATAGAACGCTAGAGGAGCAAAATGACGGAGTCCTTTGCGAGGAAAATACGAAAGGTACTATGGGTAGTATCTAGGACCGATGCCGTCAATGGGCATATAGCTACATATATATCAGTTATTAGGTTTTGATCTACTAGGGAGTAGATGGGCACGATGCACACGCAGAGGCGAGAGTATTATAAACCTAATATAATAGAAAATGGAAATAAAATGGTATATGTAGAATTAAGACTAGAAGTGTATAATTTGTCCATTCACCAGAACTTTAGTTCTGACCCCCTCCTCATAACATCCTATAGGTTAGGTAGATGGAAGAGACTTTCCAGCTTTGAGACACTTGTTTTGAAAGTGTTATTATATTGGTGAGTATTTACTTACTATTATATTTTAGTCAATTCCGCTGTAAAATATTTATCTGAGCTCTAATTTATTTGTCTTTGCATATTTGCTAGATACCAGAAACCCAACTTGGGCTTCAATGGACTTGGATTTTAGCATTTTTGCTAAAAATCCGGACCCATTGGAATTCGGGTTGTTGCACAAGTGACCCCTGGATTTGGCATAAAAGATTTGGGCATTTGAATTTCAAACTCTTATCTAGACTTTCTAAACTTGATCTAGTAAGAGGTCTCCCTAAAATGGATTTTAAAGTAGATGGTATATTTGATGCTTGTCAATTAGGAAAACTTAGAAAGAGTTCATTTAAATTGAAAGATATGATTTCAACTTCAAAACCTCTTGAGTTACTTCATTTAGATCTGTTTGGTCCATCTCAAATTCAGTCAATAAATCACAGTAAATATGTTTTTGTAATTGTAGATGATTATTCTACATTTACATGGACAATTTTTCTTAAACATAAAAGTGATGCTTTTGATTTATTTAAAACTTTTACAAAAAGAATTCAAAATCAACTTTCTTTAAAAATTAAAACTATTCATAGTGATCACGGTGGAGAATTTGAAAATGAAAATTTTGAGAATTTCTGTAATAAAAAAGGAATAACTCATAATTTTTCCTTACCAAGAAGTCCACAACAAAACGGAGTGGTGGAGCGTAAAAATAAGACGATTCAAGAGTGTGCAAGAACTATGCTTTCAGATAGTAAATTACCAAGAAATTTTTGGGCTGAAGTAGTCGCTACTGCTTGTTACATTTTAAATAGGATTTTAATTAGACCTCTAACCAATAAAACACCATATGAACTTCTTTTCAATAAGAAACCAAAGGTATCTTATTTAAAAAATTTGGAAGTAAATGCTTTATTCTAAATACAAAGAACAATTTGGATAAATTTGATCCTAAATCCAACAAAGGAATCTTTATCGGATATTCTAATAGAAGTAAAGCATATAGAGTTTTCAATTTAAAAAATAACACCATTGAAGAAACAATGCATGTATCTTTTGATGAAAATTTCAAAGATTTTGTTCAAATAAATGATGAAGATGATTTTGTTACTTTAAATAATGAATCAAATGAATCAAATGAAACAAAATGTGAAACTGTTCATCCTAATAAAAGGATCGGGCTTTTAAAAGATCATCTTATAGTAAATATACTAGGAAATATTGAATCTTTTGTTAGAACTAGAAATCAACTAAACAAGATGAGGTCGTTTATAATGAACTATAGAACCCAAAAATCCAAAGGAAGCATCATCTGATGATTCATGGATTCTTGCTATGCAAGAAGAACTGAATCAATTCAGCAAAAAAGATGTATGGGAACTTGTTCCTATACCCGAGGACAAAACTATAATAGGAACTAAATGGGTTCATGAAAATAAAATGAATGAACAAGGTGAGGTCGTTAGAAATAAAGCTCGGTTAGTCGCGCTAGGTTATTGTCAAGAAGAAGGAACAGACTATGATGAAACATTTGCACCTGTAGCAAGATTAGAAACCATTAGAATTCTACTTGCTTTCGCAAACCACAACAATTTCAAATTATTTCAAATGGATGTCAAAAGTGCCCTTTTAAATGGTTTTGTTAAAGAGGATGTTTATGTTGAACAACCTCCACTTTTTAAAGAAGAAAAGTTTTTGTATCATGTTTACAAATTAAAAAAAGTTTTATGTGGTCTGAAACAAGCTCCTAGAGCCTGGTATGACAGACTAAGATCTAACCTATTACAATCAAATTTTGAAATTGGTAAAGTAGATAATACTCTTTTTATTAAAAGAAACAAAAATGATATCCAATTAGTACAAATTTATGTAGATGATATAATTTTTGGATCAACAAACAATGAAATTATTAGGGCCAAAATTGGTCACTAACACCCAAATCCAGATGAAAGCACCAAATACCAGTCACAGCTCAGAGATAGTGTGTATGTAGAGAGTAATAATGTGAAGGACAGTCAAAATTAAAATGAAAGCAGTAAAGAACAACAGATTTTATAGTGGTTCGGCTATCTCCGGCTTATGTCCACTCCAGAAGTTTCCTTTTTATTGCTGTAATGATTGATTACAGTTACAAGATGGCAGAGTAATCTCAGCCTTAGAAAATATAAAGCAAGAGAGAAGAAAGAAGTCCCTTTTCTGAACCCCCACATGCTGCATTTATAGACAAATCCTGAGTTGTTGGGCTTTCTGAGTGACCCGGGCCCACCAAGGTCATAGCCAAGCCAACATCCCTCATCGAAAACGACCCACATTGCCGTGCCGAATGGCCTATGACGAACCACTCCACCAACGACCGAGCTACATATGGACTTCCAACCTTCACCGAACGACATCCACCGTCCCGCCAATGCCGATCCACATCTCCCGGGCACGACTCGAAGCAGTTCTATCCAAGGCTCGGAGTAAACTTTCCTGCAACTCGAAGCAACCAAGTGTCGAACCTCCTTCCTTAAAACGCCGACCTCCTGCTATGCCGACCTACACATGCCGAACGGCAACGCCGAGTGACTCTGATCGAACCACAATGCCGAACAACGCCCAATGCCGAGCGACTTTCAATGCCGAGCGAGGTACAATGCCGAACGACATCCAATGCCGAGCGACTTCCAATGCCAAGCATGGTACAATGTCAAACGACGTCCAATGCCGAGCGACTTCCGATGCCGAGCGAGGTACAATGCCAAACGACGTCCAATGCCGAGCGACTTCTAACCTTGCCATAATGTTGAGCGGCATAGCCTCACCAAAATGCCGAGCGGCGTAACCTCACCTCAATGTCGAGCGGCACATCCAGGTGAACTTCATCCTTTTAAACCGAATTCATCATGTTCCTGCCTCGATAATCGTGAAGTCAACTTAGTTAAATCCGCCTGCCTACAGCCTTGCCAAAAGGCGGGTTAACACTTTGCCCCCCAAAACATGCCTTGCTATTGGAAGGTGTGTTTTGAAGAGCCTCACGTCCGATATCCAAAGTATGTATGTTATCCACATCCATACTTTTCGATTCATAATCCAATCCATCTTATCCAAGTGCCATCGCCGTATCCTTATCCGAATCTACGACTACTCTGAGTCGATATCCAATTCCGAATCCAGTAACCAAATCCTTAGCCAAATCCATATCCATCTGAACTCGACAACCGAGTTCCAATCCATCCATATCCCACAACCAATAACCACGTCCATGACCTCTCCGGGTCGATGTCCATATCCGGGACCATTCCGGGTCCATGCCCAAATCCTTAGCTGTTCAAAGCCAATATCCAAATCTGTAACCTCTCCGGGTTCTTGCCAAGCGCAGTCCACACTTAATGACCTATGTTAAGTAATTCCATGGTGTTCCTGGTTCAGTGTCCCTGAATGCCGAATAATACCGTGGCTTAAGTCCTAAGCCGAATCCTAGTCACTCCGGACCCTTGCCGAGCCTAGTCCATGCTGGACGACCTTTTAGCCAAAATCCAGAGGAAAATCAAATCAAAATCCAATCCGAAATCCAAATCCATCCAGAAAACTAGAAATCCATATAAAAAATCCTAATCAAAATCCAAATCAAAAACCAAACATCTAAACCAAAGAAACCAACAAAACCGGGAGTTCAAACCAAACTCAAAAACCAAAGCGGAAAAAGCAAATGTCCAATCCAAAAGGAAAAAAATAGATTTCACAAACTGGAGCATCTCGGCAAACCATTATCTCATAGCATGCCTAAGGGTTATCTCCGACCCCATACATGAGTAAGTGATTTAGCCGTTTACCCGAAGTTTGCTACTTATTCCAAACCATCACGATTAGTTGATGACCAACCGGCCACCATTCCTGAGCCTCGGGCCATCGTCGCTCAAGGTAGGCGGTGGCTGCTCCTATTCCACCATCGCATTCCGAGTTCCGACATATTGTCGCAACTGACCATTCCTTATATGCTCCTCGATTATGTCCTTCTAATGCCGGCAGCTGTTAGTATCATGCCCGTCCAGTCATGAAAAAGACAGTGCCTTCCTGATGTCCTTTCGCGTTCCGAGGGCTCCCTCCTCGCCGGCCTTCGATACGGAAGGCGATCTCGAGTATCCAAGAATATCCGCTCCAATGTTGCGTTCAATCCCGTGTAAGTGGAGAACTTTGGTTCTCCCCAGCGCTTCCTTGTCCCTTTATCCTTATCCTTACTCGAGCTTTCGCCGGGTAGTCCTCCATCCCTAGTCATGTTTACTTCCTTTGACCTCATGTCCAAACATGCATCCTCTTGTCGAAGAAATCTCTCAGCTTCATGAAAGAATTCCCCAAGATCCAACGGTGGGTCCCGTATCAATGATACTTTGAAATCCGAATTATCTCTGACTCCTGATACCGCAGCCATCAGGACCATTGATGGATCCGGACGATCCATTGAAGTAACTGCTGCATTAAATCGAGTTAAGAATGTTCTGAGTGATTCATCCACCCCTTGTTTGAATGACATTAGCGTCATCACGTTCTTTGGCCTTTTTATTTGAACTCGAAACTGACTTAAGAACTTGTCCACCAGTTCTGTCCATGTTCCAATAGATCCATCCTCCAGCTGTCTGAACCACATAGCAGCAATATCAGTCAAGTACAGGGGGAAACATCGGGCCATAACCTCCTCCGTTGCCCCCAGCACTTCCATATGCCTAGTGTACCTAATCAAGTGGTCGGTGGGATCCGTCTTCCCGTTGTATACTTCTAGAGTGGGTAGTTTGAAATCGAGCGGATTCCTAGCTCTCATAATGTTCCGGGTAAACGGACTTTTGTTAACTCCCTCTGAATCCCTGTTTGTCAGACCTCCGCGGATAGTCCACCTGATAATGTCAGCCAATCCAGTGTTTCCAACCAAGGGTTGCCCCCTATCCATGTTTCCGGACTGCCCCCGAAGTCCCCGAGGAAATTCTGGCACATATTCCTCATCACGTACTCCTGTATTCCTATCGACGTCAGGCCGCGTAGCGTCATCCGGTATCCCTCCATGAACTGGTCCATCATTACCTGGTGGTGTGCCCCCGAGTCTAGGTCCATCTAGATTGTTAGCTGTTTGTCGATTGGGAGCTGCACCCTGCTGAATCACTCCTTCTGTCCGCTGGTTGAGTTCCTCTGGTTCAGTTCCAAGAACTTGAGCACCTGCAGTTCTTAGTTGTCCAATTTGCCTAAGAAGATCCTGCATCATCTCCTCTTGCCGTTTCATCATCTGCTCCTGCATAGAATTCATCATCGCCTGCATCTCATCCCGAGTTATGTAGATGGATGCATGATCCTCTCCAGCTCCAGAAGAGGCCGCTTGACTTCCTTCCTGATTGCTCCTTTCCGCTGCTTGCTTCCTTGTTGGTGGTCTAGCCATTGCTTTCTAGGATTCAAGTTCCTAACTCCAAAATTCCCGAGTGCTTGCGTTCTCAGTGAAAACACCAAAGTGTTAGGGCCAAAATTGGTCACTAACACCAAATCCAGATGAAAGCACCAAATACCAGTCACAGGTTAGAGATAGTGTGTATGTAGAGAGTAATAATGTGAAGAACAGTCAAAATTAAAATGAAAGCAGTAAAGAACAACAAATTTTATAGTGGTTCGGCTATCTCCGGCCTACGTCCACTCCAGAAGTTTCCTTTTTATTGCTGTAATGATTGATTACAGTTACAAGGTGGCAGAGTAATCTCAGCCTTAGAAAATATAATGCAAGAGAGAAGAAAGAAGTCCCTTTTCTGAACCCCTACATGCTGTATTTATAGACAAATCCTGAGTTGTTGGGCTTTCTGAGTGACCCGGGCCCACCAAGGTCATAGCCAAGCCAACATCCCTCATCGAAAACGACCCACATTGCCATGCCGAACGGCCTATGCCGAACCACTCCACCAACGACCAAGCTACATATGGACTTCCAACCTTCACCGAACGACATCCACCGTCCCGCCAATGCCGATCCACATCTCCTGGGCACGACTCGAAGCAGTTCTATCCAAGGCTCGGAGTAAACTTTCCTGCAACTCGAAGCAACCAAGTGTCGAACCTCCTTCCTTAAAACGCCGACCTCCTGCTATGCCGACCTACACATGCCGAACGGCAATGCCGAGTGACTCTGATCGAACCACAATGCTGAACGACGCCCAATGCTGAGCGACTTCCAATGCCGAGCGAGGTACAATGCCGAACGACGTCCAATGCCGAGCGACTTCCAACCTTGCCACAATGCCGAGCGGCATAGCCTCACCACAATGCCGAGCGGCATATCCTCACCTCAATGCCGAGCGGCGTAACCTCACCTCAATGCCGAGCGGCACATCCAGGTGAACTTTATCCTTTTAAACCGAATCCATCATGTTCCTGCCTCGATAATCATGAAGTCGACTTAGTTAAATCCGCCTGCCTATAGCCTTGCCAAAAGGCGGGTTAACATAAATGAACAAAGAGTTTCTGAAATAATGACAAAAGAGTTTGAGATGAGTCATACGGGTGAACTTACTTTCTTTTTAGGATTGCAAATAAAAAAAATAGATAGTGGTATTTTCATTAGTCAAGAAAACTATGCTAGGAATCTAGTTAGTACGTTTGGTATGACCACTACGAGTGGAAAACCCACTCCTATGGCAACCAATGAAGCCTTAAACAAAGAAGACATGTCAAAAGATGTTGATCAAAAACTATATAAGGGAATGATTGGATCGCTACTCTATATAACTGCGAGTAGGCCTGATATACTGTTTGTCTTTGTGCAAGGTACCAATCTCTACCCAAAGAAACCCATTTAAAAGCTGTTAAACGTATCCTAAGATATGTTAAACACACTTTAGACTATGGCCTATTTTACCCTAAAAATGATTCATTTGATTTAATCTCGTATTGTGATGCCGACTATGCTGGTTGTAAATCAGACTGAAAAAGTACAAGTGGAACGTGCCACTTTTTAGGACATTCTCTGGTTTCTTGGTTTAGTGAAAAGCAAAATACTGTCTCACTATCAACAACTGAAGCAGAATATATCTCTGCTGCTTTGGCTTGTTCTCAATTATCTATATGCAATATACCCTAAAGGATTTTGGATTAAATCAAAATCACCAATTTATTGTGACAATGCAAGTGCAATAAATTTATCCAAAAATCATACTCATCATGCCAGAACAAAACATATTGATATCGGACATCATTTTCTCAGAGATAATATAATTAAAGAGATTATTTCTCTTGAATTTATCAACACTGAGAATCAAATAGCTGATATTCTGACCAAACCTTTGAATCAATCAACCTTTATTAAATTAAGAAGAGAACTAGGTATTTGTTCTATAACTGAGATATAGTATATAGATATAGTAACATATATATTTAAATAAATAAAGAAAAACAAAATTGTCAAAATTTTCAAAGGGATGTCGACATGCCCCTACCCTCCATGTCGACATACAACGGTAAAATTTAAAATTTTGATTTTCCCTCTAAAATCAGTTTGGTGGTTATACAATCACAACATTTCGAATTTTTCTGTCTTCTTACTTCATTTTCTCTGTAATAAACTTCTGAAAATATAATATAATGGCCTCCTCTTCTAAATCAAACCAAAATGCAACCTTTTCCTTCCCTTCTCCTAATTCTGGTCTATTTCAATGAACTACATTGGCTCGAGTAATGAAGATCGAGGAAATCATGAAGGATTCTCTGCAAATGCTGACTGAATTACACGTTACTGAAATAAGGATGGCAAAGGAACAAGAGATACAGGGCAAGATTCTTAGAAATTTGCAAAAAGTTTCTAATGGATAATCATGCAGACCCTATTGTGATTGAAGATGATTCCTCTAACATACGTATTCATAATCCATTAGAGGACGACGAAGAAGAAGAAGAAGAGGAAGAAGCGCAAATAGATGAAGACGATAAAGTTATTTGCATTGGAGAAGTTTTTTTTGACAAAAACGGTAATTTGGTCGAACAATATGGAAACTTTTGTCTCCATTACCCTAATTGTTCGATTCACAAGTCACTAATTGTCAAGGACTCTCGTTAGATTGTAATTATATTAATGTTTTTATATTTTGTGTACTTGTATATATTTGTTTCTATGTTTTATATATATGTGTAATGTAACATTATATATAATAAAATTAGATTTATGTTTCGCTTATTATACTTCGTTATTAGCATTTAGTTCCATGGTATTAGTTTAAAGGGGAGTTATGTAGTTTCGGCTTAGTTTTTGTTGATGACAATGGAGGAGAACTATAAAATAGGTTAGATAGGCTTAGATTAAGGGGGAGTTGTCAGTATAAGGGGGAGTCAGAGTAGAATCGAAGTTTGTTGGAGTATATTTAATAAACAAAGGTTGTCATCATCAAAAAGGGGGAGATTGTTAGTTCCTGAGATGATGGTTTTGATGACAACAACCTTAGGACTTGTTATAAAATATAAATACTAATATTCTTGTCTAAATATATATGTATATGCAGGATTTATATATATATATATACATATATGCAGGTACTGAGAATGAATACTGTACGGTATAAAGATTCAAGACTGAGTACAGAGATTCAAGATCGACGAATTCTAGATTGAAGAAATCAAGATCGAAGATTCATGAGTATCAAGATTTCAAGATATCAAGATAAGTAATAGAGTCTAGATTTATGTTAAAACTTCATAATAGCACTAAAATCTTTATTCGAATTTTAATTGTGGAATGGAATCCACCTTCTCGCTTTAATAGTATGATGGAACCCACGACCTTCTCTAGTGGAATGGAATCCACGAAATTTTCAAAATGATTTATTTTTTCAAAACTATCTTTTTAAAGTCATCTCTATCAGTTTAAATATTTTAGCCTTCATTCAAAAACTATTTTTAATCATATCAATTTCAAAATCATCTCTTGTTTTTTAAACTATCTCTTGATTTTAATATTTTAGCTTTAATATATTTTAAAGAAATATGTACTTAGTTTTTAATATTACTTTTATATTATAGATTATATATTTTAAGATTACTTTCTAAAACTCTTTTATAAATTTAAACTATATTCAAAATGGTTTACAAAGTTTAGAAATTGTTTTGATAAGTTTTAGAATAGAAATCATTTTAAAGCAAAATATATTTTCAACAATAACATAGGCATGTCGACATCCCTCATCTCCCCATGTCGACATGGTAGCCATAGAATTTAAATTTTAAATTTTCAAAAGAAGTGTCTATTCGTCATAACCTTGCGCGAATGGACATGATCGTTATTCTCCTATAAATACCAGTTGTTTTCAACGAATTTTAAGTTAGTTTTTCTTCATTTCTTCACTCCTTTTTCTCCACTCAAATATTCTCTTATATTTCAAATGCTTTAACAAAATTCTACCGAAATTCTAAGTGAATCAAACTCGATCATCTCTAGTTTGATTCTCTGCCACTCTCTCTCAAAGATCTCAGTGCTATTCAGAGTTATAGGATTATTTGTAATCAAAGATCGAAGTGTATCGAGTCTCTCTCTATCAAAGTGTGATTGGAAACGGTGTGATTGTGGCCCGTAAATCAATTAGATGTGATTGTAGCCCATAAATCAATTAGGTGATCTTATAGCCTGGTTAAATCAAGAGAGTTTGCCCTGGACTCGGAGACAGAAGGGTGTATCTCGTGGCCTTGAAATCGAGGTTGTAATATCGACATTATATTTGAAAAGAAATCTGCACAAGAAATTGTGTGGGACTGGATGTAGGGTAACTCCGAACAAGTATAAAATTCTGGTGTGTTCTTTTCTTTACTGCTTTTATTTACTCTTTGCATCTGTGTCTGATTCTGTGATTGTTTATGTGTTTGTGAATTGCATTTGTTTAAATTTAATTTGAAAAGATTTCAAAAAGATTCATAAAATTAATTAAACACTATTCACCCACCCTCTAGTGTTAAATCAAGAGAGTTTGCCCTGGACTCGGAGATAGGAGGGTGTATCTCATGGCCTTGAAATCGAGGTTGTAATATCGACATTATATTTGAAAATAAATCTGCATAAAAAATTGTGTGGGGCTGGATGTAGGGTAACTCCGAACCAGTATAAAATTCTGGTGTGTTCTTTCCTTTATTGCTTTTATTTACTATTTGCATCTGTTTCTGATTCTATGATTGTTTCTGTGTTTGTGAATTGCATCTGTTTGGATTTAATTTGAAAATATTTCAAAAAGATTCATAAAATTAATTAAACACTATTCACCCCCCCTCTAGTGTTAATTCTGCCTTAAGATCCGTAATCTGCATTTCCTACAGTTTTGTATAAATATGGCTATTGTTTGAACATATTTTGAGGGATGATGTTATATGTTCTTGTTATCATTTGATCAGTTAAATTTTCATATTTATCATTGTCATACTCGTATTTTCATGACCCAATAGTATCTTAGGGTTTGGGAATGGGATTACTAATTAGATTGTTTCAGTAGTGAGCATGGCCAGACTAAACTCCTGAGTGAGTAGAATTGCATTCAGGAGATCAGATAGATCATTTGTGTTGGGATGCCATGAACTAATCAAAAGATATGACTCATGGATTTAAAATCGGATAAGAGTGTAGGTGGGATTGGTGTAGGATCGCGCCCTATGCTTCAGCCATTAGCCCCTGGTTAGTAAAGTTCCGCAATTCCAATGCATAGGGCATGTCAGTTGTGAGACGAAAGGATGTTTACATACCGAAAGGAAATCGTAGCTCTATATGCTTAGCAGAATATTTAAGTTGTTTTACTCCTAACGGTGTTAGGAGACCTCTTACAATATCTAGAGATTTTGGAATATATGGTTAAAGTTTTAGCCCGAGTCAGCCCGTTAGGTTATTAGTTGGCCTGCAAAACCATTAGGTTCATATTAACCCTAGGAAAACTATGAGTTGAGACAGACAGTCTATTCTTGGGAAGGGTAAACCTTGGGTTTGCATAACCCTAGGATGATAGACTAGCCAGACTCACCTATGTTGCATGCATGCATATGATCATACTATGTTTTGTTTTAACCATTGTGGTTACACGTACATGATTTATGTACAAATTGACATATTTTAATAAGATGCCAGCGAGGGGAAAACACGTTTCACTCAACGGCAAGGTCTCACTAGATATTTTTGTTCAAGATGGTATAATATTATTCACACCAGACTTTTTGTGTGACCCAAAGTTTTTATTTTTCCCTCTAAACTCTCGGGTACTCATTTGAGTAGGTCGGGAATAAGGATTTTCATGTTAGCTGAATAAGGTTTCGGAGACGTGCAGGAGGTAAGCTAGCTAATATTAGGAGTTTATTTCTACTGTGTTGTTTAAAGCCAATGTTTTGTTTGAATGGACGAAATGACAGGACCCATAACTGTCAAGTAGTTAGACTTTGATCATCCAAGGAGGCGTCTTCATATGCTGCTCTTGGAATATATTTTTAATTATTATATTTTCTTTGAATAAGGAGTCGATGGGATTATGTAATGAACATGAAAGTTTATTAATGTAATGTGTTTTCAAAAATTTTATATTCATGTGCTCTTGATGTTATAGATACAATTAACTAATCTTATTTTATTATCGAAAAATAATTTCCGTTGATGACTGCAACATTAGTAGGGCTTATTTTTGGGCCTCAAAAGAGAGAATGTTACAGAAGGGTGACTTGAATTTTGGACAATTCTGACATTTGGATATATACTATTTTGATTATAGGCATATTTGGAATTTTATCTGATTTATATTTTTCAAAATATTTTGACGTTGGAACAACATGACATGTGTTATTGCCTTTCATGGATGCTTTCTCTTGGTATAAACATATAGCAATGTACACTATATCCCCTACCATGATCATATGATTTTCATTAAATATATAGGATTTTGTTACTATAAGGTAATGACCTTGGTTTAAAGAATGTTGGAGCAGCGTATAAGCGATTGGTTAACAAAATATCCGCTAACCAGATTGAGTGAATAGTAGAAGTATATCATATAATCGTGAAGTCCAGAAAGGAAATAGATTATATCGGTCACTTAGATGAGATGTTCTAGGTAATGCGGAAGTATAGGATAAGTTAAACCCCTTGAAATGTTCGTTTGAGGTTTCTTCTAGAAACTTCCTTGGATTAAGTGTGTATGCTAGACGGATGGAAATAATCCAAAACAAATTCAACCTTTGAAGGATACAAAGATCCCAAAGACATGGAAGGAGATGCAAAGCTTAAACGTTAAAGTGGCTCGCCTAAATGGGTTCATTTCAAAGGCAATGGATAAGTGTGTTACCTTCTTTGATGATCTTAAGAATGAGAAAGTGAAGTTCAGATGGACTAATAAGTGCTTGTCCTCATTTCAGCAACTCATGGAGCATTTAGAAAAGTGGAAATTAGGTTGAAGGGCTTCTCATTTCAGGGTAATAAGTTTTAAGGACAATATTTCTAAATAATTAGTTTTAAGGACAATTTATAGGAAAATGATAAATTCATTTACCTTTTTAAGTTATACAGGAAAATGATAAATTCATTTATCTTTATTTCTATATAACTGAAAATGATAACTTTATTTATCTTTTTTCTAAAAATTGTCCTTAAAAATAATTTTTTAGAAGTGTTGTCCTTAAAACTTATTACCCTTCACGAAGGAGCACTTTGAGTTAAAATCCCCTATAGAAAATGCGCTGGTTTTATCCACTCCCATAAAAGGGGGAAGATCTATATTTGTATTTGGTAGTGTCTGCACACGCGTTAAGCGTAGCCTTAGTGTGAGAAGAGGTTAAGATGCAAAGATTAGTTTTACATTAGCAAACGCTTTAGTAGGTCGGAGTTTAGGTAAAAAAACCATCTTATTGCTTATTGACTAGGTCTAGGAAGCCAAGGCATTACTTCTAGTCTAATCCTATTAGGGTTCTGACTGCTTAACCACTCAAACGAGTCCTTTATTTCCCCGAAACTTCGAGGAGGCTATTAAAGTTGAGTATTGAGTTTAGCCAAAATGAATAAAGTACCATCCTCGAACACTAATTAAAGGACAAGTGCTAGCAGACTTTTTTGCAGAATTCACAACCAAGGACGATGAGTTAGAAGCAAGCAAGGCTAAAGCCCTTAAATGGGGAATGTTTAAAGATGGATCTTCTACAAAGGAAGATTCAGGTGCCTGAGTAATTTGATCACACTTGAAAGATGAAAACTATGTTATGCACTAAATCTGTGGTATTGGGAAACAAACAATCAGGCCCGTATGAGGCATTGATAGTTGTATTAGAAATAGTGAAGGAATTAGGAATCAGATCGTTATGCAATCACATCACCCCAACTAGTTTTGAATCAAGTACTTAGGGAATTTCATTTTAAAGGAGAATGACCAGCATCATTTTTTGAAGAAAACTAAGACTCTGCTTACAGAATTGGAGTATTATGTGGTAAAGCACATCTGATGTGAGGAAAGTCAAGATGTCAATGACTTGGTGAAACTATCTAGTTTGGAAAATGGACCACTTCATGGGTTGGTTTAAGCGATGACATTACGATCCCAAGCTTTGCAGAAGTGGATATTGTGGCGACGACCGATGGGAAAAAGAATTGGATGGCTCCTATGATTAAACACTGGATTGGTGGAATACTACCCCTAAGTCGTAATGATGCATCGAAGGTATTGCAAAAGGTGCTTTGGTTTATTCTACATGATCTTATTTTGTATAGGAGAGGGTTCTCTTGCTAAAATGTGTAACAGAAAGAGTAGTTAGGGAGATATGCGACAAAGTTCACTATGGTAGCTATGGGTACCACAACTGGAAGTAAACCTTAGCCAAGCAGTTGTTGCTGTATGAATATTTCTAGCCAACTCTTGACATTGATGCAATAGAATATGCAAAAATGAAATAAGTGCCCGAGTTCGCAAATGTCCAAAGGCCACCTCCTATGTAATTAACTCAGATCATCTTCCCTTAGTCAGTCGCTATTGGAAAATCAATTTGTTTAGAGAACTACCCTTGGCCTAGTGCAGGGCTAAATACCCTATAGTGGTTGTGGATTACTTTACTAAGTAGGTGGAAGCGAAACTGCTCACTAAGGTATCCTCTGACAAATTGATAAACTTTCTAGTTTAAAATATTATTTAGAAATACAAGGCCCCACTATCGATCATCTCAGATAATGGACTAAGGTTTGATAGTGAAGAGCTCGCAGAATTTTTCCAATGACAAGGAATAAGGAACGGCCGCTCAATAGTGGTGCCTTCATAGTCCAATAGATAGTTCAAAGCAGTGAATAACATTCTCAAAACACTCATCCAGAAGCACTAGGAAAAAGCCAAGGGGCATGGGTAAATGAACTACCTTCTGCACTGTAGGCTTACCGTACAACCTATAAGATGACTATGGGACATTGTAACAACCCGTATTTTTAACTATTTTAAATTATTAAATTTAATATAATTATTGAACAAAAATGGTTTGAAATAAAAAATTAATGATTTATTAATGTAATTTATTGGATATGAACTTAGATAAAAAAATAAAATAACAAAATTAAATAAGATAAAAGATGATAACTTATATTAAAAAGTAAATTAAATGATATTGAATTGCAAGTAATTGATAACATAAATTGAAATAATCAATGTTGAGTTAATAAAGAATCGAATGAATGTTTATTAAAAGTAAAAGCATAAGTTTATTTATATGAAATTGTCTTTTTGATAAGTATAAATTTCAGAAATAAGAAAACATTTATTTGGTAAGAAATGAATAACTTTTGTTGTATACAATATTTGCAAAGATGTTGAATTACTGTAAAATGGAAGTGGTTGTTTTATTATTTGAATTCGTTTTAAAAGTTAAATTTTATAAGTTAAATAACTTATATTTCAAATATAGTGATTTATTTGACAATTTAATTGTTATATTTAATATTTGGAACTGTTTAAATAACTGAATCTTGAATTTAATATGAACGAAAACGATTTTCAGAAGTTGATTTAAATTCTATTTAAAATTTGAACGGAGTTAGTGAACTTTTAAAATTGGATTTAAAAACGATTAAATTGATTTTGGAAATCACTCGTTTTAATTAATGTGTAAAAATAGTTTTTTTGGGCACTGTCTTAGATTTTGACGAAACCGGTTTCATTGGATCCGTAATAGTGAATTATTATAGGTTTCAAGTTCCGTAGCGATCGGACTTATCATTTGGTCGTGCGAGTTTGAAACACGTAGAATTTATTTTCAGAACTTATTTTAAAATAATTCGATTTTGAAAATCTATCTTCTGTATATGATGGAATTGGCTCCCGATATATGTTCCATTGTGTTCGGAATAAGGGTATAACATATTGAACACCAGGCGTCACGCTTCATTCAGAGTTCGAAATCTTCATGGATGAATAGTGCCATGGAAATTTGCTATAAATCAACCTAAATCAACAGCCGCCATTAAAAAGAATCCATCCAACGGCCAACAACGATCGCCGCCACCACGTTCATTTTTAAGCTTCGACCCCAACAGCAAAGTTGTTCGGCTCGATGAGAGGAAGCTAACCACTGGTTGGATGGAGCCGAAGTGGAGCGAGGCGGTGGCTAGGGGGCTGCGATGCGAGCAGCGTAATTGGGTTTCGAGCGGCGTTCGTGTGCGCGTGTGGCGAGGTTGTAGGTTGAGGTGGCGCAGGGGGTGGCGTGCTGGCGCGTGAGCGTGGGGGTCGGCTGCGTACGGCGTGGTAGCTGGGCGTCATTCAGGTGAGGCACGATCTTTTTTTAAAAAAACTGCATGCATGAGAGAGGAAGCAATAAGTTAATTTTAAATGTTAATTTAATTATGTTAATTAAATTTTAATTATCTCGTTGTATTAATAAATTCATAACTTTTTCATACAAGGTCGGATTCGAGCGAAATGAATTGCGTTGGATTCGTATCGAAGTCGTCTACGATATGAAATCAGAATCGAGTTGATTTTAATTCGAAATTTTTTTAGTTTTAAATAAAGGTGAGTGTTTTAAACTACTCACGAAATACTAAAATATTTTGACGTTAGTTAGATCGAAATCATAAAGTGATTTATTTTTATTGACTGTGTTTGGTATTTTAACTGACATTTAAATTAACATATGGTTTGAACTGATAGGAATTTTAATTGACCGTCAAATCGGAATTGAAATTGAACTACTAGTTAAACACGCGATATTGATAACTAGTTAACTGTTGTGATTTATTGGCTGATTTGGATGTTGACTGAGATTGAATGCTATTGGTTGATATATTGGATGATTGGATGTTTATTTATTTATATATATCCTGTTATCACCTATGTTGCTGATGGTATATAAAACTATAATTTGAATTATTTCGAATAAATTAAGAAATAGGTTGAAATGATATATACCTATGACACTTTGATTTGGATTGAAATGATATATATCCATCTCTAAAATTAAAAGTGAAATAACTAATCGCTTGGCCATAGGATCGAAAATTATATATAGACACCGCATTGCTTTCAATTGGTGCACCTTGATAGAAAATTATATATGGATTTGAAGAAAGAGAATGATGATGGATAGCCCCAACACTTGTGTCAATTTGAAATGACTAAAACAGGACGACTTGACAGGGCTAATGAGGGTAGCTACCTCTAGATGATATCTGTTCTTCGATTTTATTTTTGGACTCGGTCCGTACTATTACCCTTGATGTTGGTTTCGATTGGTGCACCTTGATTTGGGATGACCTCCCTTTGACTCGATATAGGATGGATGGACGCGGTGGGCGGTCATGGCTACAATGTGTTACTATCAGCCCTGCGACCCGAATTGGTAGTATCCTACATCGGGCATTGCCTCACGTGCCTTGTCATACTTTTATCCTTATATGAGACCACTATGAGTTTGGTTTTGTGTTGTCGTGTCACGGCGCATCCCTTCCCCCGACGTGCTACTAGGATGTTATATACAAACTGTACGCTAATGCTTAAAAACTCGTTAAAGGGGATTAATGTAAAGCCTTAACGCTAGGAAAAATATGTATCTTATTGATTAGACATTACATATATAGCGTATTCTACTATATATAGATATTTTGACGGATCCTTAAGAGATGGAAAATCCCATAACATCACTTGAGTTAGTGCACGCACGTTATACACTGGATAGGAGATGTAAAACCACATAAACATCTCTGACGCTATTACACTCCTGTTATATGTGATATTAATTTGACTTACATAAGGATATTTTAGTTCTGACTCGAGTGTATTGTTTTACTTTACGCTTGGGTCAGCCCTAGGTTTTTAATGCATTGAAGATCATATTATTCTGGAGGATGAATATGAAGATTTGATATATTATATTACTAGTATTATTCCCCTGCATCATGTTGTTCTGCTACATTGTTTTATTTTGTGTATGTTGTATGTATAATCCTGATTGATGTTATAAAAGTATAATCAAATGTATAGTGTAAACAGCTTCATGAACTGTTAATTTAATTATTATATTTTTCCATTCCGCTACGAGATTCTATGTTTGTTTTCTTCTTTTCTTATTTTTCTTAATTAACCCCAATGATTATCTATGTTTTGCATTGTTTTGAGTTGGACATGTGTGGTTTATTGTCGACTTAAACCTCCCGAAATGCAGGTTGTTGCAGACATACTCGTTTTGCCTAGGCTTATGGCTCGAAGGCTATACTTCCCATCGAGATGGTATTCCCAACTAATAGGTGTATTAACTACAAGCAAAGGAAACTAAAGAACTGTTAAACATGTCATAGGACTTGATTGAGGAAAAAGCGGTATGCTTTGAAAGCTGCTGCGCATAGGCAAAAGGTGGCAACGCAATACAACGCAAACGTAAAAGTTCATCCCCTTTGGAAAAGAGAATTGGTTCTAAAATGGATTCTCCTTCGATCGGGAACATTTTACCCTGTTTGGGAAGGACCATATGCCATTGGTAAGGAGTTGAAAAATGGAGATTATATTCTCAATACAGTGGACAAGGTGATATTCAGTAAGGCACATACTAGGTTTTATATCATTTCCTTGATGATGCCACTCACACCTTCTGCATCGTTTCTGAATAATGCCTTGTTTTTACATTTAGGTTGCCACTCAAGCTTTACACCATCGCTTTCAAATAAGGCCATGTTTAGACATTTAGGTTGTCACACATGCCTTAAACTATCATTTTCGAATGATGTAGTATTTAGATATTTAACTTACCACATAGGCCTTACACCATCATTTTCGAAGAATGTGATGTTTGAACAATTAATTTGACATATAGGCCTTACACCGTCATTCCCTAATAATGTCGTGTTTAGGCATTTAGGTTGCCACATATGCCTATGCCATTGTTCTCGAATAATGTTATCTTTTATCATTTGGTTGCCACTCGGTGCTTACACCATCGCTCGTGAACAATGTTATATTCTAACATTTGGTTTCTACCTAGGCCTTACACCCTCATAGATCTTTATGTTTAGATC
Source organism: Allium fistulosum (assembly GCA_030737815.1). Lineage (NCBI taxonomy): Eukaryota > Viridiplantae > Streptophyta > Magnoliopsida > Asparagales > Amaryllidaceae > Allium > Allium fistulosum. Next base: position 1,442,727,408 of record CM060903.1, on the reverse strand, counting down.
ATAACTTTTTTTATTCTTTAGATAAAACATTTTTATCTTTCCTTTTTAGATGATACAATCTATCATTTCTTAGCTTCCATAAGCTTAGTTCTTTTTCTCATTTTCACATAAGTTCTTACAGTTTTACTTATAATTTCTTATTATAATTTCATTACTATGAAGTTTGAATTAAACACCATGGAATCTGGCTTTCAAAATGCTTCCCATAATTGACCTATTTTATTTAACAAATTTGTTACCATTAGCTATCGTAAGTATAACTATCGAACCTCTAGGACAATACTATCGCATATCTAGCTATCACATGCATTTGGTTAGCCATCACACACCTAAGTAGTTTATTTTTAAGATCTTGATATCGCATGTCTAAGCTATTACATGTCTACCTTCCACATATCTAATATGTTGCATATTTAGCTATCAAATGTCTAAGAAATCGCATGTACAAGTTATCACATATCCAAGCTATCATCTAAGCTATCACATCTAAGCTATCGAACGCCTAAGCTATCGCAGGTTTAAGCTATCAAATGTCCAACTTGATAGCTATCGCACATCTAAAATTGGCTATCACATGTTTTACTTTTATATCTTTGCATGTGTAAAGTGGTAGATCTGTAAATAAAAAAACTAATATTTTCCTTAATAATGAAATACTTATACATTAATTTTACATGCACTAGATATATCTGCAATAGAATATGATTTATTCCTTTACCTACTCCAAGATTAATCTCTTTCCTGAATTATATCATGAATTAAGTATATTTTTACCTTATCATTTAATTCATATCAATTCCAAAATTTATGGGAAAATCCAAAAAATTCACAAATGTTTGAAAATGTTATCCTTACCTTTAGTAAAAAAATTCAGATAAAAATATTAAATATTAATTTACAACCAAAATTGCCCATTTTAGTCTTAAAAAATTCGTTATAAATTATTTTTCCATTAGAAAATTTTGAAAATTTAAACCCTCTGTTTTACTATCATAAACATCACATTAAAATTTCAAACCATTTGGGGATGATTAAATCATGTTTACTCTTAAACATGTCCCAAACAATGACATTTAACACCTAAAATAATATAAAATCATTTTATTATCATCAAAACATTCAAATCGTCAAAAACATGTAAAATCCAAACCTAAATAGGTTTGGACTTGAAAATGGGTTAGGTTTTGACCAAGATTAATAGCTTAGTTAAAATCTCTTCTTTTCTTTAAGTTGAAAGCTTGAATCCCTTCTTTGTTTGATTTTCCTCTTTTTCCTCTCTCCCCATGATAACTATGGCCTAGTCTTCTTCTTTTTTGTTTTAAAATGAATGAAACCAAAGTGAAGAGACTGGCGTGCTTTAGGGGTGTAAGGTTTAATAGTTCGGGTTTTGGTTAATATCCCTTTTCGGCCTAGTCTTATTAATTCCATAACCCCTTTTGATTATCACATTCCCTCTTTACTTTTTTAATTCCTCATAGCTGATTTTATTTTTATTACAACTCTTTGTTTATGATTTAATTAATCTATTAGTAATTTATCCCAAAATATGGCACTCTAAAATATTGGGTGTTATAGTCTTCCCTCATGGTAAGAATTTTGTCCTCAAAATTAAGATAAGGCGGTACAATGACCACCGTCTCAATACAAACGTACATACAAGTATAATGATTATAATAGTTCTTGTGACAAGCCTCTCTTTCAGCCATAGATCTAATTCCCAAACCAATGTCGACAACTTGAGAACTGAGGCGAGTCATTGGAAACTAAGATAAAATACATATAACTACCGACATATATCAGATACATTTTTAACCAACACTATAACTACTAAAAAATTCATCCTACAATTCTTTGCAAGGTGTCCCATAATCTATGACAAGTAACCACCTTTTTTCCTTGCAGTCCTTGTGGTCCATTTCCTTTTTGCTTGCCCTTTTGCCCTCCACTTCCTTAACCAAAGTTTTATTTAAAGAGTTCAATTATGCTGCCTCTACCAGTCCCTTGAACGTCGCTCCATACGGTATCTGATTCAATGCTAGTTCTCTTAGGGGTGAATTCAAACCTTTCACAAACTTTGATGCCTTATTCTCCAGGGTATTCACTAACTCATATCCAAATCTAGCAAACTCATTGAACTGACTAACATACTATCCAACTGCCATTTCTTCTTGCTTCAGATGAACAAAATTCTCCAATAATATATTCTTCTCAGCACCAAAAAGGAACTTCTTCTCAAATCTTGCCTTGAACATCCTCCAAGTGATAGTATTCTCGTCTACTTCAGTTGTCACCACTTCCCACCAACATGCTACTGTGCCTTTCAAATGCCAATTTGCTAACTGTCTCTTAGTAGCATCAATAAGTCCTAACAAGTTGAAAATCTTTTCATAATCATTTAGCCATGCCCAAGTCACTGAGTATGATTTTGTCCCAGGAAAAGGTTTTCTACCAAGGCTGGAGAAATACTTACACAACTTAGGAAAATCAATAATTGGTGGTGCTGGGGCTAGAATCACACCTTGGTTAGTAGTGGTAGTGGTGGCTATAGGTTCAGTGTGGTTGTCATTGGCTTAGCTCATTGCCTGAATATAGCATTTGGACCATAGTGGAATATTAACTCTAGGAATGTCCATTACATCTACTAGGCTGCTAGTCCCAGCCCTAGTTTCTACCCCACCAGCATTGGCTATGATGATCTTTGCTCCAGTTTCGATTGAATTACTCATTTCAGCTATCTGTAAAAATGAGATTCATTAACAACTCCCTAATAGATAGTATACAAAACTAGAACAATAATTGGGTGTGTGCATATGTACTTGATTCCTATATTATATATTGTAGGACCGTTTTCACCCTAGAGGGGGGTGAATAGGGTCTACTAAATATTAATGCTGAAATAAAAATAAAAACAGAAAGTAATGCAGTAAAGATCACACACAGTTTTACCCAGCTTTGGCAATAGCCTGCCTACGTGTTGCCCCCACGGTTTCTACTAGAAATTAAGTAATCAGACGCTTACAAAAACACGTAAACTTGGGATACCCGCTAACTTGATTAACCTAACTCTAAGCTCAAAACCCTGCCATAACTCAGCCACCAAGTTGCGAATTCTCCAAACTATGCCACGTAGTTCGTAAGCTAGTTAAAACTAGAGTTTGACTCAAATAAAAAATAAAAGAAAAACAAACAAAAGTACTAAAAATAAATATAAAACCCTAAACAACTATTTGGCCCAATTTAAAATTATAAAACATATATGGCCCACTTAAAAAAATATAAACGAGTTTCCCTTTTGTATGCTTTCTTCTAATCCGAGCCGCCATGTTCCTTTACGATTTGGAATTAGGGTTTTCGTTGTATTGAAGACGTCGATTCAATTGATCGATTGCAGTGATGATTTCACTTTGATTTGCTTCGTTAATCATTTCCATAGTTTTGATTGCACTCGGTCGCTTCAATTGAGTCGAGCTGGATGTTGCTTTGAATTGGTACGTGATTTTCCCCTTTTCGATTTTTTTGATTATGCTCGACTTTGATTCGAGTTTTGGATTTGTTTGTGATTTGTTCTAAGTAAGCTCTCTGAATTTTTGTCTCGAAGTCGAATGAGATGCCGATGATGATAATGGGTTAATTTGTAGGGATCGAAACGATATTATTTCTTTCGTATATTTTGGTTTGAATTCTTCAATTACTTTGCTCGGCCATTCCATTCTTGATTAAACGATTGTGATGATTTCTGACTTGTTCATCTCTGACTTGATGATCCTTCGATTTTAGATTGGCATTTGAATTTGAGATATATATATATATATATATCTGGTTCCGTTTTTTAAAGCCAACGACTTGTTTAATTCAACATTCTCTATTCCATTTTCTGAATTACGTTCCTTATGACCTTTGATTAAATTCTCTTGACTTTGTTCAAACTGCTACTGATAATTACGAATTTTTTTCTTTAACACTTCAACAGTGTTTTTCGTTTTTCCATTTCTTTTTTAACCAACTCCTTGATTTTGTTTGAACTGCTACTGATAGTTACCCACGGCTGCTTCACTGTTTTTGCTGTAGGTGGTCCGAGTTCTTGTCATTTCATTGATCTGAACAGATATATGTGTATGTGTGTGTATATATATGCATATATATATATATACAAGATAAAATATTAATTAATGGAAGAAAGCAACGGTCTAAATTCAAATCCTATTTCCGATGGGACTTCTTCAGATCTGGTGGGGGAGGAGGCCAGTGAGGAGGATGGATGGACTTTGGTGTCTGGTAGAAAGAAGAAAGTTTCATTCTCTAATGAATCAAACTTGCGGCCAGCTAATAATGCTCGTATGGGAATCAAAGTGTCCAGATCTGCTCAATCTAATGCATGGCAACGTAATAAGGGTACGGCGGCTGCAGGTAAATCGTGTACAATCTCATTAGATCCAAAAGCAAAGCCTACTTCTTGGTGTGATATGGTAAAGGGACATAATAGATCTGAGACTCTGAAGTTTTACAAACCAACAATTTTCAATGAAAAGAGAACAGCAGTTATCGAGGAGAGTGAATTACAATCGGCGGAGAAGATGTGGTCCAATTCGATCCTTCTTTACTTGGTAGGTAAAAGACCATATTACGTTTATTTCAAAGCTTATATTAAAAGGACCTGGATGCCGAAAGGCAATTTCGAAGTTTTCGCTAGAGATAATGGCTTTTACTTAGTTCAATTTGAAAAGGAGGAGGATTGTACGAAGGTCCTTAACGGAGGGCCATGGCTAATGGATGGAAAGTTTATTATCATGAGAAAATGGAATAGTACGATTAAATATGAAAGAGATTTACTGCTTATAATCCCAATTTGGGTGAGATTCCCTAATCTGAATTTTTCGTATTGGAATCATGTTTCGTTATGCAAAATAGCAAGTACCATTGGGAAACCTATTGCTATGGATGAACATACCAAGAAGAGAAGTCGTTTAGCCTATGCCAGAATTCTTATTGAGGTAGAAGCAGATTTTGAATTTAACGAGGAAGTTCAAATCAAAGTCCCTGGGGGTGATTTTGTAACTCAAAGTGTGGAGTATGAATATATCCCACCAGTGTGCAAAAACTGTGTGTGTTTTGGTCATACTAATGAGGAGTGCCCAATCAATTATGTTCAGAAGTGGCAACCTAAAAAGAAAAGCAATGTGCTGAAAGACGTTAATGATAAACATACAAAGCATAGCATGGAAGATGTTAGCTTACAGAGTACTATTTTTATAAATGATGAGGGTATTGTGTTTACGACACTACAAGAAGATACAGACAAGGCTACTAATGCAACAGATGTAACAGAAAAGAGTAAAGAAATCTATACAAATGATCAATGCAAGGATAATTTGCCATCTCCATCAGAAAATTTGATAAACACATCTGAGATGAACCTAGGCAGCAACAGTAGTTCGTTCGGCATAATTGCAGCCTCGCCTTCAACTGTGATAGATAGCCGTGCAGCATCTGGAAGTGTTCCTCATCACAGTAAAGCTGCCACAATTATACGGAAGCAACAAGAGTCATTGCCTAGTTCTTCACAGATTGAGAATTATCAAGGAGGACCATCACCGAGCATTCAGCCCTCTGATCCTTCAGTGTTGACGTCATCGACCGAAGTCTCAGTCTCACATTCATCATCGGAGATTGAGCATCGAAGAGAGTCTTTACATCACAATGATATTATTACACCTCATACAGTCCATTCTATTCATAATTTACATGATTCAACTCTAACAACTGATGTGTCTAAATCTGAACAGGTGCTTACGGGCTCGATAGACTTGCAGGCAGACCCTTTTCCTTTGGCTCAGTCATGTATCCATCCCAAATACCCATCCCCTTCTATTACATCCTCTGTCATCCCCAAAGACCTAACCTCTCTAAACCCTGAGTTTGACAGAATTATGGCAGAAGTGAACAACAAAATGCAACACGATAGAAAGAAAAACAAGGCTATACATGAAGGTGCGACTCCCACAGTGAGAACAAGGAGTCAAACCAACTCTAAGTAATGTCAGTCATTTGCTGGAATGTGCGAGGCCTTAACAAGGCTTCTCGCGTTTTAGAGGTGAAAAATATGATAGCTAAGCATAATCCTTCTATTTTCTGTCTGGTGGAGAATAAACTGAGAAGAATTAAATTGGAAAATTTCATAGATTCGTGGGGCAAACAATGGTGCTGTTACAATAATCTTGAATTCCATCACAAATGCAGAATACTGATTATGATAAATAAAGAGTATTGGAACAGTTACGTCATCTCAGCTAGTAAACAGCATATCACTTGTATGTTAAACAATGTTGCAGGGGCTCAGTGTATCATTAGTGTCATTTATGCATTAAATGTTGAAGCAGACAGAGCTCCTTTGTGGAGAAAACTTAATACATAAGCTAATACATTTAATATCCCTTGGTGTTTGATAGGTGATTTCAATTGCATTCGATACATAAATGAGAAAAAGGGAGGAAGGGGAATTACTCTTAAACAGGTTCAGGAGTTAAATAATTTTGTTCTGTCCTCTGGTCTTAATGAAGTAAATATTTTAGGAGTAAATTTCACATGGAGATCAGGACCGGATAGAAACATAGCAACCAGAATAGATAGGTTGTTTTGCAATATTGAATGGATGGAAATATTTACACATTCATATGCCCAATTTCTGGAGTTATCAACAAGTGACCATGTTCCTATCTTATTTCATTTTAACAAAGTACAAGATTTCTCAAGACCTAAGCCATTTAAGTTTATGAACCATTGGGTTAAATGTGAAGGATATATAGAAGTTGTTCAACAAACTTTCCAATTCTCTGAAGGTAATCAACTGTATAATCTTATACAAATGCAAAAGAGAACTAAAAAGGCTTTGAAGAAGTGGATTCATGGGGTTAATAATTTAAAACAGCAAGCAGATAATTGTAGAAAAGAAGTTAGTGCAGCATTACTTGAATTGGAGAAAAACCATACTTCTCATAATGCAAAAACACTGGACAATGCACAAGCTAATCTTGTCAAATGTATGGATTTATTAGCTATGGACATCAAACAGAAAACTAAATGCCAGTGGCTCAAATGGGATGACAGCTGCTCTAAATTTTTCTACGCAAAGAAAACAACCAGAAAGTTTTTGAGTAACTTTCAAAATACGCTTAATGACAAGGGCAAACTGGTAAAGACTCAAAAGGAGGTGGAAAATGATGCAGTCCAGTATTTTAGTAAAATCTATAATAAAGAGGGTTTATCTAGCACTTTTCCAGATGTTACTTCAAAGAAGAAGATAAATGATTGGGGGAAAATATTTCTAAATGCTGATTTTACTATTGAAGAGGTTAAGAGAGCAGTGTTTAGTGTTCACAATGACACAGCCCCAGGCTCTGATGGGTTTAACTCTAAATTTTACAAAATGCATTGGGAGGATTTAAAGAGTTCAATTGTTAATGCAGTCCAAACTTCTTTCGATAATGGCAGAATTGTTAGGGAAATAAACCACACAGTTATTTCACTCATCCCTAAGGTTTCTAAACCAGAATCTATGGCAGATTACAGACCCATAGCTTGTTGTAACATGCTATTCAAAATCATTTCTAAAACCTTGTGTGAAAGATTGAAATATGTGCTTGGGGAATTGATTTCAGAAAATCAAACAGCTTTTCTACCGGGCAGACACATAAACGATGGTATTATTATTGCTCATGAACACATTAGAAACTTCAATAAGATTGGTAGCAATAAAATGTGCATCAAAGTGGATCTCAGGAAGGCATATGATTCGGTCAATAGGGAATTTATTATACACATGATGAGAGCTATGGATTTTCCTTTCAAATGGATAAAAATAATTGAAGAGCTTATCTCAACACCAAGTTTTTCTATTGCTATTAATGGACATCATAAAGGATATTTCAAAAGCTCTAATAGTTTGAGGCAAGGGGACCCCCTATCCCCATATTTATTTACAATATGTATGAAATATTTCACTTTACTCATGGATCTTAAAGTAAGTAATGGAAAATTAGAACCCATTGTCAAAAACAACCCAAGTATTACACACTTATTATATGCTGATGACCTCTTAATATTTGTGCAAGCTACTGATAAAGGTGCCAAGTCGGTGAGGAATTGTTTCAGAAAACTGAAACTTGTCACAGGGTTAGAAATGAATAACATGAAGACCCAAGTTTTTTTAATAAATATTGCAACAATAAGGAGCAAATTCTAAATTTACTTGGTATTTCTGAGGGTCTTTTACCAGTTAGATACTTGGGGTTACCATTATCAGTCACTTATATCAAACATGGAAATTGCAAGCAGCTGTTAGATAAAATACTTAAGAAGGCGAAGGGTTGGGAAAGCAAATTTCTTACTCTACCAGGCAGATTAGAGCTAATTAAATCTGTTATCTATCCAATGGTTAGTTTTTGGATGCAATGTTTTATGTTTCCTAGCTAGTTTGACCATTCACAAAATTAATCAAATATGTAAAAATTTCATATGGAAGGGGAAGAAAAGCAAAATACCTTGGGATACAATCACAAATCTGATATCTGAGGATGGTATGGGACTTAAAAAACTTTCATACATCAACACTACGTATTGCATTAAAAGAATTTGGGAGACCCTTAACAACTCTTCATTCAGTGCAAAGTGGTTAAACAACAAGTATGCACACAATGAAACTCTATGGGAATCAAATGTGAACAACAATCATTCATGCACATGGAATAAGATGCTTTATCACAGGAAAAATGCACAGAGATTGATAGACAGGAAAATAGTGGATGGAAAATCAACTAGTTTATGGTTTGCACCTTGGATCAATGGATCAACATTATTAGAAAAGCTAGGGCATGACACATTATCATATACTAGAGGTCACAGCCAAAAGGTGGAGCTGATATTGAATAAGCAAACATGGAGACCTGATAACATATCCTACTTAAGGAATATTAGTGATGAAATAAAGCAAATTAAAGTTCACAGCAATAGGACAACAGATTTTTGGTGTTGTAATGCTAACAAAAAAGGGCTATTTCATTTTCATGATGTCTGGAACAATATCAGAACTCCTCAACAATCATGCAGTGTTCATCACATTATTTGGAATAAAATTTCTTTGCCAAAGATGAATGTTTGTCTTTACAGAGCTTTTCATAATTACTTGCCTACTAAAGATAAACTTCGAATTCAAGGTATCACTTCAGATGATTTATGTGTGCTATGCAATAAATATTCGGAGACAAATAAACACTTATTCTTTGAGTGTGATTTTTCTAACTATGTATGGAAATGGATTAGAACAATGATTGGAGACCCTATTATGCCTACCCACACCATCCCAACCCTAACTGGTGCAATACTGTATATTTTCCAAAATCATCCCAATGGTATTATCAAAGATGTCATAATTGCTGCTCTATCTTCCTCGATATGGTTTATATGGAAATGCAGAAATGCAAAGATTTTCAACAACAAATCTAATGACAAATTTGCAGTGTGCAGAACCATAAAGAAGCAAGTCAAAGATTCGATTTGTATTAGATCTAAACATGATAGAACTGGAACGAATTATTTAGAAGATATCATGGAAAGATGGGAAATACCTATGCGCAAGAGAGAAAACCAAACCCTTACCCGAAACCATACCTTTTCTCCAGACCTTGACTTACCCACCACTGCTACATCTTCAAGGTACATGACTGACAGAGTAGGAGATGAAGCCGCAAGTGCTGGAGAGCCCACTAGCACCGTTAGAGATAGCACTCAGGTTGAAGGAGAAGTTTCTACTGACTGTCACGTTTTTGAGCCGCCATGAAAATATTTAGAAGCAGGTCATTCCGTTGATTTAGGGTTGAATGTTTGTGATGACTAGGTTATTGGTGAATACGGGCTGCTGTTGGGCCTTGCTAGTTTGTATAGCTTATACCCAGATGTCTGTAATAATGTTAAGTTATTATCAATAAAGTTTGAAATTCATTCAAAAAAAATATGCATATATGCATACATGTGTATATGTGACTGCTGCATACTCATGTTGCCTTGATGTCTCCTCTGTTGCATATGTATATACATGTCACTGTGCTTGTATACATGTCAATGTTTGCTGGGTTGATTTGGTTGAACTCGAACTCCATGCTTTCCTTGTGCCTTTTTTATTCATGTTGAAACCGAACATTGCTTTCCTTGTGCCTTTGTTACTTTAGTCTAGTTCCAGTTGTTATACATGTTGAAACTGAATGCTTGCATATCCACTTTGCTTGAACATTTTTCTTTGTACTTGGCCTTATACTCTGAATGCCTGAATGCATATCCATATCCATATCCATATGTACTGATCTGGTCTGGTTACAGCCCTTGTGTTCATGTCTGAATTATGTTGAGTTGCTGTCATGTTATTATTTGTTTTTGTACATTTCTGGTTTCATTTGGTGGTCTATGGTTTGCTTGGGTTATGATGACTGGTCTAGTTTCATGTTTTCATGTTGGTTGAACCTGAGCATGTCTGAAATGTTGTATGTTGTTTCTATGCACCTGACCATGCCTGAAACTTGTATTTATGCATATAGAACTGCTCGCATATCCATGTACATATGAACTGACCATTGAACTTGTATTCTCTGAAGTCTGGTTGCATGAACATACTGCTGTCCTTGTGCACTTGTATTCTCTGGAGTCATTTGGAGTCTGGTTGCATGTTGTAGTTGTGGTCATGTTCCTCTTGAAGTCAGAGCATGTATGGTTACATTGATGACTGTTCTTGCCTTTGTTATTGAATTTGGTCAGTGTTGCATTGTGATTTGCTTTGAGTTAAACTGTCCCTGTGCATGTGCAGACTTGCTGTTTGCCTCTGAACTCCTGTGCACTGTTGTGTTTGTCTGCATTTGCTCATTCATGTTATTATAGTCATGCCTGAATGTAGCTTGATGCATTGCTCCATTGTTGTTGTTGTTTTTTTGCATTTGCACCTGAGTTGAATCCAGTCTTGGCTTGGGTTTGACCTTGTGCTCACGTGTCCCTGCAATTTTAACAAGCAAGTGTATATCAGTGTGCACGACCTTGTGGCATGTACAGTGATACACTGTGTATATCACAAGTTGTTCGTGTATTTGAAATAGAAAGATGAATTACAAGAATGATGACAAACAACCCAAATAACTGAGCAAACAATATTTTTGAACACACACTTCATTGTGCACTGCAAAATATTTCTTTTTCAATTTTACTGCGTCAATGTTTATTTTGCAGATAGTTTAGATGCTGGAACATAGTTTAAGATCAAATATTAGTGATGACTGAATTATGTAGTGAGGTGAAACATGTATGTAAAATTGTAAAGTGAAAATTGTGTTGTAATTGAAATTTATATTTGGAATTGTGTAAATATAGTGAGAGCTTAAATTTGTACTATTTGGATTTGTAATAAAATATTTGTTTGAATAAAATATTTGTTTAAATAAGAATTCCGAGTTATTTATTTTATTCAACAAATATTTATTTAATTATGTGGAAAAAATAAAATAGTACAATAACAAATACATTTAAACGAATATATATATATATATATGTTTATTATCATCAAACAAAAATCATAGGCTATTGTATTCTACATATATATATATATATATAGAGAAAATACAAATACCCTCTCTCAGTATGTTCCTAATTCCTATCCTAATTCCTAACTTATGCTCCGATACCAAAATAAAACAACCTGCCCTTTAAGCACCAGATCCAATGTCCTAATAGATGTCGACAACCCAAGAACCCAAAGGAAGAGTTGTTGGGGTTAAGGTAAAATACATATAGCTACCGACAAATATCAGATACAGTTCTAACTAACATTATCTAACAGTTATACACTTTTCAAAGTCTCACAGTGGAAGAAAATAAAATATAATACAACAAAAATAACCATGGTCACATCCCAATAACATGTCTACAATGTAAAATACATATGTCTAAACAATACAACTACACCAATTCCATACGCATAGTCTAATCCAGGCCATGACACATATTTACATCATACATGATACATACAAATGAATCTCCATCTCTGATACCATCTCGTCTCCAAATTCCATCAATCTGGATATATATATATGAGGAAAAATAGGAGTGGGGTTAGACATAAGTCTGGTGAGTTAGCCATACTTTTAATACTACAAAAATAGTACTATAACATGTAAGAGCCTATCGCCCAGTCACTCCATATCCTGTCACCACATCACGCCTAACTATCATACATATCTAGTCATACCGCATCATCACTATATGGACTCACTTCCTGCTCCGGCCTCATACCCGACAGGGTCATCGGTTTCCCATCGTCACGTAATCGTGTATAGGACTCACTTCCCTGGACCGCCCGAAACCTACAAGAAAGCATATTGTACTCATGCTAATTGGACGCGTTCCCTAGACCACCCATAGCCTATAGGGTCACTAAACATCCATCTCCTCTACCTGGCCCACGGAAGCACTACAAGAGAGCAACGTAATGCCTGAATCACCTACTTGCCATAGGTCTGCATTCACATCAGTAACTGTACCTATATCTATATCTATATTTACATACATATCTATATCCATGTCCATGTCCCATGACGTCTGCCTATGCCACAGACTCATTCATGTTTCATGTTCACCATCGTACCACGTCTTCGCATTGCAATAGCACATATATTCACTACAAATAGCAATCAATCGTCATAAACATCCACTTTTTTTGTAACGTCGTCATTTTCCTTGTTAATAGCACTAATTGCCTTCCAGAACACAAGAGACACAAAACCCAAATCAATCGTTTATTATTTATATAGGCCCTTCTGGGTCTAAGTTCAACCTAAGGCCAGAATAGGCCACTGGTGCCCAGTCACCTCCATCGGTGGATCGGTGCACGTGAATCTTAGAAGCTATTGGGTTTTGGGAGAGGGTGGTTTCCATTGTCATCTCTACCTCGAAGCACCTCTGTTCTGCCTTTGGTCGCCTGGGAATGTCCATAGGGCCTAGTATTATGTTTCTAAGTCCGGTTTTATTTAATTAAATTTAACATATAATCAACAAATTACTATATTTTATCATAATCTAGTTTCTAAGTTGCTGTTTTTAGCCATATCCCCGTTAAATTCGAATTTAGATGTTTATAAGGGTTTATCTACTCTATTATAGCCAACATATCATAATTAAAGGATCGTAACTATATTATACAAGTATGGTGGCACGTCCGTTGGACGTGTGCAAAGAAGAAAATGAGCATATTTTGTCTTTGTTACAATTATGATAGGAAAATGTATTCGAAACTGAAAATGAGTGTTTGATTGGACCACGGTTGCCTTATCATTGATATGTTGTTTCAGCGGCTAAGCATTTCACGGATGATATACAAACTATTTGTGTCAGGTGAGTAACCCCAGTATGCTACATTTGATTCATACATATGTATATGGTTTGACAACAAAGCAAAATATAGATTCACCACATGTATATTGGTTTAACGGTACAGCAAAACATTGTTCATGTAACTCAAACGGACATAAAGAGAACACCAAGTAACTTGGTTTGAGCTTACTTAAAATTTTCATTAATTTAATTGTAGAACTCTAAAAGGTTTAATCATACAACTACAAACAATGTGATAATTCTTCCTATATCTCATCTTACAACATTTTTGAATAATATAACAACATAATATAATATTTTTTGCATTAACATGATAGGGAAAGAATACAAAATTAAAAAGCTTCTAGGATCATGTACACCCATTAAAATATCTTTGCTCATGAGAGAAACACTTTCGTTGACCACTGCACTGGTGGAGCACACCATTACATTCAACCTTTGCGCTCAAAAGGCGTCTATTATCCTGCTTGACCATCTCCATTAGTGTAGACTCTAGCTCTTCGGATCTGGGAAACAAAACCAAACTAATGTAAGAGTAATTAAAAAAGTTGTGATGCAAAATAAATGCCAGAACATTCACTCGGTACTGTGATAAAACTTAGGATGGTATATTTTTGAACTTTTAATATGTATCTTACCGCTAAAAGAGTTCTTGTCGATTCTATATAGCCTTCTTGCTAGAAAAAATTACAAATCTTTTTATTGCAGTGGACATAACAAACAACTTGGTTGATTGAAAATCATTAAATTTATGCATATTCATTTGTAATCAACTTTCATTAGCACACTTCAGTGTAAAAAATCCAAAAATGTGACATGAAATTTCATCCTATAACTTGTAACATGCGTGCAATTTTGAAAAAAACAACTAAAAAGTACTAAAAACAATTAAAGAAAATCTCACCTAAAGACAATTGTACTAAAGTTATAAAAAAACATAATAATACTTTCATAAGACATAATACTGGTATATATTCTGATAAGTTCAGCAGTAGGATTTTTCTTTCCTTCATATCAATGATATATGGACCTTATAATTATGTAAACTGTAAACCACTATATCTGGTTCAAGTTGATCATATATGACCTAGTATGTTTTTTAGTCAAACTTATCAACACCAGCTAAAATAGTTGCATGCAAAGTGACTTTGTCTATATTTATACAAATCTTCAGGTATTGTTTAAGGGTAATGCATGATCTGCGAGAGCTCATCTTCAAATTCCACTCAAATTCGGTACATTTTACAATTTGCTGTTACAAAATTTTAAAAACAAACCTTATTTATCCAGTAATAACACACATAATTTTAACTCTTACATGTTGATTTTAGATTTAGGTAATCTCACCTAATGCAGCTCATCAATCTATCATTCAATCTACAAATGGGTGGAAGGCATCTATTTGGAAAGAAAAAAAATCAATTTGCTCTTGTTATCGCAAAAAAGGAAGCGGTTCACAAAGGGAAAGAGGAAACTAATCTAGAAGCCGGAAATGAAAGAAAATTGTCCACATGGATGTTTGATGGAGACGCACTGAAAATATGATGAAATTTGGAAATGAACATGAATTGGACAGTCGCTACCTCATAGATCCGTTGCTTCAGTATTGAAAAAAGCCACTGGATATTGATCTGTAAGTACTTCAGTTGGGCAATTGCTTCAATGTGTCGTTTCCTTTTCTGCTCGAGCTTATGTAATATAGGTGGCAATTACCATAGAAAATGAAGTTGCCTTTCCTTCTTGTATTATATATTTTTGTTAGTTAGAATCAAATAAAACTTCATATTGTTTGATTATTTGGTTTTTTAAGGTTTATTAAATTTTATATTTCTGCTGAAAATTCTTGCCATGTATATCTGTCATTAAAAGTTGCTATACTATTGATCAAGAAAGTTTGGAAATAAATAAATGCTCCACCAAGTAGAAAAGAAAATTGCTTTATTACCATTAATATATTAATTAGTGCACACTTAATGTATATTAATAATAGGCAACGAAGCAATTGATAACCTTTACTTATATAGTAATGGTTGATTAAATATGTTAGAAGTTTTTATTTATTACCAAACATAATAACACCATTTGGGTAAAGCCATAAAAGCATTTAGCATCTAAAAAATTAAGTTATTTACACAAATAGACAACTATTAAATACTATTATAGTACAGAGGACAATATATTTAATTAATACAAACAACTAAACCTTTTAATTTAATGTAATGTGAGGATGATAAATAAAATGCATGCTTATTGCAAATCAAAAAAATGTATACATCTTTTTATTAAATATTTAACCAACTAATCATTGCATAAAGCCGACAATGTGAATAGTCTATATCTAAAAATTCATGATGAGAACATATGCCTACATAAGAAAGTTGTAAGCATTCAATTCTTTGCTATTTCGCCAATTATATACTAATTCAACCAATTCCAATGTAGTATGAAAAATGTATAGTACTACTATATAAAAAATAATTCAAAAAGGATAGACTGAGAAAACATTACCTCACAATTAACTTGAAAAACTCTTTTGTCATCATTTCCGTCGTCAAGTATATACCTACTATGCCTTAACCTCTTCTCCAACTCTTATCCACTTGTCCCCAACAACTCTGTGTGTTAAAGATAGAAAATGAAAAAAACATTAACACCACACTTTTCTAGGCTAGTATACAAAATCAATAGATAAATGATAACTAAAGTAAGAAAATGCTAGTTTGAGACAGTGGAGAAGATAATTTTCATAACTTGTTCACCATGCTAATTAACTACAAAAAAATTATATTACCTTCAAAATTATTTATTTCGTGAAAAAATGGACTATGGCTTTGATTTAGGGCATATATGACAAACATACTTATTCTAGAAAACAAATTTAAACAAATTTCATCATAACAAAAGTTGGTAGATATTAATTAAATCTAAACGCAAAAGCAAGGCATAAAAAATAGTAACCTTGTTCTATTAAAGGAATGATATGATATAAATTTTAGCAATAGATATATCAAATATAGTAATTGCTTTGGAGTATGGTTAACTTAATAGGTGTAAAGTGATATAATTCTTACATACATTCTATATTAAAATAAACACCAATCTCAAATTATTGCTACTAAGATAAAAATATATTAATTGCATAAAACTGGGCAAATAATAGATACAAAGGATTACACAATTGATTTCTACACACGACATTTCAGTAAAAGTAATAACAACCAACAACCTTCATTAAAAAATAGCAATAATGACCTGTAATTATTTTGTTGGGACTGTATAAGCACTGCATAAAACCTTTAGATTCAGATATATAGGAAAGAATTAATTTTCGGGGATGCTACGATTGGGTTGACAATGGAAAAATTACATAAAATATATTTACATACATCATGCATAACAGTGCTTCCATACAGTGCAAAATTTATACATGCTTCATGCTTGGCAAATAAATGAATGCTGCATTTGAAACCCGTTAAATTCAAAATGCATTATATTGGTTAACAATTAACATTCATGCTTCAACATACATTGATCTGTAAGTACTTTATTTGGGCAATTACTTCATTGTGCTGTTTCCTTTTCTGGTTAAGCTTGCGTAATATTGGTGGCAATTACTATGGAAAATGAAGTTGTCTTTCTTGTATTATTATTTATTTTTGCAACAAATAAATGATCCACCAGGTAAAAAAAATTGCTTTATTACCATTAATATATAAATGCACACTTACTATATATTCATATTAGGTAGTGAAGCAATTGATAAACCTTTATTAATAGAGTATATTAATCGAGTAGTAGTAGATTAAATTGTTAGCAGCTTTTGTTTATTACCAAACACAATAACCCCATTTGGATAAAGCCATAAAAGCATTTAGCATATGAAAGATTAAAATATTTATACTAAACAGACAACTACTAAATACTAATATAGTAAAGAGGACAATATATTTAATTTATACAAACAGCTGAAACTTTTTAATTTAATGTAATGAGAGGATAAAGCTGATAATGCAAATGGTCAATATCTAAAAATTCGTGGTGCGAATATGGTACGAAAAACGTAAATTAATACTATATAGAAAATAATGCAAAAATGATAGATTGACAAAACATTACCTCCCAGTTAACTTGAAAAAAATCCTCTATCATCTTTTCCTCCGTCAAGTACATACCAATGCCATAACCTCCTCTCCAACTCTTATCCACTTTGTCCCCAAGAACTTTGTGTGTTAAAGATAGAAAATGAAAATGAATACATTAGACAACATACTTTTCCAGGCTGTTGTACAAAATCAAATAGATAAATGATAACTGAAATATGAAAATGCAAGTTTGAGACACCGAATAAGATAATTTCATAACTTGTTCAATAAGCTAATTAAATACAAAAAATTACATGGCACAAAATGGATACAAAGGATTACACAATTATTTTCTACACAATATATTTCAATAAAAGTAAGAAGAACCAACAACCTTCTTTAAAAGATAGTAATAATAACCTGTAATTATTTTGTTGGGACTGTATAAGCAATGCATAAAATCTTTAGATTCTAACATATAGGAAAGAATGAATTTCAGGGATGCTACAATTGGCTTTGGCAATGAATAATTACATAAAATATATCTACATATAGCATGCATAATAGTGCTTCAATATAGTGTAACAAGTATGTAAATAAGGCAAAAATGGTGGGTTTAACGGCCAGAAAACCATTGATGGGAGTGTAACAGTCGTCAGGTGGGATTTTTATCATCTGTGCCGTTTTTTAGGGGAGAAACCGTTGGAGAGACGGTATGTGAGAGGATGTTAAAAGTGTAAACCCTCAAAACCGTAACTGCAGCGAAGAGAAGAAACTGAACAACACAATTTGAACGGTAAAAGGAGGAGAAATTAAAGCAAATTTGTTGTAAAGGTAGACAAAAATGATCGAATTTGTTGATGGCGGAAAGGCGGTGGGACGACGGAGGAGGAAGGTAGGTGAAATAAGGGAAGCCGGACGTAGAGGCGGAACGATAGAAATTAGGGGATGTGAGTGGAGGCGGAGTAAAGTGGAATTAGGGCAGGGACGTAAAAATTGATTAAATCAAAACATAAAAAGAGGAAATCAGGTCGAGATCATACCTTCGGAAGTAAAGACGGCCGATGGTGGATGTCTGAGTAATATTTGGCAACGGAGATGGAGTCGACGGAGAGAACTGGCGGCGACATCGGCTATAGTGGCAGACGTGGACAGATTGTAGAATTGGAAGGAAAGAACGGTCAGTGTAGGCATGGCGGGTGGGGAGTTGGAGGAGGGGAGTAGCCATTTTATTCCCAGATCAAGGACGGTCATCTTAGGTGTGGCGACTATAAAAGTGAAGGATGGGATTAGACATGTTTTACGGGGGAGGGGAAAGTGGGGCTAGAGGAAAGTGGAAGCCAAATAAGAAAAGAAAGAGGTTGGAAAAGAGACGTGGGAAGAATACTGTCGGCAATGTGGGATGGGAGTGCAAAAAGACTGAATCGACCTTGTACACGGATGTCCTGTTTTCCTGAACGGTGGGCAATACGGGAAGTTCAAAAAAGGCTTCACTTTGACCTTTTGACCAAGGGTTTTTCATTATAGTATAAGATAAGGAGAACAGGGTGATTCACTCACTAAATCAACGGTTTCCACCTGAACTCCTACTATTCGGCCTGTTACACTTCCATGCTTCATAGTTTCACCTCCAAATCACTGCTAGATTGTAGCCCCCTTCGGTATCTTTGCAATTCTTCTGGTCTTGTGAATTTTCATTGAGTTTAGAGAGAGATATTGTATTTTAGTTCTTGGTTAGTTAAGTATAAGAAGGAGAAGGAAGGTGTGATCGGGTGGTTTCTGAAACTGAACGTACGTGAATTCTTTTAAGTGGTAAAATTGATAAACTCTCTGATTAATTTCAAATTTTGAACTCGAACTCAAATTTTGGCGCCCGTTAAACCCTATACCATTTCGCCCATGTTTCCTTCATACGAACTTCAAACCAGGCAGATAAAAATACTACATGAATTAGAAAAATGAGACAGTCGCAACAGAGCTGGTTTTTTCATCAAATTCCAAAGTCAAAAAATGACCATTTTCCCTCCCTTATTTTTAATCTATTTAATTATTTCGTTAAATCCAACTATTTTCACTTTTTATATTATTAATATTTAATCAAAATATTTATCGAATTTCTGGGGTATTATATTCTCCCCTCTTAAAAGAATTTCTTCCTCGAAATTTCTAAGGAACAAAAAATATAATATAAGGCTCGTTCGTCAAACATATATCAACCAAGTTATCACACATATCATTCAATTTATGCAAGCAACATATATGGATATATATGATATAAACAACATATAAGAATGAATAATTTCATGAACTTGCGATTTTTATCCCTGTAGTACATAAATGTAGCTATTGCATCTTATATGAGTGTGATAAGATGATATATCAGGCATGATGCATAACATCCTAGTATAAGCATATATATTCCCATACAAATGCTAATTTAACAGCATATATATAAATTTCAACAATCAATCCATTTAAGGCATCCTAATCCTAATCCTAGAATAGTATAACGATGGAAATCAAATCGAACTAAATCAAATCAGGAAATATACTAGAAAAGAGTTGTGCATGAGTAGCCCTCATCTTCTCTTCAGGCTCCTATGTACTCCCCTTTGGGTCGTTCCCTCATTGTACTTTAACCAATGTCACTATCTTATTTCTAAGTCATTTCACCCCACACTCCACAGTACGGGTCGGACCATGGAGTAACTCGACTTAGAATCCAACTCTATCACCTTCAATTGCTTAGGTGCAATCATAGTCGTCGATCCTGTCCACGTTTTTGCAAATGTGACAAATGGAACACGTTATGGACTCCTGCCATCCTTTCTGGAAGCTTCACTTTATATGCTAAACTCCCTATCCTCTCCAGTGCTAGTAATGGGCCGACAAATCTAGATGCTAATTTCCCTGAACTTTTGAACCTTACCACCCTATTCAATGAAGAAACTTTAACAAAAACTAAATCTCCCACTTCAAATTCCAAATCTTTTCTCCTCCTAACAGCATATGACTTATGTCCATCCTGTGTAGCTTTCATCCTCTTCATGATAAGCTCCACCTTCTCTGCAATTTTCTCACCATTTCTGGACCAAAAATAATCTTATTTGTAGAATCCCACCAACACGATGGTGACTTGCATGGCCTCCCATGTAACGCTTCAAACAATGTCATGCCTATGCTCACTTAGCAAATATTATTATATGCGAACTCTACAAGAGGTAGATGATCCTCCTAAGATCCTCCAAGAACTAGTACACAAGCCCTCAAGAAATCCTCCAGCACCCTATTTACCCTCTCTGTATGTCCATTGGCGTGTGGGTGATATGTCGTGCTAAATTCAACTCGGTTCCTAATGCTTCCCACAACCTCCTCTATAATTCATTCATGAAAAGTGGATATCGGTCATTCACTATACCAGTTGGGACTTCAAGTAATTGGACCACTTCCTTAATATACTGAGTCTTTAGAGTCGCCTCTGTCCGCATACACTTTGGTGGAATAAAATGTGCGCTCTTCGTGAGACGATCTATTATAAGCCATATACTTTCTTTCATCTTCTATTCTAGTGTAATCCGTCCAAAAAATGCATAGATATGCACTCCTACTTCCACTGTGGCAAGTCCAATGAAGGATTGGCCCACTTGGCTTCTTTTGTCCTGCTTTTACTGTCTGCCATGTCATGCACTTCGTCACAAACTCTACCGCTTGCCATTTCATCCTTGGCCAATATAATATCCTCTTCACATCTCGATGCATCTTATCTCCTACTGGATGAATAATCATTCTAAAGTGATGACACACACCCCAAGACTTCCTCTATCAAATACTTGACCTATAACATCCCATAACTTTACAATAATTAATTAATAGAAAATTAATTAATAAATATTACAACCCATAGGATAGCTTTAGAGGGACAAGTACTGGTGCAAGGCGAGAATAGTGAAAGGACAAGTTTCCTTATGCATTCTTGACTCTGATAAGGATACTAGATATTGGATGTGTCAATCTTGTTCAGTAAACATATGATTTGTTATACTTTAATATTCCGTTGTGAGTTCTTATTAATAGTGCTTTGATATACATTTATTTATTTGCAGGATACTAACCAACGATCTGTATTTTGGTGGAGTTGGATTTCTGATCTAGTGAAAATTTGGGCCAATTGGTGTGCAGGTTGATACTTGACTCGTGGTACACATAGCCTTCCATCTCTTTACAAATAACCCTTCCTATCTTTGGTGTAATGATCCAAATGACTCGATCGTTTACCCAATCCTAACTACTCCATAATCCTAAACAATGATGCATCTTACTCTTGACTTGGTCCAATACAGTCCATCAATGCAGGTTTAATATCCATCGCTGCTAACAATCCAGGTGTATACTATGATTAGGCTCGAAAATCAAACTTTGATATAAACTCCAAATTTCTACACTCCAGCAACTTTGCATTCAACTCACCGTGCCTCCCTCAAAGCATCCGTGACTACATTTCCTTTTCCTGGAGTATAAGAAATCCTGATATCATACGATGATAAGATCTCCATCCACCGCTGACGTCTTAGATTCAAATCCTTCTGTGAAAATAGATACTTGGGAGATTTATGGTCCATAAATAGTTTGAATCTCTCATCCAACAAATAACGCCACTAGAAATTTAATGCAAATACAATGGCAGCCAATTGTAAGTCATGCATCGAATAATTCTTTTCGTGATTCTTCAACTGCTAACTCGTATATGCCACTACTTTTACTTCTTGCATAAGGACAATATCAAGACCAGTATCGCATGCATCAATATACACGGTGAAAGATTTGGTACCATCGGGGATTACCAAAACTGGAGCACTCATAAATAACTCTTTCAATCTAAGAAACACCACTTCACACTCAGAACTCCAAGTATAAATCAGATTCTTCTTCGTCAAACAGGTCAGAGATGTAGATATCTTTGCAAAATCCTTAAAAAATTCCAATAGAATCCATCCAAACCAAGAAAACTACGACCTCTGAAGCGTTCTTTGACATCTTCCAATCCCTAACTGCAGCTATTTTCCCTAGGCCTACAGCCAGTCCTTCTATTGATACTACATGCCTAAGGGAACAAACTTCTTTCTCCAGAAATGATATTTAGGAAGCTTAGCCTTCACCTGATTTCTTCTCAATACATCCATTATTTCGCTAAAATGAATCTCATGCTCTTCTTCACTTCTGGAATAGATAAGATGTCATCGACGAAGACCGCAAAAAACTTGTTCAACTGCTCCTAGAATACTATACTCATTAGATCCACTAAGTAAGCTCAAACATTCGTTAATCCAAATGGCATGACCAGCCACTCAGATAATCAATCAGGTGTAGGGAAAGCGGTCTTTTGGATATTAATTTCAGCAACTCTCACCTGATGTAACATAGTTTCCAAATAAAGCTAAGAGAAAACCTTTTCCTTGACTAATTTATTGAAGAGGTCGTCAATATGAGGCAATGGATAGCGGTTTTTCTTCATCGTCTTATTTAGTTCTTGGTAGTCGATGCATAACCTTAGGGAACGTTTGCTTTAGTAGTTAAAACGATAGCATTCCCTTTTTTGAGACACTCCTCCAAATAAAGCCTTTCTACAATAATTCTGAAACTTATATGTCCAATTCTCTTCTTTCCTTTGGAGCCATACACCTAAGAGGCATCAATACTGGCATTGCATCTTTCTCGAGATCAATATGGAATTTGATTCCTCTTCAGGAAGGAAGACCAGAAACTTCTTCGAATATATCTGGATATTCCTTCACTACAGATATACACGATAGCTCTTCCTATGATAGGCTGAGTTAATAAAGGTATGTCCCCATAATAGAAATATCGGCCTTACAACATAGAATCAAATCAAGTTCTTTGCCCTTCCTTAATCGAACCATCCCCCTATCACAATCCAACACTGCCCCATAGCGAGACATCCAATTTATTCCCAAAATCAACCTATATCCCGAAAAGTTTAGTACGTATGCGTTACAAGGAAACTCCACACCATGAATGATCAACTTTAAGTTATGACATAGCATCGATAAATGGGTCGATCCCTTGATAGGATTCGATGTTGAAATGGGTTCATGCACAATATCAGGTTTAAGGGCTAAACTATTTACTAATGCACTTGCAATGAATGAATGAGATGCACCAGTGTTAAATAAAGCACAAACAGGAGAATTAGATAATACCAATACACCTTCCATCACAATCTTCTTTCCCTTCTCCTAAGTTGATGGTGGTGCAATACTAGAGGTAGGAACAGCAACAAGAGCATATGCCTTCACAATTTGACCTTCATTTTTCAGAGCTGGACGGACCATTTTCATGTGTCCGAACTGATCACAATTATAACATTTCACTTTCTTCTGAGCTGGGGCTAACTTACAATCCTTTGCTATGTGTTCTACTTAGTTGCTGCTATAAAAAATTTCCTTTGACAGATTCATCCTGCAATTCTTTGCAAGGTATCTCATCATCTATGACAAGTAACCACCTGCTTTTTTCCTTGCCCTCCTTGTGGTCCATTTCCTTTGCGCTTGCCCTTTTGTTGGCCCTCCACTTCCATAACCAAAGTTCTGTTCAAAAGTTCAACTATGCTGCCTCTACCAGTCCCTCGAACGTCACTCCATATAGTATCTGATTCAATGCTAGTTCTCTTAGGAGTGAATTCAAACCTTGCACAAACTTTAAAGCATTCTTCTGTGGAGTATTCACTAACTTAAATCACAATCTGGCTAACTCGTTAAACTGACTAACATACTCTCCAACTGTCATTTATCCTTGCTTGCGATGAATAAACTTTTACAATAACAGATTCTCCTCAACAATGGAAAGGGACTACATGTTAAACCTTGTCTTGAACACCCTCTAAGTGATAGTATTCTCCTCTTCTTCAGTTATCACCACTTCCCACCAAAATGCTACTTCGCCTTTTAAACGCTAAGTAACTAATTATCTCTTGGTGGCATCACCAAGTCCTAACAAGTTGAAAATATTTTCACAACCATTTAGCCATGACCAATTCACTGAGTATGATTTTGTCATGAAAAAAGGTTTTCCATCAAAGCTGGAGATATATCAGATATAGTAGATTAGGAACAAGTTAGGAATAAGGTTCGAGCATAGTTCTAAATAACACTATCAATAACTATAAACTTTTTAAAGTCTCACAGTGGAAGGA
The DNA here is from genome assembly GCA_030737815.1 of Allium fistulosum. Classification (NCBI taxonomy): domain Eukaryota; kingdom Viridiplantae; phylum Streptophyta; class Magnoliopsida; order Asparagales; family Amaryllidaceae; genus Allium; species Allium fistulosum. The sequence continues at coordinate 1,442,702,697 of CM060903.1, read as the reverse complement.
AATAAAATATAATAGATTGAAAATAACTATGGTCATATCGCCATAACATGTCTTAATATTAAATACATTGTTTGAACAATTAACCTACACCATATCCATACAGAAAGTCTAATCCAGGCCGTAACACTTATTCACATTACATAGAATATGTACAAATGAGTCTCCGTCTCTAATACCATCTCGTCACCAAAATCCATCAACCTATATATGTGTGTGTGTGTGTATAAAGGAAAGAAGAGGAGGCATCATACATAAGTCTGGTGAGTGATCCATATGTTTACTCTACATATACTACAAAAATAATACTATAGCATGATATGACTCTATCGCCCGATCACCCCACATCATGTCATCACTTCGCGCTTAACTATCACACACATCTAGTCATACCGCATCATAAATATATGGACTCACTTCCCTGACCATCCTCAAGCCCTACAGGATCAACTGTTGCCCATCGTCACATCAGTCACGTATAAGACTTACTTCCCTGGACCTCCCGAAGCCTACAGCAAAGCCTGTTGTCCTCGAGCTAATTGTACTCACGCCCTGGTTCGCCTATAGCTTGAAAGGTCACTTAACATCCACCTCCTCCATTTGGCCTATCGAAGCATTATTGGGGAGCAATGTAATGCTTGGGTTACCTTCTTGTTTTACAGGTCCGAATTCGCATCTATATCTATACTTATATCTATATCCTAATCCGTATATGTGTCCACATTGGTATCTCTATCAGTATCCATATCCATATTTATATCTATATCCATATTTGTATCCATGTCCCGTGATGTCTACCTCTGCCATAGACTCGTTCATGTTTCACATTCATCATCGTATCATGTCTTCGTGTCATAATAACATATGTATTCACTTCAAATAGCAACTAATCATCACAAATATCCACTCTATTTGTACCGTCGTTGTTTTTCTCATCAATAGCCTTTTATCCCCTTCTCGAACATAAGAGAAACAAGATTCAAATTGATTGTTTACTATTTATATATGTCCTTTTGGTTCTAGGTTAAACCTAAGCCCAGAAGAGACCACCGATGCCCCGGTCACCTCCATCAATGGACTGGTGCACGTGAATCCTAACAATTATCAAGTTTTGGGAATGGGTAGGTTTCATCGTCGTGTCAACCTTTGGCCACCTCAGTTCCAGCTCTGATCGCCTTAGAACGTCCTTAGTGCCTAGTACTACATTTCTAAGTCCGGTTTTCAATTTATTTCGTCAAATTTAACATATAATTATTAAATTACTACATTTTATCATAACCTAGTTTCTAAGTTGTTATTGATAAACAAATCCCTCAACCCAATCCCCATCAAATACGAATTTAGATGTTTACCGGTGTTTGTCTACTTTATCATACCCAAAATATCATAATTAGAGGATTATAATTGTATTATATGAGGAGAAAGAATGAATTGCTCACCAAATCAACATTTTCTACCTGAATTCCTGCTGTCCAATATGTTGTGCTTCCATGCTTTAAAGTTTTGCCTCTAAATCGTTGCTGGATCGTAGTCCCCTTCGATAGCTTCATAATGCTTTTGGGCTCGTTCATTTTCATTGAGTTTAGAGAGAGCTATTGTATTTTGGTTCTTGGTAGGTTAAGAGTAAGAAGCAGAAGGAGTAATTGGGTGGCTTTCTGAAACTAAACATAGGTGAATTCTTTTAAGTGGTAGGAGGCAAAAATTGTCCGCCTTATTTCAAATTTTGAATTCAAACTCAAGTTTTAGTGCCCATTCGACCTTATACCATTTGTGGCAAACAAAAATACTGTGTGAATCAGAAAACCGAAACGGTCGCAATGGCGTTGGTTTCATCGTAAAATTCTAAGGTCGAAAAAATGACCATTTTGCCCGTCCTCATTTTTTCACTAAATTTAACTATTTTCACATTTTTTATATTATTAATATTTAATTAAAAATTTTACCAAAATTCCAAGGTGTTACAGTTCCTCACTAATGTAAAATAACGTATTATCTATCAAAATGTATTAGCCTCTACCAACACATAATCATATCATAACAAAAAATACACCAGTGTCACTACTAGTAGATACAATAGACAATAAAAGCGTACATGCTTCAATATACACGTCTAAAATAGTTAAGGATAGGTATTTTAACCCTTTCATCTATTTCCCAAGTACAATTATCTTTATTGTAACGGCCCGTTATTTTCAACCATTCGCATCCGCACATGTCGGACTTGAATTGCTCAAAATACCGCGCTGTAAATAAAATTTGGCAAATCTCAGAATATACAGTAAATAAATATAATCACAGATCACAGACACAGAGTAAGAAGTGCAGCGGAAGTAAAAGAAATAGTAGTTCATGAAGCTACTATGTAAATATATCAGAGTTAAATAAGATACAATAGAAGGAATAAAGTACAACAGAAGTCTCAATATGATAACCAAGTACAAGCTGAATAGAACAACAGAACTGAGATAGATAAAACTAGATAAGCAGATAATCTCCAGCGATTCCAATCTCCACAAAGTGGAATCCAAATCTGTGAATACTCAGGCTGACCCGAGCATAAATAAAAATACAAACACTCGAGTCAGGACATACATACTTATACAATGTAAACCAACTCAAGTGAACTGTAATAAAGGTACAAGTAACTTAAAGAATGCTTGGGATCGCCCATTCTTTAAGGATCCGTTAAACTATCTACTATGTAGTAATATTCTCTATTATAATAATGTCTAATATAAAATATACATACTTTTTAATAGCGTCAAGGGGTTACCCATATAGCCCTTAACACGTAATAGTCCCAGTAGTCTATCCAGTATTAGCATACTCCCAAAATGGGGGCTACCCTCGATACTCCACAGGCTACGGGAGAAATCACAAATCGTAGTAAAGCTCGATATGGTAGGTGACACGGCACAACTAGGCAATGCAAGGGTAGATATACCAATTACGCATCCGGACTGGTGGTGACGCATAGCAGCCACTACCGCCCACCTCGAACAACACTCCCAAATCAAGGCTGCACACCAAATCAATCACAAGTAATAGAATGGTATCGAAGAAGTGTGTCTGATCAGAGGTGCTACCTCCTTGGTCTGCCAATCGCTCCTGTTTTAGCCGCCTTATGCCAACTCACGGGAGTAGGGTCCACGTATATACCTTAGGATCGTCGACACCATCCTACTTCATTCTGGAAACTCCACCGCGTACACAGTTGTCAAAGTGGTTTTCGGTATCGACAAAGAGTATGTGCATATCCGATCCCGGTCTCTTTAACAACCAATCGTTATTATAACCCATGGTTATAAATTTAAAACAGTTTATACTTCAAAATAGAATATCATTTCAAATCCAAATCTTTATCAAAATAAAGATTAAATCAATTCCAAACCATTTTAATATATTTAAAATATCATATCATTTCAAAACTTCATTTCAAATCATTTCAATATATCAAAATATCATATCCTTTCAAAACTTCATTCAAATCATTTTAATATATCAAAATATCATATCCTTTCAAAAAATTCATTTCAAATCATTTAAATATATCAAAATATCATATCCTTTCAAAAACTTCATTTCAAATCATTTAATATATCAAAATATCATATCTTTTGAAAACTTCATTATCAAATCATCATTTAATATATCAAAATATCATATCTTTTCAAAACTTCATTATCAAATCATCATTTGAGTTCAAATCCAAATATTCAACTTTAAGTACCTTTTAAATTCAAAGATATCATTCATTTATTATCATTTCAAGTCACCTTTTAAATAGTTTATATTTCAATCAAAATAATTCATCTAAACCATTTAAAAGTGTAATTATTATACTTTCAAATCAAGTATTAATTCCAAAGTTTCAATTCAATTCAATTCAATCATTTATTTCAATTAAATTTCCATAGACCATTTCAAATCTTATAAATTTCAAATATAGATTTAACTCACAAAATAACTATTCAAATTATAAAATAAATAACAAAGCTTTAATATCTTATATTTCATAAGTCCAATATCTTTTAAATAGATTCAAATTACAAGTAAACCAAATATTTTTCATACTAATATAAACTTCAATTATTCATTCCAATATTTAATATCATTTATTTAATTTAAATTTAAATACCATTTAATCACATTCAAAATAGTTGTATTTCCCAAATCAACTATTCCATTTAAATCATTTAAAGTCAATTCATTATATTTAATAATTAAATATTTAATTTCCAAAATTTAATCTTTTTCAAAGATCATTTATTCATTTGAATTTATTAAACAAAGAAAATTCAACTTTCGTAGCACTTAGAAAATGCTACGAAATGTTATGTTTAAAAACAGTTCATTAACAAAAGACGGCATTTAAAATGCTGTAATATCTTAATTTAGTTTCAATTAAAATTTTAGTTAAATTTAACAACTATAGCGCTAACAAAGTGCTATAATAACCCTTAGTTCAAATTTCCTATTTGGTTCATTTAAAACAACTACAGCATTTTCCAATGCTGTAATATCTTTACATTACATTTCAAAAATGCTGTCAAATCAAATTCAGAGTTTTATTTACAATTTCACACATAATTAACTTTTAATATAAATCATTTTAATTTATAAAATCATATATTTTCACATTTAAAAACAATCATTTAAATACCTTTATTTCTATGATTTTATAAAGTCAAATTTCCATAAAAAATCAAAATTAAATAACAATTTTATTATTTAAATTCAAGTATTAAATTTTCATTTCTTTAATAAATTTTTTAAATTAACACTTAAGTTTAAACTTCCAAAATATAACTTATTTAATTTCACTTTTAAACAAATTTCACAAAAATTCAATTTAAGTTATATTTCCAAATTCAGCTTAAATATTCATTTATTTCATATTTTAAGTTATACAAAATCATTAACAGTTTATAAAATCATTATTTCTTAATAAAATCATTAAATTCATTTTTAAATCAAAATTTGTCATATATTCTTACTTTACATAAATTCCATTTAAAAATAAAATCATAAATTCCAAAATTAACTTATATTTCAAATTCTACTTCACCATTTACTTAATTCACTTATTTAATTTGTGGAAAATCACTAATATTTTATAGAAATCATTTTAATAAAATTTAAATCAAAATATCAAAATATTTATATTTTTAAAATATTTTAAAAATTTTAGAAAAATATATAAACCACGGGTCTGTATATAATTTTCTAGCCTAGGTCAGGTGATACAGATATGTATCATTTCAATCCGCAGTTTACAAAGAAAAACCAGGTTTTATCATTTCAAACCTGTAATCCCAAATTAAATAAAATAAATAAAAACCGTTCAGGCCTATCATTTCAGCCCATAACAAATTTTCCCTATTCTAAAGTCCGTTCGGGTATGTATCATTTCAACCCATAGTGATTTCTATACTAACAGGGAACTTGCAGTGTGATAAACATATATGAATGAACAGAATAGCATCATATAAAAGTAACTGATGATATAACAGGTGTAATAACAGGGGTGAGCATTATATGATCATAATATAACAGTTATAACAGGATGATATAATTTTACAGATTCAAAAGGTGTCAGTTTACTAGTTATATAAGTACACATCGTCTGGTGGGAATTACGCACTTGTATTTGCTGGAGATTACAACCAAAGCACACAACATAGAACTACGAAGGCACGACAACTCGAATATGATTTGAGTGAGAGAGCCAAAGATGAATCTCCTTGGATACATTCAACAAAACAAGTATAACAACACATAAGTTTCAAAACAATTCCACACTAGACAATGTTAGAAATCAAAGCCCAAAACAAAGACAAATGCTTTGCACTTGTTCTCAACTTCACATACTTTAGTTATGACTAAAATAGCACAGCCAAGGCATGGATTTGGGCCTGGTTTGGGTCCCTATAGGGTCGGCCTAGGTTGTGTTTTTGGTGTGGATAAGTATAGATGCAACATAGAATCACTACAAGGCAAATACAAGGCAACATCAACATTTCTATGCTATATATGGTTCGGCCAGAGGCTATGTGGGCATGACCTGATGTTCAGATGGTGGTGGATGATGTGGCAGAGGGTGGTGGTCAGATCTGGGCTGGTGGTGGTGGTGGAAGTGGTGGCAAAAGGAAGGTGGAGGTGGTTGGAACAAAACTAGGCTAGATTGAGCATAGGTGATGTTTTGTGGCTTTTGGTGGTGATCTCTTGCCATGGGGTGCTCGGCCTGATGGGGTGGTGGTCTGGATTGGATGATGATCTGGTCATGGAGTGGTGGAGGTTGGCCAAGGGCTAGATAAAGGTGGAGCCGATCTACAAAGTTGAGAAACAAGATGCAAATCAAAGTAGAAGATAGAAAAAAAACAAGAAAAAGAAGAAGAATTTTACCTCAACACTAACAAGCAATGGCCGTATATTTTTTGTGATTTGAGAAATGATTTGATATTCCCATGAAAATGAGGAAGTGGCTGAAATGAGAAAGAAACATACGGCAAAAAAAAATGATGTAAGTTAAGAAATGAAAAGGTGGAAGGTAAAGAGGCTTAGGAAGATAAAGAGTTTAAAACTTTTCAAATTTCCAACCATTTATATTTAATTTATACATACCTAAAAATAGCTGATAATATAGATAAATAATCTCAGAAATAAAATAAATAAATAAAAAAAATAAATAAATAAATTTTAAATAAATTAAATTAAATGAAGAAAATAGCAATATATATAACTAGGCTAAATAAATTGAAACAAATTCAAATAGACTTCAGAAAAATTATATTATCACTTTAAAAATAGTAAAAGACAAAAATATACATAAAATAACATATTAACACAATTTAAAATAAAATATGACAATTGAAATATAATTTATAAAATTTAAAACAAACGATATTGCTAAATAAATCAGTTTATACACAATATTGAAAAATCTATAACTCTTACAATTTAAATCCGTTTTCAACGAGACGAAAAGCAGTATTCATGAAATTAAATCTATTTTCATAATAAATAAAATTTAAGAATTTAAATATTTAAATTTAAAGTTCAAAAGTCAAAGTTTGACCAGTTTGAACAGAAATATACTTTTCAGGAAAATATTCAATTTATACAAGTTTGGAATTATATTTCATATGATAATCAAAATTTATATTTAAAATGAAATGTTTGAAATAAAAAAAGTTTAAAAATAATTTCAAAATAAAATAAAGTTTTTAAATAAAAAATTCAAATTAAAATAATTAAAATATACAATAAAATAGTTACAAAATGCAGGGTTGTTACATTTATCGTCACTCAACCGGAAGCAAAAAAGTCCAACAACTTCATTTCTTGGCTCTTACATATCACGGCTGTAACGAACCAGGTTTTTCGACCCTCGAAAATCAACATCCATACGTTCACTGTATAGCATGCCGAACAATCGAGTGCCGAAAATACTGAACCATTAGGGGTGAAGAAGAAAAATATAGGAGAAATAGAAACAACAATACAGAATCTCACAATCGCAGCGGAACAAATATAATATATTAATACAGATTTTTATACAAGAAAACTGTAACTGTTAATATACATACAAATTATCAGAGTACAACCATCAACATAGAAATCTGGACAGTTATAATAACTTGTCCTCAAAAGTGTTGAATATACAACCTACAATACATAGAGGAATATAATCAAGTACAAGTAATACGTCTCTGTCATCCAGTTCGTCTCCTGAGCTTCATAGCATCTTAACTTGAATCTGTAATACTCGGTCTGACCCGAACATTATAATAAAATAACACCCGAGTCAGTCTGGAAAGCCAGCGTGCAAAAACACACTCCATTTGAATTATTAAAGTTATCAAAATCCTTTGAAAAAAGGGGTATCTCGTAAGAACACGTCACACATAAATACGATGGGTTTTTCCCTTACGATAACCAAAACATTTTTATAGAAAATCCCATGATATGATATAGTGTCTAAGTACAATATTTATTAAAATAGCTGAATTTGTAACATTAATTAAATTCCAGCATACTAGGCTTTAAAATCAAAACCGTAAAGGTTCACGGTGGTTATTGGATCGAAGTGGTTCCGGATAATGCCGATATCCGATATCCGATCCCGGTCTCTTCGAACTCAAAACGGTAAATATTAAAAGGCCAAGTTGTTTAAAATAAACAATTCTACAATCAGGGTGTCAATATACACATATGGAAATTCATTCCATAGGTTCATTTTATCATGACCTGTCCATCGAAATTACTTTGCTTGTAATCATCACATTTTCCGAAATCGGAATAGTGATCAGTACAAGCCGATTTACCTTCAAATAAAAATGTGTCAACATTTTAATCTAACCTCTTTAATTTTTTTGGCTACTTAATGACCTAGAAAAAAAGTAACTGAAATCAATATCCAAGAGAAATATCAGTCAAACATAGATCATTAACTCAGACAACAATTAATATCAAATTAGTTTACAAATCAGACTGAACTAGTATTAACTTAACTGAGGCAAGTTATGTTTAAATCCAAATTATTTGTTAACCAAAGAAATAAAATAAAATAATTTGTTCTTAGTTAATTAAAGTTAAACAGTCCATTTAACAATGAATCGATTAATTAATAGACAATTAATGGAATAAGAAATTAGGTTGCAGAAATACTGATATAGGTTCAGATGGAAATATTCAACGATATGAACTCGACGTAAAAATCTGCTCGTCGATTGTATTTGGAATGAAGGAGAAAACTATTTTAAGGTTTTAGAGGTTTTAATAAAATAGTTATTTAAATTCCTTTTTTTACAACCAGGCCCAATACAAATAAATACTTGGCCCATTCTATTTTTTCTCCTCCTCTCTGTTTCTTTTCCTCCCTCTCATACTCATGCACGAAACCATGCACAAAAGTGTGCACGTACACATCACCCACAGCCGACCTTCACGACCGTCGGCCATCCACCCGAGTCTCCCACGACACGACAACCCATTCCCCTACCTGAAACCGCGACCAAAGCCTCAGTTCAAAAATTCGAACTTCCACCAAAGCCTGGAACCATATCGCCCAACCAAATCATCTCGCCTCATCACCTCAGGCTACCATTCACCACACAACTTTGCCAATAGCTTCGCCGCAGCCTCCTCTACCTTTCCCTCCAAGTGTGCACGTCTATCTCGTCCTCTCGACATCGCCATGGCTACGAAACTGATACCCACCCAAAACTGTCACTAAACCCTACTTCGACCTCGACCACCCAACACACTTCACTAAAAATCATCGCATTAATTTTCCCGGATGCGCCATCGCTCACACCTCTTCCACACCTAATGTCACATCACGAAATCATTTGGGTCGCCATATTTTGACAAAAGATCCAAAACCGATCATCTCCCAATCTCTCCCTCCACACACCATTAAAAATTACCAAACCACTTCCAAAAATCATGATTTTCAATGGCAAACACATTTTATATTCCATTGATTAAGTTTTTATAGTTGAAATTCGACCCTAGTTGACATACTTACTGTAAATGGGGATTTTCTCTCTCTATGCTTGATGTTTTTAACCGAAACAAATTTTAAAATATACTACACTTAAAAACAACCATCTTTCGTTTTGGAATCATGATCTAAAACTAATTGGTTGTTTAACTATTGATTTTTGAAATTGATGGACTTAGCCGTTTAAACTAAAAATAACGAATAAAGAAGAATTTATAGGGTACATATACATATATATATTCACATCACAGCACATATATACTTGATACATGTCAATGATTCATTCATATCTCAGTTATATATATATATACATGTGTAATAATTTGTAAACAAAATTTAGTGTTTTACTCACCTTTAAACTGAAGATGAATGAACATATTGCTTGATTTATCTCCTGCCTCACTTTTGTATGTCTTGATCTTTTATGTTTAATGGCAAATTTTTTTTATGTATGATACGCGAAGGAACAAATGAACAAGTGAACAAGCAGGTATGGCTATATATATAGGAGAATGGGAGGGGAACATTTCAACGAAAAGGAGGCTGAGATGTTTACAAGCTTCCATCTTTCATTTATTTTATTTTTATTTTCTTTTTGTTGGTTGATAAGATTTCATTTGGGGGCTGATTTGATTTTGTAAGATGATTTGATCTTTTATGGTGATTTGATTTCATGTGTGGCTTGACTTGAAGTTTTGGTGTGCTTGACTTGATTTTATTTGCGAGCTTGATTTTAAGTTTTGAGGGCTTGACTTGAAATTGTCACCATGAAGCTCTTATGTGCATATATCTATATATAATTTCATATACACTATTCTTATAGGCATATATACATATACTTACATATATTTTGTCATCATATACATATTTACATTTTTTTTCATTTACATATACATTTAGATATACTCGTGTTTACCTATACATATATATATATATATATATAGACATTTTATCAAAGTTTGAAATGGTGAAATACATATACATATATATCTATTTTATCATATTCAAAAATTCACGTTTTAATTTATTATAGTTTCCAAAATTTATAGATCCAGATATCTCCAATATCAGAAAATTTATTTGTTTAACTTATAAAAATTAATATTTCAATATTTAAAATTAGTTAATCATATTTTTCTCATATCGAATATTATTATTTAAAATTTTATCTAAGTTCATATCCAATAAATTTCATTAATAAATCATTAAATTTTAATTCAAAAATTATATTAAATTTAATAATTTAAAATAGTTAAAATTACGGGTCGTTACAATCTCTCCACTCAAAACTTTTCGTCCTCGAAAAGGAACGAAGTAAGAAATTTAACTTACGATTTATTTTACTCAAAATAATCAACTTATAAAACATAAGAATCATTAATACAACTACGTGAAACTCATAAATGTAATGCAACTAATATGGATGATGTCAAACTACATGCAACCAAACAACATAGCAATCCTAAGCAAGAAACAATCATAGCTAGCAACCATAGTATATAATCATTTTATTAGAATCCTTACGATATATATATATATACACACATACCATTCGTACGTATAACAATTTCGATCTCTTATTTGAATACGCAATTTTATTTTCCGAACTAGTATTGGTAACCCGACTACTCTAGTGCGGATATAATCTGACTTCTTGATTAGAAACTTCCATCCTCCTTACATAGTACTAAACTATGATAGAGAACTTCATATTCGTATCAAGAATTCGTATCAGTGTTCGTCGTCGAGAATCGAGTGAACAATCCTAAATCAGACAGGTGTGAATTTCCTTAAAATCGTGTATTCAAATCTGAATTAAAACTATAAATGCAATTAGAATGGTCTATATACAACTTACGTATTTATTCTATGGTTTCTTAATTACACTAATAGATAATTCGAGTGGTTTTTATATTCAAATTTTAAATGGTTGAAAATTTTTCTTTGTTAAAAATTCTTTTATAACGAAATACTTTTATATCCAAAATACTTTTGATAACTCAATGTTTCAACAAGTTTATCCTCGTTCTTATAGAATCTAGTAATATGTTGATCAGGTGAAAAGCTAGAAATCTCTAAGTACTTAGTAAACCCGTTTCAACACCCAGTGAAAATACTTGAAAAGATTTTAAAACGGATATGGAAAGTACAATCCAATCACTGAAATCAAATGAACGGGATCGTCATGGAACGCAGTCCCTAAGGTCGCTCTCTCGCTAAGTCGAGAGGACAGAGCGACGTGGCCTCAGGTGACTTTAGGCAGTCACTGCCGGACGTCTTACGCCACGACATCCAAAACAACCATATATCGCAGATACACAATGGTTTCGCCTGGGTCCCCCAAGTAACATCTGTACCTGTAAGCAATCACTGCTCTACGAATTACACTATGCAAAACACTCGCATGGATCGTAGTCTACTTAATAGTAACACTGGTGGTTACGTCCCTATCACCCATAGACTCAAGACAATAATCTGCCCCCTTGAATTATGCCATGTGGACCGCATATACATATTGGTTTCGCCCGGTTCTCCTAGGAAACCGTACCTCAGGGCAATCGCTCTACTCAGGCGGATTACGCCAAAAACGACCATAGACCGCAGTTACACAATGGTTTCGCCTGGTTCCCCCAGGTAACATCTGTAACCGTAAGCCTTCACTGCCCTGTGAATTTTGCTATGCAGCCGAGTCATAAGACCATAGGTTATGCTATGGAATTCGAAGGAACTCACGAGTTTATGTCCGGACGACCTAAATAAATCAATAGAATTGTATCTACAATGTGGCTATAAAGTAGATAGTCAACAGAAGGTACTTCCCATATCTTCAATTTCAAAATGTATATCATACTATACATAGTACCTTTTCAAATCATTAATTTCGAATATATCATTCTTATATAATTCTGTTATATATAAGATCATCGCTTTTCAAATCGAGTACCTTTCAAAATCAATAGTTTTCGAAATAACTTCATACTTATACAAACCAGTTTCATATAAGAATCGAAAACTTTTAAATCAAATATTTATATAGAGTCAAAGGTCTTTGAAATCAATCCATTTTCATATATCAATTCAGTTTCAAATCCATATATGATTTCAACAATCATTTTCCAAATTGAATATTATTTAATAATCATATATTTTAAAATTCCAATCATCAGTTTTCAAAATTTACTTCAATTTCATATTTACATAAATTCATATCTATATAAAATCAACTTTCTTTAAGTAACTAAGTTTTAGAACCACGATTTCTTTTCAAAATCAAATACTTTACACAAATCCTTTATACATAACCGACCTTATAAACTTTTATTTTATTTTATTATTATTATTATAAAAAAATTTCTTCATAAACATTTCTCAAACAAATTCATTATAAAACTTTTCGAAACTAGATTTCATGTTTGTACATAATTAAAATTTGCCTTCAAAATCATTTTGCAAATAAATAAGGTTTTATAAGTATTTATGAAGTCCAAGCATTTCTTAAAACTCAATTTCATTTAAAGTAGTTCAAAACCAATTTCCTCTTTGTATAATACAAAATAATCTTATTTATTTTACTTATCAAAATATTTAACATTTTAAAACTTGTCTAACTTCTATTTACCTTTATTTTAAAATTTTCAAAACTAAACTTCCTTATAACTTTCCAAAATACTTTTATACTTTTCGAAAATGCTTATCTTTTAAATATTAATTCTCAATTTGGGAAAAATCAAATTCCAATTCAAAGTTGGAAATCAGCAATCAATCATCTCAACAAGATGCATAATCAATCAACAATCAATCCTAATGTATAGGGTATAAGTGTTCATAGTATCATTCAATCCGAAAGCTCGAGAATTGAACACCGGTTCATTTCAAATACGTATATCTTTCGAATATCAAAATATACTTCAGGGATTTGAATCAAATTAGTTTCATTAAACAAACAAGTAGCAAAGATACTAAAGTGGCCTTTCTCCCACATTTAAAACTCGAAAATGAATGTCGATGATGCGGTCGTCCTCATCGAAATTATTCTATAGAAATAGTAGTGAGTTCTAGACTTTATTTCTTTTAAATCTTTTGAAAATCTCTTTTTGAAATCACTTTAAAATCATTTATAACAGTTCTATTCGGAAAATAATTTCAAATTATGTTATTATATATTTTCAGAATCTTAAACAAATTTCAAAAATCCTGAAATCCAACTCTCAAGTTTCCAGTTTGAATAACTTTTTGTTTATTTATTAACCATGTCTAGATAAACCATATTTCATATATCACTTTCAAATGGTATCCATTACTCTTTAAAATGATACAGGGGGAAAATTCAAATATATATTCATTTCAAAATCCATGTTAAACATGCAGTTTCTCAATTGGTTAAATATTTTTCAAAAAACCAAAATTTTCCAACCATAGTCAAATGCTCAAATCGACAGTCAATAGTCGATGCTCATAAACTGGCTGAGCACAACTCATCAATCAATAAGCGATAATATGCACACCCATATTAATCGAACAATCAATCAACAAAGAGATAACACCAATCATCATCAACAGTCACAAATGATTTTATCGGTTTATAGAATTTCATTCTTTTATATTCTATATAAAATCCAAGTTAAAATCATTTCATTTATAATATCAAAATATTTGTATATTACTAACAAATACGCTCTCTCTTATACGTATATACACTCAGACTCATTCTAGGGTACTACTAACCCTATCTCTAATGAGTAATCCCCACCAAAGCCAAGGTTCTCGCTTAACCTTCAGCTCCGATACCATATGTAACGAACTGGGTTTTTCGACCCTTGAAAATCCATACGTTCACTGTATAGCATGCCGAGCAATTGAGTGCCGGAAATACTGAATCATTAGGGGTGAAGAAGAAAAGGATAGGAGAAATAGAAACAACAACACAGAATCTCACAATCGCAGCGGAACAAAATATAATATACAATAACAGATTTTTATACAAGAAAACTGTAACTGTTAATATACATACAAATTATCAGAGTACAACAATTAACATAGAAATCTGGACAGTTATAATAACTTGTCCTCAAAAGTGCTGAATATACAGCCTACAATACACGGCGGAATATAATCAAGTATGTGTAATACGTCTCCGTCATCAAGTTCATCTCCTGAGCTTCATAGCATCCTAACCTGAATCTGTAATACTCAGTCTGACCTGAGCATTATAATAAAAAAACACCAGAGTCAGTCTGGAAAACCAACGTGTGAAAACACACTCCATTTGAATTATTAAATTTATCGAAATCCTTTGAAAAAAAGGGTATCTCGTAAGACCGCGTCACACATAAATACGATTGGTTATTCCCTTACGATAACCAAAACATTTTTATAGAAAATCCCATGATATGATAATAGTGTCTAAGTACAATATTTATTAAAATAGCTAAATTTGTTACATTAATTAAATTCCAGCATACTAGGCTTTAAAATCAAAACCGTAAAGGTTCGCGGTGGTTATTGGATCGAGTGGTTCCGGATAATGCTGATATCCGATCTCGGTCTCTTCGAACTCAAAACAGTAAATTTGAAAAGGCCAAGTTGTTTAAATTAAACAATTCTACAATCAGGGTGTCAATATACACATATGGAAATTCATTCCATAGTTTCATTTTATCATGACCTGTCCATCGAAATTACTTTGCATGTAATCATCACATTTTCCGAAATCGGAATAGTGATCAGTATAAGCCGATTTACCTTCAAATAAAAATGTGTCAACATTTTAATCTAACCTCTTTAATTTTTTTGGCTACTTACTGACCTAGAAAAAAAGTAACTGAAATCAATATCCAAGAGAAATATCAGTCAAACATAGATCATTAACTCAGACAACAATTAATATCAAATTAGTTTACAAATCAGACTGAACTAGTATTAACTTAACTGAGGCAAGTTATGTTTAAATCCAAATTATTTGTTAACCAAAGAAATAAAATAAAATAATTTGTTCTTAGTTAATTAAAGTTAAACAGTCCATTTAACAATGAATCGATTAATTAACAGATAATTTATCGAATAAGAAATTTCTTTCGTTTACTTTAAATATTATAAATCATTAAATTTTATATTGCAAAAACTTACTGATATTGGTTCAGATGGAAATATTCGACAATAGTAAGTCGACATAAAATCTGCTTGTCGATTGTATTTGGAACGAAGGAGAAAATTGTTTTAAAGTTTTAGAGGTTTTAATAAAATAGTTATTTAAATTCCTTTCTTTTTTTTATAACCAGGCCCAATACAAAAAAATACTCGGCCCATTCTATTTCTTCTCCTTCTCCTCTCTATTCCTTTTCCTCCCTCTCATACTCGTGCACAAAACCATGCACAAAAGTGTGCACGTACACATCACCCACGGCCGACCTTTACGACCGCCGACCACCCACCCGAGTTGCCCACGACACGACAACCCGTTCCCCTACCTGAAAATGCGACCAAAGCCTTAGTTTGAAAATTCGACTTCCACCAAAGCCTGGAACTATACCGCCCACCCAAATCATCTCGCCTCATCACCTCATCGCCTCTATCCCATCCTCTCGACGTTGCCATGGCCATGAAACCGATACCCACCCAAAACAGTCACTAAACCCTACTTTGACCTTGACTACCCTACAAACTTCACTAAAAATCATCGCATTAATTTTCCCGGTTGCGCCATCGCTTGTACCTCCTCCACACCCAACGCCACATTATGAAATCATTCAGGTCGCCGTAATTTCACCAAAGACCCAAAACCGATCCCCTCCATACACCATTAAGAATTACCAAACCACTTCCAAAAATCATGATTTTTAATGGCGAACACATTTGTATATTCCATTGATTAAATTTTGATAGTTGAAATTCGACCCTAGTTGACATACTTACTGTAAAAAGGGATTTTCTCTCTCCATGCTTGATGGTTTTAAACAAAACCAATTTTAAAATATACTACACTAAAATCAACCATCTTTCCTTTTGGAATCATGATCTAAAACTAATTGGTTGTTTAGCTATTGATTTTTGAAATTGATGGACTTAGCTGTTTAAACTAAAAATAACGAACAAAGAAGAATTTACAGGGTACGTATACATATTCACATCACAGCACATATATACTTGATACAGGTCAATGATTCATTCATATCTCAGTTATATATATATACATGTGTAATAATCTGTAAACAAAATTTAGTGTTTTACTCACCTTTAAACTGAAGATGAATGAATATACTGCTTGCTTTATCTCCTGCCTCACTTTTGTATGTCTTGATCTTTTATGTTTAATGGTAGATTTTTTTTATATATGTATGATACGTGAAGGAACAAATGAACAAGTGAACAAGCAGGTATGGCTATATATATTGGAGAATGGGAGGGGAACATTTCAACAAAAAGGAGGTTGAGATGTTTACAGGCTTCCATCTTTCATTTATTTTCTTTTTATTTTCTTTTTGTTGGTTGATGAAATTTCATTTGGGGCTGATTTGATTTTGTAAGATGATTTGATCTTTTATGGTGATTTGATTTCATGTGTGGCTTGACTTGAATTTTTAGTGTGCTTGACTTGATTTTATATGTGAGCTTGATTTTAAGTTTTGAGGGCTTGACTTGAAATTGTCATCATAAAGCTCTTATATGCATATATCTATATATAATTTCACATACACTATTCTTATAGGCATATATACATATACTTACATATATTTTGTCATCATATACATATTTACATTTTTTTCATTTACATATACATTTAGATATACACATGTTTACCTATACATATATATATTTATGTATATATAGACATTTTATCAAAGTTTGAAATGGTGAAATACATATAAATATATATCTATTTTATCATATTCAAAAATTCACGTTTTAATTTATTATAGTTTCCAAAATTTATAGATCCAGATATCTCCAATATCATAAAATTTATTTGTTCGACTTATAAAAATTAATATGTCAATATTTAAAATTAATTAATCATTTTTTTCTCATATCAAATGTTGTTATTTAAAGTTTTATCTAAGTTCGTATCCAATAAATTTCATTAATAAATCATTAAATTTTATTTTTTTAATCATTTTAATTAAAAAATTATATTAAATTTAATAATTTAAAATAGTTAAAATTACGGGTCGTTACAACGACCTACTATTTCTTTTGGTCATCGAGCATATGTCAAATCTGATTCAAGACATAGGTCCTCAATCGCCCTCAGTTCCAATACCGTACTAAGGTCATGCAAATATTTCCTTAGATGCAATATATGAAAAAACATTATGCACAACCACCAAACTACTAAGCAACTTAACTTGATACGTGAGTTTACAAATCCTCTCAGTCAATGGAAATTAGCTTACATATTTAGGAGCCAATTTTTACCTTCTTCCTAAAGCACATAACACCTCGGATTGGCGAAACTTTTATAAATACATGATTGCCTACTGTGAACTCTAGTTATTTCCATCTCTTGTTGGTATAAATATTTTACCTCGACTACGTAACCTTCATTCTAACATCAATCAATTCTACATTCTTAGTAACTTCTCTTACCATGTCAAGTCGAACATCAGTCATTCTTCTATGTCCAGCCAATAAACAAGTGACTTACACAATCTCCCACAAAGTGCCTCGTGTTATTCCTATACTCGACTAGTAACTATTTTTATAGGAAAAACTCTACCAAATGAAATTGGTCTTCCTAAGGCCCTCCAAAATCTAAGATACATTCTCTCAGCAAATCCTCTAGAACTCAACTTACCCTTTCTAATTGACCATTTATCTATGGGTGACAAGCCATACTCATGTTTAGTCATAGTACTTTACAAACTTCTACAGAACTTACTGATAAGCAATAAATCTGTATCACTAACAATGCTATTAGGGGTCCCATAGAGTCTCACAACATTCTTCATATAGAGCTTTACTAAGCCAGCTATCGTTCTTGTCGAGTTCACTAGGATAAAATGGGTGCTCGTAGTCAACCTATCGACTATTAACCATTTACTATCATTTCCTACTCTTGACCTTAGTAATCGACCTATAAAATCCATATCTACATAATCCCACTTCCAAGTGGGTACTTCAAAGGGTTGAAGTAATCCACTTGGCTTTTGATGTTCATCATTAACTTGTTGACATGTGAAACACTTCTTTACTCATTTACCAACATCCCTCTTCATCCCTTCCCAAAAGAACACATGCTTCAAATCGTGGTACATCTTTGTTCCTCCTAGATGAATCGTAAACTTGGACTGTTGGTTCTCCTCTAAGATTTTCTTTCGAAGTTCTCCCATATTTAGGAAGTGTAATCTTCCATTATTATAATCCATCCTTTCAAGTATATCTCAAATCCATTCAACCCCTCCATATCCACACTTATTTGTAGTCTCCTAATTCTTTCGACTAGCAATGGGTCCTCTCTTTGCTTTGTAGCAATTATGTCCGTAGGTGTTGGATGTATTTACAAGCTTGCTAATATGCCTGAATCTCGACTTGTTCCTGCATTTAAACTAAAATGTAATCCACGCAAAACAAATGCCTCAATGGTCTTCCATTCGATAATCATAGCAAACACATTGTTTTATTGCTTCCTGCTCAAAGCGTCGACAGTCATGTTCACCTTTCCTAGCGTATATTTAATATCAAAATCATATGCCGCCAAGAACTCTAACCATATTTTTTGCCTTATATTCAACTCCTTTTAGGGGAATACATACTTAAGGGACTAATGATCCATATAGAAATCGAACCGGTCTCCTAGTAAATAATTCCTCTAAGTCTTCAATTCAAAGATTGGTGCTACCAACTCTAAGTCATAAGTCAAATAGCGAACTTCATGTAATCTTAACAGTTGAGATGCATAAGCTATTACTATTCCTTGCTGCATCAACATCGCTCCCAATCCAGTTTCATAGGCATTGGTACAAATGACCAAATCCTAATTCCCTTTAAGTATGATCAAAACATTAGCACTGGTCAGTAGTCTCTTCAACTCTTGAAATGATCCTTTACAATTATCATTCCATTCGAAATTCGCATTATTTCTAGTCAAGGGTGCTTTTATATGTAAGAAATCATTAATGAATCTAAGGTAATAGCCAGCCAATCTCATGAAACTTCTCATCTTTATAATCATCTCTGGTCTCTTTCAATCATTAGTGGTCTCCATATTTGATGGTTCTACGGCTAATACATCCTTTGAAACAATATGACCAAGAAACTTAGGGCCCGTTTGGTTTCATTTTGAGTTTTGTATTTTGTGTTTTCAACCCACACTACAAAATACAAGAAAATGAGGGAAATTTTTTACAATTCTTAGTCATTGCGACGGTGGACGGGAAATGGTAGAGATGAATTGTTTCCCGTTCTCTTGTTATGTCTCAAAACACGAAAAATCAAATAAACTTGTTTTCTATTTTCTATGTTAATTTCATTTTTCGAAATTGAATGTTTTCCAACAGTACATATGAAATGCGCATTTTTGTTTAGATGAAAATGCAAAACTAAAAACAGCAAGCCAAACGGTGCCTTAACTTCTCATTTCAAAAATTGGCAATTTGAAAACGTCGGCTTCAAATTGTGTTGTCTCAAGGTCTCCAATACAATTCTAAGATAGACTCATGACTTGCTTATCTTAGAATACACAAAAATATTTTCTATGAAGCTTAACAAAAATCAATCCAACCGATATCAATAGATTCATTTCGTAAGAACTGCAAAGAATGCAAAGGGTTGTTTAATCCAAAGGGCGTGACGAACCACTCATATGAACCATATATATTTCTAAATGTAGTCTAAGGAATACTATCTTCAGCTACTCTTAGTTGATGGAATCCCGTTGCCAAATCTGGCTGCACCATAACCTAAGAGTGACATACCAACTGATCGGATTAACTACTTGCAAATATGTAACTAAATAGTTAAAATATAAACCCAACCCCTCTAATAAAGCTTTCAAAATTAAAGGGTGTTTAGAACCAGTATCAAATATAACCCTAACTGAAATACTAGAATCAGAATCATACCACCAAACACCACATCCTTCCCTTTTTCCTTAGCGGATGGTCCTACTGCTAAACCCTCCAAAGCATAGACTTTTTCTTGCCTTAAATCATAGCAACCCTTCTTCTTATTGCCTAGTTTATCACAATTAAAGCATTTGACCTTAGCCAACCCTATCGGTTTCAAGAACCTAGTTGCATAATGCCCCTTCTGACCAAAGTTATAATAAGTGACTTTAAAAACATCCTTTCGTGCTCCTCCTTCCCGACACTTTCCCATTTTCTATTAGCCCTTTTTTCCATTTTGGTACTGTTTAAAGTTCTTCTTCTTATCCATCTGGGCGTTCGGCCCCACATTCTTCCCTTCAGTGTACATTTTCTCATAATGTCTTACCATATCTACCACTTCGTCAAATGGAAGCGCCAGATGGGCCATCTTCCTATTACTTAGTTCGACCTTAGCCCTAGAATAATTTTCAACCATTTTCCTCTATCACCTGATCAAATCAGTCCCAAACTTGGACTAAGTTCCTGTAAATACTTATGCATGGTTATACTATCTTATTCTAGCTCCACCAATGGTCAAAACATCATTAATCACTCTAATCCGAATAAGTTGCTCCTCAAATATCTCATCGACCCTATCCAAAGAAATTTCATGCTGGGAACTTTAGTCCTTATAATCTCACATCAGACGAAAGCTAATCCTTTGAGCTATCTAGACACCAACTTTATCTTTTAAACATCTATAAATTTTTAAATCTCCACAAATACGATTGTACATCCACAACTAATCACTTGCTTCTAAAGTCTGCCTTGTTTCGTCAAACATCTCTCCTCCCAAACTTTGAAACTCTCGGTTTATCTTAGCAAAATTCTCCCTAGCAACCTGCATTTGACCTTCTGGCATGTTCAGGTATTATGGTGGTTCTTGTAGCCACGGTTGCTGTTGCACTAAGTTCATGTAACATCCCCTATTTTGAACCCAAAAAATTAACACTAATCATGTTGCATCATCATTAGTATTATTTTTCTAATGAAAAAATGATTAGGTATTGTATCATTAACATCAAGGGCATAAGAGTTCATAATTTTTATAAAAAAATTCATTCATTTATCATATGTTCAATACATAACCCAACCATTCATCATTCAGATAAAATATGATAATTGTAGATAATAAATTCAAGAGAGACATATGATGATGCTCCCTTGAATAGTCAAAGTCATAACTATTAACAGTTATAAAATACATCATTACATACAAACATATGCAATTATAATGCATATCAGAAATAAACTAAGACTAATATAAGCTTGCCTCCTGCATGTCCTTGGAAGCTTTATTCGTATTAAACCACTAAACCTCACTCTCAACCTACTCAAATGAGTACCCAATGGTTTAAAGAAAAATAAAAAACTTTGGGTCAAACACAAAGTATGGTATGAGTACTATTAGTCCGTCTCAATCAAAGTAAATACATAGTGAGACCATGTCGCTGAGCAGAATAGGTTTTCCCCTCATTATTATCTTAACAACCAAAATGCCAAAAATAACATTTATTGGATAGGACAAGACATGCCTAACACACTGTGCTCTACACATCCTCGTGCAAACATAATGGTTAAAACATAACATAAACATCATACATAATGGGTCAAAGATGAATAAGCCAATATTCAATTTGAATTAAGGGTTGCACATTCACTACATCTACCCATCCCAATAAGTGTCAATTTATTGATTTTGTTTCCCTAAAGTCATAATAAACCTATAATTTTCACAAGAAACCTAAAAAGTTATTCGGTCGACTGTTGCCAAAAACCATATAATCCAGTGGCTTTCATTCCCATACGAGTACCAAGATACTCCTCTAATAGTAGAAAAATAAAAACAGCTTTCGTTCCTATAAGGATACCAAGATATCCCCATGACAAAAGAAAATAGTAGTGAGTATCCCCACTCGATTCCTAGAAGCATAAACCAAAGTTTAGCCTTGATGTCAGCAAAACCTACGAACTAAAACTGTTGACCTTAAGAGCCGAGGGACTTAATCGGCTATAGGGTGAGGCACTACTCGACACCAATCCTCAACTTAAATTTGGTTTTCTAAACATCGAACAAGTCATTTCTTTTCATTAGTTATGGACTTCCTAACACGGTTTGATCTTCTCAATCCCCTTGATGTACTTCTACTCATATATGAGTTTAGTCTGACCATATCCACTAATAGAATAACCCTATATGGTTATCCAGTCCTAATCCCAATGTCATAATATTTGCTGATTACATATGAGTGAGCACATCATCAATTTCTGTAGGCAATAATATAACTGACCAAAGCATAAACTGGGAAATATAAAGTTGTCATCAACAAAATAAGAAAGTTCTCATGATGGCTATTAATACATAATCACATATAAACAAGTATGTAGTTTATTTCATTTAAATTCGGCTATCTTTAGGCTAAAATTTCCCTCTTCCCACTTTTGAAAATCATGTTCAGCAAGTGTCTTTCTCTTTAAAAACTATTTATTTAAAGTTATCAAAAACATCAACTTTACTATTAAGAAAAGCCTGGCTCTTTTGTTTACAATGTGTCATTGTATGTATAAAACAGGCTATCGTGCATTCAAAATGAAGCGATTAAGCATATAACCATCGCGCCTATAAAGTATGCTATTGCATACATAGCTATCGCTACTTTAAGCGATCAAACTTCTATAGCCATCATATGTTTATAGCTATCGCACTTCTAACTTTAGAGCTATCATACCTCAAACTTTTAGTGCTATCAAACATGTAGGTATCACGTGTTTAAAATTGACCTATTGCAGCTTTAAAAATGTTTCATTGCATCTCTAAATCATATGCTACCGCATCCCTCAATCTTAGGCTATCGGATATCTAAAATAAGTTATCACAAGTATATCTGTCGCATGTTAAAACTGAGCTATCTTGCTCTGAAATAGTGGTTTTGTAATTATCTTTAAAATTGATTTAATTTCCCTTTATGTATTACTTTTCTCCAAATCTTTCCCTATGTAAATTTTCCAATTAATACATCTCTTTTACAGTTTTTTTTAGAATAATTTCTGGAAAGATTTATTTTTGACTTAAATATTAATCATTAATACGTTAAGTGTCATTTTTACCCAAATCCTCCCTCATCAAATTATTTATATTAATTCAAAACTACATGAGAGATATCCCAAATATCCCCAAAAATCAAAATTTCTATCTTCTTCCATATATAAAAATTTCAAGACAAAATAATTAGATTTATAATTTAAATAATTGAAACCCAAAATTAAATCCTTTCTCAACTTAGAAAATTCATAAGAAATTTAGATTAATCTGGGAAAATTACAAAATTAGGAACCCATCTCTAAATTAATGTTTTAAACAATATAACAAAAGTTCATTTCATTTTGAGATTGTTAACAAAGGTTTTATATCCTATAATTTATATTTCAACGCCATTATTGCATATATATATATATATATATAAGGTTCTTAAAGCCACTTACATGAATAGCTCAACAAAAATGATATCTTAGCAACTGATAAGGTGTTACTTGGTTTAAATACTAAATGTAAATTAATTAAAAGCTTCTCTCTTCTCCGATATGGAACACATGGTGAGCTATGTAGTTGCCTTACTCCTAAATATGGATGCAAAATCTAAAGAAAATCTCTTTAAAAAGGAAGAAGATGAAATATGAAGAGATTTTAAATGATATCAAATCAAACAATATGTGTTTTCATATGGATAGACAAATCACAAAGCTAATCAATGTAGAAATTCATTCATCTATTTTAAATATGGTAGAAGTGACCATAAAGGATTTGCATTTTCATTTTCTTTTACTCCAAGACCTATTTTAACTAAATCTATTAAGAACCAAATATTAAAGTAGATTCGGAGGGTTTTGAAGTTTATCTAACAAGTGATGATCTGAAGGACGAATTGAATAATGCAAGTTCCTAGGTGATAATATTGATTATGAGGGGGATTCACCATTTCTCAAATTAAAGAGATGCTCAAAGTTAGATTTGCAAGAATTGGTGCTTGGATTTAGGATGTGAAAAGATTGAATGGTGATTTCATTGCTAGATTCCAAAAAAGAATTCATAATGAAGGAAACATTGGGGCTATTATCAATCCTAGTGGAATTTCAAACTTAAGAAGATGGGGCTTGCAAGAGAGAGGGAAAATGAGTTGGTAGAAAGGAACACATATGGATCTCTCTAAAGAGTTTGCCTTCCTTATAGAGGGGTTGGAGTTTTAATGTGCCTACTTTAGAATTTTGGGTTTAGTTGTTGGGTGTCAAAGATCTTTAATACCTTCTCATGATTATTTAACTGTTAAAGTTTAAATTGAAGTTAATACACCATGTGTATTATCTTCTTTGCTTGCGTTTTTTGTAGATTAATACTACTACAAAGTTTAGATTAAGAGATTTCTTGGAAACTTTGATTCTAGAGTTGATGTGAATAAGTTTAAGAATACTATAATTATGAGGGGTTTGGATGGGAATTCAAAGATGTGGAGAAATAGGAGAGATGATTGATATAACACCCTAGAAATTTAACTGAATTAATAAGAGAATTTAATTAAAAAAAATAAGAACTTAAAAAAAATTCACAAACGTCTGAATTTGGCTATGAAACTTGCACCATTATATTTATAGTGCTTTTCTGGACGATTTTCATATACTACTTATTGTAATCCAAGTAAGCATGAGAGAGTTATAGGTATCAGAACAAAATTGGGGATTTAAAAATAATAAAAGCTTCAGGTCGACTCTAGGTCGATCGGTAGTGGTCGACCCATGGGTATGGGCGGTCGACCCGACATAGGAATTTTTGGGTGATTTGCAAGCTGGAAAGACATGAATCAACAAGTAGATTTGATTGCTTGCATCTAAAGTAGTTGATGGTTGGACTAGATTGTTATGAGAGTTGATCCAATGGACTGAAGCGTTAACCTAACTCTATAAAAGAGAGTAAACTAAACCCTAATTCTCTTGTTGAATGTCCAGTCACTAAACTCTATCAACTTTTCTCCTCAAAACCCTAATTTCCTTAAAACCCAAAAATCAAAATCAAACCCTAATCAATCTAAGGGGCAACAACAAGCAATCAAGGGGAATTAAGGTGATCTAAGGAAGGAATTATCGTTTGGAGGCTAATTTCTCAAGCTCAAGAGCTTAAGCTTGAGTTGAGTGGGCACAGATTAATAATTTGATTAATGAATTTAATTCTAAATTGTTCTAATTGATTAGAATGCTATAAAACCTAGAATTTAATTTGTTAAATTTAAATTTATAATGTTTAAACCCTAAATCTTTGCTCCCTAAACCTCAGAATTGAATTTGTTAAATTACAGTAAACGGATTATAAAATTAGTTAATTAAACACTTGTTTAATGTCAAATTGAAAACCCTAAAACCCAAGCCCTAAATTAAACTAATATTGGATTATTAACCTGGTCATTAATAAAATAGGGTTATTGAATATGCAAATCGACCTGAATTAACGACATAATTAATCAATATCAAAACAGGAATCGAAACCCTAAATTTTTCATGCAACCGATCGACTTGGACTGCCAGGGGTCAAACGGTAGCAGTCGACCTAGGACTATCTGGGTTGATTGTTCTAGTGAAAAATGTACATATTGAACCTCCGCTTGAGGCTAACATTTAATGATAAAATTTATATAATTCAGTTGAAAATTATATGAACCATGGACTATTGATTTAACTAATTTGGGCTAATATTTCGCAATGTTTGATATTAGTATGGGTGAATATATATTTTGCAATAGTTAATTTCGCATAGGCGATGTATATCACATAAACGAATTTGATTGTGCGATTTATTTGGCATAGGATCAGGGGTGATCCATATGGTGAGTGCAGCACTGTCGGAGATGCTTTTTGAGAGAGTCTGGTACTAACAGGAGATCCATGTACGCATGTTTTCTGGCACAACGAGGTACGTTTAGACGTCGATGCAGCATAATAAGTGGCTATTGGTATTGATTAAATTGGAGCCCGGTACTAACGGGAGTTCCTAGGAGATGATCCTTCGTGCGGTACAATAAGTGGCTATATGTATTGATTAAATTGGAGATCGATACTAACGGGAGTTCCTATGAGATGAACCCATGTGTAGTACAATAAGTGGCTATAGGTATTGATTAAATTGGAGCTCGATATTAATAGGAGTTCCTATAGAATGAACCCAGTGCAGTACAGTAAGAGGCATTTCAGTCGATCCTTAGTATGAGGTTCGATCAGTAGGTTCAACCCACTGTGTTAGATAAGAGTCCTTAGATGTTGACCTTAGGAGTACATGAACACTTGCTATACATCATATATCACTTAGAGTAGATTTAAAGTTAATTACACTTAATCATCATATATTAAACTTGTGCTCATTCACTATACTTTATGTCTGATCCACTCCCATTTCCATTTTTCCCCACCACATGATGACAGGTTTGCAGTTGATTGGACAAAGTACGGGGAAAATGAGGCTTCACGTTGGATTTCGCATATCATCTATTATTTCTCTTATAGTCTCCTATTGTATTAAATGTATGTAAAGCTTACATTGTATTATGGGGACACTGTATATGTAAAACAAGTATTTTTTAGATTGTTTTTCTGAGATGTCTACTTTATGTACTTATATTTTAATTCCTTCCACTGTGAAATCTGAAAGTGTAGAATGTATTAGAACTCCACACTTATAATTATCTCTATAAGGTTTTAAAATCCCAACAGCTCGTATTTCTCAACATGATGTGTCCGAAAGTCATATTGGATTTTAGATCGGTGTGTCGGAAGGTACGGGTTGTTACAATTGAAGAGAGAGGAGGATTTACGAGAATAATATAGTAGTGTTGTCTTCTAATAAGGAGAGTAGTGAGAATGGTTCTGATGATGGAGGTAAGGAGGTTGAGGATGGAAATCCTAGTACAAGAGGAAGGTGGAGAGAAAAAGATTAGAGAGGAGGTTGATGAAGATTTTGACGTAGGTGGTACAACAAAAGTTAATATAAAAGGAGATAAGCTGAATTGGTTATTGAAGGAAGACAGGATGAATTTGATATATGGGATACAATAGATAATTATGAGGACATGATGGAAAGTTCATATTAAAAGTAGTTGGAAAGAAAGAGAAAAGTTTTGCAAGGATTTTGGGTTGAAGTTGATCGGAAGAAGTGCTAGAGGAATGGAGGGGGGCTCTAAAATTCCACTCGATGGTAGTTTTTTCATCCCTACATTTATTAATAGTTTATCTACTAAACAACTTTATAATCTAGCTAGACGCATTGGTTTAATGTTTAGTAATGGATTGGATGATATAGTTGACCTTAAGAGGAAAGAATTGGAGAGAGTAAATAAATTGAAATGATTTTTGTACCTTGGAATGTGAAGGGTTATGCATTCCCAAAAATTGAAATAGGTTTAAAATCTATTTGTATAGTATTAAACCTGATAATGTTATATTGCAAGAGAAAAAAATAGCTTCACCTGATTAAAGTATTTTTATTTATTTGGGAGGTACTTTGCTTGATGGGTGGATTTTTTTAAGAAGCAATTAGTAGCGGTAGAGTTTTATTTATTGGAAGGAATTTATATAACTAGAACCTTATATAAGAAATAAAGAGAAGCACATATTTCATGTTGTATTAGAGCATAAAGTGACTAGAATGTTGTATTTTTTTCTATATGTATAGGCCAAATACTACAAAGGAAGAAAAATAAAGTGGGAAGAAGGTATTACTTTTGAAGAGAAGATTGTTGGACCATGGATAATTAGTGGAGATTTTGAACACTATAAGATTTTTTGGTGAGAGGATGTAACCTCATTGATATTCCTTTGAAAAACATATCATTTACTAGGAGTAATGGTAGAGTAAATCAAAGTCTCATTAAATTGGATAGATTTATCATTAATTTAGAAATTAAGGATTTACAACCTTTATATCTCCAAATGGTCATGGAATATAATTTTTGATCACTTTTAATTATATTTGATAGCGGGGATAAGGTGAAAATGAAGTATATGTTCAAATTTGAAAAAATTTGTGTTGTTTAGAAGAGAATTTGAAGATATGATTAAGCAAAAATGTTTTTTTTTTGGGTTACAAGAAATATGGCATTGTAGTTAGTATATTTTGTACATAACTGAAGAAGTGAAATAAGGAGGTCTTTAGCGATATTAAGTAGAAGAATGAAGCTTTAAAGAATGAAATTTTGAATTACAATATAATCGAGAAGGAAAGAACTCTATTTGCCGATGAAAAGAGATGTTTAAAAGAGGGAGAAAATGAGTTTATGAAAGTAATTAATCAAGGTAAATATACTGGAGACAAAGATCAAGAAAACAGTGGCTCAAAGAAGGTGATAAAAATACTAGCTAATTTCATAGAATTACAAATGGAAGAAGAAGATCAAATATGATTTGTAGTGTCACTTGTGGTTATAATGAAATTACTATGCAATATGATCTTGATAGAGCATTCACTGCATTTTATAAAACTATACGGGGTACTTGTAGAGAAAATAGAATTAATGTTGACTGGTCCATGCTTTACCCTAATGTGTTGATAGGAATTATTTAAAAGGCATGTTTCTAAAGAAGTATTTGCTGCATTGAATGAAATTCCAAGAGATAAAACAACATGAGCTAATGTTTTCCCGAAGCTTTTTTAAAGAGTTTTCTGATGGGAAATTGAATTTAAATAAGCTAAAATATGCTAATATAGTTTTGTTGCCAAAGAAAGAAGGTTCTCTGTTTCTATTGGATTTTAGACCAATTAGATTATTGAACAAATCTTATTAGTTGATAACTAAAGCTATAGCAAATAGATTAAAAGTTAAGTCAGATTTATTGATCGATAAAGCTCGGACTGCTTTCATTATGGGGAGATCTATACTAGACTATGTTGTTTTATTTTGAGAAGTAGTCGCTTACAGTCACAAAGAAAAGATTCCATGTTTTATTATTAAACTTGGTTTTACTAAAGCTTTGACACAATAGGTTAGGCTTCCTACTAGATATTCTTTAAGCTAGAGGTTTTGGTTGTAGGAGGATTAGTTGGATTTGTAGCATTTTTATTTCTAGTAAATCCTATGTTTTGTAAATGGTATTCCTGGTAAGATTATAAATTCGAAGAGGGGTTTAAGACAAGGTGATCCTCTTTCTACAATTCTATTTGATCAATCTGTTGATGTTTTAACTCAAATTTTGAAAGTACCAACTGGAAAAGGAATACCAAAAAGTTTTGGTAATGAATTGAATAAGGGAGGTATTAATTCCTTGCATTATTCCCATGACAAAATATTTTTTATCAAATGTGAAAGTAAGTACATTTCCTCTCTTAAATTCATTCTCTATTCTTTTGAAAGCCTATCTGGTCTCTACATAAACTTTCATAAATTTCATTTATCGCTATGGGGGAGGACCAAGATGTTAGTCCCTGAGAAGTTGGTTTTGATGACAACAACCTTAGAATAAGATTATAAAATATAAATACTAACATTATTGTTTAGATATATATATATATATATATATGTATATGCAAGATGTATATGCAGGTACCAAAGAATGAAGACTGTAAAGTATAGAGATTCAAGAACTGATGAACTCAAGATCGAAGACATCAAGATTCAAGACTCATGAGTATCAAGATTATCAAGAGTTCAAGATTTCAAGATATGTAATTTAGATAGGAATTTTGTTAAAACTCCTAGAAAAGCACTGACATCTTAAAATCCATTTTATTCATGGAATGGAATCCACTTCGAGCCCGTTAAAGGGATGGAACCCTAAGTAGGATGGAACCTACGAAAAATCTAGTGGAACATTGTTTTGTATCCACTAACTTTTATTCAAATGTTTTACAAAATTATATCTTGTTTCAAAATATTCCTTTTAAATCAAAAACATCTATCCTGGTTTTAAAATACTTTTAGCCTCAACATAATCTTTATTTTCAATATCAAATTATCCTTGGTTTTAAACTATCTTTTAGTTATAATATATTTAACTTTTAATATTTATACTAAGATTTAAATAAAAATTATAGTAAAATTTTATATATACCAAAATATTATTCTCTATACTTGTTTATGTATTTTAACTATAGTTAAGTATATTTATAAAGTTTAAAATATTTTTAATACAAGATAGAAGTTATTTTCAAAGAAAAATAAATTACCAAAACTAACTTAGGCCTGTCGACAACCCCAAGAACCCTTGTCGACAAGGTGACAGTTTATTTCAAAAGTTTGAATTTCAAAAGAAGTGTCTATTCGTCATATCCTTTCACGAATGGACATGGCTGTTATTCTACTATAAATAGGGGCTGTTTTAAACGAATTTATATTCATATTTTCTCTGATTTCACTCCTCTTCTTCTTCCACATTTCTTTATATACATTTTTACCATTACTCTGCCGAAATCACCATTGAATCTAACTAGATCATCTCTGGTTTGATTCTCTATCACTATCTCAATAAGATCCTAGTGCTATTCAGAGTTATAGATTTCTTTGTAATAAATCGAGCGAGAAAAGGTGTGATTGTAGCCTGGAAAATCAATCGGGTGAACTTGTTGCCCGTAAAATCAAGTATCTCTACCCAGAGGATTGTGAATCTGGAGCGGTGTACCTCGTGGCCTTGAAATCGAGGGTGTAATTGTAAGAATTGATTTTGAAAGGAAATCCGTACTTATGTTGCGGGACTGGATGTAGGGTAACTCCGAACTAGTATAAAATCTGATGTGTTTTTTCCTTTATTGCTTTTACTTTATATCTGCATCTGTGTTTGATTCTGTGATCATATTTGTGTCTGAATATTGCATACATTTGTGTTCAAATTAATATAAACTGAAAAAGAATTAGTAATTCCTTAAAACACTATTCACCCCCCCTCTAGTGTTAATTCTAATCTTAAGATCCATAATCCGCATTTCTCACATTTTGTATCAAAGCAAGGTTTTCAAAGTTTCATAATCTAAATTTTGAAAAATTTCAAAATGGCTACCAACACTGGTACTGTTACTACTACCAACACTGGTTCTATTACTTCTGTCACTAGTTCATTTGTAGAAGGTCGGTCTACTGTCAAACCACCACTTTTTAATGGCAGTAACTATGCATATTAGGCATGTAGGATGAAAATATATTTACAATCTGTAGGACTAGACACTTGGAATATCACACAGACTGAATATTTTGAACCCACAACTGATTTTGCACAGTGGACTGCTGAGCAAAAGACCATCGCACAAAATAACTCTAAAGCTATGAATATTCTGTTTTGTTCACTTGATAGGAATGAATTTAGTAGAGTGTCAGTTTGTAAGTCTGCATATGAAATCTGGAAAACTTTGCAAGTTACTCACGAAGGAACAAGCAAAGTTAAACAGACCAAAATTTCCATGCTCACAAATTAGTTTCAATTATTTAAAATGAATCCTAATGAGTCTATTCCAGATATGTATAGTAGATTTCAGGATATTGTGCATTCTCTAATATCCTTGGGAAAGGTATTTTTGGAAGAAGATCAAGTCAGAAAAATCTTAAATTCTCTTACTCTAGAATGGGATCAAAAGACACTTGCGATCGAAGAGGCAAATGACATCAGTACCTTAAAGATAGAAGAATTAATTGGAAATCTAATGTCGTTTGAAGTCCAAATGATTGGGAGAAGAAAAAGCAAAGCATCTGAAAAGAAATCAATTACATTCAATGCATTGACCGATGGATCAGACTCAAACAACGATAATGATGAAGAGATAGCCTTTATGACCAAGAACTTTCGGAAATTCTTGAAATACAGAAAGATGAATAATCTCAAGAGAAACAACTATAAGAACTCTGGTAATCAGAATGTAGTGCCAAACTATATCAAATGTTTCAACTGTGACGAACCAGGCCATATCAAAAGAGACTGTCCGCATCCAGATAAGCAAAATCTTCCTATAAACAATGATTCCGCAAAGAAACGAAAACGTGCATTTACTGCTACTCTAGATGACTCAGACTCGTCCTCAAGCGATGTGATCAAAAGACAGATAATTCAAATATGTGTTTCACGGCAATTCACGACTCCAACGAATTCAGAGAAACGGACTCAGAAAAAGGTACACGTTTACAATACATTGGTTGAAATTTCATGCTTAGGATTGGATGTTTGATTGGTTGATTTTGAATTGGTGTGTTATTTGAATTTTAAAATTTTTATTATTATTTTATTATATTTTTACTATTATTTTATTATTATTTTTATTTTTAAATAGTATCATAATATTTTATGGAATATACTATAATTCTAGTAATATTCCAGATATTATATAGACATTAAAAATAATATATATTAGAATAATTAAGAGAAATAAATCATAAAAATTCAGAGACACCTGTCGACAAGGGTACAGAAATTTGAAATTCAAATTTGAATTCAAATGTTTGAATTTCCCTCCATCTTTTCACTTCATTCAAGTCTCTGAAAAGTCACCTTTTGACCAGAGAACCCGTCTCTTGAGAATCTATTTATTTACTATCTCTTATCACAAATTTTCACTTTCATTTTCAAATTCAAACTCTTATTTCAAAATATCAAGCTTTCTACTCTCTACTCTAATGGCTTCTTCAAGCAACCCTTCCACAATGAGAGTTTCCAGAAATATAAAAGTGCAACTTTTCAATAATCCGGAGGCTATAAAAGCATATATCAACTATGCTAACTATGGAAAAGTCCATCCCGGAAAGTTTGCTTTATTTCAAGATTTCTCTACTTATGAAATCGATTCTCCTTTTGCAAACAACCAAGTTCTTAGTCTTGTTGATGCTTCACAAAATGACTTTGTTTGTTATCCAAATCTTGTTAAAATTTTCTATGCAAATCTCAACCGTGGATTTTATAATGGAAATTATGATGAAATTTGGAGTGTGTCAAAGGCACTAGAATCGTTTTAAATTGTGATGTTTTGGGTACCATTCTCAATTGCAAGAGCACGGGAATGGATCTTTCTAGTTTTAATATCAATGAAAATGATCGTGAGACATTTCATCACATTTTCGAAGGAAATGATAACTTTTAATTCTTAAATCGAAACTTTCGACCAAAAGCTAGAATTGTTAATCTTCTTTTACAACATACATTGACCCCAAGATTGGGGAGTTCTAACAATCCAACTTCAAAAGTTTGCAAAGAACTTTTTGCTATTTTTGGAAATTATGATATTAATTGGGCGCAAGTTATTTTGGATGAACTTCGTCCCAAAAATTTTGAAGTGGGTGAAAACACTTTGTTTCATGGAATCTATCTCACTCGTATTTTTAATTATTTTGGAGTGAATTTCAAAGGAGAAGAATTTGTTTCAAGAAAAGTTTTTAATCACTCAAACATTTCTCTTATGAAAATTCCATATGTTTTTCAACTATATGAGACTCTTGCCGAAAAGGAAGAGCGTTTGGCTTATGAGGAGATGGAAGAGGAAGAAGAAGAAGAAGAAGGGGATGAAATGGAAATAAAAGAAGAAGAAGAAGAAGAAGAAGGTGAAACATCCTTGGAAAGTATTGATTATCCCTCTAATCCAACCAACAAAACCTTACTCAAAAATCAAAAGACCATTGTAGAGAATCAACGGACTCTTAAATGATCTGTTAGTAAGAGATTGGATAAAATGTCATCCAAGATGAACAAGTTTTTCTCCAAAGTCAGCAAGAAGCTTGGATTATCTTCATCTTCATCATCCTTTAACTAGTTCTACCTTTTCATGTCATGTTGTATTGGTTTTAGTTTGTTTTGATTTGAATGTTCGTGTAGTTCTTAATGTTTAATCATTGTATCGTTCTATTATGAAATGAAATTGAATTACTTTTCTGTTATCTAGCTTATCTTATCTCTAGAATAAATGTTAGTATATTATATAAATATATATATATATACACACACAATTATTCACAAAATCAAAATGAGTCATCAAAATTAACTGACCCTTGTCGACAACCCCCTAGAGACCCTGTCGACAAGTACCGGTCAGAAATGACTTTTCATTTTAAATTTGGAATTTGAACAACTACCTTGTGTCTATTCATTTCAAACGAATTTCTACACCTATAAATACATATTTCTTCCAGAATTCATCACTCAAAATCATTTCTTATCTACTCAATCTATATTCCCTCTCACAAACTCAAATATGGCCGATCCAATTCATAGTTTGACCTAGAATCTTGAAGAAACCCTTAATTCTTTCAAGAATATCCTTTCTTTCATTCTCCGTAATCAGCGACACTTAGAGTTGAGTGAAATGCAGATGATCAAGGAGCAAGAAAAACATTTCGATGCGATTCGATGGATGATTTCCTCCCTGCACAAAGATGATAATAAAGCACATCCTTCAGTCTCTCTCACCAATGAAAATGAAAATTGGGATGCCATTAAAGCAGACCCTATATTTGGAGAAGAAGGATGGGTGGAAGTTCCTCGTAATGTTTGATTTTATTTGATTGTTTTTTAATTTGAATTGATTGCTTGGATTGATTTGATTTGATTTGATTTGGTGTGGATTGATAATTGGTGTGAAAAACATAATATGTATAAATACACAATGATATTTATATGATCTTTGATTAGTTATCATGTCTATCAGTATAATTATCTCTTAATCTATCTATTATATACTCCATTATATATTTTATTAATGCAGGTACTTTAGTACAAGAATAAAGGGGGTTATATAGTTTGGAGTTAGTTTTTGTTGATGACAAAGGGGGAGAAGTATAAAATAGGATAGTTAGGCATAGATTAAGGGGGAGTTATTAGTTTTAGGGGGAGTTATTAGGGTAGAAGTGATATTTTATAAACAAAGGTTGTCATCATCAAAAAGGGGGAGATTGTTAGTCCCTGAGAAGTTGGTTTTGATGACAACAACCTTAGAATAAGATTATAATATATAAATACTAACATTATTGTTTAGATATATATGTATATGTAGGATGTATATGCAGGTACCAAAGAATGAAGACTGTACAGTATAGAGATTCAAGAACTGATGAACTCAAGATCGAAGACATCAAGATTCAAGACTCATGAGTATCAAGATTATCAAGAGTTCAAGATTTCAAGATATGTAATTTAGTTAGGAATTTTGTTAAAACTCCTAGAAAAGCACTGACATCTTAAAATCCATTTTATTCGTGGAATGGAATCCACTTCGAGCCCGTTAAAGGGATGGAACCCTAAGTAGGATGGAACCTACGAAAAATCTAGTGGAACATTGTTTTGTATCCACTAACTTTTATTCAAATGTTTTACAAAATTATATCTTGTTTCAAAATCTTCCTTTTTAAATCAAAAACGTCTATCCTGGTTTTAAAATACTTTTAGCCTCAAAATAATCTTTATTTTCAATATCAAATTATCCTTGGTTTTAAACTATCTTTTAATTATAATATATTTATCTTTTAATATTTATACTAAGATTTAAATATAAAATTATAGTAAAATTTTATATATACCAAAATATTATTATCTATACTTATTTATGTATTTTAACTATAGTTAAGTATATTTATAAAGTTTAAAATATTTTTAATACAAGATATAAGTTATTTTCAAAGAAAAACAAATTACCAAAAATAACTTAGGCCTATCGACAACCCCAAGGAACCCTTGTCGACAAGGTGACAGTTTATTTCAAAAGTTTGAATTTCAAAAGAAGTGTTTATTCATCATATCCTTTCATAAATGGACATGGCTGTTGTTCTACTATAAATAGGGGCTGTTTTAAACGAATTTATATTCATATTTTCTTTGATTTCACTCCTCCTCTTCTTCCACATTTCTTCATATACATTTTTACCATTACTCTGCCGAAATCACCATTGAATCTAACTAGATCATCTCTGGTTTGATTCTCTATCACTATCTCAACCAGATCCCAGTGCTATTCAGAGTTATAGATTTCTTTGTAATCAATCGAGCGAGAAAAGGTGTGATTGTAGCCTGGAAAATCAATCGGGTGAACTTGTTGTCCGTAAAATCAAGTATCTCTACCCAGAGGATTGTGAATCTGGAGCGGTGTACCTCGTGCCCTTGAAATCGAGGGTGTAATTGTAAGAATTGATTTTGAAAGGAAATCCGTACTTGTGTTGCGGGACTGCATGTAGGGTAACTCCGAACCAGTATAAAATCCGGTGTGTTCTTTCCTTTATTGCTTTTACTTTATATCTGCATCTGTGTTTGATTCTATGATCATATCTGTGTCTGAATATTGCATACATTTGTGTTCAAATTAATATAAACTCAAAAAGAATTAGTAATTCCTTAAAACACTATTCACCCCCCTCTAGTGTTAATTCTAGCCTTAAGATCCGTAATCCGCATTTCTCACATGAGATTATGAGTAACCAAATTGTTATAGCGTGTAATTGTAAAGTTTGGGATTTTCTTTTGAATTATATGGGTGTGTGCATTAGATATGGGAAGTTATTGAAGTGTGATTGGCAACCTGTTTTGGACAAATTTGTCAAAACTTGCTAGAAGGGAAGGTTCTTCATATCTAGAGGTAGCTCACAGACTTAAAATAGGAAAACACCCCAATCGAATAAAAAACGAATTAAAATAGAAATAAATTGCAAGAAAAGAAAGAGAAACACAAAAGTTTTATAGTGCTTTGGATTTTATAGCCTACGCCAACTTTGGTATTTTTTGATTGATTGCGGCCGTTACAAATGAATTACAAGGCAATATTGGATCTAAGATTGCTTGATTTCGAAGTTAGTAGAGTCACAATATTAATTAATATCCCCTTTTCATACATTGAAGAAAATTATTTATAAATGAATCCACACATCAAAATCGCTAGATCTCATTTTGAATCGCTTAAACAGTCAGGTCTGAGAAGTTGCGTTGAAGAATGTGTCAAACTTGCCAAAATAATTAGATTGATCGGTTGGTACCGATCTATCCATCAGTTGGTACCGATTGATAGTTTTGAGCAGTTCTTTGCTCTTTTCTTCAGTTTTGTTTAAGTCTTCAAGTTTTTGGCCTTTAGGGGAAAAATGGTAAATTACATCAATCGGTACCTACACAACCCCTATCTTATAAACTTGTCTTCTTCCTCAAAGTGGCATGAAGAATCAAAGTAGAAGCAAAGTGGGCCAAAGTCCACTTTTGATCGATTACCACTGATCGATGGATTGATCGACATCGATTGGTACCAATCAAAGGACCGATAGGTACCAATCAAAGGACCGATTGGTACCAATCAATCAAATTTGTTCCAAACTTGAATATTTCTCTTGGAACCCCATCCATGATCTCTTTTAAGCTTCCCAATTCATTCCTTCAATGCTTCATATTTTAATTCCACTGAAATGTCTAACTTGATCAGTTCTCATCAAATTGATTGATGAGATAAAATAGAGATTCCATAATTGACCTTAAGTGCAAGTGGGAGATTGATAGAATTATGGATACGCCCTAGGGGAAATTATGTAATTTGTTACACATCTAACTCGATAACCAATCTTGTTCGAAATAAAAAGGTGTTTTCTTTCTATTATATACTTGATATAATGCATTGTATTAATTAATTATTTTAGTTTAAAGTATATTTAATAGAAAATCCATAAATGGTATATTTTGTGATAGTGTTACAAAGTGTTATAACTATGAGTAATTTATCACAATGAAATTAAACATACCACTATAAATAGTTAAGGTGTATCGAAACTGGATATTGATGCTTCCGTTGAGACTAGAGTATGTAAGGCTCTCAAATGTTGGGCAGTGTATTACTCATGATCATTGAGGGCACCAACTGGTTATGTACTGATAATCATTGGATAAATATGGAATGACTGACTCGGCAGTTTTCTACTGGTTAATATGACTAAGGTCAAATAGAAAATATCGATGTGACAATATTACATAATTCTCTCGACTTGGGAATACTGTCAAGCTTCAATGTGGAAACTCCACTTAGATTATAGTTAAATCATGACGCGGCGTCCGTTGAACGACTATAGTTGGGTTAAGAGGAAGT
Source organism: Allium fistulosum (assembly GCA_030737815.1). NCBI lineage: Eukaryota > Viridiplantae > Streptophyta > Magnoliopsida > Asparagales > Amaryllidaceae > Allium > Allium fistulosum. The sequence continues at coordinate 1,442,664,071 of CM060903.1, read as the reverse complement.
ATTGGAAGTGAGACACCATTCAAGTGAGAATTCGTCCCCTCGGTTATATGAGGTTAGTATCACGGTCAACTGAAGTCAACTTAAAGTCAAAGTCTCTGGCCAGCGTAGTTCGGTTAATGATTATTATCATTGAACAAAGGACTTTGTGTTTGGAATATAAAGTGAATATGGATGATATTGAAATTTTGACCGTCACCGAATTCCGTAAGTCTTAATGTGATATAGTGTTGACGAACCGTATTAGTATAAATAATTGTCTCTATCAGGTAACACTTAAAATAAGCAGAATTAAATTTTTACCAAAGCTATGTAAGCAATAAATTTAGCCAAAATGTTACACCACTAGCTGAAGTGACGTGTGAATGATAATATTCAAATTGTTCGATATTAATCGCTAACCAAATTTACACCTAAGAGTCACACGACTGCAATATTGAATCTTCCGTCTACTACCTGATTTAATTAAATTATAATTTTTGTAAATTAATTATATTAATTAATATTTATGAAATATTAATTATAAATTTTATTTGAATTGTGTTGATCTGGCTAGAAGTGGAGTGAGGCCCATATAGGTGTTGATGTGGCCATTACTTGGAGAGGAAGGCTTGAAATTTGATTCCAAAAGAGTGTTAAATTGCAAAGGAAAGAAAAGATATGTTTCCATCTTTTAACCCCTTCTTTCCTATGCTCTTAAACGACCTTAGCCTCTCTTTTTCAAAAATTCTCCTTTATGGTTTTGAGCCACCATTATCCCTATCTTTGCTAGCCAAAAATCTTCTTGCATCCCCCATAGATTCAAGCATTAAAAACACAAATTCAAACAAAATCCGCACAACGGTGTGTTGTGCTTTCAAGTTGCTTGCTCGCCTTGCAAGAATTGAATAAAGATTCAAGCGGAGTTTGTTAATTCAATATTCAAGGTGTATTCTCTAGGCTATAGCAAGGTAATATCCTTATTTACAACTTATATATGCATATATATATGCCCGTTATATGATTTATGTGTAGTTAGATCAATTCTATTATCATGAATCCCTATATATGTGTGTTGTCAACACGAGATGTGAATATGTAAATATGTATATATATTTTCTATGATTAATTTTTTTATTATATATATGTTTGCATATATTCTTTTGGCAATGGAATAAAAAAAAGTTCTTTTAATTTTCAAATTTTGACAATGTTTGAAAGAGGCTTTAAACAAAATATAAATTATATAGTATATGTATATGTTTTGTTAAATCATATATATATATGTGTGTGTGTGTGTGTGTGTGTGTTGTTATTTTAGAAATAAAAAAGAATTAAATTATATATGTATATATTAGTTTATATATATATATTATATATAACATATTGTTTTGATGTATATACATTAACTGAAATATTATAATAGGACTTATATGTAAAATCTTAAATTTATTTTTTAATCTTTTCTACGTTGAAACTAAATTTAATTTTTTTTCTTTCTTTAATTTTCAAAACATGTAAAGTAGTAAAAATCAATCTTAATGCATATGTGCATATAATATGTATGTAAGTATATATGTATACATAATCATATGTAAATGTCATTTTTGTTTATAATTAAAACATGAAAAGGAAATAAATTAGTTAATATTAAGATGTGATAGATTTTCCAAATCTAATTTGAAAAGGCAAGTGAGTGATAAAAGGAAGGAGAAATATCTCTGGACAGATTCTCTTTTATTACTTTCCAAAAAGTAAATTAATTTCATTTTACTTCGACCCTTCTCTCCTTATTAATTGCCTACTTAAACCTAATTGATGCCATTTGATTATAAGTAATTTTAATTAGTTAAAAATGACTTTATAGCATTTTATAATATGTATGTAAACATAAGAAAACTATGTGTATGTTTATACACATTGAACTTAAATTTATATTTTAAATTATTAATATTCATACTTATAAGTACAACTATTTTACAATGTCATATGTATGTATATACATACATACATACATACATACATACAAATATTATAAATATAATTTCATATCACTCACACACACACATATATATGTAAGCATATTGCATAACACATATGATACGGAGGGCCAACTTGTTCATTGCAGTGTGAATCCCAGCACTTATACATGGGCAAGTCAAACCATGTACACTGTAACTGTTGCACATGCACGTACACACTCATGTGTATATGATACACATTTTCACATTAAATGAAACCCTAACACATAAAATCAAAACATTATTTATAAATAAAATAAAATATTGATTTTATTTAAATCAAATCCAAATAAGATATAAATGAATTTAGACTTCATAGGCTTAATAAGATCCAAATGATAGAATTTTTTTGAAATTCACCCATTTTATCCACTGCGCACTCAATCGGTTCCTTCACTTTCGTTATATTGAGCCCCACAATCAATGCTTTGTATTCAGTCTCATTGTGCATCATTGGAAACTCTAGGTTTAGGGCATAGCGTATTATCCATCCTTCCGATGTCACGAGAATCACTCCAGCCCCAGAACTTCATTCATTGGAAGCAACATCTACGTGCAACTTCCGTGAGCCATATCCTCTTCATCTTGTTCATCCCAAACTATGAATTCAACGATAAAATCATCTAACACTTGCCTTCGTATCGCCTTTCAGGGATGGTATGTTATATCATATTGGCTCAATTTAATGTTTCATTTCAAAAGTCTTCATGAAGTCTCTGGTCGGTGCACCGTTTGTCTTAGCGGCTAATTAGTTAGAACATTTACTAGGTAAGCCTGGAAATATTGTAACGACCCAAAATTTCTGTCATTTGAAATTTGTATATTTAATTAATTTTAAATATTAATAAGTAAGGTTTGGAAGTCGAATTAATTTAATTTCGATATAGTGATTTAATTGGGCGATTAAATTATTAATTTAATACTTGAAATTGGGTAAATAATTGAAATATGAATTTAATGTGATTAAAAATGATTTATAAAGTTATATTAAATCATATTGGAGTTATAAGGATGTTTGTAAACTTTTAAATTCGAATTAAAAGTAAATTTGTGAAAATTGAATATTTTAATATTTAATTGACAACTGAAAATAGCCATTTTTCAAACAGTCTCAGATTTCAACGAAACTAGTTTCATCGGATTCGTAATGTGAAATTATTGTAAGGTTTCAAATTTCGTGTCAATCGGATGTACGGTTTGTCCAGGGCAAGCCAAAATGCATCGAAATCGCTTTTAATCGATTTGATTTAAATTTGATCGTTTATTTCCGTAACTTGCAAATACGATCGAATTAGCTTCCGAAACACATTCCATTATGTTCAGAACGCGGGGTAAACCTTAGAAACGCCAGCCGGCACGTTCGATTTGGAGTTCGGAAAATTTTCAATGAATAGTAATTTGAGAATTTTCTATAAAAGGCCTCCACATTTCATTATTTTCAAGCAAACCCTAACCCTATCTTCAGCCGGCCCTAATAACATTTCAATGGCTGAAATCTTCCAAACTTCTTCCTCCAATTTCTTCCCATCCGTGAAATAATTCAACAAACGATCAACTACAAACTTAGAGAGCATTGCAAGGGCTTCATATCTATACGGTGGTGATCGTCTCCAGCGAAGCCAATCGGCGACAATATGGGTTTAAAGGCAACGTGTTCAATCACGTTTTTCGAGCAAAGGGGTTGACCGAGTTCCACAAGCTTCTGGCTGAAGGTAGGGGGCGTGGAGGCGCACGTCGCGGAGGTCTCTGATCGACGTGAAGTCGAGTAGTTTGGTCGCTTCAATTAGGGTTAGGGGGGCGGCCGGTGGGTTAGTTACGTATGCATCTACCTGGGTGTTATCGCGATGAGGAAGAAAGAAACGCATGGCCACGATTTCATCTTTCGAAGCATACGGCCAGATTTAGACTAAGGTTTAAAATAAAAAGAAATTGTGAAATTAATTTTATATATAATCGTATAATCTTTAAAATGACGTATCTTTGTCATACGAGGTCGGAATTCGACGAAACTTTTTACGTCGGGTTCGTTTTGTCGAGCACTACGCAATGGAGCTGGATTGGAGTCAATAGGAGTCAGTGAAAATTTTGAGTAAAATTAAACGGTCGTTTAATTTTATTCGAAATAAAATACTGCAACCGTTATTGAAAGCAAGGTGAGAACTTCTCACTCAATCGAATATTTTGTTTCGATTTAAATTTTAAATAGTTAGATTTTAAATTATTGATAGTGATTGATTGTGATGATTGAATGATAGATTTTTATCTATTATGTTAAATAGACCCTATACGCCGTATATTAAGCGGAGGTTATATATTAAAAACATATACCGCGATAATTTCACATTGAAGTGAAATTGGTATTATATATGTACTTGGAGTTGATTTCCCGCATTATATAGTGGATGAGACCCTATTGCGCCGCATAATAGCGGATAATATTTATAAATCCCATATACCGCGATAATTTCACTGTAAAGTGGAATTGGTATTGTGCTAACATCTGTGGATGCAGGGAAACAGGTTGGAGGGATCCAACTGGATTCCTCAAACATTTGAATTTATTTCATATGTTGTGTGTTGATTATTTATAATCGCCGTGTGATTATATCTGTGGATTGAAAGCGTTGAAGGCTATAATTTAGCCGAATATACTTTTGGTATCGTTGGATACCGAAAATAAATAGAAATTGGATTTTCGAAATTTAAGTTGAAAATTTATGAAAAATTTATTTTTGATAATTGGATAAATTTTAAAAGAAGTTTTATAAGATAGAAGTTTTATTTTTGAATTATATTGGATTTAATTTCAAATATGGAGAAAAGGCTTAATAAATGGATTTCGGAAATATTAATTATAAATTAAAGAATTTATTTGAAATTGGAATTTTTTAAATAGGTTTGAGAAGATAAAGACATGTATTTTAAAAAGGGAATAATTTGGAAATGTTTGGAAATTTATTTGGTGTTTTGAAATAAATTGGTAAATCAATTTGAAATTTATTGATTATTAAATTACTATAACTAGTAAAATTGATTTATAGAAATTATTTGATTTAAATTAATCAGATAATTTAATTAATCCTATCTATGGATGTTTGGATTATATTGGATGTTGAATTGTTTGACATCTTTGATGTGTGATGCTTTGTGATATATTATGATTTGTGTGCGATTTGTGATCTATTTATCTGTGATCTGTGAATGAAGGTAAGCGTTATATTTTATACCGCTTATCAATTATATTGTTATATTTGATCTGTGATGATTGGATGTTGTTGCACTATTGTGTTAAACTGTGGACTACACAATACACACACAAATGTGGATTTCACGTGGAAATCGGTTAAGTCACAGATTTTTTTCAATTTTGGAAAATTTAGTTTTTGAATCCAAAATGGTTTTGGAATTAGAATTGAAAGTTTTTGAAAATGGGTTTCAAAAATAAAAGTTATTTTAAATAACTTAATAAAAATTGGAATTTAAATCATTTGATTTAAAGTTTGAATTCAATATTTTGAAATTGAATTCAATGAATTGGGAATTATGGTTTAAAAGATTTTATAAGTATAAAAGGTATTTATATGGATTTTAACCATTTAAAATATGGTATTTGGAAATTTAAATTAAATTCAAGTTTTTACTTGAATGGCTTTGACCTATGTAATTGTAACCAGTTTTTCCCAAAACGAAAACTATCTGTTTACAAATAATAACTTTCATAAAGTGAAAAGATTTCCAATTTGTATCGAAACTTTTCAAATTGAAATGAAATTTTAAATAGTTTGAAAAACTATGAATTAACCTTTGTGAAGATGATTAAACTTTATTTTGAAATAAAAGAGTATTTCAAATGGTGTATCTTTTATATTATAAAAGACTTGAATTGTGAATAGTTTTGAAAGCTATAAATTAAATCTTAATTTAAAGATTTAATGGGTTAATTCAATTTAAATGGAAATTTGTGAATGAATCTTTGTGAAACTGGGTAAACTTTGTGAAGTAAATCTTTTTGTTAAAGATTTAAAATGGTAATTTGTTTAAACCATTTAAAGGAAAGGATTTGGGTAATAAGTTGTGACTTAATTGAAATCCTATATCCATATGTTTTGAATATTTGTGCTCACTATTCGGGTTAGCCGGGAAAAGACCTTTGCGTCATATAACCCATTCCGAATTAGTGATACGACGATATGGATCGTATTGAAGACCGGTGGTGAAGACCGGGTATTTATGAAAATGATAGGATGACCTACCGATTGTTTCTGCACCGTTAGCTACGGTATAGAGATTTCCTTTGTGATGGGAAGTTTTATCGGGATTGTAAATACCCGGATTGCAAGGGCTTCTTCGGAAGTGCCTTCGATTCTGTTCGAACCCGGAACAGACTTGTATGGTTACATGTCTGACATTACATTTTGAGATATAAAGCTGATTTCTTTCAAATACATTTCTGTTGGTGGCGGAGAATTTATTCTCTTAGCATAACACCCTTCTTTGAGACGTACGAGCTTAGAGGTTATGTAGTTGAAATTTATCAGCGATATACTCCCAATTTGGTAATCTGGCATGCTGAGTGTTGCTGTGTGATGATCATTTATTGATCATTTGTGATCAAAGCGTGGCTTTGTGAAAAAAACGTAGCTTTGTGGACGAGACTTCGTCAGACCTCACAACCCGGAAATGGTCGAAACAGGAAAGATGCGGCAAGGTTTCAGGGGTAGCTTCCCTAGGGTATGACCATTCCTTCTGGAAAAGGGTAGTATCATGGTATGGAGCCCAGATTCTTACTCATGTGGACACACTTTATTTATTATGTGTGATGTTGATTACCGAGCGCTCGGATAAAGGTCCCAAAGGACCGGGGGTGGCATATCTCAGGTTTACTGCTCGGGAAGGGAGTAACCGGCCTTGTGTTAGTAGAGAGCAGGTTGTCTCTCGGAGCGTCCAGCCAGAGGCGTTCCTACGTGGCATAGGAAGTTCCTTAGCCTGACCATTTGTTGGCAATCCAATTTCCAATACGAACCTTGTACGGTTTTAGTTGTAGAACCTGCCATTTACTTATGGTGGTGCTCCAATGTTTAGATGGTAGCTATAGTAGGCATAGTGTGAAATGCCTATGTTGGCTAAGATTAATATTATACTTGTTGGGTGAATTCTTACCCGGAAGACCTCGAGACCCAGAAACGTGATCCATTCGGCAGACCTCGTTCGGCAGTCCTCCATCGAATCCATTCGGCAACTACCACCGGTCCAACCTCACCATTCCATCACCGGACCAACTACCACCGGTCCAACCTCACCATTCCACCACCGGACCAACTACCACCGGTCCAACCTCACCATTCCATCACCGGACCAACTACCACCGGTCCAACCTCACCATCCCACCACCGGACCAACTACCACCGGTCCAACCTCACCATCCCACCTCCGGACCAAGTGATGCCGAACCAAGTCATACCAGGCCAGATTGTAGCAGCCCAGGCCCACCAGCTGCTATATACCTCCAAGACCCCTACCCCCAGCCTCACTCTATAAATAGAGGGGCAGGGGTACAACAATGGGGACAAGTTTTTTGAGAGCTCAAGCACGGAAGGAACTTTCAAACAACTTTCTATTACTGATATCAAAGTTTTGTACTTGTAATCAGAATAAGAGAAGAGAAATAACATATAAAGTGGACGTAGGCACATTCTGGCTGAACCACTATAAATCTGCGTGTCTTTTTACAGTTTAGCCCCTGTTTTTTATATATTTGCATAAATCGCTCAAATCACTAAGAATAACATCAGATCTGCTAAATCATACAACTTTGAGGTGTTTGTCCATTTTTTGTGCAAACATTTTTGGTGCTTTCACTGAGAAAGAGAAACTCGAAGCTTCAGCTTCATCTACTTAACAAGTTTTCCTAACAGCATCGTCTGCCACTTGGAAAACATGCCTCCCAAACAGAGAAAAGATGTTAACAAAGGAAAAAACATCGCATCCAGTAGCCTTCCTGATCCAGCTGCCGCGAATCAAGTAAATCGTCCTCCTCCAACAACGGCAACAAATGAAGGACAGGCTAACCCAACCACTCCTGCCACAGAACAGCCTGCAGCAATTACTAGGGCAGATTTGGACAGAGTTGTTGCTGAAGTAACTAACCGCTTCACGTCCCAGCAGGAAGCCTTGGTGGACCATCTCATGTCACGCTTGAGGGACGCTGAAGAATCCAACCGCAACACTGAATCATGGGGTGAGTCCCAGTCTGGAAGATCTCAGAGACAGCAAAGATCTTCCTTCTTCGAAGGAGCTAACGGCAGGAGTAGCCGTGGTAGGAGCCGAGACCGAGTCCAGCCCGAAGTTAGGCCTGAGGAAACGTTTGGTGCCGAACCCAACGGGGAAGGTACCGGGCGAAGGTCAACTGCAGCTGAGCCTGTCGTGCTGCCTAACCACAGAAACACCGGTGAACGGGGCCGAGCTAGAGTTCAGCCCGAAGTTGGACCCGAGGAAGTGCTTAGATCAGAACCCAACAGGGGAAGATCAAGGCAAGGGCCAACTGTAGCTGACCCAAGCATGCTCCCAGAAGATCAAAGGCAGCCACTGGAAAATATGAGGAATGATAGACGATACCATCCCTACAGGTTGTCTGGACGGAATCAACCCCACAGAACAGAACCAAACTCATTTCTGTCCGCTCCAAATTCTGATGAAAGGATGGCGCGCTTATTCAGAGAGTGTGTCCAACGGGAGCAAAGAGATTGAGGGATAGGCGCTAGGGTAACCAGTCCTTTCGCCCGCAATATTGAAATTGCTATCACCCCCCGAGAATGGAAGATGCCAACAATGGAACCCTACAAAGGAACCTCCGATCCCGTTGTACACTTACAGAGATACACACAGCATATGCTCATGAGTGGAGCAACAGAGGGAGTACTATGCAAATGCTTTCCGCTCTTCTTAGCAGATCTTGCTACCTCCTGGTTCTGTCATCTACCCCAAGGATCCATCAGCTCATGGGAAATGTTGAAAGAAAAATTTATCAGTCAGTTCCGCATTCATGTGGAGCAACCTAAGGACGCTTATTCCTTATCCAGCGTCAAACAGAAACCTGGAGAGAAGCTGCAGCAATACCTAACCAGATTCAACGCCGCAGCAGCCGCAGTTCAAGACGCCGATGAGAAGCTTATCCTGATGGCCCTCTGCAGTGGGGTGCATCCGGACACTAAATTTGCTAGAAGATTGACAAAAGAAAAACCAGCTACTTTACCCGATTTCTTCCATGAAGCCGGGAAATACATGAGGCTTGAGGATGCTGCCATTGAGGGGCAGTCAGGACAGCAAAGTAAGACGACCCATGGCAACGCCCCTGCTGTGGCAAGGGACGCTCGAAGAAATGATTCCAGAGACAATGCTGGGGGCAAGAAAGTAGAAAAACGCCTATATCGGCCAGGACCAAGATTCGACTCTTACACCCCTCTGAACGAGACCGTCGAAAATATCTTCCTCGCCACCCAAGGCGAAGTTAGATACAAACGCCCACCATACAAGAAGGAATCAGATAGCGCACATAAATCTGGAAAATTCTGCCGCTTCCACGAATCCCACGGACATGATACCAACGAATGCCATCATCTCCGAGATCTGATTGAGGAACACATCAGAAGAAAGAAACTGGAACGCTATGTAAAGAGTCAAGACAGGACTCCAGCTCCTGCCAATGAAAACCCAAGGCTACCCTCACCAGGGACCGGCAGAGGCGACCGCAACGCTAGCAGCTCTAGTCAAGAGAAGATAGTAGTCCACACCATCTCAGGAGGTCCGCATATCGCAGACAGAAGTTGGAAAGAGATGGAAAGATATGGGAAGTCGCTCAGAGACAATAGAGACTGTGTCAATACGGTTATAGAAGAGCGCCACCCAAAGCGGAAAGAAAGTGATGACATCACATTCAGTAAACGCGACCTAGAAGGAAGACAGTACCCGCACATGGATCCCATGGTTATCTCTGCCCGACTCGGTCCCGCCGAAGTTTACCGAATACTGGTAGACACTGGAAGCTCTGTAAATATCCTGTTCAAACATGCATTCGACAAAATGAGGCTATCAATGAAGGATGTATCTCCCTGCGATAAACCGCTACACGGTTTCACTGGAGATGCGAAAATGCCCATCGGGCAGCTGGACCTCTTCGTTGAAATTGGAAGCCATCCCCGCTCCGTTGTGAGGAAACAGACGTTTGTGCTGATAGAAAACCATTCGGCCTACAACGCCTTCCTAGGAAGACCAGCCCTATCTGACTTCCAGATTGTCCTAGCCCCGTGGTGCCTAAAAATGAAATTTCCAACAGACAATGGGGTAGGGGAAGTGGAAGGAGACCAGGATATTGCACGAGACTGCTATGTAACTGAACTTCGCAACAACCACAGGAGAGATAAAGGGAAAGGTGTAGAGATTTCCCTCTGCACAAAAAGCCTTGAAGCATAGCAACTAAAGAAAGCCCCTCCTCTTCGATACACCAGCGACCCTTTCAATGAATTAGACCCTAGGGACAAAGAGGAGGAGGCCACCGCCGAGTCTGCAGAGGCTATGGAGTTTATATCTGTAGACAAGCACGACTCAAGTAGGCTACTGAAAATTGGGTCGCAGCTGAAAACTGAATTGAAGGAACAACTCATTGATTTTCTCCGCCACAACTTGGATGTGTTCGCTTGGTCACACGCTGACATGACCGGAATCTCCCCCAACATAGCATGCCACGTATTAAAAATTGATCCTACCAAGGCGCCCGTAAAACAAAAAAAGAGAAGTATGGGGGCAGAGCGATCAGCAGCCCTCGATGAAGAAGTAAAGAATCTACTCGCCAATGACTTCATACGAGAAGCTATTTACCCAGAATGGATCGCCAACCCGGTACTAGTAAAAAAGGCTAATGGGAAGTGGCGGACATGCATTGACTTCTCCAACCTAAACGACGCCTGCCCAAAGGATTGCTTCCCGCTTCCCAGAATCGATCAACTTGTAGACAGCACAGCCGGGCACGAGCTCCTGTCTTTTATGGATGCATACTCAGGATATAATCAAATTCCTATGCATGCTTCCGACCAAGACCACACTAGTTTCATCACCGACCGGGGATTGTACTGCTATAAAGTAATGCCCTTCGGACTTAAAAATGCAGGGGCCACCTACCAGCGCCTCGTCAACAAGATGTTCGCAGGACTAATAGGACGAACAATGGAAGTATATGTAGACGACATGCTGGTAAAATCACGGAAAGCCAAAGATCACGTGAGCCACCTAGGCGAAATGTTCCAGGTACTTCGACAGTATGGAATGAAGTTGAATCCACTAAAGTGCTCCTTCGGAGTGTCGTCGGGAAAATTCTTAGGATTCATCGTCCATGCCCGGGGGATAGAAGCAAACCTTGAACAAGTCCGAGCATTAAGGGACATCAAGATACCTTCCACCCGAAAGGAAATGCAAAGCCTAAATGGAAAAGTGGCTGCCCTAAGCCGATTCATCTCCAAAGCAACAGACAAGTGCGTCCCCTTTTTCGAAGCTCTAAAGAAGGATAAAGGAAAATTCGAATGGACGGACGAATGCTTGACCGCTTTCCTTAACCTAATCGAACACCTCCAGAAACCACCGGTACTCTCGACCCCAAGCGAAGGCGAAGAATTATACCTATACCTTGCTGTGTCATCTCACGCTCTAAGCGCTGCCTTGGTAAGGGAAGATAACCGCACGCAACGACCAGTTTACTTCGTCAGTAAAAGGTTTACTGGGGCAGAAGTCAGATATCCTAAGCTTGAAAAGTTAGCGTACTGTTTACTAATCACTTCACGAAAGCTACGTCACTACTTCCAATCCCATTCCATCAAAGTTCTGACCGATCAACCACTGAGGCAGGTACTCCATCGTCCTGACACTTCCGGGCGACTACTTAAATGGTGTATTGAGCTGAGTCAATATGATATCACCTATCACCCTCGCACCGCCATCAAGGGACAAGCCATGGCTGATTTCATTGCAGAATTCACCAACGAGGATAAGGAGCAACTGGAAATAACAGAAGATATCAAGTGGAATCTCTTTGTGGACGGTGCATCTAACGAACAAGGCTCGGGGGCAGGTGTGGTAATAATCACTCCCAGGGGAAATAAACTGCACTATGCTATAAGGTTGGAGTTCGCTGCCACCAACAACGATGCGGAATATGAAGCAGTAATAGCCGGATTGGAAATTGCTATCGAGATCGGAGCCAATTCTTTGTGTCTTCACAGCGATTCTCAGCTTATTGTTAATCAAATACTAGGGGAATTCCAAGCTCGAGAAGAGCGACTCATCGCATATCTAAAGAAGGCCAAGTTACTTCTCAACCGATTGGACCACTACTTAGTCAAACACATCCCTCGGGAAGAGAACCAAGAGGCCGACGAATTGGCAAAGCAAGCGAGTATGAGGGACGTCGCCATCTTCGGGGCAGTAACTGTCTCAAAGCAAACGATCCCAAGTTTTGAGCAAGTGAATCTGATAGCTGCAACCGGAGAAGCAACTTGGATGACTCCCATCCGAGACTACCTACAAAATGGCACACTACCCGACAGGCGTAACGAAGTCAAGAAAATCTTGAGGAAAGCGTCCCGCTACACGATACAAGGAGACATCCTCTATCGGCACGGGTTCTCTAACCCATTGTTAAGGTGTGTCGCCGGAAGGGAAGCCAAGGAAATCTTATCCAACATTCATCAAGGAAGCTGCAGAGATCACACCGGAGGGCAAACGTTAGCAAAAAAGATACTCCGATACGGGTATTTCTGGCCCACCTTAAGCAAGGACGCCTTAGATTTCGTCAAGAAGTGTGACAGATGCCAAAAATTTGCTAAGATCCCTCGGCTACCAACAACCGATATTACTCAGATGACCAGCCCTTGGCCCTTTGCAGTGTGGGGAATTGACTTAATCGGTGAACTGCCAATGGGTCGAGGCGGCGCCAAATATGCTATAGTAGCAGTCGACTATTTCACCAAATGGGTGGAAGCAGAACCGCTAAATAAAGTATCTTCAGCAAAGGTTATCAACTTCTTAATCAAAAATGTTCTGTGCAGGTACGGAGTCCCCCTAAAAATCATATCAGACAATGGACTTCAGTTTGACAGCGAGGAATTCGCCAACTGGTGCCAAGAACACGGGATTCACAAAAGCTTCTCATCCGTAGCATATCCCCAAGCAAACGGACAAGTCGAAGCAGTCAACAAAATTCTGAAAACTCTGATCAAAAAGAAGCTCGAAAAATCAAAGGGCGCGTGGGTGGATGAACTCCCTACGGCACTATGGGCCTATCGCACATCTTTCAGAACATCGACAGGGCACACTCCTTTCTCTTTGGCATACGGATCGGAGGCTATGCTCCCAGTTGAAACCATTGTGCCTTCCCACCGTAGGATCCACTATAACCCAGAAGAGAACGAAGAGCTCCTCAACATGTCTTTGGATCTAGTCGAGGAGAGAAGGAATGATGCAGTCCTAAAAACAGCAGCCCACAAGCAAAAGGTGGCAGCACAATACAACTCCAAAGTCAAGCATTGTACCTTACGAGAAGGGGATCTTGTCCTCAAGCGAATCTTCCCTCGCCCCGGAGCACTAGACCCAATCTGGGATGGACCATATGTAATTCATAAAGATCTCCACAACGGAGCCTATATTTTGTCAACAGTGGACGGAGAGGTGTTCCAGAGGGCATGGAACATCCAACACCTCCGTCGATACTTTTCTTAACTTGTATTGCCCATATGAAGTGAATTAACAAAGAGAATCAGTGGACGTAGGCACTTTTTCGTGCCGAACCACTTTAAAAAAGCCTTGTCTCCTTTTAACTTGTTCCTTTGTATCTTGGCTGCTTGTTAACTTTATCCTTTTCTGTTGAACAAAATCCTGAGCATATAGCATTTCTATTCAAAGCACTCCACAATGCAACTTCACGTGGACAAGACACAACAGGTACTATGCGAATCTATGCCCTCGTCAATGAGACACTTTTGCTCCAGCATCCCTCTGCTGCGGGTTAACTCATTGCTCGCGACGGCCCTTAAAGCCAACTGTAATGAGCCGATTATAAGCCACCGAGAAGGCCGACTATAGCCGAGGCAGCTCATTACGGCGTTAGGCTCGCCGGCAACTGTGAACCGATTATAAGCCCCAACATAAGGTGTGGCCAGCCAGGGGCAGTTCACAGTTGACGATCGGCACCCACGCTAGCCGGCCACAGTAAGTCGAATAATACCCATGAGTACGGGCCATAATGGCCCGGGTAGTTACTGTGCGCGATCTCGGCTCCGGTGTGTCTTAAGTGCGGCTGTGGTAAAAAAGAATTAACTCCCCGCGGAGGCGTAAGATGGGTGACAAATGTCTCCAAGACCCACAGCTAGGGAAAGTGACTACAAAACCCGTTTGCCACGAACTTAAGCACATCGAAGGCCTTCCGTGACTGGAAGTTTTACTGTTTCACATATTTCAATTTTACTTAAAAAACTTTCCTCCTATCCTCTATAACAAACCATAAAGTACAGGATGCAGGGTAAGAGATACCCGCCAATGGATGCAGAAATTCACAAACAGATGGCAGGGCAGTCAACTGCTTTCCATGCTTGGTCATACAAGATATTCGAAACTGCCATTTACAAACAGAACATGAAAGGCGGTATTTTCTTCCTTTATGTACAAATGCATGACTATAATTTAATTTTTTCACACCACACGCTAACATTGCAAGTCATGAGATTATGATTTAAAACCAGAATCTGACATCAAACACAATTTAATTACAAGAATATACATAGCTACATTTCTCATACGATATGTCGAAATAGCAACAAATATTCAAGAAACGACAGAATCAGCTTAAGCTAAAAAATTACACGTCAAGAATAATATTATTACAAGTAGCAAGAATTACAACTTAGAAGTTCCTCTACTGTCTTAAGACTAACAGATTCAACACTGTCAAGCCTACAAAAAGAATTTTCCAGGTCCAATCAGGGAGCTGGTTGCGTCGAAGTCTTGTCCCTGCTCTTTTGCCCGCCTGTCCGGTCATAAAAAGGATTCATTAGTGATGAGTAACCAAGTTAACGGAAAGGCTAGAAAGGAAAACTTACCAGCACCTGCTTCTTGACCATCCTGGTCGTCATCCTCTACCTGCACACCCGCCTCTTCAGCAGCAAGCAGCCGCATACCCTCCTTTACCGCCACTTTCTCCTCCTTGGTGAACTGGGCAGTGACCACATCCATACTGAAGACCGTTCCACCTTCTTTATCTGCATCAGCCTTAGCCTCCTCCAAAGCCCGAAGATAGGTCTTGGCCATGACCCTGGGATAATCATCCATCCAAGAGAGATTGCCCTGCTTCCAAGTCCGGAAATACATGTCCTGGAGCATGTCATCCATCATTCCCTCGTTCTCCTCAAACTCCCTCATCCGGGCATCGGAGGCCGACAACCTTTCGACGGCAGCATCTCTCTCCAGTCTGTATCTCGAGCAATCAGCCTGAAGGGACCTCCGCATCACCTCCATCTCTTCCCTCAACTTAGCTTGGGCAAGCTCTGCAGCCTCAAGTTTCTCGGACAATTCCTCCACCTGCTCGAGATCCGCTCTCCGAACCTCATCCACCGTAGCAATGGCCATGTCAATCCACTCTTTGCAAGCAGCTTCCATTTTCCGCAATTCGGCCCGACTGGCCTCTTCCATGGTTTTCCTTAATCGCCCAGTAGCAGCCTCATGCTGAGAAATCTGGATAGCCTGATCCGCAAGCTGCTTGGCCTGATCCGAAACCACCAATCGAAGTCGGATATTGGCGCTCCCAATCTCCTCTCCGGCCTTAACCAACCGAGAATGATGCCCCATCAACTTCTTGGTCTCCTCTGCCACCCGATCAATATTAGCTTTGGCCTCGTCTCCCATAGTGACTATACGAGTGGTGAGTAGATCGAGATCTAAGGATTTGGCTTCATCAAGTACTCGTACCATGGGGTTACGGGGGAGAAGGTGTTCACCAGTGACTTCATCAAAAGTAATATCATGAGAACCTGGATCCAGATCAGGATGACCCGCGAATGGATTACGGGCCAAGTCGGGACGGTCGATATGAATAACAGAAGGGTTTCCGGACGGGTGTGGAGAAGGTACAAACTCGCTACCCTCCTCAGTAATATCATGAATAGGCTGAGCCGGAGGCTGAGGACCGAGCGAAGTTTCGGATAAAGGATGACTCCTCTTCCTCTGCTGAATACCCTCTTCGATGACCCCAAGAAGAGGACGGTATCCGACTACATCCCCGGAGCGTTGGGTTGAGGGCTTCGGCTTAGCAGAAATTTTGGAAATTTTATATTGCTCGAGCCTGTGTCGAAGGTCTGAAGCTTTGGGCGTCTTGCCTGCTCCTGATATAAAAAACAAGTGTCACGATCTTACATTACTATATGATTCAAGAAACACGGTAGATTACAAGTTAGAAAAGGAAAAGAAACACAGTTGTGGTTGTACAGACCCTGGGGAGGAGTGGGATACTGCAATAAGCCCTGGATTTCATTCCAGGACGGGAGCGGGTCATAAAATATTCCTAAGTCCCTATCATTAGTGAAGCATGCAGGGATCAAGAGTTCACCTTGAGTTGTCAGAGCCACCTTGGCCGGGATAGCCGGAGAAGACTCACTTGCACCGGTCCCGGCTTTGTCCGCCTTCCCGGTCTTCACTACCAAAGCCGGATCATCATCCAACCCCTCAAAAGCTTGGCGGAGAGCATCATCCGTCCACTCTTGCATTTCGCCTACTTGCCCAGAAGATAGAGCCCTGGAACCATCACCACTCCGTCCATCGCCACCATCATCACCAAGACGCTCAACGTCTCTTCCGCCCTCCGCCTCACCTCTTTCTTCCTCCGCCTCACCTCTTTCTTCCTCCGCATCTATCTCCCCCTGAGTAAGTGGACAATTGCTGGGAGAAGGACCGTCCGACCTCTTAAGCTTCTTACCTCCGACGGCTGGAGGTTTCGTGAATGGTTTTCTCTTTCCGCCCTCTGCCGCAACGCCTCCCTTAGCCTGAGCAGCCGCCCTCTCTTCCGCCGTTTCCCTCAACTTAAATACAGACTGCTGCGGAAGGATCAAGTTATATTCCAGAAGAATCGCATTTCTAATCAAGTAGGCAGATGATCTGTATTTCCCAAGAATGGCTTCTATCTCCGCCGCCGTCTGAACCAGGCGGTCAGTCTCCACAACCGGAAAGCCACCTGTCGCTAGCAAAAATGAGAAAGTATGAGAAGAAGCATCGCAATCGGAATAAGAATTATAAGTAAAAGCATCAACTTACATCCAGAGGTAAAGCGCCGGATGGAGACGGAATCGTCCCTAACAAAGAACCACTCTTTCTTGAACATGCTGAATTTAGAGTACAGGTCCAAGACCGGCTTGAAGGTCACAGCAGACTCCAAGCTAACATATGGGGACCCCTTCTTATAGCCCTTTAAATTATACAAGTACCGGATCTCCCGGTTGGAGGGGGCGCGACCATACTTCCTCCGAAAAATAACAAAGAGGCTCACCAATATGGCATAAGAGTTGGGATGAAGCTGGAATGGGGCCACCTTCAGGTACGTGAGGAAGCTGACTACCCAAGCATTGAGTGGCGGGATAGCACCACACATGCAATGGTACCTACTATAAGCAAAGTATCCTTCGGGAGGACTGTATGGCATGACTCCTGGGCCCGGCAGCAGCATGAGGGCTCTATCGATCCCAAAGGAACGAGATATAACATCGAGTTGCTCCTCTTTGAGAGAGCTAGGAAAGCAGTCAGGCGGGGAGTCCAGCAGCTCTTGGGGACCATATCCATCCACTAATGACCTCGGGGCAGGCCCATGACGCTCCGATCCTGATTGAGCTGGGGGCACGGCCGAGGACTCTCCTTCACCCTCGGATCTCCTCTTATCTGATCGAGTTTCAACTTTTCGAGACATTTATCTGCAAAAATGGGAAAAGTATATCGTTAGAATATACAAGCAGCGTAATCTGGAATTTCGCTTAGAAATTCGAAGTATGAAACACGTGTTCACTCGATACAACAGTCCATTCGGCATTCAGCTCGTAGGTTCATTCGGCACTCAACTCATAGATTCATTCGGCACTCAACTCGTAGGTTCATTCGGCACTCAACTCGTAGGTTCATTCGGCACTCAACCCGTAAGTTCATTCGGCACTCAACCCATAAGTTCATTCGGCACTCAACTCATTCATTCGGCAAAAGAGCCTCACCTTGATTCGGCGAAGGTTTGATTCGGCAAAGATAGATTTGGCAAAGGTCTGATTCGGCGTAGGATTGATTCGGCAAGAATTGTTCGGTAAGAAAAGGCAAAGGGGGTATAGCCCCTATATATAGCCAAGCGAAAGGCAACCGGATCAACCGGTTCGGCATTCCTCGCCGAATGGATCTATTTCAACTACGGGGAACGCCCAAGCACGAAACAAAGCGCGACACATGCAAACACGTGCCCCGCTTTGGGGGGCAAATGTTGGGTGAATTCTTACCCGGAAGACCTCGAGACCCAGAAACGTGATCCATTCGGCAGACCTCGTTCGGCAGTCCTCCATCGAATCCATTCGGCAACTACCACCGGTCCAACCTCACCATTCCATCACCGGACCAACTACCACCGGTCCAACCTCACCATTCCACCACCGGACCAACTACCACCGGTCCAACCTCACCATTCCATCACCGGACCAACTACCACCGGTCCAACCTCACCATCCCACCACCGGACCAACTACCACCGGTCCAACCTCACCATCCCACCTCCGGACCAAGTGATGCCGAACCAAGTCATACCAGGCCAGATTGTAGCAGCCCAGGCCCACCAGCTGCTATATACCTCCAAGACCCCTACCCCTAGCCTCACTCTATAAATAGAGGGGCAGGGGTACAACAATGGGGACAAGTTTTTTGAGAGCTCAAGCACGGAAGGAACTTTCAAACAACTTTCTATTACTGATATCAAAGTTTTGTACTTGTAATCAGAATAAGAGAAGAGAAATAACATATAAAGTGGACGTAGGCACATTCTGGCTGAACCACTATAAATCTGCGTGTCTTTTTACAGTTTAGCCCCTGTTTTTTATATATTTGCATAAATCGCTCAAATCACTAAGAATAACATCAGATCTGCTAAATCATACAACTTTGAGGTGTTTGTCCATTTTTTGTGCAAACAATACTTTTGAAATGTTTTCCTGCACTATGCACTAATAATAATAATCCAATGATTTGCGTAGTAAGCATCTTTGACTATCATAAGAAGAAATCTCCTCCAATTTTGCGTTTGCATTGTGTGTGTGGTGGAAGGTCTTATGGTAGTTTCATTTTCCAAAAACATTGCGGATATTTTCCACTTCCTTTGTTGTTGTTGTTTTAAAGATAATAAATGTTTTAAGTTCTCACACCAGTCACCATGACTGACCTGGAGTTTATTGTTTACTTTCCAAACTCTGAGTGCCCACCAATTTCCACACGGGCAGTCTAGAGTCAGGTTATCAGGTCATTCTGGATTCGGGATGCTGTGGAGCTCAGTGGCGTGCTGGATGACGAGGCGTAGTATTTGTATCTGATATTATTATTCCGCTGTGTATTTTGTATAAGGACAAGTTTATATAATTGTCCAGTATTGTGTTGTATATTGTTGTGTAAACTCTAATGATGATGTAATGTATAAAATGATATAGTTCTTTGATTTAAAGATTTTTCATTTATCTATTATATGTTGTTCCGCTGCGATATGTGAGATTCCGATATTGTTCTATGTTTTTCTGTTGTTTCTTTTTTCTTTTTCTTCTGTCTTCTTCTACCTCTTCTTTTTCTCCATAACAATTCGGTTTTCCGGCATTCGATTGCTCGGCAGTTGATACAGTGGACGTATTAATGTCGATTTTCGAGCAACGAAAAATCGCGTTCGTTACATTTGGTATCAGAGCATATGGTTAAGCGATAACCATGGCTCTGTTGGGAATTACTCATTAGAGATAGAGTCAGTAGTACTCTAGAATGAGTGTGAGTGTAATAATAGATATGAGCGCGTATTTGTTAGTGAATATTAAATTGTTTTATATTGTGTTTGCTTATCCGTTGAGCTGTTTATGAATTTTGGTCGGTATGTGGGACGCCATATTATCGATAGGGGTTTCTAAACACTTAAACGAGGCAAGTCGACATAGTATCATTTTAAATTGGGTAAATGAAATAATTTTACCTTGATTATATTTTACATATAAAGGAAATAATTTTTCAGAATTATTGAAGTGTATAAAATTGATTGTTTGGTTGTTGAAAATGTGCATATATATATGAATTAATAAAAGTTGTTTGAATAAATTATATAAAAACAACAATTGTAAAAGAATAAAGTATATAAGCAAATGAATTATAAGTATGGAATTATAATCAAAATGATTTACAATTGTGAAATAATCTTGTATAAGTAAAGGTAAATAGTGAAATTATATGAGAAAAGGATTTATAAATGTGATTTATAAATAAAAGGAAATTTTGAAAAGAATTTAGGCACTGAATTCACTGTTGTTGCTGGGAAATAATAAGGTTGATGACTGTAGCATCATCAGTATCATTTTCGAGTTTATGTGTGATTGATTTGCTACCATAATAAATTGGAAATTGAAGTTTTGTTGTGATAAACAAATTTGAAAATTAAAATTCAAGTTGTAATTGATAATTATAAGTGAAATGAGTTTTATACTTATAATATGATTTGGAAATTAAATAAATAAGTTGTGTAACTTATAAAATGAAAGGATGTAAGTGAAACCAAATGATAAAAAGAGTTAAACAACTTTGTTAAGTAAAATGAGATATGAATTTGAATAATTGATGAAATTTGACTTTGGTAAAAGTTAAATAGAATTTTGTTAAGAAAACAAAATCTGAATTGGATTTATAAGTGGAAATTTAAGTTAAGTTAAACAAATGTTGTTTAATTGGAATATAGCTTAAGTAATGTTACATGAAGTTGATTTTGATATCAAAGTAAATTAATAAAGTGAATTAATGAAATGAAGCCATTAAGAATATGAACTTGAGGTTTATAAAGTGAAATTCGATTTTATTTGTTAAATGAATTAGCAACTGAATTAATAAATGGATTGAATGTTAATCAATCAAATGTAAATAAATTGATATGGAATAATGGATGTAAGTGTTTATTCATTAAAAGCTGATAAATTGGAATTTGAATAAATTGAATGGAAGTCAATTTAATTTTAAACCAATTGGAATTAAAAGTGTTAAACCAAATTGAAGTAAAGTAAATTGAATGAATTTGGTTATGTTGATTTTGATTTGATTGTTATATGATTGTTGGTTGATTGTATATAATTCATTAAGTGCTAATGAAATTGAATTGATAAAAATTGAAAGCTAGGTAATTGGATTTTAATTGAAAGTGAAGTAAATTTAAATAGAAATTGATTTGATTTGGAAGTGAACCAACTTGAATGTAAATTAGTGAATGTAAACTAATTGAAAATGAATAATTGAATGTCATTGTATATGAATTGGTTGTAAACAATTACAAGTGATGTTAAAATTTTATAAGTTGCTTATAAACCTTGTTAGTATGCATTTCTTTTGATATGCAAGCGTTGTAGTTGTTTAAAAGAGTAAATTGTTGATAACTTCCTATATATGTTACTTACATATTTAAATTGAGTAAGTATAGGTGCCGTGGCTGCCGTTCGGTTGGTTTGGTTGCGCTAATAAGCTAATAAATAACCGCTTTGCTTAAAAATGCTAAAAAGGTACGCCTACGCAATAAAAATAGGAAATATGAACTATTTTTCTGCTTTTCCGACCGGGTGGGTCGATGTATATATATATATATATATATATATATATTTATGTCTATTGTGATCCTACTACGATTGAACCGGGCAAAGGAGACGCTGGCGAATATTTTTGAAAATTTAAGGCGTTAGAAAATTTTGGAAAATTTTTGTTAAATGAAAGTCAATTTCTAAATTGAAATAAAAGAGTAGGAATTGAACTAGAAAAGGGAAATCATTATTTTGGTTGAAGTTAAAGGTATTGAAAAAGAGTGAATACAAAATTTTCACTAAGTGGATTTTTGAAAAGATAATGAATTTGTGACTTTTTCCTACTTTGCAATTTCGAGGACGAAATTCTTTTAAGGGGGGAAGTTTGTAACGACCCAGAATTTCCGTCATTTGAAATTCGTATATTTAATTAATTTTAAATATTAATAAGTAAGGTTTGGAAGTCGAATTAATTTAATTTCGATATAGTGATTTAATTGGGTGATTAAATTATTAATTTAATACTTGAAATTGGGTAAATAATTGAAATCTGAATTTAATGTGATTAAAAATGATTTATAAAGTTATATTAAATCATATTGGAGTTATAAGGATGTTTGTAAACTTTTAACTTCCAATTAAAAGTAAATTTGTGAAAATTGAATATTTTAATATTTAATTGACGACTGAAAATAGCCATTTTTCAAACAGTCTCGGATTTTGACGAAACCAGTTTCATCGGATCCATAATGTGAAATTATTGTAAGGTTTCAAATTTCGTGTCAATCGGATGTACGGTTTGTCCGGGGCAAGCCAAACGCATCGAAATCGCTTTTAATCGATTTGATTTAAATTTGATCGTTTATTTCCGTAACTCGCACATACGATCCAATTAGCTTCCGAAACATGTTCCATTGTGTTCGGAACGCGGGGTAAACCTTAGAAACGACAGCCGGCACGTTCGATTTGGAGTTCGGAAAATTTTCAATGAATAGTAATTTGAGAATTTTCTATAAAAGGCCTCCACATTTCATTATTTTCAAGCAAACCCTAACCCTATCTTCAGCCGGCCCTAATAACATTTCAATGGCTGAAATCTTCCAAACTTATTCCTCCAATTTCTTCCCATCCGTGAAATAATTCAACAAACGATCAACTACAAACTTAGAGAGCATTGCAAGGGCTTCATATCTATACGGTGGTGATCGTCTCCGGCGAAGCCAATCGGCGACAATATGGGTTTAAAGGCGACGTGTTCAATCACGTTTTTCGAGCAAAGGGGTTGACCGAGTTCCACAAGCTTCTGGCCGAAGGTAGGGGGCGTGGAGGCGCACGTCGCGGAGGTCTCTGATCGACGTGAAGTCGAGTAGTTTGGTCGCGTCAATTAGGGTTAGGGGGCGGCCGGTGGGTTAGTTACGTACGCATCTACCTGGGTGTTATCGCGATGAGGAAGAAAGAAACGCATGGCCACGATTTCATCTTTCGAAGCATACGGCCAGATTTAGACTAAGGTTTAAAATAAAAGGAAATTGTGAAATTAATTTTATATATAATCGTATAATCTTAAAATGACGTATCTTTGTCATATGAGGTCGGAATTCGACGAAACTTTTTGCGTCGGGTTCGGTTTGTCGAGCACTACGCAATGGAGCTGGTTTGGAGTCAATCGGAGTCAGTGAAAATTTTGAGTAAAATTAAACGGTCGTTTAATTTTATTCGAAATAAAATACTGCAACCGTTATTGAAAGCAAGGTGAGAACTTCTCACTCAATCGAATATTTTGTTTCGGTTTAAATTTTGAATAGTTAGATTTTAAATTGTTGATAGTGATTGATTGTGATGATTGAATGATAGATTTTTATCTATTGTGTTAAATAGACCCTATACGCCGTATATTAAGCGAAGGTTATTTATTAAAAACATATACCGCGATAATTTCACATTGAAGTGGAATTGGTTTTATATATGTACTTGGAGTTGATTTCCCGCATTATATAGTGGATGAGACCCTATTGCGCCGCATAATAGCGGATAATATTTATAAATCCCATATACCATGATAATTTCACTGTAAAGTGGAATTGGTATTGTGCTAACATCTGTGGATGCAGGGAAATAGGTTGGAGGGAACCAACTGGATTCCTCAAACATTTGAATTTATTTCATATGTTGTGTGTTGATTATTTATAATCGCTGTGTGATTATATCTGTGGATTGAAAGCGTTGAAGGCTATAATTTAGCCGAATATACTTTTGGTATCGTTGGATACCGAAAATAAATAGAAATTGGATTTTCAAAATTTAAGTTGAAAATTTATGAAAAATTTATTTTTGATAATTGGATAAATTTTAAAAGAAGTTTTATAAGATAGAAGTTTTATTTTTGAATTATATTGGATTGAATTTCAAATATGGAGAAAAGGCTTAATAAATGGATTTTGGAAATATTAATTATAAATTAAAGAATTTATTTGAAATTGGAATTTTTTAAATAGGTTTGAGAAGATAAAGACATGTATTTTAAAAAGGGAATAATTTGGAAATGTTTGGAAATTTATTTGGTGTTTTGAAATAAATTGGTAAATCAATTTGAAATTTATTGATTATTAAATTACTATAACTAGTAAAATTGATTTATAGAAATTATTTGATTTAAATTAAATCAGATAATTTAATTAATCCTATCTATGGATGTTTGGATTATATTGGATGTTGAATTGTTTGACATCTTTGATGTGTGATGCTTTGTGATATATTATGATTTGTGTGCGATTTGTGATCTATTTATCTGTGATCTGTGAATGAAGGTAAGCGTTATATTTTATACCGCTTATCAATTATATTGTTATATTTGATCTGTGATGATTGGATGTTGTTGCACTATTGTGTTAAACTATGGACTACACAATACACACACAAATGTGGATTTCACGTGGAAATCGGTTAAGTCAAAGATTTTTATCAATTTTGGAAAATTTAGTTTTTGAATCCAAAATGGTTTTGGAATTGGAATTGAAAGTTTTTGAAAATGGGTTTCAAAAATAAAAGTTATCTTAAATAACTTAATAAAAATTGGAATTTAAATCATTTGATTTAAAGTTTGAATTCAATATTTGAAATTGAATTCAATGAATTGGGAATTATGGTTTAAAAGATTTTATAAGTATAAAAGGTATTTATATGGATTTTAACCATTTAAAATATGGTATTTGGAAATTTAAATTAAATTCAAGTTTTTACTTGAATGTCTTTGACCTATGTAATTGTAACCAGTTTTTCCCAAAACGAAAACTATCTGTTTTCAAATAATAACTTTCATAAAGTGAAAAGATTTCTAATTTGTATCGAAACTTTTCAAATTGAAATGAAATTGTAAATAGTTTGAAAAACTATTAATTAACCTTTGTGAAGATGATTAAACTTTATTTTGAAATAAAAGAGTATTTCAAATGGTGTATATTTTATATTATAAAAGACTTGAATTGTGAATAGTTTTGAAAGCTATAAATTAAATCTTAATTTAAAGATTTAATGGGTTAATTCAATTTAAATGGAAATTTGTGAATGAATCTTTGTGAAACTGGGTAAACTTTGTGAAGTAAATCTTTTTGTTAAAGATTTAAAATGGTAATTTGTTTAAACCATTTAAAGGAAAGGATTTGGGTAATAAGTTGTGACTTAATTGAAATCCTATATCCATATGTTTTGAATATTTGTGCTCACTATTCGGGTTAGCCGGGAAAAGACCTTTGCGTCATATAACCCATTCCGAATTAGTGATACAACGATATGGATCGTATTGAAGACCGGTGGTGAAGACCGAGTATTTATGAAAACGATAGGATGACCTATCGATTGTTTTCGCACCGTTAGCTACGGTATAGATATTTCCTTTGTGATGGGAAGTTTTATCGGGATTGTAAATACTCGGATTGCAAGGGCTTCTTTGGAAGTGCCTTCGGTTCTGTTCGAACCCGGAACAGACTTGTATGGTTACATGTTTGACATTACATTTTGAGATATAAAGCTGATTTCTTTCAAAAACATTTCTGTTGGTGGCGGAGAATTTATTCTCTTAGCTTAACACCCTTCTCTGAGACGTACGAGCTCAGAGGTTATGTAGTTGAAATTTATCAGCGATATACTCCCAATTTGGTAATCTGGCATGCTGAGTGTTGCTGTGTGATGATCATTTATTGATCATTTGTGATCAAAGCGTGGCTTTGTGAAAAAACGTAGCTTTGTGGACGAGACTTCGTCAGACCTCACAACCCGGAAATGGTCGAAACAGGAAAGATGCGGCAAGGTTTCAGGGGTAGCTTCCCTAGGGTATGACCATTCCTTCTGGAAAAGGGTAGTATCATGGTATGGAGCCCAAATACTTACTCATGTGGACACACTTTATTTATTATGTGTTATGTTGATTACCGAGCGCTCGGATAAAGGTCCCAAAGGACCGGGGATGGCATATCTCAGGTTTACTGCCCGGGAAGGGAGTAACCGGCCTTGTATTGGCAGAGAGCAGGTTGTCTCTCGGAGCATCCAGCCAGAGTCGTTCCTACGTGGCATAGGAAGTTCCTTAGCCTAACCATTTGTTGGCAATCCAATTTCCAATACGAACCTTGTACGGTTTTAGTTGTAGAACCTGCCATTTACTTATGGTGGCGCCCCACTGTTTAGATGGTAGCTATAGTAGGCATAGTGTGAAATGCCTATGTTGGCTAAGATTAATATTATACTTTCGAAATGTTTTCCTGCACTATGCACTAATAATAATAATCCAATGATTTGCGTAGTAAGCATCTTTGACTATCATAAGAAGAAATCTCCTCCAATTCTGCGTTTGCATTGTGTGTGTGGCGGGAGGTCTTATGGTAGTTTCATTTTCCAAAAACATTGTGGATATTTTCCACTTCCTTTGTTGTTGTTGTTTTATAGATAATAAATGTTTTAAGTTCTCACACCAGTCACCATGATTGACCTGGAGTTTATTGTTTCCTTCCTAAACTCTGGGTGCCCACCAATTTCCACACGGGCAGTCTAGAGTCAGGTTATCAGGTCATTCTGGATTCGGGATGCTGTGGAGCTCAGTGGCGAGCTGGATGACGAGGCGTAGTATTTGTATCTGATATTATTATTCCGCTGTGTATTTTGTATGAGGACAAGTTTATATAACTGTCCAGTATTGTGTTGTTTATTGTTGTGTAAACTCTAATGATGATGTAATGTATAAAATGATATAGTTCTTTGATTTAAAGATTTTTCATTTATCTATTATATGTTGTTCCGCTGCGATATGTGAAATTCTGATATTGTTCTATGTTTTTCTGTTGTTTCTTTTTTCTTTTTCTTCTGTCTTCTTCTACCTCTTCTTTTTCTCCATAACATTCGGTTTTCCGGCATTCGATTGCTCGGCAGTTGATACAGTGGACATATTAATGTCGATTTTCGAGCAATGAAAAATCGCGTTCGTTACATTTGGTATCAGAGCATATGGTTAAGCGATAACCATGGCTCTGTTGGGAATTACTCATTAGAGATAGAGTCAGTAGTACTCTAGAATGAGTGTGAGTGTAATAATAGATATGAGCGCGTATTTGTTAGTGAATATTAAATTGTTTTATATTGTGTTTGCTTATCCGTTGAGCTGTTTATGAATTTTGGTCGGTATGTGGGACGCCATATTATCGATAGGGGTTTCTAAACACTTAAACGAGGCAAGTCGACATAGTATCATTTTAAATTAGGTAAATGAAATAATTTTACCTTGATTATATTTTACATATAAAGGAAATAATTTTTCAGAATTATTGAAGTGTATAAAATTGATTGTTTGGTTATTGAAAATGTGCATATATATATGAATTAATAAAAGTTGTTTGAATAAATTATATAAAAACAACAATTGTAAAAGAATAAAGTATATAAGCAAATGAATTATAAGTATGGAATTATAATCAAAATAATTTGCAATTGTGAAATAATCTTGTATAAGTAAAGGTAAATAGTGAAATTATATGAGAAAAGGATTTATAAATGTGATTTATAAATAAAAGGAAATTTTGAAAAGAATTTAGGCACTGAATTCACTATTGTTGCTGGGAAATGATAAGGGTGATGACTGCAGCAGCATCAGTGTCATTTTCGAGTTTTTGTGTGATTGATTTGCTACCATAATAAATTGGAAATTGAAGTTTTGTTGTGATAAACAAATTTGAAAATTAAAATTCAAGTTGTAATTGATAATTATAAGTGAAATGAGTTTTATACTTATAATATGATTTGGAAATTAAATAAATAAGTTGTGTAACTTATAAAATGAAAGGATGTAAGTGAAACCAAATGATAAAAAGAGTTAAACAATTTTGTTAAGTAAAATGAGATATGAATTTGAATAATTGATGAAATTTGACTTTGGTAAAAGTTAAATAGAATTTTGTTAAGAAAACAAAATCTGAATTGGATTTATAAGTGGAAATTTAAGTTAAGTTAAACAAATGATGTTTAATTGGAATATAGCTTAAGTAATGTTAAATGAAGTTGATTTTGATATCAAAGTAAATTAATAAAGTGAATTAATGAAATGAAGCCATTAAGAATACGAACTTGAGGTTTATAAAGTGAAATTCGATTTTATTTGTTAAATGAATTAGCAACTGAATTAATAAATGGATTGAATGTTAATCAATCAAATGTAAATAAATTGATATGGAATAATGGATGTAAGTGTTTATTCATTAAAAGCTGATAAATTGGAATTTGAATAAATTGAATGGAAGTCAATTTAATATTAAACCAATTGGAATTAAAAGTGTTAAACCAAATTGAAGTAAAGTAAATTGAATGAATTTGGTTATGTTGATTTTGATTTGATTGTTATATGATTGTTGGTTGATTGTATATAATTCATTAAGTGTTAATGAAATTGAATTGATAAAAATTGAAAGCTAGGTAATTGGATTTTAATTGAAAGTGAAGTAAATTTAAATAGAAATTGATTTGAATTGGAAGTGAACCAACTTGAATGTAAATTAGTGAATGTAAACTAATTGAAAATGAATAATTGAATGTCATTGTATATGAATTGGTTGTAAATAATTACAAGTGATGTTAATATTTTATAAGTTGCTTATAAATCTTGTTAGTATGCATTTCTTTCGATATGCAAGCGTTGTAGTTGTTTAAAAGAGTATATTGTTGATAACTTCCTATATATGTTACTTACATATTTAAATTGAGTAAGTACAGGTGCCGTGGCTACCGTTCGGTTGGTTTGGTTGCGCTAATAAGCTAATAAATAACCGCTTTGCTTAAAAATGCTAAAAAGGTACGCCTACGCAATAAAAATAGGAAATATGAACTGTTTTTCTGCTTTTCCGACCGGGTGGGTCGATGTATATATATTTATGTCCATTGTGATCCTACTACGATTGAACCGCGCAAAGGAGACGCTGGCGAATTTTTCTGAAAATTTAAGGCGTTAGAAAATTTTGAAAATTTTGGAAAATTTTTGTTAAATGAAAGTCAATTTCTAAATTGAAATAAAAGAGTAGGAATTGAACTAGAAAAAGGAAATCATTATTTTGGTTGAAGTTAAAGGTATTGAAAAAGAGTGAATACAAAATTTTCACTAAGTGGATTTTTGAAAAGATAATGAATTTGTGACGTTTTCCTACTTTGCAACTTCGAGGACGAAATTCTTTTAAGGGGGGAAGTTTGTAACGACCCAGAATTTCCGTCATTTGAAATTCGTATATTTAATTAATTTTAAATATTAATAAGTAAGGTTTGGAAGTCGAATTAATTTAATTTCGATATAGTGATTTAATTGGGCGATTAAATTATTAATTTAATACTTGAAATTGGGTAAATAATTGAAATCTGAATTTAATGTGATTAAAAATGATTTATAAAGTTATATTAAATCATATTGGAGTTATAAGGATGTTTGTAAACTTTTAAATTCGAATTAAAAGTAAATTTGTGAAAATTGAATATTTTAATATTTAATTGACGACTGAAAATAGCCATTTTTTAAACAGTCTCGGATTTTGTTGAAACTAGTTTCATCGGATCCGTAATGTGAAATTATTATAAGGTTTCAAATATCGTGTCAATTGGATATACGGTTTGTCCGGGGCAAGCCAAACGCATCGAAATCGCTTTTAATCGATTTGATTTAAATTTGATCGTTTATTTCCGTAACTCGCACATACGATCGAATTTGCTTCCAAATCACGTTCCATTGTTTTCAGAACGCAGGGTAAACCTTAGAAACGACAGCCGGCAAGTTCGATTTGGAGTTCGGAAAATTTTCAATGAATAGTGATTTGAGAATTTTCTATAAAAGGCCTCCACATTTCATTATTTTCAAGCAAACCCTAACCCTATCTTCAACCGGCCCTAATAACATTTCAATGGCTGAAATCTTCCAAACTTCTTCCTCCAATTTCTTCCCATCCGTGAAATAATTCAACAAACGATCAACTACAAACTTAGAGAGCATTGCAAGGGCTTCAGATCTATACGGTGGTGATCGTCTCCAGCGAAGCCAATCGGCAACAATATGGGTTTAAAGGCGACGTGTTCAATCACGTTTTTCGACCAAAGGGGTTGACCGAGTTCCACAAGCTTCTGGCCGAAGGTAGGGGCATGGAGGCGCACGTCGCGGAGGTCTCTGATCGACGTGAAGTCGAGTAGTTTGGTCGCGTCAATTAGGGTTAGGGGGCGGCCGGTGGGTTAGTTACGTACGCATCTACCTGGGTGTTATCGCGATGAGGAAGAAAGAAACGCATGGCCACGATTTCATCTTTCGAAGCATACGGCCAGATTTAGACTAAGGTTTAAAATAAAAAGAAATTGTGAAATTAATTTTATATATAATAGTATAATCTTTAAAATAATGTATCTTTGTCATACGAGGTCGGAATTCGACGAAACTTTTTGCGTCGGGTTCGTTTTGTCGAGCACTACGCAATGGAGCTGGTTTGGAGTCAATCGGAGTCAGTGAAAATTTTGAGTAAAATTAAACGGTCGTTTAATTTTATTCGAAATAAAATACTGCAACCGTTATTGAAAGCAAGGTGAGAACTTCTCACTCAATCGAATAATTTGTTTCGGTTTAAATTTTAAATAGTTAGATTTTAAATTGTTGATAGTGATTGATTGTGATGATTGAATGATAGATTGTTATCTATTGTGTTAAATAGACCCTATACGCCGTATATTAAGCGAAGGATATTTATTAAAAACATATACCACGATAATTTCACATTGAAGTGGAATTGGTATTATATATGTACTTGGAGTTGATTTCCCGCATTATATAGCGGATGAGACCCTATTGCGCCGCATAATAGCAGATAATATTTATAAATCCCATATACCACGATAATTTCACTGTAAAGTGGAATTGGTATTGTGCTAACATATGTGGATGCAGGGAAACAGGTTGGAGGGATCCAACTGGATTCCTCAAACATTTGAATTTATTTCATATGTTGTGTGTTGATTATTTATAATCGCCGTGATTATATCTGTGGATTGAAAGCGTTGAAGGCTATAATTTAGCGGAATATACTTTTGGTATCGTTGGATACCGAAAATAAATAGAAATTGGATTTTCGAAATTTAAGTTGAAAATTTATGAAAAATTTATTTTTGATAATTGGATAAATTTTAAATGGAGTTTTATAAGATAGAGGTTTTATTTTTGAATTATATTGGATTGAATTTCAAATATGGAGAAAAGGCTTAATAAATGGATTTCGGAAATATTAATTATAAATTGAAGAATTTATTTGAAATTGGATTTTTTAAATAGATTTGAGAAGATAAAGACATGTATTTTAAAAGGGGAATAATTTGGAAATGTTTGGAAATTTATTTGGTGTTTTGAAATAAATTGGTAAATCGATTTGAAATTTATTGATTATTAAATTACTATAACTAGTAAAATTGATTTATAGAAATTATTTGATTTAAATTAAATCAGATAATTTAATTAATCCTATCTATGGATGTTTGGATTATATTGGATGTTGAATTGTTTGACATCTTTTTGTGTGATGCTTTGTGATATATTCTGATTTGTGTGCGATTTGTGATCTATTTATCTGTGATCTGTGAATGAAGATAAGCGTTATATTTTATACCGCTTATCAATTATATTGTTATATTTGATCTGTGATGATTGGATGTTGTTGCACTATTGTGTTAAACTGTGGACTACACAATACACACACAAATGTGGATTTCACGTGGAAATCGGTTAAGTCACAGATTTTTATCAATTTTGAAAAATTTAGTTTTTGAATCCAAAATGGTTTTGGAATTGGAATTGAAAGTTTTTGAAAATGGGTTTCAGAAATAAAAGTTATTTTAAATAACTTAATAAAAATTGGAATTCAAATCATTTAATTTAAATTTTGAATTCAATATTTTGAAATTGAATTCAATGAATTGGGAATTATGGTTTAAAAGATTTTATAAGTATAAAAGGTATTTATATGGATTTTAACCATTTAAAATATGGTATTTGGAAATTTAAATTTAAATTCAAGTTTTTACTTGAATGGCTTTGACCTATGTAATTGTAACCAGTTTTTCCCAAAACGAAAACTATCTGTTTTCAAATAATAACTTTCATAAAGCGAAAAGATTTCCAATTTGTATCGAAACTTTTCAAATTGAAATGAAATTGTAAATAGTTTGAAAAACTATGAATTAACCTTTGTGAAGATGATTAAACTTTATTTTGAAATAAAAGAGTATTTCAAATGGTGTATCTTTTCTATTATAAAAGATTTGAATTGTGAATAGTTTTGAAAGCTATAAATTAAATCTTAATTTAAAGATTTAATGGGTTAATTCAATTTAAATGGAAATCTGTGAATGAATCTTTGTTAAACTGGGTAAACTTTGTGAAGTAAATCTTTTTGTTAAAGATTTGAAATGGTAATTTGTTTAAACCATTTAAAGGAAAGGATTTGGGTAATAAGTTGTGACTTAATTGAAATCCTATATCCATATGTTTTGAATATTTGTGCTCACTATTCGGGTTAGCCGGGAAAAGACCTTTGCGTCATATAACCCATTTCGAATTTGTGATACGGCGATATGGATCGTATTGAAGACCGATGGTGAAGACCAGGTATTTATGAATACGATAAGATGACCTATCGATTATTTCTGCACTGTTAGCTATAGTATAGAGATTTCCTTTGTGATGGGAAGTTTTATCGGGATTGTAAATACCCGGATTGCAAGGGCTTCTTCGGAAGTGCCTTCGGTTCTGTTCGAACCCGGAACAGACTTGTATGGTTACATGTCTGACATTACATTTTGAGATATAAAGCTGATTTCTTTCAAATACATTTCTTTTGGTGGCGGAGAATTTATTCTCTTAGCTTAACACCCTTCTCTAAGACGTACGAGCTCAGAGGTTATGTAGTTGAAATTTATCAGCGATATATTCTCAATTTGGTAATGTGGCATGCTGAGTGTTGCTGTGTGATGATCATTTATTGATCATTTGCGATCAAAGCGTGGCTTTGTGAAAAAAACATAGCTTTGTGGACGAGACTTCGTCAGACCTCACAACCCGGAAATGGTCGAAACAGGAAAGATGCGGCAAGGTTTCAAGGGTAGCTTCCCTAGGGTATGACCATTCCTTCTGGAAAAGGGTAGTATCATGGTATGGAGCCCATATACTTACTCATGTGGACACACTTTATTTATTATGTGTGATGTTGATTACCAAGCGCTCGGATAAAGGTCCCAAAGGGCCGGGGGTGGCATATCTCAGGTTTACTGCCCGGGAAGGGAGTAACCGGCGTTGTGTTGGCAGAGAGCAGGTTGTCTCTCGGAGCGTCCAGCCAGAGGCGTTCCTACGTGGCATAGGAAGTTCCTTAGCCTGACCATTTGTTGGCAATCTAATTTCCAATACGAACCTTGTACGGTTTTAGTTGTAGAACCTGCCATTTACTTATGGTGGCTCTGTTTAGATGGTAGCTATAGTAGGCATAGTGTGAAATGCCTATGTTGGCTAAGATTAATATTATACTTTCGAAATGTTTTCCTGCACTATGCACTAATAATAATAATCCAATGATTTGCGTAGTAAGCATCTTTGACTATCATAAGAAGAAATCTCCTCCAATTCTGCGTTTGCATTGTGTGTGTGGCGGGAGGTCTTATGGTAGTTTCATTTTCCAAAAACATTGCGGATATTTTCCACTTCCTTTGTTGTTGTTGTTTTAAAGGTAATAAATGTTTTAAGTTCTCACACCAGTCACCATGACTGACCTGGAGTTTATTGTTTCCTTCCTAAATTCTGGGTGCCCACCAATTTCCACATGAGCAGTCTAGAGTCAGGTTATCAGGTCATTCTGGATTCGGGATGCTGTGGAGCTCAGTGGCGAGCTGGATGACGAGGCGTAGTATTTGTATCCGATATTATTATTCCGCTGTGTATTCTGTATGAGGACAAGTTTATATAACTGTCCAGTATTGTGTTGTATATTCTTGTGTAAACTCTGATGATGATGTAATGTATAAAATGATATAGTTCTTTGATTTAAAGATTTTTCATTTATCTATTATATGTTGTTACGCTGCGATATGTGAGATTTTGATTTACAAAAATATGGTTATAGCTTCCTTAACGAAATCAACAAGTAGTATGCCAGCTTTTCCAATTTTGGTTAGTTCTTTTCTGCCCTAATAAACCGCTTGCTAATAGAATATATGGGCCTTTAGATCCTTGATTCCTTACATACCAAGACTGCATTCGGTGCGTGAGCAGATACCGCTAAGTAAATGAATAGTTCTTCTCCTTTCAAAGATTTCGACAAGATGGATGGTCTCTCCATAAACTCTAACAATTGCCGAAAAGCTTCCTGGCCTTCCTTGGTCTAAATAAACTTCCCTTTTTCTTACTTAAGGGCATCAAAAAAGGGTATACACTTGTCCGTCGCTTTTGAGATAAATCGACTCAGCGCAGTGACTTTATCGTTCAAGCTCTACATGTTCCTCCTCATCCTTGGGCCTTCAACATCTTTGAGTGCTTTAATCTTCTCCAAATTAGCTTCAATGCCCCCTTGAATTCACGATGAAACATAGAACCTTGCCCAATGCGACTTTCAAAGGACACTACAATGTATTGAGCTTCATTTTGTAGTTCCAAATACATCGAACTAGTGAGGTCATCCACATGGTTCATTAATAACTATGATTTCATCAGCATATCGTCCACATAAACCTCCATTGTTCACCTAATTTGATCCTCAAGCAACATCTTATTCAATAATTACTTGTAGGTAGCTCCAGCATTCTTCAAACCGAGTAGCATTACTCGATAGTAGTATAAGCCAAATTCAATAATGAAACTCATATGCTCCTGATCTTAAATATGCATTCCTATTTGATTGTAGCCGAAAAACGTATCCATGAATGATAGCAGTTTGTGTGTGGTCGTTGAGTCCACAAGTTGCTCTATCTTGGGTAGTAGGAAACTATTTTTTGTGCATGCTTTATTCAAATCCAAAAAATCGATGCATGTTCGCCATTTTCCATTCGACGCCTTGACTAACACAGGATTCAATACTGGTTTAGGGTATAAGGCATCACAGCTAAAGCAATTTGCTTTTAACTTATCCACTTCTTCTTTCAAAGTAGTAGATCGCTCCGGATCTAGAATGCGTCTCTTTTGCTTTTTAGGATGGCATCTTGGGTCCATATTGCATGGCATGCTATCTTTGGCAATATCCCACACATATCAGATGTGTCTGGGAAAAAACATCTAGGTTTGCCCAGAGAAACCCTACCAATTCCTTTCTCTTTTTTATGTCGAGCTGAGATCCAACCTTGAGGACCCTAGTAGGATCATCACCATCGATCAGGACGTTGATCGCCAACTTTGCCAATGGCGCCCTTGCATCCTTTGGTTCATTTTGGGGTCCATTTGTTGAACTTGCTATGGGACTCGAGCTAAAGCTTGGGCAGTAATTGCTTTGCATCCGCAGTTTTAATGCAGCGAGCCTTCTTTGCACCTTTTCCTATTTCATGCCACTTCACTTCTGTAACAACCCATACCTCTGGACATACCGATCAAAGGCCTAAAGTGGCACTGAACTCACGCTATGCCAAGAAGTACGAGTTGTTTGGTTTTAAAAGTTTGCATGATTTAGAGACAATTATAAATTTAATACATTATACACTTTCATATCTCATAACGGAAGAAAATAAAATATAAGTATTGAAAATAGTCCAAAATAGATAATAGTCTATACAACAATGTCTCTGAATGACAAATACAAATAGTCTGACTTATAGAAATAGTGTAATATAAGGTACATGGAGAATAACTGTAAATAATATAGCTCGAAATTCCTAATCTCCTTCCCCACGTACTGAACTCTGATCAATCACTTATGGACTTGTTCTCCTTTAACGAGTATAAAGGGGAAGAAAAGGAATTGATCAGTCAAAGTCTGGTGAACGAATTATATTAATAGTGTATGGTGTTCATAAGAAATTAACTTCATTTATAGTCAACATGACCTAGGGTTTTATTTATGTTTTTGTAGACTATATATGTAAATTTATAAGGGATCACCTGCCAAGGTACTACATCCTGGTACTAAAGATATCAGTCATCCTAGGTATACTTAACCTTTAGCAAGCATTGTTAATAGTGAACTACAAAACTTCCACATTAAGTACACAACCGTAAATACGAGTTTCAAGAGTATAACCCTATAGTCCACTAATTTCATTGAGCTTGTTCCACAATGCCTAGGCATACTTACCCCAAAAGCATCAAGCGAACTACTCGATCACATTCATTATCCTATGCACAACAACGGATATACACATTAATATCTAGGGCCAACTGCCCCAATAACATAGAGTAACCTTCCATTAGTGTCTGATATCCTATTCCTATGCACCGCACGGGGAACACACCAAAATGTTTAGAACTAAATGCCCAATAACATCGACTAACCTCCTATTAATGCCCGTAACTATGCACAAAATTGGGCATACCACCCAATGCCTAGAGTCAGTTTTCCATAAGACATTGAGTGATCTCATGTTAGTTTCATGTACTCTAAAGCACACCATCATGGTAGAACTGCACACCACATCGAATGTCACTCCTTATAACTTTATGAAATGTGAACCAAGGACATCATTCTGTGTGATATTTGTCCATCTTGTTGCATGACTTACTTTAGTTCCATGGACGCCTATACAGCCAAAGGAGTGGGAAAAAGTTTCTTCGATTCACCCTGTTCAGCCTGTACTAGGTCCAGGTTCAACCTGGGTTGCTGAAGCAATTCAGACGTCTAAATATACACCTCAAGCATATAACCACCTGATACAAATAAAAAAAATATCCCCAGGCATCCAGACGTCTGAATCTTATTCTCAGCTGTCTGACTTTGACTCAGACGTCTGACTTCTACTCGGACGTCTGGTCGAATCAAAATTGAACTAATTGCTCTTGGGTTAGGATTTTCCTAATTGCAGATGTCTCATCTCTAGTTCAGATGTATGGTCTGACATTTCAAACGTTTCACCTAGGTTTCTAGATTTTAAAGTTTTCTTGTTTTAGTTGTTTACATTAGTCTTCTTCAAGATTTCAAATATAGACTTAAGGTTCATTTGCAACCAAATTTTAGCATATAGTTCATGCCTTAGTTTATACAAATTTAACTTTTTAACTTCACGACTATGTATGTATATTTACACCATTTCTATTGAAAATTAGTATAAGCTTCCAATGAAAATTCTACATACATTTCAATTCAAAATCAATTTAAGATGAGACATTCAGTGTTTTTTTCATTTATCTAATCAAAATCAACTTCCTCAAATCAAACCAACTTTATTGGATAAGGATTTATATTTATTTAATTTATGGTGGACTATCCTAGTCTACATTTTCCCCTTTTCTACAATTACAATATATTAATTTAGAGTTTTTCATCATATCTATAAATAACAAGAATTAATCCATTCAAAATTAAAGTTTGGATTAAAATTCTATCTCAAATTAAAAGAGTATATTTCTAGATTAGATAGAAATATAAATAAACTTGATTACCTATGGATCAACATATCCTAATAATCAATTAACTCATCTTTTTGAGATTTTCCTCTTCCTAACCTCGATTAGAATCGCCATCCATTCCTCTTCTTCTTATAATCTTGCTTCTCCTATTCTAATTAGCTTTCCCTTCGTTTTATTTTAATTTTGTTGTAGAAAATTTTGAGGAGAAAGAGAATTTGTTTCGATTTTGAGGGGATTCTGTAAAGAGAGAGATAAATGGACGTGCGGGAGTGGACTAGGGTTAGGGATGAGAAATAATGGGGGCTAGGGTCCTTTTTATAGCTGAAAACTAGGATTTCTAATCTAGGCCTGAATTGCATATTTACGAAAATGCCATCGATCGTATTTTCTGCTATTTTCGACCTACTTTATCAAATTTAACAAGCTATACATGTTTTCTGATCGTAAACAACGTTATGGACTCAATGGATTAGGTCTCATGGCCTAATTATAATGTTTATGTAAATTCATATTTTTACCTCCCTAAAGTAAAATTACATTTTTGCCTTTATTATTATTTTAATTAATTTATTAAAATTTCCCACATGTTATAGCTTCTCTGAGCTCAACGAATAGCATTCACGACCTATGCTCAGGTCATCTTAAATAGCTCATACCCCATTTTTAGTAGGTAACTTCATCATCATACAATATAGGACCAGTGTTATTTTGAATCGATAAGGGCTGGTTGGCCCAAAAAAATATTATAAGTAGAAAATTCATCTATAATCACAAAGGTCTACGCCCAAATAATCTTACGATCG
This sequence comes from Allium fistulosum, assembly GCA_030737815.1. NCBI lineage: Eukaryota > Viridiplantae > Streptophyta > Magnoliopsida > Asparagales > Amaryllidaceae > Allium > Allium fistulosum. Next base: position 1,442,625,346 of record CM060903.1, on the reverse strand, counting down.
CTTTTACCCAATTCTACCAATAGGTATATAAAACCGATGGGCTCTTTTGCTTCTTCGGTAAATCCTTGAATGCGAGATTTACATGGCTTTATGTCTTTTGGACTAATCTTCATTTTCTTAAACATCTTCTTGATCAAAATATTAACCGAGCTTTCACAGTCAATCAAAACTCATGCGCAGTTGCTGGCCCTACCAAGGCCGTAATCACCATTGTGTTAAGCATCGACATTTGCACCCCATCAACATCTCTATCTCAATCATCACCCATCGTCTTCGGTTGTTTTGCCGGAGCTCCGTCTTCGACAGCAAAACAACTTTTCTACGGCACATGTTTTAACAAATTTCCATACCGCTCCATATCATTCTAGCTCTTCTCCACTGGATGAGGTCCTCTAATTATCATGTTAATCACAATTCTACGATCCAGCTCTCAGGCCTCTCTCTACTAAGCCCAGGTTGATCTCTTTGAGCGTTATACCCCTGAGGTCTAACATTCTGCCCGCCATCCTACAGGTATCTGATATACAGTTGCAACTTTTTCTTACATATCAAATCTTAAATCACGTCTCTTTAAGTGACAACACTCATTGGTATTATGGCCATGAGTGTTATGAAAGCAACAATACTTCCTCAAGCGTTATTCAGATTCTAACACCCGAAGGTAGCATCTTTTAGTTATCAATTCCTTGCCTAACAGGGCATATATTCTCATTTATACCATTCTACGGAGTATAATCTTCCGGCTTCAAGTATGTCGGATGCTTTTAGTATCATTTCTTCTACCTCTAGTGCCTTGATTTCTCCTTGTTTATTATTGTTATTAGTTCCCACATTCACCTCAATGTTACCAACGCTCTCACTAGTTTTCTTAATAGCGATATTGCTTTGCATAATTTTAGTCGGTTGTCTCCGACCAATCTTTCTAACGGTCGTATCTGCCTCTTCCAAGTGTAGAAACTAGGTCGCCTTTCAATAGAATTCCTCCATGGTAGGTGGTTGCTTCATGTTCAGCCATTTGCTAAGATCTATATCCGGTTGTATCCCTCCAATCAATGTCATCAATAGAATATCCTCCTTTGGATTGCTCACTTTAGTCACAGCAGTGTTATATCGAGTTAGAAAATCCTTTAGGGTTTCTCTGATACCCTGATGAATACTTGACGAGGATATCATGTCCATTGGTCGAGCAATGTGGAGCCTAAGCTGTTCCATAATTTTTATTGCCAATTGATCAAATGTAGATATGGATTTTGACACGAGCCAAGCAAACTACATCACAACCACCCTATCCAAGAATATGGGGAAACAGCTGCACCTTACTATGTATCTAGCTCTAGCACTATCCATGTGCCACCCATATTTCAATAAACGTTGTTTAGGGTTTATTGTCTTGTTATACGATGGCATTGTTGGCATAACAAATTTCCTGGGATACTCCTCCCATAAGATATCATCAGTGAACCAAGTCCTGCTATGTGTGTAGCTCCATTCCTTATTCTTTCTCCACTGGTTTTCATTCATCAACCTCCTTATCATACAGGTAATAAACTCTTGGCCGGCTTGATATCCGAATAGCGACTATCATAAACAACCTCGAGTGTTTGACTCTTCAAACACTCTCGGATCATTTGATGACATCTAGGCTCTGATGTCTTTAAGAGAGCCATTGATCCATATCTTCTGTGAGGCCTGGCTTGTTTTGTAGTGGTCGTCTGAGCACTAGCATTCTGCATTCTGGTATTATTCCCAACGTCTTTGCCAGTGTCCTACAAATCATCTTCATTATCATATAGGTTGACGACAATAGAAAATTGAACTCCGAGATCACCTTCATTGTGATCGATATCAATCTGATTCTAATCGGCATTGACCACTCTAGCTATGGAAAAATCTTGGCCACTTCCTCTTGTTTTCCATCCATGATGCCCCAACATTTTTTTCCTCCATCTTTTGCTTCTCATTTCTTCTATTCTGATCAGATGAAGATGAATTATCTTTTGTAGAACTTAAAGATGGTGCATCTCTCTAGCTCTTCCTATGCATTTGGGATTGATTGGTTAACAGGGCAATACTTGCATCAATCCTACAAAGGAGCACTTTCCGACTATCCACCATCCTATGGTTCAATTCAGCCATCATCTTGTTAAATTCAACCTTTGACACTATCTCTTATAGGGCAGTTGGACCTAGCAAAGTAGTCATCAGTTGGTTAGTCTCTTCATTATGGTGAGAAGCTTTATCTTCTCCACCTGCTACAGCTCCAGATCTTTTGGATCTCCTAAGGGTCATTACTTCAAAAATTAAAGCATTATAGATCTACAAAAAAACTTCAGGATCTAACTTTTGGGTGCTTTAATCCATAATATTAACTAGATCTACTTTTGAGAAGCTCTGTTCTTGGTGAAAGCACCAAATATGTTGAACCAAAAAGTAGCACAACACCTCCAATCAATTAGAAACGAATTAGATCTAAATAAATAAGAGAAAACAACAAAAACACAAAGAATTTTATAGAATTCAATGACCTACATCCACTTTAATCTTATTACAGTTGGATTTCTCACAAGTACCAGAGCTTTGTAATCGTTTTCAGATCTAAAACAGCAAAAATAGGTTCAAAGGGACAATGGCTGAGTAGAGGGTAGAAGTTGAAGAAGATGGAGGCTAAAAGTTCTTTAATCGTTTGTCTTGCCTTTCTATTTATAGAAAAATTGTCAACCAATGTCCCAAAATCATGGAAGATTGGGTAATGATTCGGATCCAAGAGAATAGTGAAAATGAGTCATCTAGCAACAAAATTCAGATCGATACCGATCGCAATTGTGGTCGGTACCGAGTGGTTGTAGTCATATGAACTGTGATCTTTTTCTTTCCCTTGCTTGCATCTTCAAATCTCCAAGCTTCAATCATAATTTTTACCATCAAATCATGTTGGTTGTCCTTTGCGAGACATGGCCTCTTCTACAAAGCTTCGGAGTTGCACCTACTTGTTTAAAGGTAGACCCCGATATGATCGCTTTACCATCGTATCGCTTGATCATATTACAAGTATCTAAGATTCCACGAGGAAAAACATGTCAGTATCACAAAAGTGATCGGTATTGATCACTTTAGCCTTGTAATTTTGGACTTCAAATTTCTGGGGTCCTTCCTACATTCATTTCAAGATTTGCCTCTAGGTTGTTGAACCATTCTGTCTTCATCTCGAAGTTCGGATTCACTTGAAAGCTATTTGGTTCAATTATTGGATATCACACATATTACAGCCCATAAGGTTGTTTCCTTCTCAACTCTACCTGAATGCATAAGTCGTGCTGCTTAGCCTCTACATCATTTGAAAGGCATCTCGGAAGGCTGCCTTCTTTCAACAAGATCAAATGCCTTTATAACTTCAAGAGGAGGTCGCATAGTCCCACTTTAACCTTCTTCAAAGCCTTTCACGATTGTCGGACAGTCTTGATATTCGCAATAAAAGAAGTTCCTTCAAAGACCATACTTCTTTATCTATTGTCTTACCGGCTGTGCATAAAGATGGCTCTCTGGATGTAATTCCTTCAACCTATCTTACCTACTTGAATTCACTCCATTCAAATTACTAACCTATTTTTACTTACTTATCAATTTTCTCTTAAAAAATCAAGAACATAGTTTAATTCGAATGGTCAATCAACTCATGGTCCTTCCAGCAAATGAAAGAAAGATAACTCTCCTTATTACCAACCCTGGACTGTGCCAATCCTATATAATGACCGAAGAGTCCTCTAAGTATTGCCTTCTCCTAGTACTACCTTGGCTGCTCTATGGGTCGTTCCACCTGTTGAGATATCTCCTGTGTGTTCGGCCTATCGCAAAATTGTTGAAGAGGAGGAAGAACCATTTGCCACTACTTTCAAGATGAAGATGAGGATGAAGATGAATAAGCAGGAGAAGAAGAAGGTGATGAAGGAGGAGAAGAAGGGGATGAAGGAGAAGAAGTATAAGGGAAGGAAGATGAAGGAGATAATGAATCAAATAGGGAGAATGCCAAAGAGAAAGGGACCTTAATTTCTTCTCTTAGGAAGAGGGTCTCCAGAGCAAGTGTTTAAGCCCCATCATAAACCTATTCAATAGTCATCTCCGCTCTTGGCTCATGAAGACATCCAAAGCTCACTGCCCAAACTAGGATCTATAGATATAACAACCAAACATCTATGACGGCCCGACCCATGCTTAAAAGTGACGTTGATGTTGCAGATACTTTTGACGGCAGATCGTTTTAAGGTAATATACATAAAATAGATTCCATAGCTATATACGATATTATACACTTTCTGAAAACTCATAACGGAAGGAATAAAATATAATAACAATCAATAATACAATGTTAGATAAATAAAACAGTTGAGTATCAAATGGACTCCAATTACAACATCTCTCGATATTGTCAATGAAATTAAAATATCCAAAAATAACTAAAATAGAATAGTAGACAGTTGTAGATAAATAAATGCACGTCTCTGTCATACCACCCCATCACTGAAATCATCACCAGTCCTCTCCATCTATCTATAATAGTAAACAAAAATGGAAAGGAATAGAATTAGTCAGACATATGTCAAATAGTGATACACATCATTTAAGTGTAAACTATTAATAAGCTGATAAAAACACTTATGCCCGAAAAACCTTATCTTAATCTGTGTCACCTACACCCAACAAGTCTGCTAAACACGACATAATTCTATACCTACATCATGTTCCATGGTCTCACTAAAATCTCTTTTATGCCTAATCATATAATGGTTGGGTCCATAGTCCTAACTTGCATGCCGAAAACCGATTACACGATTGAGCCGAAAGTCCCAACCTACCATTGCAGAAACTAATGCACACGATTGATCCCAAAGTCCCAACTCGCATGCTCAAACTGATTGTGACATGACTGAGCCCAAAGTCCCAACTCCCTATCGTCGAAAATGTAGCAACTCACTACTAAGGAACTATATGTCCCAGCCTGGTATAGCTAAATCGTAAGTGACTCACTACCGAGGAACTATATGTCATGGCCCGCTATCGCCAAATCATACGCCGAGGACCTAGCTCCTCTGAAAGTATCGTATCATCAAATCATAAGCGACTTGCTACCAAGGAACTATATATCTTAGCCTGCTATCACCAAACCATATGCGACTCACTATTGAGAACTATATGTCTCAATCCATTATTGGCAAATCATACATGACTTATTATTGAAAACTACATGTCTCAACCCGCTATCGCCAAATCATATACAACTCGCTATTGGGAACTCACTATAGCCAAATCATACATGAATCGTTATTGAGAACTACAGGTCTCAACCCGCTAACGCCAAATTGTATGTGACTCACTATTGAGAACTACATGTATTAGAATACAGCAAACAACATACCAAAATGTTCCTCGTCTCGCTGCGATCCCAATGTCGTGAACCAAGCATGAAATAGAGGTTTTATGCTTGAGTTATAAGAAACACAAGGAGAAATACAATCAAACAATCAAACCCATGGCCAAAGATCAAATTACCTAATCAATTCAAGCATCTTTGAATTACACTGGATATACTTCTTGACCTCGCCTACTTTTCTCTTCATCTTCCATCTTATTCCAAACCATTGTCGTTTCTATTGAACTTCCACTTTGTACACTCTAGCATTTCTCTCTCCCTAAACTTCATTGATCGCTTTCTTGACCAGAGTGAAGCATCAGAGAATGAGGGGCCCTCCATCTAATAGTAATAACGATCATATGTTGCTCCTCCTTGTTGTCATAAATATATACAGTATAAAATATATGATATATAGAAATAAAAAATTATGTTTGGTTTGGATATATATATATATATGTATGTATGTATATATATTATAAACATAATATCACAAAATGATATTCTTATCCTATAGTAGTAAATCTCTTTAAATCATGATGCACCTAAGAGATCTTGGGTTTTGCAAGTTCATCTCTTAATCACATCTATCTCTCTAAATGAAATCTAAGTTTAGATTGATTATTCTCTATGACGGTTAAAGGGGCGGAAGTAGGTGGGAGATTGAATGCAAGAAGGGTGATGGAGAATGGAGAGACTAGCGAAGTTTAGAGGGGTCAGCAGGTTGTTAACAACAAGAAACATGTCAAATCACCAAAATCTAGGTAAACTGATGTGGACTAGGAAGTAAGGAAAATTTTCCAGAACGGAGAAATTCAGAATACCACAAGACGCCAAAAAGGTTTCCTACAACAAGGCAGGGAAAGGAAGTATGAGTAATGTTAGGGTAAAAGTTAGTTTAGGCTATTAAGTCAAGACAAGTGAAGGTAAACTAAGGCCGTAATAGTAGTAGAATCCAAAATTACATGCTATCATATATCCAATGGAGTAATTATGCAAACTATGCCAAGTACAAGCCCTTTAGTACAAAGTTTTCAATTACAAGTTGCCCTAATGACCATGAATTCCCAAATAAAAGCTTGCTTTACAAAGTTGGAGGAAAAATGAAAATGAAGGAGGAGGATGACTTAATAAAATCAACCCTTTTTAGGGGGTACCCCTCTATTTATAGAAAATTTGGGCCTCTGTACTTTTGACATGTGGCACTCCAATAAATGATCATGATTAGTCCATGTGGCACATGATCGAATTGATATGTGGCACAATGATTTCTTGATGGATCTTAGTTCTTGATTTGAGTATGGTAATGTCTTGGAAACCTTCTAGGATGGCTTTAATCCGTTGTTCCAGAATTACACATGATAGTTCCATGGAACCCCTTACGATAGCTTAAAAACACCCATTTTGGAATTGCACTCGATAGCATGTTGGAATCTCTCAAATTCCACATGATGGCTTTATTGAACTCCTTATGATAGCCTTACTTTGTCTTACGAAGACTTCATGCCGTAACATGAATTAACTTCTCATGATGGCTTGTTTTATTAGTTGGAGGATGGTATGTGAAGGTTCATAAAACTCTTTACAATGGCTCTTTTACCTTGTCCAACGACCGCTTCAAGAATTGTCATAATGGCTTTAATATACTATGTAATGGCTTTATGGAGTACCCTATGATGGCTCATATTATGAGAGTGTAGAATGTTCACGTTGACTTTGATTCTCTTCATTACAATGGCTTCAATAGACATATCACGATGGATTTATTCTTTTGCTTTCAAAGGTATGATGCAAAGGATTTCTACAAATTTCGCTTCAAAGGTTTCCACTTCAATTTGTCATAAAGACTTTGGTTCTTGTCATGCGATGGTTTCAGTCACCCTTCGATAGCTTTCATAGGAACAATCCCCATATCTTAAAGAAACTCTCCACAAGGACTTATGGGGAACTCTTTATGATGGCTTTATGGCTTTATCTCGTGACCACACAAAGAACTGAATTACAATTGCTATAATAGCCTTGCAACAATTTATTGAGTTTCCCTACGATGGCTCTGATTTCCCTCTCATGATTCTACACGATGGCTTTGTCTTTTATAATCCTCCTTCTTAATTGTCCTACAATGACTTAATATATTTGGGCATAACACATTCCCCCTTTTTATTATAATTCTTTTCTTATACTTTAGTATAAGTAAAGATTCATATTCAAAATATATATATTCATTTTAGCCGTTGGTATGTACTTTCCTTTAATCTAACAGTTACCTTATTCTCCCTTTCTTCTTGTAAATAGCAATCTTCTTCCACTTTCCCATTTATTTTCTCTATTAAAATTTACCCATTCTCACTATCTTCCCCAAAATCAGATCCTGCTTTCTGAGATTCCCATTCAGTAAACATTTTTGTTATTGGTTCGTTTACCTGTTTCTTTTTTGGCGCGATCTTTAATTTACTTTGGTTAATCATAATTTTTTATAAGAATTCAATTGGTTTTAGTTATCTGTTTTGATTTTGCTGAATTTCTCATGTTTTCTTCTGTAGTTGCTATTTTGATCCAAATTTAATTGCTTAGCCCACCATTTTAATGTTTATGGGTTTTAGGTTTTACGGTTTATGTACATCTTACCTAACGAACCTGAACCATCGTTGTGTGATAGATTTCCATTCAAGGACTTTGTACACGAAGGTTAAGACTTTGCGTGCAATCTATTCTTAGGTCTTATCTTCATACTTTCTTCATGAGAGCTATGCTTATTTAACTTGCAAAAGCCCATCTTTTTGTTTCATTGTAATAATTTGGCTTGTTACACGAGGACCTTATTCCCTGGTTTACTCATGATGACTGTGCTCAAACTTGTCGCAAAGAGTTCTAAATGCAAGGATTATGTGGACTTTTCTCATTATTGCTTTATGTGTTTTCAAATTGTCTTATGAAAGCTTGTTGATTTTAATTCACGATGGTTATGTTTCGAATTTAATTTACATAAGTCTCTCTGAACTAATCTTTTTGGTTTAACATGAAAGCCTTGTCTCCAATTCTTCTTGCATGACTATTTTAGGTTTATCGTGAGAAAGTTCTATTTCAAATTTCATCCATGAGATCTATGTTTTTGGATCTATCTTCAAGTTTTATACACAAAAGCTTTACATGCGATGACTACCATTGAACAATCAATGTTTGCTCTTGAACTACCACATAATAGCTTGAAAACATGCAACTGGTTACCATTTTCTGTTTTGACTTTGATTTTGGTCATTCACTATTATAGGGCTAGATGGCCTATTATACATTCATTTATTGACTATTCTAATTAATTTGAACCATGATCATACAATTCGTATAGTAATCACTTGAATGGAATGGGAACAGCTTTTACAAAGGGAATTGGGTAAAGAAAGTCTTAATAGGGCCAAAAACTAACTTTAGTGATTATCTTGTCCTATATATAATAAGAGAATTATAGTTTTTTAGAAGTTAATAAGTCTTGATTACCACATATATACATACATATACATATTTCGGGTGTGTGTGTGTAATTCATGGACTTATATTACCTATCATATGGAAATTACCTTGACATATGTATACGTGGTCTTATTTATTTGAGTAGTTATTGCAAATTTGTTTGTTTAGTAGCTTTACCCTTCATTTTCAACTTTAGAGGGGTTCTCCCTTTTTGCTATTGGGTTGTTGTTTAATAACTGAAAATTTTCTATTGTAGACTTCATGGCTGGACACAAGAAACGGGCTCCCAAAAGGGCAACAACATCCCTTAAATCCCCGACATTTGCAGGCTCTTCAAAGGAAAATGTTTACACTTCTCATCAGTCCTACTTCACGAAGCAAGAGGATATCGACTCTGTTCTCCACCTTTTTGGTATTTCAGAGATTGGAACAAGGACCATATGCCCAAATGATCGATTCAACACTCCTTCTGAAGGGTTCTTCATCTTTACTCCTCTTTACATCTATCATTCATGTTATCTGCCCTTCAACTCTATTATCCATAAGGTCCTGGCCTTTCTAAAGATCGCTTCTATTTAGTTAAATCCTAACTTTGATAGTTACGTAAAATCTTTGTTTATTTTGTTTAAAGAACTCAAACTGGAAGAACTGACTCACTCTATCCTTTCCTCCTTGATTGATCATCAAAAAACGAAGAATCGACTCGAGGGTTCTATTCATTATATTAGTTCGGTAAGTAGTGGAGTAGTAATTGACTTCGTTAACAAGCCTTAGGATTGAAGTCATCGGTTGTTCCTCGTGAGATGTTATTCTCCAGATATCATTGGAAGGTCCTCGGTCCTCGGTATGCACTCTTGCTAGATTTGTTTTCATTTCCTTAATACTTATGTTAGTTTTTATCGATTTACATTTTTTTGTTTTTTATGAATGTTAGCCGTTGACTCAAAGAATGTCGATTCTCGAGTTATGGCTAAGATTCCTAGCTTTGGGGATGCTACAACATTTCAAGGAGTCGGTTGAGGCTTCTTACTGAAGAGAAATTAAAGACGTACCCTCTGATTTTGCCAACCCATCGAGTCTTGGGTGAACCCCCTATGTTGAAAAATAAAAGGAATAATTTGTCGACCCTTACTATTGATAAGCTGGACGCGTTTTATGCAAATTCTCCAGTACAATGCTCAATGAGTGAAAGCCCTAGATACTCTCCAGGTTTTTTTCTTATTCTCCTTTTCCTTTTTGTGTAGTGAAATACATTTCCTTAATGCTTTTTTCTTTTGTAAATAGATCCTTTCGAAGTGTATTGTGTTAGCAAAGATGCCTTGTCGCTTGGTAAAGTCACTTCTGAGATAGGCAGTTAAAGTGCTTTGCAGCTCTATAATGGTTGATGTGCAAAAAGTTATAGCGGGGATATGTCGGAGATATACCAAGGATATACTGAGAATTTAAGTAATACGTAAAGCTTCCATCTTTAATAAGATTCAACAAATAATAATGGCAACCTTAACATCTGTGTAGTTAAAATGAATATATTGTTGATTTAATAGATTATATATTTAAAATATGAACGTAAAATTTGAAACACCCCACACCCCTTAAAATACCCAAAAGGACACATTAAAAGGCGTGCTGCGTTATAGGTATAAATGAAACTAATAGAGACTAAGATTCACAAGACAAAAATAGGTAAAAACAACGGAAACTAAGATAATAACCTATTTAAAACAAGACTTCATAATTGTTTCATAAATCAAATAAGCCAAATACCAATTACACATACATGTCTCAAAACCCAAGATGTCTCATAAAAACTCATAGTCTCAAAAATTAGAGTATATAATATTCCTCATAATAAGCCAGTACACAGAAAGAGCTAAAGCTAGAATAAAAGAAATACACGACAGAAATTGTAACGACCCTGAATTTTGGATATTTGAAATGTGAATATTTAATTGAGTTTAAATATTCGAATGATAATTTAATTTTAAATTCAAATATCAGAATGAATTTGGCGATTAAATTATTGAATTTAATTATTGAAACTGGATAAAAATTTGAATTTTCAGTTTTAAGCTGATTAAAAATAATCTGAAGGCTTAGAAAATCTATATTGATAATTCGGAAGGTACTGGAACTTTCTGAATTGAATTTGGAACTGTTCTGTTCAGTTTTAAATTTATATCGTTTAAATTGAATTTAAAAATAGCGGTCCGGGGTACAGTCTCGGAATTGGACGAAACCAGTTCCATTGGATCTGTAACATTGTATTATTATCGGATTTCAATTTTCGTAGTATTCGGAGTTGTTGTGTGAGTGTACGATATACAAACACGCTGAAATTTATATCGAAAACAATACTTATACTGACTATTAAATAAACTTAACATCAAAACTTTTACAAAATTTCTGTAGCCTTCTTCTACACGCCATCTTCTATTTCAACACGTGTAATGTTTTAAACATGCCAACGTCTTTTCATGTCTCCTGCCCTCTTCAAATCGCGTACAGATGTCCTTCATTTAATCAAAAATCAAAAGAATGACCACCGCCTTCAAAATTTTAAACAGCAAATTCCTTATCTCCCCCACTGCTTCCTTTCAATTAAAACGAAAACGAGACTCAATTCGTTTCGTATAAATAAAGTAATGGCCGACTCTTCTCACTCGAATAAATCCCTCTTCCTTCTAACCGTTTAAAATCCAAAATCGAATTCACGAAAAAAAATAGGGCTAGGAAAAACAAATTTGATTCGTTGGAAAACGAATGGCGGCGAAGGAATGGATGCTTGGTCGAACTCGAACACATCACGCAATCGACTTTGCGCCTGTTCGAAGTCGTGGTCGCGACTTAGTGAAGCTGTGATGAGCGCGCAAGCCGAGGCGATGGATATCGCGATGGCAACGAAGCTAGGGTTTCGATTTGTGCAAGGTGAGCTTGGGGTCAGCGACTAGTGACATCGACGCAGTGATGGCGACGACAACTTCGGCAGGTGGTCGCACGCATCTCGATGGCACTCGCGATGTCGTAGGCGATACTGGGAAGAGATGCTAGGGTTCGTACTCGTTCGATCAGCAAGTAGTGTCGTGGAAGGCGACTCGTTCTCGCAGGCGATTTTGGGGCAGCGCGAAAACGTGGGTGGTGATCGATAGTGAAGGCCGAGATGTTTTCTCTGGTAATCTTTTGTCTTGAATTATTATTTCCTAATTAAATTTTAACTTAAAGGCATTACAGTAGATTAAAAATATGTATAAGAAGATCTGTTTTAATATATATGTGAAAGTATGTATGCAGGTTAGGGAATTTACTTCGCTAATGTTTGTAAAACAATTTATTTTAGTTAAATTCGTTATATATATATGTATAAAAATATATATACTATAGAATTAATATAGTTTGTTTCAGATGTATATATATAGTTGCAGAGAATAATATGATTAAGTATAAATGTTTATAAAATGACACACACACACACACACACACATATATATATATATATATATATACGAAAATAAGCTTTTATAAATGGAAAATTTTAAAATATTTGAATTATGAAAAATCAGATTTTTGATTATGTATATATATATTCTATAAGTATGTACATATGTAGTTTCCAGGAAATAAAATAAAATAAGTAAAATATTATGAAAATGGAGATCTTAAAAATATTGAAGGCATTTTATAAAAACCTGGTTTGGAGTCTCAAGAGATATTTAAATGAGAAATTAGTTTAAAATAAAACTATCAGTTAATTTAACTATTAAAATGAAATCACCAATGAATCAAAATTTTAAAATGAAAATTTAATTATTCAGTGGATTCGAATATTAATAAACTGTGTAAATATTTATACAAGGTATAAATCAAGATAATTGGGACGAGATTGGAAATGGACTGCAAATAAAAGCTAAGGTGAGATCTTCTCACTCAGATTTAAATTTGAATTGCAGTTATTGATTTGATTGACTGTTTGGATGTGATATTAGATATAGTAGGATATATCTATATATAGCAATATATACATATTGGCATATGTATATATTGGATTGATTGATTTCCCGCATTGTATAGCGGATGAGACCCTATTGCGCCGTTAGTAAGCGGATGATATTTTATAAATCCCATATACCGCGATATTCCACCTCGAAGTGGAATTGGTCTTGTGCTAACATCTGTGGATGCAGGGAAACAGGTTGGAGGGATCCAACAGGATTCCTCAAAACATTTGAATTAATTTCATATGTTGTGTGATTGATTATTTATAATCTGTGTATGATTATATCTGTGATTGAATGTGCTGAAGGCTAAAATTTAGCCGAATGTATTTTTGGTATTGTTGGATACCAGAAATAAATGAAATTGGATTTTTGAAATTAAAGCTGGAAGTTTTAGTAAATTCTTTTTGAAAGAATTGAATAAATTGAAAATAAGGGATTTAAAAGCATAAAGTTAATTTATGAAATCTTATCGAATTATTTCCAAAATAGAAGAAAGATTTGTATAAATGGATTTTTAATGGTATTTTTTCGAAAGTTGGAAAATTTATTTGAAATGAAATTTTAAATGGTTTGGAAAATATGAAGGAATTTATTTTAAAGGCGAGCAATTTGTTGAAATCAAATTGAAAATTGATTTGTATTGAAGAAATAAGTAATTTGGGAAATTGATATAAAATCTATTTGGTGTTTAAATAAAAATCGATTTTTGTTGTTGAGAATAAATTTGTAAATCGATTTGTAAAATGATTTGGTATTTGGGATTGAAATTGGAATCAATTTGAAATTGATTGGGTATTGAAGTAAATTTAAAAATCAATTTAGAATAAATGATTTGGAGTTTGAATATAAAGTTGAGAAATCAATTTGAAAGTCGATTTGGTGTTGAAAGCGAATATTTGAGAATGTAAATTCCGAATAGAAATTTTAAAGGAAAGGGAAATTTGTTTTAAAAATAAACGTTGATAATTTTTAAAGTGTGAGAAATATGATTTGGAAACGGTTTTCAAAGTGATGAAGTGTAGAAATAAATTTACAGTTTTGAAATGTAAATTTGAGATAAATCGATAAGGATTTATTAAATTGGTTTAAATGGACCGTTTTGAAGTGAAAGTGTATTTCACTATAAAGCTGAGTATATTTTCCAAAGTATCTTTTAAAAATATAAATTAAAAGTTCTAAGTGGAATTTTAAAAGAAATATTTGGAAATATATTCCGTGTAAGGAAATTGATTTGAAATTTATTTTCAAAAGTTGAAAGGTGAAATGTGATTTGAAATTGGTTTTCAAATGTGAAGTGAGAAAAATATATATATCTCATGAAGATATTTTGGAAATAAATAATTTGGGAAAATTATTTGAATTTGATGATTGTTGTGAATATCGTTGATAGTTAAATCACCGACTATCAATATTGCCTTTGAAATGACACTTGAATTTGTTTTTAAACAAACGCTTATTATTCGGTTTAGCCGGGAAAGGACCTTTGTGTCAGATAACCCACTCCGAATAATAATACGACGATATGGATCGTATTGAAGACCGGTGGTGAAGACCGGGTGTTTATGAAAACGATAGGATGACCTATCGATTGTCTCTGCACCGTTAGCTACGGTATTGAGATTTCCTTTGTGATGGGAAGTTTTATCGGGATTGTGAATATTCGAATTGCAAGGACTTCTTTGGAAGTGCCTTCGGTTCTGTTCGAACGCGGAACAGACTTGTATGGTTACGTGTCTGACATTACGTTTTGAGATATAAAGCTGATTTCTTTCAAATACATATCTGTTGGTGGCGGAGAATTTATTCTCTTAGCTTAACATCCTTCTCTGAGACGTACGAGCTCAGATGTAACGACCCGTAAAATTTCAACTGTTTTAATAACGTAATTAGTTGAAATTTTGTGAAATTTTAAACAATAAAATTTTAAAATAAAAATTTAATATTTGGAATACGTCTAGTTAAACATAGCAACTGGTAAATTTTCGTCCGAAAATATGAAAGTTTATTTCGCGCGTAAATTTACTTCAATTTAATCAGTTAAAAAGCGATGAAAATAAAATGTTTCCGAAACCTAAATATTTTTACATTGAAAAATTCTAAACCATCTTCTGATCAAGATGTCAGTTTGTCATTTTTTCAAATTCGGACATCTTTGGCTCCGTCGATCTTATTTTTCAGCGTTTTCTTGCATTTTCCGCTATTAGAAAATTCGAATTTTTATAATTCAATCGTACCACCAATATTTGTATACCATTTTGATCGTTTCGTCGTGCTGATCTCTATGCTATATTCTGAATCCTGTATTTTTAAGGCCGGATCAAAGCGTAATCTGCGAAACGCTAGAACGTACCGGTACCGGATTGAGCCCTTTTGAATTCGGTCTCTTCAATTTTGCAGCCTGTAATACCAATAGCCTTTTTCCTTCTGGATTTGTGTCTAACTTTTCTTTCCTCGGTTTCAACTTTATTAACGTGCCTTTTCATTTCTGGTCAGTTCACTATTTGTTTTGAGAAACAAAAAAAAATTTGGTATTGCCTCTTCCTTTTTGCTGTTCTTTCCTACTTATTTTTCTTCTTCCTCACCATCCATCTTTCCTTTTGCCCAGCTCCTTTCTCATGCACGCAACCATCAGCCAATCTCCTCCGCCAATCAACTCACGTCACCACCTCCTACACCTCGAAGCCACCATCCCATCCACCGTCGAGGCCAGCTCCGCCACACGCCACCTTTGACCTCCGCCTCCAGAGAAGCCAAGCCCAGCCGCAACCCCACCTTGCTCCCTTCCAAACCGCCCACGTGCAGCTGTGCCTCCCCGCAAACCCCTCCATGCTCACCCAACCTAGCACGGCAGCTGCCACTTACCCTTCACCGTACAACCATCACCTACCCACCATGCCAAACGCTAACTTCCTCCTTTTCCTCTCGGCCCGACCTCACCTCTGATGCGTTTGTTTTTCCTTGTAAGTGGAAGCTTGTTGTATGTATATAGTATTTATATAATAATATATTTTCAGTTATATATCTTGTATATTAAGATTTGTTTGCATGAGTTTACACGTTGCACAGCTCGTTGTTTGTATGCAAAATAAGATATATGTCTATATATATTTGGTTATAGAAGTACATTATATAGATGTAACTAGTTGTTTATACTATTAGTTATTTTGCTACATACTTTACTGGAAAGGTACATTTTGTGTTTGTATATATATAAGTGTTAGTTTATATAGGACATATATATACATGCATTCGTTAGTTTTATATAGGCATGTCTGTAGTACATATTTTGGTTTAGTTTACTAAATCTATTTGTTGCAAATTGATATAAGTAATGTTTGTTAGTTATACAAAGTTACTGAGATGCTGTCTTATAATAAAGATTATGAAAAAAAAGAAACTGTTAGATTATATGTTTTGATATATATTACTGTATGTTTTATGAAAAGTATGGTGTATATATGTTGCTAGCATCTCCCAGTGATTATGTTTATATATGATGTGCCATGTGTTGGGTTCCCAGATCTTACATTTCCAATTACTATGTAATATATAATATTGTATACATGTATATTTTAATCTTAAATATATAATATTGTATACATGTATATTTTAATCTTAAATATATATATGTTTATATAGTGAGTCATTTCGGCTTCAGGCATACATACTATGGATCTGTTAATATTATTAGTTATGTATTAGTATTTTATTTGCTGTATAAGGTGTTATTTGTTATTTATGTATTGATGGCTAAGTGGTATAGATATATAAACATATATAGTTATATGTCATACGAGTTGCACTAGTATTTTATATGATTTGGGATATTGGATTTCATAAATTTTAATATGTTAGTATTGTCTTAGTTTTATGAAGTGCATTTGAGGCAAGTACAAATTGCTGCTGTTGTATATAAAATGAGTGCGTGAGTTATATATATGTTCATTTAGTTTATATGGATAGTTATAAATTAAATACATGGGTACGGTTGGCTGTATATAGGTTGAAACACATATTAGTCTATAAATTTTATTTGTTAATTTATTGTATAGGTTATATGAATTTCTATATATTTTGGTCGAAAATATAATGTTATGTTGTATATGTTATTTTATAATTAAGTAAACATTTGTTGGCTTTCAAATTTATATATAGAGACTTTGTTTTATGTTGAACTATATATTAAATTGATAGATATGTCTAAACTGATTTTTCGTAAAATAATAATAATAATACAATACACCATTGTTTCTGTTATATCAAACTGATTGTTGGCTCTTGATTCCCAATTTACCAGCTTTGTCCATCTAACGTATGTCCATCGTGCTTTGCTTCAAAATCCGTGCTTGAATTTGTAGCTCATCTCTTCGTCTATACTCTCTAGCCTTGAAAGGTGAGCACTCACTCACGATTAACGTTCTTTTATTTATTAAATTTGATTTCAATTGAAACGACAATTGAAATATGCTGCTAATAGTTAATTACACTGTTATATATGCTATTACCTGTATCAGTTCACCTGTGACATTTGACACCATTATCTGTTAGTTATTTATGTGATGATAATACAGTTTGGCTGATAATTGATTGATTGTTGATGTTTATATTGGACGTTAAATTGTTAGTGTTAAATGATAAATAGTATGCAAAATTGAAATGGATATAGGATAGTTAACGATTTTAAAACTGATTTATATGTTAAATTTGATTAGTGGAATATGACCCCTTTTAATTGTTAAATTAATTGACATGTAGAATAGTGATAATTACACTTTGAACCATCGATGGATTTTGGATTAATTGTTGTAGTGTAAAATTGAAATCGAATGACAGGTGAATAACCATATTTATATTAGTGTAATAATCTTTAATCTACATGAAATGATAGTGTAGATTCTAGGAATAATTATATTAATTCGCACAAACAACAATGTGAATTAATACGATTATTTCGGGATTATTGATTGATTATTGGATTTATATTGATTGTTGTTATTGCTTGTTTATTTACTTTGACACCATCCCTGTTATCACACTGCAATTTCCCTTTGCTATATTCTGATTTTGAATTGAATTGGAATCGGGTTGAAATGATAAATACCCAAATTGAATTTTGACCTAGGATAGAAAATTAAATAAAACCCGATTGGTCAATAATTTGATTTAAAAGTAAATGAAGATTTTATTTGAATAAACAATATGGTTTTGAAATGAAGTTGAAATTTGAATTTTTAATGAAAGTAAAATGTTAATATTTAAAAATCTGAAACAAAATATTAAAAATGAAATTGATGAAAGAATGTTGTTTAAACTTTGAAATGACTTAATAATTAAGTTTGAAATTATAATTAAGTTTGAAATTATTAAACTTTGAAATTATTTAATAATTTAGTTTAAATTATTTAATAATTAAATAAGATTGGATTATTTAATGATTAAATTGAATTGAATTGAACTCTTTAATAAGTAAAATTGAACTTTGGAATAAGCGAATTTTACTTCGTAAATAATTGAAATTGAGTTTTTTTTATTAAGTAAGTTTTGGGAAATTATTTAAGAAAGTAAATAAGTAAAATGGAATTTCTTTAACAAGAAATGAAAATGTGATATTTTTGGAATTAAGGTAAGACTTGTAATTGAAAGAATTGATTTGACGAATTTAATTTAATTCAAAATTGTAAGTTTTGATATAATGAAGCTGAACTTAAGTAATTGATTTAATGATTTGTAAATTTAATAGAAATTGTTTTGAATGATAAATTTACTTAACGAATATTGAATGAAATCGATAAATGAGTTTAAATTGATTTGAATGTTAAATTAAATTGATTTAAATGATTTCGGAATGAATCTTATATACGAATTTAAATTGATATTTGAATTGTTTTAAATAAAGATTGAAATTGAATTATAAGATTTTGAAATTTTGAATTTGGAAGTTTTGAAACGTAAATTTTGGAAATTGGTTTAGAAAGACAATCAAAATGTTGATTTATAAACTCTGATTGAAATTGAAATTGATTTGGTTTTGAAATAAATAAACGACCAATCGGTGAAATAATTTCGAAGGTTATTAAGGAGACCGGAATCGGCTATGGATATACTCTCTATCTAAACCGAAAACCACTTTAATAACTATACGCGGAGTGATGATCCAGAATGAAATGGTTGGAATGATGTTCGTGATGACTGAAGAAAGAGAACGATGATGGATAGCCTTGACACTTGTGTCAAATTGGAAATGACTAAAACAGGAGCCGTGCCGGGCCAATGGAGGATTAGCTACCTCAAGTGGACACACTTCTTCGAACTACTCATTACTTGTTGTCGATTGGTGCACCCTTGATTTTGGGAGTGTTGTTTCACGGTGTTGCGGGCGCTGCGGCGTTGCGTTCTCACCAGTCCGGATCAGGCGAACGGTAGTGTCACTACCTTGGGTATTGCCTCATGTGCCTTGTCATACTTGTATTCCATTTATTCGCGACCACTACGAATTTGTTTTGTAACTTTAGTATATGGATTGCCCTCTGGTGACTTCCGGTTTTGGGGAAACTATGGTCTTGTATATGCTTTTGGGAATAAAAATGTGTTAAGGGTGGAATGGGCCATGACTTAAAGCTATTTTGATACCTTATATTACTGATAGACATTATCTACTTAGCGTACATTACTACATAGTAGATAGTTTGACGGATCCTTAAAGGATGGTTATTCCAAACATCCTTTGAGTTACTTGTATTTCAATTGCTATTTCACTTGAGTTGGATTTATTAATATAAGAATGTTAATCCTGACTCGAGTGTCTTGTGTTTTGCTTTACGCTCGGGTCAGACTGAGTGTACCAGTATTCGAGACTCACCTTTGGAGTTGGAGCTTTGCTTGAAGATCCAGCCATCTATTCTGCTTTCATTATTCGATGATTCCAGTGATGTATTCTGATTTGTATCTGATGTATCGTATTACTCTTCTGTTGTAAACTCTGATGTATTTTATATATTCATATAGTAGCTTCTACTATCTCTTTTATTTCCGCTGCAAATTATTACTCTGTGTCTGTGATCTGTGATTATATTTATTTACTTTATATGTTCAGTTTTGCCAAATTTAAATTAACAACGCGGTATTTTGAGCAATTCAATTCTGGCATGAGTGTCTACCTATACACTTATAATGGATGCGAATGGTCCAAAATATCGGGTCTTTACAGTTGGTATCAGAGCATTGGTAGCTCTAGGCAAAACTTAACATATAGGGTAAATGTATTTACAGAATCACTCTCATTCGAGTTTCAATCTCTTCCTTTTGACTCGACTTCTTTGAATTTTGGAACGTTCCCTACGGTTCCAAATTTCATTCGTATCCTTCACTATTCATTTTCTTTCAATTCTGGAGCACCCCATAAATCCATTTTGAATGACATCTATAATAGATCGGCGGTCTTGCCAATCTTCGAATGATTCGTGAAGGAGCAAAACTCCTTTACAATAGGCATTGATTTACCGGAGATTTTGTATCCTCGGTTTACGATGCTATCTATCTCCTGCTATACCTGAATTCTATTTCTTGAGATCGAATGTCGATTTACCTCGGAATTCTACACCGATCTTATTTTTGAAGTCACGGTCGACCTGGTTAAGGTTGCCCGCGATTTATATAAACTTATCCATCGCCTTATTTTGTTATTTAATTATCTCGTCTTTGTTCAAACCTATCTTCGAATCGAAATTCTCTTTGATTTGAGTCTATCAAAAATTTGAATTCCTATCCTTGCTTTGAAATCCATTATTGTATCGTTAAGTGAGGAAGTGTATTGTAAATTAATTTTAAAATGTTTTTATATTGTGTTGTTTGAGTTGTTGATGTTGATTTGGGTTTTCGATCGATTCGTCTGATCAACGCTATCGATAGGATTTCCAAAACACTTGAGCAGAGCAAACTGACACAATATCATTTTCAAATTTGATAAATAAAATAGAAGTTTTTTTTGATTATCTTATATATAAATATAAGTTTTCTGAAATTAAATTGTTAATGAATTTATTGTCTGAAAATAATAATATTTGATTTTCATTTATTGTTTTGTAAACCATTGACTATTGAAAAATATAAATAAATGAATTTATAAACTTGGTTATAAATTGATTGGAATTTGAAATGAATCTGATTCAGAAATTTGAGAATTTATTAGTTTCCGGTGATTTCGAACTTTGTTTTTAAAATTTTAAAGTATATATTATTGAAAGTGTTTTCAAATAGAAATCGTTTTCAAAGAATTTTAAAAAAAATGTTGAAATCAGTGCTCTTCTCTTTGTCGTTGAAAAATAATTTCGGTGATGGCGGCCGCATCATCGACATTCATTTTCGAGTTTCGAAGCGGAGATACTATTCTGTAGCTTTGCTACGGTATTGTTTTGAAAAATATTTTTATTTGAATTTCTTCAATATAATTTGATTTATATATATATATAGGTATCTTATTTTAAAATTTAATTTGATTTGATATGAATATATTATATATATCTCTAAATTGTTTAAAGTTAATCGGAAATCTAATTCTTAAATTTTGTTAAAGGATGATTTTAATTATAAATAAAACCAAAATTTGGAATAAATATTTAAACTTGAATAATTGAATTGGGAGAATTTTATTTGTATATTGTTCAACTACATTCTAATACAACTTACCTAAATCATTCAGAAGTTGAATATGTAATTAGATAATATATAAGATAAATTGAATTTATAAATAAAATTTGAGTGCTTATAATAAATGTTATACACTAAATTTTGATTATAAAGATGTTAATAGATTAGATAGGATAATAAGTAAACTCAGTTAATAATGAAATAAATTTGTTTTGAAAGAATTAATAAATCTGTTTTGAAAGAATTAATAAATTTGATTTGAAAGAATTAATAAATTGAAATTTGATCAACTTATGAAATACCTTGAATTTAAAGAAATTAATAGATGTAAATTAATTTAAATCGAAACTTTTATGGTTTAAATTAATTTATATGGGTTAAATATATGTAATTGGATATATTAAGTAGAATAAATTTAACAGTAATTTGGAATAAAGAAGAATTTAAAATTGTTGAAGAAAATATGATTATAATAAAAGATTATTCAAATTTATGATTTTATAAATTGTAAATTGAAGATAATTGGATAATAAGGTAATGAATTTAGAAATAGTTAAGATTGATTTTAAAATCAAATGGATTAAATCAATTATTAAATATCAATTAATTTAAATTGGAATTTATATGGTTTTAATTAATTGTTATTTTGTATTTCAAATCTGTTTTCTTTCTGGTTGTTTCTATTCTCCTACCTCGTTCCTTTTCGGGGACGAAAAGTTTTGAGTGGGGGAGAGTGTAACGACCCGTAAAATTTCAACTGTTTTAATAACGTAATTAGTTGAAATTTTGTGAAATTTTAAATAATAAAATTTTGAAATAAAAATTTAATATTTGGAATACGTCTAGTTAAACATAGCAACTGGTAAATTTTCGTCCGAAAATATGAAAGTTTATTTCGCGCGTAAATTTACTTCAATTTAATCAGTTAAAAAGCGATGAAAATAAAATGTTTTCGAAACCTAAATATTTTTACATTGAAAAATTCTAAACCATCTTCTGAGCAAGATGTCAGTTTGTCGTTTTTCCAAATTCGGACATCTTTGGCTCCGTCGATCTTATTTTTCAGCGTTTTCTTGCATTTTCCGCTATTAGAAAATTCGAATTTTTATAATTCAATCGTACCACCAATATTTGTATACCGTTTTGATCGTTTCGTCGTGCTGATCTCTATGCTATATTTTGAATCCTGTATTTTTAAGGCCGGATCAAAGTGTAATCTGCGAAACGCTAGAACGTACCGGTACCGGATTGAGCCCTTTTGAATTCGGTCTCTTCAATTTTGCAGCCTGTAATACCAATAGCCTTTTTCCTTCTGAATTCGTGCCTAACTTTTCTTTCCTCGGTTTCAACTTTATTAACGTGCCTTTTCATTTTTGGTCAGTTCACTATTTGTTTTGAGAAATAAAAAAAATTTGGTATTGCCTCTTCCTTTTTGCTGTTCTTTCCTACTTATTTTTCTTCTTCCTCACCATCCATCTTTCCTTTAGCCCAGCTCCTTTCTCATGCACGCAACCATCAGCCAATCTCCTCCGCCAATCAACTCACATCACCACCTCCTACACCTCGAAGCCACCATCCCATCCACCGTCGAGGCCAGCTCCGCCACACGCCACCTTTGACCTCCGCCTCCAGAGAAGCCAAGCCCAGCCGCAACCCCACCTTGCTCCCTTCCAAACCACCCACGTGCAGCTGTGCCTCCCCGCAAACCTCTCCATGCTCACCCAACCTAGCACGGCAGCTGCCACCTACCCTTCACCGTACAACCATCACCTACCCACCATGCCAAACGCCAACTTCCTCCTTTTCCTCTCGGCCCGACCTCACCTCTGATGCGTTTGTTTTTCCTTGTAAGTGGAAGCTTGTTGTATGTATATAGTATTTATATAATAATATATTTTCAGTTATATATCTTGTATATTAAGATTTGTTTGCGTGAGTTTACACGTTGCACAGCTCGTTGTTTGTATGCAAAATAAGATATATGTCTATATATATTTGGTTATAGAAGTACATTATATAGATGTAACTAGTTGTTTATACTATTAGTTATTTTGCTACATACTTTACTGGAAAGGTACATTTTGTGTTTGTATATATATAAGTGTTAGTTTATATAGGACATATATATACATGCATTCGTTAGTTTTATATAGGCATGTCTGTAGTACATATTTTGGTTTAGTTTACTAAATCTATTTGTTGCAAATTGATATAAGTAATGTCTGTTAGTTATACAAAGTTACTGAGATGCTGTCTTATAATAAAGATTATGAAAAAAAACTGTTAGATTATATGTAATGATATATATTACTGTATGTTTTATGAAAAGTATGGTGTATATATGTTGCTAGCATCTCCCAGTGATTATGTTTATATATGATGTGCCATGTGTTGGGTTCCCAGATCTTACATTTCCAATTACTATGTAATATATAATATTGTATACATGTATATTTTAATCTTAAATATATATATATGTTTATATAGTGAGTCATTTCGGCTTCAGGCATACATACTATGGATCTGTTAATATTATTAGTTATGTATTAGTATTTTATTTGTTGTATAAGGTGTTATTTGTTATTTATGTATTGATGGCTAAGTGGTATAGATATATAAACATATATAGTTATATGTCATACGAGTTGCACTAGTATTTTATATGATTTGGGATATTGGATTTCATAAATTTTAATATGTTAGTATTGTCTTAGTTTTATGAAGTGCATTTGAGGCAAGTACAAATTGCTGCTGTTGTATATAAAATGAGTGCGTGAGTTATATATATGTTCATTTAGTTTATATGGATAGTTATAAATTAAATACATGGGTACGGTTGGCTGTATATAGGTTGAAACACATATTAGTCTATAAATTTTATTTGTTAATTTATTGTATAGGTTATATGAATTTCTATATATTTTGGTCGAAAATATAATGTTATGTTGTATATGTTATTTTATAATTAAGTAAACATTTGTTGGCTTTCAAATTTATATATAGAGACTTTGTTTTATGTTGAACTATATATTAAATTGATAGATATGTCTAAACTGATTTTTCGTAAAATAATAATAATAATACAATACACCATTGTTTCTGTTATATCAAACTGATTGTTGGCTCTTGATTCCCAATTTACCAGCTTTGTCCATCTAACGTATGTCCATCGTGCTTTGCTTCAAAATCCGTGCTTGAATTTGTAGCTCATCTCTTCGTCTATACTCTCTAGCCTCGAAAGGTGAGCACTCACTCACGATTAACGTTCTTTTATTTATTAAATTTGATTTCAATTGAAACGACAATTGAAATATGCTGCTAATAGTTAATTACACTGTTATATATGTTATTACCTGTATCAGTTCACCTGTGACATTTGACACCATTATCTGTTAGTTATTTATGTGATGATAATACAGTTTGGCTGATAATTGATTGATTGTTGATGTTTATATTGGACGTTAAATTGTTAGTGTTAAATGATAAATAGTATGCAAAATTGAAATGGATATAGGATAGTTAACGATTTTAAAACTGATTTATATGTTAAATTTGATTAGTGGAATATGACCCCTTTTAATTGTTAAATTAATTGACATGTAGAATAGTGATAATTACACTTTGAACCATCGATGGATATTGGATTAATTGTTGTAGTGTAAAATTGAAATCGAATGACAGGTGAAGAACCATATTTATATTAGTGTAATAATCTTTAATCTACATGAAATGATAGTGTAGATTCTAGGAATAATTATATTAATTCGCACAAACAACAATGCGAATTAATACGATTATTTCGGGATTATTGATTGATTATTGGATTTATATTGATTGTTGTTATTGCTTGTTTATTTACTTTGACACCATCCCTGTTATCACACTGCAAGTTCCCTTTGCTATATTCTAATTTTGAATTGAATTGGAATCGGGTTGAAATGATAAATACCCAAATTGAATTTTGACCTAGGATAGAAAATTAAATAAAACTCGATTGGTCAATAATTTGATTTAAAAGTAAATGAAGATTTTATTTGAATAAACAATATGGTTTTGAAATGAAGTTGAAATTTGAATTTTTAACGAAAGGAAAATGTTAATATTTAAAATTCTGAAACAAAATATTAAAAATGAAATTGATGAAAGAATGTTGTTTAAACTTTGAAATGACTTAATAATTAAGTTTGAAATTATAATTAAGTTTGAAATTATTAAACTTTGAAATTATTTAATAATTTAGTTTAAATTATTTAATAATTAAATAAGATTGGATTATTTAATGATTAAATTGAATTGAATTGAACTCTTTAATAAGTAAAATTGAACTTTGGAATAAGCAAATTTTACTTCGTAAATAATTGAAATTGAGTTTTTTTTATTAAGTAAGTTTTGGGAAATTATTTAAGAAAGTAAATAAGTAAAATGGAATTTCTTTAACAAGAAATGAAAATGTGATATTTTTGGAATTAAGGTAAGACTTGTAATTGAAAGAATTGATTTGACGAATTTAATTTAATTCAAAATTGTAAGTTTTGATATAATGAAGCTGAACTTAAGCAATTGATTTAATGATTTGGAAATTTAATAGAAATTGTTTTGAATGATAAATTTACTTAACGAATATTGAATGAAATCGATAAATGAGTTTAAATTGATTTGAATGTTAAATTAAATTGATTTAAATGATTTCGGAATGAATCTTATATACGAATTTAAATTGATATTTGAATTGTTTTAAATAAAGATTGAAATTGAATTATAAGATTTTGAAATTTTGAATTTGGAAGTTTTGAAACGTAAATTTTGGAAATTGGTTTAGAAAGACAATCGAAATGTTGATTTATAAACTCTGATTGAAATTGAAATTGATTTGGTTTTGAAATAAATAAACGACCAATCGGTGAAATAATTTCGAAGGTTATTAAGGAGACCGGAATCGGCTATGGATATACTCTCTATCTAAACCGAAAACCACTTTAATAACTATACGCGGAGTGATGATCCAGAATGAAGTGGTTGGAATGATGTTCGTGATGACTGAAGAAAGAGAATGATGATGGATAGCCTTGACACTTGTGTCAAATTGGAAATGACTAAAACAGGAGCCGTGCCGGGCCAATGGAGGATTAGCTACCTCAAGTGGACACACTTCTTCGAACTACTCATTACTTGTTGTCGATTGGTGCACCCTTGATTTTGGGAGTGTTGTTTCACGGTGTTGCGGGCGCTGCGGCGTTGCGTTCTCACCAGTCCGGATCAGGCGAACGGTAGTGTCACTACCTTGGGTATTGCCTCATGTGCCTTGTCATACTTGTATTCCATTTATTCGCGACCACTACGAATTTGTTTTGTACCTTTAGTATATGGATTGCCCTCTGGTGACTTCCGGTTTTGGGGAAACTACGGTCTTGTATATGCTTTTGGGAATAAAAATGTGTTAAGGGTGGAATGGGCCATGACTTAACGCTATTTTGATACCTTATATTACTGATAGACATTATCTACTTAGCGTACATTACTACATAGTAGATAGTTTGATGGATCCTTAAAGGATGGTTATTCCAAACATCCTTTGAGTTACTTGTATTTCAATTGCTATTTCACTTGAGTTGGATTTATTAATATAAGAATGTTAATCCTGACTCGAGTGTCTTGTGTTTTTCTTTACGCTCGGGTCAGACTGAGTGTACCAGTATTCGAGACTCACCTTTGGAGTTGGAGCTTTGCTTGAAGATCCTGCCATCTATTCTGCTTTCAGTATTCGATGATTCCAGTGATGTATTCTGATTTGTATCTGATGTATCGTATTACTCTTCTGTTGTAAACTCTGATGTATTTTATATATTCATATAGTAGCTTCTACTATCTCTTTTATTTCCGCTACAAATTATTACTCTGTGTCTGTGATTATATTTATTTAATTTATATATTCAGTTTTGCCAAATTTAAATTAACAACGCGGTATTTTGAGAAATTCAATTCTGGCATGAGTGTCTACCTATACACTTATAATGGATGCGAATGGTCCAAAATATCGGGTCGTTACATCAGAGGTTATGTAGTTGAAATTTATCAGCGATATATTCCCAATTTGGTAATGTGGCATGTTGAGTGTTGCTGTGACGATGATCATTTATTTGATCATTTGTGATCAAAGCGTGGCTTTGTGAAAAAGCGTAGCTTTGTGAAAAAGCGTAGCTTTGTGGACGAGACTTCATCAGGGCCTCAACAACCCGGAAATGGTCGAAACAGGAATGTTGCGGCAAGGTTATAAGGGTCGCGCCCTTTAAGGTATGTCATTTCCTTCTGGAACGGGGTGGTATCATGGTATGGAGCCCAGATACTTACTCATGTAGACACACCTTATTTATTATGTGTCATGATGGTTACGAGCGCTCGGATAAAGGTCCCAAAGGACCGGGTGATGACATATTCGTGAGTTACCTGTTACAGGGGTAACCCGGCCTTGTTTGGCAGAGAGCAGTTTGTCTCTCGGGACGTCCAGCCAGAGGCGATCCCATTCGGCAGTAGGAAAGGAAGTTCCTTAGCCTGATCATTTGTTGGAAAATCCAAAGAAACAATACGAACCCTTACGATTGCAATTGTATTACCTGCTATGGAATGTGGCGGTAACCTGCTATTGAACATAGTAGCTATAGTAGGCATAAGTGCGGAATGCCTATGCTGGCTAAGATTAATATTATACTTTCGAAATGTTTTCCACACTAGACATTAATAATAATATTCCATGATTGGCGTAGTAAGCATCTTTGATTATCATAAGAAGAAATCTCCTCCAATTCTGCGTTTGCATTATGTGTGTGGTGGGAGGTCTTATGGTAGTTTCATTTTCCAAAAAGCATTGCGAATCTATTTTATTTTCTCTGTGAAAATAACTATTTTACGATCTCACACCAGTCACCATGACTGACTCGGAGTTTATTGTTCCCTTCTAAACTCTGGGTGCCCATAATTTTCCACACGGGCAGCCTAGAGTTAATTTTATCAGGATATTCTGGATATTCTGGAGCTTTGGGGATAAGCTGGATGGCGAGACGTACTTCCGTACTTGTTATTTATTTCCGCTGTGTATTCTGTATGAGGACATGTTTATATAACTGTCCATTGTTGTATTGAGTTGTACATTGACTCTGATTGATGTATTGTATAACTGATATAGTTCTTTGTTTAAAAGACTAGTGATTATCTATTATATATTGTTCCGCTATGAAATGTGAGATTCTGATATTGTCTCTGATTCTGTGTTTCTGTTCTTTCTTCTCTTCTATCTTTTCTTCTACCTCTTCTTTTAACCCTAATGGTTCGGTTTTCCGGCATTCGATTGCGCGGCATTTGATACAATGAATGTATTAATGTCGACTTTCGAGCGTCGAAAATTCGAGTCGTTACAAGTGGTATCGGAGCATATGGTTAAGCGACAACCCTGCTCTGTTGGGTGTTACTCATTAGAGATAGAGTCAGTAGTACTCTAGAATGAGTGTGAGTGTAATAATAGATATGAGCGCGTATTTGTTAGTGAATACAAATTTGTTTTGTATTGTGTTGACTTATCGGTTGATTGTTTATAGATTCTGGTCGGTGCAGTCTAGCTAACTGTAATCGATAGGGTTTTCTAAACTCTTAAACAAGGTAATCTGACACAGTATTGTTTTAAATAGGGTAAATGAAATAATTTTTCCCAAAACTATTTTTGTATAGAAAAGAAATAATTTTCTATGAATTATCATAGTATATGGATGTTTGGTTGTTAGGAGGTAATAACATTGAAATATTATCATTGTTATATTGAAATTGAATAATAAATAAAATGTATAACCAAAGATTTAGAGATAAATTCATTTAACAAATGAAATTTATAAATATGGATTGAAAGATGAGGAATTGAATTCATATACAAATGGATTTGTAAAGATAAATTGCAAATGTTATTTATAATTGGAAATAGAATTCCAGGAAAAGTATTTGAGAATAGATTCAAAATTCATTAATGGAATGAAAATTGATAATGTGAAGTTTGAAATGAGTTTTATAAAATAGAAATGGAATGTAAAATAAGTTGATAACTTATAAAATATTTAAAGTTTGATTGTAATGAAATTCAAATTGAAAAGAAAGGAATTTGTGAGTGAACCAATGAAGCTACATTTGTAAATAAATGAATTGAAGAAATGGAATAAAATTCGATTTGAATAAAGTTGAATAAAAATCCAAACTTGAAAAATAAATAAGATAAAGTGGATTGAATTCAAGTAAATTAACTTGATAATTTATTAATTCACGCAATAATGAATTGGAAGTTGAATTGGTTAAATTAAAGCTTTGTTGTAAGCTAAATTTGAAGATAAAATTTGAATTGGTATATAAATTCAAGTGGGTAGTAGAAATAAATTGAAAACTTCCTTGTTATTGATAAAATGGATTCACGATGGATTGAATATAAAATTGTTGAAATCAATTTGATAATTGATGTGGTATTTAAAATAAATCCTGGGAAATCCATTTTTCATCGATTTGGTGTTTGGAATAAATGTTTGGAAAATCAATTTGGGAATTCGAAATAAACTTAGAAATTGATTTGTAAAATGATTTTTTGTGTTGAAATGAATTGAATTCAATAATTATAAATGAAAGGTAAATTGAATTCGAATGGAATTAGAAATCCAGTTTAAAAAATAAGTAGAGATTAACCGAAGTAGCAAATTGAAAATAAATATAATGTGTATATGGAATTCAATTTGTATCGTGTTTCCTAGGGATTTGACCAGGCAACTAGTACTCGGCAATAAGTGCTCGGCATCAGAGAGCGATTGGCATCAAGGAGTGTTCGGCGAAGCACTGGCCATCCAGGAGTGTTCGGCGAAGCAACTGACATCCATGAGTGCTCGGCGACAAGTGTGCTCGGCATAGTACTCGGCATCCGTTAGTGTCCGGCATCGAGACTGTTCGGCGTACCAGAGTACTCGGCGTCAAGGCTGCTCGGCATACAGGAGTACTCGGCATCCCCTGGTGTTCGGCGAGGCACTTGACAGCCAGGAGTGTTCGGCGAGGCACCCAACATCCAACGAGTGCTCGGCGACAAGTGTGCTCGGTGTCAAGATTGCTCGGCATACGAGATTGTTCGGCGTACAGGAGTACTCGGCGTAAGGGCATTCGGCGTCAAGGAGAGCACTCGGCAACAACCTATGCTCAGCGTCAACTAGTGTTCGGCATCCCACGGTACTCGGCATCCAAAGGCACTCGGCGTCAGTGGAACTCGGCGATAGGATAACTCGGCAACGAGAGCGTTCGAACTACATACATTGGTCGGTCAAGAGCTTCAAATAGAGATATGCTCGGCTTCACTGCAACCACCCTACACTTCCCATACATCAGGAGCACCGTTCGGCATGGGAAGGACCGTTCGGCATGGGAAGGACCGTTCGGCATGGGAAGGACCGTTCGGCGTACCTGGTTCGGCATGCAGCGCCTGGGCTCGAACGTTCGGCTAACAAGCCCGCTTGGGAAGTCCAGCCCATCTTTGCCTATAAATAGAGGGGCAGGGTCACAGTGAAATGGATCCTTTTTTGGGAGAGAAAACACCGGGGAGACTCTGCCATTTTCAAGACTCATCTTCTCTACTTAACAACTTCATTCAAGCATTTGATTCACGAATTGTATTTGTAATCAACTATAAAGAAGATCAATAAAGTTTAACCTCAAAGTGGACGTAGGCAGTTACGCCGAACCACTATAAATTTGGTGTTCTTACTTTCTGTGTTTAGATTAGCACTGTCTTCTCTGTTTAATTTGATTTCATCACTTATATCTCTTCACAATCTTCTTCTACGAGGTTAGTGACCAATTTTGGTGCTAACACTTTGGTGCTTTCACCGAGAATCGAATTCTCAGACCTCAAGGATCTGCTTTGAAGCTACTGGATTGAACAAATCCCCCAAAGAAGATCCGACTTACTGATAGGACATCCGTTGATTCTACTCAGAGTTCATACCAATAACTCTACAATGGCAAGACCACGTACCAGGTCAGCTTCTCTTAATGCGGATGCCCGAGAGACTGCTAGCGTGCAACAAGCAGGACCTAGCAATCAACCAGCGATCCCGAGTGCAGGGATTGCCGCTCAAGAACAGACTCCAGTTGTCACCAGAGTGGAGTTCAACGACTTGATGAGAGAACTTAGGGAAAGCAGGAGACAACTGGGAGAACAGATGCAAGCTAATGCCAACCTGATGGCACAACTCACTCAACAGCAGCAACAGAATGCTGGGGGCAATCCAGCTGCTTATTCCTCTTCTGACAGCTCAACTTCTTCTGATGAACCACCCAGGCGCAGACGCCGTAAGACTGAAGCTGCAAGGGCAGATGCTGCTGTTCGAACAGCAGGAGACCGCGACCAAGCCAGAACTGGAAGCTTCCGAACCGGAATACAGATGGAGGATGGAGCTCTAGATCATCAAAATGTTAACAATGTTGAACCTCACGACGCACGATTGGCAGATCGCCAGGAAAGGAGGCATCAGCATGGACAGGCGCGTAGAACTGACTCCAACCTCCCAGC
Source organism: Allium fistulosum (assembly GCA_030737815.1). Taxonomy (NCBI): domain Eukaryota; kingdom Viridiplantae; phylum Streptophyta; class Magnoliopsida; order Asparagales; family Amaryllidaceae; genus Allium; species Allium fistulosum. The sequence continues at coordinate 1,442,593,260 of CM060903.1, read as the reverse complement.
TTCCATACACACACCCGATCTGACAGCCATGATCAGGCAACTGATGAAAGAAAATCAGGACTTATCAAATGACGACTGGGGAGTGTCAAGAAGTCATACTCCGTTCACAGATGTTGTGCTGCAAGCGGCGTACCCCAAGAAGTTTAGCATGCCAACCATTCCTGCATACGAAGGAAAGACTGACCCCAGACAACATGTAATGAGGTATGAATGGATGATGGATTCAGCCAGAGCAAATGATGCCACCAAGTGTAGGTGCTTTCCGATTACTCTATCTGGGATCGCTACTATGTGGTTCACCCGACTTCCTCCGCGATCCGTATCAGATTTCGAGGAGTTGGCAAAGAAGTTTATTGAGCAATTCAGGATATACACTACACGCCCGAAGGACGTGATGTCTCTGTCAAGTGTAATCCAAAATCCCGGAGAGTCGCTGAAGGAGTACTTACAAAGATTCCACGTTGCGGCAACTGAAGTCAGTAATCCCAACGACCATGCAATTCTAATGGCTGTAATGAGAGGTGTAGATCCGGATTCTGAATTCGGAGATTGGCTGGCAGGAAAACCTCCGGCTACGCTAGAGCGTTTCTACTCCAAGGCACACCAGTTCATAAGAAGAGAGGAAGCTAGGTGGGTACGATGAGACAAGGCACCGGGACCTGCCCAAGAGTCAATTAAGGGCAACATTGCTGTGAAGCAATCTGGAGACAATTCGGGAAAGGTCCAAGTCAATGTCCAGAGTAAGCCTGTGCAGCCCAAAGAGTCCGGAGGAAGAAGTCAAGGAAAGAGGAAAGAAGCGGGAAAGTGGAAGTCGAGAATTCCAAGTTACAGCGAGTACACTCCGCTAAACGCCCCACTTGAGAACATTTACCTATCCACATGCAATACTTTTCAATACAGAAAACCACGTCCAAAAGAATCAACTGAAGAACAGAAACGGACTGGGAAATATTGCCGCTTCCATGAAACTTATGGACACAACACGGAAGAATGCAAACACCTGCATGACGCTATCGAGCAATTTAGTTGATTTTCATTAATAAAGGCTTGAAGCCACATTTTCTATGAAGTTTCTATATCTCTTAATTGGATGATAAATTACATTATTCTGCGCGACATACAGGCTCGTATGAACGATTTCCAATCTCCGAATCCCCAGAGCGCGGATCGGAGTACTCTAAGTCCCCGGAGCGCGGACTAGAGTATAACCGACTTCCAATCTCCGAATCCCCAGAGCGCGGAGCGGAGTACTCTAAGTCCCCAGAGCGCGGACTAGAGTATAAACGATTTCCAATCTCCGAATCCCCAGAGCGCGGAGTGGAGTACTCTAAGTCCCCAGAGCGCGGACTAGAGTATAAACGATTCCAATCTCCGAATCCCCAGAGTGCGGAGCGGAGTACTCTAAATCCCCAAAGCACGGACTAGAGTATAAACGACTTCCAATCTCCGAATCCCCAGAGCGCGGATCGGAGTACTCTAAGTCCCCGGAGCGCGGACTAGAGTATAAACGATTTCCAATCTCCGAATCCCCAGAGCGCGGAGCGGAGTACTCTAAGTCCCCAGAGCGCGGACTAGAGTATAAACGATTCCAATCTCCGAATCCCCAGAGTGCGGAGCGGAGTACTCTAAATCCCCAGAGCGCGGAGCGGAGTACTCTAAGTCCCCAGAGCGCGGACTAGAGTATAAACGATTCCAATCTCCAAATCCCCAGAGTGCGGAGCGGAGTACTCTAAGTCCCCAGAGCGCGGACTAGAGTATAAACGACTTCCCATCTCCGAATCCCCAGAGTGCAGAGCGGAGTACTCTAAGTCCCCAGAGCGCGGACTAGAGTATAAACGACTTCCAATCTCCGAATCCCCAGAGTGCGGAGCGGAGTACTCTAAGTCCCCAGAGCGCGGACTAGAGTATGAACGATTTCCAATCTCGGAATCCCCAGAGTGCGGAGCGGAGTACTCTAAGTCCCCAGAGCGCGGATTAGAGTATGAACGATTTCCAATCTCCGAATCCCCAGAGTGCGGAGTGGAGTACTCTAAGTCCCCCAGAGCGCGGACTAGAGTATGAACAGTCTCAAGTCTCCGAGTCCTCGGAGCACAGTGTCAGCAAACCAAATAAAGACAAGAGAATCATTCAAACAAGAAGAAACTAAAATTTTATTCGATAAGTCCAAAATGAGGATACAAGATCACTCCTACAAAATTCGGGCCTATACAAACTACAAGTTATGGAAGATAGAAACAATTACAAACTTAAGCAAAAACTTGTTGAACAAGTGCATCGATCATTTCTTCGACTTCTTCTTCTTGTCTGCCTTTGGTGTTTCCGACGACTCCTCTCCCTCACGTTTTTTCTTGGACTTTTTGCTTGCTAGAGAGACGGAGTCAGGAGTAGGAGACGGAACATCTAGTGGTTTGGACCTGCCCGGGAGAATGATTTTCAGAGGTCTGTTCCGCGGGTCAGTGAGTTCCAGGACTTCAGATTCAACTTTGACTTTGACCTTTCTCTTCTCCTCGTCGGCGAGACGATCCTTCATGCTCATCTCTGAAGTATGTTCAGAGGCGCCAGTGATTTTAACTTCGTCGCCTCCTTCGGCAGGAGACGAAGTATCAAGTTTGTCATCATCAAGCGCCCCGATCACTTGAGCGTCTGGGCCGGGAGTTACCCCTGCGTGAGCAACGTCGCTTGTTTTCCCTGCTTCCTCCTTGGCGTCATCGCTCCTCGGAGTTAGCTCGGTGTCAGAACAACCTGCGCGAAAATATAAGAAGTGGGCAATAGAACGAATAACCACTGCTGAAAAATGACGGGATCTCTTCGACTTCTAGAGAAAGAAGAATCTCATACCAGGATCAGGTTGACTATCGGTGGCGCGCGGGGTTTCACCCTCCAGGATAGGTGACAGCACATGAACGCCGAGCCCGGGATCTTCGGGATCGTAACTGGCATGCTGCCCGAATGGATCAAGCGTCGACCGACCAGCCGATTGAGCAGCATAAGGAGCGGCGATGTGAGGAGTAGTAGCGTCGGCCTCTGACGGGCCAGCCTCGTCATTCTTCTCTTTTGAAGGGGAAGAGCCTTTGCCATAAAGAGCCAATGCTGCGGATAAATCCGATGGCTCATTCCCCCTCAGGAACTCCTTCACCAATGCATCCTCGTCGATTTCTTCGGAGCCTGACTCGACTTTCTTGATCTTTATCAGAGTTTCCCATGCCTCGGCCAGGGATTCATGGTAGCCGTCACCCAAGAATGTTAGGTTGCGGTGCATAAGGACGCGGGCTCCGTACTCGGCGATCAACGGGTCAAACATACTTTTGACCTCTTCCCTGCCGGCCTCTGCGGCCGCCTCAAGGCGAGAATCAAGCTCCTCCACAGCCATTCTTTTGCCCTCCTCACGGGCCTCATCCTTCATTTTCTCGACCCCGGCAAGTTCACCGTCGAGCTTTGCCTTCAGGAGTCGGGTAGCAACAATCTTATCACAATACCGCTGTGATTCTTCCTGAGCGGCTATTTTGTCTTCTTTCTCCTTGGAGAGTTGTTCTTTCAGCTCTTTGACTTGAGTAGCGAGCGCGTCCCTTTCTTTTTGGACAGAGTCTTTTTCTAGGGCAAGGGCGCCGCTGCGCTGAACTGCTTCGTCAAGCTCCTTTTTGTGAGCCACCTCTAAGCGAGTAACTGCCTCAGCAGTATCTTTTGCACCTTGTTCAGCGGCTTCTAGCTTTGACTTATAAGAGGCGAGTTCTTCGTCTTGGAGTTTGATGATTTTCTTATCGCTGTCAGCCTCCAGATTCAGACGGTCAATCTCGTGTTGACGCTCGACAGATACTTCTGAGATCTTCTCCACCAAGTGCACGAATGCGTCATGTTGAACATAGACGTCATTGTTGCAGGCAATGGCACTTTGCTTCACGTGCCCAGGAATGTGATGGATGGCCGGGAGGAATTTTAAACCTTCAAAACAAATTTTCGGAAACTTGGCCTTAAGGTCGACCATCTTTTCCACAACAGTTGGGTCCACGGCAGGAGCAGGAGGAGGAGGCTTAGAGAATTCCGTTCTTTTACGCAGCTCTCGAACTTGCCTCGTACTCGATGAACTGGAATGTTGTTCTCGAGCAGCATCAGACTGATAACCCTTCTACAAAGACTTCTCTTTATCCGGCTCAGTTGTAGGAGGAAGATCGCGGGACTGGGAAGATTGATAGTGTGCTTTCTTGCGGTGAGACGACTCGCGCGGACGATTGTCCCTATCTTCATAATCACCTCGGTCCCGGCGTCTGCCTGAACCGGAATCCCGTCCGGAGTGATGGAATATAGAAGACCCCTGAAGGCGATCAAGTCCGTGGGAGCGGCCCATATCACCTGCAAAGAAGGAAAATAACAACGAGTTAAGGAGAATTCACGAATTAAAAAGACTTGAAGTATATTATGGAATGCGCATGTGCGTGTGTGTCCTAAGTGTTCCCCCCGACGGACCCGTTCGTTTATCTTTGCTAATCGGAGTATTGTCTCTTTGAGCCGGGAGTTGAACTCCTGCATTGCCTCTAGCGGGCGAGGAGAATTTGAGGGCTTCAGGATCATCGAACCCGTAATTAAGTATGTCTTCGGGAATAGAGAGGTTCGAGAGACCCCTCAGAGAACTTTCCAGATGCTGCGAAGAAGCCTCTTTCTCAGGAGGGATAGGCGTAGATTTTGAGGTGCCACCAACTTTCTCCTTCTGAACCGTATATTTTAGCTTTTTCTTTCCCTTCGAAGGGGAGGATGACGTCTCAATATCCTGAACTTCGATTGTCGGATTCCAAGCGGGACCCACGTTCTCGCCCTGAGTTTCGGGTGCATCATCCTCTTTGCGCTCGCCTTCTTTGTGCGTGTCGGGAGCGCGACGCGACGACGGGCCGACAAGTTTTTTCCCTTTACCAGATGGAGGTTTGGGAATTGTAACACCTTTTGGAAGGCTGATCCGACGATCAGGAGCTAGCAAGCCGAACCCCGACAGCGATTCATTGGAAATGATAGCTCGAATATCTCGATCCTCGGCCGGAAGAGCTCTAATCGCGTCGACAGCATCAGAATATCCTCGGCCTTCCGGACGCGGGTTAATACCTGAAAAGATGAAATGAAGAGTTAGGAAAAACATGACTCCCATTAAATACGAATAACGATTCAGCAGAGAGACTTACTGCCTTCAACCCATCTCCTAGCAAAACCAGATGGGCATCGCACATAGAACCATTCCTGTTTGTACAGGGCGAATTTGCTACAGGCCCTTGTCAAGATCTGGCACTTGTGGTATGGCTCGAGGAACATGAAGGAAGGGCTATCTTTCCGTCTCTTGAACATATAAATGTATCGGATATCACCGGGGGTTGGAGGTCTGGAGAAGACGGCCATGAAGAGTAAATAAGTCCCATATAGGAACGCATGGCCATTCGGGTGCAGCTGCGACGGAGCAATGTCTATATACTGCAGCACATCCCGGAGAAATAAGTTAAATGGAGGCACGCTGCCCATCCAACACATGAACTTGTTGCAGGCTGTGTACCCGACTGGGGGCAGATGAGGGCGGTCGTGTCTCGAAGGAACTAACACGTCAGCAAAGGGAATCCCGTGAATGGAACATATCCGTCGCAGAGCGGCCTCGTTGATCTTCGAGGCTTGAGAATCGACCGGATTGTCCAGTTAGATGGTTGACTCCAGAGCATCGGGCGCCAAGTTATGAGCGGGAGAGATTGACGGGTTGGAAGCATCTGCGGCTCCTTGCCTTGCTGACGGCCCAGGCCTGTCAGATATGGTGGCAGAACTAGATTTTCCCGACATCCCGAATAAATAATGAACCTGGCTAAATGCTTGAGAGAGCTATACTTAAAAAACGTTGAACGTTAGAATTAGCAACACGATTTTTCCCCCCCGTGTGGTGTGTGAACTAGTGCAAGCAATTGTGTGCAGGCAATAAGAATCTAAAGGTTCTAAAGATGTAATATTTAGCTTCGAATCATCGCCTTCGAAGACCGTCATCGCTGACCGTCTCAGAAAGCTCGCCTTGAGGAGATTATAGTCCCAGATTCAGAAGACATATGATTTCTAGAGTGACCGGCTTAAAATGTAGTTAGGCACCTATCCTGTTCGGCATTTTTAATGTTGTTCGGCATTTGTATTGACCGGCTAAAGACATTATCCGGCCCAAGAATTGTCCGGCAATTGCTTTGCTTGACTAAGGTAATGGTTCGACCTAAGGGTTGTTCGGCTGAAGTCATTGTTCGGCATGTCAAATATGTTGTTCGGCTAGAGTCATCGTTCGGCATGTCAGTTATGTTGTTCGGCTAAAGTCATTGTTCGGCATGTCAAATATGTTGTTCGGCTAGAGTCATCGTTCGGCATGTCAGTTATGTTGTTCGGCTAAAGTCATTGTTCGGCATGTCAAATATGTTGTTCGGCTAAAGTCATTGTTCGGCATGTCAAATATGTTGTTCGGCTAAAGTCAGTGTTCGGCGTATCAATCGTATTGGTCGGCTAATGTCATCGTTCAGCTAAAAGTGGTGCTCCGCCATGATTTCAACTCTACCCTACACCTTCTCCATCCACACCGAACGACAGAGACGGATCGCCCGGCAAAGACTACGCCGTTCAACATCCCATCTACCCTTCTATCGTTCGGCACGGAGGAGCTATCCCCAATTAGACCACTCAAAACGAGCAAACCACGATGAACCTAAAATGGAAGTAGTGCAATTGTTAGAGGAAGGATACCTAATTCGACGATCGAAGTTGAGAATGGATTATAAAGGCTTTATGTCTAGTAGGATGGGAAGAGTTGAAAGTCTCTAAGGAATGGCTGAAGAGAAGGCGTAAAGGGAAGAGAGACAGCAAGGACCTGGTTATATAGAGGGAGGTAGAAGTTGAAGAGGCTATACCCGGTAGAACCGGTCAACACCGAAGGGTTCGGCGTCGTAGCAGTGTCACGTTCGGCACACGAAGTACGTTCGGCTTTGAGCGTATCGTCCGGCATCTAAATCTCGTTCGTCTTGCACCTCCTTCGCTAGCATTTGATTCTCGAGAAGGTACCTCCGTGGTAGATTGTACCAGATTCAAAGCGCATCACGTTCGGCCACGCAATACACTTTGGGGGGCAAGTGTTTCCTGGGGATTTGACCAGGCAACTAGTACTCGGCAATAAGTGCTCGGCATCAGAGAGCGATTGGCATCAAGGAGTGTTCGGCGAAGCACTGGCCATCCAGGAGTGTTCGGCGAAGCAACTGACATCCATGAGTGCTCGGCGACAAGTGTGCTCGGCATAGTACTCGGCATCCGTTAGTGTCCGGCATCGAGACTGTTCGGCGTACCAGAGTACTCGGCGTCAAGGCTGCTCGGCATACAGGAGTACTCGGCATCCCCTGGTGTTCGGCGAGGCACTTGACAGCCAGGAGTGTTCGGCGAGGCACCCAACATCCAACGAGTGCTCGGCGACAAGTGTGCTCGGCGTCAAGATTGCTCGGCATACGAGATTGTTCGGCGTACAGGAGTACTCGGCGTAAGGGCATTCAGCGTCAAGGAGAGCACTCGGCAACAACCTATGCTCAGCGTCAACTAGTGTTCGGCATCCCACGGTACTCGGCATCCAGAGGCACTCGGCGTCAGTGGAACTCGGCGATAGGATAACTCGGCAACGAGAGCGTTCGAACTACATACATTGGTCGGTCAAGAGCTTCAAATAGAGATACGCTCGGCTTCACTGCAACCACCCTACACTTCCCATACATCAGGAGCACCGTTCGGCATGGGAAGGACCATCCGGCATGGGAAGGACCGTTCGGCATGGAAGCGTTCGGCGTACCTGGTTCGGCATGCAGCGCCTGGGCTCGAACGTTCGGCTAACAAGCCTGCTTGGGAAGTCCAGCCCATCTTTGCTTATAAATAGAGGGGCAGGGTCACAGTGAAATGGATCCTTTTTTGGGAGAGAAAACACCGGGGAGACTCTGCCATTTTCAAGACTCATCTTCTCTTCTTAACAACTTCATTCAAGCATTTGATTCACGAATTGTATTTGTAATCAACTATAAAGAAGATCAATAAATTTTAACCTCAAAGTGGACGTAGGCAGTTACGCCGAACCACTATAAATTTGGTGTTCTTACTTTCTGTGTTTAGATTAGCACTGTCTTCTCTGTTTAATTTGATTTCATCACTTATATCTCTTCACAATCTTCTTCTACGAGGTTAGTGACCAATTTTGGTGCTAACATATCGAAACCATATAAATTGCTTATTGGAAATGATATTGGGTGTATCGCTAACGAAATTTATGTATTTGCTATTGAAATAAGTGAAGTGTTAAATAGATTTCTTATAATTGTCACTTACGTGTTTAAATTGAGTAAGTGCAGGTTTTTGAACCCGTTTGGCTGCATTTTGGATTGCATAAATGCTAATAAAATAACTGCTTTGCTTAAAAATGCTAAAAGGTACGTCTACGCAATAAAAATAGGAAACATGAATTGTTTTCTGCTTTTCCGACCGAGTGGGTCGATGTATATATATTTATACTTTTTGTCAAATTGCAAAAGCTCCTCCGTACAAAGGAGACTCCGCCAAAATTTTCTGAAAATTTTGGGAGTTAGAAAATTTTTGAAATTTTTGGAAATTTTTCACTAGTGACAAAAGATTTAAAAATTGGAATTAGAGATAAAAGTGAATGAAACTCAATATTCAGAAATAAAAGATGAATCGAATTCAAGTAAAATTCGAAATGAAAATATGAATGAATTTTTTTTTAAAATAAGAGTATTGGGATTTGAAATGAATTCCAAATTGAATTGAAATTGTAAATTGAATTCAATGGAATTGGAAACGCAAAGTTAAAAAGGAAATGAATATATGACTTTGTTCGTAAAGTGAAAACGAATATAAGAAATACTTATATTGCACTTAAGAAATGAGTGAATGAAATATCCTAAGTTAATGAGTGAATAAATTTAACTAGAATGTTATAATTGGACATTACTTGTTAAGTAAAATATACAGGATATTTGAAATTGGATTTTGATTTTCAAAGATAAATTTGAATTTCTCAGCAAAGGTATGTATTTAAAATTCCAGTATGAGATTTGATGTGATTCTGATTTCGCCACTTGGCATTTTGTTTTCTTTTGAGACTTGAGAGTCCGTAGGGAAGTTTTGTAGTCGTACCATGTTAGCCGCGCAAAGGAGACGCTGGCGAAATTTTTTGAATATTTAGAGTGTTAGAAAAATTTTGAGAAAATTTTGAAAGTTTACAATTTGAATTCAAATTTGAATTTGAATTGTGAAGTAAAACAAAGTAGTTTGAAAACTGTAAAAATGTTTGGAAAGTTAGTTGAAGTAATAACAAATCTTTAATAAAAAGATTTGGGATTGAAAATTTGTTAAAACTATTTGAATTTAAGAAAATAGTTAATGGGAAGTGGAGCATTTTTCCTGACTTGTAATTTCGGGACGAAATTCTTTTAAGGAGGGAAGATTGTAACGACCCTGAATTTTGGATATTTGAAATGTGAATATTTAATTGAGTTTAAATATTCGAATGATAATTTAATTTGAAATTCAAATATCAGAATGAATTTGGCGATTAAATTATTGAATTTAATTATTGAAACTGGATAAAAATTTGAATTTTCAGTTTTAAGCTGATTAAAAATAATCTGAAGGCTTAGAATATCTATATTGATAATTCGGAAGGTACTGGAACTTTCAGAATTGAATTTGGAATTGTTCTGTTCATTTTTAAATTTATATCGTTTAAATTGAATTTAAAAAAGCGGTCCGGGGCACAGTCTCGGAATTGGACGAAACCAGTTCCATTGGATCCGTAACATTGTATTATTATCGGATTTCAATTTTCGTAGTATTCGGAGTTGTTGTGTGAGTGTACGATATACAAACACGCTGAAATTTATATCGAAAACAATACTTATAGTGACTGTTAAATAAACTTAACATCAAAACGGTTACAAAATTTATGTAGCCTTCTTCTACACGCCATCTTCTATTTCAACACGTGTAATGTTTTAAACACAACAACGTCTTTTCATGTCTCCTACCCTCTTCAAATCGCGTACAGATGTCCTTCGTTTAATCAAAAATCAAAAGAATGACCACCGCCTTCAAAATTTTAAACAGCAAATTCCTTATCTCCCCCACTGCTTCCTTTCAATTAAAACGAAAACGAGACTCAATTCGTTTCATATAAATAAAGTAATGGCCGACTCTTCTCACTCGAATAAATCCCTCTTCCTTCTAACCGTTTAAAACCCAAAATCGAATTCACGAAAAAAAATAGGGCTGGGAAAAACAAATTTGATTCGTTGGAAAACGAATGGCGGCGAAGGAATGGATGCTTGGTCGAACTCGAACACATCACGCGATCGACTTCGCGCCTGTTCGAAGTCGTGGTCGCGACTCAGTGAAGCTGTGATGAGCGCGCAAGCTGAGGCGATGGATATCGCGATGGCAACGAAGCTAGGGTTTCGATTTGTGCAAGGTGAGCTTGGGGTCAGCGACTAGTGACATCGACGTAGTGATGGCAAAGACAACATCGGCAGGTGGTCGCACACATCTCGATGGCACTCGCGATGTCGTAGGCGATACTGGGAAGAGATGCTAGGGTTCGTACTCGTTCGATCAGCAAGTAGTGTCATGGAAGGCGACTCGTTCTCGCAGGCGATTTTGGGGCAGCGCGAAAACGTGGGTGGTGATCGATAGTGAAGGCCGAGATGTTTTCTCTGGTAATCTTTTGTCTTGAATTATTATTTCCTAATTAAATTTTAACTTAAAGGCATTACAGTAGATTAAAAATATGTATAAGAAGATCTGTTTTAATATATATGTGAAAGTATGTATGCAGGTTAGGGAATTTACTTCGCTAATGTTTGTAAAACAATTTATTTTAGTTAAATTCGTTATATATATATGTATAAAAATATATATACTGTAGAATTAATATAGTTTATTTCAGATGTATATATAGTTGCAGAGAATAATATGATTAGGTATAAATGTTTATAAAATGACATATATATATATATATACGAAAATAAGCTTTTATAAATGGAAAATTTTAAAATATTTGAATTATGAAAAATCAGATTTTTGATTATGTATATATATATTCTATAAGTATGTACATATGTAGTTTCCAGGAAATAAAATAAAATAAGTAAAATATTTTGAAAATGGAGATCTTAAAAATATTGAAGGCATTTTATAAAAACCTGGTTTGGAGTCTCAAGAGATATTTAAATGAGAAATTAGTTTAAAATAAAACTATCAGTTAATTTAACTATTAAAATGAAATCACCAATGAATCAAAATTTTAAAATGAAAATTTAATTATTCAGTGGATTCGAATATTAATAAACTGTGTAAATATTTATACAAGGTATAAATCAAGATAATTGGGTCGAGATTGGAAATGGACTGCAAATAAAAGCTAAGATGAGATCTTCTCACTCAGATTTAAATTTGAATTGCAGTTATTGATTTGATTGACTGTTTGGATGTGATATTAGATATAGTAGGATATATCTATATATAGCAATATATACATATTGGCATATGTATATATTGGATTGATTGATTTCCCGCATTGTATAGCGGATGAGACCCTATTGCACCGTTAGTAAGCGGATGATATTTTATAAATCCCATATACCGCGATATTCCACCTCGAAGTGGAATTGGTATTGTGCTAACATCTGTGGATGCAGGGAAACAGGTTGGAGGGATCCAACAGGATTCCTCAAAACATTTGAATTAATTTCATATGTTGTGTGATTGATTATTTATAATCTGTGTATGATTATATCTGTGATTGAATGTGCTGAAGGCTAAAATTTAGCCGAATGTATTTTTGGTATCGTTGGATACGAGAAATAAATGAAATTGGATTTTTGAAATTAAAGCTGGAATTTTTAGTAAATTCTTTTTGAAAGAATTGAATAAATTGAAAATAAGGGATTTAAAAGCATAAAGTTAATTTATGAAATCTTATCGAATTATTTCCAAAATAGAAGAAAGATTTGTATAAATGGATTTCTAATAGTATTTTTTCGAAAGTTGGAAAATTTATTTGAAATGAAATTTTAAATGGTTTGGAAAATATGAAGGAATTTATTTTAAAGGCGAGCAATTTGTTGAAATCAAATTGAAAATTGATTTGTATTGAAGAAATAAGTAATTTGGGAAATCGATATAAAATCTCTTTGGTGTTTAAATAAAAATCGATTTTTGTTGTTGAGAATAAATTTGTAAATCGATTTGTAAAATGATTTAGTATTTGGGATTGAAATTGGAATCAATTTGAAATTGATTGGGTATTGAAGTATATTTAAAAATCAATTTAGAATAAATGATTTGGAGTTTGAATATAAAGTTGAGAAATCAATTTGAAAGTCGATTTGGTGTTGAAAACGAATATTTGAGAATGTAAATTCCGAATAGAAATTTTAAAGGAAAGGGAAATTTGTTTTAAAAATAAACGTTGATTATTTTTAAAGTGTGAGAAATATGACTTGGAATCGGTTTTCAAAGTGATGAAGTGTAGAAATAAATTTACAGTTTTGGAATGTAAATTTGAGATAAATCGATAAGGATTTACTAAATTGGTTTAAATGGACCGTTTTGAAGTGAAAGTGTATTTTCACTATAAAGCTGAGTATATTTTCCAAAGTAGCTTTTAAAAATATAAATTAAAAGTTCTAAGTGGAATTTTAAAAGAAATATTTGGAAATATATTCCGTGTAAGGAAATTGATTTGAAATTTATTTTCAAAAGTTGAAAGGTGAAATGTGATTTGAAATTGGTTTTCAAATGTGAAGTGAGAAAAATATATATATCTCGTGAAGATATTTTGGAAATAAATAATTTGGGAAAATTATTTGAAGTAAAATGGAATTTCTTTAACAAGAAATGAAAATGTGATATTTTTGGAATTAAGGTAAGACTTGTAATTGAAAGAATTGATTTGATGAATTTAATTTAATTCAAAATTGTAAGTTTTGATATAATGAAGCTGAACTTAAGTAATTGATTTAATGATTTGGAAATTTAATAGAAATTGTTTTGAATGATAAATTTACTTAACGAATATTGAATGAAATCGATAAATGAGTTTAAATTGATTTGAATGTTAAATTAAATTGATTTAAATGATTTCGGAATGAATCTTATATACGAATTTAAATTGATATTTGAATTGTTTTAAATAAAGATTGAAATTGAATTATAAGATTTTGAAATTTTGAATTTGGAAGTTTTGAAACGTAAATTTTGGAAATTGGTTTAGAAAGACAATCGAAATGTTGATTTATAAACTCTGATTGAAATTGAAATTGATTTGGTTTTGAAATAAATAAACGACCAATCGGTGAAATAATTTCGAAGGTTATTAAGGAGACCGGAATCGGCTATGGATATACTCTCTATCTAAACCGAAAACCACTTTAATAACTATACGCGGAGTGATGATCCAGAATGAAATGGTTGGAATGATGTTCGTGATGACTGAAGAAAGAGAACGATGATGGATAGCCTTGACACTTGTGTCAAATTGGAAATGACTAAAACATGAGCCGTGCCGGGCCAATGGAGGATTAGCTACCTCAAGTGGACACACTTCTTCGAACTACTCATTACTTGTTGTCGATTGGTGCACCCTTGATTTTGGGAGTGTTGTTTCACGGTGTTGCGGGCGCTGCGGCGTTGCGTTCTCACCAGTCCGGATCAGGCGAACGGTAGTGTCACTACCTTGGGTATTGCCTCATGTGCCTTGTCATACTTGTATTCCATTTATTCGCGACCACTACGAATTTGTTTTGTACCTTTAGTATATGGATTGCCCTCTGGTGACTTCCGGTTTTGGGGAAACTACGGTCTTGTATATGCTTTTGGGAATAAAAATGTGTTAAGGGTGGAATGGGCCATGACTTAACGCTATTTTGATACCTTATATTACTGATAGACATTACCTACTTAGCGTACATTACTACATAGTAGATAGTTTGACGGATCCTTAAAGGATGGTTATTCCAAACATCCTTTGAGTTACTTGTATTTCAATTGCTATTTCACTTGAGTTGGATTTATTAATATAAGAATGTTAATCCTGACTCGAGTGTCTTGTGTTTTGCTTTACGCTCGGGTCAGACTGAGTGTACCAGTATTCGAGACTCACCTTTGGAGTTGGAGCTTTGCTTGAAGATCCAGCCATCTATTCTGCTTTCAGTATTCGATGATTCCAGTGATGTATTCTGATTTGTATCTGATGTATCGTATTACTCTTCTGTTGTAAACTCTGATGTATTTTATATATTCATATAGTAGCTTCTACTATCTCTTTTATTTCCGCTGCAAATTATTACTCTGTGTTTGTGATCTGTGATTATATTTATTTAATTTATATGTTCAGTTTTTCCAAATTTAAACTAACAACGCGGTATTTTGAGCAATTCAATTCTGGCATGAGTGTCTACCTATACACTTATAATGGATGCGAATGGTCCAAAATATCGGGTCGTTACATCAGAGGTTATGTAGTTGAAATTTATCAGCGATATATTCCCAATTTGGTAATGTGGCATGCTGAGTGTTGCTGTGACGATGATCATTTATTTGATCATTTGTGATCAAAGCGTCGCTTTGTGAAAAAGCGTAGCTTTGTGGACGAGACTTCGTCAGGGCCTCAACAACCCGGAAATGGTCGAAACAGGAATGTTGCGGCAAGGTTATGAGGGTCGCGCCCTTTAAGGTATGTCATTTCCTTCTGGAAAGGGGTGGTATCATGGTATGGAGCCCAGATACTTACTCATGTGGACACACCTTATTTATTATGTGTGATGATGGTTACGAGCGCTCGGATAAAGGTCCCAAAGGACCGGGTGATGACATATTCGTGAGTTACCTGTTACAGGGGTAACCCGGCCTTGTTTGGCAGAGAGCCTTAAATTACATTAAACTAAATATTTCCTTCGGTTTATTTAAAACTTGAAATATCCATTTAATCACTTTAAGTCAAAATCAAATTATAAAAATCATATCTTAAAACCCTCAAATTCAATAAGTTTCAAATCAATTTAATTAAAAAAAATTCTTAATTTAATACAATTTCGAATAAATTCAAATTTATCTTTCCAACCTTAACTTATAGAATCATTATAAAATCTATTTAAAATAAAAAATTTAAATAAATACTTAAACATATTGTATTTTACTTAAATCAAACTCGACTAAATTTAAAGATTATTATTAAATCTATTTTGTATTAAACTTATTCATATACATTATATTTCAAATTTTAAATAAAAACATATATATTTCCTTTCAAAACCATAGAAATCATTTAAAATATTTATATATAGACAAACGGTGTCTGTATAAATTTTCTATCCTATGGTCAAGTGATACAGATATTTATCATTTCAATCCGCAATTTAAATATATACGGGTATATATATCATTTCAACCCGCAATCCCAAATTCAATTCAATGAAAATCGCTTGGGTTTATCATTTCAACGCATAACGATTTTCTCCTATTCTACAAGATCGTTCGGGTATGTATCATTTCAACCCATAGGGAATTCTATACTAACAGGGAACTTGCAGAGTGATTACAGATATGATAATAATATAACAGGCATATAGCATCAATATAAATAACAGATAATGGTGTCAGATGTCACAGGTGAACAGATACAGATAATAGCATATATATATATATCAATGTAAATAACTAAAAGCAGCATATTTCAATTGTCGTTTCAATTGAAATCAAATTTAATAAATATAAGAATGTTAATCGTGAGTGATTTCTCAACTTTCGAAGCTAGAGAATACAGAAGATGACACGGATATGCACACTGATACGGACACGAGCAAATCAAAAGGATGTTGCGACCAAATTGGGCATCGGCGAGACAAGAGCAAGGCACGATGAACTGGATTTGATGAAGATCAATGGTATAATTAAACTTATATATATAACTATATATATAAAAATCATATTCTAAATTCCAAACACATATCAAATTAAATGTATATGTATTTCAAAAATCATTGTTTCAAATAAAACACATATATTAAAACCAACATATCTACATAATATAATTTGAAGTAAATAAATATATATACTCAGCCATATCATAACATATATATATATAATATATAAAAAAAACCTATATATATATATAAACAACAATATATATATATACTAATATATATAAACCAATGTATATGAACATATACAATTGTAAAATATATATATAAACTAACATATATATTATTAAAATCAATATATATATATATATATATTAAAATATCACTGTGTATTATAATTGAAACCAATCAGATATAGGTAATCACTAAACAGCACCGACACAATACCAAATATACAAATTATAATTTAAATATCTATACTTAACAGTATACCAAACAACATCTAAAAGTTTTTATATAAAACAAGAAGTAGAAGGTTTATCATATATAATTCAAAGTGAAATATATATGTATTAGTATACATTAGTTCACACGTCAAAGCAACTTTCTGTTCTTGATTGTATGTATATACATATATATATTGTCGAAATCAACTATATACGGCCTTGATATATATGTATATTTATATATATATATATATAACAGGCCAAACTACATAATAAAATATATATACTTTTAACATGTAATATAATACTTAA
This sequence comes from Allium fistulosum, assembly GCA_030737815.1. Lineage (NCBI taxonomy): Eukaryota > Viridiplantae > Streptophyta > Magnoliopsida > Asparagales > Amaryllidaceae > Allium > Allium fistulosum. The sequence continues at coordinate 1,442,576,555 of CM060903.1, read as the reverse complement.
CAGTAAATGAAAAATTTAGAATATATATATATTTATATATATAAATACTTTTGTAAACTATATTTAAACAGAAAATATCATTATTTCACAACATATAAACATAAATATATATACAATATATTACAGATATAAAATGTACGACCAACCCAATATATAAAATAAGACTATTAACTGAACACAAATAAAACTGTAAGTAAAATATATTTTTACATATATATACACGTTTAAAAGAAGTTAGCATAGGCACATTATATATATAGAAACCAGTTAACGACCATACATAAGTATAATTTAAAACAAATCATAGTTATTATATTATAACCAAATCTTACTATATATATATATATATGAACAAAATAAAAAAACAGGCTACTCAGAGCTGAGGTGGGCTTCTCATTGCAGGGGTTGGTCAGCAGAGTTGAGGTGAGGCTGAAGGCAAAACTGGATGGGCAAAGGCTGCGTGGTGGCCAACAGAGAGGCGGCATGGGTTGTTGTGGCTAGGAACAAGCGGCTGCTTGGGTGGAGCTCTCGGCACTGGTGGGTAGGTGGGTAGGCGGGTCTGGGAATGGCATACGCTGGGTGGAAGTCGGCTTCAAGGTGGGGGGTCGGAGCGGTGGAGGTGGAAAGCTGGGCTTGGTGTGATTTCGGTGAGGTGGCCGAGGCTGGGAAGGTGTGGAGGTGGGTAATGGTGTGGGTGAGGTGGCTTGCCGAGTGTTTGCAGGCATGAGATAGATCAAGTAGCCCCATATCCAATTATTTATAACTTATAATTTATATAGCTTAAAACTTTTCTAAGATAGGAACGAGAATATGAGGCACAGAGGGAAGGAAGAAAAGAAGGTCATAGGCAATGGAGGAGAAGAAAAAGTGAACGAACAGATGCAACATATATATTTATTCCATTTTGTAATAAAGAAACTGAACGAAATGGGAATTTTAAAAGCCAATGACCCGGTTTACCCGGTATAATATTATTATATTTTGTTTAAACAATTGAGCAGAAGAAAAGAAATAGAAACAACGAATAGATATAATTTAGCATTGGGAAATGTAAAAGTCAATCGTTTGAATACAAGGAAAATAGTAATGGCAAAAAGCAATTGGGTTTAAGACGGTGGATAACGAATGGACAAGGAATTCAAAAGGTTCAAAAATGCGGAACCGATATGGAAATCGTTTTGCAGATTTCTCCTTGAACCAGACTCCGAAAGACAGAGGTGAATATACCGCAGAGATCAGCATGAAGAGACGATCAAAACGGTATACAGATATCAGTGGTACAATCATCCTATCAAAAGTCGATAATCGGTACCGAAAATGCTGATAATTTACCAGAAATAAGATAAACGGAGCAACAACAGTCCAAATTTGAAGAAACAAAATATGATGTCTTACTCAGAAGATGATTTACAAATTTATTATGTAAAAATATTCAGGTTTGGAAAATATTTTATTATCATCAATTATTGACTAATTGGAATTGAAATAAAATTACACAAGAAAATGAACTTCAATATTATTTGATGAAAATTTACCATTTGCTATGTTAAAGTAGACGTATTCCAAATATCAAATTTTTATTTCAAAATATTATTATTTAAAATTTCATAAAATTTCAATAAATTAAATTAATAAAACCATTAAAATTTATGGGTCGTTACACTCTCCCCCACTCAAAACTTTTCGTCCCCGAAAAGGAAGGGGTAGGAGAATAGAAACAACCAGAAAGAAAATAGATTTGAAAAACAAAATAAAAAAATTAATTTAAACCATATAAATTTCAATTTAAATTAATTAATATTTAATAATTTGGTTAAACCCATTTTATTATATCCATAAATAGTCATTCGATTCAAATTGTTAGTTCAAACTCTCAACTCAGATCATAAAGTTTCATATAATTTTAAATTGATTTCAATTCACTTATTTATATAAAGATCAATCACTTACATAAAACACTAATAATTTACTATTAAACCATGTAGTATATAAATAAACAGTATTTTAAACATTTTAAATTGTTTAGAAAGAAAGAAAAATGATCAAAATATCCTTTATAAATAGACAATACAAATTATTTTTATAACTCGATGTCTTAACAGGTTTATCCTCGTTCTCGCAGACTCTGGCTATGCGTTGATCAGGCGCAAAGCTAGAATTCTCCAAGTACTTAATAGACCTGTTTCAACAGCCAGTGAAAATACTCGAAAACCTTCAAAATCGATATGGAAAGTACAATCCAAACAAATCTACCGAATCGAATCAAATCATGGATCGCAGATACACAATGGTTACGCCTGGGTCCCCCAAGAAACATCCGTACCTTTTAAGAAATCACCGACTTGCAAATTTCGCCATGATAACCAGAAAAAATTGTAGACTGCGGATACACAATGGTTACGCCTGGATCCCCAAGGAAACATCCGTACCCTTTAAGCAATCTCTGCCTTACGGATTACGCTACTAAAACGACCATAGATCACAGATACACAATGGTTACGCCTGGATCCCCCAGGAAACATCCGTATCCGTAAGCCGTCATGGCCCTGCGAATTACGCTATGCAGTCGAGTTCGTAAGACCATGGGTAACGCCATGGAATTCGAAGGACACTCGAGTATCATATCCGGAAAACCTAAATCAGGGAGAATAATATCGATAGAATGAATCCAAAATGTGGCCACAAAGAGGATATCAAGCAAAAGGCACTTTCCATATCTTTACTTCGAAAATATGTATCATATAGTACCCTTTCAAATCAATTTCAAATATCATATTTATATAAAGTCAACTATATATAAGATTTCATTTTAAATCGAATACTTTCCAAAATCAATAGTATCTCAAATCACACTTATATAGGTTTCGATTTTATAAGATTTCGCTTTTCAAATTGAGTACCTTTCCAAATCAATAGTTTTTGAATCAACTTCATACTTACACAAATCAGTTTTATATAAGTTCAATAACTCCCAAATCAAGTATTTAGTAATATAAGGTTCTCAATTTCAATTCGTTTCAATATCAGTTCAGTTTCAAAAATCATATACGGTTTCACCAAATTATTTCTTCCAAATTAAATGTCTTCAGTTTCAAAGTTTCCAAAATAATAGGTTTAGAAAATCATCATGTTTCCAAATCAACATAATTTAGGCCAAACAAATTCATTTCCAAAATCATCATATAAATACTGGGTTTTAAATCCCAGTCTATTTTCGAAACCAAATATTTTTCTCAAAATCAATTATACCCAAAATGATTACCAAGTTTATAACCATCCCTTTAAAACCTTTAAACTATTTATTTCTATTTGAAAGATCCAATTTACCTTTTGAAAATTATTATTCTATATATATATATATATGGTTTTATAAAAGATGTTACTAAGTTAAAACATTTAAAACTAAATTTTATATTAGTATAATTCAAAATAGTCTTATTCATTTTCTTAACAAAACAGTTCCAAACTTATTTAAATCATATTACTTCATACTTAAACATACAAAACTAAACTTATATACTTTATCAAATAATTTATACTTTTCGAAATTACTTAGCTTTGGAAATTAAACCTCGATCTGGAAGTATTCGAACATTCAAAATAGTTGGAGCAATCAAATTTCCAAATCCAAGAGTTGGAAATCAACAACCAATCAGTAAATCAATTTCAAAAGATAGGGTTATACCAAATCAAATCCGAAACTCGAGGACTGAACACCGGGCTCACTACAATTTCAAATATATATACATATATTTTTCGAATATCAAATCATACTTCAGAATCTGAAAATCAAAATTGGTTTCACAAAATCGATCGCATAGCAAAGATACTAAAGTGGCTTATCCCCCACTCTGAAACTTGAAAATCAATGTCGATGATACGTGCACTCATCACCGAAATTATTCTCCAGCGACATAAGTGGGTTCTGCACTTCTATTTTCTTGAAAATTTCTTTGAAATCATTGGAACTCATTTGAAGTCATTTGAAACATTTCTTATTCGGAAAATACTTTTAAATCATATTATTTTATACTTTCAAAATCTTAAAACCAATTTCAAAATACCGGAATTCAGTTTCTCAAGTGTCCAATTTAAAACCCTTCAGTTATAAATCATTTTTATATAAATCAATTTCTTATATAATTTTCAAAATTTCAAATCCTTTCGAAACTTAAAATTCTAGTTTTTAAAAGGTATATAATCCTTATCGAAAATATTTTCACTTTTATATATAGAATATAATCGTACTTATCAAAATAATAATTTCTATATATAAAACAATTTCTAAAACACAAACAAACACGATTTTTCAAAGGATGATTCAAGAATGGATTCCAAACAAGGATAAAGATTCAAATTAGAGGGACTCTAGTCACAAATAGAATCCTGATTCGAAGATAGGCTCGAACGAAGATGAGATGATTAAATTACAAAATAGAAGATGGATATACTTGTATAAATCGCGGGCGACCTTAACTGGGTCAACCGTGACTTCAGGAATATGATCGATGCAGAATTCTAAGGCAAATCGACATTCGATCGCCAAAGATAGAATTCGGCATAGCAAAAGATAGCAGCATCTAAACCAAGGGTATAGAAATCTCCGATGAATCAATGCTCATTGTAAAGGAGTTTCACCCCTTTACAAATCATACAGTGGAGCTATGGGATGCTCCGAAATCAAGAAAACACGAATAGGGAGAGACAAGGATGGATTTTGGAACCGAGGGAAACGTTCCAAAATTCAAAGGAAGCCAAATCAAAGAGGAAAAGATTCAAGCTCGAACGAAGGTGATTCTGTAATTAAATTTACTTTATATGCTAAGTTTTGCCTAAAACCTGGCTCTGATACCACATGTAACGACCCGGTATTTTCAACCATTCGCATCCACACATGCCGGACTTGAATTGCTCAAAATATCAGATTGTTAATTTAAATTTGGCAAAACTCAGCATATACAGTAAATAAATCAATCAGAATCACAGACACAGAGTATTACAACAGTAAGCAGCGGAATAGATAAATAACAGAGTTGAAATAAAACACAACAGAATATCTCAAATACAATCATGTCTCGAATACAACAGATGACAAGTCTGAACCAACAACTGGATAGCTGAAAGCTGAATAGATATAAATGGATCTTCAGATGAAACTCCAACTCTAAAGCTCCAAAGGTGAGTCTCAACTGCTGGGACACTCAGTCTGACCCGAGCGTAAAGCAAAACACAAAACACTCGAGTCAGGATTAACATTCTTATATCAATAAATCCAACTCAAGTGAAATATCAACTGAAATACAAGTAACTTAAAGGATGTTTGGGATAACCATCCTCTAAGGATCCGTGGAACTACCTACAATGTAGAAATATACGCTATTAACAACCAAACGTCATTATAACACCGTGGTCATTTCAAATTAATTTATACTTCAAAACCTAAATATCATTTCCATTTCAAATATATATATTTCCAAATTATAGCACTTTCAAAACTAAATTGATAATTCCATATACATCTTATTTTAACCTCATTGTTATTTAGTTTTGAAATATTCACTTAATAAATCCATTATCATTTAAATAACCTTATCATTTAAATAACCTTAAATTACGTTAAACTAAATATTTCCTTCGGTTTATTTAAAACTTGAAATATCCATTTAATCGCTTTAAGTCAAAATCAAATTATAAAAATCATATCTTAAAACCCTCAAATTCAATAAGTTTTAAATCGATTTAATTAAACAAAATTCTTAATTTAATACAATTTTGAATAAATTCAAATTTATCTTTCCAACCTTAACTTATAGAATCATTATAAAATCTATTTAAAATAAAAAATTTAAATAAATACTTAAACATATTGTATTTTACTTAAATCAAACTCGACTAAATTTAAAGATTATTATTAAATCTATTTTGTATTAAACTTATTCATATACATAATATTTCAAATTTTAAATAAAACCATATATATTTCCTTTCAATACCATAGAAATCATTTAAAATATTTATATATAGACCAACGATGTCTGTATAAAATTTTCTATCCTATGGTCAAGTGATACGGATATTTATCATTTCAATCCGCAATTTAAATATATACGGGTATATATATCATTTCAACCCGCAATCCCAAATTCAATTCAATGAAAATCGCTTGGGTTTATCATTTCAACGCATAACGATTTTCTCCTATTCTACAAGATCGTTCGGGTATGTATCATTTCAACCCATAGGGAATTCTATACTAACAGGGAACTTGCAGAGTGATTACAGATATGATAATAATATAACAGGCATATAGCATCAATATAAATAACAGATAATGGTGTCAGATGTCACAGGTGAACAGATACAGATAATAGCATATATATATAACAATGTAAATAACTAAAAGCGGCATATTTCAATTGTTGTTTCAATTGAAATCAAATTTAATAAATATAAGAATGTTAATCGTGAGTGATTGCTCACCTTTCGAAGCTAGAGAATACAGAAGATGACACGGATATGCACACTGATACGGACACGAGCAAATCAAAAGGATGTTGCGACCAAATTGGGCATTGGCGAGACAAGAGCATGGCACGATGAACTGGATTTGATGAAGATCAATGATATAAGCAAACTTATATATATAACTATATGTAACTATTTTTATATAAAAATGATATTCTAAATTCCAAACACATATCAAATTAAATGTATATGTATTTCAAAAATCATTGTTTCAAATAAAACACATATATTAAAACCAACATATCTACATAATATAATTTGAAGTAAATAAATATATATACTCAGCTATATCATAACATATATATAAAAACTATATATATAAACCTATATATATAAACAACAATATATATATACTAATATATATAAACTAATGTACATGAACATATACAACTGTAAAATATATATAAGCTAACATATATATTCTTAAAATCAATATATATATATATTAAAATATCATTGTGTATTATAATTGAAACCAATCAGATATAGGTAATCGTTAAACAGCAACGACACAATACCAAATATACACATTATAATTTAAATATCTATACTTAACAGTATACCAAACAGCATCTAAAAGTTTTTATATAAAACAAGAAGTAGAAGGTTTATCAAATATAATTCAAAGTAAAATATATATGTATTGGTATACATTAGTTCACACGTCAAAGCAACTTTCTGTTCTTGATTGTACATATATATATATGCCGAAATCAACTATATACGGCCTTGATATATATGTATATTTATATATATATATAACAAGCCAAACTACATAATAAAATATATATACTTTTAACATGTAATATAATACTTAATAGTAGATGAAAAATTTAGAATATATATATATACACTTTTGTAAACTATATTTAAACAGCAAATATCATTATTTCACAGCATATAAATATAAATATATATATACAATATATTACAGATATAAAATGTAAGACCAACCCAATATATAAAATAAGAACTATTAACTGAACACAAATAAAACCGTAAGTAAAATATATTTTTACATATATATACACGTTTAAAAGAACTTAGCATAGACACATTATATATGTAGAAACCAGTTAACGGCCATACATAAGTATAATTTAAAACAAATCATAGTTATTATACTATAACCAAATCTTACTATACATATATGACCAAAACAAAAAAAACAGGCTACTCACGGTTGAGGAGGGCTGCTCGTTGCAGGGGTTGGTCGGCAGAGTTGAGGTGAGGCCGAAGGCAAAACTGGATGGGCAAAGGCTGTGTGGTGGCCAACGGAGAGGCAGCATGGATTGTTGAGGCTAGGAACAAGCGGCTGCTTGGGTGGAGCTCTCGGCACTGGTGGGTAGGTGGGTCTGGGAATGGCGTACGCTGGGTGGAAGTCGGCTTCAAGGTGGCGTATGACGACCCGCCCTTCTCGACTCTCGAAAATCGACACAAAATACTCAACAGTATGATATGCCAACCATCGAACGCCAGAAAAGACAGATTGTAGAGGAAAGAAAGAAGATAAAAGAAAGAAGGAACTAAACAAAATCAGAATCTCACAGTCGCAGCGGAACAAAATATAATATATAAGAACAGATCTTTACACAAATGAAACTATATCTGTTTATGTACACAGTACATCATCAGAGTAGATCACAACAACATCAAATACATGCCTGTCAACATCAAACAACACAGAAGCGGATATAAACAAGTACGAAGAATACGTCTCGACTTCAGCTCCTTACCTGCTCCATAGCATCCTATCCTGTAAATATACTCGGTCTGACCCGAGCATTATAACAAAATAACACCCGAGTCAGTCTGGAATACCAGCGTGAGATAAATACATCCAAACTGATTATTAAAGTTTTCAAAAATCCTTTGAAAACAAAGCATCTCGTAAGACCATGCCACAAATAAATATGTCGGGTTTTTACCTTACGATAGCTAAAACATTTTATATCAAATCCTCTGATATTATAATAGTGTCTATATACAAGTACTTATTCAAATAGCCGAAATTGTTACATGATTAAATTCCAGCATACTAGCCACAAAGTGGGTAATACAAACAAATACCTTACAGGCACGTAGGGAGAATGGATTTCCATCAATGACTAGGCACTGGGGTACCACCTGTCACAGTACGTGGCCTATATCACAGTATCGAGGACCCACCCTAAGTCCCCTGCAACACAAGGCCAGAACCATCCCTTACTGGACAGTCCCGAGTAAAATCACCCCACGGTTGTGATCAGCAACCGCACCACTAAGCCGAAATAAAAAGGGACATCTAGATAGGGATGACCTTACTCTCAAGTAGGGGCGACCCACGAAGCCTTGCTGCATAACCCCTGATTTTCAGTCATTCCCGGTTGATGAGGCTTGAGGCTAAGCGTTACCTTTTCAGATCACTTCACTTAGAATGCCCATCGTCCACCTGACGATGTCCCGAAAGCATTCATCCATACAAGTCCGTCCCGGGTCCGAACGAAACCGAAGGCACTAGTCCTACTACATCCATTTTGGAATTATCCTCAGGATTAGTAGCGACTAGCCCTTGCACTTCACTGCACCATCTTCGATATCAACTCGTTTCCACACGAAACGTACAAAATCGGATCGAAGTGGTTTTCGAGAAATAAATCTTGATCCCGGTCTCTTCGAAACGATCAGCGCATTTGTCCAATATTGATAGTCGGTGATTTAACTATCAATTCACATTCACAAGCAACCATCACACAATAAATAATTTCTCGTATTATTTATTTGCCTCAAATATCTTTACAAGGTATATTTCTATCTTCAAAACCCATTTGAAACAATTCCCAAAGTCTCTTCCTTTACAAGTAAATTTCCCAAACATTTATTCCCATTGGAAGCACCCAAGTACCAAAATATTTGATTTAAAACAATTAAACACTTTATTCTGAAATATACTTTAAAATATTTAAATTTACTACTAGTTATTTACTCAAAAATATAAAATAAAACTAGTTATAAAGATATAAACTTGATTTAAATAAAGGTTTAGTTACCTAAATTTAAAAGTAGAGGTTTAAAAGGATTAATACTAATTTCAAATAACTTAAATCAAAACTAGCCTTTAAATAACTCCATTTGTAAAAATAATTGCTAATGTATTCGTAAATAATTACTATAGCCAATTTATTAATTAGTTACTTTAAAATAATAATTTCAAAACACTCTTCTAAATCAAGTTTAAACTTTAATTTATACTTAAATAAAACCTGTTAAAACACGAACTTGGTTTCCCAGGGAAAACACACTTCCATTCAAACATCCCAAAGGACTCTCTTATAAATCCAACCCGACCCATTACAACCCAAATTTACGTTTAAATAACATAAATTTCCTTTCCATGCTTAAAAATAAACTCCTTTTGAATTTTAAACACATTTTCCATTCCTGGAAATTCACTTTCAAAGTATAGGTTTAAAATATTTTTAAATACATTTAAACTGCTAGTTTATATTTGGAAAGCTTCATTGGAAACATATTTTAATTTCCACGAAAACATCATCAATAACTTCATCGTTATTTAAAAAATTTTATAACTTCTATAGAATTTATCTCCAGAAATCTATACTTTCACATTTATCAACTGATAAATTTCCTCTTCGTTTATAATTCCAAATTTACCAATTTCCAATCTTCATCCAAACCAGATTTCAACTTTTATTCCTTTAAATTCTTTATTTTAACAATTCATTTTATTTCTTAAAAACCATATTTAATCTATTTATAATTTAATTCTGGAGTTATAATTTATCCATCAATATCACAGTACAATTTAATTCCAGATTTATCTATCATAATATATAAATAGAATGCATCATCAATCATCAAATAATTACTATATTGCAAGGAATCTAGTTGGATCCCTCCAACCTATTTTCCTGCATCCACAGATGTTAGCACAATAAATAAATATCAATTCAGACTGATATAAATATAAATTCCAACCAATCACACAATTATTTAAATTTTAACTATTTAATTCAGCTGTGATTCCAGATGTGAGTGAGGTTAACTCACCTTGAGTAACGACGAGCATTTGAAATTTTAAATTAAATCGAAGCGTTCGATTTAATCCAAAATTTCCACTCGCTTAAATCGAATCCAGATCTGCACTGCAGCGTAGATCGCGTCGCTGCGATCCCGGCGCTTCTTGTTTCGTTGAAATCTGATAATATATGAGTTAGATACGAATTTGTAAAGTTCGGATATAAATTGGAAACAAATTTATTTCTTTTATTAAAATTTATTACCATCGGCCGTTAATCTGAAAGGAAAAATCACGGCCACTCCTTCCTTCTTCACAATCGCATGCACCAGGGTTTAAATGAAACCCATCACCACAAAACTAGGGCTTCGAACCGCATCGCCCTTGATCCTCACGTACTCGATCGATAACTACCACACGAACGCTCTAGTCTCCATGCACCCCTACCAGGAATCGCGGCGAGCTCGGTCATCTCTGGGCGTGGAAAACCGCGACCGACCCAAGCACGAACGTAGCCAGATCCCATCGCCTCCGATGAACCGTAACCCTTTCCAACCGTTGGATCCCGAAATCTCGACGAGCCTCACGTTTTCCCAGTTGAAAGTTTCTGAAAATAATGCGTGGATCGATCGAAAATTTGAAGAGAAGGTAGACGTTTTTCAGCCATTGAATACTAGTGAACGGAGGCCGAAGAAAAAGGGGTAGGGTTTCTCTAAAAACGTGAATATATAAATGATTATAAATATTATTTTAATATTAAATCCATGTTAAAGCAACTTTTCAAACAATCTCCAAACGACACGTGCCAACAGGCATCCCTAGGGTTTTTCCACGTTCCGGACACAATGGAATAGGTTTCGGAGGCTAATTCGGTCATACGTGCGAGTTACAAAAATCAACGATCAATTTTAAATTAAATCGATTAAAACGATTTCTATGTGTTTTGAGCTGCCACGGTCAAATGACAACTTTGATTGCTACGAAAATTGAAATCCGATAATAACTAACTATTACGGATCTAATGGAACTGGTTTCGTCGAATTTAGGGACTGTGCCCCGGAAGGCTATTTTGACTCGTCAATTAATTCGAGCGATTTTCTGAAATTGTCGAAATCACTTACAATTTCACTTTTAAGATTTTACTAACTTAATTATAAATCATATAGAATTTATAATCACATTAAAAAATCATTTTTGACTCATTCCGAATCAAAATCTGATTAATTGCATTATTATATTATTAAATCTCATTATTAAATTAATATAAAATTCCAAAGTTAACTTATCAACTTTTGATTCTATCCAAAAGTCCAATATTAAAATTCCAATCAACCAAGACTTAAAATAAGTCTTAGAAACCATTTCATAACCATTTATATTCCAGATTCCAGTATTACTCCAATTTCAAATAACAAATTATTATTATTCAAACCCAATTAAATTTGCCCTATTTGAAATTACAACTAAATTTATCGATTCAACCAGATCTTTGTATTTCAAAATCAAATTATAATCCACATTCAACATTTAAAATGAATTAAATGTTCAAAATCTAACGACCAAAATTCCAGGTCGTTACATGGCGGGTCGGAGAGGTGGAGGTGGAAAGCTGGGCTTGGTATGGTTTCGGTGGGGTGGCCGAGGCTGGGAAGGTGTGGAGGTGGGCAATGGTGTGGGTGAGGTGGCTTGCCGAGTGTTTGCAGGCGTGAGATAAATCAAGTAGCCTCAGATCCAATTATTTATAACTTATAATTTATATAGCTTAAAACTTTTCTAAGATAGGAACGAGAATATGAGGCCCAGTGGGAAGGAAGAAAAGAAGGTCACAAGCAATGGAGGAGAAGGGAAAGTGAACGAACAGATGCAACATATATATTTATTGCTTTTTGTAATAAAGAAACAGAACGAAATGGGAATTTTAAAAGCCAATGACCCGGTTTACACGGTATAATATTATTATATTTTGTTTAAACAATTGAGCAGAAGAAAAGAAATAGAAACAACGAATAGATATAATTTAGCATTGGAAAATGTAAAAGTCAGCCGTTTGAATTCAAGGAAAATAGTAATGGCAAAAAGCAATTGGGTTTAACACGGTGGATAATGAATGGACAAGGAATTCAACAGGTTCAAAATTGCGGAACCGATATGGAAATCGTTTTGCAGATTTCTCCTTGAACCAGACTCCGAAAGACAGAGGTGAATATACCGCAGAGATCAGCATGAAGAGACGATCAAAACGGTATACAGATATAAGTGGTATGATCATCCTATCAAAAGTCGATAATCGGTACCGAAAATGCTGATAATTTACCAGAAATAAGATAAACGGAGCAACAACAGTCCAAATTTGAAGAAACAAAATATGATGTCTCACTCAGAAGATGATTTACAAATTTATTATGTAAAAATATTGTAACGACCCGTAAATTTTAGTGGTTTTATTTATTTAATTAATTGAATTTTGTGAAATTTTAAATAATAAATTTTGGAAATTAAAATTAAATATTTGGAATACGTCTACCTAAACATATCAACTGGTAAATTTTCATTAGATAATATGCAAGTTTATTTTCTTGTGTAAATTCTATTTTTGAGTCAAATCAGTTAATATTTGATGATAATAAAATGTTTTTCAAACCTGAATATTTTTCCATAGAAAATTTGTAAATCATCTTCTGAGCATGACGTCATAATTCATATCTCAAAATTTGGACTGTTATTGCGCCGTCGATCTTATTTACGACAAAATAGCAGCATTGTCATACCGATATCGACTTTTGATCGGATGATCGTGCCACTAATATCTGTGTACCATTTTGATCGTCTCGTCGTGCTGATCTCTACGGTATATTCGTTTCTGTACTCTAAAGACCGATACACAGAGGAATCCGCGGAAACGGTAACTGTATCGATACCGTTTTTGTACCTTTTGGTTTCCCATGACCTTTCAGCCATTTGTCTTTTTCTATTCCCAAGTAACTTCTGGGCTTTTACTTTTCCCTATGAACAAAAGTTATTTTGACTGTTCATTCTTTACTGTGGCTTTTGATCTGAAAGGCATAACAATATAAAAATTAATCCAATAAAATGATACATCTTCTTCTGGCTGGCACTTCATTCTGAAACAACTCCTTTCCTTCCTCTCGTTCTTCTCACCTTGCTTTGAAACGTTGTTGTCCCCTGCTTTTTCTTTATGCGTGCATTTCATAATTGTTGATCTTCCCTCTCCCCAAGGCAGCGCGGCTTCTACCCAGGGCCAACCTTGCCTCCTTCCACCGAGCCTAGCCATCCCACATAGCAACTGAAGTCCACCTGCGCCCGTCACCTCGGCCATCATCACTTGTCCTCCACGCCTTGACCATCGGCCGCACATCTTCTTCCCGCCTCCGCAAGTCTTCCCTCTCCCTTTTCTTTGGCCGAGCCAAGCAGCGTCTCCTTCCTCCGCCATTTGCTCACCCCTTCCATTCTTTGCGTAAGTATGTGTTTATATATATATATATGAGAAGTTTTAAAAGAAATTACATTTGTTTATTTTTTTTGTTTTCAGTATATATACATATTTATAAAATAGTTCATATATATACTGTTAGTATATTATATATATGTTAGTTATTTTATATATGATTGGGTTTAGTAGTATACGTATATTTTATAAAAGTTATATAATATATATTTTTTGTTTAGTTTGACAAAAGTATATACATATTAAATACATATATTGCTGTTACTTTGTATGTGTACAATTGTCTGCATGTATATTGTATATATTTACTCTATGCTCTTGTAAGTAGCATAAGTATATGTGAGTCTATATAATTATAACTGAGAGATATGCATATGTTAGTAGATGATTATATAAAAGTTTAGGTTAGTTATAAACAAGTTACAGTAATTTTATAACATGTTATATAAGTTGTTGTTTTATATTTATAAGCTTATAGTATTTTGTAAGTACTATATATAAGTCTTTGATTTGGAAGATATGTTGCGTGCATATAGCTTATACATGTTGCGTGCATATCTAGATATGTTACAATATATGTTATATAAAATATGTTTTAAATATATATGCGTACTGAGTTTTAACTAGCCTTGATTTGATATAGATATTGTTTTAAATATGATTTGTGTAAGTAGACATGTATATATATAGGACTGTATTGTATTTATGTTTAGCCAGATATTTATTTTGCTTGCCTATGAAAAGCCTGCATACTTGTTATGGTCTGCATATATATATATATATATATTGATTTTCTTTATTTATGTATGTTTTAAGTTAAATGATAGCTTTGTAATATATTATATATACAAATTTTAAGTATATATGTTGTAGATAAGTTGTTTCTATTTTTCTTAATTTATTTGAAACTATACCTTGTATATTAATAATTTGTTATAGCTTTAATATATGTATATATGGTTAAAGGAATATGTATATAAATTCTTTGAAATATTCACTTGAATTATGTTCATATCTTTAAGGTAGGATGTTGTGATAGCTTAAATATGCATATATTATGTTTAAAGATTTACTTGAATTTATATATATATATATATATATATATATATATAATTTTAAGCATATATATTTCTAAAATTTATTTTTGAAAACATATGTAGATATATATATATATATATATATATTAGTTTCAGCTTATATCAAGCTAATTCAATTTGTTTCATCGATTCCTGTTATTAGCTTTGATCGTCGAATTCGTGCCAATTTCGCTTTGTTTTGGAATTCGTGCTTGGATTCATGACTCATCTCATTCTCTTCCATCTCTAACCTCGAAAGGTGAGCAATCACTCACGATTAACGTTCTTATATTTATTAAATTTGATCTCAATTGAAACGACAATTGAAATTTGCTCCTGTCAGTTATTTACATTTGCTATATATATGCACTATCTGTATCTGTTCACCTGTGACATCTGAAACCATTATCTGTTATTTATATTGATGATATATGCTTCTTATATTATTATCATATCTGTTATCACTCTGCAAGTTCCCTGTAAGTATAGAATTCACTATGGGTTGAAATGATACATACCCGAACGATCTGTAGAATAGGGGGAAATTGTTATGGGTTGAAATGATAAACCCAAGCGATTTTCAATTGAATTGAATTTGGGATTGCGGGTTGAAAAGATATATACCCGTATATATTTAAATAACGGATTGAAATGTTAAATATCCGTATCACTTGACCATAGGATAGAAAATTATATACAGATACTGTTGGTCTATATATAAATATTTTTAAAAATGATTTCTATGGTTCTGAAAAGAAATATATGGTTTTAAAAAATATTGATTTTTAAAGATTTATTAAAGTTGGTTTAAATAAGTTGATATATAATATGTTTAAGTATTTATTTAATATATATATATATATATATATATATATATATATTTTCAAATATAGAGTTTATAATGATTCATGGTGGAAAGATAAATTTTAAATTTATTTGAAAATTTATTTATTTAAGAATTATACTTATAAAAGTTTGATTGGAAATAAAAAAAATTGAAAGTTTAAAGAAATGATTTTATAACTTGGATTTGATTTAAAAGTGACTTAAATGAATATTTCAAACTTATATAAATTTAAATGGGATATAATGTTTATTTAAATTTGTAAATTGAAGTTGTATTTAGATGTTATTGAAATGATTAAGTAAATATTTCAAAACTAAATAATAGTAAAGTGAATTTGATAAATATATATATGAAATTATCGAATTTAGTTTTGAAAATGTTGAATATTTAAAGTTTTGAAGTATATTGAAATTGAAATGGTTTATTTTGTGATTTAAATCTGCATTTGAAATTGATTTAATTTGAAATGGTTTGTTAAGAAACTAAAATGGGGTTGAAATTTATGAATTGAGATTGAATTAAGTTGAATTTGGAAGTCGAGTTGATTTGAATCGATTTGAGAAATTTGAGGAAGCTATTTTATTATATAAAGTAATTTAAATTTTATTTAAACTATTTTATATCTTACTTTATAAATTATTTTAATATAAACTATTTTTATCTAAATCCATTTTTATATAAATTATTTTATTATAAATTATTTTAACTTATAACTATTATATATAAACTATTTTATTATATATACTAATTTTAATATCTAAACTGTTTAAGAGGAAAATGTTATGGATTTCAAAGTGTTATGATTTCAAGCTATGATTTCAAAGTGTTATGAATTTCAGGGTTTTGATTTCCAAAGTGTTTTGATTTTTGAAGACTTATGATTTCGAAAGCGTTATAACTTTGGATAGTGATATGATTTATGGAAGTGAATATTTTTGAAATGGAAATGATATCGTATTGACGTGTTTTTGAAATGGAAATGATATCGTATTGATATGTTTTTGAAATGGAAATGATATTTTGGTTTTGAAGTATAAACTATTTTGAAATGACCGCGGTGTTATAATAATGTTGGGATGTTAAAGAGACCGGGATCGGATATTGTCATACTCTCTGCCAATACCGAAAACCACTTTAACAACTGTGTACGTGGTGGAGATTCCAGAATGAAGTAGGATGGTGGCGACGATCCTATATGAGGTATATACGTGGACCCAACTCTCGTGAGTTGGCATAAGGTGGCCAGAATAGGAGCAATTGACGAGCCAATGAGGTAGCACCTCTGATCGGACACACTCCTTCGATACCATTCTATTACTTTGTGATTGATTGGGTGCACCCCTCGGATTTTTGGGAGTGTGGCTCGAGGTGGGCGGTAGTGGCTGCTATGCGTTACCACCAGCCCGGAAGTGTAATGGGTATATCTACCCTGGCATTGCCTAGTTATGTCGTGTCACCTACCCTATTGCGCCTTATACGAGTTTGTTTTGTACCAGACATATGGAGTGCCCTCTGACGACGCCCAGTACGGGGGAGATTACGGTACTGTATAGACTATGGGAATATATAAAATGTGTTAAGGGGGATATGGGTAACGCCTTAACGCTATTTTAATAGTTTATTTTACTTTAAACATTATTATAATAGTGTATATTACTACATAGTAGATAGTTCCACAGATCCTTAGAGGATGGTTATCCTAAACATCCTTTAAGTTACTGTATTTCGGTTGATATTTCACTTGAGTTGGATTTATTGATATAAGAATGTTAATCCTGACTCGAGTGTTTTGTGTTTTTCTTTACGCTTGGGTCAGACTGAGTGGCTCAGTGTTCGAGACTCGCCTTTGGAGTTGGAGCTTCGCTTGGAGATCCAGCTATATTTATTCAGCTTTCGGTGATTCAGTTGACTCCAGAGATATTCTGATCTTGCATTTGATCATTGTATTGAGACTTCTATGTATTTGAGACTTCTGTTGTATCTTGTCAACTTTGTTATATATATATATATATTAGCTTCATGAACTACTATTCATTTGTTTCCGCTGCTTATTACTATATTACTCTGTGTTTGTGATTCTGTGATTATTTTATTTACTATATATGCTGAGTTTTGCCAAATATAAATTAACAATCTGATATTTTGAGCAATTCAAGTCCGACATGTGCGGATGCGAATGGTTGAAAATTTCAGGATGTTACAGTTGGATCAGAGCTTTGGTTTTAGGCAAAGCTTAGCATATATAGTAAATTTAATTACAGAATCACCTCCGTTTGTGCTTGAATCTCTTCCTCTTTGACTCGGTTTCCTTTGAATTTTGGAACTCTCCCACTTGTTCTGAAATCCATCCTTGTCTTTCTTATTCTGGTTCTTTTGACTCTGGAGCATCCCATAACTCCACTTCGATTGATTTCTATAATAATCGGCGGTTCCGCCAATCTTAGAATGATTTGTAAAGAGGTGAAACTCCTTTACAATAGCATTGATTCACCGAAGATTTTGTATCCTCGGTTTGGATGATGCTATCTCCTATTATAACCGAATTCTATCTCTGGCGATCAAATGTTGATTTGCTCCAGAATTCTACCTCGATCTTATTTTGAAGTCACGGTTGACCCGGTTAATGTTGCCTGCGATTCATATAAGTCTATCCGTCTTCCTTGTTTGAAATTCAATCATCTTATCTCCCTATCGAGCCTATCTTCTAGTTTGAATTCTTTTGATTAGAATCTCTCTAATTTGAATCTCTATCCTTTTTTTGAAATTCATTTTCTGGAATCATCGAGTGAGGAAGTGTATTTGTACTAATATAAAAATGTTTTATATATTGTGTTGTTTGAGTTGTTGATGTTGATTTGGGGTCTCGATCGATTCGTCTGATCAACGATATCGATAGGAATTTCAAAACACTTGAATAGAGCAAACTGACACAATATTATTTTCAAATTTGGTAAATGAGATAAATTGTATTATTATATCATAAATATATATAAGTAAAAAAATTTGGAATTTAATAAGTTAATTAAATCGGTTGTTTGAAATGATAATATTTGATTTTCATTTATTGTTATATAAATGAATTTATAAACATGGTTTATAAATTGATTTGGAATTAAAATGAATTTAAATCAGGAATTTGGAAATTTAATTTCCGGTGATTTCAAACTTTGGTTTTAAAATTTTAAAGTGTATATTATTTAAAGTATTTTCGAATAGAAATGGTTTTCAAAGAATTTTAAATGTTTAAAATCGGTACTCTTCTCTTTTGTCGCTGAAAAATAATTTCGGTGATGACTGCAGCATCATCGACATTCATTTTCGAGTTTCAGAGTGGAGAGACCATCCTGTAGCATTGCTACACTTTTGTTTTGGAAGTTAAATTTGATTTGAATTTCGTAAAGTATGATTTGAATTACAATATATATATATATATATGATTTTAGATTTGATTTGGTATATATGGTATATATATTTATCTATGAAATGGTTTGAAGATAATCGGAAATCAAATTCATAAATTTATGTTAAAGGTGATTTTAAGTATAAAATAAAGCCAAAATTTTTGGATAAATATTTAAACTTGAAATAAGTGAATTGGAAAATTTTATTTGTATAATACTAGATTGCATTCCAATGTAACTTACCTAAATTATTCAAAAGTCAAATATGTAATTGGATAATATACAATATAAAATGATTTTATAAATAAAATTTGAGTGATCATAATAAATGTTATACACTTAATTTTTAATTATAAAAAAATGTTAATAGAGATAAATAGAATAATAAGTTGATTGAATAATAAATGAGACAAATTAAATAAAATTTTGTTTGAAAGAAATCTTTTGTATCAAATATTAATAAATTGAAATAAAATCAACTTAATGAAATACCTTGAATTTAAAATCAATTGTTGAATATAAATTAATTTAAATTGAAATTTATATGGTTTGAACTAATTGTTTTATTTTGTTTTCAACCTATTTTCTTTCTAGTTGTTCCTATTCTCCTACCTCGTTCCTTTTCGGGGACGAAAAGTTTTGAGTGGGGGAGAGTGTAACGACCCGTAAATTTTAGTGGTTTTATTTATTTAATTAATTGAATTTTGTAAAATTTTAAATAATAAAATTTGGAAATTAAAATTTAATATTTGTAATACGTCTACCTAAACATAGCAACTGGTAAATTTTCATCAGATAATATCCAAGTTTATTTTCTTGTGTAAATTCTATTTTTGATTCAAATCAGTTAATATTTGATGATAATAAAATGTTTTCCAAACCTGAATATTTTTCCATAGAAAATTTGTAAATCATCTTCAGAGCATGACGTCATATTTCGTTTCTCAAAATTTGGAATGTTATTGCTCCGTTAATCTTATTTTCGACAAAATAGCAGCATTGTCATACCGATATCGACTTTTGATCAGATGATCGCACCACTAATATCTGTGTACCGTTTTGATCGTCTCGTTGTGCTGATTTCTACGGTATATGGGTTTATGTATTCTGAAGACCGATACACAGAGGAATCCGCGGAAACGGTAACCATATCGATACCGGTTTTGTACCTTTTGGTTTCCCGTGACCTTTCAGCCATTTGTCTTTTTCTATTCCCAAGTAACTTCTGGGCTTTTACTTTTCCCTATGAACAAAGGTTATTTTGACTGTTCGTTCTTTACTATGGTTTTAGATCTGAAAGGCATAACAATATAAAAATAAATCCTATAAAATGATACATCTTCTTCTGGCTGGCACTTCATTATGAAACAACTTCTTTCCTTCCTCTCGTTCTTCTTACCTTGCTTTGAAACGTTGTTGTCCCCTGCTTTTTCTTTATGCGTGCATTTCATAATTGTTGGTCTTCCCTCTCCCCAAGGCAGCATGGCTTCCACCAATAGCCGACCTTGCCTCCTTCCACTAAGCCTAGCCATCCCACATAGCAACCGAAGTCCACCCGCGCCCGTCACCTCGACCATCATCACTTGTCCTCCACGCCTTGAGCATCGGCCGCACATCTTCTTCCCACCTCCGCAAGTCTTCCCTCTCCCTTTTCTTTGGCCAACCCAAGCATTGTCTCCTTCCTCTGCCATTTGCTCACCCCTTCCATTCTTTGCGTAAGTATGTGTTTATATATATATGAGAAGTTTTAAAAGAAATTACATTTGTTTATTTTTTTGTTTTCAGTATATATACAGATTTATAAAATAGTTCATATATATACTGTTAGTATATTACATATATGTTAGTTATTTTATATATGATTGGGTTTAGTAGTATACGTATATTTTATAAAAGTTATATAATATTATTTTTTTGTTTAGTTTGACAAAAGTATATACATATTAAATACATATATTGCTGTTACTTTGTATGTGTACAATTGTATGCATGTATATTGTATATATTTACTCTATGCTCTTGTAAGTAGCATAAGTATATGTGAGTCTATATAATTATAACTGAGAGATATGCATATGTTAGTAGATGATTATATAAAAGTTTAGGTTAGTTATAAACAAGTTACAGTAATTTTATAACATGTTATATAAGTTGTTGTTTTATATTTATAAGCTTATAGTATTTTGTAAGTACTATATATAAGTCTTTGATTTGGAAGATATGTTGCGTGCATATAGCTTATACATGTTGCGTGCATATCTAGATATGTTACAATATATGTTATATAAAATATGTTTTAAATATATATGCGTACTGAGTTTTAACTAGCCTTGATTTGATATAGATATTGTTTTAAATATGATTTGTGTAAGTAGACATATATATATATAGGACTGTATTGTATTTATGTTTAGCCAGATATTTATTTTGCTTGCCTATGAAAAGCCTGCATACTTGTTATGGTCTGCATATATATATATATATTGATTTTCTTTATTTATGTATGTTTTAAATTAAATGATAGCTTTGTAATATATTATATATACAAATTTTAAGTATATAAGTTGTAGATAAGTTGTTTCCATTTTTCTTAATTGATTTGAAACTATACCTTGTATATTAATACTTTGTTATAGCTTTAATATATGTATATATGGTTAAAGGAATATGTATATAATTTCTTTGAAATATTCACTTGAATTATGTTCATATCTTTAAGGTAGGATGTTGTGATAGCTTAAATATGCATATATTATGTTTAAAGATTTACCTGAATTTATATATATATATATATATATATTTTATTTTAGGCATGTATATTTCTAAAATTGATTTTTGAAAACATATGTAGATATATATATATATATATTAGTTTCAGCTTATATCAAGCTAATTCGATTTGTTTCATCGATTCCTGTTATCGGCTTTGATCGTCGAATAAGTGCCAATTTCGCTTTGTTTTGGAATTCGTGCTTGGATTCGCGACTCATCTCATTCTCTTCCATCGCTAACCTTGAAAGGTGAGCAATCACTCACGATTAACGTTCTTATATTTATTAAATTTGATCTCAATTGAAACGACAATTGAAATATGCTGCTGTCAGTTATTTACATTTGCTATATATATGCACTATCTGTATCTGTTCACCTGTGACATCTGAAACCATTATCTGTTATTTATATTGATGATATATGCTTATTATATTATTATCATATCTGTTATCACTCTGCAAGTTCACTGTTACTATAGAATTCACTATGGGTTGAAATGATACATACCCGAACGATCTGTAGAATAGGAGGAAATCGTTATGGGTTGAAATGATAAACCCAAGCGATTTTCAATTGAATTGAATTTGGGATTGCGGGTTGAAAATATATATACCCGTATATATTTAAATTACGGATTGAAATGATAAATATCCGTACCACTTGACCATAGGATAGAAAATTATATACAGATACCGTTGGTCTATATATAAATATTTTTAATAATGATTTCTATGGTTCTGAAAAGAAATATATGGTTTTAATAAATATTGATTTTTAAAGATTTATTAAAGTTGGTTTAAATAAGTTGATATATAATATGTTTAAGTATTTATTTAATATATATATATATATATATATATATATTTTCAAATATAGAGTTTATAATGATTCATGGTGGAAAGATAAATTTGAAATTGATTTGAAATTTTATTTATTTAAGGATTATACTTAAATAAGTTTGATTGGAAATAAAAAAAATTGAAATTTTAAAGATATGATTTTATAACTTGGATTTGATTTAAAAGTGACTTAAATGAATATTTCAAACTTATATAAATTTAAATGGGATATTTTGTTTATTTAAATTTGTAAATTGAAGTTGTATTTTGATGTTATTGACATGATTAAGTAAATATTTCAAAACTAAATAATAGTAAAGTGAATTTGATATATATATATATATATATATATATGAAATTATCGAATTTAGTTTTGAAAATGTTGAATATTTAAAGTTTTGAAGTATATTGAAATTGAAATGGTTTATTTTGTGATTCAAATCTGTATTTGAAATTGATTTAATTTGAAATGGTTTGTTAAGAAACTGAAATGGGGTTGAAATTGATGAATTGAGATTGAATTAAGTTGAATTTGGAAGTCGAGTTGATTTGAATCGATTTGTGAAATTTGAGGAAGCTATTTTATTATATAAAGTAATTTTAATTTTATTTAAACTATTTTATTTCCTACCTTATAAATTATTTTAATATAAACTATTTTTTTATAAATCATTTTTTTATATAAATTATTTTATTATAAACTATTTTAACTTATAACTATTATATATAAACTATATTATTTTATAAACTATTTTATTATATATACTAATTTTAATATCTAAACTGTTTAAGAGGAAAGTGTTATGGATTTCAAAGTGTTATGATTTCAAGCTATGATTTCAAAGTGTTATGAATTTCAGGGTTTTGATTTCCATAGTGTTTTGATTTTTGAAGACTTATGATTTCGAAAGCGTTATAACTTTGGAAAGTGATATGAATTATGGAAGTGAATATTTTTGAAATGGAAATGATATCGTATTGATATGTTTTTGAAATGGAAATGATATCATATTGATATGTTTTTGAAATGGAAATGATATTTTGGTTTTGAAGTATAAACTATTTTGAAATGACCGCGGTGTTATAATACTGTTGGGTTTTTAAAGAGACCAGGATCAGATATTGTCATACTCACTGCCAATACCGAAAACCACTTTAACAACTGTGTACGTGGTGGAGATTCCATAATGAAGTAGGATGGTGGCGACGATCCTATATGAGGTATATACGTGGACCCAACTCACGTGAGTTGGCATAAGGTTGCTAAAACAGGAGCAATTGACGAGCCAATGAGGTAGCACCTCTGATCGGACACACTCCTTCGATACCGTTCTATTACTTTGTGATTGACTGGGTGCACCCCTCGGATTTTTGGAAGTATGGCTCGAGGTGGGCAGTAGTGGCTGCTATGCGTTACCACCAGCCCGGAAGTGTAATTGGTATATCTACCCTGGCATTGCCTAGTTGTGCCATGTCACCTACCCTATCACGCCTTATACGAGTTTGTTTTGTACCATACCTATGGAGTGCCCTCTGACGACGCCCAGTACGGGGGAGATTACGGTACTGTATAGACTATGGGAATATATAAAATGTGTTAAGGGGGATATGGTTAACGCCTTAACACTATTTTAATAGTTTATTTTACTTTAGACATTATTATAATAGCGTATATTACTACATAGTAGATAGTTCCACGGATCCTTAGAGGATGGTTATCCCAAACATCCTTTAAGTTACTGTATTTCAATTGATATTTCACTTGAGTTGGATTTATTGATATAAGAATGTTAATCCTGACTCGAGTGTTTTGTGTTTTGCTTTACGCTCGGGTCAGACTGAGTGGCTCAATGTTTGAGACTCGCCTTTGGAGTTGGAGCTTCGCTTGAAGATCCAACTATATTTATTCAGCTTTCGGTGATTCAGTTGACTCCAGAGATATTCTGATCTTGCATTTGATCATTGTATTGAGACTTCTATGTATTTGAGACTTCTGTTGTATCTTGTTAACTCTGTTATATATGTATATATATAGTAGCTTCACGAACTACTATTCATTTGTTTCTGCTGCTTATTGCTATATTACTCTGTGTCTGTGATTCTGTGATTATTTTATTTACTGTATATGCTGAGTTTTGCCAAATATAAATTAACAATCTGATATTTTGAGCAATTCAAGTTCGACATGTGCGGATGCGAATGGTTGAAAATTTCAGGATGTTACAAATATTTAGGTTTGGAAAATATTTTATTGTCATCAATTATTGACTGATTGGAATTGAAATAAAATTACACAAGAAAATAAACTTCAATATTATTTGATGAAAATTTACCATTTGCTATGTTAAAGTAGACGTATTCCAAATATCAAATTTTTATTTCCAAATATTATTATTTAAAATTTCACAAAATTTCAATAAATTAAATTAATAAAACCATTAAAATTTACGGGTCATTACATAAAGGAAATAGAAAAGGGAGAAACTGGAAATAAATAGGAATAAACTATTGCTCAATTAGTAAGATAGGTTAACTTTGATTATTTGCACTTGTCCTTGATAGCTGCTTTGATTAGGCTGAATTCCTAATTCTAACCTTTGATCGGCCTGCTGCTCCATAGAATCTACTGTGGACCGGACGTTACCCTACACAGTAGACTTTGGTGTCTACGAAAGACACACTTACTAAGCGCTTGGAACTCATAGCGATTATTGAGCGCCGAAATGGAAATCGCACGCCTAACTGCCACCATGCCCATGCTACCTGTTGCTCCCTCTTTTGACCTTTTATTTACCCTAGCCAGCATAAGCGTGCCCCTCGCCTCACTTCAGGATTATGTGAAGCACCTCGTCTCACTTCAGGGTTATGTGAAACACCCTGTCCATAGAAAATAGGGGAAATGTTGTTGGTACTGGTCCCTATAAAACAATAATCTAGTTGCGCCCCTTGTTCAAACCCCCTTGATTTGAACTACCATAGATTGACCATTTACTACCACTATAAGCATAAGCGTATCCCTTGCCTCACTTCAGTATTTTGTGAAGCACCTCATCTCACTTCAGGATTATGTGAAACATCGTAACCATAGAAATATTAGGGGCATGCTATTTGGTACAGGTCTTACTCTTATCTTTGCTTATTAACTTAGATAAATTATTTAAATAAGCCTTTATTTTTATCAATTACTATTATTGCTTATTAATTTATCCTAAGTCTTAAAATAAGCACCATAGTTTTCATAGTTTACCATAGTTTCCATAGTTTATTAATTTATATCTTACGTTATAATCATGCTTATTACTTAACCCAAGGTCTAAGTGTGAAACTAAGCTTCTTTCTTCTTTTATTCTTTTTAGTTATAACTAGGTCAATCTTCTTAATTTAGTCCAATTAATATCATAATTAGGCATAATTTCAGTCCTATTCCAATTATATTACAGTCTTTGTGATTTACATCTCATATTCCATTATTTCATATTTCTTATAATTTAATCCAATTTCGCGTTAATTCTATTCTAATTCATATGCGAAGAAGAAGAAGGAGAAATAAAAGAAAATTGAAAAAAGAAGGAAATCCAAGGCGTAGGAAGAAGATGTAAATAACGCATAAATAACAGTAAATAAATTAAAATACTATAAATAAAGTGTAATTAAATGGGAGAAACTATAATTAACAGAAATAAACTAAAATTAACTGAAAATAATAGCTAGAAGGAATATACTGAAAATAATTCTAAAAACTGTAAATAAATTACTAAAAAGGTTACTTCAAAAATCGTAGTTACTACAACTATTGGAAACCCTATTATTTTAAATTACTTAAATAAATTTAAAATAATTACAATCACTCACCTCTGGTCCTTAGCTCTTCCTTTTAGGCCTTCACGGATCCACTTGAGGGTATTAAAATATTTTTATTAAAAAGGTTCTCTCCTTGGAAAATTATTTCTTTTAGGGTCCTTCCTGAAAAGGTGAACCCAAGCGGAGAAAATCTAGAATGAGAAAAAGTGTTAGGCCTAGGGTTCTATTTATAGGTGTAGAAGTGGATCTCGCACCGTTGGATTTGAGTATTGAATAGGATGCAACCACATCATAGGCTGAATAGGAGCCATCGGATGCAAGAATAGAAGGACCAGATCAGTTTAAACAATGCAAATTACGTGTTCAACTTTCGAATGAACGTTTGTTCGTTCACGAAAATAGGCAGGCGGGTCGACCGGGCGGTCAACCACCCTTGTGCCCAGGTCGACTGGCCGGTCGACCTGGCCTATTTTTTTCGTTTCTTTGATTATTTTGTTCCTTGCTCATATTAATTCGGATTCTGACGTTCTATATATGGAAATTGACCAGAAAATTACCACGGACACAATGGTGCAACTCCCGTGGCTCAATTATGATAATTTCACAAAGTTATTTTATTATTTAATAATTAACGAATTAATTATTACGGGTTAAATTTTGGGTTGTTACAAAATTCCTACCAAAATATAAGAGCAAGTATAATTTGTTATTTCCTAACAATGCAATAATCATAAACAAAAATAATACTTAATACATTAAAAGTTGCTCTTAAAATAACCAACGGTATATTCATTGTTATATAAGTTTTAGAATTAACGCCAAATTAAAAGCAATTCATTAAGTAAAAAGAAAAACTTTAGATGTCAATATCCATAAAGTAGTTTTCATCCAAACATGTACATTCACCGAAATACAAAAACATATCATGCACCACCAAAACGTAAAAACATATCATGCACCACCAAAACACAAAAACCATATCATGCACTAAAACTTCAGATGTTGATATCAGTAAACTCGTCATCTTCTTCCTCTTGCTCTGAATCTTATCCAACTAGCTCTACAATTTCCAACTCAGCATCTAAATCTTGATCTTCTTCATTATCATCATCCACAAACAACATTCTCCTTACACGACTTCTAGTGTTCGGACCTTAATTTTCATCTTCGCTCCTTGTAGAATGAACTTGCTCTAACGTTAGATCATCACCTTCGGCCACTGCATCTTGAAGTTCTTCCTTAATTGGAATAATCTATTTATCACATTCATCAATTTCTTTTGGAACAATTGGATTACTACTACCATCGGCGAACCTTTCTTTGAATCTTCTCTCTAGTTTTTGATTGTATTGAATATAAACAAGATGGTTCAATTTTTTTTGATGTAGACAATTTCTCTTCTTGGAATACAGCTGTAATTGTATAAAAAAACTTACAGGTTAACATTTCATGTGATCTAAAGAAAAAACAACCAAAAACAAATGCAGCTAATAAAACACAAACTAATGCAACTGAGTAAATATAAAAAATGCTTTAATACCCGCTTTAAAATTTCAAAAACAACTTTAAAATTTCGAAAACAGCTTTAAAATTTCAAAACTGCTATGAAAAATTCAAAACTGCTTTAAAATTTCAAAAACTGCTCAACTTTTAAAACTACTTTAAAATTTCAAAATTTGTGTTGCTTTGAAAATTGCTTTAAAAACTCAAAAACTACTCTACTTGAAAACTATTTTAAAAAACTATTTTCAAAGTTTGAAAAAACCATTTCCATTATTACAATAAAAACATTTACATGATCGAATGTGCTCTAATTGCGTTCACATGGTGAGGCGCTACATGTTTGCGACAAAACTATAATTTTAAATTTTTTTAGAATCGGTGTGTCACTCCCAAATTACATCCACCATTCATCTATATTATTTAAGAAAATATAAAATAGTGGACAAAGTACGTTCACTCGATGTTAATATAAAGATCTTTACTTACATGGTTGCATTTTATCTTTACAACTTATGGTGCTCTTCATTCCAAATGCACTAGTCGCATCTCCATAGTTTCATTATTGATCCATAGCAATATCAATTTAAGATTTTGAAATCAGCCTCTAAATAGTTTCCAAAAGGCCTGCCTTAATAGCACTTTTTGTTTCGATTTGAGTTTGAGCCTGTTTAAAATAAATGCTTGGATTCAAATAATATACAGCTTCAAAACATAAGATATGTTAGTAACTAACTAATTTAAAATAAATACTAGGATTTATAAATGATTCATTAGCGTGCCTCCATGCAGTGGTCGATGAAGTTGATCACTCCATCTACTGTCAATGATATTCCAGACTTGTGCACATGTTCTATGATCACTGTCCAAAATTTTCTCCATTAGGTCATTGGCTCGATTCATAGCCTTATATATAAATCCCGTACATGGCTTCTCTTCAATATCAACCATCCTTAATACATCAACAATGGGGCTCGCTATTTGACATGTGTATAAAGCATTATCCCAAAATAGTTTTCTCCCTACAATCCTTTTTGCTCCTTTGCCATCTTCAATTGATGAGAATGCACTCTTTCTCCACATTTTGGAGAAAAATAACACTTGGACATGTACTATATTCTCCATCATTCTTTGCAATGTATAAAAAGAAGAAGCAAATCGAGTTACACATGACATATGCAAGTCTCTCCCATTAGTTAGCTTCCTTAACCATCCTAACATTCTTCCATGATTATAAATAAATCCCACCACAAATTTTGCATTGGTTAATGCCAATTTGTTCTCCAATATCTTTAAGAATCAAATTAAGGCAATGAGCAGCACACAACATCCAAAATAACTTTGGATGTTATCCTTCTAATATTTCTCCAGCTTGTTTGTAGTTCGATCCATTGTCGGTTTGGAACTATTAATAGATAAAAAAATTATGTTATGCATTACTTACTAAATTATAAAGTGTTGAAGTCCAAAGAAAACTTACTGAAATTATATTCTCCTTTCCGACAAATGAAATCACCTCATTAATCATTTCTACTATTAAATTTGCATCTTTGACATAATCGGTCACATCTACCGGTTTCAAGAAGGTCGTTCCCTTTGGACAATTAATGTAACACCATAATTTTGATTAACATTATTTAATAATTTAATTAGGCAAACTAAACAAAATAATGTAGGATGATAAAGGAAAGTGAGATTTGATTAATTATAGGTCATGCCTTGATTAATGAATTAATAAAAGTAAATAGAACTTAGATAAGAAGGAGGAATATATGCTTAGGGAAGAATAGGAATAAGACATAATTCCTAATACATACCCTTACATTCCCTCTCCCTTATTCACTTCATTCACACAAACATAGTCAAAAGAACAAGGCTGGCCACTACCAAGGGGATTGAAGAAGAGTAAAGCTAGAAAATCAAAGGAAAGCTTAGGGAAATTAAGTCTAAACACAAATCTCAAGTTCCTATATCAAACCAAGGTGAATAATAAGATATGCATCTCATGTTTTAAGTATTATTTTTGGGTTTAAGTATAGATACAATTCTTTTGCTTATATTATGACATGCTATGATAGCTTGAATAATTATATGCTTATTGGTGAATTTGTTTAATTTATTCATGAAATTATTTGATAAGTTTGAGTAAGAAAACATATCATATGACACCCAAATAACTTGTAATTTTAATAAGATGTTAGAAACATTATTGTGGAAGTGAGTTTTTAATTTCATAATTTTCAGATTTAACTAGAATATTTGGTGAATTTCCCAAAATTGGAAAATGGTTTATTTCGGGTTTAATTATTAAAAATAATTAAATTAGGTTTTTGGCTTCGAAATTTTTATATGTTGAAGAAGATAATAAATTGGATTTATCTTGATTTTTCGGATTTAATATGAATTAATTAAGCTAGAAAAGCTTAAGTATTATATTTAAATATAAATATAAAATGCAAAGTTTGCTAAGTACTTTGAAAATGATAAATCTGCTCCCTAGCAGTTTTCTGAAAAATATTTTGGTAAAGAACGTGTTATCCAATAAGATTTTGACAAATAATTGAGGTTTGGTGAAAAGAAACTACTTTTAATGGTAATAAAATAGTTTTCCCACTAATTACAACCTTGCAATGCCAAAGTTCATGATGTTGCCCCTATCTCACCACCTGTTTGCGCCAAAATTGGTCACAAAACCCAAATATCGTGAAAGCACCAGTGTGTGAACACAAATCAGCAGTACATAATCACAGATCTCAGATCTAAGATCTAAGTAATGTAAAGGATAAAAATGAAGAAAAATAAACTTAAAACGGATAGAAGTAGACAGAGACGCAAAATTTAGAGTGGTTCGGCGTATCGCCTACGTCCACTATGAAGTTGATAGCTTTATTGATTTTTCTTTGAAGATTACAAGTGAATTCAATGAATTACAGCATATAATTGTGATTTGCAGCAGTGAATCTCGTTGTTGGCAGCAGCAATGGAGTTCAGATCTGGATCCGGCAGAGTATGGGCGTTGGAGAATTCAATGGAGAAGAAGAACCCCTTTTCTGTTGGCTTTGGGGGTCTATTTATAGGTGTAGGAGGCTGGTATTTCGCTCAGATCTCGGGAGACCCTCTCTGGCACGTGACCAGGCCCGCGCGCCCAAGCCCAGGAAGTTTCGGTCCGATCCGTGGTCGATACGAACGGATTTCGAATCGATCAAGATTTCATCCAATGGAGTCAAAATTTGGCGTGGACATTCTTTAGCATGCACGTAGTCTTCTGTGAAAATTTCATAGAATTTGGACTTGTAGATTAGGAGATATAATCGATATGAAATGAGATTCTCGGTTGGCTGTTTCGTTCGACTCGCTCTTGTTTCGACTCGCTCTTTGTTCGACTCGGTTATGTTGACTCGATGACGTGGCGTTCATTCGTATTGACTGTTGTGCCTCGCTTCACATTGATGGACACGAAGTAGAAGTCTCCGGATGGATGCGAAGTGGAGCGAGTCGAAATGGGGTTCTCTGATGGAGTCGAACTAGATGGAGTCGAACAATGGTTTTGTGAAGGAGTCGATGTAGACGGAGTCGAACTGTTGTTTTCTGAAGGATGTGGAGCGAGTCGAAGTAGGCACTCCTGATGGATGCGCAGTGGAGCGAGTCGAAGTGGAGCGAGTCGAAGTAGGCTTCCCAGATGAATTCGAACGGAGCGAGTCGAAGTTGGCTCGAGGCGGAGCGATTCGAAGTGTGGCTCGAGGCGGAGCGAGTCGAAGTTGGCATTTCTAAGGGACGCGAACTGAGCGAGTCGAACGCGAGGCTATTTTTATTCAATTTTGCATCGGTTGTAACTTGAGCATACGAACTCGGATTGACTTGAAACTTGGAACGTTGACTCTCATAGCTTTGCTTGTCGTGTTACATCAATTTACGCTCGATCCGGACTCGGACAGAATTCATCGATATCCATAGCGAAGTAGTGTGTAACCGATCTCCGGGACGAACTACCTTTGGTTTTTAGTCAATTTCTCGGTGTCACGGCCTTGCCAAAAGGCGGGATAACTTTTGCCCCCCAAAGTACGTCTTGTGGAAACATGATGTGCTTTGAAATGCTGCAATCTTTACTCTGAATAGTTATCGTCTTTTCGATGAAAGTTGTTGCTTTGTAATGTTGAGTTGGATGTTCATATCCTGTTGATGCCTTGCAAAGAAATTGATAGTTTTATCTGACCGCGAATGATGATCGTTCGGGATCGTATGTCATTTGGGGTGATATGTGACCGTTCGTGGTCGGATGCCGTTCGCGGCGAATGGTGACCGTTCGAGGCGATTTGTGATCATTCGCGATCTGGTGCCGTTCGAGGCGAATTGTGACAGTTCGCGGTCGGGTGTCGTTCGAGGCGAATTGTGACCGTTCGCGGTCGGGTGCCGTTCGAGGCGAATTGTGACCGTTCGCGGTCGGGTGCCGTTCGAGGCGAATTGTGACCGTTCATGGTCGAGTGCCGTTCGAGGCGAATTTGGTGTGTGCCTGGGGGGGACTTAGTATTATCAATGTCAGATTTCACGTTCGAGTGAGTTTCTGAATTGTTTGTGGTGGTGGTTTATCACCATCTCAGAGCATGCCTGAGGACCGTTCGTGATCCCTTACATGTGTAAGTGGCTTAGCCGTCATGGCATACTTTTCATTCAAAATGAGTTTTTTAACAGAAATGTTCAACGAAATCAAGTTCAAACATCAGAAATGGAAAATAAAAGTAAAACTGGGACGTCAAAGTGCAAACACCTACACGTTGCGATTAGTAGTCGTATCAGAGCATGCCTGAGGATCGTTCGCGGTCATGTACATGTGTAAATGACTTAATCGTGTTGGTGTGGAGTTTGCTACTTATTCGTCATTACCCTAATTAGTTGATAACAAGCTGACGCCTCGATCCTGAGTCGTCCCCAGTAGGTGCAAGTGGTGGTCGCTCTCGTTCCACCGTTGTCGTTCCCCTTCTTACATACTGCGATAGCAGACCACTCCGGATATGTCCCTCAACCTCATCTTTCAAGTGTCTGCAATCATTCGTGCTATAACCATTCAGCTCATGGAAAAGCAGTACTTGTCTGACCTCCTTTCATTGTTGGTCAGATCCCTTCTCATTGGCCTTCGATAGGGAATTTGCCCCCTGGTATCCTGGTAGATTCGCTCCAAAGTCTCGTTCAACTCCATATAAGAGGTGAATCTTGGTTCCTTTCGTGGTCGCATCGGTCCATCACTATTATCCTCAGCCTTTCGTTTCCCTCGGTCAGTTCCTCAATCCGCTTTAGGAAGATTTTCACCCTTGACGGCATAAACATCAACTCCTTCTCTTTCTTCTCTCTCAGCATTTGCATCCTCTAATCGTAAAAATCCTTCAGCTTCATGATAAAATTCTCCTAGGTCCATAGGAGGATCCCCTATTAACGAATTCTTGAACTATGTGCCATCAGCTATGCCAGATACAGTTGCCATCAAAACCATGGATGGATCGGGTCGATCCACCGACGCTGCTGCTGCATTGAATCGTGTCAGAAAGTTCCTCAAAGATTCTCTGGTTCTTTGTTTTAGCGCTGCCAAACTCATCACATTCTTGGGTCTTGAAATGTGGACCCTGAATTGCCTCATAAACTTCTCAGTCAGATCGGTCCATGTTCCTATGGAACCGCTCTCCAATTGTCAGAACCATAATGCTGCTAAGTCTGTCAGATACAACGGGAAACACCTGGCCATGACTTCCTCTGATGCCCCCCCAGTACCTCCATGTGTCGCATATACCTTGTCAGATGAACAGCAGGGTCTATCCTTCCATCATACACCTCCAATGTCGGTAGCATCCTGATTTTAATTCTCAGTGAAAGCACCAAAGTGTTTGCGCCAAAATTGGTCACAAACCTCAAATATCGTGAAAGCACCAGTGTGTGAACACAAATCAGCAGTACATAATCACAGATCTCAGATCTAAGTAATGTAGAGGATTAAAATGAAGAAAATAAACTTAAAATGGAAAGAAGTAGACAGAGACGCAAAATTTAGAGTGGTTCGACGTATCGCCTACGTCCATTATGAAGTTGATAGCTTTATTGATTTTTCTTTGAAGATTACAAGTGAATTCAATGAATTACAACAGATAATTGTGATTTGCAGCAGTGAATCTCGTTGTTGGCAGCAGCAATGGAGTTCAGATCTGGATCCGACAGAGTATGGGCGTTGGAGAATTCAATGGAGAAGAAGAACCCCTTTTCTGTTGGCTTCGGGGTTCTATTTATAGGTGTAGGAGGCTGGTATTTCACTCAGATCTCGGGAGACCCTCTCTGGCACGTGACCAGGCCCGCGCGCCCAAGCCCAGGAAGTTCCGGTCCGATCCGTGGTCGATACGAACGGATTTCGTATCGATCAAGATTTCATCCAATGGAGTCGAAATTTGGCGTGGACATTCTTTAGCATGCACGTAGTCTTCTATGAAAATTTCATAGCATTTGGACTTGTAGATTAGGAGATATGATCGATACGAAATGAGATTCTCGATTGGCTGTTTCGTTCGACTCGCTCTTGTTTCGACTCGCTCTTTGTTCGACTCGGTTCTGTTGACTCGGTGACGTGGCGTTCATTCGTATTGACTGCTGTGCCTCGCTTCGCATTGATGGACACGAAGTAGAAGTCTCCGGATGGATGCGAAGTGGAGCGAGTCGAAATGGGGTTCTCTGATGGAGTCGAACTAGATGGAGTCGAACAATGGTTTTGTGAAGGAGTCGATGTAGACATGTGGAGCGAGTCGAAGTAGGCACTCCTGATGGATGCGCAGCGGAGCGAGTCGAAGTGGAGCGAGTCGAAGTAGGCTTCCCAGATGAATTCGAACGGAGCAAGTCGAAGTTGGCTCGAGGCAGAGCGATTCGAAGTGTGGCTTGAGGCGGAGCGAGTCGAAGTTGGCATTTCTAAGGGACGCGAACTGAGCGAGTCGATCGCGAGGCTATTTTTATTCAATTTTGCATCGGTTGTAACTTGAGCATACGAACTCGGATTGACTTGAAACTTGGAACGTTGACTCTCATAGCTTTTCTTGTCGTGTTACATCAATTTAAGCTCGATCCGGACTCGGACAAAATTCATCGATATCCATAGCGAAGTAGTGTGTAACCGATCTCCGGGACGAACTACCTTTGGTTATTAGTCAATTTCTCGGTGTCATGGCATTGCCAAAAGGCGGGATAACACCACCTCTATGGTCTTCAACGTCGATCAAGAGCAATGTATAGGGTATCAACTTAGGTTAATAAGGAATGCATCAACTTGGTCAAAGTAGGAAGCCAACAACAACGTCGACATCATGATCTTCGAAGTGGCGAGGCTGCTATCTTTAACTTATTGATGCTGCACTTTGTACTATGTCGTATGCTTTCTACAAAGTCGCCGACCCCATTGGTTTCAAAGTAGTCTATAGTGGTGATATTAATGTCGCATGTTTTATATTATTGAATTCGACAATATAAGCAACTACACTGCTTTTATCTATGTCGACGTCGTTGATGACGATGTCGCCTTTATTCCAAATTATATGTTTTCGAAGACGTCTAGGGTGCCACTCCTAATCACTTCGGCTCTTATGAAGCAATAAATTTTTCTCAAGGCAATGATGCCGAGATTTGACTATGTTGACTCTATTCTTTTAAGGCTTATGCAAACTAAGTTTAATACCTTAGTGCGCCGATGTTTTATGAAATGCGACGTCCCTGCTATCGGCTTTATAGCCTTATGTTTTAAAAGTTAAAGGATTTAACATATTTTTATATTGAAGTAGGGCGATGATCCCAATGGTGGTAATGACATCGAGCTTTATCAATATAAAGTTTTATTGTTTTTGCCTATGTTTTGAGGGGCTATGACCCTCACCGACCTTATCGTTGTCGTGTTTTATTAATGTAAAGGCTTTATATTGTTTTGGATCAATAACTCTATGGTTTCAAAGTAAGACAACTTCTAAATGATTTCGAACTTCACCAACATTGTTTTATAAATAGTATATATCATGGCATAAGTATTTTGAAAAAGTAAAAGGCTATATTTTTCTTGTTTTAAAAGTATGATTTAAAAGGTTAAATCATTTATAACGAGTTATGTTTTTGAGCAAATACAAAGAGTATTAGCCTAGAATTTTACTAAAAAGGAGAGATTATTGTTCTTATAACTTTTGGATAGATTATGATAGGTAAATTTGGCTCAAAGATTAGAAAATC
This sequence comes from Allium fistulosum, assembly GCA_030737815.1. Taxonomy (NCBI): domain Eukaryota; kingdom Viridiplantae; phylum Streptophyta; class Magnoliopsida; order Asparagales; family Amaryllidaceae; genus Allium; species Allium fistulosum. The sequence continues at coordinate 1,442,540,075 of CM060903.1, read as the reverse complement.
TAATGGGACTGGTATAGGGTCGTGCCTTATACTTTAGCTAGTAGCTCCTAACTAATATAAGTCCAAAATTCCAATGCATAGGGCTTTGTCATAGGAGAGACTAAAAGTAGATTTGCGCATAGATAGGAATACACACAGATGAGATAGGTTATTGGTGAGCCCGCAAAATCATTAGTATCGGTTGGCCCTAGGAATAGTAAGTTTCGGACAGACCGTCCAGTCGTCTTCTAACAGTGGGTTAGATAATTTGATATATATGGTAGGCTCGAGTCTTCCATAGGTTTATAGTCAGCCTAAGAAAACTATGATGTTAGGACGATTAGTCCATTAATTCAAACAGATTGTTCATGATTACCCATGTTGTATGCATATACATTATTATTCATATTGTTTATTTTAACCAGTTTGGTTGCAGGAATTGATTTGCAAAAGATATATTTTTAAAGGGATATTAGTGAGATAAAACCCGTTCCACTTAATGGTGTAGTCTCGCTTAATATCTATAAATCAAGATTACATTATTTTTCATACCAGGTTTTTTGTCTCACTCGAAGTTTATGTTTTCCCCTTAAGCTCTCGTGTGCCTAAAATTTGATTTGAGCAGGTCAGGAGTAAGGACTTTACAGGTTAAGTAGGTTTTGGGCGTGTAAAGCTTGTGGAGACATACAAGAGGCAAAGCTAGCTATGTAGGAGTCTATCTATTCTTATTATCTACAGTGTTATGTTAGTTGTTATATGAATGTATTGATAGTAAATGTATTTGTCTATTCAGTAACTATGATCAACCAAGGGGGCATCTTTATATGTCTCTCTTAGAGTATTTTGTAATAATTATATTTTATCTGAACTTGGGTAATGTTTGGGATTATATAATGAATATGAAATATATATTTGAAATGAAATGTGAAAGTTTGCTTTGAAAATTTGCATTTAAAATTATTTCATATTCTTATGCTTCTGATATTATGGATATCATTAACATGACCACATTTTTTCATTGGAACTTAATACTATCGATGGTTGCAGCATCTGCAGCGCTTAGTTTCGGACCTCAAAATGGGGGATGTTACAACTTGGTATCAGAGCATAGGTTTATGTAAAACCAAAAGAATTTTTGGACATAAAAAGAGTTTTGAAAACATAATCCTAATGAATCAAAGAATAAGATTGGAGTATGGGATAACGCTACAGTAACGTACTTGTATTTGCTATGTATAAGCATAAGCTTTATCTCTATTCTCCCTTGCTCTAGACCGTTCTTCCGTATCTTACTAAGGATCGAATGTAGATTTAAGGGAGTAAGGTATGGAGGCAGGAAACGGGAGAGTGAACCTCGGTGAAGGAAGCACCACCATGATGGAAATGTCAGGCCCAACACTAGGAGAAATCTGGGTTGACAGACGGTTGCTAACGTAGGTGCACGAACACTACCGGTTAATATGGGAGCAATGTATTAGTTCTTTGTCAACATGATGCAAGCAGGAGCTACTGCTGGGTTAGTTGGTGGAAATGCTAGAGGAGCTAATCAGGAAGTTCTGATGTCAATAATTATGCTGTGCTGAGTAGAGACTATGCAAGACTTGGATGGAAACCATTTATTGGAATAGAGGATGCAATTGAAGTGGAGAATTGGTTGCTTCATTGTAAAGGATTTTCGTTGATCTTGGTTTGAATGATGAACATAAGAGGAGATTGGCGTCTAGGAAATTGCAAGGAGTTGCGTTGTACTGGTGAAATAGTGTGACTGTTGGGATAGTGGAGGAGACTTTGACTTGGGCTGAATTCAGAAGGAGGTTTGAAGAAAGATTTATGTTTGAGATCGCTAAGTCAACTCTGTTGAGGAAGTTTGTAGAATTGGTGTAAGGAGATATGATGGTGCTTGAGTACGCAACCAGATTTGAGGAGCTGTCGCGGTATAGATATGCTACCGTGGATACTATGATCAAAAGGAATGAGAAGTTCATCCATGGACTGAGGCCTGAGCCTTCTAGGACAACTTTACCACATTTCAGGGATCCATGTGATGTAGTCGTAGAGATGGCTTTGAGAAATGAGGAAATGTTTGTTTTCTTTGGTAGTAATATGGCAGTGGAGGCTCAAAGTGCGCAGAATTAGAAATGGAAGTTCTTTGATAAGAACGGAGCTTAGAAGGGCGGAGCAGCTGAGAAAGGAAAAACAAATGTTGTGTGTTACAAGTGTGACAAGAAAGGGTATTTTGTGAATGAGTGTCGTTTAGGAGATGGAAAGACAGTTATTGGAAGGAAGAATATCAAGTGCTTTAATTGTGACCAGATTGGACACTAGAAGAATCAATACAAGGAACCAGCTAAGGTGGATAAAGGGAAAGTGTTTGCTTTGAAACCGGCTACCTCGAGGCTAACAGCTGAGGGGAAAGGGAAAGTTGTGATGGTAGGTACGCTTTTGATTCATGGTATACCCGTTAGATTACTGTTTGATATGGGTGCATCACATTCTTTTATATTTTGTTGTTTGGTAGATAAGCTTAACCTGGAACCCTCATACCTAGTTACTTTCTTAAGGATTGCAAATCCAATAGGAGGGTATGCAACTCTAAGATGAGATGTGACCATTTAGATTTTGCATTAGTCATATATTTGCCTGTAGTTTGCATATGTTTGATTTCGTGGGCTTTGGGATTATTTTACATATGGACTAGTTAAGTAAATATGATGCTAGGATATTTTGCTAAGATAGGAAAATATCACTAAGACACCCTAATAGTAACAGCCGAATTATATACTCAGTAGAGAATCCAAGTTTTGATGTCTATGTTTTGTTGGGTGTAATAGAAGGGGAAGATGAGTTGAATCAGGCTTTTGTGGTTAGAGACTTTGTAGATGTTTTTGAGCCTGCTATAGGACTAACACTGAAACGCGCTATTTAATTTTGAATAGATCTGGTACCTGGAGCTGAACCTATAAGTAGACAGCCTAGTAGAACGACACCTACCGAGATAAAGAAGTTAAAGGTGCAGCCAATGGACTTAGAAGGAAAGAATTTTATTAGACCAAGAAGCTTGCTTTGGGAAGCGGTCGTGGTGTGGTCGTTAAGATTGTGCATCGATTATCGTAAGTTAAATGAAAAGACGATAAAGAACCGATATGCCCTGCCGAGAATCGATGATTTATTTGATCAATTAAATGGGGGCAAAAATGTTTTTCTAGTTGGATTTGGCGATAGGGTTCCATCAACTAAGGGTAGCGGAAGACGGTATTCCATGGACAGCGTTTAGAACAATATATGATTCGTATGAATGGTTAGTAATGCCATTTGGATTAACTAATGCGTCTGCTTTCTTCGTAGTCTTAATGAACCAAATTTTCTGAGAGCACTTGGATAGGTTTTAATGGTATTCTTAGATGATGTCTTGATATATTCTAAGGATGAAAGAGATCATGAGATTCACCTTAGAATAATGCTTGAGACGCTGAGGCAGCATCAGTTAAAAGCGAAGTTTTCGAAGTGTCGTTTTTGGAAGAAAGATATGAAGTTTCTTGGTCATGTAGTCTCAGAAAAAGGGTTGTTCATGAATCCAGCTAAGATAGACGCAGTTAATAACTGGAAGAGACCCGAGATGGTGACTGAGATAAAGAGTTTTCTTGGACTAGCTGGCTACTACCAGAGATTCATCAAGGATTTCTCTCGTATAGCAGGCACTGATGACTAAGCTAACAAGGAAGGAGGTGAAGTATGTTTGGACCGATAAATGTGAGGAGGCATTCCAGAAGCTGAAAGATTTATTGACCAACGCGCCCAAGTTAGTTATTCCGGATGGAAATCAAGATTTGGTGGTGTATATTAATGCATGTGGAACGGGATTAGGAGCCGTGTTAATGAAAAGGGGTAAAGTGATTACCTTTGCTTCGCGACAGCTCAAATCGCACGAAGTTAAATATCCGACTCATGACTTAGATTTGGTTGCCATAATATTTGCTTTGAAGGTAGGGAGACATTTCCTTTTGGGAGAACGATTCGAGTTGTATACAGATCATAAGTTGCTAAAATACTTATTCTCTCAAAAGGAGTTGAATATGAGGCAGCAAAGGTGGTTAGAGTTTATAGCTGCTTATGATTTTGGAATTGAGTACACATAGAGGAAAGGAAACAAAGTTGCAGATGGACTTAGCAGGAAACAATAGAATATAGTGTTAGCTATGTTGGATGAATGGAAAGATTTGGAAGCACTGACTACTTATAGTGTGTAGTTAAGATCGAATGCCAGTTCTAGTCAGAGCACCGCAATGTTGTCTTGTTAGGAAATTCGATCGGTAATGATCGACAGAATTGCTTCTAACCAAAGAGATGATATATTGCTAGCTGAAAGAATTAGAAGAATGGAAGGTAGAACTGAGATTGATTATTTGAAGGATTTTTACCTTAACTAAAAGGGATGGTTGAGAAAGAAAGGACGGTTATGTTTTCTAGACGTGGGTGACCTAAGGAAAGAAGTACTTAGGGAGTGTCATCGATCGAAGTTTACTATTCATCCTGGAGGAACTAGATTGTATCAGGATATGAAGAGAAGTTTCTTCTGAGAAGGTATAAAGAGGGATGTAGGCCTATGGGTGAAGCAATTTGCAAATTGCTAGCAAGTGAAAGCTGAACATCAGAAGGCAAGTGGATTGCTTCAGACTTTGGATTTACCGGTTTGGAAATAGGATTTGATATCCATGGATTTTATTAAGGGGTTGCTAAGGTTGAACAGTGGAAAAGAAAGTATATGTGTTATAGTGGATAGACTAACTAAGAGTGCACATTTCGTTCTCGATAAGTCAACAAAAATGACATTTGTTTTGGCTTAGTTGTTTATGAAGAATATTGTTAGACCGCATGGAGTTTCTAGTAGTATAGTCAGTGACAGAGATTCTTTATTTACTAGTGAATTATGGAAGAGACTACAAGAGGTTTTAGATACAAAGTTTAAGATGATTACTTGAAGATTTATTGAGGACTTGTGTACTAGATTTTGGTGGGTCATGGGAAGACCACTTGCACTAGTTGAATTTTCCTATAATAATATAGTTATGAGACTAGTATAGGAATGGCGCCTTTTGAAGCTTTATATAGAAGGCAGTGTAAATCGCCCGTATGTTGGTTAGAGACCGGAGATAGACTAGTTCTTTGTCTGGATAATGTAAGAAAAGCTGTAGAAATGATTGAGTTGATTGAGTCGATTCGGGCTAGAATGAAGGAAGCTCAATCTAGACAGAAAGTTATGCAGATAAAAGACGGAAAGACTTAAAATTCTCGGTTGGAGATCATGTTTTCGTCAAACTGTCATCGATGAAAGGTGCGATAAGATTTGGGAAGTCGCGAAGATTAGCACCTAGGTTTGTTGGACCATTTTCTATTATAGAAAGGATTGGGAAACTCGCTTACAAGATAAAGTTACCGAGCAGTTTGGTAGAAGACCATAATGTTTTCCATATTTCTTATCTAAGGAAGTGTGTTCAAGATCCAGAGACTACTATTACTCTGACTGCATTGGAAGACTTAGTAGTGGAACCAGACATGATTATGGTTAGACATCCAGTGCGTATAGTGGCTAAGGATGAGAAGAAGCTAAGGAACAAGGCAGTCAGGTTAGTTAAGATCCAGTAAAGTGACGACGAGAGAGACTGTACTTGGGAAATAGAGATTAGGATTATAGGCACTTATCCTGAACTGTTTGATGGTATGTTTTATGTTTGATGTGTGTGCCTTATTGTAATTTCAAAGACGAAATTCTTGAAGGAGGGGAGTCTGTAACACTCCTAATTTTGATTAATATTATTTAGTAATTTAACTAGAAAAATTAAAAAATATGTAGGATGATAAAGGAAAGTGAGATTTGATAATTATAAGTCGTGCCATAATTAATGAATTAATAAAAGTAAATAGAACTTAGATAAGAAGGAGGAATATATGCTAAGGGCAAAATAGAAATAATACGTAATTCCTAAAACATACCCTCACATCCCTTCTCCCTTATTCACTTCATTCATATAAACATAATCAAAAGAACAAGGCCGGCCGCTACCAAGGGGATTCAAGAAGAGTAAAGCTAGAAAATCAAAGGAAAGCTTTGGGAAATCAAGTTTAAGCACAAATCTCAAGTTCCTATATCAAAACAAGGTGAATAATAAGATATGCATCTCATGTTTTAAGTATTATTTTCGTGTTTAAGTATAGATCTAATTCTTTTGCTTATATTATGTCATGTTATGACAGTTTGAATGTTATATGTTTATCAGTGAATTCATTTAATTTATTCATGAAATTATTTGACAAGTTTGAATAAAAAACCTATCATACGACTCCCAAATAACTTGAGATTTTGATATGATGTTAGAAACATTATTGGGGAAGTGGGTTTTTAATTTCATAATTTTCGGATTTAACTAGAATATTTGATAAATTTCCTAAGGTTGGAAAATGGTTCATTCGGGTTTAATTATTAAAAATAATTAAATTAGGTTTTTGGCCCTAAAATTTTTATACGTTGAAGAAGATAATAAATTGGATTTATCATGATTTTTGGGTAATTTTTCCCTAGTATTTATGATTTAATATGAATTAATTAAGCTAGAAAAGCTTAATTATTATATACAAATATTAATATAAAACGCAAGGTTTGCTAAGTACTTTGAAAATGATAAATCTGCTCCATAGCAGTTTTTGGAAAAGATTTTGGTAAAGAAAGTGTTATCCTATAAGGTTTTGACAAATAATTGGGGTTTGGTTAAAAGAAACAACTTTAATGGTAATAAAATAGTTTTCCCGTTAATTATGACCTTGCCATACCAAAATTCATGATGTCACCCTTATCTCACCGCCTCTATGGTCTTTGACGTTGATTAAGAGCAATGCATAGGGTATCAACTTAGGTTCATAAGGAATGCATCAACTTGGACGAAGTAGGAAGCCAGCAACGACGTCGACATCGTGATCTTCGAAGTGGATGAGGTCACTTTCTTTAACTTATTGATGCCACACTTTGTACTATGCCACATGCTTTGTACAAAGTCGCTGACCCCGTTGGTTTCGAAGTAGTCCATAGTGGTGATAATGATGCCGCATGTTTTATACCTTTTACTTCGACAATATAGGCAACTGTGTCGCTTTAAGCTATGTCGATGTTGTTGATGACAATGCCACCTTGATTCCAATTATATGTTTTCGAAAATGGTTAGGGTGCTGCTCCTAATCACTTCGGCTCTAATGAAGCTAATAATTTTTCTTAAGGCAATGACGCCGAGATTCGACTATGTTGACTCTATTATTTTAAGGGTTATGCAAACCAAGTTTTATACTTTAAGACGTCGATGTTTTATGAAGTGCGCCATCCCTATTATCGGCTTATAGCCTTACGTTTTAAAAGTCAAAGGCTTTAACATATTTTTATATTGAAGTAGGGCGATGATCTGAATGATGGTAATGACGCCGAGCTTTATCAATATAAAGTTTTATTGTTTTGGCCTATGTTTTGAGAGGGGATGACCCTCGCCAACCTTGTCATTGTCACGTTTTATCATTGTAAAGGCTTTATATTGTTTTGGCTCCATAAGTCTATGGTTTCAAAGTAAGATAACTTCTAAATGATTTTGAATTTCACCAATATTGTTTTATAAAAAGCATATATCATGGCATAAGTATTTTGGATAAATTAAAAGGCTATGTTTTTCTTATTTTTAAAATACGATTTAAAAGGTTGAATCATTTATAAAGAGTTATGTTCTCAAGGAAAAACGAAGAGTGATTAGCCCATAATTTTACTAAAAAAAGATATTATTGTTGTTATCACTTTTGGGTTAGACTATGATATTATAAATTTGACTCGAAGATTAGAAAACCAGATGGGACTAGTGTATGGTTGCGCCATGTACTTTACTTAGTGCCCCCTAGCTAGTATAAGTCAAAATTCCAGTGCGTAGGGCTTTTTCACGGGAGAGACTAAAGTAGATTTACGCATAAATAGAAGTACACACAGATGAGATAGGTCATTGATGAGCCTGCAAAATCATTAGAATCTGTTGATCTTAGGAATATTAAGTTTTGGACAGACAGTCCAGTTTCTTCTAACAGTAGGTTATATAATTTGATATATCTGGTAGACCCAAGTCTGTTATCAGTTTGCAGTCTGCCTAAGGAAATTATGATGTTAGGATGGATAGTCCATTGATTTAGACAGATTGTTCATGATCACCCATGTTGCATGCATATACATTATTGTGTATTTTAACAAGTTTGGTTGCACGAATTGATTTGCAAAAGATATATTCTTAAAGGGATATTAGTGAGGGGAAAATTTGTTCCCTTGGCAGTATGGTCTCACTTAATATCAATAAATCGAGTTGACATTATTATTCACACCAGGCTTTTTGTTTGACTCGAAGTTTATGTTTTCCCTTTAAATTCTCGAATGCTCAAATTTTGATTTGAGTAGATCGGGAGTAAGGACTTTATAGGTTAAGTAGGTTTTGGGTGAATAAAGCTTCCGGAGACATGCAGGAGGCAAAGCTAGCTATGTAGGAGTCTATCTATTCTTATTATCCGCTGTGTTATGTCAATTTTTATATGAATGTACTGACAGTGAATAATTTTGGTCTATTCAGTAACTTTGATCAACCAAGGGGACATCTTCATATGATGCTCTTGGAGTATTTTGTAATAATTATATTTTATCTGAACCTGGGCAACGTTTGGGATTATGTAATGAATATGAGATATATCTTTGAAATGAAATGTGAAAGTTTGCTTTGGAAATTATGTTTAAAATTATTTCATATTCTTGTGCTTCTGATATTATGGATACCATTAACATGACTGCATTTTATCACCGGAAATTAATACCATAGATGACTACAGCATCTATAGCACTTAGTTCCGAGCCTCAAAATGGGGGATGCTATAATTAACTGAGAAGTTGATCAAACATCGATGTTGTGTATCAGTCCAAAAATCAAACATGATAGAGCATCCATAAATTTCCCAATTTTTCCTAAAAGAATCAACAAACCCCTTTGTTTCGTCGAATACTTCCTTTAATATTGTTACACGATAATGATGATAACTTGGTGGAGGCATTCCTTAAAAAAAGTTATAACCCTTGATGGTGAACATGTGCTAAAAAATGAAGTAAACAACATATCAAAGTTAATAATACCTCTTCTATAGTCGCCAATTGCATGAACCATATCATCTAAGCTTGATGTACGCATGGCATTGAAAGGTAATCCTACCTCATATCCCCATTTACAAAAAAAATTCCATGCAATTTTCTTCAAACCTTGCTTATAAGGGTTGGTTTTATCTAAAGATGATTGCATTGTCTCCTCCATGATAAGACCAAGAGGACCTCTAATGTTTGTATGTTTCTTTTTTTTATTTGAACCGGCATTTGCATTAAAATCAATAGTTTCTTGCTCCTCAATGATATTGTCATCTTCATCTTGTTCTTCAAAAATACTATGAATTCTAGCCTTTTCAACTTTTTTTCTTTTTAATTTCATCTACCGAGACTTGAATTTTCCTTTACATCTCTATAGTTACCGATAGACATGCGGTACAATTTCCTTTGATGCGAAGAAGATGAGCTTTTAAACGAGAAATTTCTCCTCCAAATTTTTTATTGCATAACTTGCACCAAACATTATGTTTTTTTGTTGAATCTGGACACTCTCCCTATTCCCATGCCATATCAGAAGAGTTTAGCTTTAATATAACGGATGCTGCAGTAGTTGAATTGTTTTAACCACCCAAAGACATGTCTAGGTGGTAGAAATTAAAATAGAAAGTAGTCAGAATATCAACAATAAATCGTCTTCGATCTTACATACATATTAAGCAAAACATTGTATTTCTTTTACATACACACATATCTTACATACAACAGTTTTATTTCTTTTACACAACTAAAATAGAAACAATTTGGTAACAACAGTTTGCTAATAACAGTTTTATTTCTTTTACAAAACTGGATAGAAGCTCATTTTGGTAACAACAGTTAGAGTTTCACTTCATAGAAATAACATTATTTATAAGAAAATTAACCAAATTAAACAATTTGGTAAATATATACTTTAACTCATAGCTGCACCAATTATTCTCAATGCAAAATATAGGAACAACTCATAAAAAATACACGATAGCTTATTAAAAAAATAAAAACACACAAACAGAACCTAAAAACTAACAGAAACAAAAATAGATAGTAAAACTAGCTGATGGCGGTAGTGTCGTTCAGAAGCAAGAGACGATGGGATACTAGCCTGGAGATACACCTGTGATGCGAATCAGTGGCAACAATTATTGACAAATAACGATGACCACTCGGAGACGTGAATCAATGGTGTTCGAATCAATGAGGTTTAATGAGTACTCTTAGATGTGCCTGCGATGCGAGATAATGGCGTGGACTAGCAACTTTAGGGCGTTGGAGACTGGCAGTTCGACATCAGAAGACGGGGGCATTAAAAAAAATTTGATTAGGTTTTGTTTTGATTTAGGACCAAAGTGAAAACGTAATACCATTTGTAACCTGCCGCTTAAAAATTTAGAGCTAGGCAACGTTAAAATTATAGCGGCGCTATGAAATTAACATATCCATTCGCATTAAGCGGATCCGCTATCTCTAACCAGTTTTGTGAAAAATCATAGCGTAAAAAATCCACTATGCACTATAACGGAGCTATAGTGACACTTTAACTGCCAAGCTTTTGAGTTACCTGCTTCGTCCAAGAAGAAATAGAAAGTGATAGCTCCCAAAACCACTTCATTGATTGTTGTTTCTACCACTTAAGATACTATAGCAAAGTCTAGGGAAGATATGAAAAGGAAAAGCTCTTAGGTTTCCCTTGCTCTGTTTGAGGTTCCTTCCAAACGGCCTAAAGGGGTTTAGCTTACTACTCCCCCACTCCCAGCTCCTTCTTTTGGTACCACTGCCGTTGTGACTACTTTCCAGGTTCATGATTCAGTTACTAAGGTTTCTGCTCCTTCTCTTAAAGAATCTATGGCTTCTTTACATCGGACTTTAGGGCTTGATACTCCTCTCGAGGACATCCCTCCTCCTCTCTCGATGTCAGGATCTTCTCATTCTATTAGTTTGTAGAATTGCTCATGAAGGTCTTGCATTCCTCTATATTCATTTCGTCGAGCCCCTCCGACATCGTTCCTTTTTCTGCGGAATTTTTGGAAAATCTTTTAAAGCATCTAATTCAAGTGAAGTTCCTTCACCTTACCACAACATAAGTACTAATTTTAGTTTATTTCTCAGCTTTTAATTTCGCATCTTTTTTAGATTGGTCGTCATTTGTTTGATTTTCAATGGTCATTTGAATCTTCTTCCCAAGATGCTTCTCGACTATAAGAATTGAATTCTTCATAGTCCAGAAAAGTGTATACCCTCGAAACATAGTTCAGTAATCTCGATACTACTAGCGATTTACTATCTTTTGAGAACAAGACGATCACAAGCTTGTTGGAGTTAGACAATTAAAGGTCTTTAGAAATAGGAAGAGGAGGAAAAGTCATTAGAAGAGAAACTTAAGAAACATCAAGAGAACAAAGTCTTTGGAAGATGAACTTTCTCGAGTTTAACCAGAGAACTCCACTCTTAGAGCATCTTTGGTAAGAGTTCCTGACTTAGAAAAGGGTTTAGACGAAAAGAATCTTTCTATTGGCAATCTCAAATCATCCTTTCATGCCATGAAATCTAGGGTCACTTCCTTCCTAAAAGATCTCCTCCTCCAATGGAAAGAACAATGTGTTGAAGCGGTCTAGTTTACTACTTAGAAATACAACTTCGATCGATGCCCAGATATGGCTTTTACTTCCTTTGATAAATCAAGAGTGGATTACAAGAAAAGATTTGACATTTTATTGGGACATATTCCTGATGATTATTCTGAGGTTATGGGAGAAGACATCATTGACCCTGCCAAGTCTTTGGCTTTTGATGATATACCAATAGGTGATGATGATAAGGGAGTGGAGAATGAAGGAGATGATGGAGCCAACGAAGAGGGTGATGACGATGACGATGAATATGATGGCGATGGGAATAATGGTAGTGATGGTCCTATTGGGAAGGATTTTTTAGGAGGGTATGGGAATGGTGACCCAGGTTAAGGTGGAACTAGAGCCTATGAAGTTTCAGCTTATACGTCAAACTTTCCTCCTTCAGAAACTACTAAGGCTTTGAATAACACCCTTCCTCCTGGACCTTCTCTTTCTAAATCAACGCCTTTTAAGTTTATTGAGATAGGTCAAACTCCTACTTTGGCTTAGTCTCCCCTTGAAGCTCGGACTCCTTCTAATGCTCCATTAATTCGATCCTTCAGACCTAGTTCCATTGCTACTCCTCCATATGTGATTTTCTCGTTTTACTCGTTATTTATTTTCCATGTACAAAGTGGAAAATTATTAATATGATTTAATTATCACCATATGAAAATGAATATAAATTATGTAGAGATTATTTTAGATAAAAGTAAAATAAAATATTAAGACTTAACCGAGATGGAGAAAGGCTATGAAAGGACTTGAACGAATCGAATGAAAAGTATGTGAGAATTTTAAAATTGCTCAAGTATCTTAAGGATTTCAAAGATAAAAAAGTTGCACCTCTCCTTCGAAAATCATGCTTTCACCAGGATAATTTTCGCAAGGAAAACGAAGAGCTGACCACGCTCTTTTGGATGCTGATTGGGGACAAGGCTAAGCTTATGAGCTGCCTGTATCTTTTATAGGCTCGATTTTCCATGACTGGCTTTTCTTTCCTGGGTGATGGTTATGGAGGACTGATTAGACGCCTTCATAGAAGATATTTGCATTTACATAGATCTGGACCTCACCCTAGGAAACGTTGGAACTTGCCCAGGGTTCTCAATGCGTCTTTAACTATTAATTCCCTACCTCTTGACAAGATCAAGTTCAAGAAGGTCACATTTGTAACTGAATATTATAAGTAGTCCGTCTCTATGAACTTGTGTAATGTTGTGAATATTTTCCAAGTCGAGCTTGTTATGGTTTTTGTAAAATTTGTCTTTTAATATAATCATCACTAATGTGCAGGCCTCTAGACTTGTTCATGTTAGTCCTTCATTTCTTATGGGAAGAAATAACTTAAGTGAACTAGTTGGGTCAAAAATGACTATTAAAGAAAATTTCTCCTTGATCAACAAGCGACACTTATCAAAATATTGTTTTTGACCTCCACCAGATGTATATTCAGTTTCCAAATCTAGCCTTCAATTTCTTGGGCAACCATAAAGACCAATTTATTATGCAAATTAGAATTTTATTTAAACAAATATTTTACTTCAACAAACATTTTATTACAGTTTCAATATTACACATTTACAATGCAGCTTCCACTATATTTTACATTTTCAAATACAACACTATTTCATACTCTCATATACAACATTATTTCATTCACTCACTCACACACTCGAATTTGATTTGCTATCTTCTTGCACGAGCTTGTATCCAGTCATCTGCTTTGCGTGTCAAAGAAATAATGCAGAAAAAGCAAAAAAGAAACAAACTGAAAATTTTAAAATAAGAATATAATTAAATGTGATATTTCCCCAGTTAATTAGGTTGTTTGTTTTCATATTTTAAACTGGAACAAAAAATAAGTGTGCACGAGCAACATATGACATGCATAATGTATCACTGTACATGTCATAGGGATGAGCACATACACAAAACTTACTTGCGTCAATTAAATTTCAGGGACAAATGCAAAGGTCAAGCCCGTTCGTCAACACAGTGCAAGTAGAGGTGTGCATAAGGTCAAGCCCAAGCAAGCTCAGACTCAACACAAGTGCAAATGAAAAAATGCACAAACCAGAAATTGGTTCTACACAGAATGGTGCAAATAAGGAAGAAATATGGTGCACACATTCAAGATTCAGGCACAACAAGAAGGTTCATAAACACTCACTTTGAAGGAAAAAAGGTGCATTTTAACAGGAATGTGCACCAGAAACAAGTGTACAAACAGGTCCAGAGTATCAGAAATAAGAAGGTTGAGAAACACACGCACACAAGAATGTGCACATAGGCGTATTTGCACTTAGGCAGTGCACCCAGAAACACAATGCATAACCAAGCAACAAGACAAAAGTGAACCTAAGAATGTAAAATAGAATACAACAACAAATAAAATACAACTAGGTGCAAACCTGCAACAATAAAGATGTACAAACACCAGATGAACTGATCAACTCACACCAGGCAACGCAGTGTATCAATACTACACAAGTAGATGAAGTGCACAAGTACAAAATGAAGACATGCACACCAGGGACTAACTTCAACAGTTGATCATCATCAACCAAGACAATTTCCATTTTTGGATACAACCAGAAATTCATCACTCAATAGCCCGCTCATCAACACTTAAGCATTTCATACACATGTGAGCATGGAAGACAATGCACAAGCATACATGTCAAAAAAATTCACACATATATACATACATATGTATGTATATATATACATGGAAATTAGTGCATCTTAGTTCATCAGAAAACATGCATCAGAGAATCAGCGGCCGGAGATAGCAAGATACACAAATTCGGTCAAAGCATGAATTGAACAAGTCAAGGTCGAAATCAAAAATTCTACAAGGGTCAAAATATATTTGAATATATATATATATATATCAAAGAATTCAAATATATATCAATAATGAACAAGTCATTAATCACATAACTGTGTAATCAAAAATCAATAGCCAAAATTTAAAAACCAAAGTCAAGTTTGAATATTTCAGATCAAGAATAACGGATTCAATTTTCAAAATCAATCTTTATATAAACCGAATATCATCATCGGCATAAAGATTTAAGTTGAGTTCGAATAAAATTAAAAAGGGGCAAAATTTAATACACGTAGCAAATAATTATCAACCAACTTGATGACGAATCCACCGTGGAATCAAAGCAAGGAGATTGATCGACATGGAAATCAAGACGAACAAATTAATTCAATCAATTGCCTAGTGGAATTGGCGGCTTCGAATCAAAGCAAAACCCTAATTTGAGAACAACGAAAAAGGATCGCCTGAAGCAAGTGGTAAAAGAAAGGATACGGCCTTCAATTTTCCTCTTCTGTTTATTATTTGGGCCGTACCCTATAATAAACTTTAGCCTATATTTTTTTAGGGTTGCTTATCAATTTTTGTTTTTTTTGTTTCTTACCTTTTTATAAAACTCTAGTTTTTACCTAGGTATGAGCTACGAGGCGTAGTTCAAAAATTCGCAACTTGGGAATTGAGTTGTGGCAAAGTTTTGAGCATAGGGTTAGAACAATCAGGTTAGTGAGGGCCGTAAGTTTATATGGTCTATAAGCAGTAGATTGTTTAATTCTAGTAGAAACCTTGGGGGTAGTAGTAGGCAGTTTGTGCCGAAGCTGGGTAAAATTGTATGTCGCTTTTTTTCCACATTTACTCTGTTATTATATGTGCTGCAATTTTATTATTCTATGAATTTATTATAACCCTATTCACCCCCTCTTTAGGGTTAATTCGATCCTACAAGTTGTATAAGAGCTAGGTAGGAAAAAATTCGCTTTTTTAACTGCGGCTAGTTTTATTAATGCCTTTTCTAAAGGGAAATCTATTGCTAGGCCACCCATGTTTAACAAAACTGACTATTCATATTGGAAAACTATGATGAAATTTTTCTAAATACTATAGATGCATGGGATATAGTTGAAACTGACTATAATCTACCTACGGTAAATATAGATGGTGATGAATTTCCTAAGCCAAATGATAAGTGGTATCCTAGTGAGCTTTGTTTATATCAGTTTAATGCAAAAGCTATGAATTATATTGTTTGTGCCTTAGATAAAATTGAATACAATCGTGTTTCTCACTGTGTGACTATATAGGAAATTTGGCAAATGCTTGAAGTGACTCATAAAGGTACATCGTAGGTCAAGGTATCTCATCTAGCCATGCTCAGCAATGAATACGAGAATTTCATAATGACAAAAGATGATAATATAAAGGAGATTTATAGATCAAATATTGTATTCAAATCCAAAACACTGGGAAAAGCTTATACATAATTAGAGATGGTCCGGAAAATACTGGGAATCCTCCCAAGAAGCTTTGAAGTAAAAGCGACAACAATTCAGGAATTCAAAGACTTAAAACAGCTCAAATTGGAGGAACTAACAGGAAATCTCATCACTTGGAACTGAAGGTCAGAGAAGAACGTGAAAGCAAATACTCAAAAAAGATATCAATCACTTTAATAGGTACAATCGTAGTGATGATGATGTTGATGTCGTGGCTGAACTAGTAATATTAATGAAGCAGTTCAAAAAGTGGACCTAAAAGCATGGAAATCTTGCAATAAACCAACCAATAAAAACCAAAATTTTCAAAGTTTTGGATAATTCCGAAGAGGAAGAAATCATAGGCCATAGTTGTAAGAAGCTAGGTCACATCATGTCAAACTATCCACAGAATTGACTCGACAAAATGACGAAACAAAAAAGAAAGAGTTTCGTAGCTACTTGGGATGAGAGTGAAGAAGAAGAGGAGGAGAACAATGATGGTGAGAAAGAAGAAGCCAATATGTGCTCGATGGTAGAATCAAGCGACAGCGACAACGAACCAAGTGTGGTAGCTCACTTATCTCATGATGATTTATTTTTGGTATATCACGAGTTAAACTCAAAATTTGATAGATTTCAACAACGATATAATAAACTAGAATCTGAGAAAAATAGTTTACTTGATATAAATAATGAGTTGGAATTGATGATTGAAAACATTAAAAAGTTTAACTTGGAATGTGAAAAGTGTTAGACTCTAGAGGAAGAAACTAATAGGACTAAGAATGAAATTGAAAGTCTCGAAAATGAAATTTTGACCTTGAAAAATAAATATAACAAAAAGGGAAAATTCCATCAAAAATGCACCTTAATTTGGAATGAAAACAATGCTATTAGATTTAAGGTTCAACAACTTGAATCAACAATAAGAAAATTTTCGAAGGGAAAAAAGTCACTGAATATGTTGTTACTGTTGTCGAAAATCTAAATGGACTTGGATATAATAAATTTGAAACAATTAAGAAAAGTAACTAAGATAATGTCAAATTTCACAAAGAATTTTCAAAGTGTATATTTTGTTTAGAAAGAGGGCATAATCAAAATAAATGTTGGAATAGAAATAAAAACAAAACCGTTAAACAATTTTTGGGTTCCAAAAGGTAAAAATGTAAATCCTCTTAATTTCAAACAAGTTTGGGTTCCCAATGGTACAATGTAAATGCAAACAGTTTGTTATATAAACGAATTTGGGTACCAAAAGCTATAAACTAACATAAGTGTGGTCCTACATCCTTTGTTAGACCACCCGACTCCTCTAACATTTAGGTATAGAAACGGGCTAAGAAATAACTACGATAGAGGTGACTTCGAGTTGCTTTATATGGTTGAAAAGCTATAATTCCAATATTCCTTAGCATAGAAAAATAAGGTGGAGATATACACATTTTGGATATCACAACATCGAAGGTAAGTAAAGGTATTATCTCTAAACTCTGTTTTGTTTTCTTATTGGTAATTCTGTTTTTGTTGGCATTACTATAGTATGATTACCATATGTTGGGCTTCTTAACTCCAATTTGCAAAATCAAGATGTTCTAGAAAATAGATTAAAAATTCTTAACTTTTATGTTTTGTATTTTTCCAAAATTTGAGCTTAAACTATTAAAAAACTACAAATCATTCAGAATATTATTTGAAAACTGTTTTAGAACTTCTTAACACAGCTATAGTAATTCGATCGTAACTTGCTCTTCTTTACTCTGGTTTTTGAAAATTTTGAAGTTCTACAAAGCTAACGATAATACTATAACTTTAAAGTTTTGAGTTTTTGCTGATTCATTTTGTAAAATCTTAAAAAACCAGCAATCATTTTAGTACATCGCTTGAAAAGTTTCTTCAATTTATACAAACAAGTTGTAGTGTTTTAGATATAAATTTTGAGTGATTTATCATTTTGACTTGAAACAAATTTTAGTGAGTAGAAATTTTGAATATCTAAAACTTTCATGTTTTGTGCTAAATCAAATTATAGATTTAAAGCTTCCAAATAGTGGGTTCAAATGGACTGAATTTACAAAAGATGGGATATTCAATTGCTTTGGTAGAATGACTAACTTTCACTGTCTTTTTCACAACTAACAAATTAATGGTTAGAGAAATGTATGTGTTTTTTCTTTGATTTAAAAGTTTTTCTTTTGTCTGATATAAATGGCCTCGTTTAAAATTTTGAAAATCAATTCAAGTGATGTTGAGGAGTACATGGTCTGGTTAGTTAATAATATCATTTTTGGGCAACTAGAGTACAAGTGATATTACACATCACTTCATTTGAAATAATATATGCATTTTCATCTAACTTTAAAATTAGCATACATTGTTTTTACAAAACCCCTTGCAGAAAATAGATTTTCATTTTTGGATTTAGAAAATTTTGAAATAACATTGAATTTTTACTTTTATGGAAACACTCTTATTTATTTTGGTAAAGAATTTACTCTAGAAATGAAGGTTTTTGACTGCTTTAACCTTTTGAAACTTATCAAAATATTAATAGTGTTTGGGAAAGTAATAAGTAGAGATTAAATTATACTTTATAGCTCGAGGAAGTACATATTAAAAAAATTCATAAAAATTAAACAAATTTTATAATATTTTTAATCAGTACATATTCCATGATCATCTCTATCACTATCATTCTTCTTCCGATCCATACACCAAAATTTAATATTATGTGCGGAAGTTGGTATTTCAAAACAAGAAAAAAAAATTGTAATATATGTTTTTATCCCAATGTATTCACTCCCATTTAAAAGTCATCACGGTTATGCATGGGTGAATTACTTTAACCTTTATATATGTGCTTACATTCTCATTTAAAAGTCCTTACGGTTATGCATGGATGAGACTCGTATATAAGAAGGGATAAATATTCAAGTATTTTATACCCATGTAAAAGTCCTCACGATTATGCTTGGTTAGAAAATGCTTGACATTCTTTTTCAAGTAACTATTAACCTCATTTAAAACTCCTAACGGTTATGCATGGTTAGAAAATTCTTAATATTTTTGGATAATATTTGAAAGGGTAATTTACAAATTTTTCCTTTATTAAAAATATCACACTGCTGTCACTGTATAAATTTCCCTTAAACCGTAATCATATTGTCACTCTAAAGTGAAATTTGTCTCTAATAAATAAAATATAATAACTTTTGTTTGATTAATTCGAATTTGAAATATATATTTCTCTCTCAGTATGATTTTATGATTTTAATCAAAAATCATCACTATTTCAATTACTATTATTATTTTTGATGATAACAAAAGGAGAAGAGAGGTCAAGATTTTGGTAGTTGAGTAATAACCTTATTGATATTAGAGAGTGTTCATATTATTCGAGAGTTGTTTTTACATTTGTTTTTGCAATTATTTGACAAATCAATTTTTCATTTTTAAATTGCATGCATTTGTATGGGGGGAGTCTAGTTGTAGGGGTAGTATACAAATATGGGGAGCTTGATCACAACACATCAAACACATTAGCTAGGCACAAAATCTTAATATATGTTTGTTATCATCAAAAGGGGGAGATTGTAAAATATATCAGCTTATAATTTTTGTTTGATGATAATAAACATAAAAATTTTAAAATGTGTTAGTTATAGTACTATTGCAATATCACAGAATGAAATAAACAAATAGGAATTTTATTTAAACAAATATTTTATTCAGATTTTCATTTAAACAAATATTTTACTCAGAATTTCACTTAAACATATATTTTATTTCAACAAATATTTTATTACAATTTCAATAGTATATATTTACCACATAGCTTCCACTATATTTTATATTTTCAAATACAATACTATTTCAACTCTCACATACAACACTATTTCACTCACTCGAATTTGATTTACTATCTTCGTGCTCCATCTTGTGTCCAGTCATCTGCTTTACCTATCAAAGAAATAACGTAGTAAATAGCAAAAAAGAAACAAACTGAAATTGCAAAAATAATAATATAATTAAATATGATATTGCTACAGTTAATTAGGTTGTTTGTTTTCATGTTTTAAACTAGAACCAAAAATAAATGTGCACGAGCAACATATGACATGCACTGTGTATCACTTACATGTCATAGGGACGAGCACATACACAAAATGTACTTGCACCAATTAAATCTTAGGGACAAATGCAAAGGCCAAGCCCGAAGGCTCAACACAGTGCAAGTAGAAGTGTACACGAGGTCAAGCCCAAGTAAGCTCAGACTCAACACAAGTGCAAATGGAAAAATTCACAAACCAGAAATCAGTTCTACATAGAGTAGTGCACACAGGGAAGTAATATGGTACACAAATTTTAAATTCAGGCACAACAAGTGGGTTCATAAACACACACTCAGAAGGATAAAGGTGCAGCCAAACAAGAATGTGCACTAGAAACAAGTGTACAAATAGGTCTAGAGTATCAGAAACAAGAGGGTTTAGAAAAATACACACACACGTACATGCACTTAGGCAATGCACCCAAAAACACAATGCATAACCAGGCAGCAAGACAGAAGTGAATCCAAGAAAGTAAAATAGAAAACAACAACAAACAAAATACAACCAGGTGCAAACATGCAACAACAAGGATGTACAAACACCAGATGAACTGATAAACTCACACCAGGCAAGGCAGTGTACCAGTACTACATAAGTTAATGAAGCGCACAAGTACAAAATGAAGACATGCATACCAATGACTAACTTCAGCAATTAATCATCATCCAGTAAGATAATTTCCATTCTTGGATACAACCAGAGATTCATCACACAATAACCCGCTCATCAACGCTCAAGCATTTCATACACACACATGCATGGAAGACAACACACATGCATACATGTTAGAAAATTTCACACACATATACATACATATGTATGTATGTATGTATATACATGGAAATTAGTGCATCTCAGTTCATCAGTAAATATGCATCAGAGAATCAACGGCCAGAGATAGTAAGAAACAAAAATTTAATCGAAGCATGAATTGAACAAGTCAAGGTTGAAATCAGAAATTTAACAAGGGTCAAAATATATTCATATATACATTAGAGAATTCGATTATATATCAACAATGAACAATTCATTAATCACATAACCGTGCGATCGATCAGAAATCAACAGCCAAAATTTAAAAAACAAAGTCAAGTTTGAATATTTCAGATCGAAAATAACATATTCTATTTTCAAAATAATTCCCTATATAAACCCAATATCATCATCGACATAAAGATATAAGTCGAGTTTGAATAAAATTGAAACGGGACAAAAATTAATACGCGTACGAAATCAGTATCAACTAACTTGACGACGAAGCAACCGAGGGTAATCAAAGCAAGGAGATTGATTGATAAGGCAATCAAGGTAAACAAATTACTTTGATCAATTGAAAATTTGAATTGGAGGCGTCGAATCAAAGAAAAAGCCTAATTTGAGAACAACGAAAAAGGATCGCCTGAAGGAAGTGGCAAAAGAAAGGATACGGGCTTCAATTTTTATCTTTTGTTTATTATTTGGGTCGTACCCTATAATTAAACTTTAGGCTATATTTTTTATTTAGGGTTGCTTATCAAATTTCTTTTCTTTTCTTTTTTACCTTTTTATAAAACTCTAGTTTTTATTTAGGTACGAACTATGGGGCGTAGTTTTATAATTCACAACTCGGGATTTGAGTTGTGGTAGGGTTTTGAGTGTAGGGTTAGAACAATTAGGTTAGCGAGTGTCGCGAGTTTGCAGGGTCTGTAAGCAGTCGATTGTCTAATTCTAGTAGAAATCTTGGGCGCAGCAGTAGGCAGGTTTTGCCGAAGCTGGGTAAAATTGTGTGTCGCTTTTATTTCCGCATTTACTTTATTACTACATATGATGCAATTTTTTTATTCTATAAATTTATTATAAACCCTATTTACCCCCTCTAGGGTTAATTCGATCCTACAATTTGTACTAACTATGCCAAGCTATTATGTGGTGGACTTAGTCCCCCTCCTAAAGAATAGGACCATCGTAGGTTTCCCCTAGTCAATAGTCCTCCTAGTGCTGATTCTTCTTTCAGTGTAATGTTTTTTATTTTTCCTTCCTTTTTTTAGAAGATTCATGATGTCCTTTCCAATTATAAACACTAATTGTGTTGTAGTTTCTATTATTGTTATTTCTTTCACATGTAATGTCCCTTATGAAAAAATGATTGTTGTTTAATGGAAACTTTATGGCTTTTCTTCCGTATTTAATGGAATTTTGCTATTTTTTTTAATTAAGACGAAGAATTATTCTTATCTATCGATGCTCATGTTCTCAATTATCATCTTGAAAATATTCATGCTAAATTGGCGATAATGTTGAAAGAACGATCCTCTGTCCTATATTCGGTTCTACAACTGCAAACAACGAAGAAGTGAACAAGTGGTATGAGAAGTACCTTAAGGTGAATCTATCTTGAAATCATCTTAGGAAATAGTAACAGATTTTGAGAAGAAAGTTTTGCATAAGGATGCTGAAATAGCTATATTGAATGAAAATCTCGGTTCATGTACTAATTCCCAATGGCAGTTGGAGTTTGATACGAAGATTGCATATTTAAGTCAATGCATATTTGACTTGGAGGTTGAAGTAACAAAATACAAAAATGAATGTCAGTCTTATGAATTGATATTGGCCAAGGGTGAAGAAGGGTTGTCTACCCCCATTCCAATTGACTCTTCAAAAAGGAAATCACCATGTCTTTCTTCTTTGACTCGAAGGCATTCGGTCCCCTGCCACGGTGCACCCGACTTATCCTAAGTAGATAAATCAGGGGAACTTGCAAGGCTGAGTAGAGCCTTCAAACTAGAATGCATTCAAAAGGTTAAGGATCGATGGAATAAGGAATTTACCGAGACATTCTCCTTGCAAAGACAAGAAATTGAGATGCTAGAGCACTAGAAGGATGAACTAGCGTTGAAGATCAAGGTTCTTGAAAATAACATTAGTGAGATGAATCATCGAATTTTTGAACTTAAGGGCGCAAATATGACTTATGAAAAGGCCTTGCTAGTTCAAATTGGCTCTATTGGTTCTCTTAATATTATTCGTCGTAAGGAGAGAAATGTAACATCCTAGAAAAATATAAATAGCTTATATTCAAATATAGGTATTATTTAAATATTTGAATTGTGAATTAAAATATTAATCAAATGGATTTAATAGCCCTAACTCCTTTTAATTAATTAATAATAACAGTTAACTCATTTTGTAAATTTATTTACAATAATAAAGAGTTTGATTAAATAATAAGAAAATCAATTATTAATAAAACGACTTGATTTTTAATGACGTATTTTCAATGAACTTGTAGGATTTTTCCCTAATGTTTAATTTAGAAAATATTTAAATTTTTGTTTAATATATTTTGCGGTAAACGTTGGTATTTTTGAAATTTTGCAGAATAAGTTAACCAATGTATTTTATTGTTGTTTTGTGATCATGTTGCAGTACCTTATGTGATCGTGTTTCTATTTCTATCATTCGCGGTTCATACGCAAACGAATTTATGTGTAGTGTTGTACCGGGAATTGTAGAATTAACAAACCAAACATAAGACTAATCTACACTCATTTTCCTTTTCCCTCTTCTCTCTCTTTCTTTTCTTTTCTTTTCCATTTACAGTTAAATGAAAATCAAAACCCTCCACTTCAAAAATCAAAACCTAATGATTTACTCAACGATAAATTAAACCATTGGATCCATTAAGTTCGTTATGGCATGAGCTTCGAATCCATATATTGTTTGTTAGGTGCGGTTGAGATTGAGGATGCTCGATTTAAGCTAGCCAACCTAGGGTTTAGCTTGGTCGGAGATTGGGGCCACGGTTGGTCGAGCAGAGTGTACGAGTGTGTTTCTCATGTAAAGGAGTTTGAGTGGTGGAATTTTGGTGGAGTTCGATCCACCATAGTGTAGTGCGACAATTAAGGTTCACATAGAGTTGGAGTAGGCCGCAATCAACATTGTTTGATCGATTTCGAAGTTAGGGTGTCAGGAGGAAACTTGCATGTAGTGGAGTGCATAGGAATCGATGGCATTGCACTTTGTTGTGTGTGCATGAAGATAAGGAGGAGGGAAGGTGGATGGTTTTGGGTTCATGTGTGTCATTGTATCTATGTTCGTGTACAAGAGTTAGGAATTTGGAGGGAAGAAGGTTTAGTGAGATTGTGAAGGGTAATAATTTGTTGATTAAGTTATTAATGAATTATTAATCTCAAAAATTATAAAACTAATATCTTGCTCATATGAGGTCGGATTTGGACGTGGTCTTTTGCGTTGGACTCGCATCGATGTTATCTACGCATTGGAGTCGGATTTGTCGAGTTTTAAGCAAGTAATATTTTGAGTTAAAATCAAACACCATTTGATTTTAGATCGAACCGGAACACTTAAGCATCAAATGGAATTTTGGTGAGTTTGCTCACCTCTCAATAAACTATATGATATCTATGTTGCTATAGATTATTATTGAATTCTTGGATGATAGTTTATATATTGTTGTTTTAATACTTGTTTTGATTTGATTTCCACTTCGAAGCGAATGACATAAATAACCATTGTTTTGCAGGGAACAAAAGCAAGTGGAAGTCAAAGTGTATACGTAGCGAATAGGTCGCTACGGAACACTTCGAAATACACATATATGTGTGATTTATAGGGGACTTTTGTAGAGAGACCGTAAGGGGTTTCCTGCCAACTTGATTTACTTATATTCTTATGTTTCTTATATTGATGTTTGGTTGAAATATTTATGACATATTTCTTGATTTATGTAAGTGTCGTTATAGCAATTATCGCTATACTGTCACTTGTGAAATATCATCTCCTTAAACCTTTGCGTGTGTTGAACTTGTGCATGTATTTTTACAAAATAAATGTTTGGTCACGTTTTTGTACTTTGCAAGTTGTTTACATAATATTTTCAAATATTTTTGAGACTTTTGAAATAAAGGATAAGTGTTGTTTAAAATTTATAAAATAATTATAAATTTGATTAATTTCCTTTTGGGATAATTAATATTTTTTAAATTTATTATTAGTTTTGTTTTAAATCTATAAAAAGATTATAAATTTGATTAATTTTCTTTCGAGATAATTAGTTTTGTTTTAAATTTATAAAAAGATTATAAATTTAATTAATTTTCTTTCAGGATAATTAATGTTGTTTTAAATTTTTAAAAACATTATAAATTTGATTAATTTTCTTTTGGGATAATTAATGTGGTTTAAAATTTATAAACGAGTATTATCTTTCGAAATGATTAACATTGTTTTGAATTTATAAAAGTATTTTAAATTGATTTATTATCTTCCAGCATAATAAATGTTGTTTTAAAGTTAAAAATGACAGTTTGAGACAATCTTTAAAAAGGAATGTTTAAAAATAAAGCTAAGTGTAAATTGTTTTTGGTTTATAGTAAACGATGTTTTAATGATATTTGTTTTTGATCCTTCTTTTTAATACACTTAGAAATATAATTTTTTCTTTAAAAATAATATTTTAAAAAGTGTTTTTAAAGTGTTTTATAAATATTTGTGATGTGACAATCAAGCAAAAGTGTGAGTCCAATGTTTTAAAAGTTTGATTCCTTTATAGAAAATATTTAGCCTTACACTCAGCACTAAACGTTGAAGGAACTCTTGCTATTCTTAAATTTAAGAATTTTGTCGAGTCAAGATAGGAAGCAACACTACCCTAAGTTGTTCGGCTTCATTGTTTTCCTCAGGGTAGTACTAGTTTGGTATCGATAAGTGGTGATAAGTGTAAGAGATTTAATTTTCATATATGATCATTTTGTTATTCTCGATAGTTGACTTATTGACTATCGATCCTGCTATCTTCTTTGTATTCATCGATTCAAGAAAATTTTGTTGCTCGTTTGGGGCATTTAAATTCTTGTTATTCTCAAAGTTAAGAATGATGTTGAGTCAAGTAGGAAGCAACACTGCCCAAACTTGTCCGGTTTTATTGTTTTCCCCGGGGTTGTACTAGTTTATTTCCGATAGTGGATTTCTTAACTATCTATTTTGATATCCTTCTTTGTGCTTCGTCAAACTAAGACAATTTGTAGCTCGTTTTGACCATTGGTATCCAACATCGAAGAACTAAAACCAAAGAGCGAGTGAGAGCCAAGCCATGTGGGTTGCACCCATTAGGGTATGTTCACATCTATCTAGAGAGGTTTTGGTTGCATGCATTCACTGATGTGAAATATTCATATTCCTGTGTTTGGCAAGGGTCTAGCTTGGAAGTAGACGCGTGTGCTCTTGAGTATATTTTATCTAGAGGTATACTTTCGGTGTTGGGAGTGCACCCTCCCAGTCATGTTGGATGAATTCATTTCCTTTTTGATTCGAACTTTGAAGTTCATCCTTTCTTAATTGCATCGAGATGTACCTTGAGCTCTTCTTTATGTTTAGTTACTTTTGTCCAATCTTTAAGTTTGGATTTTGAACTTGTCGGTGTTCATTCTTTCTTATTTGGATTGTTCTGATTTTTTTCCATTCGTTTATGTATGGGAGTTGTTCTTGTGAGGTAAAACTCGTTTCGTGTTTAGCGGCGTGGTCTCATAGAATTATTATATGTTCACCATATTTCTTATGTTTTCTCACACTGGTTTTCCAGACTAATCTGGGCGTTATTATATATTCACTATATGTTTTATAAAGTTCGGCAACCTCGTTGGGGATACCAATGAATGAAGACTGAATGCATTTGAATGAATAATGTTATATTCTTGTTATTATATGATTATGATGGGTTCATAGTAATCCTAGGAAAACTATGAGAAGTGTGATGGATAGTCCATATGGTATATACGAGATGGATAGTCTCTTTGATTTGATGGGTTCATAGAAATCCTAGGAAAAATATGACATGTGTGATGGATAGTCCACATGACTTTAAGTAGATAGACTATGTGTGATTGTTAGTCCACATAACCTGAGATAGATAGTTCATATAACATGTGAGATGCGTAGTCCACATGAATTGAGACGGATAGTCCATTAAATGTTAAAGATAGATAGTCAATTTTATGAAGTTGGATAGGGTGGGGGAGTGTATAACCCTACGAAGATAGATTAGTCAGACTTACCCATATTGCATGCCTGTGTATGATTATGTTATGATATTTTAACCATTGTGGTTGCAGGTGCATGTTTTATGGTTGACATGTTTGGTTAAGATACTACTGAGGGGAAAACTCGTTCCGCTCAGTGGCGTGGTCTCATTAGATATCTAATTTGGTTCAAGATGGTATATTATTATTCACACTAGACTTTTCATCTGTTTCAAAAATTTTGTTTTCCCCCTTAAACTCTTAAGTACTCACTTGAGTAGGCTGGGAGTAAGGTTTTCAGGTTTACAAGTTGACAAATAAGCTTCTGGAGATGTGTAGGAGGCAAGCTAGCTATTATTAGGAGCTTTTTTTTCGTTGTGTTGTTTTCTTTGTTTGAATGGATGTAATGATAGGAATTATATTATCAGTAGTTAGACTCTTGTTATCTGGCATTTTGACCCGGCTATATTTAAACTGATTGGATAAGTTAGATTCGACTATCGTCGAGGCAAGTAAGTCTAGAGCGATGATTGTGAGGCCAAAGATCAAGTACAAATAATAATATAAAGTCGTGATCGAACAAAATTGAGAGTTATGCAATGCAAAATTTTCAAAGTATGGAATATATTTTAACACAGAAAAGGGATCGGCTATAATCCCTCTCAATTATAGAGATTAGCATATTGCAGCTAAACAAGTGCAACTCAATAGGAAACAATCAACATCTCAAGATCCATAAGTCCAATGCATATTTTTGGGAACAAGATATAGGGGACATAGGGAGCTTACCCTAGGGATCGCACCTCAAAAGGATTAAGCAAGAGGGATCGGTCCTCATTCCTCTATAGGGATTGGCCTAAATCAGGGAACAACTCACATTGCAGCAAAGATCGAGCAATAACTCAAGTCTACTAATCCAATTGGCATGAAACTTGAAGGCTAAGCATAATACAACATGGGAAAGCTCCCATAGGGATCACACTCCCAAATTCCTTCAAAATAGGAACGGCACTGATCCCTATTCCTTGGGATTTGGGCCATGCGATCCCTCTTATGGGTCTATATGGTTTTGGAATCCTTTTATCGAATTTTCAAGGAGATATTTCGCCATCTTCCTCTATAAATACAGGCTTGATTATTCATTTTTTTGGGACTTTCACCCTGCTTGTTGCTTTGTACTCTATTGTAACTAAGGATTTTAATTCGATCCATATTGTACTCAGTTTACAAAGTGATTAATAAAGCTATCTATTCAAAGTGGACGTAGGCAAACAACGTCGAACCACTATAACTCGTTGTGTTCCTATTATTGCTTTGATTTTCTATCATTTAATTGTTTGGTTCCTCTGTTTCCATTTACTATTCTTCATTTATTTCTCTATGAACTCTCTATTGGGAGTTTATGCCAATTTTTGGTGCAATCATTTTGGTGCTTTCACTGAGAAGGAGATTCTCAATCCTATTTGGATCCCTTTGCTGCTATTGGATTGCATAAATCCTCAAAAGAGATCCATAATTATCTTCAAGAAGCTTATTTGTTTTACTTATATTTGTAGAAGTCTAAGGAAACCTATCAACAATGGTTAGGAACACTAGATCTACTTCTAAAAATGCAGAAGGAAACGAGAACGCTAGCATCCAGCAAGGAGGCCTGAGTAATCTACCAATAGATGTGAATGCTACCATCTAGTTGATGTCTAGAATCCGGCTGATTCCATCACAAGAGCTGATTTCTAGAATCTGATGAAAGAGCTAGTGGATAGCCTTCGATAGTTGAACCAATAGATTCAAGCCAATATCAATCTAATGAATCATCTCAGAGATCAACAGCGTGGGAAAACTAGAAGAGAGCCAACCCCTTATTCTACATCATAGAGTTCTAGTTCATCAGATGATTATCACAGATGCAGACGTGGCATAACTGATGAATATCACGCAGAATCTTCTGGACAACAACAGGAAAACCAACCATGCTTGCCGAGATAGATCGGTGTCGTTCCCTCTATAGGGATCGGGGCCAATCCTTCCTCCAGAAGAGAAACCTTACTTCTTCATGTTGGAGCATAAGATGGAGCGGCTGCAATTGATTTGGATGCTATAGTTCAGGTGGATGTAGACCAATTACCTCCCTGGAATGATGATGAAGTCAACGCACGTGATATACATTGAGAGGATGTTGAGCCAAGAAGGCATGGAGCGGCCCATAGACATCGACTGGACCATTCACGTGAAGTGGAGCATGACTACCGCTTGGCTCCAACTATCCAAACGCCAGACTTATCGGCTATGGTTAGACAGCTAGTGAGGGAGTGCCAAGGCTTGACCAATGATGATTGGGGGATCTCAAGAAGCCATGCGGAGTACCCAAAGAGGTTCAATATGCCATCGATGCCTGCCTATGAGGGAAAAACCGACCCTGGCAACACATCATGAGATATGAATGGCTGATGGATTTCGCATGAGCTGATGATGCAATAAAATATAGATGTTTTCTATTACTCTCTCTAGCATAGCAATGATGTGGTTTATGAGATTAGCCCTACGGTCAATCTCTAGATTTGACGATTTTGCAACAAAGTTTATGGAGTAGTTCCGTGTGCATGCAACTCGTGCCAAATAAGTAATGTCGCTATCCAGCGTGATCCAGGCTCTGGGAGAATCGCTGAAAGATTATTTAGAGAGATTTCATACTACCATCACAGAATTTAGTAATCCGAATGACCATTCAATATTGATGGAGATAACAAGAGGGATTGATCCGGAGTCTGACTTTGGCGATTGGTTAGCTGGCAAACCACCCGCAACGTTGGAGCGCTTCTATGTAAAAGCAGCTCAATATTTAAGGAAATAGGAAGCTAGATGCTCTAGGAAGAAGAATGTTGTGGGACCAAGTGGAGAGGGAGTTCAGAGTAACATTGCAGTGAAACAGTCCGTGGAGAGTTCTGGAAAAGTTTAAGTAAATGTCCAAAATAAACCGAATCAGCAAAAGAAAGACGGTGTTCGAAACCGTGAACAAAATAGGGATTCTGGAAGAGGAAAGCCTAGGATTCCAATGTATGATACTTACACACCACTGGATTCATCTCTAGAGAACGTCTACTTGTCTACATGCAATACCATACAGTATAGGAAGCCACCTCCGAAAGAATTGACGGAGAAGCAAAAACAAACTAGAAAATATTTTTGGTTCCACGAATGCTATAGTCATAACACAAATGAGTGTAGGCATCTCTAGGATGTTATTGAGAAACTGATTTGGGAAAGAAAATTACAGCAGTTTGTTAAAGCCCCACAGGATGGCGGGCAGGGGACATTCGACCCCAACCGAGGACAAGCGTCACACAGGGCCGAGGAGCCTACGCGGACTGGTGGTAGATTAGTGATCAATACAATAGTCAGAGGACTGCATCCAGCTGATAAGAGCTGGCATGAGATGGAGTGCTATGCTAGTGCAATCGAGCATATGAATTTTGAATGATGTTCAAGTACAGAGGATGAAGCTCCGGCAAAACAACAATGTACAATGGCAGATGACATTGTATTCAAAAACAAAGATGTAGACAAGGTGGAGGCACCAACGATCGACCCAATGGTAATTTCGGCCATGATCGGCCCCACTTTTGTGAGGAGGATCTTGGTTGACTATGGAAGTTTTGTAAATATAATTTTCAAAAAGGCTTATGATCAGATGAGGATGAAAGCAAAGATATTGAAACCGTCTAAAGCTTGCATTCATATCTTTAACGGTGTTGCGACCGAAGCTGTCAGATATGTCAAATTTCCTATGGAGTTGGGAGAAAGTGACCGCCGGAGAGTGCGGATGTTGCCATTTGTTGTCTTGGACGTTGACTCTCCATACAATGCTTTTCTGGGCTAACCAGCCCTAGCTGAATTCCGGACAGCTCTTGCCCCGTGGTGTTTAACTTTGAAGTTCCTAACTGATAACGGCGTTGGAGTTGTGCATGATGATCAGGAAACTGGACGTGCTTGCTATGTTGCTGGATTGAGAGACGCTCAACGGAAGGAGAAAGGTAAGGTATGGACAAGTCTCTCCTCATCCAAACCACCAAAGATTAACAACCAATGCCTAAGTCTTGGCTCGGGTGCCATAGTCGGTTCTATAAAGACATAGATCTGAGGGATGACGAGGAGGAGTCCAAAGAGAGCAAGGCTGCACCGGCTAAGCTGACAATTGACATCACAGTCAGCCACGACAACCCATCACGGGTCCTAATGATCAGATCATAGCTCAGCCCCCCAATGATGAAAGAACTTGCTGGCGTTCTCCGAGCAAATCTTGACGTGTTCACTTGGACTCACTCTGACATGTGTGGAATCTCACCTGCCATTGCGAGCCACGCATTAAATATCGACCCGAGGCATGTCCCAGTGAAATAGAAAAGGAGTGGCATGAATCCGGAGAGATCTGTTGCCCTTAAAGAGAACGTGGATAGACTCAAAGACAATGGGTTTATTCGCGACACCCTCTACCCTAAATGACTATCTAATCCTGTACTTGTAAGAAATGCGAATGTAAAATGGCGGACATGCGTTGATTACCGAACTTGAATAAGGTGTGCTCGAAAGACAGCTTTCCCTTCCAAGGATCGGCAGCTAGTAGACTCAACCACAGGACACGAATTGCAATCTTTCATGGATGTGTACTCTGGATATAACCAAATCCCAATGCATATTCCGAATCGGGAGCAGACCAGCTTTATTACCGACGTTGGATTGTATTGCTATGTGGTAATGCCATTTGGATTAAAGAATCCGGGAGCAACCTATTAATTCCTAGTTAACAAAATATTTAAAGATCAGATTGGAAAGACGATGGAGGTATACGTGGATGATATACTCCTGAAGTCATGATGATCAAGCGACCACATTAGAGACTTAGCAGAAATGTTCGATACGCTTCGATATTACAAAATGATGATCAATCCTCTAAAATGTTCTTTTGGCATAGCATTGGGAAAGTTCTTTGGTTTCATCGTCAATGCTCGTAGAAGTGAAGCTAATCCCGAGAAGATTCGAGCAATTAGCAACATTCAGGCGCCAAAAACCATTAAACAAGTACATAGCTTAAATGGAAAGGTTGCTGCCCTAAGTCAATTTATTTCTAGAGCTTCCGATAAATGCATTCCTTTCTTCGATTTTATCAAGAGAGCAAAAATGAACTTTGAATGGACATAGGATTGTAAAGACGCATTCCGAGCTTTAGTGAACCACTTAGAGAGGCCTCCCATCTTGTCAAAGTCGGTGGATCATGAAGGTTTGTATATATACTTAGCCACGTTGGTAAATGCTATAAGTGCCGCATTGCTTCGCGAGGAGAATCGGATCCAGAGACCAGTTTATTATGTTAACAAGCGATTAATAGAAGCAGAAAGGAATTATCTAAAGATAGAGAAATTGGCGTATTGCTTGTTATTGCTTCGTGAAAGCTCTGTCCCTATTTTTAGGCTCATCCCATCAACGTTTACATTGATTAGCCATTACGACCGATCCTACAGTGACCAGAGACGTCCGGAAGGTTACTCAAGTGGAATGTCGAACTGAGTCAATTCGACATCACTTATCTCTCTTGGAGAGCCATCCAGGGACAGGCACTGGCGGACTATATAGCAAAATTCACTGCACATAATGATCTCCTAAAGAGTGGTGGAGCCCCTACCATTCGGTGGAAAATGTATACGGACGGGGCATCCAACTATCGCTGTTCTCGAGCCGGAATCATGCTGGTAACTCAAGAGGGTCGGGCAATTTTCTATGCTTTGAAGCTTGACTTCCCTGTAACGAACAACGAAGCTGAGTATGAAGATCTGATTGCTAGACTCAAACTTGCCAGAGAACTGGGAATAAAGTCTCTTGAAATCTTTTTGTGATTCCCAAGTGGTGGTTTACCAAGTCAGGGGAGATTACCAGGCTAAAGGACAATGACTCGCTTCGTACCTTATCCAAGTCTAAGAGCTATTGACTGGCTTTAAATATTATGACATCATGCACATTCCCTGGGATCAAAACAAAGAGGCTGGCTCATTGGCAAAGTTTGCTAGCACTGGGGATGCACAACAAATGGGCTTGGTCCAGTCGAAGTACAAAATGCTCCAAGCATAAACCAGATGGAAATCTAGTGGATACTAAAAGCAGAGCCTAAGAAGGAGTCATGAATGACTCAAATTAAAGATTATTTTCTATTGGGAGTCCTTCCCAAATGGAGGAATGAAAGGAGACAAGTCTCCACAAAGCTTCATGGTATATCATTCAAAAAGAAGTCATGTATAGAAAGGGTTTTTCCATTCCCTTGCTCTGGTGTATCATCCATGATGATATAAAACGAGTCCTAAAGGAAGTTCATGAAGGGGAATGTGGCGATCAAACTAAAGGGCAAACCTTAGCAAAGAAAATACTCCATTATAGGTATTATTGGCCGACTGTCAACCGAGATGCTACTGATTATGCTAAATGGTGTGACAAGTGCTAGATGTATGTAAACGTTTCGAGAGTTTCACCGACAAAATAACATAAATGGTCAGTCCATGGCCATTTGCCATTTTGGGGCATAGATATTATCGGTTTCTTACCGATCTCTAAAGCTAGTGCGAAATACGCCATCGTCGCAGTTGATTACTTCACCAAATGGGCTGAAGCGTAACCTTTAGCCACAATCATGACAAAGAAAGTAATCAACTTCATTGTTTGGAACATCATCTGTCGTTTTGGCCTTCCACGAACCTTTGTAACTGATAATGGGACTCAATTCGATGGTGCGGAATTCAAAGACTTCTACCATTGACATCATATTGAAAAGAGATTTACGGCAGTTGCTCACCCTCAAGCAAATGGACAAGTTGAAGCTGTGAAGAGAAAAAAGTCCATTCTGAAGAAGCATTTGGAAAAGGCCAGAGGCAAGTGGGTGGATGAACCCCCAACAACATTATGGGCTTATAGAACCACCCACAAGTCCACGAATGGCCAAATTCCATCCACCCTTGCTTAAGGCTTCGAAGCCATCATTCCTGTTGAACTCAAAGTCCTTTCTCATCAAGTAACCTACTACGATCACATAACGAATAGAGATCTCCTCTTAGAATCTCTAGACTTTGTAAATAAGAAGCACGAAGATGCTAATTTGAAGGCAGTCGCACATCGACAACGATTCGCCTGATACAACACTAAAGTCCGACCTAGAACCTTTGAAATCAGTGATCTCATATTGAAACGGGTTTTTTCTGCCCCGTAACACAATCCTACTTGGGAAGGACCGTATGTCATTGAACAGAGGCTTGGAGAGGGAACTTTCAAGCTAGCGATTGTTGATGGTGTCACACTCCCAAAGGCATGGAATAGCGAGCATTTACAACGCTATTTCACTTAGTTAATTCTTTTTATTTGGTTATATTCAATTTTTGAATTTGCTTTAGCATTTTATTTTCTAGATATATGTAATAAGACAAACTATATCATTCCTTTCCATTTGACAAATAAAGTTTGAAATGTCCTTCATATCTGTGATTCCTGTAGCATGACATATTGGTTATGATACCCGACTAACTAATATTGACATGTCCAAGTAGGTTCACAGAGTTTGAAGCTAGCCGATTACATAAGTTCATGATTGAACTGAACAAAATGAGCATGGTCTGACCGTTCATTTGATGATTCTCGCTCACAACCCGATGGACGGAATACCTAACGAGAAATGGATGTGACTTGACCATCCGATAGTCGAATTAATCCCACCAAGCGATGGGACAAGCATGAATCAAAAGCGATCATGATACAACCGATCACTTGCTAAGTTAAACCCCAGACTTGGGGGTAAATCAATCAATTAAGGAAAGTACGGTACGACTATTTTTCGAAATTACTCTACGTCCCTAGAGTGTGGATTGGAGTCTAAACATGAATCGGTTGCGATCTAATCACCCGCCAACTAACTCTTATCCCCCGAGTGCAAATATAAGTATAAACAAAAAGATGAGTGTGGTTCGACCACTCACTACTCCATGAACTCCGACCTGAAACCGACAAGAGGAGTATAAACTCGCTAAGGATGGAGTTCGACAATCCACTATCTAACTCCGCTAACCCAAGACCGGGGGCAAGAGTATAATCACTCAAACCGCTGAATCCGATGACGTAACACTAGGGCTCGAGCCTAGTGTTTGATACAACTTTATGCCATGACCACATGGAGGCCTTGAGTGAAAATTAATGGGCGATTATCTGAATTAATGATCAACGAATTACAGGTACATTGAGTGGAAAAGTAATAGCTCAACTACTTAAACAAAATTCACTAAAGAGTTCGACAGAAAATAAAAAGCTTTTATTTGCATATTAAACTCGAAAAGTATGGTACAAGTTTATTCAAAAGCAAGGGCCGTACCTGCACAATAACGCCAATATAAAGAAAAAACAGCTATACAAGTTGTATACAAACTAAGCCGAAGTGATGGCTATTTCTTTTGCCCCTTTTCTTTTTTGGATTTCTTGGGAGTGGCACCACGTGAGCTTCCGCATGTTCTTCTTTTTGATCCTTTGCCACCCTTGGCAGGAGAGCTTTCAGAGGTTGGAGGGAGTTCTTCGAGAACCGATCTGCTAGGTGGAATGACTTGTAGTGGGATGAAATTTGGATCGTTGATGTCCACATCAACAGGTTCAGCCTTAGCTTTTTTCTTCAATAACTCCTCTCTCTCAATGCGCTCCTTCAAGCCGAGCTCATTGGTACGTTCGGAGGCACCTATGATCACAATGTCATCTATTTCATCTGGCAGCAGCTGGTCGTCAGCTTTTTCATCATCGAGTGCTCTAATTGACCATCGGGCCTTGGAATGTCGGTAGCCGTCGGTGTTTCAATAAATGTCAATTGTTGTTCCGCGGCAGCACCGCTTCCTGGAGTTTGGTTGGGACCCAAAAGACTTGTAGATTCGTGGAAACAAGAAAATAAGCCCATAACTATTGTGCATAAGGAACGAAATCTCTCGAATAATGGAGTACCTAAGTCCGGCTGACTTTCAGTTGTCGCTAGAGTGCTCCCTTCTAGAATAGGAGTTAGCACCTTCGATTGATAACCAAGTATGTCCGGATCATAGCTCAGATCCTGTCCCGGGCCAAGTGAAACTGATGCTCCGACTATTTGAAGTGAAGGGGGACCATTGGGATCAGACTCTGAACCTTCAGCAATGTTTTTCCCTTTGCCCAATGATGCCAGAATATCAATATATCGGAGCCTTGCAGCGGCAAAGTCTAATGGTTCATTCCTACGAAGAATCTCCCATACTAGTTTCTCTTCATCTAAATCAGCTTCACCAAGGGCTTTCTTCTTCATGTTAATAATATATTCCCAAGCCTTGATGTGCGATTCGAGATAGCCCTCTCCAAGAAAACTCAAATCACGATAGATTAGGACTTTAGCATTATATTCAACAATTAAAGGATTGAATATGTCCTTAATCTCATTTTGACCAGCTTCTTTGGCATCCTCCAACCGGGCCTCGATATGCTCTCTAACCGCATTATGACTAGCTTCCTTTGCTTCTTCCTTGAGGACTTCAATTTGAGCGAGTTGCTTGTTAAGTTTAATTTTCAGTCCCCGGGCTTCGACAACCTCTTTACAATATCTCTGAGACTACTCCTGAGCTTTGATTTTTTTTCCTTCTCTTTCTTATGGAGTTCTTCGAGTTCCTCAACGTAGCGGGCTAGAGCGTTTTTCTCTTTTTGTGGTGTATGTTTCTCCAAAGCAAGCACACCACTGTGGTTGAAGGCAGCATCCAGCTCCTTTTTATAAGCTGTTTCCAAACGATTAACTGCCTCAGATGTTTCTTTAGCGCTCTTTTCTACCGTGGTTAGCTTCGTTGTCAACTCCGAGATATCATCATCTTGATGTTTAATTATGTCTTTATAATGGATCACCCCTAGCTTGAGACGATCGATTTTGTGTTGTCATTCGATAGACAGCTCTAAGATTTTCTCGGCTAAATGCTGGAATCCTTCGTGCTGCACAAAAACATCATTGATGCATGTAAGTGAACTCGCTTTAGCACTCCCTGGAATTGCATGGATGGAAGGAAGGAAATTAAGCCCATCAAAGCAGATTTTTGGAAAATTGACCTTAAGTTCGGCCAATCTTTCTGCCATGGGAGCCTCAAGAGCTGAAGTAGTCAAAGCTGGACCAGAGGTAACAATTGGGCGTTTGTTTGACCTACAATCGCGGGACTGTCTGGAACCAAATGAACTTGAATAATGCTCAAGCGGCACAATAGTTGAGGAGCATGGGAAAAACTCTAATCGCCGCTATGTGCAAGAAGATTGGGCTAAACTTCCTGATGAGACGATTGAAATTGTGACTTGTGTTTAGAAGATGAAGACTCCCTCGAATGACGACTTCTTTCCCGGGTGTCATCTCTCTCTCAACGCATGCCCGAGTTCGGACCGCACTGGACCCATACTGTGTTGAGGAGCCCCTCAAGCGATTGAAGGCATGGGATTAGGACATGACACCTGCAAACCAAATAAGAGTGTATAAGTGACCATCAAATAAAAGATGGACGAAAATCATGCAGTGAAGTGCTCGTGATTGTGAGTGTCCTAGTGTCCCCTCGATGGATCAGATATTGCAACCTTGCTCATAGGAGTGTTTTCCCCTTTACTAGTGGGAGGAATGTCATCACCAGTCCTGGTAGGAGAATTGAGCCCCCCAATACTGATGTTAGGGAAGTCATAGGTCATGATATCATCAGGGATCAGGAGATTTGAGAACCCTTCCATTGAACTTTCTAAATGTTGAGAGGAAGACTCTTCTTCAACAGAGGTGATGATAAACTCAGGCTTTTTAGCGGTATTTCTCCTACGGAGGTTATAAGTGAGCTTTTTTCCTCCCCTTGTTGGCATGTATGATTGCGCACCTTATGATGGTTCGATCACAGGCGCTTTGCCTGGACCTACGTCAGCATCGCCAGGCTTGTTGCCTTCATCACCTCTAATTTCACTCTCTTCGGTATTGTTCTAAGCCCCCTCGACTGGGGGCACGACAGGACTATTAGTATTTCCTTCTTGTTCCACAGTATTCCTTGGTAGTGCAATGCTTCCTGGAAGCCTGATGCTATGACCTTCTTCTAACAGCACAAAAGGAGATAACCATTCATCGGTTACAAGGGATCTAATATCCCTATCCTCAACTGGAATGGCACGGATTGCAGAAACCGCCCTTGAAAAACTGTCGCCTTCTGGATGTGGCTGGACACCTATAAATTTCCAAAGTATTAGTTAGTTCAAAATATGACTTGGACTAAAGAATTTAAGAATGAAGTGAAGACAGCACCTGCATCCTTCCAACCATCGCTTGGACAACGAACGTAGAACCATTCGTTTTTAAAGATACTGAGCTTGTTCCAAGCACCAGTTAGAACTTGATAGTTGGGCAAAGGCTCGAGGAAAGTGTAAGAAAGGCTTCCTATCCTTCCTTTGAAATTGTAAATAAACCCGATGTCCTAAGGAGATGGCGGGTAAAACAGAACATCCATAAATAGCAAGAAAGTGCCGTGAAGAAAAGCATAGCCGTTCAGATGCAGGTGAGCAGGAGCTATTCCTAGATAATTTAGCATCTCTCGGATAAAAGAATTGAAAAGCGGCACACATCCAGCCTACCACATGAATTTGTTGCATGCCATATACCCCTCCGGGGAAAATGAGCCCAGTTATTCACTGAAGGGACTAGAACATCTCCGAATGGAATCCCATTTGAGCAGCTTCGCCACTTCTGGAGGCTTGGGAATCCATCAGGTTATCCAAAAATACAGCACCTTTTATAGTGTCAGGGGCAGGACTTATATCTTCCACCGGAAGGACGGGAACATCAGAGAAAAGGTCGGCCAATGGGCCGTAAACCTCCAGTTGCTCAATTTGATGGTCAGGGGAAAGTCTACCAGATATAGTTGTAGAACTTGACTCGACACCAGGATTGCTATGTTGTGGAAGGCATTGCGGCTAAACGCTTTGAATGTCTAGAGTCTATATCAACTAAACTCAATAGATAATCATGATTAGAAAATTTTACATGTCCCACTGTGCTAAGTGTAAACTAGTGTGGTGCAGTGTTGTAAAGTGCAGAGATAAACAGTTCAAAATAAAAGGCAAAAGTAAGTGACGAGACTTTGGATTCCAATCAGAGTGACCGTCTCAACTGGCATTTAGATTGATTGGTTGTGTAAGCTTTGGAATCGACCATCAGCATATAGAAGTGTCAAGTCTATTATTAAAGTACATATGTGAAGTTTTACAAGTTCAAGTCCCGGTAGTTTGGTTGTTCAATTTCAAATTCAAAGTTGGATAAGTAAGTCATGTTGTTTGTTATCGTCATATGTTCAAGTTCATTGAGATGGGATTGGTTCTAATTGTTCATGCAAGTGAATTTTGATTGGTTTGCTCAAGTGTTCAAGTTCAATTAAAAGCTTAGAATTGGCTAAGTACCCATAGCCAATCCCTCCACTTAACAATACACATGATCCCTCTTATGAAGCAAATAACCGATCCCTATTTGTAGAGGGGTCGATTGTGATAAGATAAAGGGATCGGTACAAATGGTCGATCCCTCCATGCTCCACAAATGACCGATCTTCTTTACTCCATGAACAGCTGATCCCTCTCCACATCACTAACCAACCGATACCTTCACTTAACAATGCAACTGACCCCTATGCCAAACCCAACATAATCGATCCCATAGTAAGTACTCTATCAACGATCCCTCTTTGAACTTCAATATCGATCCCTCCATGCTTCATACACAACGCATGACCAATCCCTCCGCTTCCTTCATGCTTCATTCTTTTCTTTCTCCTCCTATACCACCTCACCGTAACATGCATCGCCATCATCCATCTCATCTCCTCCAAACTTAACCCATGATTTAACATAAACAAAACCATTATCTCATCATGAACCAAAGTAAATACAAGAGAACCTACCTAAATGTATAGAGTATGAGTTGCTTGAAGGGAGATTTTGGATTTCGAATCAAAGGTAGAATGATGGTCCTTAACAAGAGAGGTGGTGGATCCGAAGATGGAAGTGGTGTTTGATTCGAGAAGAGTGAGCGTAGGAAAATTGGAGGGGTTTGGGACCAAGCTTGAAGAAAACGAAGGCAAAAATGAAATGAAATAAAGTAAAGGATGCAGAGGAAAGTGTTAGTTTATATAAGAGACTAGAGGGATCGGCTTGCCTTTTCATTCTCCACAAAGCCAAAAGAGTTGAGTTCCCAACAAGAGGAGGGATCAGATCCCTTGACTTGGGGATCCATCTAATCCCTATAAACACTAAAAAAAAGGAGAAAGGGGGATCGGCTAGAGGAATGTCGATCCATATAAGCAAGAAAATAAAAGAGAGAGAGAGAGAAAGAAAGGGAGAAGGGATCGGTTACGAACCCTATGTGCATGCAAACATGTACATAATAAACTATATAAAGTAAGTAAATATATGCAATGAAATTGCATCTAACTCAACGAAAAATGACAACGACTCATGAGCGAGCAAATGCATCCGGGAACCAACAACAAGAACGTGTACCTAAATGTGTACGTGTATATTCTTGAATTCAAACGTGAAGCTTTCAAGGCCGAGACTAGATCAGATAGCCAAAGCTTACTAGCCTCGTAGAACTGGACATAGATATCAATTGACGGAATATAATCCTGAATTTATACTATTGGAAATCGACCAAGCATCATGATGATCAAAGAGAGATTTGACACTTTGGGAAAATAGTTCAACAGAAGGATAGCGATTATTCAGAAGGTTGGATGGATTTCTTATCAATGAATCTAACTTGCTTCGATTCAAAGACCATTATGTTCAACACAAGATGTACATTGGGGAGGGGCAAGTGTTATTTGACATTTTGACCCAGCTATATTCAAACTACTTGGACAAGTTAGATTCGACTATCGTCAAGGCCAGTAAGCCCAGAGCGATGATTGTGGGTTCCAAAGATCAAGTACATATAATAATATGAAACCATGATCGAACGAAATTGAGAGATGTGCAATGCAGAATGTTCAAAGTATGGAATATAGTTTAACATAGAAAATGGATCGGCTATAATCCCTTTCAATTAAAGGGATTGGCATATTTCACCCAAACAAGTGTAACTCAATGGGAAACAATCAATATCTCAAGATCCATAAGTTCAATGCATATGAAATTTTGGGAACAAGATGTGGGGATCTTAGGTAGCCTACCCTAGGGATTGCACCTCAAAAGGATTAAGTAAGAGGGATCGGTCCTCTTCCCTCTAATGGGATCGGCCTATATCAGGGAACAACTCACATTGCAGCAAAGATCGAGCAATAACTCAAGTTCCACTAATCCAATTGGTATGAAACTTGGAGGCTAAGCATATTACAACATGGAAAAGCCCACATAGGGATGGTACTCCTACATTCCTCCAAAACATGAATCGAAACCGATCCCTATTCCTTGAGATTTGGGTTATGCAATCCCTCTTATGGGTCCATGTGGTTTTAGAAATCCTTCTGCCAAATTTTCAGAGAGGTATTTCGCCATCTTCCTCTATAAATACAGGCTTGATTTTTCATTTTTAGGGACTTTTACGCTACTTGTTGCTTTGTACTCTATTGTAATTAATGATTTTCATCTTATCCCTATTGTACTCAGTTTACAAAGTGATTAATAAAGCTATCTATTCAAAGTGGACGTAGGCAAACAACGTCAAACCACTATAAATCGTTGTGTTCCTGTTATTGCTTTGATTTTCTATCATTTAATTGCATGTTTCCATTTACTATTCTTCATTTATTTCCCTACGAACAACCTATTTGGTGTTTATGTCAATTTTTGGTGCAAACAACTCTAATCAACCAAGGGCCATCTTCATATGTCACTTTTGGAGTATAATATAATTATTATATTTTCTCTAGACGAAGGCAATGAATGGGATTATGTAATGAATATGAAAGTTTATTAATGAACTATGTTTGTGGAAATTGTCATATTCTCGTGCTTCTGATGTTATTTATTCTATTAGCTGATTTCATTTTATCACCAGAGAATAATACTACTGATGACTAAAGCATCGGTAGCGCTTATTTTTGGGCCTCAGAATGTGGGATGTTACAACTTGGTATTCGAGCATAGGTTTATGTAAAACTTAAAAAGATTTTGAAAACATAATCCAAATAAATCAGAAAATCAGATTGTGGTATGGGATGACGCTACAGAAACGTATTTGTATATACTATATATATAAGTATATATCCTATCACTATTATTCCCTCTCTCTTAGACCATTCTTTTGTATCTTACCAAGATCCGTCAGCAGCTTAAAGGAGGTAAAATATGGAGCAGGAAATAGAAGTCTGAATCTAGGTGGAGGAACTAGGAAATGGAAGAGTGAACCTAGGTGGAGGAAGCACCACAACAAATGGAAATGTTCGGCCCAACACTAGATGGAATCAGGGTCGACAAGCCAATACTAATGTAGGTGTTGGAACCCTACCAATAGTTATAAAGGCTATGTATCAGTTCTTTGTCAATATGATGCAAGCTAGAGCTGTTGCTGGTTTGGCTGGAGGTAATGCTGCTAATGTGGAAGGAGCTAATCCCGAGGTGCCAGTTGGTAATAACTATGCCAAGTTGAGCTGTGGTTATACCAGAATTGGAGGAAAACCTTTTCTAGGAATGAAGAATGCTATTGAAGTTGAGAATTGGTTGTTGCACCGTGAGAGAATTTTTGCTGACTTGGACTTGATGATGAGTAGAAGAGGAGGTTAGCTTCTAGACAGTTGCAAGGAGCTACTTTGTTTTGGTAGAACGGTTTAACAGTAGGAGTCCCAGAGGAGGAACTGACTTGGGTTGAGTTTAGAAGGAGATTCGAGGAGAGATTCTTGTTTGAGATAGCCAAATCAACTTTGCTCAGGAAATTTATGGAAGTGGAGCAAGGAGAAATGTCTATTCTAGAGTATGCAACCAAGTTTGATGAATTGTCCCGATACCGATATGCTACCATGGATACTGTGATTAAAAGGAATGAGAAA
This sequence comes from Allium fistulosum, assembly GCA_030737815.1. Classification (NCBI taxonomy): domain Eukaryota; kingdom Viridiplantae; phylum Streptophyta; class Magnoliopsida; order Asparagales; family Amaryllidaceae; genus Allium; species Allium fistulosum. The sequence continues at coordinate 1,442,496,806 of CM060903.1, read as the reverse complement.
TTCATTCGGGGGTTGAAGTTGGAGATTGCTATAGCAACCATACCGCATCTCTGATACCCATGTGATATGGTAGATGAGATAGCAATAAGGAACGAGGAAATGCTTTCAACTTTTGGAAAGGACAAGCCTGTGGAGACTCAAGGTCTTTAGGGCAAGAAGAGAAAGTTCTTTAAGAAGAACAGGAGGGCAGAGCTGCTAAGAAAGAGAAAGATGCTATTATTTGCTATAAGTGTAATAAGAAAGGGCACTATGCTAATGAATGTCGATCTGGTGATGGAAAAATGGTTGTGGGAAAGAAGAACGTGAAGTGTTATAACTACAACCAAGTGGGGCATTACAAGAACAAATGTACAGAAGCGACAAGAATGATAAAGGGAAGGTTTTTTCTTTGGATCCATCAACTTCTAGGCCAACCGCAGAGGAGAAAGGAAATTCTATGATGAGAGGTATGCTTTTGATTCATGGAATACATGTTAAAGTATAATTTGTTACTGGCACATTACATTCTTTTATCTCGTAATGTTTGATAGATAAGTTAAGTCTTGAACAATCATACTGTATTACTTCCTTAAAGGTTGCTAATCCGATAGGACGGTATGCAACTCTTGGGATGAGATGTGACCATTTAGAAATTGAGTTGTAAGGTCATGCTTTTTCCTACAATTTGTATGTGTTTGACTTTGCGGGCTTTGGGTTTATTCTGGATATGTATTGGTTAAGCAGATATGATGTTAGGATATTTTGTCAAGATAGGAAGATGTCATTAAGACACCCTAATAGCTGTGATCGGATCATATACTCAGTTGAGAATTTGAGTTTAGATGTTTGTACTTTATTGGGTGCAATGGAGGTGGAAAATGAGTTGAATCGAGTTATTATCGTAAGAGAGTATGCAGATGTCTTTGAGCCAGTTATAGGACTACCATCGAAATAAGCTATTGAGTTTCGAATAGATCTTGTACCTGGAACTGAACTTGTGAGTAGAATGCCTAGCAGAATGACACCTACTAAGATGATAGAGTTAAAGGTGCAGTTGGTGGACTTAGAAGGGAAGAGTTTTATTAGACCAAGCAGTTGGCCGTGGGGAGCGACCATGGTGTTTGTGAAGAAGCCGGATGGGTCATTGAGGATGTGTATTGATTAACATAAGTTGCATGAGAAGATGGTAAAAAATCTGTATCCTTTGCTGAGAATAGATGATTTATTTGATCAGTTGAGCAGATCCAAAGTATTTTTCTAATTGGATTTGGCAACAGGGTTCCATTGAGTAAAAGAGGACAATATTCCTAGCATTTTAAACGAGGTATGGTTCATATGAGTGGTCAGTCATGCCATTTGGATTGACTAATGCACCTGCTTTCCTTGTGGATTTGATGAACCAGAATTTTCGAAAGCATTTGGATAGGTTCGTATTGGTGTTTATAGATGACATTATAATATATTATATGAATAAGTGAGGCCATGAAACTCATAATAGTGTTTGAGACGTTAAGGCAACATCAACTAAAAGTGAAGTTTTTGAAATGTCGTTTTTGGAAGAAAGAAGTGAAGTTTCTTGTCATGTAGTTTTAGAAGAAAGGTTGTTTGTGGATCCAACTACGATTGAAAACATTAATAATTGGTCGAGACCCAAGACGATGGTTGAGATAAAGAGTTTTCTTGGACTAACCGGTTATTACCCGAGATTCATCAAGGATTTTTCTCATGTAGTGGTACCGATGACTAAACTAACAAGGAAGGATGCAAAGCATGTTTGGATCGATAAATGTGAGGAAGCATTTCTAAAGCTGAAATATTTATTGACAAATGAGCCCATGTTATTTGTGCCGGATGGGAATTAGGATTTGGTGGTGTATACTGATGCATGTGGAACAGGGTTAGGAGTTGTGTTGATGCAAAGAGGTAAAGTGACTGCCTATGCTTCTCAACATCTTAGACCACATAAAGTGAGATATCTGATTCATGATTTAGAGTTGGCAGCAGTAATCTTTGCTCTTGAAAGTGTGGAGACAATATATTTTGGGAGAAAGATTCAAATTATTTATGGATCATACATCTTTGAAGTATTTATTCTCTCAGAAGGAGTTGAATATGAGATGACAGAGATAGGTAGAGTTTTTAGTAGCTTATTATTTTGGAATTGAGTATACGCCAGGGAAAAGGAATAAGCTTGCTGAAGCACTTAGTAGGAAACATCAAAATGTTGTGTTAGCTATGTTAGCCGAATGGAAAGACTTAGAGGCATTGACTACTTGTGGCGTGCGATTAAGTCGATGGCTAGTTCTAGCTAGAATACCGTAATGTTGTCATGTTAGGAAGTTCGATCAGTAATGATCAAAAGAATCGCTTCTAAGCAGAGAGATGAGCATTGCTAGCTGATGGATCAGAAGGCTTGAAGTAGGAATTGAGATTGATGATTTGAAAGGTTTTAGCCTTGACCAAAATGGATGGTTGAGTAAGAAGGGATGGTTGTGTGTTCCAGATGTTGATAACCTAATGAAGGAAGTTCTTAGGGAGTGTCATAGATCGATGTTTACTATTCATCTGGGAGGAAATAAGATGTATCGGGATATGAAGAGGAGTTTCCTTTAGGAAGGTATGAAGAGGGATATAGGCTTATGTGTTAAGCAGTGTTTGAATTACCAACAAGTGAAAGTTGAGCATTAGAAACCAAGTGGGTTACTTCAACCTTTGTGCCACTTTGAAAGTGTGATTCTATACCTATGGATTTTATCGACAAGTTGCTAAGGTCGAATGGGGGAAATGAAAGTATTTGGGTTATAGTGGATATACTGACCAAGAGTGCACACTTCATTCCTATTAAGTTGACAAGGATGGCACCTACTTTGGCTAAGTTGTTTATGAAGAATCTTTAGCTTGGTACCTAAAACTTCATGTAGACTCTTCCAGAATTTACTAGTAAACTCCGGAAGAGTCTGCAGGAAGTTTTAGGTACCAAGCTAAAGATAAGTACCGCTTATCACCCATAGCCAAATGGGAAGACGGAGAGAGTTAATAAGGTACTTGAAGATTTGTTAAGGGCTTGTGTACTAGACTTTGGAGGGTCATGGGAAGACCATTTACACCTAGTTGAGTTTTCCTATAATAATAGCTATCAGGCTAGTATAGGAATGACAACTTTCGAAGCTTTGCATGGAAGCTCGTGCAAAGCACTAGCATGTAGGTTGGAGACCGAGACAGATTTGTTCTTGGTCCAGATATGGTGAGAGAAGCCAGAGAAGATTAAGTTGATCCGAGAAAGGATGAGGAAAGCTTAGTCTAGGTAGAAAGGTTATGCGAATAAGAGGCATAAGGATTTAGAATTCTCAGTGGAGACCATGTTTTTGTTGAAGTATCTTCAACGAAGGTTGTGGTACGGTTCAGAAAGTTAGGGAAATTGGCACCTAGGTATGTTGGATCGTTTCCTATTATAGAGAGGATCAGGAAACTCACTTACCGAATAGAGTTGCCATACAGATTGCTAGTTTTTCATGTTTCTCATCATAGGAAGTGTGTGCGTGATCTAGAGACTACTATTGCTCCGACCGCATTGGAAGATTTAGTAGTAGAACTGAATATGACTTTTGTTAGACAAACATTTCATGTTGTGGCAAGAGATAAGAAGAAGTTAAGGAACAAGACAATCAAGTTAGTGAAAGTCCAGTGGAGCGACAACGAGAAAGACTATACTTGAGAGATATAGGAAATGATTAGGGATATTTATCCTGATTTTCTTTGATGGTATGTTCTATATTTGTTATATAGACATTTAGCTAGTAAGATATACTCGTATTGTTGCTATGCTTGTTGTGACCCTTACCGAACTTCGGGGATGAATTTCTTTAAGGAGGGGAGTTTGTAACACGTCTAGTTTTGTTTAACATTATTCAAAAGATTTAATCAGGTAAATTAAATAGAATAATATAGAGTTTGATGATAGAGAGAATGAGATTGATAATTAACTAGGTTGGGCCTTAATTAATCAATTAACAAGATTGTTTTAAGCATAGAATATAAGAGAATTAATGAGAGGGGCAAAGTGGGAATAGTCCTTTGTTTTATTCCTAAAAACTTTACCTCCTTCATTCATTCTCATTTTCATTTCATACAACCAAAAACTAAATACAAGAGGCCGGCAGTTGCTAGAAGAAAAAGAAGGGAAAACTTTATGGGATTCAAAGGGGAAGCTTGGGGAAATCAACCAACAAAAAATCTCAATCTCTCTCATCCAATCTAAGGTGAACAATAATATCCATCTCTTTTTGCTATGATGCTTTTTAATCTAGATAAGAATTCTGGATTGTTTTGTGATTATATGTCATACTATGGTTGAATTTACCCTTAATTGGATGATTGATTATTTATGGGAATTTTATGAATTTATTATAATAGGTTTCAATGGTAAAAACCTAATTTATGATCTCTAATTGATTTGAAATTTTGATATTAGGTGTAAAATATTATTTTGGAGATGGATGTTTAATTTCATAATTTTTCAAGTTTATATGAATATTTTATGAATTTCCTAAGGGGAAATAAGAGTTTATTTTGGGTTTTAATTAAAAAATAACAATTAAATAATTATTTTGGTCTCGAAATTTTTATATGTGAAAGATGTAAATTCTGATTTTTGGTCATTTTTAGGGATTTTTCCCAAGTGGTTATGATTTTCTATGACTTAATTATGGTACAAAAGGCTATTAATTAATACTAATTAATTATATTAATCTCAAAGGTTTGAAAGTTGATTTCGAGAATGTAAAACGTGTTTTCGAGCAAGATTCTGAAAAGGATATGAAAAGATTTTTGTTAACCAATCACATTTTGACAAGAGGCGAGGATTGGTAAAAAGAAATGGGTTTAAAAGGAAACAAATCAGTTTTCTGACTAATTACATAAACACCATTGAAGATATTCGGCATCCCCCATCCCTTTCGACATCTATGAAAAGTCGATATCTGGAATGACAATACATACGATAGTTATAGGAGGTATCAGATCTATAGGTCTGGCATCTCTATGGAGTGATACATGCGACATCTACTTAGTAGATGTATGATGTATTGGCTTACACAGAAGTGCGACATCCATTATGGTGGGAGCTCGATATCTGAAGGTTTTAGAGGTACGGCACCTTAGGGTTTTGGAACTCTACCTTGTTTAAATGTGTGACACTCTATTTGTTTTAAGGGTATGGAACCCTCAAGCTTTTAAGTTACGACATCTATGTTTTTAAGGGTCCGACAACCTGTAGGATATAGAGGTTCGACATCCCTAAATGTTTTAAAACCCAACACCTTTTGTCACCTATATTTTCGATATATATATATATATATATATATATATATATATATATATATATATATTTGCGGCATTGATGTCGTATGTTATGTTTTCAACATCCGTGTTTTATCACAAAGATGTTGTATGTTATGTTTTCAACATCCGTGTTTTATCACAAAGATGTCGTATGTTCATAAATTCAACAACCTTGTTTATAGGCTAGAAAGCCTTATGTTTTGCAAACCAAAATCTTTTTTTTAGAGGCCCAAGCGTCTATGTATTTTAGAAAAGTCGATAAACCTATGTTTTCGGTATTATATCCTTATGCTTTAAAACATCAGAACGTTTATTTTCGACACCCTACTCTAGGAACATGGATGCTGTAAGTTTACAAATTTAATAGTTTTTGTTTTAAGGCCAAATGAGCCATATATTTTAGAGTTTCGACAACCTAGTTGGGGATACCAATGTTTTAAAGGTTCAACAAACTATATGTTTTAAAAAGTTTGGCAACCTCGTTTGGGATACCAATAAAGGAAGATTGAATGCATTTGAATGAATAATGTTATATTCTTGTTATTATATGATCTATGATGGGTTCATAGTAATCCTGGGAAAACTATGAGATATGTGATGGATAATCCACATGATATATACGAGATGGATAGTCCCTATGATTTGATGGATCATAGTAATCCCAGAAAAACTATGACATGTATGATGGATAGTCCACGTGACTTTAAGTATATAGACTATGTGTGATGGGTAGTCCACATAACCTGAGATAGATAATCCATATAATATGTAAGATAGGTAGTCCACATGAATTGACATGGTTAGTCCATTAAATGTTAAAGATAGATAGTCTATTTTATGATGTTGGGTAGGGTGGGGGAGTGTATAACCCTATGAAGATAGGTTAGTTAGACTTACCCATATTGCATGCCTACATATGATTATGTTATGATTTACTAACCATTGTGGTTGCAGGTGCATAGTTTATGATTGACATATTCGGTTAAGATACTAATAAAGGGAAAACTCGTTCCTCTCATCGGCTTGGTCTCACTAGATATCTAATTTGGTTTGATATGGTATATTATTATTCACACTAGACTTTTCATCTAACCCGAAGTTTTTATTTTTCCCATTAAACTCTCGGTACTCACTTAAGTAGGTCGAAAGTAGGGTTTCTAGGTTTACAAGTTGACGAATAAGCTTCCGGAGACGTCAGGAGGCAAGCTAGCTATTATTAGGAGCTTATATTTTCCACTATGTTGTTTTTATTGTTTGAATAGTTGTACCGACGGTAATTATAACCGTTAGTGGTTAGACTCTGATCAACCAAGGTGGCATCTTCATATGTCGCTCTTGGAGTATTATGTAATTATTATACTTTCTCTGAACGAGGGCAACGAATGGAATTATGTAATGAATATGAAATTCATTAATGAAATATGTCTGTGAAAATTTTCATATTTTGATGCTTCTTATGTTATTTATATTATTAACTGATCTCATTTTGTCACTGGAGAATAATACTATTGATGACTGCAGCATCATTAGCGCTTATTTTCGGGCCTCGGATTGTGGGATGTTACATGTCATTAGTGAGACATGGAGCTCATGGAGTAGAGCTAGATGTTCACCTGCCATAGTATCTTTTATTTTTCGATGTAGTATTATGTATACCCTTCAGCAATTGTAAGGTCGGGAAATTATAACTCTTCAGGCCGATGAGGTTTGTTTTAACTCTGATATACCATGTATCATAGAGTGATAGCTTTTACTATATTTGTTATATTATATGTTATCATTCCGGTGTGTGATTCTGTTTCCCCTATTCCTTTTCTTTTCTTTTTATTTACCCTAACAATTTTCCTTTTCGGTACTTGGATGCTCTGCATTTAAATACCATGAACATATTAAGTGCCGACTTTCAAGGGTCGAAAAGGCGATTTGTTACAAGAAAACTCAAGAAGTGTTTACAACACATTGTTGATCCTCTACACTTGAAATGCTTATGAATGAGGTAAAAGAACTCGAAGATCAATGGGGATTAATGCAGTTTTATTTCACTAGGGCTTCCCAACTTGATTCTCTTATTGATTACTTAATCGAAGTTATAGTTGCCTTTAACTTAAAGATTGATTTCACATTTTTAGACATGGAAAGAGATAGAAAACCGAGGAATGCAGTAATTTCTAGTTATCAAAGATTTCATCATTTTTTCTATATGGATGTTCCAAAGCTTTGAAAGAAAATTGGGAGCCTACAATTATGTATAAAGAAGCGGGTTCGTCTAGCGAACAACATCTCTATACTTTGGACGTCGAGGGAAAAGGGAAAGAGCTTGTCTATCAACATCATCCACTCCCTCATCCTCCCAGACCGTAAATGTCAAGGAACAATTCACTCATCATGAAAGAAATTTGTCATGTTAAAACAATTATGCCATGTCTTTATAAATTGTATCGTGTTTAACTTTTGTATAAGATCGTATAGTATAAGTATGTTGATAAGTATATAAACTACCCTTTTTGCTTACCTGATTTTGGTGGTGCATTGTTTTGAGATATTTCCTCTAGTTTATTTTCACGGTTTTCCTTGATTGGTGATCACCTTAATTTGATCTTGAGTAGTTGAATGTTAAATTCTATGAGTGGTGTGTAGGGATTTGTTGTGCAATCATGCTTTCATGTTTATTTCTTTTGGGTATGTACTTTGTCCAAGCTCGGCGGTGTGACCAAAGGCTAAATTCACCATCACTCTTTAAATGGATGCTTTGGCTAGGCTCGAAGGCGGGACTAGAGGCTTTGCAACCATCTCTCATGGATGGGTGCTTTGGCCAGGCTTAACGGTATGACCAGAGGCTTAATCGACCATCGCTCTTTGGATGGGTGCTTCGATCAAGATCGAAGGCAGGACTGAAGGCCTTCCGACAGTCTCCCTTGTATGGATGCTTTGGCCTAGCCCTACGGTGGAAGCAAAGGCTTAATTGACCATCCTCTTTGGATGGGTGCTTTGGCTAGGCTTTAAGAGTTTTAGACTATCTCCCTTGATGGGTGCTTTGGCCAGGCCCGGGGACGGGACCAAAGGCTTAATTGATCATCACTCTTTTGGTTTTGAAAATTTTGAACGCCTCTTTTGGTTTTGAAAAACTGAAGGCTTAATTGCCTAGACCTTTTCATAAGACTTCGATTTTCAAAGCTCATTAATAGATTTCATGTTTCATTATTAACGCCTCTTTTGGTTCGTGCCAATAGATCTTCAAAAACCTTCGTTTTTCAAAACTAAAAGAGGCTTATTGGCTAGATCCAGGGACAAGGCCGAAGGCTTTTTAATGATCTATTAATGCCTTTCTGGTTTTGAAAAATAGAATCTCTAGTTGCTCTGATTCCTTGAGCACAGAGGTTCTACAAACTCATGTAGTTCTCTTTTCCTTACATAATACTCGATGATCCCATATAGAGTTCGACAATCATTAGTGTGATGGTCCTAATCTTTATGATAATGATAGTATATCCCTTCATCATATCTATCTACTTTCTTCGGAGCTTTCTTAGAAACCTAATAGTTTAGCCTATCCTTAGTAAGGAAGTACTTCCTCTTGAGAAACGAGGAGGGGTGTGACGATTTTGCCTTCTGGCCCACTTGTTGTAGGATTTCTTTTCTCATCTCTATACCTTTTATGGAAGTTTTACATTTTGTAACCTTCTTCTAACTTTCATTTCCTTAACAAAGGTTCCGACTCAACAAAAAAATTCTATTTTTGAGCGAATTTTTCAAAATCATGACGCATTTTAGCTTCAAAGATCATGCCTCGTGCTTGAAGTTGAATGTTTTGCCTGATCTTAGAAAACAAAATCTTTTCAAACTTTACATTATTCCTGTTACCATGGTTTAACTTTTCTAATCTTAGTTTGTTGGCTAAGGAAAAGATCGGGTCTTCTCCAATGTGGAAGAGGTTTAAACTCCATTTACTTGGGTTATACCGAACAATCCTTTTCTTTTCCTCTAATGTTCGAAGAGCTAGACTTCTCAAACTCAACTCGTTTTCTTTACTAAATTGTTGTTTGCTTAGTAGGTAAGGTGAAAAGTTTAGATGTGGTCCGGAAGATCCTTATTGATACCTAATTGCCATAGTTGGAAGTCCAAATGAATTTGGTTTGTCTTTGAAGAGAGAGTGACTGAGAGTGATCCCTGAGTTCGACTTTGAATGAAAGAACCAAAAATGTTAGGGTAAAAGTTAGGTAAGGCTATTAAGTCAAGATAAGTGAAGGTATACTAAGGGCATAATCATAGTAGAATCCATAATAACATTCTTTCATATATCTAATGGAGTAACTATGCAAACTATTCCTAGTACAAGCCCTTTATTGTAAAATTTTCAATTATAATTTGCCCAAACGACCATGAATTCCCAAATCAAAGCTTACTTTACAAAGTTGGAGGAAAAATGAAAATGAAGGAGGAGGAGGAGGACTTGAGAAAATCGACCTTTTTTCGGGGGTACTCCACTATTTATAGAGAATTTGGGCCGTTGGATTCTTGACACATGACACTCCAGTAGATGGTCATGATTAGTCCATGTGGCACATGATTGAACTGATATGTAGCATAATGGTTGTTGGTGGGATTTTTCATCTCACAACACTAGATTTTAAATAGGGTGATTAGATCTCCTATTATCCTACCAGTTGGGAATCAGCAAATTTAAGAAATATTAAATTTTCCTTTTGATGTAGTAACTGTATTGCGAGATGCTTACACAATCATGAAGAGACACTTTATTATCTTAGAAAAATTAAGCTAAATAGATTCTACTAAAAATGGAAAGTAATAAGTGCAATGAAGTAAAGGACACATAAATTTATGTGGTTCAGATTTCAGAAAATCCTATGTCCATGGGTCAAATCCTTTATCACCTTTCTTATTCCTCGTGTAATGATTTTAATGGCAGAAAAGAATATAAGATAATTTTTCAGAGAATTAATCAAAAATCTAATTTGCTACAATACTTTTTTTATTTATAGCATAAATTCTCTCATGGATTGTTGACGTCACTCCTCGACATTCTTCCCCCATCGTCCGATGTTGTATGTGTCTTCCATCTATTGATTGTTGTAATGTGCATAGATTGCTGACATAGCCATATATGGGAAAGTTTGATTTTGGCGGGAAGATTTGGATTTAGGCGGGATGATTTGAATATGAAATGTTATTGTTTGAAATTGGTGAATTGATAGGTTTTTGGTTGCTTTGGTACCGTATGCATCCCAAGGGGTCAATGTCATGCTTTGTACTTGGATTTATTGGGCCTTGTTCTAGTATGAAAAGGTGACAAAGTCCGTAATTGTTGTAGTGATGGTGTTTGGGGCTGAGTCTGGGTGATGTGATTCGGTTTCGTGTTGGTGATGCAGTTTTATCTTGGAGATGTTGCAGTAAGATACGTCTTCTTAGTCTAATTATGGTAGCAAGGTTTGACGGAATAACGACTGCACAGTTTTATGTGTTGGAGTGGTTTCTTTCTTTAGAGTCGTCGATGCACGTAGGCAGGACCTGCTTCTACACTTGGCATATATATGTAGATGACCTACTTCTGCACTTGGCATTTGGACAATAAAGTAGATCATGAAACATTGCTATGTTGGTAGTTTTATTTTTATTTGTTTGGACAATCAGATGGACCAGACAAGTTTAATGGCTAAGCCAGCTCCGTCTTGCATCATCGGAGTCATTCTACTTACTTATTGTGACACGTTATGTTCATGTGTTATGGAGGTCGTTTGATATGCATGAATATTACTGCGTAGTTTCCCTATATGGTGGAATGACTTCATAAGTGGTGGGGCAGTGTGGAAATATTGCATCGTAATATTGTTGTGTGATGTTGCCGCTATGACTTTTGCCCCTTATTACACAGATCAGTTTAGTTGGGTTTCTTTTTGCTTATATAATTGTTTTGGCATCATGGCATAATATATTGGAATCGTGTTATGCTTAAGTGTTACGTTGTGATTTTATTTTATGACCAAGGTGGTTTTATAAATGGTGATACAGGTTCTAGTGACGATTTGTAACTTAGGAAATGATAGCGCCATCTAAAGTTATGACAATGCAGTGTTTGTCGAAGATAGCGGCATAGTCCAATATGTGGATTGTGCTGACTCCAGGAAGTTCGAGTGTTTATTTTTTTTATTGCAGCGTAGTTCTTACTTCTTATTTGTATTTTTGTTTGTTTTATTATAGTGTTATTGTTATTTTAAATGCTTTGGATGTATGCAGTACGTTTCATGGTACAGCTTACTTGCTGCTCAGGGAGACTACTACGTCATGGGCTAGACTGACCTTTTAATCATGTTACTTCATTTTACCGGACTTCGTGCATAGTATTTTCTAGGGACCTGTTTAGTCCGTTACATGCTTTTAGGTCATTTTACTATACTTTGCAGTTCTTTTGTTAATTGGACTGCACTCCATACATTATTATCGAAAATGTGTAATATTTGCCCCACAAGTCTAAGCTAATGCTTGTTAGTGCAGAACTTTAATTTATTACACCCATTTTTCATTCCATCTAATCAATCAATCGTCTCACATTTAATGCTCCTAACACATGTCATTATATGGGTGACCATGCTTTTTGTACGTGATCAGACATGTCACTTTGGTTTTTAGAAGATTTGCTTAGTTTTTCGTGAAGATCCCTTCTCATCATTACCATCTAATGGTTTTGATTAAAAGTGTCGTTTGAATTCAAGGGTGTGATCCTCTAAATTAATTGGTACTTATTTATCCTTTCTTCATCCATTTCACTTTTACTTGCTCAATAAACAAAAAAGAAACCATAGGCAATTTATGATTTTTACTTCAACTCCTTTTTATCAAGCCTCGACCAGTGTTAATTTGTAAGCCGTTTATTTCACTCCTTTTTTCTTACTAATCTTTATTTTAGGTGGTTGATCAGATTTGTTTGTTTAGAGATAACTACTAGTATAAATTGGTAAAATTTTCGATTATTTTAAGGAAATCATTTTCAGGGTTTTATTAGTTTATCATTTGATCTTTAAATTGTTTATGCAATCATGTATGCTTTCGAATTGTTGAATAAATTTTTTATTCTTTTTTTTTAAATAATCGATTTTGTTCTTTAATTTGAAATATCTTTTAAATACAAATTCCTTATCTTTACTTATCTTATATTTGAATTAAAGTGGTTTTTATGAGTTCTGATTTTAATTCACCCCTTCTTTTAGTTATCAATAGTTTTCGACGATCTTCATAGTTCATCAGGCTGAAGAAATCTTGACTAAGTTTGGAATTGAGGGCTATGGATTTAGAATCCCTATACTCTTGGGACGTATTCATCTGCCCCTAAAGGGGTATATTTCCCTTACTTTGGAACATATTTGGTGTGGACTTTACCCCCATCTACACCCCATTATTAATGAATGGTTGGCTGTGGTTGGTCTACCCCCCATTCAGTTAGCCCTTATATCTTATCGCCTCTTGGCATGCATCTACATTTTATACATTGAAAACTTAACTCCTCCTTCTTATCATTAACTGCTCTTTTTATATTTGATGCGTAAGAGCCTAACCTTGGGATGCATTGTATTTTATCATATTCGAGCTACCAAATCTCATTTTTCGACAACTTCGTGCAAGAGCTATAAATGGGCGAATTGATTCTTTTTCATTTCAAACTAGGTTGACTTCATTTCTTTGTTTGGGGAACCTAATACTGCCTTGCTCTTTCTTTCTTACTAGTGCTCCTGAGACCTTCACTGACTTGAATTTTATTTTCGTTTTAGTTAATTTTCGTGATTTTTCTAAAGGTGAATGATAGCTCTTTTCATCTCATAGGACGACAACGTTTAGTTGTGATGTGAAGGTTCGTAAGTGTTCGAATTTGTTCATGGAAGACTTATTGCGCATACATAATTTCCTCTGTCCACGTCATAGTTTTTGTCGTTTTATTTTTGTTTATGCTTTTGACACGGCTGCACTGAGTGGTATATATTAATTATATATTTTTTGGTTGTTATGTCTTTCTTTTCTTTGTTATGCATATATTTTTGCACGGTGTGGTATATTAAGCGTGTTGTTACCTATACTGCGTATGTACCATGTCTTCGAAGTTGGCTACTGCTCTAAAGGAAAAGAAAGACGCAAAGAGACCTGGAGACGATTTGATCATGTTAGATGACCTAATAAAGAGGAGAAAAGTCGACCTTCCTTCTTCTTCTGAAGCTATTCCACCCACTTTAATCCAGGTGCCTCCCACTAGTGTGCTTCCTCCTTCTTCCCGCTTCCTACCTATCTTGGGGGAGGGTGCCATTCCTGATTTAATTGAACGGATGGAATGCCTTCTCATCGACAATGTAATCAAATTACCTCTATCTTCAGTAGCGTCTCCTCCTCCACCTATCGAGGACCTTTTTTCTAGCTTTTATCGCGGTATTTCTCAAGTAAGTTTGTTGATTATTCATTAGTTAACTTAATTCGATGGAGATTTATAAGTATTCCTTATACTTTATTATGATGTTATTCCCAGGGTATTGCTTCTGCGATGGGGTTGCATAAACGACTTGTGGATTTGGAATCGGCATCGGCTACAGATCAGGTTGAGATTACTCAATTGAGATTGGATATAGAGGCAGGTGCGTAGAGGAAGAAGGATGCTAAGGCAAGATTAGAAGAGATTTCCAAATAGCTTGATGGAGTTAATGAGAATCTTAAATAAGCCGAGCAGTTGGTCGTCAAGGAAGAAGAGAAAGTTGACAGGCGGAAGGAGATGGCGAAGGGATTTAAGAAGAAACTTGTTCAAACGGGGAGAGAGCTCGATAACACAACCTTCAATGTTCCATACAAAATTTATGCTTAGGTGAAGCTTTTTCCGTATTGGCTCGACATGATGGATGTGGAGGTTGATTTGGCTTTTCTTGAGGATCCTGAAGCTATAACAGGCGCTTTGGATTACTGTAGAGGAAAATCGTCCCAAGAGCTTAAGGGGGTTCCTAATTCCCCTTTCATGGTAGTTCATATGGTAGTAGTGCTTGATGACTCTGATACAGAGCAGAACCCACATGACGCGCAATCTGGACTCATTTTGCCAGGATCGTAAGATAATGCAGCAGTAAATGTTTGACCACTCTTCTCTTTTTTTTTATTGGGCTGTACCATTTTGGGATGTGTATGTGTGAATAGTAGGTTTATGAAATATCGGTTGTTCGCCTTATCGTATTTTATTTTTATTATTTTTTATGTGTGTATTCGTATATTTCGAAATTGTATTCTCTTACCTTTTCCTCGTAGGTAAGAGAAGTAGGTGTTGAGAAACCCTTGTGGCTGAAGTATTTGAGGAAGATAATTTAGTTCAACACTTAAGAGAGTGTATCAGGTGTCTTAAAAGGCAAGCAATGGAGAGATTGTCAATGAAAGTTGACTTTGTACATAGAAGGGAAAGAGAGCTTGAGAGGTCTATATCTCAACTAAAAAGAGAGTCTCAAGGGCTTCTGTTTAGGATTATCCAAGTTACTCATGAAAAAGATACGCTTTATGACCTAGTATTATGCAAATGTTACTGAAGAATGAACCTCACCTTTTAGGACATCCCCATCTGTTATAGTTTTAAAATAGACTTAGTTGTGAGCGGGGGTAGTGCTTGTTTTTGTGTATTTTCGACTCTTAATCGAATTAGACATTTCCCGTGCTGTATACGTATTTTTCATGTTTGATTATTCATTGATTTCCTACTTGTTTACTTCATATTTATAGACTGCGCTCATTTCTCCTATTGAAGCTACCTTAACTGATTTTCCATAAGGTAGTTGCCCCCCCACCCGTCCTTTATACTTCCCATTTGAAAGGAGCAGCTTCTTAAATTGTTATTGAAGATTACGAAGCACATATTAAATAACTTGAAGCCACTAACGCGGATCTTATTAAGGAGAAAGAATTGATTACTGATGACATTCGAAAGGAATTGCATCTAGTATAGTGAACAAGCATGGAAGTTGGAAGAATTTAAGCAAGCTACTCTTCGACAACATGTTTGTATCACGAAATAACGTTCAGACATAAGTGAATTGGAAAAGAAACTTAGTTTTGCTCTAGTTCACATTACTGAACTGGAAGGGATGTTGAAAGATGCAGAGAGTTGTTACAGAGTTATCTACGAAGATGAAATCTTAGAGCTCAAAAAGGCAAATGATGAATTATCTCAGCAAATTGCTATCCAACTATCTACGAAAGAAGACCTTAACACCCTTCATTCTCAAGTGGATCCTACCCCTTCATCTAGTATGGATGAGGATGAGGCTTCTTAATGGAAGAAGTGATTTACGGCATGCTACCAAAATAAAGTTGATGAGTTGAAAACCGTTTATGAAAAACGGTTGAAAGGTTCAACTGGTGGGGTGACGGTGGAGAGATGTTCCTCTGGCTATGACTGTTTGGGCATTTTCAAAGAAGACCAAAAGGACAAAAGCAAAGGTCTTAGATGATTTTGATCTACCCTCATTGAGCGGATTAACTGTCCTGAATAGCAAGCACTCTGCTCAGATTTACCAAATTGACCTTGGCTATGTCTTCCTCCTATCCGACTTCACATATGTATTTGCAATCTGATTTAGTTGAGAATCTTAAAGAGGAAAAGGTTAAGCGCGTCATGGTAGAAATTTCCCTAAAATGTGCGGTTGATGTCTTTACACCTTTACATCGACCTTAGACTCAAGCTTTCTCTATAATCTGACCGACTATGTGTTTAACAAATGCGATCTGGGTAATCACTAGGTAGGGGCTAACTACGATCCCAATGCTACGTTTGGGAGCGCCCAACGCCGCTTGTCAGTAGTGATTTATATTCCAATAAATCTTACCCATCCTTCTAATTTTTGAAGAGATTCTGTCTTACCCTCTAAGATGGCCTCTCAAAGACAAGGTGGCGCTCATAGGCATATCCACGACAGAAGAGTTATTATTAGTGATCCCTCTGACTTGGATTCAGATTCGTACGTTAATTTGTATTGTAATAGTTATTGATTAGGTGAATGTAATTTGTTTAACATTAAACTCAAGTTCTGATATCCTATATGTGTGCATGGTGTACAAAAGAGTTGGTGTCGATAAAAATAGGTTATAATTTTTGCATTTACTTGGCGGGCTATGTGTTGTTTTTGCATTTCTTCTCTTTTTAGATGGAATTTGGTCTGAATTCTTCTGCCTCCTTCCTATTGCTTACGCTTTCGTCAATGGACTGCTCTGTCCAGCTCCCCTCTTTTTTGTCATGCGCTTAACACAGTTTGCTCCGTTACTGGTGTGGACTAATTGTGTTTTGATTGAGAAGTCAAGTCGTGTATGTAAAACTTTTTTTGATCATGTGCATGCCTTTTAATAGCTGGTTTGGGCCGTTTATTATCCCTACTTCCAGTGCAGTATGTGGCTGACCAGTTGAGCTTCAGAGTTGAAGCTCATATAACTAATAAGTATACAAAAAGGAAATTGTATGCATGGATTTTTATACTAGTTCGGGCCGTCTGTTATCCCTACATCCAATTAATACTTTTTATTGCACAAACTAATCATTAATAATCTTTTTATATATTAAAAAGGCTACAAGTAGGAAAAAGTGTCTCAAACATAATATGGTCCAAGGTGTTTAGTGTTCCAGGTTCTTGAAACCAAATTTTCATCGGGTCTGGAGAGGCGATACACTCCGTTTGAAATAGCTTCTATGTTAACCAAGTGGTCCTTCCTAATTTGGGACTAGCAACCCCTCTATAGGATCCTTGGTATTGGCCATTACCTTTCTCAATACTAGTTTTCCCTTACAGTACTTTCTTATGTGAGTTGTATGTCTTCATCATCCGTTATCTACAAACAACAGACATCACACAGCTTCATCCTTTTTTCTTGAATATGACCCAACGTAGGTTCCTTCAAGCATGAATTCCTTTCAACCGCATAAGATAACTACAGATGTGATTGTGTTCTACTTCAACTGGAAGCCTGGCTTCGTATCCATACGTGAGGGGAAGTGGGGTGTGTCCTGTAGGGATCTCATTAAGGTTCAATATACCCACAAAGCCAAAGGCAGTTCTTCTACCCATCTGCCTTTAGCTTTTCTTAGCCTCTTTTTGAGTAGTTTCTTTGTTGTTTTGTTGGCAAGTTCAACATGCCCATTGGTCGGAGGGTGAGCTATGGAGGAAAAACTTTTTATGGTTTCGTTTCTTTCACACAGGTCTATGAACTCCTTACTCTCAAACTGCGTCCCATTGTCTGGTACTATTTTATAAGGGATTCCAAATCTGGTGACGATATTTCTAACCACAAAAGTAACGACTTTCTTTGTTGTGATTGTCTTTAGAGGCTCAGCTTCCACCCAATTAGTGAAATAATCACCACAATAGCATACTTCATCCCTCCCTTGGACATAGAGAGGCCCTATTAAATCAATTCCCCATACGTCAAATGGCCATGGACTGACCATTGGGGTCAGTTCATGAGAAGGAAGTCCTGAGATGCTTGCAAATCTTTAGCACCCATCACATCTTCGTATAAATTCCTACAAATCTACCAATGTTGTTGGCTTGAAGCATCCTACTCTTAGGATCTTTTTTGCCGGTTTTGTCCCCGCTAAATGATCTCCGCAGTATCCCTAATGGATCTCTTTCATAACTTTGACTCCCTCCTCCTTGGTTTCACATCTTAAATAAGGGGTGGATTATCCTCTTTTGTAAAGTATCTCATCAAAGAATGTGTAGTAATGGGCTTGATATCTTATCTTTCTTGCCTTATTCCTTCTGTTGGCAAAGTCCCTTCTTACAAGAACGCTTGACTGGGGTCATCTAGGAATCTACCTCCTCTTGTCCCACCTTTGATGGGATGAGATTCCCTTGGGTCTTGTATAGTCTTTCCTGCTCTCCCTTTTTTTGGCCTTGGGTTCTTTGTAACCTGTTTGGCACTAGCACCTACCGGGCTTTGGAAATGCTGGGCTCTGGAAAATGCCCTACTAGTATCGTCTTAGTTTCACAAGCAACTTTGGTGCTTGCCAACTTGGCGAAGGTGTCCGTGAGCGAATTTTCTTCCCTTGGGATTTGTTCAATGTCAAACTGTTCGGACTAAGAGAGTAATTCTTTTACAAGTTCCACATATTTGACAAGAGTTGGTTCTTTTGTTTGATAACTCCCCTGCTCTTGATTAACTACAAGTGGAGAATCACTATGAACCTTAATATGGGTCACCTTCATTACCTATGCCATTTTAAGGCTTGCGATTATTGCTTCTTATTCTACCATGTTGTTGCTTGCTTTAAATTCTATCTAGACTGCTCCGTAAATTTTTTTACTTATCCAGGGTAACAAGTATACAGCCAATTCCTGTCCCTTGCTCATTAGATGTGCCATTGACATATAATTGCCAAATTTGCGGGGCATCTTCTTATTCTACGCTGGATTGCTCTTCCTGCAGAGTGCATTTTGCAATAAAATCCGCTAACGCCTGCCCCTTAATTGCCTTTTGGGGGCAGTATATGAAATCATATTAGCTCAGTTCAATGGCCCACTTTAGAAGGCATCTGATGTCTCTAGCCTTTGTATTATCTACTTCAGAGGCTTATCTATTAGAACCTTTATAGCGTGCACTAGAAAGTATGGCCAGAGCTTTCTTGTCGTTAGGAGTAGGTTGTATGCTAGCTTTTTTATCACTGCGTATCTTAACTCCACTTTGCTAAATAAATTAGATGTTTAATGCCCTCCTCCTCTCTTATTACTGTCGCGCTTATTACTTGATCCGTTACTACTAGATATATGTAGAGGTCCTCGCTTGGGACTGGTTTAGAGAGTATTGGGGGATTGGCCAAATGAGATTTCTATACTTCAAAGGCTTCCTCACATTCCTTAGTCCACTCGAAGTTCCTGCCCTTCTTGATCTGGTTGAAAAATGGGATGCATTTATCTGTGGCTTTGGAAATAAATCTACTTAGAGAAGCTACCTTTCCATTCAAACTCATCATATCCTTAGGCTTCTCTGGTACCTTTATCTCTTTTATTACTTCGATCTTCTCCAGATTGGCCAATATCCCCCTGGCGCTTACTGTGTACCTTAGGAACTTTATTAACTGTATTGAAAATGTACACCTTTGTCGGTTAAGCTTCATTCCATATAACCTTAAATTTGCAAATGTCTCTTCCAGGTCCTTCACATGATTTGGCACAGCTTTAGACTTCACTAACATGTCGTCCATATAGACCTTAACATTCTTTCCTATTTGATCCTTAAACATCTTATTGACCAGTCTTTGTATGTTGCTTCTGCATTCTTAAGCCCAGATGACATTACGTTGTAATAATAAAGCCCTTTGTCAGTTACGAAGCTTGTGTGTTCTTAGTTCGATTCAAACATTGCTATTTGATTATAACTTGAATACACATCCATAAAGATCACACCCTCATGCCTGCTTGCTGCATCCACTAACTAATCTATCTAGGTGGGGGAAACTATCCATTGGGCAGGCTTTGTTAAGGTTTGTTAAATCTGTGCAGGTCCTCCACTAGCTGTTTAGCTTCTTTATTAACATAGGATTTGCTATCCACTTTGGATAATATACTTTATGGATGAAACTATTCTTTTTTAACTTCTTGATTTCCTCATGGAGCGCGTTGTACCTTTCCTAGTCCAGCGTGCATCACTTTAGTCTCACAGTATGCACATTATGGTCTATATTAAGAGCATGTCATATGAACACGGGGTCAATTCCTATCATGTTTGAATGGGTCCAAGCAAACGCATCCTTTGACTTCTTCAAGAAACTGATCAATTCTTCGTCCAGCTCCTCTGTCGGACTCATTCTGATTATACTGTCTTTAGGGTGTCAGATAGATCTAGCTCTATTTCTTCCAAATTGTCCAATGGTTCTAGGTCCTTGTTTATCATCCACAACATGGGATCTATTTCGTTCTCTGCTTCATCTTCCTCGAGTGAATTTGCAATACTTTCTATCAAGAGATTATTTGACATATTCTGCACATACACCCAGTTATACTCATCTGTTTCAGTTATGTGTAGATGAGTCTGTTTAGAATTTACCATGTGTATAATGATTGTAGAATGACCCGTTTCAGTACCTACCTTGGAACATAATTTAGGTGTAGTTATTTTAACTAGCTTTTCATTTTTTCTTTCATTATTATGTAATTCAAAAGACGCATTGGTATAGTTCCGAACAATTTTATTACTAGAATTCATAGTTACATTGTAAATTCCCTAGCCAATAACTGTTTTCCCCCTCACACTTCCTATTCCTGCTAAGGTAGGGAATTTCATGAGCAAATCCTTCAATGAAGTGACTACACCCACCTCTATTAGTGCAAGTCTTCGTAAGAGGACATTGTAAGGAGATTTTTGGTTAATGATCCAAAAGTTTGCATAAAAGGACTTGTGAAATAAGGAAGTTTCAGCTGTCATGAGCAGTCTTGCTATACCCATTGTGATTTTCACCGTGTTGTTAAAACCATAGATCAGTTTAGGGCTTGGTTTCAAAATTTCTCTTATCAAATCCATTTTATTAAAAGCTATCTTAAAGATAACATTCACAAAACTGCCTGAATTCACAAAACCCTTTTTCATCGTGCAGTTTGAGATTTGCACAATTATAATGAAACGATCATGATGTGGGAATATCACTCCAGCTAAGTCTGAAGAGGTAAAAGTGATATCTAGAACAGCCTTCTGCTTGATGTGATATATAGTTCGATGTTCTGTGTGGGCCTCTTGCATATACCTTTCTTGTGCCTTTTTACTCTGTCCTGCTAGATGAGATCCTCCATGAATGGAGGCAATAACATTGGTCGAGTTTCCTACCAAATTTTCATTAGGGTCTAGGGTTTGGTTTTATACTAGGCTAGCAGGATTGTCTTTCACATAGGTTCACAAATAGCCCTTTTGGATCAGCCTTTCTATTTTGTTTTTCTTATGGTGGCAATTGTCAATGTGATGTCCATTGACTCTGTGAAATCTACAGTATGCACCCCCTTTCTTGGGTTCTACTTTCTTTTCTTTATTAGGTACATTGTAAGATAACTCAGTCCTAATTACTTCGTAGATTTGGCTTGGTGCATGTGTAAGCAGAGTTTTAATTGTGAAGTTAAATTCCCTTAGTCTCTTTGCCGGTGGATTGTTATACATTTCTGCCCTCCGCTTCTTTCTCCAATATTCCGAACTATCCGTTCAATTGAAGTGCTTCCTAAAACTTTGGCCACTTCGGTCCTTATGTAAATGCTAGCCCTCTTAATAAAGGCTTTCATGCTTCTGCATGGCTTTTTACTATTTTTGACTTGCACATCAGTATTTCTTCTTATCCCCAAGTGCGCTGCCATCAGAAGTGCCTCTTTGCTCGTAACCCCAATTCTTATCGCCTCCTCTTTGAAACACTTGATGAAACTTCACAAACTTTCATTATCTCATTGCTTAACTAAGGATAGGGTATAGGGATCCAGAGAGCTTTCACGACCGGCTTGAAACTATCTTCGGAATTTTCAGATAACGACATCCAAGAATGGATTTCTCTTGAGCCATATCTTATGAACCATCTTAATGCTACGCCTATGAGGTATACTGGGAATAGTTTACCGTGAGCTGGCTTTCCAACTTTCAGAATATCCATATAGTACTCAAATGTGCATAAGTGATTGATCAGATTTGTCAACCCATCATACTTTTCAATTGTCAAAGCCCAAAAGCTATTTGGGAAATCTGTTTTGATAATGGCTTCATTGAATGTAGATGAGCATTTATCCTTTCCATTTCTCCTATTTCCATATTCACACATTTTTGCCAAGTATTCCACATGAGCCTTTGGTCTCTTACCTCTTTGTCTTTCTCACTGTCGCATGGTGAGGTGCCCTTGTAAGCCGAGCTTGCCTCATTCTCCTACGTAGTATTGTTCTTGTTTTTCTCCAATAGTAGTGGATTAATATTTGTAGGTTTGCCTTTAATATTTAGGTTTATTAATTCTTTGCCCTTTGTTTTTGTTTCCAAGCTGAGTACTCCGGCACCACCATTCTCATTGATGAGAATGCTATTTTCTCCTGCCTTCATTTTATATACAGTGGGAGATAGTTGGCGGTGGGCCATGGTGCTATTGGATTTTGCGGATCTGTTTTGATTTTGAGTTACTAATTTCTTGTTACCAACCATCCTTTCATTTATTTGAGCAACGAAAGTATTGAGTGCATCAAGGGTGGAGTTTGGAGCTGCTCGTTAGGGGTGGACAGTTTGTATTTGCTGAGATGGCTAAAGGTTTGTTTAGTTTTGTAGCTAAGTGCTAAGTTCTTAAGATGGAGGGGTAGAAGAATTTCCCATGTGCACTCTTCAGGGTTCCTTGGAAAGTGCTGGGAAGTGGGTTAGGTTATGACTTTAATCAAGGTTTGTTGGGAGGTGCCCTCTTTCTAGCAACAAAATGTTGATGAGATTTTTCATCTCACAACACCAGATTTCAAATAGGGTGATTAGATCTCCAATTATCCTACCAGTTGGGAATCAATAAATTTAAGTAATATTAAATTTGCCTTTAATGTAGTAATTGTATTACGGGATGCTTAAACAATCATGAAGAGACACTTTAATTGTTTATTAAAATGCCTATGTTAGTTTAGATGCCAATCTTAGCAAAATAAAGCTATATAAAGTCTACTTAAAATGAAAAGTAATACGTGCAATAAAGTAAAGGACATAGAAATTTATGTGGTGTCGATTTCATAAAATCCTAAGTCCACTGGTCAAATCCTTTATTATCTTTCTTCTCCCTCTTACAATGATTTTAATATTAGAAAATAAAACAAGAATATAAGGTAATTTTGCAGAGAACTAATCAAAAGTCTCTTTCTCTACTAGCACTTTTCTATTTATAGTAAAAATTCTCTCACGGATTATTGACATCGCTCCTCTACATTCTTCCTCCACTTTCCGATGTTGCCATGTGTCTTGCATCTGTTGATTGTTGTAATGTGCATAGATTGTTGACGTGGCCATAAGCGAGAAAGTTTGCTTTTGGTGAGGAGATTTGGATTTAGGTAGGATGATTTGAATTTGAAATGTTATTGTCTGAAATTAGTGAATTGTTAGGTTTGTGGTTGCTTTGATACCATATGAATCCCAAGGGGTCGGCGTTGTGCTTTATGCTTGGATTGCTTGGGCCTTGTTCTAGTATGAAAGGGTGATATAGTCCATGATTGTTGTGGTGGTGGTGTTTGGGGTTGAGTCTGGGTGATGTGATCTAGTTTCCTCTTGGTGGTGTAGTTTCATCTTGGAGATGTTGCAATGCGATATGTCTTCTTGGTCTAATTATGGTAGTAATGCTTTGATAGAATAACGGCTGTGAAATTTTATGTGGAGTGGTTTCTTTCTTTGGGATCATCTATGCACGTGAGAAGTTCAGTTAGTGAACTGCTTCTGCACTTATGCACTTGGCATATATATTACATATACATACATACATACATACATACATATATATAAGTGACATGTTTCTGCACTTGGAATTTGGACAATCAAATAGATTAAGCGCAAATGATAAACAGGGAAAAAGCTATTTTAGCTTTAGAATTTGGACTATTAAATGGCCCGGTACTTTTAAGGGAACGGGGTCTGCTTCATTTATAATAAGAGGTATTAAGCAACTGAATGACGCATTTTTATTGACTTACATTAGGTTAGTCTAAATGGGATGCCAGTTGAGGAGGGTCGGTGGGCTACGTTAGTATTTTTGTTGGACCAATATTTAGTAGTAGGGCTAGTATATAAGCTACGACCACCAGCGATCCCGAGCGGTTGGTAGCAAAGGCTCGGGGTTATTCCCTAATGGATTTCGCTTTCTACTAGTGTAGAATCCATGTGGGATATGCACAGACCTCAAAGTTAATTAGTTAGACATTTTTTTATCGGATGTGAGCTAGTTAACCTTAGATGAGTCTTTGAGATGCGTTAGTAGTACGAAAATTAAATTATAAATTATAAAACTATATATAGAGGTCATCGGCCTCTGTAGCTAGGACTGATTGACTAGCGTTTACATTACAAAGGGCCCACTTCAAGGATTGAGTTATTAAATAACCAATGGGTCTGCCTCCTTCCTATTCAAGAAGTATCAAATGGCGGAGGTTTTTCGGTAGTTTACATTTAGATATATATATATATATATATATATATATATATATATATATATATATATATATATATATGTATATGTATATGTATATGTATATGCGCGTGTGCGTAGTTATACCTCGAAGGAGGTTAGGTATATAGTACGTGCACATAGGATTTAACGAATTAGAAATAATATACATAATACTTAAATGGAAATCAATCGGCATAGATTAGTGTTATGGATAAAGTATGCAATTTTCCAATCACCAAAACGTTGTTCTGACCCCCTCCTCATTACAACTCATATGATAGATTGGAGGGACATGTCAATGGAGCAAGATGGGAACGGTAGATGGAGAAGTCTTCTTGATCATGCTTGGTGTGGACAAGGCAGTTGGATATCCAAGGAATTTTACTAATTCCAAGGTAACAGTATAAAGACCCGTATTTTTAAACATTTAAAAATATTAAATTAAATAAGATTTTTGAATAAAATTGTTAGGAATAAAAAAAATTAAGATTTTACTGATACAAATTAAATTATAATACAAGTTATGAGCTTAAGTAAAATTTCTATTAATGAAACATGTTTGCAATAATGTAAGGATGATAACAAATGCTAGTGTGTATTTTAATAACATTGGTTTGAGTGAAATTAACAGTTGTCTGAATGTAAATTTCCAATTGATTGGAATAATAAATGTTAATAAAGAATAATAAATGTTTCTTTATTAAAGAAGAAATCATATGTTTACTTATTTGAAATGTTTGGTAGCTGAAAGATTGATTGCAGAGACGAGAAACTATTATTTGGTAAGAAATGTATAATTCATGTTTTTATTCAATAGTATATAAATATGTTTAAATTACATATTAGATAGGAAATAATTGTTCTATTTCTCATTACATTTATTTTGTCCATTTTGAAATTCACCTTTGTAAACAATGAAATTAATGTAATCGAATAATTTCAATTAATGGGAGAGAGGACACCAAATTGTAAATTAATAGGTGTAATTAAACGTAGCTTATGTTTTGTGAAAATATAAGGAAAGTTGATTTACTGAAAAGAACATTTATATCAAATAAAATGAATGTTTCATTTGTGAATGTAGGTTTAATTTTATTAAAATAAAGAATAGAATGATTGACTAAAGGAAGAAATATATGTATATCTGAACTGTGTTTTAGCATACAGATGGATTACAAGAGTAGGAAAATAATTTATTTAAGTAAGTTATTTATTACTCTTCTGTATAAACAACAAATTTATAAAGGTGTTTAAACGACTAAAGGAAATGATTATTCTATTTTTCATCCATTTTAGTTGTCTGTTTTGAAATTTAACTTTGCAAGTAATTACAATTAATGTTATTGAAATATTTCAATTAAAAGGGAAGAAAATGTTGATTGCAATGAATAGATTTAATAAAAGAAACGCACCTTTTATGTTAAACAAAAAGGATTTTTAATGGAAATAAAAGATCATTTTGGGTAAACCAAATTGAACGTTTTCATTTTTAAGGTAAGTAATTTTATTTATTATGCATAGATAAAAAAACTAAATGCGTACAAATTTGAATATTATTTGAGTTAATGAAGTTAATTTGGTTACGTTTCACAAGTTGAATTTCAAAAAGGTTGTGCGGTGTACATGGTCCCTTCATTTCTTTTGTTATTAATTGTTGCATGTGTGTTTTAAAATAGTTATCTCATTATCAATACTTGATCTGTTCATTTCTCCTTCTGTTTAATACCTGACGCTAGACTTTTAGGTTGTATTTAATTCTTGCCACCTCATTTTCGCATATACAAAATTCCACTTTCCTTTGGTTTGCAAACTTGTCCATTCCTACATACATTTCTTTATGCATTATTAATGCCTGAAGCTTTCAAAATAAAACATGGCATTTATTTTTGTCTCTCCATCTTCATTTCCTAATTATTAAATAACATGCAGCTTATTTCTTTCATTTGCAATGTATATTTGTGTTCTTTTTTTTTCTAAGTCTTATTGGGTTTGTTTTAGACTAATGAGCTCCTTAGTAAACCAAGAGACCCTAGAAACCCTAAGAGACTTTGTACCCATTTTCCCCACCCATTGACCTTCTATTTCCTATCTAACTAAAACCAAGTACGTACAGAAATTCCTCATTTCAGAAACTTTCTGCGTACTCTTCTTCTTCTTCTTGCTTAAATCTACAGAAAACTCCAAACCCCAAAACTCCTAAATCTCCAAATCAAATTACATCCTTCCTCCTTCGAAACCCTAGCCTACCTCTCTCCTCTTGCAGCCACCCACCTCCATCACCACCCACAATCCACGGCAGTAACCCATGGCCAAAGCCCCACTTTCCCTCTACTCTTCTTTGTCCTTTTTCCCTTCTTCTTCCCTTCCCTTTTTCCCTCTTTCTTACTCTTATTTCCATGGCTTCTATATTTCACTAAACTACTCCAAATAAAATTTCTTTTTTTGAAACCATGTATAATTTTAATGGGAACAACTTTGTTGTTGAACCCTTCTTCCCATTCTGAATATTTCTATATCAAAAACTCTATTTTTCAAGTCCTTTCTCGGGTCCAGTTTTGGCCGAAAATTCCCCATATTGTATCAATCATATCTACTTCGGTAATGAATCAAATTATGTGATTCTTTTTTTTTCAAATCGTTTATTTCCCAGTGGCTCCAACTTTCTTTTAGATCAGTTCTTCAAATTTCTTAATTTTCTATGCCAAAAACTCAAATATTTTCAAAGTATTTTGAACTCAGATTTTCAACTCAGAAAACACCTCTATTTGTTTTGACCATAACAACCTCAAGACAGAAGCTTTTTAAATGATTCTTTTTCTGAAAGTGGAGAGAAAAGTATTTGCAACAACTTTCTAGTTAGTCACTTTTACAGATTCAGCAATATTCTGGTCCGAATATTTTCTTAAAGATGACCTAGTTTCAGGTTTGTCCGTAGTTTGGATCTTGGGTTGTTTTGAAGTTGGAAGTAGTTGAAACTTGTTTATTGATTCGTGTTTGTAACGACCCTGAAATTCCGACCCAATTTTAAAATTTTAGAACCGTTATTTTAATTAAAATGTGAAACTTACATGCGATTTCAATCAACGTCCAAACTTTGTTTCTAAATTGCGCCTAGATGATTGTAGATATGGGTAAAGTTTCGTCGGAAAATACCGTAGTAAATTTCGTGCGCATTTTACTGCACATCAGTTCATTTTAAAACGTGAAAATTTTTATCTTCCGAACCTAAATATTTTTACATAGAAAAATTCTAAATCATCTTCTGACAAAGACGTCATTTTTCGTTTTTCAAAATTCGGACATCTTTAGCTCCGTCGATCTTATTCTTCGGTGTTTTGCTGCATTCCCCGTAATAGGAATTTCAAATTTTCACAAACAACTTCCGTTGCCACTCAAACTTCACATTTGGAATGCGTCTAGATAGACATAGGCGTACGCCAAATTTCGTCGAATAATATTGAAGTCAAATTCGTTCGTCGCAATTACCTATTAGTTTAAATTCTTAGTGTAAATTCCATATCGTCCGAACTCAAATATTTTTCTCAATGTTGCATAAGAAAAATATTCTGAACTTGACGGCGCATTTCGTTTCGTCAAATTTCGCTTTTAATTGCTAGTTAAAATGTTCACTCGTGCAAATGGTTCAATAAGATTTACCACTTCGCAAACAATGTCAAACCATCAATATCTTCATACCGTTGTGTCCGCCTCGTCGCGCTGATCAAAACGGTATATTTGTTTGTGTCAATCGGAGTTCGGCGTCGCAAGTTATAAATTGGTTAACGGAGTACAAACTGGTCCGTTACGCCACACAAACCGGTACCCTACTCTTTCCCGCTCAGAATTCAAATGGCCCTTGTTCGTTCAGAAACCCAATAGCCACTGTGAAAAATCATCATTTCATTTGCATGGGGACTCTAAGTTTCTCTGTATAAATCTCTGCAACCCTCTCGCATTTATTACTCAGCTCATTTCACTTCTTCTCTAGTACGTTTCTGCACCCCTTCCCTCCTCCTTCTTCTGTAGCTTATTTTATTTTAGTTTTGAAGTGAAACTTCTGAAAACTTTCCCCCTTCACCTGCACACCCATGCACGCCCTAGCAACATTTCCCCATGCCCAGCACCCGCCAGCCCCCTCCGCCCCAGCACCCCACTTGCCACCCGCCTGCAGCCCACGACCAGCCAACCCGTCCCCACCCTCCACCTCCCCACTTGCCACCCGCCTGCAGCCCATCTACCTCCCAACCACCCACACCGCCTACAGCCACCTCCCCACTGCCACCCGCCTACAGCCACCTCCCCACTGCCACCCGCCTACAGCCCACCTCCCAACCACCAACAGCCCGCCACTGCCACCTGCCCCGCCCCATCCCCAACAGCCCGCCCCAGCCACTGCCCCATCCCCGTCCCCGCCTGCCCCGCTGTCCCCTCCGCCCACCAGCCCCGAACCCAGCCTGCTTCTTCCCCGCGTCAGCCCGCCCGTCCCCAGCCCCTATTTCTCCAGCCCCGCCTGCCCGTCCCACTCCCCTCCGCCCGCCACTTGCACCGTACCCATCACCCTGCCGCACTCGAGCCTTGCCCAGCCCGGACCACGCAAGAAGGAGAGTAAATATGTTATATAGTTATATTAAATTATATACATTGTAATAAACTTTACGTGTTGTTTCAGCCACCGCTCCGGATTCTTAGGACATCGCTTCGGCTCATTTGCTCTCGTCCCGACTTGTTTGTTCGTACCCGTGCTTGGGTCGTCTATTTTATCTATTCGTCTTCGTGCTTCGCCGTCATCTTCTTCAACCACGCAAGGTGAATATTTTATTCACGACTCAATCTATTATGCTATGATAATCAAGTGATAATTGTTGTTAAAATTTGGATATTAAATTGTTGATTGTTAAAATTTGGTTGAAATAAACTGTTAAGTTCTAAAATTTGACGCCATGTATTGTTTAAGTTGATTAAACATGTTGAACTGTAATATGATGTTAATTAGGGTAAATAATAGTGACATTAAAATTGATATGTACGATTGATGTAGAAATTTGATAACGGACACCAAGTAAAAATCATAATGTAATAATCTTTAATCCGTAGGATTCTAGGAATAATCGTATTAATTTGCATAATAACAAATGTGAGTTAATATGATTATTTCGGGATTATTTGAATAAATTGTTAAATTGTTATGTATGTTTGTTATTGCTTGTTTATTTACTTTGACACCATCCCAGTTATCACACTGCAAGTTCCCTTTGTTATGCTTCGTTTTATATTGAATGATATCAGGTTGAAATGATAAATATCCACTTAAACAACTTGGCCTAGGATAGACAATTAAAAATAAGAAACCCGATTGGTCAACAAAAATTATTTTGAAATTGAAATCTATTTGAAATTAAGGAATGAACTTAACAATTTGTTTGGAAATTTAGTAACGAACTTAATGGATTTGATTTATGGATTAAATCGAAATAAATTAATAAGGAATAAATTAATGGATTTTAATTGAAACAGATTAATAAACCTATATAATTGAATAAAATGAATTGGCAAATTTATTTGAAATAAGATTTAAAAACAAGGAAGTTAGAATTTGATAATTTGAAAATTTATTAGGTTGTTAGATTTAGATATAAAATCGATTTTTAATTAAATAGATTTGAAACTTGACATAAATTAAGTTTGAGATTTAGAAAATTTGACTTAAGTGGAATACGAAACTAACTAAAGTTTTATGGATTTAATTTAGTGATAGTTTAAATTTAAAATGATTTTAAATTTAATAAAATTGATTTAGTCAAATTTATGATTATGGTTAATGTATCGATGAATGTAAATACGAATTGAAGTGAAAAGAATTTGGTTTAAATGATGTGAACTAAAATTTACCATTAAACCGAATTAATTGGAGTATTAACTAAATTTAATAAGTGAGATTTATTAAATTAAATTTGAATACTTAATTATATTGATAACTCAAATGATGAACTAAAAGATTGCATTTGGAAATATGATTTTAAATATCTGAAATAAATTGAATCGTGGAATGTCAAACTTTGGAAGTAAAATTTGCATCTTGACTTTTGGACTTTGATTTGTTTAAACTTTAACTTAAAAGACCATCGGGTAATAAATACGTAGTTATTAAAGAGACCGGGATCGAATATGGACATACTCTCTGTCGATACCGAAACCACTTTAATAACTATTACACGCGAAGTGTTGATCCAGAATGAAGTGGATGGTTTGGTGAACGCATTGACTGAAGAAAGAGAACGATATTGGATGACCCCTGACATGACTAAAACAGGAGCCGCGCTGGGCCATTGAGGTTCGCCACCTCTAGCGGATGCACTTCTTCGATACCATATCCATTACTTTTGTGATTCGATTTGGGTGCACCCCTTGATTTGGGAGTGTTGTTTCGCGGTGTTGAGATGGTAGCTGCTATGCTCAACATCAGTCCAGATCAGGCAACTACTAGTATCCTAGTTGGTATCGCCTCATGTACCTTGTCATACTGATTATCCTATTCGCGACCACTACGTTTTGTTTGTACCTTTAGTATATGGATTGCCCTCTGGTGACTTCCGATTTTGGGGAAACTACGGTCTTGTATATGCTCTTGGGAATAAAAATGTGTTAAGGGTGGTATGGGCCATGACTTAACACTATTTTAATATCGTACTTTACTGATTAGACATTATCTACCTATCGTATTCTATTGTATATATAGATAGTTTATCGGATCCTTAGAGATGTTATTTTATCCATCTTTAAGTTATGAACTATTCCCTTGCACTTGATTTAATTGTATAAGATTTTGAGTCCTGACTCGAGTGTTTCTTTTGTATATGCTCGGGTCAGTTTGAAGCTATCCAGTTTGCTGATCAAGGTTGGTTGAAGATGCTGAAGGCTTAGCATTTATCTTTATCAGTCTATATTCTATTCTGTATTGATGTCCTAGTCTGTTGGACATTTTTGGTATTAGTCACTTGATGTCAAGACATTGTTGTATATTATGTAGTGGCTTCATGAACTGCTATTATGACGATGTATTTTCCGCTGCATTATTCTGTGACTGTTCTGTGTCTGTGATGTTGTATTGATTCTCATTTACATTTATGTATTTATAATCCCATAATGATTCGTGTTTTGTATTATTTAAGTTGACATGTGTGGATTATTGTCAATTTAAATGGTCCAAATATACGGGTTGTTACAGTGTTCATGTCTAAGCTTTGTTGGATTTGCTTTGCATTTGGATCTTTGTTAGAAATCTCCATATTTCTCCATTTTTATCATCACCTTCGTAGCCACGAAAGTTGAGCAAACACTCACAACTTCTAGATTTTCTTATGTTAGTTAAATTGAATTTATGATGTGATCAGAAATCGATTGGTTGTTGTTTAGTATATTTTAGATTGTCATTCAAGTTAAATCTAACTTTTATTGAATTTAATTGTCATTTAATTTAATATTGAAATTTAAATTGCCAGTTAAATACCTGTTAATGATAACCAGTAAATTGTTGGTTGTTATTGGTTAATTTCAATGACGATTGTGATGTATGTTCGATTGTTGATATTTGGGTGATTGGATGGATGTTATTGGTTGACATTTTGGATGATTGGATGTTATTTATGTCTATATCTCTGTTATTCCTATGGGTTGAAATGATATATAGTCGAACGATCTTATTGATTGGGGAAAAATCATTATGGGTTGAAATGATCAACCCGAGCGGTTTTCATTGATTTGGAAATGTTGATTTTTGATACTGGTTGAAATAACCTATACCCATATAATTTCTTGAATTTGGACTTTTATTTGGAATTGAATTATTTGAAGGGTTTAAGTTAATTAAACTTCGGATTTGTTTTAATTAGACGATTAAGATTGATATTTTGAATTATTTGAAACCATTTAAATGATTATATTCACGTTGTACACTTGATAGGAGATGAAATCCCGTAACATCTATGAAACCATTGCACTAATATTTCTATTTTTCTTTTTTTGATTTGACTTACATAAGATCTTTTAGTTCTAACTCGAGTGTTTTGTCTTTTCATTACCCTCGGGTCAGTCTGAGTTTTTCAGTGTATTGAACACTATTTTCTAGAGGACGAAGATGAAGATTTAGTGTATTATTGCTATTTATTATTCCACCGCATTGTGTGTTCTTCTGCATTATTTGTTTATTTTTGTTGTATGTATAACTCTGATTTGAATTGTAAAAGTGTAATCAAATGTTATTTGTAAAACAGCTTCATGAACTGTTTATTTGATTATTATATTTTGTCGTTCTACTGCGAGATTCTGTGTTTTGTTTTATTTTTTTATTTTTTTCTTATTTACCCCATTAACAATCCTCCCTTTTGAACGGTTTGAGTCTGACATGTGTGGTTTATTATCAATTTGAACCGTCCAAAATGGTGGGTCGTTATATATAGCCTCAGTCAGTATTTATGTCCTATTATATTTTCCATTCTGTTATGAGTTTTTATTTATCGATGTTTGATATACATATGTTTATCAAAAGATTACCAAATCAACGATCCATGCCCTAATGGATTTAGGTTTCGATTTATTTAAAATTTTGGCCCATTAAAGTGCAGGTTGTTACATCTGTAATAGTAGAGAACATGCATGGCAGTTTCATACACAGAACCACAACCGAGGCAGCAAGGATTGTCATAGATGGTTAATGCTCCACTTGCTTCATGAAAAGAAGAAAATCAGCACGTATAAAAATTAAACTAAGTTAACTAAAGTAACGACGAGAATAAAATAAGAAATTAATGTGAAAACAGAAGGTTTATGTAACACCCCCATATTTTTAGCAACATTATTTAGGATATTTAATTAGTTAAATTAAATTAAATAATGTGATGATTAGGGGATTAAGATTTGTAATTAATTAGGGGTAGCCGTGCCATGATAACAAATGAGCTAAAAATAAAAGGGTTATGTATAATAGGTGAGGGCAAAATAGGAAAATGAGCATTCTAATACCCTAAACCCTTAGCCGTATATCCTCACATTCAAATCATTTGTAAAAAATTAAACAAAGAGGTCGGTCACCATTAGAAGCAACTAGAGAAAGATAAAAGAATTAAAGGGAAGCTTAATCAACTTAAATCCATTCAAATCAAACCCTTTAATCTCAAAAGCTAAGGTGAATAATGAGTACATCTCATTTTTCTAATTGTTTTCGGTTTTAAGGATAATCCGAAGTATTTTGCATGATTATGCCATGTTTTTGAATGATTAAATGTTTATATATGCTTGTTGATGATTTATGCTTGTTCATATAGATTTTATGATATGTATTGATATAAAAACCTTATTAAATGACATCCAAATGCCTTGCAATTTCAGATTTAGATTAGAAATGATATTTTAGAGATGGGTTTCAATTTTCATAATTTTTTGAATTAACGTGGATTTTATATTAATTTTCTAGTGTAGAAAATGATTATTTGGGTTTTAAATTATTTACGGCTAAATAATTAATATTTTGGGTATGGAATTAATATATGTTAGAAAACATATTAAAATGATTTTTGGAATTTTTGTAGAATTTTCCTAAGTGTTTTCATGAATATATAAAATTATTTAAGGTATGGGACTTAAATGTTTTATATATTTATAAAAGGAGAAGGGGTATTTTATAAATAAATTAAATTGTTTATTTCTGAAGTATTGGCATCACTTTTAGAAAAGAAAATTAGCAGCCAATAATATATTGATAAACAAGGCAGGTTAGTTGAAAAGAAATTCTTTTTAAAGTATAAATTAGGTTTTACATGCTTTTAACACGTTTCGCCACTTTCGGCACTAGGGGTTCTGACCAAGTACTGCCACCCTCATGCCATTGAAACCAATATGCATGGTATCAAGTAATTGGTACATAGCAAATTGGACTAAGGCGAAAGGTACTGGGATGAGGCCATATGTTTCGAAGGGGTTGAAGCGCTACTTTGCCTTTAAATGAAAATGCACCTGCTTTGCTTTCGAAGGGTATGCTTTCGACTTGGTTGGCTTTTGGCCGAGTCAAATGTTTTAAAGAAAAAGGTTTGGAATGGGTTGCGCCTTTTGTTTTAGTAAATGCTTTTGAATGGGGTCGAAACCCCTAGCTGCCGCTTTTCTTCCTTTCGACGCCAATGGTTTCGGAAGGTATACTTTGCTTTTAAAACTTAGCCGCTTCTCCAATGCTTTCGGAAGGTTGGTTTTGACACCATCACTTCTTCGCTTAGGAAATGCTTTCGAAAGAGTGCTTTCAACTTAAATGTTTTATGACCCTTTTGCTCTGTTGAAGGTAGAACCCAAATTATTTCGAAGGAGTTAATTTTTAATGGTTTCGAAAGGTGTTTCCACATGTTTTACTTGAACCCAAAGGCTTTCGAAAGGTTTGATGTTTTACTGCTTTCGAAAGGTTTTAAAGAATGGTTTCGAAGGGGCGGTTCCCCAATGGTTTCGAAAGGTTTGAAAGGAAAGGTTTTCCAATGTATTCGAAAGGTATTGTTTAAAGGTTTTGAAGAAGGATGTCTAAGGTTTTAATGCTTTTGAAGGAATTGTTTTTCAACGTTTTCGAGAGGAAGATTATGAATGGTTTCGAAAGGAATGTTTTGGCCTTTCGGCCTAGGTGATAGAAGGGTTTTACTTGGTTTTGAAAGTGGTACTTTCAATTGATTCGAAAGGGGTACTTTCAAAGGTTTAAATGTTTTCATCAACAAAGATTTAAGTAAAGTATATGTAGCATGGCAAAGTGATTTTGAGTAAAGCATAGACTATATATGTTCCTTGTTTAAGTTTGGTTTAAAGGTTTTAAATCAATTTGAGATGAAAAGGTTTTCAAGGAAAATTTAAGGGAAGATTACCCTAAGTAAAATGACTCAAATATTAGAATACCAGATGGGTCTGGTACATGGTCGCGCCCTATATATTAGCTATTAGCCCCAGCTAATTTAGTCCAAAATCCCAGTGTGTAGGGCTTTTTCGTAGGTAAGACTAAAATTACGATTACACACATAAGGGAATATATATATTTGTATACATATAGGTTTTTGGTGAGCCCGCAAAACCATTAGGATTAGGTGACCTTGAGAGATGTTGAGTTAGGGATGGACCGTCCAGAAGAGGAGTATTCAGATGGTTAAGGACAGACCGTCCAAAAGAGGAGTATTTAACAGATAGTTAAGGACAGACCATCCAGAAGAGGAGTGTATAACAAGTGTTAGATTATTTTGTTTACATTGTCTAGTAGGCCTGAGTCAGCCAAAGGTTAGTAGTTAGCCAAACAAACTATAGTGTTCGGACAGATAGTTCATTTGTTACCTGATATGTATGTTTACATAATAATGCTTTACAGTTTTAACCAGTTTTGGTTGCAGGATGAAGGTCTGCAAAAGATATGTTTTAAAAGGATATTAGTGAGGGAAAACCCGTATCGCTAAGCGGCTTGGTCTCACTTAATATCAAATAACCGAGATGTATAGTATTGTTCACACCAGGCTTTATGTCTGACTCAAATTTTATGTTTTCCCCTTCAACTCTCGGGTGCTCAAAATTGATTTGAGTAGGCTAAGGGTTGAGGTTTTACAGGTTTAAGTAGGTTGATGAATAAAGCTTCCGGAGACGAGCATGTGGCTGATGGATAGCTATTTAGGAGTTGCTGTTCTATTTTGTTTTATTTCACTATGTTGTATTTAAGATAGTTATGTCTATATAGTACTCTGGTCAACCAATGGGGCATCATCATATGTCGCTCTTGTCGTATTTATGTAATAATTATATTTTACCTGAACCTAGGAAACGATTATGAGATTATGTAATTTAAATGTGAAATATGTGTTTTGAAATGTAATCAGTAAAATGTTAAATTTTTGAAACCTATGATTTTGTTTCATATTCAAGTGCTTCTGATATTATAGATACCATTAACATAGCCGTATTTAGTCGTCGGAAGTTAATACTATTGATGACTGCAACATCTGTAGCACTAGCTTTGGGCCTCTAGATAGGGGATGTTACAACTTGGTATCAGAGCATATGTTTATGAAAAACTTTAACTAAAATGATTTTTGGAAACATAATCCTAAGTAATTAGAGTAAGATTGGGGTATGGGATAACGCTATAGTAACGTACTTGTATTTACTATATATAAGTATACGTTATATCTTCAGTTTCCTATCTCTCTTAGGCTATTCTTCTGTATCTCACGAGGCTTGAATATAGATATGGATGCTAGAAGTGGAAGAGTGAATCTTGTAGGAAGCACCACCATAAATGGAAATGCCAGACCGAATACTAGGAGAAACCAAGGTCAAGCACAAGCAGGGAATGTTGGTGTTGGAGTCCCACAAGTGGATATAGGAGCTATGTATCAGTTTTTTGTGAATATGATGCAGGCGGGTGTTGTTGCTGGAATGGTTGGAGGAAATGCTAGAGTAGGAGTTCAGGAAGCTCCGGTGGTCAACCATTATGCTATCTTGAGCTGAGATTATGCTAGGCTTGGAGGGAAGCCCTTTATTGGAACTGAGGATGCTATAGAAGTGGAGAACTGGTTGCTGCATTATGAGAGGATCTTTATAGACATGAGGCTCAATGATAAGCAGAAGTGGAGGCTTGCTTCAAAACAGCTTCAGGGAGCAGCTTTATTTTGGTGGAATTGTGTGACGGTTGGACTAAATGAAGAGGAGATGACATGGGATGAGTTTAGGAGAAGGTTTCAGGAGAGGTTCATGTCTGTGATGGCGCAGTCTGCTTTGCTCAGGAAGTTTGCTGAGTTGAAGCAGCGGGAGATGTCTGTTTTGGAGTATGCTAGAAGATTTGAGGAGTTGGCTTGGTATGGGTATGCTACTATGGATACCGTGTTGAAGAGAAATGAGAAGTTCATAAGGGGGTTAAAGCTTGAGTTGGCGAGGGTTACATTACCTCATATCAGAGACCCATGTGATGTGGTTGAAGAGATGGCTTTGAGACACAAGGAGATGCTTGCTTATCTAGAGAAGAGTAAGGCGAAGGAGGTCCAGGTTGGGCAAGGCCAGAAGAGGAAGTTCTTTCATAAGAAGGGTGCTCAGAAAGGTGGAGCAGCAAAGAAGGGAAAGTCTAAAGTTGTGTGCTACAAGTGCGACAAGAAGGGGCATTTTGCTAAAGAGTGTCGTATTGGAAAGGTGAAGGAAGTGATAGGGAAGAAAAACATCAATTGTTTTAACTGCGATCTGATTGGCCACTATAAGAATCAATGCAAAGAGCCCGCTAAGGATGGAAGGGGCGAGGTGTATGCATCAGAGTTTGCTACTTCGAAGCCAACAGTGTAGGAGAAAGGAAAGGCAGTGTTGGGAGGTACGCTTCAGATTCATGGTATGTCTGTTAGCGTTCTGTTTGATACTGGTGCATCGCATTCTTTTATATCTCGTTGTTTGGTAGACAAGCTTAACCTAGAATCCACATACTTAGTTACTTCCTAAAGGGTTGCAAATCCGGTAGGAGGGTATGCGACACTTAGGATGAAGTGCGACCACTTAGAGTTTGATTTGTTAGGTTATACCTTTATTTGCAGTTTGCATGCGTTTGACTTTGTAAGGTTTGGAATTATTTTGCATATGGACTAGTTAAGTAAGTACGATGCTAGGATATTTTGCCATGATAGAAAAATATCGCTTAGGCACCTTGACTGTAGTGATTGGATTGTATATACCGCGGAAAACCCTAGCTGTGAGGTAAATGCTTTATTGGGTGTTGTGTAGTTAGAAGATGAGTTGAACAGAGTTTTTGTGGTTAGAGAATTCACGGATGTCTTCGAGCCTGTAGTAGGATTGCTACCGAAACAAGCCACTGAGTTTTGGATAGATTTAGTGCCTGGAGCAGAACCGGTGAGTAGACCGCCAAGTAGGATGACACCTACATAGATGAGGGAGCTGAAGGTGCAGTTGGTAGATTTGGAAAGCAAGAGTTTTATTAGGCCAAGTAGTTCTCCTTGGGGAGCAGCCGTAGTGTTTGCTAAGAAGCCGGACGGATCATTGAGGTTATGTATCGATTATCGTAAGTTGAATGAGAAGACGATAAAGAATTGATATCCGTTGCCTAGAATTGACGATTTGTTCGATCAGTTGAGTGGAGCCAAGGTATTTTCTCAGTTGGATTTGAAAGTGCGCTATGGATCGTGCTATATGGATATATGATAATACAGAGTATATTGATGACAATAAAACTGTAAATAGTGCAGAATATAAAAAGCAGTAGTAAAATAACACCAGATATTTTATACTGGTTCAGAGCACCGTCCTACGTCCAGTCCCAGACTTCTTCTGGAATTAACCAACTAACAATACCCTCACTTGACCCGGAGGAATAGGTTTAAACAACCCTTGAGCAGCCGAACAAGGACCTGAGCAACAGAACAGGATTTTTCCTCAGCAACAGAAGAGGTCTTTACTTAACCCGAGCAGCAGAACGGATCAATAGTAAATACAAATTAGTTTCTAACTTCTTGTGTTCTTAATAACACTAATGAGTCAATGATGTACAGAACTTCCTATAATCTAATCCTCAAATTTGTGAATGTGAATAAGGATTGAAGGAAGAATATGATAGCTTTATAGAAAATAATATTAGAGAGTAAGATCAGAAAGCAATGAATAAAAATTGATGTAATTGATGTAGAACTAACGTGTTTATATAGTTGTTTAAGAGTTATAACTATTCATGAATAGTTCTCATCAAAAGAAGCATCTATTTAGAAGAGATATGGATTGAGACTCTTCATTAGAGGAGATGTCTTTTCAGAAAAAATGACAGTTGGAATACAGGAGTCGACTGGTCAAAATATACCGGCCAACTGGTTGAAAAAAAAGTATGCACGTTTATGTGCATGTTTGCATATATATGAGCAAACTGCTGAACCAGTCGACTGGTTGAAATGCACCAGTCGACTGCTTTGGCTGTTTGTGCATATATATGCATATTTTCCAACTTATTTAAAATTACAATGAAGATGGATGTTTTGATGATGTTTGTGAGAGATTTTGAGGATAGATTTTAACAAAAATAACTACTCTACAAACATAATATATGTGTACTAACACATTTATACAATGTGGCCTTGAGATCTCCAAAGTGCTAGCATATCTCCTTCGGTTAGTAGTCGCATCTTATTTGCTTTTTCTTGTTTAATTATTGTACGTTGTCATGAATCAAAATCCATGATTCAACATTCTCCCCCTTTTTGATTGATGATAACCTGTAAAGAAGAATATATATATATATCGTAGAAAAAATATAAACTCCCCCTGAATTTATTATTCCTCCTTAATAAAGAACTATCGTTTTCCTGCAAATAAAGTGTTAGTCCACCTATGTCTCTCCCCCTTTGTCATCGACAAAAAGGAAAAATAGAAGCATTGCATAACCAGGTAGCATATATAAAATATAAAATATGAACAAAACCAGGTAGCAGTAGCAGTATTCATAGACTAGTTATACAAGTCTCTTAAAATAGTAAAGTAGTGAATAATATTCAAAAACCAACATCAAAGATAACCATGAATGATTAGTCGGAATTTGTTTGCTCATCGTCTCCTTCCTCTTCTTCTTCTTGAATGTCCTTCCCTTTGCTTTTGTGCTGTGGTTCAGAAGAAGGTCCGCCAATACTTGGAGAAGAACTAGTAGCTTCATCTGAAGTACTCCATGTGAATTGAGGTGCAGGACGTTTTCCCGGATCTTGAGCAGCATGAGGAGTTGATGAAGAGCAGGAGATTCCGTCCCATAATTTGACAAAGAATGATTTTATCTTATCGAATTTCTTATCGATTTTAGTATCCATTCTTTTCAAGTGAGCTTCTAGAAGCAATTGATTTCGAGCAACTATATCCAATGAATCTTTTGATGAGAGAGTTGCAGAGGGAATACAAACATCACTTGGTCTTGAAGATTGAGAGGTAGCAGTTGGTGGTTGTTGAGGTTGTCGTGAATGTGGACGTGCAAGCCAATCTGCATAGGGCATAATGCGAAGAGTGGGAGGAGGGAGCTTCATGAGTTTTATAGTCTTTGCATTAAGAATGCCGACGGTTGAAATTTCAGAATCTGGTTCCGGGACGTCACAATGTTTAAGTAGACGCATGATGTACTCATCATAGAAAATACATTTGATAGCACCTTGATTGAAGGCGAGTAACCCGTCTACTATGAGTTGAGTCCAATTAATGTCTTGACCATCATATATAGCATACAAGGCACGAAAATTTTCTTGATAAACCTGATCAAAAGTGCCGGTGCGTTGAAGAATAGAGCGCATCATTGCCTGATGTAGTAATCTGGCTGTAGGACGAAGACCAATTGACTTAGTACCATCTGAATTATCTTCTATAAAACGGTGACTGACTTCATTTCGAGTATGAACTACGCAATCAACTTCATTAAGATTAATCCCATGTGTTGGTGTATCCAGAATATGACCAACACGATCAATTGGAAGAAATAATTTCTTGCCACAAACTAAGCTCCAAATGCAATTATCTCGGTTACCTTGTGGATCTTGGTGACCCAAATTCAAGTTAGCCAGAAAAAGTTTTACCATGATGTGATTTATTGGTAACTTGTTCATTTCATAGTCGAGCAAAGATTCTAATTTACCTTGCCTAGCAATGTTGAGAAGACCGTAGGCCGAGAAATCCGGAAAAACAACAAATGAGCTCTCAAGAATTGGAACATTTTTCAATTTTCTCCATCGTTGAATGGCAGTAGAATCGTACAACCACTGAGCAATATATGTATCAATGGGATCTTGAGTGGAAGAAGATGAAGTTTTTGATTTTTTTGTTTTGGGAGGAGCCATTTTAGTGCTTTTTGAAAATTAGTTTGAAGAGATGATAGGTTTTGAAATTATGAAACTGAAGAAAGATGAAACGGTTTTAGAATAGATGCAGATGAGGTGTCAAAAAGATATTGGGTGAAAAAATGAAAAGGTGTTTCGGTTTGCTCAAAAAATTTAAAAATCGTAGTCCAGCAGTCGATTGGTGAAAGATATCCAATCGACTGTTTAAGGCAAACAGAGAAGAACTAGTGGAACTTAGTCGACTGGATAAGGAAACCAGAGAGCAACTATAGGTAAAGCAGTTGACTGGTTGATACTTGGGCAGTCGACTCCTGGAATACTTTGATGTACAGAGATACCATGACTTGTAAAAATTGATATATATAAAAAGTATATAGATATATTTATATATAAAATATAGATTTTCATACATAACAACAGTATGACCAACACTTATTTTTGTTGAGATTTTTGATCATTTATTTGAAACAATGAATCAAAAATATAACCTAACAAAATACAAATAAA
This sequence comes from Allium fistulosum, assembly GCA_030737815.1. NCBI lineage: Eukaryota > Viridiplantae > Streptophyta > Magnoliopsida > Asparagales > Amaryllidaceae > Allium > Allium fistulosum. The sequence continues at coordinate 1,442,454,989 of CM060903.1, read as the reverse complement.
GTAAGAAATCATTTGGGAGATTTCTTTGGAGTTTTATTTTGAGATTTCTTTGGAGTTGTCTTCGGTGTTGTTTCCTCTCCTGGTTCTATTTTTCCGTTCTATTACTCCATTTTGTTGAGGAGTTCGAGGAAAAGAAAAATTATGGATTATTCCTTTCTTTTTACAAAAATGTTCAAAAGCTTCGTTTTCAAACTCACCACCATGATCACTTCTAATATTTTTTATTTTTAAATTCTTGAAATTTTGAATTCTTTTGACAAAAGTTTTAAAATACTCAAAAGTATCACTTTTGTTTTTCATAAAAATAGTCCAAGTATATCTAGAAAAATCATCAACAATTACAAACACATACTAATTATGATTTATGGATTGTACTTGAGTTGGTCCGAATAAATCCATGTGTAGTAATTCTAGTGTTTGTACTGTTGAAATAACCTTTTTAGATTTAAAAGATGACTTAGTTAAGTTTCCTAATTGACATGCATCACAAATATGATTTACTTTGAAATTCATTTTAGGTAAACCTTTTACTAAATCATTTTTAGAAAGTTTATTATGGCTTTGAAATTAATATGACAGAAACGTTTGTGCCATAACCAAGGATCACTTTCTTTGGCTATTAAACACATATCTGAATTATGATTTATTTTCATATTAAGAACATAAATATTTCTGTCTCTATTACCTTCAAAAATAAGATTTTCATTTTGATAAAAAATACAACATTTATTTTCTGAAAATGTGATTTTGAATCCTTTGTCACACAATTGGCTAATGCTTAAAAGATTATATTTTAAATTTTTAACTAATAAAACATTTGAAATAAGAGGTAAATTAGATATACCGTTGTTGCTTACATCGCCTTTGCCGATGATAAAACCTTTAGAGTTGTCTCCAAAAGTGACAGAGCCTCCTTCTGAGTAAATAATATTTGATAGCATATTTTTGTCTCCTGTCATGTGTTTAGAGCAACCACTGTCTAATATCCATTTTCCTCTCTTTTTGAGTGGGACCTGCAAAAAATAAGAAAATAACATTGGTACCCACTTTTCTTATAGGGTCCTAAGAGTTAGGTCTTAGGAAACCAAACCCAAGAGGGTTCAGTATTCCCTTTGATAATATAATTTTCATTTTTGTACACAGATTCAAAAAAGGAATTTATATATTTCTTCCTAATCAAAGTGTTGTTTGTTTTAGGAATCCATATTTTTATAGTTTTTAAACTAGTCCTTTTTGAATTATCTTTTGTGATCTTACTTTTAGAATCTTTTCTCCATTTATTTTCCTTTTTATGTAGAGGTATTGATTTCTTAACATATCCTAGACCTCTTTTACTTGAAACAGATTGAGAATTTTCAATAATTTTAGACAAATTTTCTCCTCCTTTATTGAAGTTTGAGACATTTTTAGTAATATCTTCTAACTTACTTTTAAGACCAATATTGTCTAATTCAATCATTTTAACTTTAGTTTTTAACTCGTGATTTTCAAGAACTAAAGCATCATTCTTTTCTTTTTGAGTTTCAATTTCTTGACTTAATAAGGTAAGTTGAGAATTAATAATAGAGAATGATTTTTGAAGATTTTCAAGTTCTTCCTCTAGTATTTTCTTCTCATCTTTAAGCATATTCTTTTCGAACTCTGCTTTATTTTGATTTTCACGAGTTTCCTTATATTTTTTCTTGAGATTTTTAAGAGTGTCTAGAAGTTCTGAATTAATCTCAATTAAATCATCAAATGTGAAATCACTAACCTCATTCTCTGTAGCCATAAAACAAACATTAGCTTGTTCAGTGTCATTGTCGCTTTCACTTCCAGATGATGAAGAGGAATCTGAATCATCCCATGTTACTGAGAAAGCTTTCCTTTTGTAATTGTCCTTCTTGCTCTTGCTTTTGTAGGTTTTCTTCTATTTTGGACAATCTTTTTGAATATGACCTTTCTTATGACAATTATAGCATTCTAGAGCAAAGTTTGATGGTTTGTTGAATCCGTTATTGAAACTTCTTTTGCTATTATTTTTGTTAATTTTTCAAAATTTCAAAAACTTTTTGACATTTTTGGCAATGAATGCAAGATCTTCATCATCAGAACCTTCTTCTTCTTCTTGTGCATGAAAAGCTATATTCTTTTTATCTTGTGTCTGTACTCTCTTTGCCTGCAAATTTACTTCATAGGACATTAGATTTCCTATTAACTCTTCTGGTTTCATGGTAGAGAGATCATTAGCTTCTTCGATAGCTAATACTTTTCTTTCCCACTCATCCGTTAAAGAGTTAAGGATTTTCGAAACAATATCAAAATCAGTATATTTTTCTCCTAGTCCTAATAGTGAATGATAAATGTCTTGAAATCTAGAATACATGTCATTAATTGATTCATCTTGCTTCATCCTAAAGTTTTGAAATTGATTTTTGAGCATAGAGATCTTACTTTGTTTAACCTTATTAGTTCCTTCATGTGTGATCTTCAGTGTACGCCATATTTCATATGCAGATTCACACATATTAATACGATTAAACTCGTTTTTCTCTAAAGCACAAAATAACATATTCATTGCTTTAGCATTGGCAGTTGCATCTAATTTTTGTGTATTACTCCATGTAGAGTATTCTCTAGTAGGAGGAGTGTATTCTTTTTGTGAAATATTCCATGATTCAAAACTATTAGATTGCATATAGATTCTCATACGTGTAGCCCAGTAATTATAGTTCATGCCATTGAAGAATGGAGGTCGTGCTGTAGATTGACCTTCAGTAAAACTAGTGTTAGTGACAGTGCTAGTGTTATTTTCCATATTAGCAAAGTATCAAATAACTGTGTAACGGTTATAGGATGCCTTGCTCCGATACCAAATGAAAGTGCGCTATGGATCGTGCTATATGGATATATGATAATACAGAGTATAGTGATGACAGTAAAACTGTAAATAGTGCGGAATATAAAAGGCAGTAGTAAAATAACACCAGATATTTTATACTGGTTCAGATCACCGTCCTACGTCCAGTCCCAGACTTCTTCTGGAATTAACCAACTAACAATACCCTCACTTGACCCAGAGGAATAGGTTTAAACAACCCTTGAGCAGCCGAACAAGGACCTGAGCAACAGAACAGGATTTTGCCTCAGCAACAGAAGAGGTCTTTACTTAACCCGAGCAGCAGAACGGATCAATAGTAAATACAAATTAGTTTCTAACTTCTTGTGTTCTTAATAACACTAATGAGTCAATGATGTACAGAACTTCCTATAATCTAATCCTCAAATTTGTGAATGTGAATAAGGATTGAAGGAAGAATATGATAGCTTTATAGAAAATAATATTAGAGAGTAAGATCAGAAAGCAATGAATAAAAATTGATGTAATTGATGTAGAACTAACGTGTTTATATAGTTGTTTAAGAGTTATAACTATTCACGAATAGTTCTCATCAAAAGAAGCATCTATTTAGAAGAGATATGGATTGAGACTCTTCATTAGAGGAGATGTCTTTTCAGAAAAAATGACAGTTGGAATACAGGAGTCAACTGGTCAAAATATACTAGCCAACTGGTTGAAAAAAAATGTGTGCACGTTTATGTGCATGTTTGCATATATATGAGCAAACTGCTGAACCAATCGACTGGTTGAAATGCACCAGTCGACTGCTTTGGCTGTTTGTGCATATATATGCATATTTTCCAACTTATTTAAAATTACAATGAAGATGGATGTTTTGATGATGTTTGTGATAGATTTTGAGGATAGATTTTAACAAAAATAACTACTCTACAAACATAATATATGTGTACTAACACATTTATACAATGTGGCCTTGAGATCTCCAAAGTGCTAGCATATCTCCTTCGGTTAATAGTCGCATCTTATTTGCTTCTTCTTGTTTAATTATTGTACGTTGTCATGAATCAAAATCCATGATTCAACAGGATTTGGCAACAGGTTTTCATTAGCTTAGAGTAGCAGAGGATAGTATTCCTTTGATGACATTTAGGACAAGATATGGATCGTACGAATGGTTAATGATGCCATTCGGACTAACTAATGCGCCGACATTCTTTGTGGATTTGATGAACTGAGTTTCTGAGAGCACTTGGATATGTTCGTATTGGTTTTTTTGGATGATATCTTGATATACTCTAGAGATAAGAGGGAGCATGAAGTTCATCTTAGAGTTGTGCTTGAGACGCTGAGGCAGAATCAACTAAAGGCGAAGTTTTCGAAGTGTCATTTCTGGATGAAAGAAGTGAAGTTTCTTGGTCACGTGGTTTCAGAGAAGGGGTTGTCAGTCGATCCAGATAAGATCGAACCTATTAATAATTGGAAGAGACCAGAGACGGTGACTGAGATTAGAAGTTTTCTTGGATTTGCTGTATATTATCGGAGGTTCATTAAGGATGTTTCACGGATAGCAGCGCCGATGACCAAGCTAACGTGAAAGGATGTGAAGTTTGTATGGACCGATAAGTGTAAGGAAGCATTCCAGAGCTTGAAACACTTATTGACCCATGTACCTATATTAGTTGTTTCGGAGGGGAATCAAGGTTTGGTAATTTATATGGATGCGTGTGGAACTGGATTAGGAGCTGTGTTAATGCAAAGAGGTAAAGTGATTGCCTGTGCTTGTCAACAGCTTAGATCACATGAGATTAGATATCCAACGCATGATTTGGAGTTAGCTGTGGTGATTTTTGCATTGAAGGTGTGGAGACATTACCTTTTGGGAGAGAGGTTTGAGTTGTATATGGGTCATAAGTCGTTGAAGTACTTGTTCACTCAAAAGGAGTTAAACATGAGACAACATAGATGGTTAGAGTTTATTGCGGCTTGTGATTTTAGAATTGAATACACACTAGGAAAAGGTAATAAGGTTGCAGATGCGCTTAGTAGGAAGCATCGAAATGCAGTGTTGGCAATGATAGCAGAGTGGAAAGATTTGGAAGCGTTGTCGACTTGCAGAGTATAGTGGAGATCTGAAGTTTGGTCTAATGAAGGATCTGTTGTGTTATCTTGTTTAGAAGTTCGACCGGTTATGATCGAAAAGATTGCTTCTAAACAAGAGGAGGATCCAGTGTTAGTTGAACGGATCAGGAAGTTAAAGAAAGGAACGGAGGGCGATGACTTGAAGGATTTTAGTCTTGACTAGAATGGGTGGTTGAGAAAGAAAGGAAGGTTATGTGTTCCGAATGTGGGAGACATAAGGAAGGAAGTTTTGGAGGAATGTCATCATTCAAAGTTCACTATTCATCCAGGAGGAATTAAGATGTATCAGGACATGAAGCAGAGTTTCTTTTGGGAAGGTATGAAGAGGGATGTTGGCTTATGGGTGAAGTAGTGTTTGAATTATCAGCAGGTAAAAGTCGAACATCAGAAGCCAAGTAGGTTGCTACAGCCATTGGATATTCTAGTCTGGAAGTGGGATTCTATTTCTATGGATTTCATAGACGGTTGCCAAGATCTAGAAGAGGAAATGAAAGAATATGGGTCATAATGGATAGATTGACCAAGAATGCCCATTTCATTCCAGTTAAGTCAACTAGGACGGTACCTGTTTTAGCTAAGTTACTCATGAAGAATATAGTTAGACTTCATGGAATTCCTAGTAGTATAGTAAGTGATAGAGATTCCTTGTTCACTAGCGAGTTCTGGAAGAGTCTATAGGAGATTTTAGGAACCAAGCTCAAGGTGAGTGATGCTTACCATCCACAAACCGATGGGCAAACGGAAAGAGTTAACAAAATCTTGGAGGATTTGTTAAGAGCTTGGAGGATCATGGGAAGACCATCTACACTTAGTCGAGTTTTTGCATAACAATAGTTATCAGACTAGTATAAGGATGGCACCGTTTGAAGCTTTGTGTGGAAGGCCATGCAAATCACCAGCTTGTTGGTTAGAGATCGAGGATAGGTTAGTTCTTGGTCCGGATTTGGTTAGAGAAGCTGCAGAGAAGATTGAGTTTATTCGAGCTAGGATGAAGGAAGCTCAGTCTAGCAGAAGAGTTATGCAGATAGAAGGCGGAAAGACTTAGAGTTCTCTATTGAAGATCATGTTTTTATTAAGGTATCACTGATGAAGGGTGTGATTAGATTTGGGAAATCAGGGAAGTTGGCACCGAGATTCGTAGGACCATTTCCTATTGTAGAGAGGATCGGGAAAATCACATATAGAGTAGAGTTACCGAGAAGTTTGGCAGGAGTTCACGATGTGTTTCATGTTTCTCATCTAAGGAAGTGTGTCAAGGATCCAGAGTCTACTATAGCGTCGACTATGTTAGATGACTTAGTAGTAGAACCAGACTTGACTATGGTTAGAAAGCCAATTCGGATAGTTGCGAGAGATGAGAAGAGGTTAACAAACAAGGCAGTTAGATTAGTGAAAGTTTGGTGGAGTGACGATGTGAGAGACTGCACTTGGGAGACTGAGAGCAGGATTAGAGATGCTTATCCTAATTTGTTTGATGGTATGTATTACCTTTATGTTTGATTTGTTATGTACCTTACCGTAATTTCGAGGACGAAATTCTCTAAGGATGGGAGATTGTAACACCCCATATTTTTAGCAACATTATTTAGGATATTTAATTAGCTCTATTAAATAAAATAATGTGATGATTAGGGGATTGAGATTTGTAATTAATAAGGGATAGCTATGCCATGATAACAAATGAGCTAAAAACAAAAGGGTTAAGTATAATAGGTGAGGGCAAAATTGGAAAATGAGCATTCTAATACCTTAAACCCTTAGCCGTGTATCCTTACATTCAAATCATTTGTAAAAAAATTAAACAAAGAGGCCGGCCACCATTAGAAGCAACTAGAGGAAGATAAAAGAATCAAGAGGAAGCTTAATCAACTTAAATCCATTCAAATCTCAAACCCTTTAATCTCAAAAGCTAAGGTGAATAATGACTACATCTCATTTTTTTAATTGTTTTCTATTTTAAGGCTAATCCGAAGTATTTTGCATGATTATGCCATGTTTTTGAATGATTAAATGTTTATATATGCTTGTTGATGATTTATGCTTGTTCATATAGATTTTATGATATGTATTGATATAAAAACCCTATTAAATGTCATTCAAATGCCTTGCAATTTAAGATTTAGATTAGAAATGATATTTTAGAGATGGGTTACAATTTTCATAATTTTCTGAATTAATTTGGATTTTATATTAATTTTCTAGTGTAGAAAATGATTATTTGGGTTTTAAATTATTTACGGCTAAATAATTAATATTTTGGGTCTGGAATTAATATATGTTAGAAAACATATTAAAAATGATTTTTTGGAATTTTTGTAGAATTTTCCTAAGTGTTTTCATTAATATATAAAATTATTTAAGGCATGAGATTTAAATGTTTTATATCTTTATTAATAGTTGACTTGGAAGCGCAAACTTTTGGTCCGACCGCTAACTTCCTAAAATACCCTTTACTCATATATAATTACCTATTATTTCTAGGTTAGTCTTGAACTATTCAAACTAAATTAAAACAATTAAATTTCTTTAAAAATTTAAACTGTCTCTCTACGCTTAAGAATAGGATCTAACAAATAAATATCATTTAAACAGATAAATATCATTTAAACGAATAAATTTCATTTACAAATTCGTTGTTTATTAATTAATAACGTAAATAAAATTCAAACTAACAAAAAATTAAATGTTGCAACATAGAAATAAAAATTTAAATTAACTACGCATGATTTCAACGTAAAAACATGGTCAAATATTTTTGAAAATCATTTTTTCTTGAATGTGTTAATCATATATAAATTGTAGAAGAATAATTCACATGCAAAGCACATGCAATCATCACATGTGAAGCGCATGCCGTAACGCTCGTATTTATAAAAGAAGAGGAGGTATTTTATAAATAAATTAAATTGTTTATTTCTGAAATATTGGCATCACTTTTAGAAAAGAAAATTAGCAACCAATAATTTTCTGACAAACAAGGCAGGTTAGTTGAAAAGAAATTCTTTTTAAAGTATAAATTAGGTTTTACATGCTTTTAGCATGTTTTGCCACTTTCGGCACCAGGGGTTCCGACCAAGTACTGCTACTCCCATGCCATCGAAACCAATATGCCTGGTATCAAGTAATTGGTACGTAGCGAATTGGACTAAGGCGAAAGGTACGAGGTCGAGACCATAGGTTCCGAAGGGGTTGAAGCGGTACTTTGCCTTTAAATGAAAATGCACCTCTTTACTTTCGAAGGTATGCTTTCGACTTGGTTGACTTTCGACTAAGTTAAATGTTTTAAAGAAAAAGGTTTTGAATGGGTTGCGCCTTTTGTTTTAGTAAATGCTTTTGAATGGGGTCGAAACCCCTAGCCGTCGCTTTTCTTCCTTTCGATGCCAATGGTTTCAAAAGGTATACTTTGCTTTTAAAACATAGCCGCTTCTCCAATGATTTTGGAAGGTTGGTTTCGACACCATTACTTCTTTGCTTAGGAAGTGCTTTCAAAAGAGTGCTTTTGACTTAAATGTTTTATGACCCTTTTGCACTGTTGAAGGTAGAACCCAAATGGTTTCGAAGGAGTTAATTTTTAATGGTTTCAAAAGGTGCTTCCACATGTTTTACTTGAACCCAAAAGCTTTCGAAAGGTTTGATGTTTTATTGCTTTCAAAAGGTTTTAAAGAATGGCTTCGAAGGGGTGGTTCCCTAATGGTTTCAAAAGGTTTGAAAGGAAAGGTTTTCCAATGTATTCGAAAGGTAATGTTTTAAGGTTTTGAAGAAGGATGTCTAAGGTTTTAATCCTTTCGAAGGAATGGTTTTTCAACATTTTCGAGAGGAAGATTATGAATGGTTTCGAAAGGAATGTTTTGGCCTTTCGGCCTAGGTGAACGAAGGGTTTTACTTGGTTTCGAAAGGGATACTTTCAATGCATTCGAAAGAGGTACTTTCAAAGGTTTAAATGTTTTCATCAACAAAGATTTGAGTAAAGTATATATAACATGGCAATGTGATTTTGAGTAAAGCATAGAGTATATATTTTCCTTGTTTAAGTTTGGTTTAAAGGTTTTAAATCAATTTGAGATGAAAAGGTTTTCAAGGAAAATTTAAGGGAGTATTACCCTAAGTAAAATGACTCAGATATTAGAATACCAGATGAGACTGGTATAGGGTCGCGCTCTATACATTAGCTATTAGCCCCAGCTAATTTAGTCCAAAATTCCAGTTTGTAGAGCTTTGTCACATGTAAGACTAAAATTATAATTACACACAGAAGGAAATATATATTTGCATACAAATAGGTTATTTATGAGCTGATGAAGCAGCGGAATGAAAAAATGATGATTCTGTGAAAGTAGCAAACGATGGAATGAAGAATACTGAATGGCCCAAATTCGTTGATCCGAAGATACCGAATTCTAGCTATCTTCGTCACGTTGATAGCGCACTATACCGTGAAAGAAGATCTTCAATTCTTCAAGCGTTGATCAAGCGCACTTGATACTGCGAATCGGCTTCAACAATCGTTGAATCGAGCGCACTCGATTAACCGAAAGTGGAGATAGGAGATCACACTCAACTACCAATTTAATTGAAAGCACAAAGCTAACAAACAAAAGTTTTCATTCAAATCAACTAAACTCTTACAAATGGCATCACCGGCCTATTTATAGAAGTTACAACACACGCGACTCAAAACTGTACAACACTTAGGTCGTTTCCGACCTAACAAACGAACGACTTACGACCTACAACAACACGCGCGACCTACGACCTAAACAAGGTCGTTAGCGACCTAACAGATATTTACAACACACAACCCGCCTCAGCCGACTTAACAAATGCGACTTACGACTTATGTACAAGCGACTTAAGAAAACACGTTACAACATTATACAACGACTCAACATATACAATATTCCAACGACCTAAAACAGCAGCGACATAAAAGAACATAGCGACTCAAGAAAGTAACGACCCAACACATAGGTCGGTAGCGACCTATCTCATAAGTCGGCATTGACCTAACTTCTTCAGCGACTTAACTTAGGTCGTGGGCGACCTAAAACTCCTTCCTTTGAACAACTCCGCGCGCATCATGTGTTAGATCGTACGCGACCTATCATAGGTCGTTGGTTCCCTTCTTCCGCATAACTCGCTTCTCTGCCTTGCTCCGGTACCTTGTTAGGTCGTGGCCGACCTAAAACTTCTCCCTTAGGTCGTGGCCGACCTAAATCATGCTCGTTAACCCGTAGGTCGCTAGGTAGTTCGCGACCTATCACTTCCTTAGGTCGTACGCAACCTGAGACTTGAAACTGGGCTGCATCATCCTCCCCTGGTTGGGAAAAATTCATCCTCGAATTTGCATTCACCTCTTCCATAACAAGCTCATCTCCATGATACGGAACTAAGTATTTGACATTAAACACATCAGAAGTATGAACATTATCCGGCAATTCCAATTGATACGCATTCTCATTGATTTTCTTCAAAATTTTTACTAGACCAATCTTCCGCGCTTTCAATTTATTGTACGTTCCCACCGGAAAACGATCCTTTGTTAACACTGCATAAACTAAATCACCTTCATTAAATTCAACACTCCTTCGCTTCAGATCTGCAGATTGTTTGTACTTCTCATTCGCCTTTTCTAATCGTTCTTGAACGATTCTATGACACTCTTTCAATCCTTCAACAAAATCAGCAGCCCCTTTAACTATCCTTTTGGGCTGTGGTATTACCGTTAAATCTAACGGCCCTTTTGGAAAACTAGAATATATAATCTGAAATGGGCCGAATCCAGTACTCCGATTCACTGCATGATTATGAGCAAATTCTGCTTGACATAGCTTCATATCCCAACTCTTTAGATTGTCTTTCACAAGACATCTCAATAAATTTCCCAACGATCTGTTCACGACCTCGGTCTGTCCATCCGTCTGCGGATGATAAGCGCTACTAAAGTTCAACTTCGTTCCCACCATCTTCCACAAACTTAGCCATAAATGGCTTAGAAATCTAGTATCCCGATCTGAAACAATCGGTTCAGGTAGCCCATGCAATCGATACACCTCTTTAAAGAATAACTGAGCGACTCGGACGGCATCCGCTGTCTTCTTACAAGCGATAAAATGTGCCATCTTCGAAAACCTGTCTACTACCACATATATCGAATCATTCCCCCTCTGAGTTCTCGGTAATCCCAACACAAAATCCATACTGATATCAACCCATGGTCTAATCGGCACGGGTAATGGCATATACAATCCCGTATTTGTCACTGTCCCTTTGAAAATTTGGCAAATATGACATCTCTCCACAAACTTTCCAACTTCCCGCTTCATCGACGGCAAAAAATAAGATTTAGAAATCAATTGTAAGGTACGATCTCGGCCCACATGACCTTCCTCATGCAACTCCTTTACAATTTTCATACGTAAGTTGCACTCTGGTATGCATAATCGATTTCCCTTAAAAAGAAAACCATCCACCATTACAAACTCATCCGTCTTTCCCTCCTTGACTTCATCAACAAACTTCGCAAAGTAAGGATCATCGACAAATAATTCTGGCAACACATCAAACCCTGTCACTTCAACCATCATTGTAATCAACACATGATTCCTTCTGCTCAATGCATCTGCCACTCTGTTCGTAATTCCCGATTAATGCTTCACCACAAATGTAAATTGTTGTAAGTATGCAATCCAAGAAGCATGCCTTGTCGCAATCTTGTCCTGTCCCTGCATATGCTTCAATGCTTCATGATCAGTATATAAAACAAATTCTTTATGAAACAAATAATGCCTCCAATGTTTCACAGCTTGCACAACAGCATAGAATTCCACATCGTAAGTATTATATCTCATCTTTGCTCCTGATAACTTCTCACCGAAATATGCAATAGGACGTCCCTTCTGACTTAACACCCCTCTAATTCCAACCTTTGATGCATCAGTATGTAATTCAAACAATAACTGAAAATCTGGCAACACTAGAATCGGTGCTGTCGTCAATAGTTCCTTGATTCTCTCAAAGGCAAATCCTGCTTCCTCCGACCATGAAAATTGCTTCCCTTTCATACAATCAGTAACTGGTGCCATCACGCTACTGAAGTGTGGAATGAACCTTCTGTAGAATGACGCCAAACCATGAAAGCTTCTAACTTCTGTAATCGTCATGGGTTGTGGCCAATTTCTGATTGCTTCAACTTTATTCTGATCCACCTGTATACCTCCTCTCGATATAACATACCCCAAGAATAAAACACTATGCGTCATGAACACGCATTTCTTCGTTGCAGCATAAAATTGTTCTTGTCGCAGTACCATCAACACTTCTCTCAGATGTTGCAAGTGCTCTTCTGGATTACCACTATATATCAGTATATCATCAAAATACACCACCACGAACTTCCCAATGAATGGTCTAAAGATTTGATTCATCACCCGCATAAATGTACTCGGTGCATTCGAAAGACCAAACGGCATAACCAGCCATTCATACAACCCTTCACGTGTCTTGAACGCTGTTTTCCATTCATCCTCTGGTCTGATTCGAATTTGATGATAACCGCTCTTCAAATCAATCTTTGAAAAGATAGCAGCCCCGCTCAACTGGTCCAACAAATCATCAAGTCTCGGCATCGGAAATCTGTATCTGACAGTAATCTTGTTCAGTGCCCGACTATCAGTGCACATCCTCCACGTCCCATCCTTCTTCGGTACTAACAAAGCTGGCACCGCACAAGGACTTAAACTTTCCTGCACACGCCCCTGTTCAAGCAATTCTTCCACTTGCCTTCTCAACTCCTCATGTTCCTTTGGACTCATTCTGTAGTGTGGTCTATGTGGCAACACAGCACCTGGAACAAGATCAATTTGATGTTGAATGTCTCTCAACGGCGGTAACTCCGTTGGTAGCTCTTCAGGAAATACATCGTCAAACTCTCCCAGCACTGGTTTTACTTCTTCAGGAATCTCAACCACTTCTTGACTCTCACGTCCAATCAACAAGAATACTTCAGGCTCCTCTTCTACCTCCTTAACAAATTCTTTCAATGACAACAAAGTTTTCAACTCTTCAATCTCCTCCGATTTGCTTTCTTCTTGTTGTCGCTTCTTGGGAACTAGAGTGATCTTAGTACCTTCGAACATGAAACTGTAACTGTTAGTACGACCATCGTGTTGTACAGCCCTATCATACTGCCACGGTCTCCCCAACAACAGATGGCATACATCCATGTCAACAACATCACACCAGATTTCATCTTTGTATTTCTTTCCAATTGAAAAATTAACACAAGCTCTTCGATTAACTTTCACCTCCCCACCTTTCCTCAACCAAGCTAACTTGTAAGGTTTCAGATGCTTCTCTATCTTCAATGATAACTTCTTCACAGCTTCTGTAGAGATAATATTATCACAGCTTCCCGCATCGATGACAAACTTGCAAACCCTTCCCAAGATAGTGCATGTTGATTGAAAGATGTAACTCCTCAACCAGCTAGTTTCCTCCTCCTGTTTCGGTGTTAAGCACGACATCATCAATGAATACCCTTCATCTCCCGACACATTCTCTTCCTCCTCATCATGTAGTGAATTAGAACAGTCAGCTTCTACTTCATCTTCTTCAACTTCAGCAATCATCGTTCGCTTCTTTGGCTTTGGACATTCATTGCTTTTGTGACCAATCTCCTGACAATTGAAACATTTGATACCACTATTGATTCTGGTCTTAGCAACTTCATTAACAATTGGTTTTGCAACAGCCTTCGAAACATTCACACTGCTACTAGTCCCTTTCGTTGGATTGTTAGAATTTGTAAACACACCACCACCTCGTCTCCCTTGTTTCTCCCAAGCAAGTGCTTTCTGATGTGCTTCAGCGACAGATCTTGGATCAAACATATTCACCATGTCTTGAATCTGCATTCTCAACCCTCCAACAAATCTAGCTGTTAGCTGCTCTTCCATCTCCATGATATCATTCCTCGCAATCAATTGATAGAATTCATCAGCATAATCATTAACAGTCCTTGTCCCTTGCCTCAAGTTCTGCAACCTCTGATACACGAGCGATTGATAATTATAAGGTAAGAATGTGGCTTTCATCAATTTCTTCATCTTCTCCCAAGATTCAATTTTTGACTTTCCCATCCGTTCACGTGTAAGTTTGGTTTGCTGCCACCACGCCAAAGCTCTACCCCTCAACCTTGTAGCAACCAACTTCACTCTACGATGTTCTGGAACCTCCTTGAAGTCAAAAATCTCCTCCACATTAGACAACCAATCCAAAAACTCTTCAGTTTGTATACCACCTTTGAATTCTGGAATTTCAGTCTTCATCCCTGATTCCCATCGACGATCATCCTCAATATCCCTATATGCATTTCGTCCTTGGTCTCGATCTCGATAATGAATATTGCTTCTATCACTCTCTTCATCATAATCACGTGCATTTCGATATCAATCTCGACCATTAACATCTCTTTGATCACGCATGTCTCTTCTACTATGTCGTTCTTCATCATGATATGGCTCATACTCAAACTCACGTTGAGTTCTTCTTTCTCCATCCCGATACTCATGGTGATCTCTTCTCATCGAAACTGATGATTCTCTTCTACCTCGATCAGAATGTGGCGATACCCTTCTCGCTTCCGTAACCGATGGTGAAACTCGGTTTCCTCCATGGTTCGAGATTAGCGACCTCCTTCTTTGACCTTGATTCATATCATTCATCAATTTCTCTAATCTTCCAATACCTTCATCTAACTTCTCATTGAATTTGTTACTTATGCGTTGTTCCATTTGCTCGGCATCTTCCCCCTTGTACAAATCTTCGATATTTTAATGTCGATTAGCTCTTCTTGGCGGCATGATTCAAAATTTTCCACAGACACTTCAATATACCAAATGATGAACACGGCCTTTACTTGCTCTCGGCTCTAACTTCAAAATTTCAAACACCTTTCAAATTTAGATCTAAAATGATATGGATCGAAAACTCCAAACTTGTTGTAACTTGCGATGAACACGATGAACAACCAACTTCTCCAAATGGTGTTCGGCTTCAATTAACTTCTCAAACTCTTCGAATAAATTGGCTCCAAGACTCGGCTTAGCTATGATTGGCTAAGTCTAGCTTTGATACCAAATGATGAAGCAGCGGAATGACAAAATGATGATTCTGTGAAAGTAGCAAACGATGGAATGAAGAATACTGAATGGCCCAAATTCGTTGATCCGAAGATACCGAATTCTAGCTATCTTCGTCACGTTGATAGCGCACTATACCGTGAAAGAAGATCTTCAATTCTTCAAGCGTTGATCAAGCGCACTTGATACCGCGAATCGGCTTCAACAATCGTTGAATCGAGCGCACTCGATTAACCGAAAGTGGAGATAGAAGATCACACTCAACTACCAATTTAATTGAAAGCACAAAGCTAACAAACAAAAGTTTTCATTCAAATCAACTAAACTCTTACAAATGGCATCATCGGCCTATTTATAGAAGTTACAACTCACGCGACTCAAAACTGTACAACACTTAGGTCTTTTCCGACCTAACAAACCAACGACTTACGACCTACAACAACACGCGCGACCTACGACCTAAACAAGGTCGTTAGCGACCTAACAGATATTTACAACACACAACCCGCCTCAACCGACTTAACAAATGCGACTTACGACTTATGTACAAGCGACTTAAGAAAACACGTTACAACATCATACAACGACTCAACATATACAATATTCCAACGACCTAAAACAGCAGCGACATAAAAGAACATAGCGACTCAAGAAAGTAACGACCCAACACATAGGTCGGTAGCGACCTATCTCATAAGTCGGCAGCGACCTAACTTCTTCAGCGACTTAACTTAGGTCGTGGGCGACCTAAAACTCCTTCCTTTGAACAACTCCGCGCGCATCCTGTGTTAGATCGTACGCGACCTATCATAGGTCGTTGGTTCCCTTCTTCCGCATAACTCGCTTCTCTGCCTTGCTCCGGTACCTTGTTAGGTCGTGGCCGATCTAAAACTCCCTTAGATCGTGGCCGACCTAAATCATGCTCGTTAACCCGTAGGTCGCTAGGTTGTTCGCGACCTATCACTTCCTTAGGTCGTACGCAACCTGAGACTTGAAACTGGGCTGCATCATGAGCCCATAAAACCATTAGGATCAGGTAACCCTGGAAGATGTTAAGTTAGGGATAGACCGTCCAGAAGAGGAGCATTTAACATATAGTTAAGGACAGACCGTCCAAAAGAGGAGTATTTAAGAGATAGTTAAGGACAGACCGTCCAGAAGAGGAGTGTATAATAGGTGTTAGAATATTTTGTTTACATTGTCTGGTAGGCACGACTCAGCCAAAGGTTAGTAGTTAGCCAAACAAAACTATAGTGTTCGGACAGATAGTTCATTTGTTACCTGATATGTATGTTTACATAATAATGCTTTACAATTTTAACCAGTTTTGGTTGTAGGATAAAGGTTTGCAAAAGATATGTTTTAAAAGGATATTAGTGAGGGTAAACCCGTTCCGCTAAACCGCGTGGTCTCACTTAATATCAAATAACCGAGATGTATAGTATTATTCACACCAGGCTTTATGTCTGACTCGAAGTTTATGCTTTCCCCTTAAACTCTCGAGTGCTCAAAATTGATTAGAGTAGGCCGAGGGTGGATGTTTTATAGGTTTTAGTAGGTTGACGAATAAAGCTTCCAAAGACGAGCGGGTGGCTGACGGATAACTATTTAGAAGTTGCTATTTTGTTTTGTTTTATTCCGCCGTGTTGTATTTAAGACAGTTATGTCTATATGGTACTCTGGTTAACCAAGGGGGCATCATCATATGTCGCTCTTAGCGTATTTATGTAATAATTATATTTTATCTGAACTTGGAAAACAATTATGGGATTATGTAATTTGAATGTGAAACATGTGTTTTGAAATGTAATCAGTAAAATGTTGTTTTTTTGAAATCTGTGATTTTGTTTCATATTTAAGTGCTTCTGATATTATGGATACCATTAACATAGCCGTATTTAGTCGCCGAAAGTTAATACTATGTATGACTGAAGCATATGTAGCGCTTAGCTTTGGGCCTCTAGATAGGGGATGTTACAGTTTAAGAGCAACATGTGGTTAGATGGTAAAATATTATCGCCGTTAGTGCACAAGGGGAGACCTAAAGTAGAAGCGTGAAGAGAAACCGAGGAAAATAGCAAACTGAAAGTAGAATTGAATGGAATTGTACTATGTCGCCGTATTTTAGGGTGAGAAAAAGGAAGCTTGAGTTCGTAAGTATGTTTTGTGAATGTGGTGGGGAGAGAGATTACAATGAGAAGTATCCAGAATATGGGTCGGTATGATAGTGTATGGCTAACCACATTTGTTATGCGGTGGGGGTTGGGTATGGGGCATGGGCTGTTGTTGGACTCAGGTAAAGTTAATGAATTGCTTTAAACAATGTGTAAATTTCGTATATGATATATTAGATTAATAAAGGAAAACTGAAACTTGTTCCAAAAACACATTATATCAACTCAATACACACACACACTTAAGATAAGTTAAAAGGTTAATATATTTAAATATATATAAACACAATTGATAAAATATTGACTATGTAATATATTAAATTTACACATATACATATGTTGCGCATACATACATACATACATGTATATATATAAAACCCAAAAAACTATTTTATTTTGTATACGATCAAGTTAATATATGCTTCAAAGATTTACATGTATTTTATTTAATCATAAGTAATAAATTCTAGCATTTATTATACTTATATTATATTAATTTTATCTATAAAAAAATTGGTCATAGGCCTTATAATATATATTTATATTTTATAGAATTTTAATTATGGGCACCCCGATACACACATATATATGAAGGGATAATTATATTTATACAATTATACATACACACACACACGATGTTTTAAATATATATGTATATCATGTCCCCATAAATCTGAATGATCACATATGTACACCATGTCATTTTTATGCATTCTTTGATTTTTTTGCGTGTGTGTATTTGTATACCTTGTGATATTGCTATTTCTTAAATAATATATGTAAATGAAATGTTTAATAACAAATATAACATAAAATAATCAAAGTAAAATTAAATTAAATTAACTTTTTAAAACACAAAGCTCTCCTAATATTAAATTAAAGTTAAGAATGATTTAACGTAACAAAATTATTCACGATAACAAAAGTTAAAGATTGCAATAATTAACTAAAGGGGTTTTCTTTGAAATTTGCCTCCTTTTACCCAACTACACGATGTACCCAATCCAACACAAAGTGCCGTCCATCTTAATGAAAACCACTCCTGTAGCTCTCGTATGAGCATATTAATTTTAAGGGGTTCTTTTTCATGTTTAAAGAGGAACATAGTATGATCAAGTTAAAGAAATGCCCACACCAAAGATAACCCTTTATATATGAATGAAAAGAAATTGATTTCATGGAGATATGTTTGAGATTATTTTTTCAAACTTGATCAACTTGGTTTAAGCTACTTAGTACTATAGGACGTTGACCTAACGTATACAGGTAATGACTGATTGAGGTGAGAGGTATGTTTATATGAATCAAGGCAGGTTGTGGAATTTATGCAATTCAGACATGCACCAAACCATATGCTAGATTAAAGAGAAGGTCGTGAGCTTTGTAATGCAAGGAACGAAAGCTCGTTTAGAGTTATGGATCAAAATTTATAACGATTTTCTGTTTTGAAGCAAAATGGATTACTATAGAAATTCTTACAGGGCGTTGTCAAGCTTCAAGAGGTCGACGATTAGGCTTCCCAAGTTTTGAATTTAATCAAAATTTATCCCACTTTTGCGTAAGCGATCGAGCGCATGGCCTTCGCAAATCACGATTGTGTGCTATTGTTGGAAAATATTAGTCCAGATTCTTTATTTTGATGGCGCTAATCTATATAGCCTTTAATTTTACGGTTTACACTAGTTTGAAGAGATTATATAATAAAACATCTCCTTTTTCCTCCACATGAGAGTTCAACTACACCTAACTGTAAAATTGAAATCCCTAAGTTTCTTATCATCTGAAATTGGGATTTTCAATTGAGTGTTCTTTAGGTCTTACTTCTCTATTCAGATTAAAGCTAATTGTACTAACTTTGGAAGCTTTAATCTTTAATTCAATGATTTATTGTAATTTCTAGGGTAATTTGTGATAAAGCAATAAAAGAAGTTGTTGGATCTTTGTTGACGTAGGTGAATTTAACAAAACCATTTTCAATCTTAATGTCCTATTTTTATCTCCTTGTTTTTGTTTGGTAAGTTGGGTATAACACGTCTCTTTGTTGAATCTAATATCGGTGTTTAATCGAAAGACTAGATTTTGGGAGTTCTCGCATTAGTGGCGTATTCACTACAATGAACAAGCTATCTTACTTTCGATACTGTAAATAATAGAAATGGATTTTGACCAAAAGAGATTGAAATATGAAAATAAACAGTTTGATGGTAAAGGAATAATTAGTGCGATAAATGACGTTAAAAACGTTAAAAGGAGAATTAAGTAAAATAAAGAGTTAAACTGTTATAAATCTAGGTCAAAATTATGGAAAAAAGACGAACAGTTAGATATTAGACTACTTACATATAATAGAATGAAGTTGCACTGACGACCCCTTTAAGAAAACTCTTTTAAATCGTCCATATTCACCATTGTTATACGACTTCTTTTACTCTTGAAACTTATATGTTAAGCTTATATAATAATACTCTATAAGCAGTCTTGACATAATTGTATAACAAATAGAGTTAAAAAAAAATATTGTTCATATCTATACCGTTAAAGCTCGGTTAAAGCGCTCATCGACCGCTACACTTTTATAATTGAGCTCTTTTAAGTAGAAGGTCCACTTTGCAAAGCACAGTATATTAAAGTAGTTTAGCATTCATTTTAACAATTTTATTATAAAAAATTTAATTTGTCCAGTTCACTTTTAAATATGAATTAAATCATTTTTTGTAACCCAAAGTCTAAACTGTATGAGTCAAGATATTCTTGGCTTTTGTAATATTGGAGTAAACAACATTTCTTTAAAAGTAATAATAGTAAGTTGATATTGGCATTTGTATTTTGTTTCCAATATAGCTTTTTGCGCGTTAGTTATTTGTTATGGCCTTTTGTACATCTCTTTGAAACCCACGAGTGCTTTAATGACGCAATGGGCTTGAGGTCCACTAAATGAGAAATCATAATACAGTAGGTCACTGGATTAGGGCCATAAAAATGGTTGTGAAATATCAGCAACCTTTGTTGCTGTTCAACGCTAAATTTCACCTTCGTTTTCAAGCAAGCAATGGCTATTGCAAGAAGCAGCAGTGTTTTAACTCAACTACTTCACGTTTCTCATCTCCCGAAGTTATGCATGCGAATTACTACTCATTCAGCTCCTGCCCATCGGACCCAAATCGGATTCGGATTGAGGATCCGATGCGCCGCATCCGAATCCGAAGGGCAGAAGAAAGTTTCCGCCCGACTTTCGAAGATGCAAGAGATTCTTAATGACGCTGAAGAGAGAGCATCCTGTGCTGGATCCGAGCCCATCCCCAAAATCACTATTGGTAAATTACTTTTCGGAAAGATAGAATATTTGTAGTGTACAACTAAAGGCACCAGGATTGTGCTTGCGGCCACCAGCCTTTTTTTTTTACACCGGGTTCGGCGAACAACCGCCAGGGGCAGCAGGACGCATACCGTAGTGGCCGCAAGCACAAACCCAGATGCCAATAGCAGCTAACATTTTGTAGACTGTGGTCCGGATTTGGTTCTAGTTATATAGAAATTTCAAATATCAATATTTGTTGAAAGTTAAAATATTAGGTGTGCCTTGATGATTTATTTTTGAATATGGTATATTAATGCCGACAAACATTGGTCTCGTGGATTTGAGCTTTAACCTCGTAGTCTAAACTAACAACCGAGCCAACTGCGTTGGCTGTCATGGATGAATTTTGTAATTTGATTTCATTCATAGACACAGCAGTTATCGTTATACGTACGTAAAATATAAAAATGATAAAAATAGCGAAATCTACCTTGCCTGCCCTAAATATGTTGCCTGAGCATCAAGCCCTAGGTACGGTTGTCCCGTGGGTTAGTCCTTGTCCTTTTCATGTGATTTCTGAATATAAACTGGATTGGTTTTAAATAACAGAAACATATCAATGCATCTTTTTATCCGTTTCATCTTGACGAATTGGAATATGATATAAACAGAAAATGTCATAAAGTATGGTCTAGTTTTGCATCTAATTGAGCAATGTACAAACATCACGATTACACTTGTACTGGTAATAAAAAGTACTGAGAGTTTAACTGTTATATACAGTATATGTTTATATCTGTACTGCAGATAACAATAGCATAAAATTTGTGTTTCTAGTTTCCACTGACATTGGTAAATTACCCGTAGCATTGTTATCAGAAATCTTAAAATCTTACGATTTAAATCCTGTTTTGGATCGGATCCCTCTCCTTCCGATCCGATTTATATTCCGATTCAACCTCATTTAAAACCGCATTTGAGAAAAACATTCAATACATATTTATATATTCAATATGCTTATTTGAACCTACAATTCTAATTCTAGTGTTTTTTAAACAAAGTAAAAATGAAACAAAAGAAAAAACTAATTTTTAAGTTTAGATGTAAAAGTTTTAACATCATAATCAATTTCAAAATGTGTACAAACTTTAAATTATGGACCTTTTGAATCTACGATTTATGGTTTAAATCCCGTTTCGAGTTAAAATTTAAACTTTACGATTTACGATTTGAATCCCGTTTTGATAACCTTCCCTATAGTACTATTACTTACGGATGAAATAGGTTTTTATTTTCATTGTGCACATGGTTATAGCTATACCATACGGTATGCATGAAATAGCAATTTAAGTAATTATGGAATGCATGCAGAGCTATAATATAGTTTAAATCTTGGAATGAAACGCTTGTTCATTTTGTGATAGGATCTGGTGTATTGAACTTATTTCTATACTAGGTTGTAATGCTTTAAATTGATTTTGTCAAAATTTTGATGATATCATAGTAGGAAGGAAATCTTTGGACTCAGATAATTTTTGCACTTAAATTTCACGCTTGATTTCAATCCATTAGATACGAGGACCACTTGAAGATACAATGGGACCACTTGAAGATCAAATGGGTTGGATGCTTTAAGTGTGAAATTTAAGTATGTGTTTTATGTCCTAGGATTCCATTATGGTATTTAATAATTTCTATAGAAGGGCATTCATATTACTAGCTCGAGTGACCGTTGAAACTTTGAGTCCTATATACATCATGGATCGAATAATGTTGGTATTTGTTCTACTCTGCAGACCATGTTACTGTTAGCTTTGCAAGAAGCGGTGGAGCAGGTGGTCAAAATGTTAATAAAGGTCAGTAAGAATTGTTTTTCTCATGCTTTTACTCCCACATGCATTTTATGTTTTATATTACTGATGTATGACACACGTGATGTGTCTCTGCACGCATGTGGTGTAGGAATGCGATAGTATATTAAAATTTGAAATGTATTTATGTAACTTGTACGAAGGTTGAGAATTGAAACAATGACCACCAATAAATCTTGTACAATGACCACCGATTGTGTTTGTTAACCATTCCATTTTCAAGATATTTTTTTACCTGTACTTTCACAAATAGTAATATATGTGTGTGTGTAACACCCACACGCGCACGCACGCACACCCACACACACAAGATAGAGCGAGCGAGCGACCATTGATGGTCATTGTTAACCGCTTCATATCAACCATTGGATTTCACAAATTAACAATAATAATAATAAAAGCCATTATCATATGTTACTATCTCTCATGCCTTCTTACATCATCAGTAAACCCAACCATTAATTTGTCAAATCCAATCGGTCATATGAAGGGTTACAAAGAGGCTAAAATAAAGGGGCTGTGGATCCCTCCCCTCTCTCTGTATGTATGTATGTATGTATGCATGCACGTATGTATGTATGTGTGTGTGTGTGTGTGTGTGTGTGTGTATATATATATATATATATATATATTGAAGAAGCAAAATGCAAAAAAAAACTTATGGTTCTTTGTCTTATGTGCATGAATATCTCTATTTTCTTGATGTGTGTAACCTTGTCATTTCCAGCACATTTCACTTCAGGGCGATACAATTATTTTTCTGGTAGTTTGCATGGCATGCATTTCAAGATAATATATTTTCTATTTTCTCATATACAATAATGCTGTGCCTGCAGTGAACACTAAAGTAGATATGCGGTTTAATGTGAAGCAGGCATATTGGTTGACTGAACGAGTTAGGGAGCGAATACTTCAGATAGTGAGTAATTCTTCTGATTTCTTTCATGCACTTCTCAAGTGATAACTGTGTTGTGTGATTATTTGGATAAAAGTTTAAAGCATTATTGAAACATGCCGACATACTGTACTAAATACTATAGACATAATAAAACTCACTTCCTGATCCATGTTATCATAATTTTCCATGAAATGATTATCCCAGTAATTGTAGTTTATTTATATAAATTTAGTATATGTAACTTCAGTTTCAGGATTTATTTGGTTTCTTTAAATCGTGACAATCGGTATAGTTAAACGCCCACTGCTTGCATTTATTTCTCTTTTACCTTGTTGTAAACTAGGAAGGTATATGAGCACATCCCATGCTTCTACTATTCAGTGGCTTAACAGTATCTTTTCTTATATTATCATATTCTCTTCCTTACCTACGCATTTACGGACGATTGGGAGGTTGACCGAACTTATTTAAGGACTCAGACAAGTTTATTTTAGTACTCAGACATAAATAAAGAGTAGACCTCAGTTATCCTTATTTATGTTAACAACAGACAAGTTACTAAAATAAAAATAAAAGTATGTTTTTAGAACTTAGTGGGTTAAAGGCAGAGGTAAATATAAGTAAAACTACTATCCGTATATACACGTCAGTTTATCTAAGCTAAACAATAAGAGCTTTAATGGAATTCAACTTATTTTTTCCATGTCCACATGCGAATGTGCATGTTGATAACTGATAGTACACCATTTACATGTGTTGATTGCATCTTAAAGAATATCTGCGTAATATTCTGCAGAGTCGGTTCTTTTTCATTACCACAATTTTACATTCGTGTTCATTTTAACAGGAAAAGAATAGAATCAACAAAGAAGGGGAGATTGTGATATCTTCTACGAAGTTTAGAACACAAAAGTAATTTTTTGTTCTGCATATTTTCATACCTACAATTTTAGTTGCCTAGCGGATATTTATTCCTGTGGTTTTTATCAGGGATAACATTCAAGATGCATTGGAGAAACTTCAGGTTCTTTCCAATATTTTCCTTTACTATAAATCACAACAAATTATTGAATTTGCATGACAGTCTGATTATTACTGGGTTTGCAAGTATTTGTTTATCAAGTTTTGGGCAGATACCCCGACTTAGAAGTGCATGTTGTGTTTCAAATATAAAAAAGAAGAAGGGAAAAGTGTTATGGTGTGCGCGGTTTAGTTAGGGCTCTGATTTATTGGTAACTTTACTGTTATAGGCAATTATTGCGGTGGCATCTTATGTCCCACCTCCACCTTCTGAAGAGCAGAAGAAAAGGATTGGAAAATTGTATGTTGTACTTCTCTCACTAACGTTTTAGTAATATGATTTCTTTTCCTTCTGTTTCAGCAGAATTCATTTGAACTTCTTTCATTATATGCTTTCATATTATCTCAGGGTTTTTACTACCTTGATGCCAATTTGTCAGTGAATATATTTTGTATTAAAAGTGGACAAGTTTGCAAGCATATACAAAATTTGGCATGAAATAAAAGTTTTTCTTTCAATTATTTGATAGGGAATAATATCATCAACTTCAGTTATGCTGAAGTTTGTTCCTGTTATTAATATATGCTCATAAGACAGTATCAAGGGGATATAAGTTGTATATTCCTTTTCCTTTCACAAAATAGGGATAAAGATTTTAATCTTTGGCCACATTCATTAATTATCTCAAGTACAACACTGAAAAGTTTGGGCAAGTCCGTCCAGGATTTACAAGTTTAAACCAAGATCACAGTGTTTGCAAAAGTAGACATTACCTGCTAAACTTGGTAGCAACTTCCTTTGGCCACATGCATACGCAAAACGTCATTTTAGAGCTATATTCGACGATATCTCCTATTAAGATACATTTCTTATGAAGCTTGAATAAGCAGCAACTTAACGTTTGCACAATTCTTAATGGCTTTGTTAAAGCTTTTACCATTGAACGATATGGTCTTTGCAGAAGATTATTGAGTATTTTCCTCTACAAGAAGTAACGGTAGACTTTGTAAAATGTTCACAAAAATTACGCATTTCCTATATCCTCTTAAAACTTCGGCATTATTTTTATTACGAATCGACCATATTATTTCCATAGCAAACAAATCCCATTCAAGCTTATCCAGTAAATTAACTACAAATTTCTCAAGGTTAGCGAACGTCTATTCTGTGATGCATTATCTATTTCACATGTTACATTCACTTTGGGGAGCATAAGATGTTCACATATTGTTATATACCCATTATGGAATCATTTCACTTATTTTGGTTTTGTAAGATGACAAGTACTTGACACATTTAATGATTAATTGAAGGGCTGCAATAGGAGAGCAGAAGAGGCTTCAGAATAAGAAATCACTCTCACAAAAGAAGGAAATTAGGAGGACAAGGGATAGCTGGGGTTAGTACAGTATGAAATTTGAATGCTTCTCCTGGGAACTGTTGCAGTATAGAGCTAAACCATTAGTTACACACATTCAATAAGGTATTCCACTGATATAACAAAGAGCTAAAAAGTGCTAATCAGAAATATGGCTCATATTATGATCCTATTTGTTTCTTATGGAATCGAATAACATTATAAAGTATATTTGCCTTTGTTACCATGTATCATATGCTTCATGGGCATTTTTGATCAAACATAAACATTTTTTTGAGTACCTTAAATTTCAATAAAGATTTTACTTATCTATTAATTACTTAATAGTTCTTAGCTTTATATTGTTTTACTTCTCACACTTCAATACTTTCTTGTGCTCTTATTCTTACAGATATTTCTTGATGTACTCATAAATATGGGAACACATTCTTCATATTTATGTTTATTAACTATAAGAGGAAAGTAACTTTGTTTCTTTCATCATCCTTCATAACAATAATTCAAGATTATTCCATTTTCAATCCCATAAATATGTGATTATACCTCAAATTAAATTAAATTTATAGGTGGCCAAACTACCCTCTAGTTCTCTAATTCATTTCTTATTTCTTTTATTCACTTCGAACCCATTAAAAGGAACCTTACTATTTTAAAATGTACAACAATTTTTTCGAAAAACATTTACACCCACATCATATAAAACGAAGATTGAAATCAACTCGGATTTAAATCATAAGATGGAAAGCACTTTCTCTTTCTTGGCAACAACTTTTTATAGAAACCGAATCAAACAAGCAAAATTTTGTGAAAATCGAAAATTTATCAATAGGATAAACGGATGTTAATTAAATCTCATCAATTGTTCAATCTATGAAGAACTGAAACCAAAAAGATGAAACTATTAAGTTAAAAGAAGAACAGAGAAGCAGAAATATCAAACGTTTAATAATTAGGGGAATATGATATATGCAGTAAAAAATATTAGGGTATGCTAGGTGATGTAGATGTTTTGAAAATCTATCTTAATTCTAACATTGAAATACCAAGAATTAATATACGATGCAAGCTCAAGTGGTTGAACAGTAAGAACGTGAATATAATCAACATAGAATCAAATTAGGCTTGACATATGTTGACTTATTTAGAAGTATTAGGGACAAACTCCACAAGGGTAAAAGTTTTAGACAAGGTCTTCAAACCCAAGCCAAAACAATCCGAAAAACAACAAGATTCGAATAAATTTAAACCAAACTCATCTTAGGTTGTGTATTGATAACACAAAATATCACAATAATCGATTAAACTAAAAGACCTAATTTGACTGGAAAAGATTGATACACAAATATAAGCATCAACTGATGTAGTTAACTTAATCTGAACCAAGTTAAAACAAACCTCTAGTATAGTTAGATCTCTATTTCGAAAATACATAGTTCCAATTATACAAATCCTCATCAAAGAACCAAGGACCATAGTAGATTCAAAATGGATATACTCAAGAATCATCGGTTTAGGTGGGATCTGTTTGGCACCACTAAGGTACACATTGATGATTTATGAATTTTTAATTATGTTGAATGTAAATTTTTTTATGTAATATCTCGGTCAAAGTTAAATGGATATACAAAATATCAATAAAATTTATGGATATAGAACCACTTGAAATTATCGGAGAAGTAAGATTCCTTGCATTTTTCTTGAAGAAAGACAACGCTTATACATATCTCACGTTCACCAAACTTTTATGTCAAGAATTCATTTAAAATAGGAAGTCCTTATCCATATTACTTTTTTCCCCTACTAATAAGGAAGCATAAAGGATAATAAATAAAATCACTTTGCATGCTTTCATTTCTACCGTTTCTTAATAAGATTATCCATCTAAAATTTCAACTAGGAAAATAAGTTTTACATTTAGTTCAATTTCCTTACTTGAAGTTTAGAAATGTTCTTCTTTAATGTCTACTGTTAACTGAATACTACCCATCTCTTAACAATTTTGAAATTATAGATATATGCAGAGCATTAGATTTGTTATATAAAATTAGCTTTCTTCACATAGACAATGTCAAGGTATATTTTTGAAGCAAAATCAGATACTTAGAGGAATATGACTTAATTGTATAATATGTGGTTCAATATGTTTCTACCTTCTTCTTTTTCACATTTCATATGAGTGTTTTATCACATGCGATGCACACACATATAAAAAAATAGGCATAAAAGTACTTGTGAATATAGAAAAATGTTTTGATGGTGTTTACTAAAATCTTAGTAAATATATTATCCTAGTGACTAATATTGTTGTAAAGGATTATCTAACAAAATTGTTAAAGTACGTGAACATGTATGCACAACTGTTTAGTAAAACAGGAGACTTTTTATTTGAAAGAAAATTATTATTTTTTGTTATTCTATTCTTTCAGAAATATGTTAGTTTTTTTGATATGATTGCTTATGAAGTTATGTCATAATTTTCATTTTAAGAAGTTGGATTGATTAGTAACACACTAACACTCCTATTTTATTGTCAATTTTTTTCACTTTCCATGTTGAATTTTATTGATATTTTTGTCTTTGAATATTATATATTTTCAATGTTATTCTCCTTATTTTACTCTTTTGAGTTTATTAGTTTTATTCAATATTCTCATTTGAATTAAGGATATTTATTGAAGTCTATATTAAGGTATAAGGTTCCGTCAGAAACCACAAAATACTGGCTGTGCTAGTCCGATTGCGGTCTAAACCGAACTGGAATACGACCAAAAATCCAGCTTCAATTGGTACCCCTCAAAAAGTATTCGAAGTTCAGTTTTTGTTGTGAAAACGAAGAAATCAGGGAGTAAAATTACCGGAGTTGGATTCTTGTCCAGAAAAGAAACAAATTAGGAGAGCCTGAAAAACAATAAAAATACATGAAAAAGCTTACCTAATTCACGATCTCATATCTGCAGATAAATGGAAATCAATTGGAATTTGGTTGGACTTGAGTTTTTCTTCCAGTTGATCTCAATATTGGGGTGATTTTTTCTTTTTTGTTTTCTTAGACGATGCTAAGTGAATGAATGTCGATGGGGGTTAGGGTTAGGAAAGAGAATTCACTTGGGCTACCTAAATAATAGAGGTTATATTCGGGCTAGAAAATACAAATGACTATTATTTTTAATTTTATATAACGGACTATAAAATACCAATATGTTTGGGTTTAAATAAATTAATACGATGTTTATTTAGGTTAATGATCAAAACCAAAATCGAAACCGAAATTTCAAAATTTTCAACCAGTCAAAACGAAGACTTGAACCAAAATCTGAAACCATGGTCTATATTCATATAGATAAATGTGACACCTAAGGAATTAAAACTAACATTTAAGATAAAAACATTAAATGTTTTGCAAAATATTAACATAGGAAATTTATAGTTTGAAGTAACTTAGAAATTATTGAAGTTTAGTATTTTAATTTTTTAACAATTAAAACCAAAGTTTATAAAATTTCATGATTAGAAAGGAATTATAAACATTTTTTATAAATGATTCCATCTTTTATATGATTAAAAATAAAATAAAATATGCTTAAAATTTTAAAATTATACTTTGAAAATTAAAGCTAAGAATGTAGATTTAAAATTAATCTTGTGGTATTAAAACTATAAAATGAATAAACTAAAAACATACGAAAAATATGGTTTTTGTGATTTGAACTTGTGATTTTATAAAAGATAAAAATGTTTTTTGGTTGAGAGTAAGATCCGAACTCGTGACTTAAAAATTTGTTTTTGTTAAAAATGTAATTCGAACTCGTGCGTTTGTATGTGTAGATATGTAGGCATTTTTGGAAGTTGAGATTAAATCATGATGATTATGTTTGTAAGTTCTGAACAAAGCATTACCCTTGCCCTTTTCTTTGAATCTTTGATACATTCGTCCTATGTGGTCAATGAATAAGAGTGGTTATGCCATACCAATATCACTACATCAGTCCATTCACAACAAAATCTACTCACTAAACTTTCATGTGCTTATGTTTAGAAAAAATATTAAATATGAAATTCAATAGTAAAGTATTTTTTAACTCCTTTTCTTTAAATACTATTTAATGATGATATTGTGGTGTTTATTAGTTCTAATTTGGGCTTTGTCATATTTATACTGTTAGTGATATTTACGCAAAGAAAAAAGAAAAAACCGTAACATGTGTTTTAAATTATATATGCATGTATGTATGGTGCATGCGCGCTCACGTGCGTATTCGCGCATGCGTGCGACTCCACTTTTGATTGTTCGGTAGCTTTTTAATTATTTAGAAGCTATGAATTTATTTTTGACATGCAATGATATATGGTTTTGAAGCGGCTATAAAATAAAAAATGGTACAATAATTTTTTATCAAATGATTTACATGGTTAAAAGACTATATTTGCAAGAAAATGAATTAATCAAATATTCCTAAATTTGGGAATCACATTGAAAAATAGATAGGTGGATGTGGAAAATTTTAAAATGAGACAAGTTTTAGTTGAACCGATCCTTTACTATAAAGATACTTTCTGGAATATTTTAGATCATTTCAAAACCTATTAACTCGATCAAAACTATATTATAGATTGTTTTATAGTTTCAAATGAGCGGGATATTTCAAAATGATCCCAATTTTGTTAAGGTGATTCAGCTCATTTTTAATTTGTAATATGGAAATAGAGAGATTCGAAAATAATTGTAAAACTGAGATTAAGGAACAAGGTTCAAGATTTCAGTTTTCGTTTTCATCTTGATCGTTCGAGATCTTCGAATTTTCGATCAACTTCGAATTGTGCTTGGCTGTATTTGTGAACTCATATTTAATTATTTTTCAAATTTTGGTTCATATTTCAAAATTTTCTCACTGCATTTGTTTATATATGCTTTTATCATATTCTTAAAATTTAAAGTCAATTTCTTTCTCCACTTGGCTATATACTTGAGCTTTATGATCAAAATTCTAAATTAAGATAATCTTGGGTTTCTTGTTTTATTAGACTTACCTTGGGTTCCTTACTTCAACGTGTCTTCATCATAAACATTAGATATTGAGATGACTTGTGAAATTTTGTGTTGATTGCTTTGCCTCTTACTGTCTTTCATCAAATGTCCCATCGTTGCATGTTGATGTCAGCACTTTAAAGGGCGAAGGCGTACATGAGACGTAAGGCTTGAGATGTTGATGTGCAAGTTTTTTCAGGGAAACATTACACACACGCATACTAATAAACGTCGAACATTAAAATAAGGAATATTAAACCATCAAACTATTTTGAACAATAAACAAACTTATAAATATTCCTGTTTACTATTATAAGAAGCAATAAAAGTAGAATCCAATTTCGGGTTGAAACACAGATTATTATAAGCAACATCTAATTTAAATTCAACTAATAAAGGAAAAGGAAATGCGCTATTAGAAGCAGTAGAAAAAAACATGTAGGTGAATTTTTTATTTTTTATTTTTTTCTTCCTCTTCTCCGATTTTATCTTTAAAAAAAGGAACTGGAATTCGAAATCCATTTTAAATTAGATATTAATTTTGAAACTGATCCCTATTTTGGAATCGATTTCTAGAATCAATTTTGAAATCGATCCCCACTTTGGAATCGATTTCTAGAATCAATTTTGAAATCTATTACTTTAATCGATAGCAAAATTGGATTCGAAAAATAGAAAAATATCCACTGTTGTTTTCTTGATATTTTTGTTTACTATGAAACGAGTAGGATCGTATAATTTTTGCTCTAAGCTTTAGGCATGCGAGATGTACAAAACGAACAACACACATCTCAAATTGTCGAGGCATTAGCTTTAAAAGGAAATAAAGATTAAAACAAAAACCTTTCTTAGGAAGCCTCCATGGTTCCTGCCTCTACCTCGCTTTGAGGCATGCCTTTTAATTTTTGTAATATCATTATCCTTTTTTAATCCATCTTTCAAGTATTTACTACCGTTGCAAAATGGTGTAAATTATGCAAAGACAGTAGTACCTGATGTTTTTGTTATAGAAAAGAATCATTTTAATGTAAATGAATGTTCATTGATGTGTATTGTCTAATAAAAACACAAGCTAATGATATGTAAATATAGATGGGCATGAGGTTGAGCATTAAGTGGAGATGTATTGGACATGAGGTGGAGCATCTAATGATATATAAATATAAATAGCCATGAGGTGGAGCATTTAGGGTGCGTTTGCGACGAACGGAAATGGAGTATTTTTGAGCGGGGCAGATTGGTGAACGAGGAATGCGTTTGCGGCTATGAACGAGGTATTTGAGTGGGACAATTAATTTATAATTTTAATTTAATTGATTTATAGTTAATTAATTATTTGTTTTGTTGTGTAATTTTCCATTAAACCAAAGTAATACATTTTAATTTCAAATACAAGCAAATAAAACAAACTAGAAAATTTAACCAAACAAACTAGGAATTTTTACCAAATATACCAACGATGACTAAAGAATAGATCCAACTGGTACGACATAAATGCAGATATCTCATTATCAGGCAATATTTTCACCATATCCAAGTTTGTGCGATCTTGGCGAAAAATCATCATAATTTTCCACCGCTCCACGTGTATAGCAGCAGACAATATAAAATAACAATGCTGCACGACATTAGTAAAACAACCACTCTGAACAAATGACCGTCCAGAGACATGCCTGCTCGAGCTGCCATGCTCGGTCTGTCTGCTACGTCTGGGCTGAACAGGTGTGGTGTCTCCGGCCACCCAAGTGTCATACAAAGCTGTATCGATAACAGTGAAAGGCCGAGCTGGTGGAGTTGGAGGTATCTGATACTTGCAAGTGTCATTTTCTATGCAACGTCTAAAAAGCTGATCCAACTCTATAAATTTGAGTTGGGCATTTCTCCTGAATCTCTTGTGTTTGCGCGCAGCGGTGTTCCACCACTCCTCGGAACTGTCCAGCCGATCGTTCTCTACATTCCACATCTCTCTTTCTAGCTGTAGAAGTTTGTCCCAATCACCTCAGTAACGCTTCAGGTTGTTTTTTCCTCATCTGTGTATATGACTAGTCGATGTTCAGTCTCTCGTTTAATACTGCCGCCACGGACGTATAGAACCCCCTGACTGAATTCCTTCTGTCCGGCAGGTAATCAACGCACAGATCTATGAAAAACTCCTCCCTTTCGGTTGTCTATAAAGCTATGGGCTGGGAGGAAGCAGAAGCAGAACCAGAAGAATGTGCCGTTATAATGAAAAATGAAAATTTCAAAACGTAAAAATAAATTCCAAAAAATATATGTTGTAGATACGGTAAAAATAAACAGAATAGCGGAGAAAATTACCTTAAAGTAAGCTCGAATGGATCAGAAAAAATTCGGAAAGGAGGGAAATATGTTGTTTGGACTGCTTTGAGGAGGGTGGCTGCATTTATATGGGGGATGAGAGCCGAAAGATGCAGCGGTTGGAGTGAAACGGCACGACGCGTCTGACGCGTCAAAAACGCGAGTGTGGCTAAAAATGGCTGCGAACGACACCTTAGTATACAACTAAATATGCATTGATAAATGAAAAATTGATCCTTTTTAATGATTATGATTTTTTATATTTTACATTGTTTAAAATAGAAGGTTGGAGTTCACCTTAAACTACCTTTTTTCCTACATCATAATTAAACAAAAACGATCAACTCTTAATGCAAAACTAAATAGGGATATTTTCGGAGTGATGTATTTTTGTTCGAATTTCATTTAACATATCATAACATGCATTGTACATATCAAGGTATATGTAATATAATTTGTCTTTGAAAAATTTACGCATTTATACAAATGTCTAAGATACGATCGCTAGTGTATCGACGTTTAGTGAACACACTTTGACAAAAAAAATATTCGTTAACCTTTCAGCTGGTAGTCATCGACAAGTACACACAACATTTATGCTACAAACATAGAATTCTCATTTGGTATTTTTTATATACATGTAAATAAAGGATGTACATTATTGATAATGTATGTGAACATTAAGGGTGCGTTTGCAACGAACGAAAACATGGTATTTGAGTGAGGTATTTGAGAGGGGCATTTGAGCGGGAAAGTTGAGTGAACGTGAAATGTGTTTGTGTGCCGCGAACGGGGTATTTGAGTGGGGTATTTAAGATGTAATTTTTAATTTAATTGATTTGTAATTAATTAATCATTTGTTTTGATGTGTAGTATGCTTTTAATTAAAATGAAAGAACAGTACAAAAAGCTAAATAAATGAAAATTAATATACAATAGTAGAAAGTACATATAAAATCGTACAATGTTTCAGTGCAGCTCTGCTGCAACAATCATCTCTTATGCTATCTCGAATTATTAACATTTATGGCATACATGTCGTTGTACTGCTTCAGTTGCTCTGTTCGGTGCAGTTCTCATACTATAATATTCCTTCCAGTGTTCCTTTGGAATAAGATCGGGATCGTCATCATAAGTCATAAAATCTGGATCACCATTATTGTATTTCCGTATGAAAGTGTGTGTAGCCATTGCAGATACAATAACTTTTACTTGAGTTTCAAATAAATATGTTGGCATATTCTTCAAAACGACTAACTTTTTCTTCCATATTTCAAAGATTCTCTCAATTGCCATATGCAAACTCGAATGATAGAAAATAAAATTTTTATTTTTCGATTTTAGTTGATTAGTGGTTTCACGAAAATGAAGAATATGATATCTAATATTACGATAAGGTGGTAAATAACCTGGTTGCAGTGGATATCTTGAATCAACTGGATAATACCGTCCAAGTGAAGGGTGGTGGAAGTTAGAGTTTCTATCATTTATAACTGAATTAAAAATTCTACTATCATGCGTCGTACATTCCCAACCAGCCATAACATAAGTGAACTGTAGATTGAATGAGCATGCTGCTAATATATTCTATGTAGCATAACATTTTCGTCCTATATATAGAATAACTCGATTTGTAGGTAAGTGTACCATTACGTGTACCGTCTATAGCATTAACACGGTTTTTAAAATATGGATACTACCGGTTTGAAATTCTAATATGATCTGGAACAGTATTAAATTGAGGATCATCTGGCTTAACAATATCTATAGTAAGTAATTGTACAACATCTAAAACAACATGAAAACAAATCATTCGCTCTACGTACAATGATACGTAGGCCATGAAATGTTAATAATTCGAGATAGCATAAGAGATGAAATTGTTACCGCAGGGCTGCACTGGAACATTGTATGATTTATATGTATTTTCTACTGTTGTATAATTAATTTTCGTTTATTTAGGCAATTGTTATGTCATTTTTATTAAAAGCATACTACACATCAAAACAAATAATTAGTTAACTACAAATCAATTAAATTAAAAGTCGCATTTTAAACACTCCGTTCAAATACCCCGTTCGCAGCACACAAGCGCATTTCACGTTCACGTAACTGCCCTGCTCAAATACCCCGTTTCCTTTCGTTGCAAACGCACCCGAAGCTGGGGAAGGGGAAAGTAATGTTGGGACATCAGACACGTCGTCAATGGAAACGGGACAAAGTTTGACTGCGAATGGCACCTAAGTGAATCATCCATGACAAAAAATATATTCGTTTTGAGATATTATTAGGAAACAATAATGTATAAACATTAGTGAACCCTCCATGAGAGAAAATATATTCATTTAGATATATGATCAAGGAGTTATTTGTTTATTAACATATCATTGTTTAATTGAATATAATAGATCAAGGTGACTTAATATGCTTGTCAGATTCGATATACTAAAATTTGTATCATTTTAAACGTTGTGAATTGTTTAAAAAAATTGTTAGTTTGTTCCACAATTTATAGTACGCCTTTTTTTCTATGAATTTACTATATAGAATTTTTGGAATATGCTAAAGTGATAACATAAAAGCAATTTACTTGGATCCTCCTAAAATGCTTCTTCCTTTTTGTCTACTTGGTCAAACCTTAGGGTCCGTTTGACTTCAAAGGCGTGAGAGAGGTAGAAGAGGTGGAAATCCTAATCATTACAACCAAGAGGAAGAAAAGAGGGAAGAAGATACTTTCTGATATTATCCAAAAAGCGGAAAAGAAGAAAAAGTTGTTTTCTATTTTGTACGATAAAACCACTTTTCTAGTTTGACCATTTTCCATCCCTTCCCATCTTTCATGCATTTTTAAATACATTGTTTAAAACGGAAAACACAAAATTAATTTTCGAACCAAATAAGCCCTTAGTCCCCTGAACCTCTTTTATCGAAATTATGGTTATATTTAGTCATCTTAAAATTTTGGTATAACATATTTAACAGATGAAATTACATGCAATAAGTGTGTACTCATCCGATTATAATTAGGTAACCGATTCTTTTCATGGAGCCTGCTCCGTTTAGAGTTGGTGGAGCCACTAGAACATTTGATGTAAACCTACCGTGCCTTTGTTATTTGCTTCGTACAATTTTCCTTATCAAAATAAAATATTTGTAGACACGCGCGCGCACACTGCTATATATATATATATATATATATATATATATATATATATGAGGATTCAATGGCATCTCATACAGTGCAGCACCTCTGTTACCCTCTGATCTCCATTACACAATCCGAATTAAATAATATGGCTTTCTCTCTCTTTCCGGATTGTGTGATGGAAATCGGAGGCAACAAGAGTGCTGCACTGTTTGAGGTGCCATTGAAACTCCTCATATGTGTGTGTATTACTGTACTCATGAACATAGGGTGTGTACCTTTGTACATCAAAATATACTTTCATGTCCACCCTTGGGTGATTTTTTTCTTCTTCCGTTTTATCATACATGAACATATCAAGTGTCAAACTACCAATATTAAAATGTAGACCGCATCAAGTTCCAATTACTCTTTTGGATTGAAACATGTTTTTAAAGTACCATTAGAATATTAAAAACTACTTTTAAATTAAACATACTTAGTTTCTTTTAATGAGATGCAATACCTGTTCAATCTCAATTATAACTCCAGTTAATTTCTTGGTTATCTAATTTAATTTAATTAGAATTAGTTTCATATTTCTTTTAAATAAATGCAGTATAATGGGTAATTGGATCGTCTTTTTTAGTCTAAAACCAGAGAAGACATTCACCTATGTAATCTTGCTATAAATTCAAAGATGTCGATAAAACGAGTAGTTCTCTTTCCATACTTATTGTTATACTGTATTCATTTGTTTAAACTACTGTGTTCTAAATCTAATGATTGAGATATGGTGAGTGAATTTTAAATTTCACCCAAGGAAATCTTGGTCTATTATAATCATTTAAACAATGATACATTATAAAAAAGATAACTCCTTGATCATGTATCTAAATTATATATATAAATGAATATATATTTGTGACATGGATATTCACTTAATGTTTATAGATTATCAACAATGCACTTTCTTAATCACCCTAGGAAATCCGGATCCTTGTCGTAAGCCCTATGATATTCTCTTATGCATTTGGCACTTGAATCAAACAATGATGTACAAATTACCTCATTCGCATGTTTGCATACACATCATTATCTTTTTTTTCTTTCCTGAAGCCAAAGTAGGTACCACAGTTGCATGCACAATATAAGTAAAAGCATAGACCTTTGATGTGTACTTAATTGAACACATGAGTTAAGCTATGGATTTGTTATTAAACTCTACATACAGTTGGAGAACATGCACAAAATTATCTGAAAGTATATTCTCTTTTAAGATGCATGTTATAAACCTAATGTGCATTTTTATTGGATATTTGAAATGAGATGCTAATCTTATTGTTATCATTTGGCAGTGATCATTTCCTGGAGGGGTGAATCATTTCCTGGATATGCATTGGACTTGGGTTACAGTAAACACAACCGAGTATAGAACAGCAGTAAAAGCTTTTGAAAAACCATCTATTTTCAATGTAAAGTACTCAGAAAAGGGGTCGAGTTTAGGTCTATAGCATCACATTATTCTATTTTAGAATATTGCTATGCAGAGCTACAGTTCTGATATGAACTGAGTGCATTTAGCAATTGTAAATTTTATATTAGATTGAATTTTTCAAATTCTATTTTTATGTGCAATTCTGTAAGTTCACTCTTTCTTCTGGCGTGAATGAACTTAAATGTTACAATCCACAATTTATTAATTTACTTTATTCCTCTTTCCCTGTAAATGTTATATTCTACGTGTAAAAATGTTTGGAGGTTCAGTTCTTTGATAGTAGTTGATTCGATAAAAAGGTACTTAGAAATACGTACTGTAGCAGTGGTTTACTAGTTTGCAATATCTATCCTTTGAGAAGAGCTATGTGTTATCCCCCATGTTATCAGATATTAGAAACGAATAAGCCTGACCGATGCAAGCTGGTCAGATGCATTGGCTTCAAACAGGAAGATAAGTTTTCTAGTTATTGAAGACAGACCAAGATTCAAAGATCAATATTTGAAGGCCAAGATAAATTCCGTCTACTTCTTTCTGATCATCCACCCGACATTTTGTCTAGTCTGACTACTTCCTGGTTGTCAACTTTTTGCCTGTAGGAT
This sequence comes from Allium fistulosum, assembly GCA_030737815.1. Classification (NCBI taxonomy): domain Eukaryota; kingdom Viridiplantae; phylum Streptophyta; class Magnoliopsida; order Asparagales; family Amaryllidaceae; genus Allium; species Allium fistulosum. Next base: position 1,442,416,660 of record CM060903.1, on the reverse strand, counting down.
GCTTACGTTATAATGACACTGCTGCCTTCCCACCCCACTTATCATTATATGAAATTATGAATGATTGCTGTAGCTATTAGCTGATGAGGCGATTTTATTTTTGTTGCTGTTAGCTCATCGGCCATATTAGTGTACCTAATATAAGCTATAATCTTGATTAAAATCTAGCCGATAATTTTCAGATGCAGATGCCTTCATATCCACATCCGTATCTATTTTTTCGGATACCAAATATTTATTTGATTTTTGAATATGAATGCAGATGAATTTCAGATTTTTTGGATATCTATTGACTGACTTAGAGTTCACTAATGGAAAGGTTTAGCGCTAGGAAATTGACCCTGACCATTAAGAATTAATTAATTTTTTTTGTACTTGATCTCCTTTACAAATGACTAGTGTATTTATTTTAAATTTTAATCGCGCCTATGATATTTGTAAACGACATGGTTTTATAATATTATATATACATGGGAAGGGCCAGTTACAACTCAAATCATCATTGATTTCAGTCACATGTTCCGATTTAAATAATCATAATTTCTTTCTCCTGTAACTTGTATGATTATTTAAATCAGAACATGCAGTTGAAATCAGGGAGGATTTGAGATGTAGCAAGAATGAGGTGTAGCCGATCCCAGCCTCTATATATGTATGTGTGTGTTTTGAGGGGGGGGGGGCAAAGATTGGCTGCACCTCGTTTTTGCTTCACCTCAAATCACTCTTGATTTCAACCACATGTTTCGAATCAAATAATAGAATGAAGTGACAAGAGGAAAAATATAATTATTTATATTGAACATATGGTTGAAATCAAGGGAATTTGAAGTGTAGCAAAATGAGGTGTAGCCGATCCTTGACCATATACACATACACGGACATATATAATACACGCGTGCGCGTGCGCATGCACACACATATATATAGGCCGGTCAAAGGTACAAGTTTCGATCCGAGTCCGGTCCGAACTCACCCTACTAATACGGGTACAGGTTTTGTCCAAACTACCCAGGCATTCAAATAATAGTTTAAAATGATAATGGTTCATTTTAATTAGTTTTAAAGTGATAATGAATCATTAATAATGGTTTTATAAAGATATATAATTGATTTGAAAATATAAGAAAAATCGATATCGATTTATTGATATAAAAACGCTTTTTGAAAACAATGGTTCAATATTGATTTATATGGTTTTATAATTCAAATGGAATCTTTTTAATTAATCAATTAATAATAATAAGAAATTAGTTTTCAAACTTTGTTTACACACACACTAATAAATGAAATGTGATCGGAAATCAAAATGGGATTCGTAACGATTCAACATATAGAAATTGTGCAACGTTTCACATTAAATGTAAAATACATATGTACATATCCATGTACACACACACACAAATATATATATATATATATATATATTCACATATATATATATATATACTAATTATATACAAAAGCAAAAATATATATAAGAGATATTTTAATAACTCTTTAATATTTAAGCAACTTTAAGTCAACACTACACATCAAGGTACAACCATCATCACATTCACATGGGAGGGGATCATGTCAGTCGTGCCTAGGTGGTGGTGGAGGGGACTTGGCCATGCTAGGTGATGATGATGGAGGAGGTGGCACATAGAGGTAATGATGGTGGAGAGAGAAAACACACTTAAAACTTCTAAGGTAATTATCACCATTTGTCACATCAAATGTCACATTCAAGGGGGCGCATGGCCTGGCCCATGCTTGAGGTGACTTCTTGACGTCCTAGGGTGGTGTAGGAGGGAGGTGGTAGAGGTGATGGTGAGGTGATAGCTCATGATGATGTTTGTAGATATTTTGATGAACTTGCATATAAATACCCACCTCCTTAGCTCATTTTTTATCTTCCATGACTTCTCCAAATCATAACCAAATGGAGAAATTCCTTTTTTCAAACCATGTAAAATTTCAGTGGCTACAACTTTCTTGTTTACCACTTCTTCCCATTTTGAGCTTAGCTATGTCAAAAACCCACCTTTTTCCAATGCATTCTCGGGTTTGATTTTTGTGAATCCGAGAACACCTCTTCTTCTTCTAACCATATCTCCCTCAAAACAACTCGGAATTAAGTAATTCATTTTTTTAAATAGTAGAGAAAAGAATTTTCAACAACTTTACAGTTAACAACTTTTCCAAATTTGGAGTGCAACATAGTCAAAAATTCAAGAGAAGATGACTCATTTTCGGGTCCAAATATTATGAACTAAAGACCTCTTCCTTTTCCAATGGTCGAGCTCTTTGATCCTAGACCCTTATACTGTGAGCTATGGTAGTGGAGGAAGGATGGCCGAGAGCAAGGAGGGTAGTGGAGTTGTTTTATTGATGATTTAGTGAAGTGTCGATTTGTTTGAATGTTGGTAGGAAGAATTGGACTTGGAAATGGATGAGAAAATTCCATCTGTACGATTATATATATATATATATATATATATATATATATAATATTGTTTGCTATGCTTAGTTGTGATGATTGTTAATCATGTTTGGTTGCTTGTTTATGCTTTGATCATCAAGTATTGATTGCTTAATGTGGTCATTTTAACAAGCCACGTTAAATACACGTTGAAAATCACAAAGGAAATTACTTTCCTTTTATTAATAAAATGGTATATATGAAATGTTAAACCTCTTGAAAATGGTTTAAAATGATTTAATAATGTTTTATAAACATTAGAAACAAATTTGATGAAGTTTGAATACGAAATGAAAAACAAATCAAAACTAGCGTGTCGCGTAACGGTAGTTCACGATTTTGCGCCATAAAATTTAAATGAGTATATAAAGTGGAATATAGCTTGGAATTCTTTGTGATAAGAATTTGTCGAACTATTATATCCAAAGTTTTCAAACAAAAGAAACTGATCGAGATTTCAATAAGTAAATTTTGAAATATAAGTAAAACAAGTTTTCAAAATAATCGCGATTTTGTAGTTCGGAATCCAAAACGGGATTTCTTTAAATTTAATATTTCCATATATTTTACAAATATATAAAAATCTTTATAAATATTTTAAAATGTTTTTAAAGAGATTTGAGTTATGTAAATAAATTTCAAATAATAGAAAAGTCGTTTTGATTAATATAACTTTAAAAACACTATTCGCAGCACTATTTACAATGATTTTCAGTAACAATTAAAATATGGTTTTAAACTTGACAATTCTTTTCCAAATCTTTTATAAATGTTTTAAATAAATAATTAAGTTTTTTTAAAGATGATTGGAAGGTTTTATAATTTATTTAAAAGAATTTAAATAAATGAATCAAAGGAAAGCTGTTATAAGCAAATGTTTTAATCTTGGCTCTAATAAGCCGACCAGTACACCTGATTTTTCTATTCGTGAGATTGGAGTAAGGTGCTTAAACCAAGGAGATGTTCAGGAGAAACCAGTGCCCTGGCTCACCTGGCCTCCCCCAGGCGAGAGATAGATAAGGTCGAAATGTCGAAAACGAGTTAAGTATAAAAGGTTAAAATTTCCAAATTTAAAACAATTTGGATTTACCATCTTAGATAACATGTTTCCAACTTATTAAAAAGTTACATTTTGAAAATAAGAAATCTTTGTTAAGATTTAAATAAATGATTTGGAAATATTTTCCTAAGTAAAATGTTTTGGAATTATTTCAAGTTTAAAAAGAGTTTAATTAAACCAAAGAATTTAACAAAGAGATGTTTAATGATTCTGTATATACCACCAAGAATGTTTTAAAGGTGTGTGTGTATATATATATAGTAGATATTTTTCGATAAAAATAAATGAATAAATCAAATGGTAATCACCTACTTATAAAACATCTTTTTATTGATAATTGGTTTGAAGGGACCGGGGTCGGATTTGGGTAATTCCTATCCGAAAACCACTTCGAACCAATTTACGTTTCGAAAGTAAAGAAGATATATGGAAGCCCTTGATTTTGAAGACGAGGATCTTCATAATAGAAGGACTGCTTGTTGATAATTTTGGAATGGCCCCTCGAAATAAATAAAAAGCAGTGGTCCCTTCGTTCTGAAATCTTCATATGCAAGGACTAACTCGCCACTAATCCTAGGGGTAATGCTCGACAGGATGTGGTAGGAGAGTGCTTTCGGTTTGTCCTGTTCCTAGATAACTTGTATGGATGAATGCCCGACATAGCATTTCTAAATCATATTGATTGATCTCTATGAATATATCATCTGTTTGGTGGCGGAGAAGGCAACTTCTCTTAGCTTAACCCCTTTTCTGAGACGTACGAGCTCAACGTTTGTAGAAATCAGTCGTGTGATTGAGGAATGGCAAAGTGACACTCCAAGTGGAATATGTGCTATATGAAAGGTAATCGCTACCTTAAAGCCTTACACCCGGGAATATTAAAACAAAGGATGCTTTAAGGCTAAGTGGCTCGCTACCATCAAGGTATGAAATCACCTTTCCAGATATAAAAATTTCTGCCCGCTATAACATTCGAGTTTAAATTATGTAGTGTATGCTCGGGATCCCGAATAGGCCAGTAACGACCGGGTGATGTAATACTCGGTGCTATTCGTATATTATATTTTCAGATAGGCTGGTCTTAATTCGCATGACCAATATAGGGGACTCGGATGCATTCATTCCTCTAGAAATGCACTATATGGGAGGTTGTCCCTTACCTCGCTATTCAGTTAGAAATCCAATATCCAATAAGTGTTGTACTGACTTAGTTATGCAAATACTGAAATGTGAGATGTAAGCATTTCAGCTAAGATTTATAATTTTATTTGCAAATGCTTCAAAGAATGTCATTAAAAATAATATTAAATGATTTTATATATAAAGTATTTTAAGTTATCATAAGGTAAAAACACGTCTCTGTTTATGTACGGCGTGGTCTTATGAGATACTTTTCTTTTCAAAGAGCTTTTGAATAAAATGAAGTAAATTAGATTTGAAGAATCTAAGCATGAAATTAAGCCTAGGCATGTAATTAGATAATTGCATACTTGTTTGTTGCATTGTAGGCTCCATGAGTCCTATTTGTGGTAGGAGAACTATGTTGGCTTGATCCTGTATCTAATTGGGTACCCAATTAGATATGGGTACGTAGGCAGCCATAAGTGGTAGTGATGCAGCCCCAAAAATAATATAGCCCTGTCCTGTTTATCTGTTATGGGTTGTTATTTGTCTGATGTTCATGTATCTTTCCTGCTTATCATTTTATTCCGCATTGACATATTTTTTGAGTTCGCCGGTAAGGATATTGCTGTCTCTCTCATCAGAGTGAGCAGCGGTAGATTTGTAGACATTGGTATTTGGTATGTATTAAACAAATCTTATAGAATTAACCTCTGATAAGTTGTATAAACTGAATTTGTATCATATACATTTAGTAGTGTTAAATATTTATCAAACGATAATAGGTATTCAATCGATAGTTTTCATTTGTAGTTTAAATCGGACGGTTTTTCGGCGATTTTGACAAGTCTAGAAATCCGGGTCTTCACAGCTGACTCGGTTACTATTAAGGTCATGTATGGCTTTATCAAAACCTCGCCTGGTTTGGACCCAATCCGGTTATTAGTCATCCGTAGTATTAGTACATGAGTGTTTATGTTATTTGTTTATCATTTTGTTTGTTTATATGTAAATGTTTTGTTTACTTTTGCTGTGAACTTAGCTATATCACCGCCTAATTTGTATCTTAACATTGTTTGTGTATAAATTTCACAAAAATGTAAGTTTAAAATATGATTTTAACATAAATATTATGAAACTGGTATATGAGCATTACCCAACAGATTTGAAAAATCCGATGGGCCGGGCTTGGGTATTAGTTTTGAAATACCCTACGGGTTTCGGCCAGACTCGGGTATTGGTTTTGAAATACCCTACGGGTTCGGACCGAGCTCAGGTTTTGATTATTGTAATCAGGCTTGGGTACGAGTTTTAAGATACATGGACCGAACCTGACCTATTGACATGCCTCTCTTTCTATATATATATATATATCCAATTTTTTACTTTGACATTCAAGGGTTTAAATCCAAGACTTTTAGGATTCCATTTTAGATCAATTACCACATTAAGCTAATGGTAAGAGTCTATGGATTACCAATCTACTCGATTTGCTCCAAAAAATTGAAATAAAGTGGAAACCTAGATTAACTCCTTATTTTCATGTTTGATAAACGGAAAACTCTCCAAAAAAACATGTTATAAATTATATACTTAAAATTATTCTTGATAATTTTTTTTATCCGTTTTTTTTCAAAAATCAAATCTACACTTAATTGTAGGTTTCTATGAATAAAATATATATATATATTGCAAAATGGCAGATATTTGTAGTTTTTACTATAAATATTTACAGTATACACTGTAAATATTTATAATTCAAGAAATTGCAAATATTTATAGTTCGAGAAACTGCAAATATTTGCAGTTTATACTGCAAATATTTGCAGTCTGGCTAAAATAAAAACATAGGTATTTTTTATAACAAGTTTTTGAGAAAGGGACGATTGTATATTTTGAGACTTATGGTGTTTTCAAAAATTTCCTAAAATAAAACCAATCCAATTAAAATATGGAGTGAATCAGGTTCAAATTTTCAAAATCCAATCATGGTATCATTATGGTTGATATTAGTGGAACCATTACACTGTAATCATTTCTAAAACTAAGTATCCATAGTTAATCGTAAGTAAGCTTGTTAATGGATATAAAAATATAAAATCCATTCTTTTCCTCTCATTCTTTTCTTTTCTTTTTTATTCAAAATTTCCAAGTTCAACCCCCTCGAGAATCCCCGACCTCCTCGATCCGTCAACCTCACATCACTCTACAATGAATTTCTCATTCTTCATCTTTTGCTTTGAGCAAACTCGATTACTCCTATTGTTGGAATTGGACCAGCTCGTAGCAGAAGTAATGGGTGAATTTCAAATTTTTTATCCTATTGGATCTTTATTGGACATATGAAGTCTAATTTATTTAAAACATTTCTGAATTTAATTTAAATAAAATCATATATTTCATTTAAATTCATAACTTATTGATAGAAATTTATTTAATTTATTTTCAATTTATATATAAGTATACATATGTATCATATACATATGTTTATATGTGTGCATGTGTAACATGATATTCTGTGCAACGTATAACATGTCCATATATAGATGCTGGGATTTACATCGCTTAGCTCATTCTTATCTATTGTATGTTGTCCAAATATGTGTATATATTTATAGTCATTATATATATATATATATAAACCCAAGTGTGTGTGTATATGTATGTATATTATGAGAAAATATTATAAATATATTTATAATAAAAATATTATCGCGTTAAATATTAAATAAACACACACACACACACACACACACACATATATATGTGTGTGTGAAATAAAAGTTTAATTTTTAATTTTTTTAATACGTGTATATAATGTATTAAAGTAACATAATTTCATATTTATATAACAATACGTGTTGGTGTATATATATATTAATAATTAATGTAAATATGAGTTAGAATAGTTTATATAAATACACATAAATTATAAAATTTAAAAAATTTATGTTAACAAGAAATCTTGTCAACACCCAAAGTTGTGTTAAGGAACAAGGTTTATCCCTTAGGTAAATGGAGAAGAGTGGAATGTATAAATCCTCCTTGAATTTCCTTTCAAATATATTGCTTAGGTAAAAAGTTGCTTAGGTTGACCTTTCGAATCAGTCGAAATGGTCGGTTTATTCCCTTATCAACCTTTCGACCATGTTGAGATAGTTTTGTTTTCTCTTCGAAAGCTTTCCTTTCGAAGCAGTTGAGATACCCAGATAGATCACTTTAGCAACCTCTTGATAGTGTTTATCCTTAGTGGGTAAAGACCTAGTCGAAGGCTTTATTTGTTAAGAGGTTAGGGCTTTGACCTTGAATCTGAGACTGAGGTTTCGACCTTATCGAAGGATGAATCCTTAGGCACTTTGTTAGGTTTGGATTTTTTAAGGTTTAAGTGGATTGCGATTGGGTTTCGACCTCGTTGAAAGTAGTGACCTTTAAAATTCTTGGCCTGAGTTGGGAGTTAAAGGCCAAAATAAGTTGGTATGGGGTTTCGACTTAGTCGAAAGATGAAGGCTTGAGAAAAGAGGCCTGATACCAATTACTTGTGTCATTTGAGAATATGTGGGTTTCGACCTTGTCGGAAGAGAACCTTCGATGCAGTTAAGACCTGCAACACAAGGTTAAACCTGATAAAGGATTTAAAAAAAGTAAAGTAATCTGTAAAATTGAAGACTTCCCTTTCGCAAGCTAAAGAAGATTTCATTACTTAAAATCACCAAACCAATTTGGAAATTAGGGTTTACAGCTCTTTAAATTATGAAAATACAAGTATAGAATGGCAAGATTCTGATCCCTCAAACCTGACCCCTTGGGTCTTATTTATAGATGCGGGTTAGCACCTTTCGACCCTAATGCTTTCGACTTGGTCGAAAGGTGGCTGCCGAAATAACTTTAATATGCTTCCGCCTTTGTCGAAAGGAATGACTGCGCTTCTCTTCTCTGTGCTGTCTTATAAAAGCTTCCGACCTTGTCGATAGGCCTTATTCAGTGGCTTCGATGGTGTTGGTTACGTCTAAGCTCTTACCTGTGAATTAATGCGGAACCCTCGTGGATCACAATGGCTTCGACTGGTTCGAAAGGCTTATTATAGCTTTCGAAGGGGTTGTTCAGGACAATACTTACTTTCGATTGATTTGAGTGAAGGAGAAACCTTTAGTTTCAAAAGGTTAGGTGCGTAGTTGAAGAGTTGACCTTTATTGTCTTCGAAAGGTGTTGCTTCAACTCATTCAAAAGGTCCTCACGCATGTAGAATCATTTGCTTTGAGAGGTGGTTACTTAAGGCGGAAGGGTGCTTTCGACTCCTTTGACTCCTTTGAAAGGTTAGAATCTTCTGGGCCTTGACTATAGCATCCTTCCAACACCTTCAAAAGTTTTTGAAGCTTCTAGACTTTGACTAAAGCATCCCTTCGACTCCTTCGAAAGGTCTAGCTGGAACCATTTCCTCTTGCTTTTCTTTGATCTCTGCTCAAAATGGTTTCGACTAAGTCGAAAGGAATTTTTGGTAGTAACATTTTCACCCTCTTACGAAGGGATGCACTTGACTTTCCAAGTCAACTATGTCGAAACTTAGAGTTCTCCCACCTTTTGGCATTCCCGCATGATTCTGGACCGTTAATTTAAATCCGATCTAACGGTCTACTGCCTTTGCTGAATTTTCTTTTAAATTACGTCTTCTTCTTCCCTCTTCACTTTTCTGCAATCAAAACAGATTTCGAGTGAAAGTAAAAGAGTCTCAAAATTCTCAAATTATATTTTTCTCCAATCAAAGAAGAAATCTAATCAAATCCGCAAGTTAAAATCATTTTGCTCTTAAAATCTTTATCTTCATTTATTTTTCGATGAATTTTAGTTTTTCTTTAATCTCTCAATCGAGGTTTTGAATCCAAAACTATTTGGATTTAAATTTTATTGAAAGCATGTTTGATTCGTTTTACTGATAATTGCTTAAGTTTTAAAATTCAATTCATCCAAGAGAGATTTTTTTTCCGATTCAATTCCATGAATCGATAGGATTTGTTTCTCGTTTTGAATTTTATTTCAGTGTTTATGATTGCTGTTACCTTTTAGAGAATTTGGATTCCCGTTTAATGAATTTCGAAATTCATAAGGAATGATTCTTGCTTAAATCCATTCTCTTAATGGGTTTGGTTCATTTAATTATTAGTTTTTTGAATTTCTAGATTTGCAATCGGGTTTGGGGGAAGAAATGGGTTTCTGTCTTCTTTGCCCGGAAACTTCTGAATTGTACGGATGAAAAATTGGTGCCACAAATTTACCTTTCTACCCCTTCGAAAGGGGTTAAGGCGACAACATTGATTTTCCTTTCTTAGCCCCTTTCGATGGGGTCGAAAGATATTGTAGCGCGATTTTGGCCAACTTTGTAGAAAGGTTTTGTAATAGAGCAGAATGCAGTCACCCCTTTTGGAAGCAAAGTGTTTTGACTTAGTCGAAACCCTTTGTGCTAATTGAAATCCTTTCTTTTTAGTATGCTTTCGAGACCATGATGCCCTTTCGACCCTATCGAAACCTTCTGTAACTAATGGGTCAAAACCTTCTATAATCACCTTTCTCCAGCACTATCAAAATGTTCTAAGTTCATGTAAACTTAACTTAGGACCTTTCGACTCAATGGGTATACAAGGTTTCAACGATATTCCCGTTTCCCTTAGAAAATTTATGTCATTGGTTTCGACTATGTCGAAGGGACTTGTTACCTTATTTTTAGAATACTAGTTGTATGTACTTTGTTCAGACTTTTAAGTTTGTTTTAACCATTTCCTTTTAACAAGACAGTCCTTATTGAGCTTTCGGCATTGTTGAAGGGTGTCAATTGAACATATATTTCAACCCTTCCTTTAGTCCTTGTTGAAAGCTCACTGAATGTTACATTCAGGTTTTTGACTCAGTCGAAAGGTGTTCGTTAAATGTTAATTTTTCTTCCCCTTTCGACTCTGTCGAAAGTTCCATATTTTTTATTTTTAACTTTAACATTTTTCCAAGAATTTGAAGTTCTATATTTGGTTTTGTGTTTAAGTTGCTTCAATAGGTTTTTCTAATTAATTCTTGAAAATATGCTAAGTTCATAATAAACTGAGAATTTTAACCAGAACGTTTTCACCTGGCAGAACCGTGAGCTCTCCTAAGAAGGTCGAAGTGCCTCAAAGCATTCTCTGATATCCACGCAAGACGAAGTCGATGCAATTCTTAATGACTACGGGATTACTGGTGTGGAAGCTATCCCACCTAAGGAGTCTAATACCATCAGCAATCCTCCCAAAGGGTTCTTTGCATATACTACCATCCACATATGGCACGGGGGGGGGGGAGGGGGGGTTCTGCCTTTTCCGGAGTTCCTATCCAAGATTCTTTCTTACCTCGGGATTGTCCAATCCAGTTGTCCCCAAACGTTTACAGCTACCTCCTGTCTCTGGAGCTAATGCATTAGATCTGGCCTTCCCTCTCTAAATGCTGAAGTACTTAATTACCTGGTCAAACTAGTCAAGCTTAGCAATCTCAACCATCAAATCTTCAGAGCAAACCCCCCAAAGAAACTGATATCAGAGGGGGTTAAAAAGTTTAAAGACTGGGAGAACCAGTTTTTCTTCGTTAGATGCTTACCAGATATCAGTGGGACCTTTTATACTCCTCGTAAGTTCATATTTTCATTATTTTTCTTCTATCATGTTACTTCTCTTGTATAATGTTTGTCTTTTGTCAGGTTCTCCTGCTAAAGAACTTAATGAGGCTGACAAAATAATGGTGGAATCTCTAATCACAGCCTCTAATAAGATCGGAAACCGTTTGAGGCTGTTGATCCCTTCTAACTTGAAGAAGCATTCTCTTCTCCCCCACGGTCAAAGGGTTTTGGGGCTACCTCCTTTGATCCAACATACATTAAAGAGTAAGTGCTTCATCTCCTTGGGAGATCCCGAACATTTCTCTCCGATGTCACCTATTTGCTCTGACCATTCCGGTAAGTTATAAACACTGCCTTTGTTTTTATTTTATTTCTGTGTTGCTTTCCAAATTATTCTACTGACTTCTAATCTGTATGAATTCTTTACAGCTGCTTCTCAAGTCACAAAGCCCACTAGTGTTGCCGCTCCCCTCCTACAACTTCTCGTGCGCCATCCATCGCCCAATCTCTTGCTAATACTAAGATGGCCATCAAAAGGAAGTTGGTACGATCAACCGAAGCGGAACCTCCTTTAAAGATAGCTAAAGTAGTTAACGTAGAAGAGGAGGAATTTTTGTCTCTCGATAAAGTTTTAGAGAGCCCGATCGTTGAAGCTCCCCAAGATAAACCCGTGTAGACTCCTACTACCATTGATCCCTCTCTCGTATTACCATTTCTAGCTCTCCGACCGCACTAAAAAAAATGCAACAAGCTTTGGAGACAACCCCCACTCTAAAGCATATTCCTTCCAGGCCATCATCTTCTTCTCCTTCCGTTAATATTAAAGAGATAGCCCAGTCTATCTTAAATTCTAAGTCTTTCACCTCCATCCACCCACCTTCCACCGTCTCTGATTTGGCGGGTCATTACCGCTCTTTGATAGAGCAACACTTCTTGGTAAGTTTCACTTCGATTGACTTTATCCTTGCTGTTCTTCTTTAAATTTCCGACTCTTGTTGTATTTCTTCTTTTAGATTTCCAAGAGTTGGCTAATTTTGCATGAGCAGGTATCTAAATCTCCTGTTGAGTCATCCAATTTTCAGGAGGAAATTTCTACTCTAAAGAATTAAGTGTCTTCTCTTTCTGCGTCAAAAGATGAAGCAACCTCTGAACTGGAGCGATTGAGAACTTCTCTCGCCCAGTCTGAATCCGCCATTTTAGAGGAAAGAAAGGCTCGCTAACTCCTCGCTGATGAGAACTTTGCTATGCAGCTAACCATAAAAGATTCCAATGAGGAGAAGGCCCGCGTAGCAGCAAAGAATGCTTCTTTAAAAGAGAAGTTAAAGAAAAACAAGGCTTCCCTAAAACTTGCTGTTGATACCATTTCAGAAGCCAAATAGCGAGTATCTCAGTTTCTTAATACTACCCTTGAGGAGATTATGTTGAATTTCTTCGAAGAGGCTCTAATCCTTGATTATGCCGATAATATTGACAAGTTCCCCGAGCTAAGCTTCCCCTCGCTCGACTTTGCTCTGGTTGATAGAGTAATAGGAAAGATTAACCAAATGAAGCAGGGGATTGAAGCTGCAGAAGAGAAGGAAATCGACGCCTCCAAGGCTCTTTCTTTTGAGGTAGAGTTCGACTCAGAGGATGAAGACAACAAAGATGATGTTGCCAAAGAGGAGCGCGACAATAAAGATGACGATGAAAATGATAACACTGATGACGATGATGATAACAATGACGACGGCAGCCAAGGCTTAGGTGGTGATGGAGGAGGTCACACCGAAACCTCTGATAAAGACGGAGATGACAATACAAAAGATTTTGAAAAAGGGCCATCTTCTCATGAAGCTACTCGCTTAAATCTGCTGCCCCCTCTACTCCTTAAGAGGATCCTGCTTCTATTACTGTCGAAGAACCAAGAGAAAAGGAGCAGGTTTCTCAAACTTCTATCCCGTTATCTCAGGTATGGGACTCTCTGTTTAAGCAGCTTTTACTTTGAAAGCCATAATAGTGTAATTCTTTTATTTAGATAAGGAAGAAATCCGTCCTCCCTTATAAAACCAAACTCGAGAGAAAATAAGCAGAGATAAACAGATTATATAGGGAGTTGACAAGAAAATAAGCAAGCATAATGTACTTTTCGGTAAGTATCATAGGCTTAATAGAAGTGCATCAGTGCTGGCTCTTTTAAGCATCAAAAAGCTGCCCCCTTACTAAAGAGAGCGCGCCTTCGCTACGACGCTCTCTTAAAAGAAAACCGGGAGTTAATCACCTTATTTTGGATGCTGATTGAAGAAAGAGATATTTAATCAATTTCTTATATAAGGCTTACTGTAGAACAGTCAATTATTGATTTTTCATATTTAGGCGAATTTAGTGGGGGTCTACTTAGGCGTTTTCATAAGCGATACTTGGATGAATTCGGAACTGACACGTACCCTGGAGCTTGTTGGAACTTACCATGGGATCCATTCTACAAGATCTCCCTCCTGAAAAACTTAAATACTATAAGAATAAATTTATCTCTGAATTATTTTCTAAGTCTATTTTGTATGAACCAGATGCATAATTGTAAACATGCAACAATGTATTGATTTATAAATATTTTTTTAATCTTGCTTTCTATGCTTAGCTTCATTTTATTATATTATCACAGAATGATTTTTCGTCCGGCCAATTTGTTTCTAGAGACCATTTAAGTCAGTACGCCAAACTGAGACGATTTTATCTTGAAAAGGCATCAATTTTAAAATCTTCGAAACTAGCAAGATACTGCTTCCTTAGAGATTTACAATAACTTTACTTAGAATATCCTCGTCTTTACTTTGATTTTCTTGGTGATGAAAAAGAGAAACTTCTTAAGGAAATCAAGACATTCTATTCTAAGTTAATTTGTGGCCATGATAGCCCTCCAACTGGGAGGTGGGACTACAGCAGATGTCCATCGGTTATCATTCCAGAAGGAGTCAATATTACTTTTGGTTCAACAATCACCCTTTTCGCTAATTCATAAGATAAAGTTAGAAATGTAGTTTTCTCAACTTTAGATATAAAACAATTGTTTATTGTATCTTTTAACTTCGTTGTTGTTTGAGTTGTAATCTGTTATCATAATAATAAAGAGACTTTTCATTCTAATTTTGACTTTATTTTGTTTCTTTTTTATTTAAATAGGAGTTACAATTATCAACAGCTCCTCTCCCACTTGATTTGGCGATGCGCTTTGCTAATCTTAGAGATAAGCTATTGACGGAATTTGAAAGGAGCAAACTTCTTGATGACACTTTACTCGTATGCTTTCATGGCAATGCTGAAGCTTTAAAATGGCATAAATGATATCTACTTCAGAAAACTATTATTAGCAACCTTAAGGATCAAGTTGACAGCTTGGAGGTTGATACCAAAAGCAAAGATGAAATGATATCTACACTGAAGCGACAAGTAAAGTCGAATCCTTCGACTGACGTTGAACAAAAAATGTTCGAGCTCCTTCAACAAATAAGCGATTTAGAGATTAAACTGAAGGATAGCCAAGCTCAATGCGAATCGCTTGAATATATTATGGGGGACAATATTCAGAGTATCGATTTACTGACCCCCTACGCTACTCCTTTCGTTACTCGACCCACAAGGTCTACTTTCCTCACTGCTCAGAAATTCCCTATAATGACTAATCCTCCTCCCAGCTTAGACGAGTGGATGGTGGGTGAATGGTGTAGGAAAGTCAAGTTTGAAGTGGCAAAATATTTTTAAATATTCGCAACGTATAAACGAGTACACTGCCAGAATTCAAGAGCTTGAGCGTGGAAATTACTTCCTTTAGAAGCGCATCGTGGAATTAGAAAGGGAAAATAAAACCCGTAGATGCGCAAACAGGACTATTAACTATGCTCTAAAGACTAACATTGATGCAATCGACGAAACGGACAGGATAGAGAGGAAAGAGAAGAAGCTTAAAGAAGTCCTCTGCATCGCAATTCATCACATAGTTGATCCTTCGATTGTTGAGAATCTGAACAAAGCTTCTCAAAATTTGTGAAATACTTGTATTTGTAGAACGTACATCCTTAATCATGATGATACATACAACCTTAATCAAAAGCTTAGTCCATTGTTGTCCGATGCTCTTGGTTAGCTCATCTTAGAGGCTGGAACCAAGGACTTACCCGACCATCCTCAGGAGGTGCCTTGACCTGGCCAGAGACACGGTCAAGGGCTTTTCCAGTGCTTTAACCTTGCCATAGCATGGCGCGGATAAAGGCTTGGTCCGACATCCCTTCAGGAGGCGCCCTGCCCTGGCCATAATGTGGCGCAGAAAGGGGCTTGTTCGGTGCTTTACCCTAGCCATCTTATGGCGTGGATAAAGGCTTACTCCGTCCTCCCTCCAGGAGGTGCCTTGACCTGACTAGAGGCGTGACCATGGGCTTGTCCGGTGCTTTAACCTGGCCACCTTATGGCACGGTTAAAGTCTTTCTCTTCCCTCCCTCCAGGAGGTGCTCTGCCCTGGCCATCCTAGCACGGACAAAGGCTTTTTACCATCTTAGGTAGACTATCATCTTAGGTAGTATCCAAATATAAGGAGTATTTCACTCCCAACCATGTAGATCTTTCTTTGAAAAGTAACTCTTTATTGATTTTTCTCAAATTCTCTTCACAAATTCTTTAATCTTTCCTTGACGGAAGAAATTAATAATCATTCCCTCTAAGGCTCTACAATGATTGGTATCATGTTCGTTCATCATATGATAGTGACAATAGGTTTGGCTTCTTTTTCTGTGATGGCCAATAGTTAAGCTCATCCCTGGTTAGCAAGTAGACATTTTCTATGGATGTTGTCAAGTTGCATTCTTTAGGGAGTCTAGAGTTGAAACTTGATTCTTGAGGATGGCATTTTGATTTTTTATTCCTTGGCCTTGTAGTTTCATATTCCTCGATCGCTTTTCTCTTTGCCACCCTTTGTAGCCCTTGTGTTGGAAGCATCCTTGTTGTAGTTGGTTGTCATTTATGTGCAAACACATTATAGTCAGCCATTATTTCTTCTTCAAAGATTGTGCCTTTGGAATAACATTGAATAGTTTTTCTCATTTGGTTGAATAAATTGCCGCTTCCATTTGTCCTTCTTCCTAAGGCAAAGATAAGTGTGGGACCAATATAAAAAGGGTTTAAGCTCCATTTCTCAGGATCATAAGATTCCGCTTTTTTCTTGTTTATAATTCTTAGAGCTTCTAGTCTTAGCCTTTGCTCTTCATTTTGGTTGGAATCCTTGATGGCTTTTGAGGGGAATCTTATCTCATGTGGTTCAAAGGATCCTTGTTCAAATCTTATGATTCTTCTAGCCATGATTAGACCAAAGTAGATGAACTTGAGATTGAGTTAAGCGGGGATAGAGACAAGTGGTGTTGGGTGTTCAGCCAAGTTGGAAGTTCGAGCCCTCCTTCTAGCGCCAAAAATGTTAACAAGAAATCTTTTCAACGCCCCAAAGTTGTGTTGAGAAACAAGGTTTATCCCTTAGGTAAATGGAGAAGAGTGGAATGTGTAAATCCTCCTTGAATTTCCTTTCAAATAGATTGCTTAGGTAAAAAGTTGCTTAGGTCGACCTTTCGACTCAGTCGAAACGGTTGGTTTCTGCCCTTATCAACCTTTCGACCTTGTTGATATAGTTTGGTTTTCTCTTTGAAAGCTTTCCTTTCGAAGCAGTTGAGATACCCAAATGGATCACTTTAGCAACCTCTTGATAGTGTTTATCCTTAGTGGGTTACGACCTAGTCGAAGGCTTTATTTGTTAAGGGGTTAGGGCTTTGACCTTGAATCTGAGACTGAGGTTTCGACCTTGTCGAAAGCTGATCCTTAGGCACCTTGTTATGTTTGGCTATTTTAAGGTTTAAGTGGATTGCGGTTGGGTTTCGACCTCATCGAAAGTAGTAACCTTTAAAAGTCTTGGCCTAGGTTAGGAGTTAAAGGCCAAAATAAGTTGGTATGGGTTTCAACCTAGTCAAAAGATGAAGGCTTGAGAAAGAAGGCCTGATACAAATTACTAGTATCATTTGAGAATATGTGGGTTTCCACCTTGTCGGAAGAGACCCTTCGATGCAGTTAAGACCTGCAACACAAGGTTAAACCTGATAAAGGCTTTAACAACAGTAAAGTAATCTGTAAAATTGAAGACTTCCCTTTCACAAGCTAAAGAAGATTTTATTACTCAAAATCCCCAAATCAATTTGGAAATTAGGGTTTACAGCTCTTTGAATTATGAAAATACAAGTTTAGAATGACAAGATTCCAATCCCATAGACCTGACCCCTTGGGTCTTATTTATAAATGCCGGTTAGCACCTTTCAACCCTAATGCTTTCGACTTGGTCGAAAGGTGGATGTCGAAATAACTCTAGTATGCTTCCACCTTTGTCGAAAGAAATGGCTGCGCTTCTCTTCTTTGTGTTGCCTTATAAGAGCTTCTGACTCTGTCGATATGCCTTGTTTAGTGATTTCAATGGCGTTGGTTATGTCTGAGCTCTTGCCTGTGACATGATGCAGAACCCTCCTGGATCACAATAGCTTCGATCGGTTCGAAAGGCTTATTATAGCTTTCGAAGGGGTTGTTCAGGACAATACTTGCTTTCGATTGAGTTGAGTGAAGGCAAAACCTTTAGTTCGAAAGGTTTGGCATGTATTTGAAGAGTTGACCTTTATTGTCTTCGAAAGCTGTTGCTTCAACTCATTCGAAAGGTCCTCAAGCATGTAGAGTCATCTGCTTCGAGAGGTGGTTACTTAAGGCGGAAGGGTGCTTCGACTCCTTCGACTCCTTTGAAAGGTTAGAATCTTCTGGACCTTGACTATAGCATCCTACCAACACCTTCGAAAGGTTATGAAGCTTCTAGACTTTGACTATAGCATCCCTTCGACTCCTTCAAAAGGTCCAGCTGGAACCATTTCCTCTTGCTCTTCTTTGACCTCTACTCAAAATGGTTTCGACTAAGTCGAAAGGAATTTTTGATAGTAACATTTTACATTTTTATATTCCAGATCGAATATACAGTTGCTCTAAATTTAATTATAATTTTTTATATTAATATATTTATTATGAATTAATTAGTTGAATAACAATAAATAAACGATAGAAAATATTTAAATAAGAAATATTTTAAATTTCAAAATTTTAGAAAACCGGGAATGATATTTTGTAGCTAACGAAAAAATTTCAAAATTTTATTTTTTATTAATTAAATACTTTCAATCGAATTCAAAAATGATTTTTAAAAAAATATAAAAATTGATTTAAGAAATCGGATTTTTGACCGAGAGCTTCTATGAAGACAATTTAGTTTAAGAAAATTTAAAAATGAATTTTCGAAACATAATTATTTTATACTAATTTATTAATTTGTATAATGAATAAATAATAACAAAAAATATTAAATAATTACCAAAAAATTATTTTCGGTCATTAAAAATCATGATCAATGTAAATATGCAATTGAAAAATATTAATTCAGTTATTTATGTAAAATAGTTATATAGTTTAATACAAATCATATAAACAAATTAATTAACGTATTAATATATGTAAAAATTTATTAATTAAATATAATGATTTTCGTTGTGTGTATCAGATCCTTAATGAAAAAAATGGTTTTTTAAAAACATATACACTTAACCAATCAATATGTGACAACATCAATACCTATAGGAATCTCATCTAACTAACAATACAATAATCATAATATATATATATATATATATATATATGAACAATATACAGTTATACAGAGGTTATGTATCATATATATACAACTGAACACTTACCTAAAACTAATGCCCTTAAGTCCACCTTGTAATGATGAGTTCTCCTCTTTCAAAAACTTCTCGATTCTACAGATTACTAGTCCTGAATTGCAGACCCTTTTGCTATCAAATATTTGCTAGTTTAAATTGATTTGATTTGAATTTTTTTGAAGCTTTTGGAAGGTGTAATTCGACCAAGATGAAGGAGATAGGAGGCAGCCAAAAGCTCTTCTAAAGTTAGGGTTAGGGTTCCTTTTATAATGGTTGAATCAGAGAGAAAAGTGGATCACATCACATAACTTTTATCATTAGATCTCCACCATCCATCACAAATAATTTTACCCTATTTTGGCCGCCCCATATATCTAATGTTTGCTGCCAAAATTTTTCCTCCAACATGGGCTTATAGCCCATTTAAGCCCAAGTAAATATATTTAATTAAATCCAATTTAATTCCTTTTCAATATCTCATATCGATCGATATATTTATAACTATTACAATATTTATTCCTCAAATCAAATTCAAATTTTAAAATTAATATTTCATAAATATTAATTAATTTATAACAATTATAAACTAATTAAATCGTTTGGTCTAAAGAGGATTCATTATTTCGGTTGTGTGACTCATGGGTGTAAATTCGATCAGCGATTAACATCGAACAATTTGAATGTTAATGTTCACATGTCACATAGCAGGCGATGTGACATTTTGGCCATATTTATCGCTTACTTAGTTCGATAAAATCCAATTTCACTTTAGTAAGCATTACCCGGTTGTGACATTTATTTACACCGATTCTCTTCATCAAAACAATATCATTTGCCTTATGGAATTTGATAATGCACAAAATTCCAAAACCATATTCAACTCTATAGTCCAAATACAAAGTCCTTCATTTAGTAATAACAATTATTATTAACCGAAATGCTATGGCTAGAGACTTTGACTTTGAGTTGACTGTGACACTAACCTCATATAATTGAGAAGATGAATCCTCTCTTGAATAGTGCTTCACTTCCCATACTTCCACTTGACCCAATTATAGTCAATCAATGGAACACCATGCCATGATTTGATTATAATCAAAGAGAAGCTTTCATATTGAAGATCCACAGTATTCTCAAGTCGAGAGAATTATGTAAATCAATTACATTGATATTTTCTGTTTGACCATAGTTATATTAACCAATAGAAAATTATCGAGTGAGTCATTCCATAGTTATCCAATAACTATCAGTATGTACTCTCTTAGTGCCCCCAACAACATACACAGTTCAACATTTGGAGACCGTTACATACTCTAGTCTCGACTTGATGCATTGATATCCAGTCTTGATGCTTCTTGACTAGGAACATTTAAAATGGTATATTTGTTTTCATTGTGATATGTTACTCACTATTACAATACTTTGTAACTTCTATATCATAAAACATACCATTTATGGATTTTCTATTCAATTAACTTTTAAATTTATTAATTAATACAACCACATTATATCAAGTACATAATAGAAAGAAAATACCTTTGATTTCGAATAAGATTGGTTATTGAGTTAGATACATGTAACAAATTACATAACTACCCCTATGGAATACCCTTAACTCTATCAATCTCCCATTTGCACTTAGGGTCCATTATAGAATCTTATTCCAACTTTTATAATCGGCTCCTCAAAACTGATTGGGTTAGTCCCTCAGTGAATAAGTATGCTGTAACGACCCGCTATTTTGGACTATTCACATCCGCACATGTCAGACTTGAATAATTCAAAATACCGAATTGTTAATTTAAATTTGGCAAAACTGAGCATATGCAGTAAATAAATAGAACACAGATCACAGACACAGAGTAATAAATGCAGCGGAAATAAAAGATAGTAGTTCATGAAGCTACTATATACATATCAGAGTCAAATAAAGTACAATAGAAGTCTCGAATACAATAGTCAAATACAATATCAGAATACATCACTGGAATCAACTGAATATCTGAAAGCTGGATAGATAGCTGGATCTCCAAGCGAAGCTCCAACTCCAAAGGTGAGTCTCGAATATTGGTACACTCAGTCTGACCCGAGCGTAAATCAAAACACAAACACTTGAGTCAGGATTAACATTCTTATATCAATAAATCCAACTCAAGTGAAATAGCAACTGGAATACAAGTAACTCAAAGGATGTTTGGAATAACCATACTTTAAGGATCCATTAAACTATCTACGATGTAGTAGTGTACGGTAAATAGATAATGTCTATCAGTAATATAAAATAACAAAATAGTGTTAAGGCGTTACCATTATACCCCTTAACACATTTTATATAAGCGTTATAGTATATACAGAACTGTAAACTCCACCGTAAACTAGTGGGATATCAGGGAGTACTCCATAGGTATAACACAAAATAAATCGTAGTGGTCGCGTATAAAGGGATACAAGTATGACAAGGCACATGAGGCAATACCCAAGGTAGTGAAACTACCATTTGCCTGATCCGGACTGGTGAGAACGCATCGCCGCAGCGATCGCAATACCACGAAACAACACTCCCAAATCAAGGGTGCACCAATTGATAACAAGTAATGAGTAGTATTCGAAGAAGTGTGTTCGCTCGAGGTAGCTGACCCCATTTGGCCCGGCACGACTCCTGTTTTAGTCATTTCCAATTTGACACAAGGGTCAAGGCTATCCATTATCGTTCTCTTTCTTCAGTCATCACGTACATCATTCCAACCACTTCATTCTGGATCACACTCCGCGTATAGTTATTAAAGTGGTTTTCGGTTTAGACAGTGAGTATGTCCCTAACCGATTCCGGTCTCTTTAATAACTTTCGTAATTATTATACCGATTGGTCGTTTAATATATTTCAAAACCAAATCAAATTCAGTTTCAAATAGAATTTGTAAACCAACATTTCATTCTTCTTTTTAAATCAATTTCCATAATTTACGTTTCAAAACTTCCACATTCATAATTCAAAATCTTATAATTCAATTTCAATTTCTATTTTAAAACAATTCAAATATTGATTCAAGTTCGTATATAAGTTTCATTCCGAAAACATTTAAATTAATTTAATTTAACATTCAAATCAATTTAACTTTATTTATCGATTTCATTCAATATTCGTTAGGTAAATTTATCATTCAAACCATTTCTATTTAATTTCTAATTCACTAAATCAATTACTTAAGTTCAACTTCATTGTATCAAAACTTACAAATTTGAATTAAATTAAATTCATCAAATCAATTCTTTCAATTACAAGTCTTACATTGATTCAATAAATCCCATTTTATTTCTATTAAAGAAATTCAATTCCACTTATTTATTTACTTAGTTACAATTTCAAAACTCAATTAATAAAGAACTTAATTTCACTAATTCAAGAGGTTCAATTTTATTTAACTATTAAATAATTCAATTTTATTTAATTATTAAATAATTTAAAAACTTAATTATTAAATAATTTCAACTTAATTATTAAATAATTTCAAACTTAATTATTAATAATTCCAAATTTAAAACAACATTCTTTCATCAACTACTATGTTAATATTTTGATTCAGATTATTAAATATTAACATTTTCCTTTCATTAAAGTTCAAATTCCAACTTCATTTCAAAACCTCATTATTTATTCAAATAAAATCTTTATTTTATTTTTAAATCAAATTATTGACCAATCGGGTTTTATTTAATTCTCTATCCTAAGTCAAAGTTTATTTGGGTATTTATCATTTCAACCCGATTCCATTTCAATTCAAGAATCAAAGCATAGCAAAGGGAACTTGCAGTGTGATAACTGGGATGGTATCAAAGTAAATAAATAAGCAATAATAACAATCAATAACAATCCAATAATCAATTCAAATAATCCCGAAATAACCGTATTAATTCACATTATTGTTTGTGCGAATTAATATAATTATTTCTAGAATCTACACTATCATTGCATGTAGATTAAAGATTATTACACTAATATTTATACGATTCTTCACTTGGTATCTATTGTTCAATTTCAAACTATATCAATTTTATACGTATACATTTAAACAGTTCAAGGTGTGGTTAACACTATTTCTACGTGTCAAATTATTTAACATTTAAAGGGGTCATATTATGCAAATGTCGTCAATCAAATTAACACATATATCAAATCTAACTATCCTACGTCAATTTCAAATTTCAAATTATTTATCACTTACAACAATAACAATTTAACGTCGAATGTAAACAACAAATAATCAATCAATTATCAACCAAACTGAATTATCATCGTTTAAATAACAGATAATGATGTCAGATGTCACAGGTGAACTGATACAGGTAATAACATATAAAACAGTGTAAATAATTAACAGCAACATATTTCAATTGTCGTTTCAATTGAAATCAAATTTAATAAATAAAAGAATATTAATCGTGAGTGATTTCTCACCTTTCGAGGTTAGAGAGATTCGACAAAGAAATGAACTACAAATCCAGGCTCAATTCCAAAGCAACACAAGATGGACAAGATTCGACGAACGAAGCTGATAAATAGAAATGGATGAAATCAAATCAGAATTGGATCGATGATGATAATTGTTATATACATAACTATATATAACTATAGAAATCAAATTGCAAATTCAAACGTATCTTTTACATTAAATATATATACAAACTTGTACATAAAACTGCCACTCGAAAACTGCAAAGCACGGAAAAATCCAGAATATAACTTTGAAATCAAAACAACTTTGTATAACTTACTATATATATAGGACTCACAACACAATATTTTTAACAGTATGACTAATGTATACATTGAATAACTTTTTAAACACTCTATACTTATCATATATATATCCGATCCAAGAAAGCCTGTATAAGGATTTCAGACAAAAGTATGCAAACTAAAATTTATATAGACGACAAATGATTTAGAATTTGAATATACATATCCAAAACAAGCCATGTACCATTTTTTTTCCAAACTCATATAGAATAAAGGAATTTGAACTTTAAAATCTATATATATTAAAAATCTTAAAACTTTATGTATTAACATATATAAAGTCTGACACACTATATATATAACTGTAATATAACATTTGTATACTATTTATAAGTTTAAACCCAGAGAATTTTAAAGCCAACTTCAATGTAAAATACTTACTATAATTTATATAAATAAAATTAATGCATGCGGTACCAAGAATATACACCACTCGCACACTTACAGAAGAGAATATATGAAAACTATTATGACCAATACATGAAATCAAAAATGTTAGCTTACAAAATAAAGAACATACTAAAAATCAATACACATATCATACCCATATGCTTATAAATTAATAGATATAATGAGCTACATAATGATTTCGTTATATATATATAACAGAAACTTGATACTTAACTAAACCCCTATACATTCAAAAACTGGAGACATATTCGACCTATACTTTTATATATATTAATAATGTAAAAGTCAAACATAAATAAAAAAAATATGTTAGCATACTCTAATCATAATATAAAAACTGATACGCATCTCAATATATGTACATAAACTAACGTATCAGACTTTTCAAACCCACCTGTACACTTTACTCATATATGTTTCAAAGCTATTCTGCAAAACAATTAAGGCAACTATCTACTTGAATGTACAGGTGCCTCACCTTTATACATACTCTACTGAAAGACTTTTAAACATCTGAACTTTACGTATATATATACATTATTATTTTTCGCACATACATAAACCTTTATAAACACTATTATATCTTCAAGCACAAACTGTTTTATAGTATATACGTAAAATTATCAGATCTAAAATGTAAAATACATTTATCAAAACAAAAACAAGATTTCAAAAAACTATATATATGCAAATTACCCAAAATAACAAAGTAGAGGCTGGTCGAAGCGGGATTTGCACGGTTGAGATATAAGAGAGACGCAGGCAAAGAAGATGGCCGACCTGGAGGTGGCTGCGCTCGGTTGGAGACGTGCGTTGTGCGGCTGACGTGGTGGTGTGCCGGTTGAAGGGAAAGGAGAAAGCGCGGACCGAGGGGATGTGATCCAGGCAATGGAAACAAGGGTGTCCAGAGCCACTAGTTGATGGGAGGGGGAGGCTTGATTAGAGACGCTGCCTGTGCGTGGCGAGGAGGAGGTGTAGGCAGAGCCGAGGCCGTGGGTAGGGCTTAGGTGGTGTGGTGCTCACGAGTTCTAGTGCCAGCAAAAATAAAAATAAAAAATGGAAAGAACGAAATGAAAGAGAAGGAAGGAGAGGAACAGTTTCACCTTGGAGTAGGCAAAAGGCTTTCTCAAATATAGCTGCATATTATTAAATTTTTTCTCATTTTCAAAAGCTGAGTACACAAATCGAAAAGAAAATGGAAAGACACAACTAACAAACAACATATTTCGGAAATGACAAAAGTTAATAACGTGAATCCAGGAATTTTAAAAGTGAAAGGCTGTTGATAATATAAGGTTGGAAAATGAAAATGCAAAGAAAACAAAAAGGCTAAATAAGATACTGATACGGCAAACTGTTTTACTGATTTCACCGGTTACCGGCCTACAAAACACACAAATGAACATACTGCGGAGATCAGCATGACAAGACGATCAAATCAGCATACATATATTTGTGGTAAAATTTAAATTATAAAAATTCAAATTTTCTACTAGCGGAAAATGCAGGAAAAGCGCATAAAAATAAGATCGTCGAAGCTAAAGAAGTCCGAATTTGGAAAAACGAAAAATGATGTCTTGCTCAAAAGATGATTTAGAATTTTCTATGTAAAAATATTCAGGTTAGGAAAACATTTTATTTTCATCAATTTCTAACTGATAAAATTGAAATAAAATTACACACGAAATAAACTTTCTTATTTTCGGATGAAAATTTACCAGTTGCTATGTTTAACTAGATGCATTCCACATATCAAAATTTTATTTCAATATTTTATTTTTTTAAAATTCCACAAAATTTCAATTAATAACGTTATTAAAATCAGTTAAATTTACAGGTTGTTACATATGCTATTATGTTTCAATTATCTACTTTGTCAATCAACTCTCACCGACATTGATAATTTATCATGTGGAATGATTTGAAGTATGTCTATCGACTTCCTATGAGCTCTAATTTCTGTTATGAACTATATAGTGACATTGTTGTCAGATAATAATTTTATGGGATTCTCAACATTTGGAATCACCCTCGGCTCAGTTATAAATTTGTGCATTTATATTTATATACATTACTTTATTATTGCGCTATTCAAGGCGAAGTACTTAGCATTTTCCGTTGAATCTGCTACAATCTTTCATTCGGAACATTCCAACTAAAAGGTTCTTAACTTGAATTTATTATTGAAATATCATACTCAATATCAATTACAAAACTTTGAGTCTGAACACTTCTTTATGAGAAGTTCGTTGTTTATGCAAACAGTTCTTTAGTATTTTATAAATATATAAGAACACTCTAAACTATCATTCAGTCATATCAATTTGGAATATTTGATTCATGTACCAAATGCATGAACAAATCATGATATCGTAGACAACATAACATGTATGATAATTTCTATTGCCTTGCATATGGAACCCATCTTAAATGTTCCCTATTAAACATTTTAATAAGGTGTCCTTGTATATTGTTTAAGACATTCCCTATATCTTTTATACTTACTATAAAAGACATCAGTTACAAATCTAACATCGAGTATTAAAACAACTAAGGCTGATTTAATACAAATACATTATTAAAATCAGCAATGTGTTATTTACTTACAGTTTAGAAATGTCAATGTACCTTTTAACGTTCTTTCTTATGAGCACATGCTTCCTTGCATTTTGATTGACAATCAAACTATTTGATATTTCTATCAAAACACTTGTTCAATTTTGATGCTTGTCGAATGATACTTTCCTATCTATTCTTGGATCATATCCAAACACTCATGAACCCAAATATCGCTCCCACCGACTTTGAGACACTTTGGTTGTTATTTGCAAATAGTCTATCCTAAATCATTATTTAGAATTTTCCATTTCATTACATATGTAACAAATCACAAAGTCTTAAAAAGCGATAATTTTGCGAGAAAATCCGGAATAACTTGATCTTGTTGAATGATGAATCTATTACGCTAATTTCAACGTTTGAAATTTACGAGATTATTCTTATCAACATTGCTCATTTAATTCCAACTGCATCAGTCTTGCTCATAAAGACACAGTCATGACCGATGGATCACATCCCTTTAGTTATGACTACCAAAATCATATTTTGATAATGTTCTTGGAATTCATTTTTGGATCTTTGCATCATACCATATTATAGAGTCAACGCTCTTAATTGTTTTACAACCGAGGATTATATATTTTTGACATTGATAAAAAACTCGTAGTTTTTCTTTATTGTGCAAGAATACTTATTACACACTCTAATGAGATGTGTTCGTTTAGGTTAGTTGATTTCATTTCATCTGATGTAACCAGAAATTCCTTCACTATGAAGTTGCTATTTCTTGAAATAACGATTGTTTCTTAGTGTAACAGAATAGGTATTCATAAACACTTTACGAATTTCCTTTTATATAAAACTGATTTTGTTTTTAGTTTACAAAACTTATGTTCAAAACATAAATATGTTATCCAATGACTGAACGTGCTGCTATGGACCGTAATATGAAATATAATTTAAGTTAACTACTAGTACGGAATATGAGTATAAAAAGTAAATAGCAAAGTAAATGACACCATGGATTTTTATACTGGTTCGAACTCTCGTTCTACATCCTGTCCCAGACTCCTTCTGGAATTTAACTATCAACCCACACTTAACCCGGAGGAACATGTATTACACCGCCTGAGCAACTGAACATGACATCTACTACCCAAACAACCGAATATGACTTCTACCACCTGAGCAACCGAACATGACTTCTACAATTCAGAAAGTTTTCTTGACTGAATGTGCTCTATAGATAGCACAGATGAGTCTTTAGAGTACACCCTTCCTATAATCTTCTTCTTTGTGGTATATAGTGTAGTACATGAAGATTGGAAGTAATTATAATCACAAATAGGTTTGTGCTTGAATGTGCAAGTGATTTGAAAGCGTTTATGAAAGCAATTGGCATAAATTAGTTAGCAAGAATATAGAAAAGAATCAGAGAAAAAAATGTTGTTCTTTGTAATTTGAAATCAAGGATATCTATAGAGTTAAAAAGTTGTAACTATTCGTGAAAAGATTTGACCAAGAGATACAGAAACAACTGTTGAATTAACAGATGTTATGTTTGTTGAAAAGTAGTGACCGTTTAGAAAATAGCCGTTATGAATATTCAGTCGACTGAGGAAATAGATTAAGTCGACCGAACATTCAAAACATTTTGAATTTTAAAAATGTTTTAAAAATTCACTTGATTCAGTGGACTGAACCAGGGTGTTAAGTCGACTGAATGTTCAAAATTTTTGTGCATGTTGCACGTTTCAGTCGATTGAGGACCCTAGTTCAGTCAACTGAAACTGTCATTTTCTACATGTTTAACCTAGGTTTGAGAGCAAGATGTTTTATAAATTTTTATAATCAAAACCTAAGTTGTGTAAATTAATTTGAATAAGATTTAAAAGCATGTGTGCATGCACATACCACTTAGGAGAGATTTTAACAATTATTAACTACTAACTAGACTATAGAAAAACCAATTATAAATATTGAAACTTCTCTTTGAAATCTTTGGTCTTCAATCTGTCGTCAAGTAGAATAGTATCTTCTCCTGCAATTTTGGTTAGTTCATATAATATATACTTATATAGTTGTCACAATAAAAACATCAAAATACAAGGTTCAAACATTCTCCCCCTTTTTGATGATGACAACTATGTAAGTTCAAAATTTTATACAACTTGTAAAAAGCAACAAAACAATAAAACTCCCCCTGAATAATGAACTACCTGCTTATCTTCATATTTCTCCCCCTTTGTCATCGAAAAAAAGGAATAACCACCTTTGTCGATGATATATCCCTTGGAGTTATCTCCTAATGTGACAGATCCTCCATCCGAGTAGATAATATTTGTCAGCATATCTTTGTTTCCTGTCATATGTTTTGAGCAACCACTGTCTAGTATCCATTTTACTCTTTTCTTAATCAATACCTACAAAATATATATAAATAACGTTGGTACCCACCTTTTTATTAGGGTCCTAAGATTAGATTTTAGGAAGCCAAACCCATGAGGGTTTAGAATTCCCTTTATAAATAAAATCTTTATTCTTATGAATAGTAGTTATAAATTATATACTTGTGTCTAATGAAATTATTGTTAGTTTTTGGTGCCCAAATTTTTACAGTACTTGATTTACTAACTTCTTTCTTTTGAGTAACAACATTTGCTTTTGATTTTGCTTTCACAAAATTATTATGCAAATTCTAATTTTTATAAGATATATTATTCTTCTTTGGTTTTGAAGATTTTTTATATCCTAATCCATTTTTATTATTAGTAGATTGAGAATTACTAATAATTTTTGAAAGATTTTCTCTTCCTTTATCGAAATTTGTCACATTTTTAGTAATACTCTATAACTCGGTTTTGAGACTAGTGTTATTCAACTCAAGAATTTTAACATTTGATTTTAAATCATGATTTTCTGATGCTAGCATTATATTCTTTTATTTTTGCACTTCTACTTCATTTGATAGCATAGTAAGTTGAGAAGAAACATTAGATAAAGATTCTTGTGTATTAACAAGTTTTTCTTCTAAAATTTTCTTTTCATCTCTTAGCATATCAACTTCTATTTCAGTTCTCTTTAGTTTTTCTAGTGCATCTTTATATTTTCTCTTAGTCTCCTTGAGTTTATCTAATATTTCTGAGTTTATGTCAATTAAATCTTCAAAAGATAAATCACTTACATTGTCGATTGAAGCCATAAAGCAGACATTGGCTTGTTCAGAATCACTGTCTATGTCACTGTCTGATGATGATGATGACTTTGAATCATCCTATGTTACTGAGAATGCCTGCTTCTTCTTGTATTTGTCCTTCTTATTTTTGAATCTGTCTCTCTTTCTATCAGGACAGTCTTTCTTAATATGGCCGTTTTATGACATTCGTAGCATTCAAGATTTGAGACTGGCAGTTTGCTGGTGTTGTCTTTTCTAGGCCTGTCAATGGTACGGGTTTCGGCCCGAGCCCTGCCCAAACCCACCCTATTTATGCGGGTACGGGTTTTGCCTTTTACTACCCAAGCCCGACTCAGAACCGATCCAGGTCGGGTGCAGTTTTATCAAAACCCGGTCCGGTTAGGGCCCGATCCAACTATTAGTTTTTTCATCTATCAAAACATGAGTGTGTATGTTATTTATTTACCATTTTATTTGTTTACATGTAGATGTTTTTGCATACTTTTGTTATGAGCTTGACTACATCACAACTCAATTTATATGTTAACATTGTTTGTATACAAATTTTACCAAAGTTGCAGTTTTAAAATATAGTTTTAACATAAATATTCTAAGTTAGGCATACAGTTATTACCCAGTGGGCTTAAAAAGCCTGACGGGTCAGGCTCAGATATTGGGTTGAAATACTCTGCAGGCTCGGGTTGGGTTTGGGTTTTAATTATTGTAATTGGACTCGGGTCCGGGTTTTATAATATCCGTACCGAACTCTACCCATTGACAGGCCTAGTCTTTTCTATTGTTTCCAAATTTCTTGTTCTTTCTAAATTTCAAAAACTTTTTAAAATTATTTGCGATCAATGCCATGTCATCTTCATTTGAATCTGAGTCCTCTTGTTTAGCTTTGAATGCGATATTTCTTTTATCTTGTGCTTGATCTCGCTTTGCCTGCAAATTTACTTCATATGACATCAGATTTCCAATTAACTCTTCAGGTTTGATAGTAGAAATGTCGTTAGCTTCTTCAATAGCTAAGACCTTTCGTTCCCATTCATCCGTTAAAGAGTTTAGAATTTTAGAAACAATATCAAAATTTGAAATTTTGTCTCCTAATGGCAATAGTGAATGATGTATATCTTGAAATCTAGAATACATGTCATTTATGGTTTCATCTGGTCTCATTCTGAAATTTTGGAACTGATTTTTAAGCATAGAAATCTTGCTTTGTTTAACTTTATTAGTTCCTTCATGTGTGACTTTAAGAGTTCTCCAAATTTCATAGGCAGTTATACACATGCTAACTCTATTAAATTCATTTTTGTCTAATGTACATAATAACATATTCATAGCTTTTTCATTTGATGTAGCATCTGTGTATTTGACCATTCAGCAAATGGCGTAGTGGGTATAGTGTATTCATTTTGAGTAATATTCCAAGTATTATATCCATTTGCTTGCATGAAAATTCTCATTCTTGTTGACCAGTAATTATAGTTCAAACCATTAAATAGTGGTGGTCATGTAGTGGATTGACCTTCAACAAAACTTGTGTTAGTGTTATTTTCCATATTAACAGTGTATAAAATAACTGTGTTACGGTTATAAGATGACCTTGCTCTGATACAAAATGAAAGTGCTGCTATGGATCGTAATATGGAATATAATCTAAGTTAACTACTAGTGCGGAATATGTAAAAAGTAAATAGCAAAGTAAATGACAACAGGGGTTTTTATACCAATTCGAACTCCCGTTCAACGTCCAGTCCCAGACTCCTTCTGGAATTTAACTATTAACCCTCACTTAACCCGAAGGAACAGATGTAACACCGCCTGAGCAACCGAACATGACTTCTGCCGCCTAGACAACCGAATAGGACTTCTACTGCCTGAGCAACCGAACAGGACTTCTACAATACAGAAAGTTTTCTTGACTGAATGTGCTCTGTAGATAGCACAGACGAGTCTTTAGAGTACACCCTTCCTATAATCTTCTCCTTTGTGGTATATAGTGTAGTACGTGAAGATTGGAAGTAATTATAACCACAATTAGATTTGTGCTTGAATGTGCAAGTGATTTGAAAGCGTTTATGAAAGCAAATGGCAGAAATTAGTTAGCAAGAATATAGATTAGAATTAGAGAAAAAATGTTGTTCTTTGTAATCTAAAATCAAGGCTATTTATAGAGTTAAAAAATTGTAACTATTCATGAAAAGATTTGGCCAAGAGATACGGAAACAACTATTGAATTAACAGATGTTTCTGTTTGTTGAAAAGTGGTGACTATTTAGAAAAATAGCCGTTATGAATATTTAGTCGACTGAGGAAATAGATTAAGTTGACTGAACATTCAAAAGATTTTTAATTTTAAAAATATTTTAAAATGTCACTTGATTCAGTCGACTGAACCAAGGTGTTAAGTCGACTAAATGTTCAATAAATATTTTTGCATGTGCGCACGTTTCAGTCGACCAACGACCCTAGTTCAGTCGATTGAAACAGTCATTTTCTGCCAGTTTAACCTAGGTTTGGGAGCAAGATGTTTTATATATTTTTATAATCAAAACCTAAGTTGTGTAAATATGACGACCCGCCCTTCTCGTCTCTCGAAAATCGACACAAAATACTCCACAGTATAATATGCCGACGATCGAGTGCCGGAAAAGACAGATTGTTGAGGAAAAAGAAGAAGATAGAAGAAAGAAGGAACTAAACAACATCAGAATCTCACAATCGCAGCGGAATAAAATATAATAAATAATAACAGCTCTTTACACAAAATGGAAACTATATCTGTTTTATACAATACATCATCAGAGTATATCATAAGTAAACAACAATTACCAGCCTGGCAGTTATATCAACCTGCCTCACAAGTTGCTGGCAATTTCAAATAACCATAGCAGCGGAATAAACAAGTACGAGTAATACGTCTCGGACTCCAGCTCCACACCTGAGCTCCACATCATCCTATCCTGAACATGTAATACTCGGTCTGACCCGAGCATTATAATGAAATAACGCCCGAGTCAGTCTGGAATACCAGCGTAAGAGAAATGCATCCAAACTGATTATTAAAGTTTCAAAAATCCTTTGAAAATCAAAGGCATCTCGTAAGACCACGCCACAAATAAACATGTCGGGTTTTTACCTTACGATAGCCAAAACACTTTTTTATCAATCCTCTGATATTATAATAGTGTCTATATACAAATACTTATTCAAATAGCTGAAATTGTTACATCTATTAAATTCCAGCTACTAGCCACAATCGTGGGTAATACAACAAAAATCGTAAAGGCACGTAGGGAGAATGGATTTCCAACTAATGACTAGGCACTGGGGTACCACCTGTCACAGTACCTGGTCTAGATCGGCGTACCGAGGACCACGCTCGATCCCCTGCAACACAAAGCTGGAACTACCCCTTACTGGATAATTCCGAGTAAGATCACCCCACGGTTGTGATCAGCAACCGCGCCACTAAGCCGAAATAAAAAGGGACATCTAGACATGGATGACCTCACCCTAATGGGTGCGACCCACATAGCCTTGCTGCATAACCCCTGATTTTCAGTCATTCCCGGTTGATGAGGCTTGAGGCTAAGCGTTACCTTTATAGAACATATCCCTTAGAATGCCCATCGTCCACCTGACGATGTTCCGAAAGCATCCATCCATGTAAGTCCGTTCCGGGTTCGAACGGAACCGAAGGTACTACTCCTACTACATCCATTTTGGAATCACCCTCAGGATTAGTAGCGACTAGCCCTTGCACTTCACTGCTCCATCTTCGATTCGAAGCCCGTTTTTCCATGAAAACGTATAAACCGAATCGAAGTGGTTTTCGAGAAAATAATCTCGATCCCGGTCTCTTCGAACGATCAGCGCATTAGCCAATATTGATAGTCGGTTATTTAACTATCAAATAACATTCACAAACATCCATCAAACATAAATAATTTCCCAAATTATTTATTTCCCTTAAAATATCTTCGCAAGATATATTTCTATTTTCAACCCTTTGAAAATAGTTTAAAACCCATTTCCTTTTACGGAAATAAATTTCCCAAGCAATTTTCTATTTCCCCCACAGAAATCACCAAGTACCAACCCTTAAGTTTTAAAATAATTTAAATCACTTTATCCAAAACATATTTTAAGAATATTTAAGGTAATACCATATTTATAAAATATAAAACTAACTTTAAAATAAAAGTTAAGTCGAACTAAATTTTAAAATAAGAGTTACAAACTTCTATATAAGTTTCAAATAAAACTTTAAACCAAACCTATCTTTAAATGAATCCATTTTATAAAATATCCATATTAATAATATTTCTTTAAAACATAATACCAATTAATCCTTTAAAAGAATTACTACTATAACTAATTTTGTAGATATTTAATTTAAAATTCTTACAACTTAAATAATAATTTCTTGAAAACATCCTTTTTAAAAACAAATTTAAAGCTTTTAACTTTTATTTAAAAATCTGCTTTAAAAAACGTACTTGGCTTTTCAAGGAAATACACTTCCATTTCAGAATAAACTAAAGAACTCATTTTATAAATCTCACTGGATTTATCTCAATTCAAATTTACGTCACAACCCGTAAATTCCTTCCAACACTTTAAAAATAAAACTCCCCTTTTTATTTTTAAACACACTTCCCATTTCCTGGAAATCACTTCCCAAAATATACTTTTGAAAATCTATACAAGTTTCCTGAGTAACTTAAATCAAAAAGCTCCTTTTAAATATAAAGTTACTGTATCAAATACCTATGTTAAAGTTTCCTTTAGAAGCATAATACTAATTTACCTTTAAAATAATTAAATACCATAATTACTTAAATAAATATTTACCTTTCTCTCAAATAATTAAAAATAATAATTTGTCTAAACATTCCAAACACATTTTTAAACTTCTATTTTTTTTATACTTCGAAAGCTTTTCTTTTGAAAACTTACTACATTTCCAGGAAAAGAAAATACACTTTCCACCTTAAAAGTGATCCCACAATTTCTTTTAAGACAATTTGCACTTCTTATAGAAAATCCCACTGGAAAATCTATACTTTTAAATTTATCCTCCGATAAATATCCTAATTCATTTATAAACCCGGTTTATAAATTCTTATTTCTTATTTTCCCTCTTTAAACCACAGTTTCAAAAACTCTTACAAATTCCAAACCAATTTTCCGAATTTAATCTCCTTAAATTCATTACTTAAAATTACTTTTCATTTCCCTTTTTACTCCCATTTCATTTTATTGATATTTAAGATACCAAATTATATTATCCAACCATAACACAACATAACAAAATTCCAGATCAATCTATAACAGTATATCAATGAAATATATCACAAATTTAAAATATAATTTCTATTTGTGAGGAATCCAGTTGGATCCCTCCAACCTGTTCCCCTGCATCCACAGATGTTAGCACAACAACAAATATCAATTCCAAACTGATAACCATTTCCACAATCAACCAATCAATCACCATTTAAATATTAACTATTTAAAATACCAGTATTCTAGATGTGAGTGAGATTTACTCACCTTAAACCCGTCGAGCGTTTAAATTTTAAATTAAACCGAACCATTCGATTTTATCTAAAATTTTTGCTTGCTCCGAATGTCTCTGGATCTGCTGCAGCCTGTCGATCGTGTCTCTGCGATTCCGGCGCCACCAAAATCGTCGAATTCTGATGAAGTATGGGTGAGATATTAAATTTTAAAGTTTGAATTGAAATTTAAACTAAGCTCTCTTTATATTCAATGAATTACCATCAGCCGTTAGATCTGGCCTCAAAAATCAAGGCCGCACACTAGGTCTTCTTCCCCTTTCTTCACGTGCGAGAACAGTTCGAACGAACCCAACACTGCCTCGTCAAAGGCCGTTGCCGCACCCACCATCCTCGTCTAAAACTCGATCAAGCGTCGCCGTTCGAACGCCGAGCTGGGCGCCTCCAATTCATCGAAAAATGCCCTCGAACGCCTAGAGAACGCAGCCGATTTCCACCTTCGATCGACGACAATAGTCGAGATCCACCGTTGGATGTGCTCGCCTTGAAGAGCTCTCCAACTTTCATTTAGGAAGGTTTTGAAAATAATGTCTAGATTTCGAGAAAAATTTGGAAGAATGAAATTGAATATCGGCCATCTGTAGGTTAGCCGGCGGCTCGAACGATAAAAACTAGGGTTTGGGCCAAAGAACGTGTATATATATATACGTGTATAAATAATATATTATTATTTAATTCATTTTTAAACAACTTTTCAAATGATTTCCAATTGAAACGTGCCGACATGCGATTATAGGGTTTTACCCGCCTTCCAAACACAATGGAACGTGTTTTGGAGGCCAATTCGATCATATGTGCGAGTTACGGGAATAAACGATCAATTTTAAATTAAATCGATTAAAATAGTTTCTATGCGTTTTGAGCTGCCACGGTCAAACGACAACTCCGATTGCTACGAAAATTGAAATCCGATAAAAATACACTATTACAGATCCAATGGAACTGGTTTCGTCGAATTCCGAGACTGTGCCCCGAAAGGCTATTTTACTCGTCGATAAATTCGAGTGATTTTTCCAAAATCGTCGAAATCATTTAAAATTCACTTTTAACATTTTACTAATGTAATTATAAACCATATAGAATTTATAATCACATTAGAATCATTCTGATTCATTTCAAATCAAAATCTGATTATTTGCATTATTATTATATATTAAATCCCAATTTTAAATTAATATAAAAATCCAAATTCAACCTGTCAACTTTTGATTCCATCCAAAAGTCCAACAACATTATTTAAATCCAAAAAGACTTAAAATAAATTTTAGAAACTATTTCCATAGCCATTTACATCCAGATTCACAAATTATCTCCAATTCTAAATATTAATTATTATTGTTCAAATCCAATTAAATTGCCATATATGAAATTTAACAAATTTCATTAATTTAACCAAAATCTTCTTATTCAAAATCAAATTATAATTCACATTCAACATTTAAAATGAATTAAATGTTCAAAATCTAACGACCAAAATTCCGGGTCGTTACAGTAAATTAATTTGAATAAGATTTGAAAGCATGTGTGCATGCATATACCACTTAGAAGAGCTTTTAACAATTATTAACTACTAACTAGACTATAGACAAACCAATTATAAATATTGAAACTTCTCTTTGAAATCTTTGGTTTCGATCTATCGTCAAGTAGAATAGTATCTTCTCCTGCAATTTTGGTTAGTTCATATAATATATACTTATATAGTTGTCACAATCAAAACATTAAAATACAAGGTTCTAATAATGACAGCCTTTACCAAACTCCTTTTAGGAAGATTCATACAAGATCTCTCACGAACAATTATTATGTGCAAATTTTCGACTCGCACAACCTGCCAACTCCTTGGCCTTACTTATTGAAGATCCACAGTAATCTCAAGTCGAGAGAATTGTGTAAATCAGTTACATCGATATTTTCTATTTGACCTTACTTATATTAACCAATAGAAAACTATAGAGTGAGTCGTTCCATAATTTTTCAATAACTATCAGTACGTAACCCCTTGGTGCCCCTAATAACCATGAGTAATGCAATTTCCTACATTTGGGGAGCGTTACCTACTCTAGTCTCAATGGATAAATCGACATCCAATCTCGATGCATCTTGACTAGGAACATTTAAAATGGTATATCTGTTTTCATTGTGATAAATTACTCACGGTTACAACACTTTTTAACCACTATCATAAAGCATACCATTTATGGATTTTCTATTAAGTATACTTATAATTAAAAGACTTAATTAATATAACCATATTATATCAAGTATGTAATATAATGAAAAAACCTTCGATTTTGAACAAGATTGGTTATTGAGTTAGATATATGTAAAAAATTACATAGTTGCCCTTAGGGCATACCCCTTGCTCTAGTACCTATCTCATCTCCGTTCCCTTTTAAATTCTTAGTAAACTTCAAAAAATTTAGGAACCTTAATTCCTAAATTAAAGTTGAAGATGTTGAAATTTTGAGATTCGTCCCCACATCTCTCCGTGGGGGTAACATAGAGTTTGGTCAGCACCTTTTAACAAATGGAATCCCTTGTTCTTACATATGATTAAACTCATATATATGCTAGTCCACTATATTATTTTTCACGATATGAGATTATTTCCAATTTGCGTCCATTACCCACATACAATAAGATACACCCCAACAAATTTCCACTTTGGATCACATCCATTCATGCATCCTCTGCCATACAAACTTTGGTGCATGCACCATATCGGGACTTTATTCACGTGCCATTCTACCAGACCCTACGTACCATGGTCTAGCTCCACCTTAAGTCTGACTACTTAAGCCTACACCTCTAACTACCATGATTTACATATCTCTTTCTCATTGTCCATCGTCCCAAGCATAACCATCGGCTCCGATAACATATTGAAGTTCTAGGATTCGTTCGCACATCTTTTTGTAGAGCAACATAGTGTTTGGTCATCACCTTTTACCAAAAGGAGTCTCTTATTGTTACATGCGAACAAACTTACATATATACCACTGGACCATCATTATCTTTCACGGTGTGAGACTATTATTTTTCTTCAATTTGCGTCCATTACCCATATACAATGTGAGACACCCCAACAAATCTCCACCTTGGCTCGCATCCATTCAAGCATCTTCCGCTATGTCAACATTGATTCCTATACCATATTGGGACTTTGTTCATGTGTCATTCTACCAAACCTTACACACCATGGTTTAGCTCTATCTTAAGTCCGACCACTTAAGCCTATACTACTAACCACGACGATTTACAAATCTTTTGCACGTTGTCAATTGTCCTAAAAATTGCCATCGACTCTAATACCATGTTGAAATTTTAAGATCTATCCACACATCTCTCCATGGAGGAAACCTAGAGTTTGGTCAGCACCTTTTAACAAAAAGAAGCCCTTGTTATTACATCGACCAAACTCATATATATACCATTCCATTCTATTATTTTTCACGATGTGGGACTACTATTTCCGAGTTGCATCCATTACCCTCATACAATGTAAGATAGCCCAATAGAAAATGCATAGAATAAAAAATGTGGGAGTTCCATTAAGGACCTCTAACTAAAGTGGTTAGAGGTACGACGCTTTAGATAAAGGTTCTAGAGATCATGGGTTTGAGCATATAAACTAATAAATTGGATGTGAAAATGGATGCTGAAATTTTTGTTGAAATTTTTACCGTCGTCTCATATTTTAAGAATTAGAATCTAGGGTTAAAATGAAGGGAGGAAGAAGAAAAGGTTGATGAATTTTGTATGTACAAGAGATTTGATTAGAGAGAAACAAGTAATAGAAATTAGAGCTTAATTTGGTAATTCCGGTTCATTTTCGATGAGGACATCACTAATTTGATTCTCCCTTAACAAAATTCAATTATAAATAAAATGTAGCCTTTAGTGGTTATTTGCTTTCTTCTTCTCTTTCCTCTTTTTGTTCTTTTCTATTTGTTTTGTTTTATTCAATAATTTCAACGTGGTTTCAAAGCAGGTTTCGATCCTGCATAAAATTTAATGCTTTGATTTATCTGAGCAATGCATTCGTCTTTTCTTTCCTCCACCTCCCGAATTTTCCTCAAACCTCACTTCATCAGGTCATTCCTTTCTCTAACAAACTGCATGCATTCACATTAGCCAACTCAGCCCATATCATATGCAAAATTTGGAAAATGATTTATCTTCTTGCAAGGACAATAATGAATAACGATTGGAATTCCATTTCAATCCCTTAGAAGTCTCCTTATTTGTATTCTCTTTTTCTTAGATTTTGTAACAACCCAAAATTTAACCCATAATAATTAATTCGTTAGTTAATTAAATAATAAAATAACTTTGTGAAATTATCAGAATGAGCCACAAAAATTGCACCATTGTGTCCGTAGTAATTTTTTAGTCAATTTCCATATATAGTACGTCAGAATCCGAGTTAATATGAACAAGTTACAAATTAAACAAGAATCAAAGGAATATATATAGGGAGGTCGACCAACCCCTTACTTAGGTCGACCGACCGATCGACCTAGCTAGAAGGGTGGTCACTCGATCCACCTCTAGTTTTGAACGAAGAATTAATTCTTCATGGTAGGTGCGATTTTAACAGCTCATTTGCATTCTTTTGCTCCATCTGGTCCTTCCGTGCTTCCATCCGATGGCTCTTATTCAGCCTATAACGTGGTTGCATCCTATTCAATCTCCAAATCCAATGGTCTAAGATCCACTTCTACCCCTATAAATAAGACCCTAGGCGTAGCACTTCTTCTCATTCTAGATTTTCTCCAATTGGGTTCACCTTTTCGGGAAGGACCCTAAACGGAATAATTTTCCAAGGATAAAATCGTTTTAAATTAAAATATTTAACAACCCCAAGTGGATCCGGGAAGACCAAAGGAAGAGCTAAGGACCATAGGTGAGTGATTGTAATTATTTTAGATTTTTAAGCAATTTAAAATAATAAGGTTTCCAATAGTTGTAGTTTTACTACGATTTTGGAATAACCTTTTTAGTAGTTATTTACACTTTTAGATTTATTTTCAGTCTATTTCTATTTAGCTATTTTTTTCAGTTAATTCTAGTTAATAATTATTAATTATGACTTTTCCATTTTATTTATATTTAAGTTTATTTACTGTTATTTACGCTTTATTTACATCTTTTTCTATGCTTTGGATTTTCTTCTGTAATTGTCAGTTTTCTTCTATTTCTCTTTTTCTTCACGAATGGATTAGAATAGATTAAACGCCGATATGGATTAAATTATAAGAATACTGAAATTATGGAAAATAAGATTTAAACTATGAAGACTGTAATTAAAATGGAATTGGACTGAAATTAAGCCTAATTATTGGACTTGGACTGAATTAAAGAGATTGGCCTAGTTATAACTTAGAATTATAACTAAAAAGAGTAAATGATGAAAGAAGCTTATTTTACACTTAGACCT
Source organism: Allium fistulosum (assembly GCA_030737815.1). Taxonomy (NCBI): domain Eukaryota; kingdom Viridiplantae; phylum Streptophyta; class Magnoliopsida; order Asparagales; family Amaryllidaceae; genus Allium; species Allium fistulosum. The sequence goes on along the minus strand of CM060903.1, from coordinate 1,442,375,649 downwards.
TGGGTTAAGTAATAAGCATGATTATAACGTAGGTTATAATGAGAAACAGAACAGAATAAGGTTTATTTTGAGACTTAGGATAAATTAATAAGCAAAGATAGCAAGAATAATAGTAAAGGCTTATTTAAATAATTTATCTAAGTTAATAAACAAAGACAAGAGTAGGACTAGTACCAACCGCATTCCCTATTAGAAAAAATAGTGATCTCGCATTAGCCTGAAGTGAGATGAGGGCATGCTTATGCGGGTCGTGGTAAATAAATGGTCAATAAATAGAAGTTCAAATCACAGGGGATTTGGACAAGGGGCGCAACTAGATATTGTTTGGATGACGGGCCAGTACCAACAGCATTTCCCCTATTTTCTATGGACACACGGTGGTCTCACATTAGCCTGAAGTGAGATGAAGGGCACGCTTATGCTAGAGTTGAGGTAATAAGAAGACCCAATAGGTGGAACAACATGTAACATGAGCATGGTGGCGGTTACGCATGCGACTTCCATTCGATGCTCAGTAATCGTTATGAGTTCCAAGCGCTTAGTGTGTGTCTTTTGTAGACACCAATGTCTACTGTGTAGGGAGATTTAGCGTCTTATCCACAGTAGATTCTCTGGAGTAGTAGGCCGATCAATGGGTAGAATTAGGATTTCAGCCTAATTAAAATAGGATTGGGAATTCAGCCTAATCAAAGCCGCTATTTAAGACAAGTGCAAACAATCAAAGTTATCCAATCGTATTAATTTAGCAATAGTTAAATCGTATTTATTTCCAGCTCTATCTTCCTTTCTATTTCCTTTATTTCCTTTATTTCCTTTTATAACTAGAACTGTTGCAAAGTCTATTATCTTTACTTGGCTTAAATATGCTAGTAATTACTATCATTCATCAGACTTTTAGTCTGACCCACTCCTCTATTTTCCCCTTTTCCCCCTATAGGCAATCAGTGGCAAGGGCGGTAGACTGTAGATTCTTGGAGACTCCTCTGGCAAAGATTCTAGCATGTATTCCTTTTCTTCATTTCCAGTTTTTAGTTCTTTTTTTATACTGACACTATTTGAGGGATGTTTTGTGCTCTGATTTTATTGAGACTATGGTTTTTAATTTTGCAAGACATGTATGGGTGTTTTGACATATGATGTATTTGGTATTTAGTGGTTTATTCGGTTTTTAAAGTAATTATGAAGTTTTGTTCTAAATAAGTTATTATTTTAATTATTTCCGTTGTTTTTATCTATTTTTGTCTTGTGAATCTTAGTCTCTGCTAGCTTTAGTTATACCTACAACGCACCACAACTTTTAGTGTGTCCTTTTGGGTATACTAAGGGGTGTGGGGTATTTCATTTGGTATCAGAGCCTAAGATTACAAGATTCCTAAAAATTTGTTTTAAAAATAAAGTATTTTCCAAAATAATTTATTTTAAAAAGTATTTTTAGAAATGAAACTCTTAGAAATAGTTTTCAAGTATAAAAGAATTTTTATAAAAATCCCCTCAAACTCCAGTTCAACCTTCTTTCGATTCTTTCAAGCCTAAGTTTCCTTTTCTTTGCATAGTATGGCTGACTAGTTTCGTAGAGCTATGGTACCAGAGGTGCAAGGGTAAGTGCCCAATACAACACCGGTAGGTAGAAATCCCTTTAATCCACCTACACCAGTCGATTTTTCTAAGCTATGCAAGGACTTCGCTAGCATAGGGGCGGAACGTTTTCTGGCATGGAGGATTTCGAGGAGACACAAGCTAGATTAGAGGATATAGAGCGAAGGTTTAGGCGGTTAGGTTTGAAGGACCGATAGCGAATTCAACCTACATATTGGCAGCTGAAGGGAGAACTTAAGGAGGTTCCTACAGGTTCTAAGAAGTAGTGGTGGAAGGATAAGAAAGATAAGGACAAAAGGAAAGAGGAAGGCCCTCAGAAGCAAATCAAGAAGGGAGCAAAGTGCCATAGTTGTGGGATTATTGGTCATTACGCAAGAAACTGCAAGAAAGAAAACATGAAGGGAAAGTGTTATAATTGCGGACAACCCGGTCACCTGAGTAGGAATTGTCCCCGGAGGACGGGACAAGGAGCGAGTGCACCGGCGGCGCAGATTCAGGCGTTAGACGCAACACCTTCCAGCAGCATTCCGGATTGAGGTAGGAAAGTCATCGTTGAAGGTTTGATTTCTATTTCTGATTTTCCCATTCAGACTCTTTTCGATTCTAAAGCACCACACTCTTTTATCTCTAGTTCTATAGTAGATTGTTTGCACTTAGACATATCTTTAGTATTAGATTCCATTGTTGCTTCAAACCCTATAGGTAGATCAGCACACTGGTCTATGGTTTGTAGGGGTTTGAATATTTTTATCCTAGGCGTAGAGTTTGACTGTGACACCTATGTATTGGGATTTTCGGGGTATGAGATGATTTTGGGAATGGATTGGGTATCCACTTATGGAGCTATATTAGACCGCGAAAGGAGAGTCGTTAGACTAGAAACATGCAGCGGTAGGACTCTCGAGGTTACTTACGACCCACAAGGGTTAGTCATGTTAAGCTTCCTTTATTCCCTCGATTCATCATCAGCAGGGTTAGATTCGGTTCCTGTCGTCAAGGATTTTCCGGATGTCTTTGAGGAGGATAGGGGACTACCCCATAAGAGAAAGATTGACTTTAGGATTTATTTGACTAATAATGCTAAGCCAGTAGCATTACCCGTGAGGCACATGGCACCTAGGGAGAGGAAGGTGTTGAGCAAGTAGATTCATGAGCTATTAGAGAAAGACTTCATTATAAGGAGCATATCAGAGCGGGGAGCGCCAGTCATCTTTGCTACTAAGGCGGATGGTTCCCTTCAACTTTGCGTAGACTATAGAGAATTAAATAGGCTCACGAAGAAGAACCGTTATCCACTTCCTAGGATAGATGATCTTTTCGACCAGTTAGTTGGCTCTTTGGTATTCTCTTAGCTTGATTTAGCCACTGGATTTCATTAGCTTAGGGTCGCCGATGACAGCATTGATAAGACCGCATTTAGGACACTCGACGGATTCTTTGAGTGGTTGGTTATGCCTTTTGGGCTAACTAATGCCCCAGCTTATTTTGTAGATTTGATGAGCCGTGTTTTTAGAGATGTCCTAAATAAGTTCGGGGTGGTATTCATGGACGACATTTTGGTGTTTTCCAAGAGTATTGAGGAGCATGTTGTTCATCTAGAGGAGGTTCTTCATCAATTGAAAGCAAAATCTTAAAGTATCACTGCGGTGTAAGGAGGTGAGTTTCTTGGGGCATAGAGAAGGTCTACACATGGTATGAGTTTGAGAAATGGTTTTGTACACTTAGGTTCGGATTATGGAAATCCAAAGAGTGGTAGGCAAAGATTGGAAATGTACAATAGATGTAGTTGATAAGAAAAGAAGAAAACTAATGTGTAGATAATTGCAGATATTATAATTGTTTCATATAAATGGATTTATCGGTAATGCCTCAGAATAAATATAAGCATATAAAAGGAATAGGAATAAAAGACTTTAGTTTAGGTAGGGTACTCCTAAGGTAGTAAGAAGGAAAACCCACTTTATGTTTAGCCCAATAAAAGGGAATGGTTGAAATTAGAAAGCTGATAATATAATTGATTGAATTGAAAATTTTCATTATCTTTTAGAAAATGAATATGGGGTTTTTGAAAAATGGTATAAAAATTAAAATGGTTTTTATATGATATAAATTTTGTTAAAAGTGAGATTCTTTTTGAAGAATTATAACTTGCTAGTTTCTTTGTAGGAAAACAAAGATTTTAAAATATAAAGACCTAGAGTTTATTAAGTATCGAAAACATAGGTTACAACATTTATTGTTGTAATAGATGTTTTTGTGAAAAGTAAAGGGAGCATAGACAACACTATTGTTATAGTAAGTGACTCCTAAGAGAAATGTTTTTACATAGTATATAAGATTTATTAGTATTTATTTAAATCCATATACTAGTATTTTTAGGTTGTAGTAACGGTGTTTTACGCAACATCCGTTTTAACCCAAATAAAAAAGAAGATAATTTCTAAGAATAGAAATAAAGTAATTTGTGAATACACTTATTATTTAAATAAGTATAAGAAAATGTTTTCTAGTTATGGATATATATTAAACAGTTTTCAAACACACTTTAATATATTAGGATGAAAAGAATAATGGTATAATTTTCTATGAAACCAATATAATGATTTGTGCAAGTTATAAGGAATACGTGAAAGAGATATACAAGTTATGGAAAGCACTATATTTTGTATAACTTATTTCGAAAAACATATAAAATAAGTTCCTTATAATTTCACATAAACATGAAATCCTCTTTTAAAGGATTCATAGAAGGTTTTAACGTTAATAATTTCTCATAAGAGAAAGTAGTTCCAATACATTAAGGTATGAGACAGTTAGGTGTAATAAGTAAATGTTTTGAAAACACATTTTTTAAAGATATTTTAAAAATAAAATGGTTTGGTGAAAAAGTAAATAAGTTTTTGGAAATGAAAAACTTAATAAAAGTAAAATTTAAAGATCCCAATTTTTATAGAAAGCTACAAAAGTCTTTAAAAGAAAAGAGAAATAAGTTTTAGACTTAGAATTTGGAGGTTTTCTCCTCTAGGGTTTGGAAATAAGGTAAATTCAAAATGTAAGGATGCAAGTCTAGAAAGATAAAATGTTAAGCAACCAAGTATTTTTGAATTTAATAGAAACTTAAAAATAACAATTTTAAAGACAAAGATTTTGGGATTTGATATTTTAAAAATTTAGAAACCTTAGTTTTTGAAATGATAAATACCAAACCAAACTTATAAGTGTGGAGTAGATAGGAGCTATTTCCTAGATATGACGGAAAAAAGTGTAAGGCTATAAAGGAGACAACAGTGATTACTTTTAGAAGTAATAATGGAAGTCCCCGTAAAGTGTATAGGACATTAATGAGAACCTAGGAGTGTTGATTCATGTGTGCAGACTAAAAAAGAACAGTAAAGTGAAATTAGTAAGATTGTAAGACACACATGGTTGAGGACGTGTATTTTTGATTTTGGAGAAACTTGGGAGAAGCATCTTGCTTTAGTGGGATTCTCATATGATAATAGTTTCCAAGCTAGCATTAGAAGTGGCACCTTTCGAAGCTCTTTATGGAAGACTGCGCAAGTCGTGTTGGATAGAGTCTACAGAGGGATTGCCTTGGTTCCGACATAGTTAAGGAGACTTCAGAGAAGACTATTTTGATTAGGAGAAAATTCGTATCTCATATCCACATCTCTTTGATAGTAAATTTCGAATTTTCTATTTCCATCTTTAGTTTTGAATATGTTCTTTCCTTTATTATCCTTTGGGAGGGTAGAACTTAGGATTTAACCTATGGATAGTAGGATTTGATGTAAACATGTTATTAGAACATGTTATGTATGATGTATGTGATTGCAAGCGTTTGCTAGTGGATGCTAATGGATGCATATACTTACACTAGGCACTATTATCCTTTAGGGATCGGCCTAACTAGGACACTAGAGCATATACATATGGATGTGTGCGCATTTGCATTTATATTTTATTTTATGGTTGCTATAAATGGATGATTATCACATTATTGTTGCATTTGGATGATGATTGTAGCACGCGTATAGAACTATCAGTTATCATTAGGAATTTTTGCATTCATTTGGATACATGGCACGGACATGATTGCATAAAAGGAGGTCAACTGAATCAGTGGACCGCCTAATCTTTTGCACTAGTTAGGGACAGTAACACTACACTAATTGCATACGTATCATAAATTGCATTAGAAAAACTTAAGGAAAATGGATAAATCGGTGATGATTGAGTAGTTGGTTGTAGAACTTGGATGAAAATACTTAGTTCATTCATTTATCCTTAGAGATTTCGGGGACGAAATCCCTTAAGGAGGGGAGAATGTAACAATCCAAAATTTAACCTATAATAATTAATTCGTTAATTAATTAAATAATAAAATAACTTTGTGAAATTATCAGAATTAAGCCACGGATGTTGCACCATTGTGTCCGTGGTAATTTTTTGGTCAATTTCCATATATAGAACATCAGAATCCGAGTTAATATGAACAAGTTACAAATTAAACAAGAATTAGAGGATATATATATATATATATATATATGTATATATATATATATATGTATATATATATATATGTATATATATAGGGAGGTCGACCAGGAGGTCAACCAACCCCTTACCTAGGTCGACCGGCCAGTCTACCTAGCTAGAAGGGCGCTCGACCCCTAGTTCGACCCGCCTCTTGTTTTGAACGATGAATTAATTCTTTGTGGCAGGTGCGATTTTAACAACTCATTTGCATTCTTTTGCTCCATCTAGTCATTCCATGCTTCCATCCGATGGCTCTTATTCAGCCTATGACGTGGTTGCATCCTATTCAATCTCCAAATCCAATGGTCTAAGATCCACTTCTACCCCTATAAATAAGACCCTAGGCCTAGCACTTCTTCTCATTCTAGATTTTCTCTAATTGGGTTCACTTTTTCAGGAAGGACCATAAACGGAATAATTTTCCAAGGACAAAATCATTTTAAATTAAAATATTTAACAACCCCAAGTGGATCCGGGAAGACCAAAGGAAAAGCTAAGGACCACAGGTGAGTGATTGTAATTATTTTAGATTTTTAAGCAATTTAAAATAATAGGGTTTCCAATAGTTGTAGTTTTACTACGATTTTGGAATAATCTTTTTAGTAGTTATTTACAGTTTTAGATTTATTTTCAGTCTATTTCTTTTTAGCTATTCTTTTCAGTTAATTCTAGTTTATTATTGTTAATTATGGCTTTTCCATTTTATTTACAGTTTATTTACAGTATTTAAGTTTATTTACTATTATTTATGCTTTATTTACATCTTTTTCTACGCTTTGGATTTTCTTCTGTAACTGTCAGTTTTCTTCTATTTCTCCTTTTCCTTCACGAATGGATTAGAATAGATTAAACGCCGATATGGATTAAATTATAAGAATACTGAAATTACGGAAAATAAGATGTAAACTATGAAGACTGTAATTAAAATAGAATTGGATTGAAATTAAGCCTAATTATTGGACTTGGACTGAATTAAAGAGATTGGCCTAGTTATAACTTACAATTATAACTAAAAAGAGTAAATAATGAAAGAAGCTTATTTTTACACTTAGACCTTGGGTTAAGTAATAAGCATAATTATAACGTTGGTTATAATGAGAAACAAAATAGAATGAGGCTTATTTTGTGACTTAGGATAGATTAATAAGCAAAGATAGCAAGAATAATAGTAAAGGCTTATTTAAATAATTAATCTAAGTTAATAAGCAAAGACAAGAGTAGGACCGGTACCAACCGCATTCCCTATTAGACAAAATGGTGGTCTCACTTAGCCTGAAGTGAGATGAGGGCACGCTTATGCAGGTCGTGGTAAATAAATGGTCAATAAATAGAAGTTCAAATCACGTAGGATTTGGAAAAGGGGCGCAACTAGATATTGTTTGGATGACAGGCCAGTACCAACAGCATTTCCCCTATTTTCTAGGACACACGGTGGTCTCACATTAGCCTGAAGTGAGATGAGGGGCACGCTTATGCTGGAGTTGAGGTAATAAGAAGACCCAATAGGTGGAACAACAGGTAACATGAGCATTGTGGCGATTACACGTGCGACTTCCATTCGGTGCTCAATAATCGTTATGAGTTCCAAGCGCTTAGTGTGTGTCTTTCGTAGACACCAATGTCTACTGTTTAGGGAGATTTAGCGTCTAGTCCACAGTAGATTTTATGGGGTAGCAGGCCGATCAAAAGGTAGAATTAGGATTTCAGCCTAATTAAAATAGGATTGGGAATTCAGCCTAATCAAAGCCGCTATCTAAGACAAGTGCAAACAATCAAAGTTATCCAATCGTATTAATTTAGCAATAGTTAAATCGTATTTATTTCCAGCTCTATCTTTCTTTCTATTTCCTTTATTTCCTTTTATAACTAGAACTATTGCAAAGTCTATTATCATTACTTTGCTTAAATATGCTAGTAATTACTATCATTCACCAGACTTTTAGTCTGGCCCACTCCTTTATTTTCCCCTCTCCCCTTATAGGCAATCAGGGGCAAGGGCAGTAGACTACAGATTCTTGGAGACTCCTTGGCAAAGATTCTAGCATGTATTCCTTTTCTTCATTTCCAGTTTTTAGTTCTTTTGTTTTACTGGCACTATTTGGGGGATGTTTTGTACTCTGATTTTATTAAGACTATGGTTTTTAGTTTCGCAAGACATGTATGGGTATTTTGACATATGATGTATTTGGTATTTGGTGTCTTATTTGGTTTTTAAAGTAATTATGAAGTTTTGTTTTAAATTAGTTATTATTTTAATTGTTTTCGCTATTTTTATCTATTTTTGTCTTGTGAATCTTAGTCTTTGCTAGCTTTAGTTATACCTACAACGCACCACACCTTTTAGTGTGTCCTTTTGGGTATACTAAGGGGTGTGGGGTGTTTCAAATTTCGACTTTGGATTCTAATTCGAATTCTACTTGCAATCCCACGTGAATATGCTTATTCCTAGTTTTCACTTTGGATTTCGACTCCGGCTCTCTGGATTCATTATTGTCGTCTTTGTAGACAATTGGCTACCAATCAGAATTAAACTGGTATTTGACATTATACTCTCTAGCAACACTTGAAATCATTGTTTCACATCATTGTTGGTTTGGACGACATTGCTAATTTTTGATTTCTTTTTGCTCGTCATCTATTTTTCTAACTTAGTTGCTGAGTAACTTGAGTTTGAAGGAAATGTTAAAGAATATTGTAGAAAATTTCACAATTTATCATCTACCAATTGTTTTTTTGTATTTTCTCTAGCTATAATATTTTTGTATTACATAATTACTTGGTTCCAACTAATCCAGATATAAATACTAGTCATATATTGTTAAAATATCAATTAAGTCATTAATAATGATGTAATGTTTCCTTCTTTTCTTTCCACTTTTTCTTCTTTTCTATTTTTTTCGTTTTATTCAGTAATTTCAACAATACAATTAATTAAATTAGAGCTTAATTTGGTAATTCCCATTTATTTTTGATGAGGACAACCACTAATTTGATTCTTCCTTAACAAAATTTTTGATAAAAATGTTGTATTTTTAATTTCTCTTAGCCAAAATAATAGTCCATTTAACAATTCTCCTTTTGTTATGTGTATTTCAGTATAATGAATAGTATGTGTTTATTACTTTATTAAATTAATAGTATATATTATTTGCATTTAATTCATATTAACTGCTCAAAACTATTTAGTATCATCATATTTTTTTATTTTCTGTACTTTTATAATCAATGAGACCGGGAAAAATTTATGTTAAACCAAAATTTTATATTTATGTTTTTTGATTTATCCGTCGTATACAGTATGATAAATATACAAGATCCATCTATATTCACGGTTGCAGATAGACGAAAAAATGATTTTAGATGTGGATATGACACTACACACATCCGAAAGTATACATTGATAAGCCTAATCTTAACATTGATAATTTTGATTTGTTATAAAACAAACTCATTTCAGGTAGGTTTTTTCTTTTCTCACTTAGTATCATGAACTTGAAACTTGTTTTGTGCCTTTATATTTTGTGACTAATTAGTTAACATGTATGAAATTCAAATGTTTAGATTGCATATTTTTTATTGTAGAAAAATGTGTTTCTTCAATAGTTTAATTTAATACTTTTTAAGTTTGAATCTACTACTAATGGTTTCTATTTCTTAATGGACGTTAGATTCTGATTGTATTTAGTTAGATGTTGAAAAGTTAAAAAAATGAATTTGTTTGTTAGACTAAGAAAAAGATGATTGCATGCTGTAATTATAATTTATGCCTACTTTAGTTTCTTTTAGTTGACGACTAAAAGGCATATTAATGTCTATATTCGGCAAACGTCATCTAACTAATAAACCACAACTACTAATTATAGTAATATGAATTCAGAATAGAATCTAGTTAGATAATGAGAAGTAAACATGATATGAAAATTATTTCAAATATAAACACTATTTTAAAATATTGATTAGTAAGTATCATGATAAAATGAGACTAGCAAATAATTGTTGACTTTCGTTCATATAGTCTTATAAGCATCAATTTGGCAAAAGTTGTTATTGATAATAATATATGTTTGTTCTAATCCAAATCAAATAATATTTTAATCATATTAAATAGGATTTAAAAGTTCCTTTGATTGGATGTAGATTGAAAGTTTAAAATCCTATAAATTGAATCAGATTGATTTTTGCTCCAACTAATGGTTACAAAAATTTCCACTTGTCCATTTCTCTTCCATTCTATTTATATTTTTTTATTTGTAAAACAATTTCAAAAGAGTAATCATGTAATTTCTCAAATGATTGATACAACAAATTGACTTTTCCATCAAGGACCACTAGCTTAATTGGTTAGTGGTATGACGCTCTAGACAAAGGTTTTAGAGGTTTTGGATTCGAATCTTTGAGACATCAAAATGAGTTTTGTCCTTGAATAAAGTATCGAACTCACTATGGAAAAGGTTGACTTTCCTGAAGTCCACTCGCTTTATTAATAAATAAGATGAAAGTAGTGCGGTAAATTAAAACTCTTAGATCGCGCTGGCATGCCCAATGGATTATACTGGATGTTTGGTGTTGACGAAAATGATGATAATCACCTTATTATGATTATATTACGAAATTCTAAAAAGACGGCTTTTTAACGTGCTCGTCCAAATCACTCTTAATAATAGTAATAGTGAAAGAACTTCAGCTTGCGTACAGGCTAATATTCTAAACCATGTAAAACTCGTGCATTTATTTGAATTTTTCTTGCATTTTCTTCTATTCTTTGACTATTTTAAATGAGATCATCTCACAAAATTCAACATCTCAAATTAGCACACCATTACCAAGGATCATCACAATGCAGTGCCAAAGTTGGTGAGGAATACTATTATTACTGCTATAAGGATTTGCAAAACTAACACGCGCTGACAGTACATAAAACCAATTTGGACTTGAATCTGTACCTTTACCATTACCAATGGAATCCAACTCCACCTTTATTTCTGCCTATCTTTCCTCCAGATCTGATTACTGCATTAGTTGAGGTTGGGTTTCCTGGAGATTCAATTTTATCCTATGTTGATTTAGACCGCATCAATTATACGAAAACCGTCATGCAAATTCCTATGGTCGTTATAGGCATTTGTGTTGTGAGTGAAGACGAGGCCGTGGGATGTGATGAAGCGCGTGTTGTGAAGTGCGGTTAAGAAATTGTTCTGTATGGAAGTATGAACAGTCCAAGGCAAGATGGGATGGATGTTTCATCAAAGTACACTCTAAGTGTTTGCTGTAATGCCTCTTCCAATCCTGCTACTAGCTGCCTTAGAATTAATCCTGATGTTGTGTCCTAGCCAAAATGGTCCTCACTGTTTACTAAACTTCCTTGAAAAGCTGGAGCATACTCTTCGAGTCCGAGAGAGTAAAATTTGGTGGAAGAGGATAGGGGTTATGATCCTATTGCAAGAATTTATTTAAAGGGGTTGGATTTTTGAAAGGATTATCTTGTGAGCTTCTTTTTGGACTCGAACCCTCTTTATGAAACGTACTTCAAAGGTATAGAAGATTGTGGAGACTAAAAAGTGACCGTAAAGTTCACTATGACAATGCTATGTTTTTCTTTTATTTCTCCATTCTGGAGGAACGTTTACGCATTCTAGAATCCAACCTTATTTTCATTGAAGGCAAACCTTTCGTCATTACTCCATGAAGTCATTTAGTTGACATAGCCAGAGAATAAGTTCTTTCTATCCTTTTTTTTTTCACTTCTCCAATATTCCTTTGGTTATCCAACTGATGGAGGGTCTTAATTAGTTAGCAAATCTTGTTGGTGCATTGAAATGTTTTGATGCTAACTCGGTGGTTGGGATAAGAATCATATATACCAAGGAATTAATCAAACCAGATCGGACACTTCCAAGTTATGAGTTAGGCTTTTTGAAGGTCAACTGACAATTGTTGACATGAGTTACCGTTGGAAGCTGGACATTTGCACCATTTTTCCTTCCTTAAGAAATTTTGAGGTCTCTTGTAAGTATGGATCTCAATCATCATAAGTTCATCCTTGGTTATCTGTTCCTCCCAAAATCACTTTAACTCATCGTCCTATTCGGTGGTGGGTCCCCAAGCCTTTGGATCTTAATTCTTACAAGCCTGCCAATATTAACCCCACCTCAAACACAATTGTCCAGACTCCCCCAAGCTCTCTTGAGCCTTTGCTTGATACTTATCCGCTTTTGATCCCAAAGCCACCTTCTCGTTCCACTTAGACATTCGATTATGTGTTACTCTAATGAGCATGCTTGGGTGCAATATTCTTCTAAGATGTGTTTCATGGCATCTCGTGGTCTTTACAATAAATCTATGATGGAAAAGGAAGGTGAGCGCAGACTTTTATATTACCATGTTTTCGATGACTCTCCTATGTTGTCATCTGATGGAAATCAAGGGACTTTGAACCCGAAGATCTTAGATAATGCCATATGGGATAATATTTTTTATCTATTCTAGCAGTTATGTGACTACTTACTGGATCTAGCCTAGCTTTTCTCTAGATATGTAGATGTTATTTGACCCATATCTAGGGATAGGGGTAGTGACTCCTCCTCTACACAGGAGTATAAGTATTGTATATGGTAGTAGTTAGAGCATTTGATTAGCTCTTCTCCTATGCTAAAAACGCTTTGGTTAAGTAATAAAAGTGGGCATGCCAATATAAAATCAGCTAGCTTTGCTAAAAAAATTAAAGTTAGTATATAATTATAAATTTTGCAATCCAAAATGATGATATAAATTTATTTGGGCATAGTTAAATGTACTCTTTTTTTAGATGGGAGGAGGGGGAAAATTTTAGGGAGACTCCACCGAATAAATGATTTACTGTTTTGCACCTCATACAAAGTAAAATTTGGCATAACCCCATTGAAAAATAAAAAAGACGATGATGGCTCATCGAAAACCATTATGGTAAGATATGATTAAAAAAAAGTCAAAATTTGGCAAATAGTCATCGAAATACTAAGGGCAGATGGGATTTTTCCTATCAATGGGAGAATTTTTTGGTGCACCCCGTAGCAAATTTCTGAAAAATGAAAAATTGATACCCTCAAGAGAGTTAGGCATATGCCTTAGGGGCAATTATGTAATTTATTACAAATATATAACTCTATAACCAATCTTGTTCATAATAAAGGTGTTTAATTTTCTATTATATACTTAGTATATTGTTATATATTAATTCAGTAATTAATTTAAAATATTAATGTATAAAATCCTTAAATGATTTGTTATGTGATAATAAGTATAAGAAGTTGTAGTCATGAGAAAATTATCGCAATATAATATAACTTATTTGAAATATTCCTGGTCAAGAAGTTTTAAGAAAGGATATTGATACAACCGTTCAGACCACAATATGTAATCTCCAAATATTGGGCAGTGTGTTACTAATGGTTATTGGGGGAACCAATGAGTTACATATTCATAGTTATTGGATAACTATGGAATGACTCATCCGAGAATTTCTTGTTAGTTAATGATAACTAGGTAAATTATGAAATCTCATGGTGATGACTTTACACGGTTCTCTCAAGTTTAGAATACTGTGGAACTTCAATGTGAATACTCCAGTTTGATTATAGTTCAATCATGGCATATCGATCCATCGAGCGACTATAGTTGGGTTCGAGTTGAAGAATTGAAAGTGAAACATTATTCAATAGAGAATTCATCTTCTTGGTTGTATGTGGTTAGTATCACGGTCAACTATAGTTAACTCAAAGTCAAAATATCTTGCTAGAGTAGTACAGTTAATAATAAATGTCATTATTGAACCAAAGGCTTTGTTTATCGAGGAAATAAGCTGAATAAGGATGATATTAGAATTTCGATCAAAACCAAATTCCATAATTGCTAAAGCGATATAGTGTTGACAACGAGAATGTGTGCAAATAATCGTTACTAAAAGGCACCACTTAAGAGAATATAAATTATGATTTATTGAAAATGCCTATAAGAAATGAATTAGGCCAAACCTTCACACTACTGAAAAAGGTGACTTGTGAACGTTAATATTTGTATTCTTCAAAATTAATCGCTGATTGAATTCACATCCCTCATCACACAACCATATTTGTGAATTCTCTAAAAAACTACACGATGTAATTAATTTATAACATGTTGTAATTAAATATAATTAATTAATATTTAGACATATTTATTATTATTTAATTTATTTGATGTTTGGTTGCTGTTAGTAATTATTTGGATGTATATATAAAAGTTATATATGCACGTATCGATATACGATATCATGTATATTTAAACATGTTTTAAATAAAGATAATTGCTTAAAAGGCCTTTGGAAATAAACATACCATGTGATGGTATGATGTTGTAGGTCATTACGGAGAGAAAGAAAGAGATATAGATGAGATCTAATTAATGAGAACCAAAGGGGAATGTTTTAAATCAAAGGAATGACAAAGGGTTTCATTCTCTAAATAACCTTCCTCATTAATCCAATTTGATTATCTCAATTTTCTTCATTCATTTTTCTTTTCTCTCTTCCTCATCATCCATGGTCGAAAATCCTATAGCCATTTCTGAAAATTATCAAATCCAAATCAATTCTAAATATCAAATTAAATAAAAGCTAGGCTATTCATCATTCTCTTGCAAAGTTGGGTGCGGATTTACTTAGACATCCGAGGAGAAATCTCAAATGAAGGTGTTAAAAAGGGTAAGACATTTCAGGTTCAATTCTTCTAATTTACTTTATTTTTTCATAATTTCTAACCATGACCAAATTTACATATATGTGTATATAAATTGTCACTTATTAAATATAGTCCAAAATCTCTTGTGCATTGATATTTAATTATAAAATCAATATTGGATTTGACTTATTTTATGCATTCAAATTGTTTATTGGATTGAAATTATTTGTCAATGTAGAACTAAATTATTGTAATAAAATTTACAGTTGTTTGCATAATTAAATTCGCTTATAGTTATAGATTTAATGTTTGATTAATTAAATTATGTATGTATATATTCATGTGCTTTATTTTCTTTCATGTTATCCAAACTTGTTAATCAATATCAAGTTAAATCATTTAGTTAAGTAAATTTTGTTTTTCAATTAATATATTCAATGTCTTATTATTTAGTCAATTATACATAGTTGAAATTTAAATCTTAAATTTCAATTTTCCCTGTGTGTATATGTATATATGCAAAGTTTAATAAATAAATAAATAATAATCAGGTTATCGCAAAATATTAATTGTGACAATAGTTTATAATAATTTTGTTTTCATGTGAATGTATGTTTTCATATCTATAATTTTTAAAAGCCAAGATATTTTGTTATGATTAGGCATAAAATTATTTCCATATACATATTAGACCTATTAATGATTACTGTTTGTAAAAGATGAAATCTAAACACCACAAATTTAGTTTCCTTTTAACCCTAATTTGATTAAATCAAGACCTATGAGAAATTTTATTTCCATTTTTCCTTTTTTCACAATGTAATCTCCTATTTTGATATAGGTTTGTTATATATACATACATACATATATACATATATATATATATATATATACATACATACATATACATACATATACATATACATATACATATACATATACATATACATATACATATACATATACACATACACATACACATACATATACATATACATATACATACATACATACATACATACACACACACACACACACATATATATATATATATTCTTTTTTGGTAAAAGGATATGCGACCATAGTTGCACAACCATATGTGCATAAATAAAGTAGAAAATACCCGACTAATAGGCCTAGCTGGTAGCCAGTAGGTTCACAAAGTTAGACGGTGTATCATATCCAAATATACATACACAACATCCTCTGAAGGACAAAATACCGCAAATACAAATAGAGTGTTAGATATGTACATATATAGGAACCCACATCAAAAGTGCCATGTAGAAGACAACCCTAGGCGTTTGAGTTTTTGCTTCCCACTGACTCCTGCGCCTCCATCCCCATCAAGAAAAATTGTGAAGGGCCAACCGGAGTTCATGTCCAAAGTGAATACAAATACAAAGTTCTGTTAGCCATAGTAATATAGTTATTGAGTCCAGAGTTGAAGCAGCGATCATTTCTCTCCACTCATACAGTTCAGGCGAAAGCCAAGACGAGGAGAGCTTCGGTCGAGGAATGTTCGTAGGATTCCCAAAGCCTAAACAAGGCAGGCTCTGAGTTTTAGGAAAGGGATGTTTAAATTCATGGCACGAAGCGACCAAACCTAAAAGGTGAAATCACAGGAGTAAAATATGCATGCGCATGAGTCAGTGCAAGTTGAACAAAGGAAGCAACATTTAGCAGAGCCAGTCTGCTTCTGGGCAAGATTGTTAGTTGTATTTAGTTTGTTCAACATTACCAACCACATATGCACCTTATATCTCGAAGGTGCCTTGGGCCGCCATAAGTGAGTGAAATTAAAGAACATACCAGAGAAGTTACAGAAGTAATACTGGGATTTGACCCAGTAGGCGCCTGATTTGTTGCAACTCCATCTGAAAAAATCATCCTGCCGATTAAGATGGACAAAGCTTGTAAGTTCCAACATGGAAATGATCGCGAGGATGTTTGCTCCCATAATAATGTTATTGAATTCAATATTGCACCTGCCATGTAAGAAGGCCTTGGGCACAATGATGTTTTTCAAGGATGCTTGGTTTAACAAATCCTGGAAGAGAGATTTGAGTAGCACACCATCAATCCAAGGACCCATCCAAAAATATATGAGCCTACCATTACCAAGCTCAGGGATTGTGCTCATTTGCAGCTCTCGGCAGCATGAGAGGATATCTCTCTAAAATACGAAGACCATGGGTGAAGGATCAGAAGTGTAGTTAGAGAGGTTCAAATCCCCATTGTAGTATTGATTTATTATCTAAGTAGCCCAGGGCTTCCAGCAACCAAAGATCATTGCTCATCCCCATTTGCCAAGAAGCTCCTTTTTTGAAATGGAGGAGGTTGATAACCAAGACCTCCATGTTTCTTTGGTCTATAGACTTTATCCTAAGCGACCAGACAGTTAGTGGGTAAGATAGAGGGAGTGCCCTTCCAAAGGAAAGCTCGGCCCATAGCATCAGTTTCTGGTGATTACCCAGGTCGGAGCTTTGTAGATAGAGAACCAATATGTTGGAATGCTGGAGAGTATGGAGTTAACAAGGGTGATCCTACCTGCGTGAGAAAAGGAGGAACCTTTTCACCAAGACAACCTAGAAGATAGTTTTTCTAGGATAATAGATCAGTCTTCATGCTTAGGTATACATGGCCTCAGGGCTAAACCAAGGTAAGTAATTGGTAAATTATGAATGGGCAGTTAAGAGCAGAGGCTATGGAGGGTCCAACTGGACGGAGAGGATCAGTCATAAAAACAACACTCTTGTTAAAATTGATTTTTAGGCCAGATGCAAGTACAAAATAATAGAGCAGGAGCTTTAGGGTGGAAATTGATAAAGGGATAGGTAGGGATAAAAGGATGGAATCATCAGCAAATTAATAGGAATTTAACCCTGGGTTGATGAGATCACTTCCAAGACAGGCAGGCACTCCTGAGCTACAGCCATATCAATCATTTAGGCGAAGGTGTGCACAACGATGTTAAAAAGTAAGGGGGAGATTGGTTCACCTTTCCTAAGACCCCTAGTAGGAGCAAAAATGTTTCCCCTCCTACTATTGACACAAACAGAGGAGGAGGTGGATAGAATTTGATTAATATAATTAGTGAATTTGGGAGCGAAGCCTCGAAACTTGAGGACACTTAATATAAATTTTCAGGAGTTGGTGTCGAATGCTTTAGAGAAATCTAGTTTGATGAATGCACAATTTATGTGGTTAGAATGGAAGTAGTTGATCACTTCTTGGACTGCAGCGACATTGTCGGTAAGTGATCGACCAGAGGTGAAGGCCAATTTCCTAGGCTGATTATTGAATCCAATAGGGGCTTTAGGCGGTTGACTAAAAGATCGGAAGTCCTTAGTTTCACACGCGCCTTCAACTTTAGGAATCATGATGATGTTGGTGTAGTTAAGTCTAGAAATTAGATTGGGACAAGTGTTGAATTCTTCGAAGACCCTGAAAATACTGAATTTAAGGAACCTCTAGTAATATCTAAAGAAGGAGGGAGGGAAGCCATCAGGCCAGGCGCATTATCAGGAGCTATCTCATTCAAAGCCTGCCAGATCTTGTCAATATCGAAGTCTCTGGCGATTGATTGAAGGTCTGACAAAGGGTTAGAGAATAAACATCCCCAGTCAAAGATGTCGAAAGTAGGCATGGTTTGCTAAAGAATGGACCTAAAGTGGGCGGTGAAAGCGTTGAGGATTTCCCCTTCATCCTCAATCTCACTGCCATTTACCTTAATGCTGGAAAAACGATTAGATCTGCGCCTGCTGATTGCTAATCTATGGAAGTAGGCAGTGTTCATATCTCCCTCTTTCAACCACCGGTCTTTGGATCATTGCTTCCTGACCATCTCCTCCTGCTTCATGAGTAGCTTTAATTCCAATACAAGGTCTACAAGATAGCTCTTTTCCGATAAGTCAAGAGGGAGGATTCTTCCTTAATGTTAAGATCCAAATTTTGATTTTAAAGACATTCTTTTCTAGTCTTGATGGAGCCCCAAAGTCCCGAAGACCATTTCTTAAGGTCTGATCCGTGGAGTCGAAATTTAGCAACTAGGATCTTGATAGATGAACCTAAGACATAGAAAGAAGATCAAAGTTGCTTAAACATATCATCAGAACTAGGCTCAAGTGTCCAGAAGTTCTCGAACTTGAAAGGAGGCCTATGCGGGAAATCGTCGCCAGTTTCTAGCAAGATGGGGTAGTGATTGGAGAGCAAAGTAGGAAGGCCATGCTGTGTGGAGAAGGGATGCATGTTTTCCCAAGGGATGTTAAAGAAAATCCGTCTAATTTGGCAACGGATGGATTTGAATGCTTATTTGTCGAAGTGAAGGCACAATTATTAATAGGGAGGTCAATTAGGTCACAGTGGGAAATAAAATTGTTAAAATTATCCATATTATGGACTAAACAGACCTGACTATTTTTCTCGAAGGGGAGTATGGTAATGTTAATCCCCTCCCAGAATCCAAGGGCCAGAAAAGAGGGAAGCGAAATCCATGCAATACCTCCAAAGAGAAGATCTATCTAGCAAGTTAAAAGGACCATAAAGATTAGAAAATGAATGCACCACACCAGCGGGGTTATATCTTAAAATGACATGCAGGATGGAAGGAGCCTTTAACGACTTGAAGTAAGGTCCAATTTGACTCATCCCAAAAGGCAATGACCCCTTCCCTAGAACCTAAGGTGTACACCTCACCTCAATACAAACAATTATCAATAACCAAACAGATATAAACAAAAATAACCAATGCACTCGGTGGAAAAATCGGTTTACTAGTTTTCGCTATATAATCTAATAAAATCAAATCAAAACACAACAGTTCAATCTTAAGCCACCCAAGGTCAATTATTATATATTTTCATACACAAAATATCAAAAATCCAAATATCTTATATATAGAAAATATCAAATATGTCCCCTAGACGAGTACCCTAGTAATCATCCTATATATATATATTCTTACTATCCCCTTATTATAGGGTAACTACCCAACTCACCCAAAGGAATAGGGATTATAAGTCTCATCTTAGGTATTGACTTGGGTCTCTTATATATAATGTATTGTCCTAAAACTACTCCGATACCATTTTGTAATACCTCACCTCTATACCTATACTATCAAGAGTATTTCTAGGCAACACTATCAGATAATACAGAGAATGAGGATATATAGGGTATATACGAGAATATTCCCTTAGGCTAACACTAGTACATATTAAAACATCGAATAAATAACTCACATCTACGTATCCAGTATCGACACAAAGCAATAAACATGTGTACATCTAGGATAGAACAATACATAACATACGATAAGTCAGAGATCACAAAGTCAATCATAGTAATAATATACAATATACAATGCCTATCCAAAATACAATCTCAAGAATATATATCCATGAAGTACATCATATAGTAACATATAGCTAAACTGTATAAATAGCCTCTACTAAACCTAGTAAACATAAGCTGGTCTCATTGTCCATGTACCTGAAATGTCTTGGACTAACCCGAGCTTTATATAAATAACACATGAGTTAGACTATGTCTAAATCAAGGGTTAGTAAATATAGGTGAAACGATATATACTAAGGATAATAATGTGATAACACTACATAACAACTCAAGTGAATGATTACAATGTATTATAGTGTGTATATATAAATATAAAGATGAAAACGTATGCATGGTTTATAATTACAACAACTTTAAAGATCATCAAAACATCTCATAACATAAGTATTACAAAAACCATGCATAAAGATGTCATGTCCCATGTAGAAGCACAACAAATTAGAAATCATATAATCAATGACAAATGGGTGAATCATCCAAATCTAGAAATCATCATTAGACTCCGAAAATCAAATAAAAGATTTGTGCTATGACAAGGCAATGCCCAAATAAAATCAATAATGAGTAGGCCATCTGCTTGAAAAGAATAGGCCATCTACTTGAATAGTATAGGCTGTTTGCCTGAAAAGGGTACAGAGTTGACCATTCTCTGGACACTGTTGCAGGTATAATCTCATCTCATATATGCCTATCTACCACATGCGAACTGAAACCAAACGAGAGACTGATAGTCACATGCCCACTCTAGGAACCTAGGGTCTAATAGCCGCATGTTGTATAGTTGAATCTGTTCCTACAGCTTTAGTTTCCTCGATGGAAATCATGACTCATATCCACCAATGTCTTGTTTATGCGTAGCCTCGGTCAAAACCCTGCACAGCCCCTATAGGTAAAAGACCGTTGGCCTAAGTGACAAAAGGGACTAGAGGGCAACTACCATACCGAAATCTGCGATGAGCATCAAATATAATATACCATAACAATGTCGTAGATCTAGGGCGCGACCCCACTATTAGGCCTCAATGGTGGATATTAGCCAATCTGGTTCACTTTCAAAACAAAAGGGAAGTTGGACAAAGGTTGACAAACACGTAACATGTATACAATAGTCGACACACAGCTCTACATATAAGCCACCGCATGCCTCTAAGTATACTCAACGCAGCGAGTATCATACACAACATACCCCCATATGAGTGTCATTCACGAGCAAAAGAATAACCAAAGAAATATCACAACGGCATCCTATACCACCGCGTGTTACTAGTCTGTTTATTCAATGCTCACATATAACACTTACTCCTTCAATATTCTATACAATGAGTTCTAAGAATAACCGAAGAAATATTACTGAAAGTCCCATACCAGACAGTATTATAACTTCGTTTATTTAGATTCCTCGTTACACAGAATTAAAATCATCACAAATGGAAATATTACAAATAATAACAATACCATGGATCCATACAGAAGGATGTCATCACTATATCATATCAAAACACTAATCAAACAATATCAACAGTGAATCAAACATATGATCCAATTCAATATAAAAGAAAGGAGAAATAATAAAAATAATATAAAATATATTATTAATAAAACACACATACGTATATAGAACAAACAAATTAATATTCAAAATAAATCATTCACAACATTTAATCTTAGTACAACAAAATAAATACTTAGAAATGGGTAATAAATATATATTCTAGAATTAAGTAGATAATTGTCTAAACCCAAATTTAATATATTATTTACAATAAATAACCAATTTCTCAATCCCTTATAAAATTAAACAATAATTAAATATTCACCAATAACATTAGAAAACTCATTTCTTTCTTTTGAAACCCCAAAAATAGTATGTAAAGCTAAATATTACGTATAAGAACTATTTTATAATTTTCTATAATTAATTACCATTTTTAAATAATTTTAAAATATCCAAATCAATTTAATATATTCATATCTCTTAAATATCAATTAGAAATACTTTCATATATTCCTAGAATTTTAAAAGATTTCAATAGATTTATTAAAATCAAAAAATAAAATATTCTTTATATAATCAATATCTAAATTGAATAAATAATTAATAATATTAAATAAACTTTTTCATAAATATAATTTCATATTTATAATACGTCCAACTTTTACTTTCAAAACATATTTTTATTTGAATTTTTCTTTTCGTTTTAAAAATATAGATTTTCCTTTTCATTTAATAGGTTACTAATAAAGGTTGACCTCAAGGTGTCGACCATTACACTTGAATGGTCGACCACTAGGGTTTAGTGGTCGACCTATAGGGGTCGACCACTACAAGAGAGTCGTCGACTTATTATTTGAAACGTGGAGCATTTTGCTCCACGTTTTGACCCTCCGATCATCGTTCCTTCAAGCAATTCTTCTCCAATTTGATGCACAAACATTATACTGAATTCAACAACTACTTAAAATAATCAAACACGGGAAATTAGATGATTGAGACAAATATTTGTGAGTGTGTTCATTCACATGTACACGTGCTCCTTCTTCCTCTCTAAACGCACACACACAGCCCAACGTTGCACCAACAAAACTGAATTTTTTTCTCACTACAGATGCATGCAGATATCAAGATGCATATATCCAAATTTGAGAATTTAAAACAGTTTATTTGATTCGATTTTAATTTTTAAAAGGAAGAGGGTTTGGTTAAGTTTTTGATTTTTGAAGCTAAATAAAATGAACAAAATAAATCGTATTATAAAATAGAGCGAAACATCGGGGGAAAGAAAAGTCTGGAGATTAAAAACATCAAGATTTTGGTGATGGGCTTTTTGGCTTGGCTAGGTTTATATATATATTAGTATTTTTTTGTAAACTATTTTCTATTTAAAATTATTAAAAATAAAATTCCAAACAAAATTTATATTCACAATACTTATTTATTTACACATCATAGTAAAAAATTTTGAATTCACTTTCCCATATTTTAACTTATTTTAATTTTAAATATCCAATATTCTCATGTTAAGCCCAATATTAAATAATTTCCAAATTAATTTATTACATAATTCTTATATCAAATATTTATTCCAGAACAGTTTAATTTTATCACTAATTTTATTATTCAAAATTTTAGTAGTCTAAAATAAATTCGAATTATTCAATTTTAAATTCTAAAAATCCAACTTAATTAATTAAATAATTATTATTAGTTACTCTAAAAATCGGCTTGTTACAGACTCTCCCCTTAATAAAATTGCGTCCTTGCAATTGTTAGGAAGAATCTATAACAAAGTTAATAATTCCACTATCGATATATATTCACAATAATCTATTTTTACAATTACATTGCACAAATAATATTCTGCACTAATTCGTCAAACATCAAATAAGTAACACAAAATCAATGCCAAACCCATTCATCAGTGGCTTAACGCAAAACTTAAAACTTCCATTTGATTTACGAAATATCAAAATGCCATATTCTAAATCTTTGCTTTTTAAATCAAAAATATATTGTAAACCTAATTTTGAATTCAAAAATACCAATTCATCACTTAAAATTCCTCAATTAAAAATTTCAACCTTTTAAAAGAAAATTCAACATGAAACATATTAGTAACTTTACTTAACTTTATTATAAAAATTGTTTCATTAAATTAACTTTACTTCAAACTGAATTTCAAAGTACTATATTAATTTTAAAACACTTCACCTAAACCAAATTATTTTCTAAATGCTTTTCTTCAATTAACATCAAACTACAGAAATACTTTAAATGTACTTATAAAACAAATACTTTTCATATTAAATTTCCATTTTGAAAACAAAATCCCACAAACTTCATTATCTAATAATTAATAACATTCATACTCAAAATCCTTTTATGGTTAAAATATGCTATTCAATAATCATTAATTCAAACTTTATATATTTCCAAATATTTCCTTCCATATTACTTTATAAACTCATTTAAGTTCATAATATTTTAATATAATTCATGATTATCACAAGTCAATACGATACTAATATATACTTATATCTTAAAACTCTCCAAAATTCAAAATTTTAATTTTAGTAATTATACTTTTCTAAAATGTTCATTATTCTCTAAAATCAAAATATCCAAATCATAACAAATATCTTTTACTCACATAAATTATAATATCCCAAACTTGCAAAGTGAATTCCAAATATGAATAAGTTATAATCTTAAATTCATAACAAAATTTTGCACATTATTCCAATCATAATTTTATATTTATAAAATCAAATCCAATATATATATATATATATATATATATATATATATATATAATTTCTCAAAAACTTTATATGATTTATTTCAACACACATCAAAATCTCAAGCACTATAAAATATAATGATGTTGCCCTGCCATTTATTTTAGTAATTTACTAATGGCAATTGACTGCAATATTGACCGCGTAATCAATACTGCCTCACCAGTGACGTCAGTTGTGTCTAGTAATATCCAATGGCTACATACATTGACTAAAATATATCCAAACTTATAAAAGATCTTTTACAACATATTTATCCATCAAAATAATAGGTATAACTCTTGTTTCCAAAACTATTTCGAATATTATCTTTAAATATCACTTTTTCCAAATAACTAACTTTTCTTATAATATTCATCCTTTCCAAGATACTTAAATTTTCTCAAAACATTTATATTTCTTCAAAACATTGTATCCAAATGTCTCGTAGTAGTGTTTATGAATCTATATCAAATACGTGTGCACCTGCATCGACCAGAATTCTTAACACACTCAATGGACAAATTAACATGAATCATTTTAAAAATTTCTATAACATTTTTTATACAAACCTTTTAACATACTTGTCTTTATAAAATAATTATCAGTTTACATCAAACTTAAGCAAGTACCATACTTTATTACAATATTTCAAATTCAAACATTTTCTAATTTAAACATTTGAATGATTTCCAAAAACATATAATAATAATAAACTATATATATAACAATAGTACTTATTTCTAACGAATACTTAATAGTATTCGAACATTTTTCAAACATGTTTTAAATATCAATATTAGATCAAAATACCATTTCAATAAGCATTATACTGTAACAAACAATAACCCTTTTTAGTAAACATTATATAATATCAAGGAAACGCCTTACACATTTATTAATAACAACAAAAATAAAAATTAATCCATTTAACAACCTTAATAAAACAAATGGATATTCAATCAACAACAATAAAAATTAATTCAATACAAAAAATTATCAATAACCAAACAAGTATAAACAACATTGACCAATGCAATCAGTGGGTCGGTTTACCAGTTTTCGCTGCGCACTCTAAGAAAATCACATCAAAACACAACAATTCAACCTTAAGCCACCCAAGGTCAATTATTATATATTTTCATACAAAAAATATCAAAAATCCAAATATCTTATATATAGAAAATAACAAATATGTCCCCAGACGAATACCCCGGTAATCATCCTATATATATATATTCTTACTATCCCTTTATTATAGGGTAACTACCCAACTCACCCAAAGGAATAGGGATTCTAAGTCTCATCTAAGGTATTGACTTCTGTCTCTTATATATAATGTATTGTCCTGAACCTGCTCCGATACCATTTTGTAATACCTCACCTCTATACCTATACTATCAAGAGTATTTCTAGGCAACACTGTCAGATAATATAGAGAATGAGGATATATAGGGTATAAACAAGAATATTCCCTTAAGCTAACACTAGTACATATTAAAACATCGAATAAATAACTTACATCTATGTATCCAGTATTGACATAAAGCAATAAATGCGTGTGCCTCCAGGATAGGATAATACATAATATAAAGTTAATCAGAGATTAGAGAGTCAATCACAGCGATAATATATAATATACAATATGCAATGCCTGTCCAAAATACAATCTCCGGAATATACATCCATGAAGTACATCACATATATAATAACATACAACTAAACCATATAACTATCCTCCAATAAACCTAGTGAATACAAGCCGGTCTCATCGTCCATGTACCTAAATTGTCTCGAACTGACCCGAGTATTATATAAATAACACACAGGTCAGACTACGCCTAAGTCAAGGGTTAATAAATATAGGTGAAATAGTATATACTAAGGATAATAATATGATAACACTGCATAACGACTCAAGTCAATGATTACAATGTATTAAAATACACACACACATATATAAAGAGGAAGACATATGCATGCTTTATAATTACAACAACTTAAAAGATCAATGAAACATCTCATAACATAAATATTACTAAAACCATGCATAAAGATGTCATCACCCATGTAGAAGCACAACAAATCAGAAATCACAGAATCAATAACAAATGGGTGAATCATCCATATCTAGAAATCATAATTAGAATCCAAAAATCAAATAAAAGATTTGTCCTAGCACATGGCAATGCCCAAATAAAATCAATAATGAGTAGGTCATCTACCTGAAAAAATAAGTCGTCTGCCTGAAAAGGATATGGGATTAACCATACTTTGGACACTATCGTAAGTATAATCTCATCTCATATATGCCTATCTACCACACGCAAACTGAAACTAGATGGAAGGCTGATGGCCGCATACCCACTCCAGGAACCCAAGGTCTACTAGCCGCATGCTGTGTAGCCGGATCCAGTCCTACAAATAGTTACCTCGACGGAAATCATGACTCATATCCACCAATGGCTCATCTATGTGTAGCCTTGATCATAATCCTGCACTGCCCCTATAAGTAAAAGACTGTTGGCTTAAGCGACACAAGGGGCTAAAGGGTAGCTACCATACCAAAACCTATGATGCACATCAAATATAATATACAATAACGATGTTGCAGATTTGGGGCATGACCCCACGATCAGGCCGTCATGGTGGATACTAATAGATTTGGTTCACTTCCCAAACAAAAAGGAAGCTGGACAAAGGTAGATAGACACATAACATATATACAATAGCCAACACATGACTCTACATACATGCCAACACATGGCTCTAAGTATACTCAACATAGCGAGTATCACATACAATATATCCCCATATGAGTGACATTCACAAGCAAAAGAGTAATCAAAGAAATATCTCAATGGCATCCCATGCCACCATGTGTTACTTGTTCGTTTATTCAGTGCTCGCATATAACACTCGCTCCTTCAGTATTCTGTATACCAAGTCTAAAGAATAACCAAAGAAATATTATCGAAAGTCACATACCAGACAGTATTATAACTCCATTTATTCAGATTCCTTATTACATAGAATTAAAATCATCACAAATGGAAATATTACAAATAATAACAATACCACGGATCCATACAGAAGGATGTTATCACCGTATCATACTAAAACACTAACCAAATCAATATCAAAGATTAACCATTCATATGATCCTATTCAATATAAAAGAAAGGAGAAATAAGAAAAGTAATATAAAATAGATCATTAAGAATATGTGTGTGTGTATAGAACAAAAAAATTAATATTCAAAACAAATCATTTACAACATTTAATCTTAGTACAACAATATAAATACTTAGAAATAGGTAATAAATTTATATTCTAGATATGACTAGATAGTCTAAAACCAAATTTAATATATTCTTTACAATAAATAACCAATTTCTCAATCCTTTATAAAGTTAAACAATAATTAAATGTTCATCAATAACATTAGAAAACTCATTTCTTTCTTTTGAAACCCCAAAAGTAGTTTGTAAAGCTAGATATTACATATAAGAATTATTTTATAGTTTTCTATAATTTAATACTATTTTTAAATAATTTTAAAACATCCAAACCAATTTAATATATTCATAATCAAATGAATACCTTTTTCAAAACTTGAATTATATATTAAAATTCCATAAAATATACTTTGAAAACTCTTAAATATCAATTAGAAACAATTTCGTATATTTCTAGAATTTTGTAAGATTAGAACAAGCTGACGTCCATCAAGTTTATCATGAATGAAGAGGTTGGCTTGTCATGGGGACTGAAGAAGGAAAATCACTCCATCAGACTTGTTTGTGAAAATTTAACTAATACTGGTGTGCTTTGTCCTTGGTATTCCAGGATTTGGAACAAGAAGCAACACCACAATGACAACTTCATGCTTTGGCGTGTAATAAAGAATGCAATACTAACAAAAAATCACCTATGTCACATGAGTTTTATCAGTTCTCTTCTTTTCATATTTTATGACTCAGGTGAGGAAATCAATACACATCTATTCTTCGAGTGCCCTTTAATCTGAATTATCTGGAACGATTTGCTTCTTGCTGTTGGTTTTATGGTAGTTGCATGATTAGCAAGCTGGAATGGCATAGATTGCATCTCAACACCTTGCACAATGACCTAAAAGCACATGTTTATCATTACATGATAAGGAAATTTATAACAGTCATATGGAAAGAAAGAAATGAAAGACTGTTTCTCTACCAAATTTAGTCCTACAACTTATCTCCTCAGTGATGTCATTCATGCATGCCGTTATGCCATTTGCTTGCATTCTCAATGATTTCCTTTCGAGCCAAGTGATCAAGAGGTTCATGTTCATTGGGACTACTCTTGAATGTTATTTCCTTGTTTGGATCTTGGTGCTTTCTTTGTTATGTTTGGTTTGTCTTATGTGATTTTTGTTTGTTTTTGTTTTGTTTTGGTCTTTATGTTCTTAGGTTTTAGCAGCTTGGCTGTTTCTGATTGTTTTGTCGGTGTGGTGTGTGAGTTTGTTTGTCTTGGAATAAAGGGAGGAATAGGTCCTCTATAAAAACCTCGCTTGCTTTGCAAAAAAAAGGATTTTATAATATTTTTATAAATTTATTAAAATCAAAAACTAAATTATTCATTATATAATCGATAGTTAAATTAAATAAATAATTAATAATATTATATAAAACTTTTTCAAAAAAATAATTTCCTATTTACAATACGTCAAACTTTTACTTTCCAATCATATTTTTATTTGAACTTTTCCTTTGGTTTTAAAAATATAATTTTTCCTTTTTATTTAACACGTTACTAGAATGGTCGACGTCAAGTTTTCTATCGATACACTTGAATGGTTGATGGCTAGGGTTTAGTGGTTAACCTATTGGGGTCAACCATTGCTATAGATGGTTTGACCTATTAATTGAAACCTGGAGCGTTTTGCTCCATGTTTTGCCACTCTAATCATCGTTTCTTCAACCAATTCTTCTCCAATTTGATCCACAGACATTATACTCAATTCAATAACAACTTAAACAAATCAAATTCATGAAATTAGATGATTGATACTAAGATTTGTGATTTCGTTCACTCACCTGTACGCGTGCTCCTTCTTCCTCTCTGAATGCATGCACACAACACAACGTCGCAGCAATAAAACTCAATTTCCTTCTCACTATAGATGCATATGGATATCGAGACTCATATATCTAAATTTTAGAATTTAAAGCAATTTATTTGATTTGATTTTAATTTTTAAAAGGAAGAATGTGTGGTTGAGTTTTTTATTTTTGAAGCTAAAGGAGATGAACAAAATAAGTCGTATTTATAAAATTGGGTGAAACATCTAGAGAAAGAAAATTTTAGAGATTTGAAACATCAAGATTTTAGTGATGGACTTTTGGTCTTTGGGCTAGGCTTATATATATATAAACTATTTTCTGTTTAAAACTATTAAAAGTACAATTCCAAATAAAATTTATATTCACAATACTCAATTATTTACACATAATAGTAAAATTTCTGGAATTCATTTTCTCGTATTTTAACTTATTTTAAATTTAAATATCCAATACTCTCATTTTAAGCCCAATATTAAATAATTTCCAAATAACTTATTTCACAATTCTTAAAACAAATATTTATTCCAAAACAGTTTAATTTTATCACTAATTAAATTATTCAAAATTTTAAAATTCTAAAATAAATTAAATTATTCATTTTTAAATTCTAAAAATCCAATTTAATAAATTAAATAATTATTATTAGTTACTCTAAAAATCAGATTATTATATAAGGTATTTAGAAAAGCCTAACAAAAAACGAAATTACCCCCGACACTACGCAACTTTGGGAGGGTGGGACATGCAAGTTTAGATTCTTGAATAAACAAAACATGAAGGTGAAAGTCTTGAATAAAATTCCTAACTAAAGCACACTTATCAGAGCTACCCAGACCTCGTACATTCCAGATTGTAACTTTCATAGAGAACAAAAAGCTCTCTCCCCCACAGGGACGGAGCTAGGATTTGCCATCACCCTGGGCTATTGTAATAGTGGTACTTCGCCAAAATACAGAAAACAATAGAAAATAATTGCTAAGTTAGAATAGAAAACAATATAAAAAAATTTCCGATGTTTATCAAACAAAAATAGTTGTGCTTACAGTCTTAATAGCTATCATTGCACCAATTTCACTGGAAGATGATCTTTACCACATTCACATCATTGACCAAAAAGTTTGCCTATACCTTAGTACTTCTATTGAGAAGTGAAAAATAATCGAGATTAGAATGGAAAGTATAAACACTAGTGATGCCATTGGAGATCCAAGTATGTAGTTACAACTATGTTTTAGGATGAATAAAAAGAACATGACATCGAATAGTCTAAAAATTGGGTGTTGAAAGTCAAAAGGCGGACTTGTTTGCAATGCTAAATATTGTGAACAAATCCAGGCTTAGTAACAACTCAGGAAGCATACAACGAATTTTAGGGAATTAGGTAGTCAAATAATACCACTGTTGCTTGCACTTCAAAACATGTTTCAAAGCATGTTGCAATTTAATGACCCGGGCTGTAGCCCAGGGTACAACAAGCATAGATCCATCCCTGCTCCCCCAGGTTAATAACAGAAGCAAACTTAGGAGATAAAACAACACTAAAGCTAGCAGCCACTGAAATAATATCAGAATGATTAAAAGAGCTTAAAATATTCAAAACAAAAACACTACCTTTTGAGGGACGACCCACACCGCCAGAGAGCAAGCGACCGCTACGACAAATAGCATTGACTGGGGTTATGGTTGCAGTAGGAGGCTGGGTGGGAGTGGGGGAAGAACTAAACAATCGGAGGCCGGTTTTAACATCTAAAAGGCGAGCGTTGTCTTGGTGAACACCGTGACCCAATTTCATCTGGAAGTCCATGTACATGTCCTGGTTTAAGTAGAACTCCCTATCCTTGGAATTCATTGGTGCAGTTTCAATGCTTAGAGGCGGCCACCACACAGAAGGGCCCAAGTCATTGGCAGCTAGAAGCACGTCATCCTCAGAAAAGTAATATTTACCACTTTTTTGCTGGCAGCTATTTCCTCCTTCTTGTGTAGAATCATTTCCTCGTCGGACATCACATCATCAGTGAAACTCAAAGGTGGCGAGGGGATATCTGCCCAGGTCTGAAGACTTTCATCATCAAATAGGTAAACGACCTTTTAGTACCAAAATTTGATGGTATCAACATCGCCAAGGATGATATTCTCCGGGGTAATAGGCAAATGGACATGTACCCAATAGTTAAAAGAAAGCTTGAAGTTATGGTTAAAAGCTTGGACGATGAGGGAGCATGGCAATGAGATCGACTTATCCAATCGAATCTTAATAAAGGTAAAGCTATTGTCAACCGTAGCCCAAGAACAGTGGTCAAAAGTGATGAAATCTCCAATGTGGTATATCACTGCCCGAAGTTCTGCGTCATCCCTTAGGAAAAGGGAAAGGCCTAGAATGCGTATCTAAGAAGGGTCAAAATTAGTGCTTGAACCTTTCCCTCTCGAGGGACCACTAGCGAGCAAACACAGTTCCATTCTCCTTGTGGAAAAACCCTTTGTATATGGCAATACCCAAGAGCTGCCGATCTGCAAAAAAGACTTGTTGTTGTGGAGAGTGATTTGCCAGTTTCCACATCGAAAATGGAAAGCCAGGCAGTAGTGGAGTTCATCAATGGACCAGAGGCCACCGACGATTGAAAAAATGACATGCAATTGGGCATTGAGAAGATGATATTTGCTGGTGAACATGACAGAAGGTCAATGATTTTTAACATGCTTGGAAGAAGAAAAAAATACTTATTTGAGAGGAAGGTGGTGTAGTAGTAAAGGCTTGTAGGACCGAGGAAATTTCTAGAGCAGGATTTGGAGACTCAACAAACAGTAGCTTGGAGGTGATTGCGTATGTGGGGATGTTTGGTGCTATCATGCAATGGCCACCCTACACCATCGACATCCAATATAACTAAATAATGCATTGCCTTCGTGTTCGACTGATGTAGGATGATTGTCAAGGGTTGAAAGAAAAGAAAAACCAATCACATGACCTGTCGTGTATCTTACATCGCATGGAATAAAATATGATATACATCACAAATATATAACCGGAGAAGCAGTAATAACTAAGTGAAAAACAATCTTTAAACCTTTAGATTTTGGCCATAAACATTTAGGAAAATGGGATTAAAGTTATAAAACACTTTAGGGTCAATATCATATAAAAACATCCTTTTTAACTATATAAATATGCATAGTAGAGTGGGAGGTCAAAAACCACTCACCAAATACCTAAAATACCAATTTCTCCACTTGGATCTAAAGTGGACAGCAAGGAAGAGGAATGTAAATCAGCTAAAATGATAATCTCAAGTTTCTCTATGCCAATCATCCCTCTAACTGATGATTTGGCTAAGATTATTGAGAAAAAGGTACAATTTTTGATGAAATTAGGGTTAATGCTGGTTTAGAACTATTTTAGGGAAGATGGAAATGACTTAGATCAATACCTACGCCTCCCCTTTGCACAATTTTCGAGATATGTTAGTGGGCCTAAGTATGGGCTTAGTTAATCACCTACTAATGTAGACCGGCAACAGCCAGAACTTAAAAAAGCTAAAACTTTCAAACGGTAAGTTCGTTTTTTTGGGTCAAAATGAGAAACCAACATCCTGAAGCAGTGGAAGTGGTTTAAGACCCTAATTCGCCTTCTATCAAAAGTTGTTGTCTAAACAACATTTTCAAGATCAAAATGGTCACTAGAAATTCGACAAAATCATAGATATGAAAAATGTCCCTAAGAGTCACTTCCTAAAATCTTTTAGGCATATGACCTTATATGAATAACCAAGCATATCCTACTTTAGATATAACATTTACACTAATATGTAATTATGAGCAAAAGGAGTTGAAAACCACATAAAAACAATCTTAAAACCTTAGGATATCGGCTATAAAAATTTAGGAAAATGCGATTAAGGTTAGAAAACACTTTAGGGTCAAAATCATGTTAAAAACATCCTTTTTAACTATATAAACATGTGTAGTAGAGTGAGAGGTCAAGAACCAGTCATCAAATACCTAAAATACCAATTCCTCCCCTTAAATCTGAAGTGGACAACAAAGAAATGAATGCAAATCAGCCAAAATGATAATCTCAAGTTCCTCTATGCTAATCACCCCTCAAATTGATGATTTGGTTAAGATTAGAAAGGAAAATTTAGTTTTTTTATGAAATTAGATTTAATGGAGGTTTAGAGCTATTTTGGGAAAAAACGGAAGTGAATGAGATCTCTACCTATGCCTCTGTAATGACCCTGATTTTGAGTAACATTATTTAAAACATTTAATCAGACAAATTAAATGAAATAATGTAGATGGTTAAGAGATTGATATTTGTTAATTAATAAGGAGTCATTCCTTAATGAATTTATAACCCAAAGAGAATTAAAATGGAGTAAGTAGGAGGAATATGATAAGGGCAAAATAGGAATAGATTATGTCATCATACCCTAAACCCTTCTATTCTCCAATTCTCATTCATTTACAACATTCAAAAAACAAAACTAAAGTCTTAAACAAGCTTGGCCGGCAACCATTAAAAGGTTCAAGAAGAAGAAAAGATAGGATACAAATAGGAAGCTTAAGCAAATCAATCCAAGAGCAAATATCAACCTTCTTAACCCCAAGCTAAGGTGAATAATAGATTTACATCTCATTTTTATTGTCTTCGGTTTCTAGTTAAGATCCGAATTGATTATGCAAGTAATATGCCATGATATGATTTTTTAAATGGATATATGTGCTTGTTGATGATTTATGATGCTTCATATACATTTTATGATAAGTTTTGCTATGAAAAACCTATTAAATGACATCCAAATAACTTGCATTTTTGATATATGATCGAAAACATTATTTATGAAGTGGGTTTCAAGTTTCATAATTTTCTAAGCTATTGTGTATTTGTTATGAATTTCTATGGAAGAAAATAGCTAATTTGGGTTTTAAATTATTTACGGCTAATATATGTTGATTTTGGGTTCGAAATTTAAATATGTTAGAAAACGTGTTAGAAGCGAATTTTGAAAATTTTTAGG
Organism: Allium fistulosum; assembly: GCA_030737815.1. Classification (NCBI taxonomy): domain Eukaryota; kingdom Viridiplantae; phylum Streptophyta; class Magnoliopsida; order Asparagales; family Amaryllidaceae; genus Allium; species Allium fistulosum. Next base: position 1,442,341,068 of record CM060903.1, on the reverse strand, counting down.
GAACTTTCCTAGGTATTTTACTACAGATATAAAATTATTTAAGATATGGGACTTAAATGTTTTATATGTTTTACAAAGGAGAAGGGCTTCTTTGTTAAATGTTTTTAATATGATAATTTCTGAATTCGGTAGCACTTTTAGAAAAGAATATTTCGAAAAGAAATAGGCAACCAATTGTATTTTGACAAATAAGGCAAGTTAATTGAAAATCAATTACTTTAAAAGGATATAAAATAATTTTGTTTAAATTCACTACTTCGCCGCTTCCTTTTACAAGCTTTCGAAGGGGTAATGTGGAAGGTATAGCATCGAAACCAAGCTTTCGAAGGGGCAGAAGATGTTTTTATTAACTTTGATCTATTCTTGTTTACAAATATGCTTTCGAAGGGGTTGGAGTTAGCTTTCGACTTAACCAACATGCTTTCATTTATATAAAAAAGGCTTTTGAATGAGTTGCCGCCTTTATGTTATATAAAAGAAGCTTTCAAAAGGATACAATCCATGCTACCGCATTCTACCTTTCGACCTAGTTAAGGCCGCTTTTCTTTATTGTGTTTGAACAATGGTTTCGAAAGGGTGCTTTCACCTTTTTACGTTGAAGCCACTTCTTAAAGCTTTCGAAAAGATTGGTTTTCAAAATCATCCTCTTTCTTTTAATTAGGACCAATGCTTTCGAAGGTAATGATTTCACCCTAGTTATTTACAACCCTTTGTTACATTGAAAGCTAAACCCAAAGGTTTCGAAAGGAATGATTCCAAATGGTTTCGAAGAAATGTTTCCACAAACTTTTACTTGAACCCAATACTATCGAAAGGTATTTTTTGAGTAAAGAATTGCAATAATTTGTGAAAGGTATGTGATATGGATTTTGAAGTAAGAGCCCAATGTTTTCGAAAGGGTTATTTTGAGTAATTGAGTGGAGGGCTTCTAATGCTTTCGAAAGACAAGTTTAATGGTTTCGAAGAGGATGTCTAAGGTTCAAATAATGATTTCAAAAGTTCTATTTTCAAAGGTTTCAAAAGGTATGTTTTGACCTCTCGGCCTAGTGTTTCAACGTATAGTAGTTAACTTATTTTGAAAGGGGTACTTTCAATAGGTTCGAAAGGGATTGTTTAAAGTTTTTAAACAAAGGTTTCAAAGGGTTTACCTGGGCTTCATGGCCTAAAATCTTTTAAGTTCAAAAGAGCTTTTAAATTACTTTGGAAGGGATAGATAATCCTATTGATAAGGTTTCATAAAAACTATTTTATGTAAAGTATATATATCATGGCATAATTGTTTTGAGTAAAGCTAAGTATATAACAGGAAATGAAACTTGAATTGGGTAGTTAACTCTAAGTCTATGACTCAAATATTATAAGGCTAGATGGGACTGGTATAGGGTCGTGCCTTATACTTTAGATGATTGCCCTAGCTAATATAAGTCCAAAATTCTAGTGTATAGGGCTTTGTCATATATGAGACTAAAGTAATGATTATACATAGAAAGGAATATACAGAGTGAAGATAGGTTATTGGTAAGCTCGCAAAACCATTAGGTTCAGTTGACCTTAGAAGAAGAAAGTTAAGGGTAGATAGCCTAGTAGTGTGTATAATAGATGTTAGATGATTGATTATGTATGGTAGGCCCGAGTCAACCAATGGTTAATAGTTAGCTAGATATAACTATAGTGTGGATAGATAGTCCATTGATTTCCTGATCTTTAAGCATATATGTATTTGCTTTAATTGTTATAATCAATTTGATTGCAGGTTTTTGATTTGCAAAAGATATGCTTTTAAAAAGGATATTAGTGAGGGGAAACCCATTCCGCTAAGCGGCATAATCTCACTTAATATCAGTAAACCGAGATGCAATAGTATTATTCACACTAGGCTTTATGTCTGACTCGAAGCTTATGTTTTCCCCTTGAACTCTCAGGTGCTCAAAATTTGATTTGAGTAGATTGAGAGTTAAGGTTTTTCAGGTTTAGCAGGTTAGACGAATAAGCTTCCGAAGATGTGCATGAGACAAAGTTTGGAGCTATTTAGTTTTATTTCCATTATGATGTACTATGATTGATATGTCTATTTAGTACTCTAATAATCCAAGGGGGCATCTTCATATGTTCCCCTTGGTGTAATTTTTAATAATTATATTTGATCAAAACCTGAGAATCGTTTGGGATTATGTACCTAAATATGAAATATTAATTTTAAATGTAAGCAGAAAGGCTATTTTTAATGCTGTGTTGATTTTTATTTCATATTCATGTGCTTCTGATATTATGGATACCATTAATATTACTATACTTTGTCATCGAAAGTTAATACTATGGATGACTGCAACATCTGTAGCACTTAGCTTCAGGCGTCAAGACAGGGGATGTTACAACTTAGTATCAGAAGACATGTTTATGAAAACTTAAAAGAAGTTTTAAACTTAAAATGATTTTGAAAACATAATCCTAAGGAATTAGGGAACAGACCGGGGTATGGAATCACGCTATAGTAACGTACTTGTATTTGCTATATATAAGTATACGCCATATCTCTATTCTCCATCTTTCTTAGGCTATTCTTATGTATCTTACAAAGGCTCGAATGTAGATTTTAAGGACATAAAATATGGATGTTAGGAGTGGAAGAGTTAACATTGGTGGAGGAAGCACCATAACCAATGGAAACGCTCGACCCAACAGGAGAAACCCGGGTCGACTTGCAAATGCTAATCCAAATGCAAATGCCAATGTAGGTGTGCTGCAAGCTGATATGGGAGCTATGTATCAGTTCTTTATTAATATGATGCAGGATGGAGTTGATGAGGGTTTAGTTGGAGGAAATGTTTAAGGAGGAAATCAAGGAGCTCCGGTGGTCAATAACTATGTCATACTAAGCAGAGATTATGCTAGGATGGGAAGAAAGCCGTTTATTCACGCAATTGAAGTGGAGGATTACTTACTTCATTATGAGAGGATCCTTGATGATTTAGGGCTTACTGATGAGCATAAGAGAAGGCTTGCTTCTAGATAGTTGCATGGAGCAGCATTGTATTGGTGGAACAGTGTTACTGTGGGAGTTAATAAGGAGACCATGAATTGGGCCGAATTGAGAAGGAGGTGTGAGGAAAGATTCATGTTAGAGATTTCTATGTCGACTCTGCTCAGGAAGTTTATGGAGTTGGAGTAGGGAGACGTAACAATGCTTGAGTATGCAACCAGATTTAAGGAGCTATTGAGGTACGGATATGCTACGGTTGACACAGTTATCCAAAGAAATGAGAAGTTCATCCACGGACTGAAACCTGAACTAGCTAAAGCGACTCTGGCACATATCAAGGACTCGTGTGATGTAGTTGTTGAGATGGCTTTGAGGTAGGAGGAGATGCTTGCTTTTCATAATGGTAACAGAACAGGGGAAGCTCAAAGTGGGCGGAACCAGAAGAGGAAGTTTTTCATGAGAAGGGCGCTCAGAAGGGAGGAGCAGCTAAGAAAAAGAAGGCTGATAGTTTGCTATAAGTGCGACAAGAAGGGACACTATGCTCATGAGTGTTTGGCAGGCAAAGGGAAGAAAGATGCTGATAAGAAAGAGGTGAGGTGCTTTAATTGTGATTAGATTAGACATTATAAGAACCAGTGGAAAGAACTAGCCAAGGATGGAAAAGGCAAGATGTTTGCATTGGAGCCAGCTACCTCGAGACCAACAACAGAGGAAAAAGGAAAAGCTGTGTTGGGAGGTACGCTTTTGATTCATGGTGAATCAGTTAGAGTTCTATTTGCTACTGGTGCATCGCATTCTTTTATATCTCATTGTTTGGTTGATAAGCTTAACCTAGAACCCTCATACCTAGTTACTTACTTAAGGGTTGCGAATCCGATAGGAGGTTATGCGACTCTTGGGATGAGATGTGACCACTTAAAGTTTGTATTGTTAGGTCATGTATTTGCTTGTAGTTTGCATGTGTTTTATTTCATAGGGTTTGGAATTATTTTGGGTATAGATTGGTTAAGTAAGTATGATGCCAGGATATTTTTCCATGATAGGAATATATCACTTAGACACCCTAGTTATGGTGATCGGATTATATACTCCGTAGAAAACCCTAGTTTTGTGGTTAATGCTTTGTTTGGTGTTGTAGAGGCAGAAGACGAGTTGTATCGAGTTTTTATTGTTAGGAAATTTGCAAGTGTTTTTGAGCTCGTAGTAGGACTGCCACCGAAACGAGCTATTGAGTTTCAGACAGATTTAGTACCAGGAGAAGAACCGATGAGTAGACCGCCAAGCATAATGACACAAATCGAGATGAAGGAGTTAAAGGTGAAGTTGGTGGATTTGGAAGGTAAGAAGTTTATCAGACCAAGTAGTTCGCCTTGGAAAGCAGCTGTAGTGTTTGCAAAGAAGCTGGAAGGATCGTTAAGGTTGTGTATCTATTATTGTAAGTTGAATGAGAAGATGATAAAGAATCTATATCTGTTACCTAGAATTGTCGATTTGTTCAACCAATTGAATATCCAAAGTATTTTCCCAGTTGGATTTGGCAACAGGGATTCATCACCTTAGAGTGGCTGAAGATAGTATTCCTTTGATGGCCTTTAGAACAAGATACGGATCGTACGAATGGTTAGTGATGCCATTCAGACTAACTAATGCGACATCATTTTTCATGGACTTAATGAACACGATCTTCCGGGATTATCTGGATAGATTCATGTTAGTGTTCATAGATGACATTTTGATATACTCTAAACATGAAAGAGAGCATGAAGTTCATCTTAGAGTGGTGCTTAAGATGTTGAGGCAACATCAACTGAAAGTGAAATTTTCGAAGTGTCATTTCTGGAAGAAAGAAGTGAAGTTTCTTGGTTATATAGTCTCAGTGAAAGGGTTGTCAGCAGATCCAGCTAAGATCGAGGCAGTGAATAGTTGGAAGAGACCCAAGACAGTGACCGAGATAAAGAGTTTTCTTGGATTAGCTGGTTATTATCGGAGATTCATTAAGGATTTTTTATGGATAGCGGCACCGATGACTAAGCTAACTCGAAAAGACATGAAGTTTTCTGGACTGATAAGTGTGAGGAGGCAATCCAAAATTTAAAAACACTTATTGATGAATGCACTATGTTAGTTGTTCCATAGGGGAATCAGGGCTTAGTGGTATACATGGATGCATGTGGAACGGGGTTAGGAGCTGTGTTAATACAAAGAGGTAAGTGATTGCCTACGCTTCATGACAGCTTAGACCGCATGAAGTTAGATATCCAACCCATGATTTGGAATTAGCTGGAGTAATTTTTGCATTGAAGGTGTGGAGACATTACCTTTTGGGAGAAAGATTCAAGTTGTATGCAGATCATAAGTCATTGAGGTATTTATTCTCTCAAAAGGAGTTGAATATGAGACAACAGAGGTGGTTAGAGTTTTTAAACGCTTATGACTTTGGAATTGAGTACACATCAGGAAAAGGTAAAAATGTTGCAGATGCACTTAACAGGAAACATCAAAATGCAGTATTGGCAATGATAGCTGAGTGGAGAGATTTAGAAGCATTGACTACATGTAGAATACAATGGAGATCTGAAGCCAGTTCGAGTAAGGAAACTGCTATGTTTTCATGTTTAGAAGTTCGACTAGTGATGATCGAAGGGATTGCTTCTAAGCAAGGGGAGGATCAATTAGTAGCTGAACGGATCGGAAATATGAGAAATGGAATGGAGAGCGATGACTTGAAAGACTTCGGTCTTGACTAAAATGGATGGTTAAGGAAGAAAGGAAGACTGTGTGTTCCGAATGTGGGAAACATTAGGAAGGAAGTTCTTGGAGAATGTCATCATTCAAAGTCACCATTCATCCAGAAGGAACTAAGATGTATTAGGACATGAAAAGGAGTTTCTTCCAGGAAGGTATGAAGAGAGATGTAGCCTTATGGGTGAAGCAGTGTTTGAACTGTCAATAGGTAAAAGCCAAACATCAGAAACCAAGTGGGTTACTTAAGCTTTTAGATGTTCCAATTTGGAATGGGATTCTATCATAATGGATTTTATAGACGGATTGCCAAGGTCAAATTGAGAAAATGAAAGTATATGGGTCATAGTGGGCAGGTTGACCAAGAGTGCCCATTTCATTCTAGTTAGGTCAACCAGGATGGCACTTGTTTTGGCTAAATTATTCCTGAATAATGTAGTTAGACTGCATGGAATTCCTAGTAGTATAGTAAGTGATAGAGATTCCTTATTCACTAGCGAGTTTTGGAAAAGTCTACAGAAGACTTTGGGTACCAAGCTCAAAATGAGTACCGCTTACCATCCGCAGACAGATGGACAAACAGAAAGAGTTAACAAAGTCTTAGAAGATTTGTTAAGAGCTTGTATGCTAGATTTTGGCGGATCATGGGAAGACCATCTACACTTAGTCGAGTTTTCGTATAACAACGGTTATCAGACTAGTATAGGGATGGCACTGTTTGAAGCTTTGTATGGAAGGCCATGCAAATCTCCCATTTTTTGGTTAGAGACCGGGGATAGGTTAATTCTTGGGAAGGATTTAATTAGAGAAGTTGTAGAAAACATTGAGTTAATTCAAGCTAGGATGAAGGAAGCTCAGTTTAGGTAAAAGAGTTATGCTGATAAGAGACGGAAAGACTTAGAGGTCTTAGTTGGAAATCATGTTTTCGTCAAAGTGTCATCGATGAAAGGTCTAGTCAGATTTGGAAAATCAGGAAAGTTGGAAAGTTGGCACCAAGATTTGTTGGACCATTTCCTATTATAGAAAGGACCGGGAACCTCACATATAGAGTAGAGTTACTGAATAGTTTGGTAGGAGTCCACAATGTTTTCCATATTTCTCATCTAAGAAAGTGTATTTGGGATCCAAAGACTACTATTACACCGACCGTGTTAGATGATCTAGTAGTGGAACCAGACATTACTATAGTTAGAAAACCAGTTCGTACAGTTGTGAAAGATGAGAAGTGACTAAGGAACAAGACAGTCAGATTAGTCAAAGTCCAGTGGAGTGACGACAAGAGAGACTGTACTTGGGAAACTGAAAGCAGGATTAGAAATACTTATCCTGACTTGTTTCATAGTATGTTTTACCTTTATGTGTGATTATTATGAGTACATTATCGTAATTTCGAGGACGAAATTCTTTAAGAAGGGAAGTCTGTAATGACCCTACTTTTGAGTAACATTATTTAGAATATTTAATTAGATAAATTAAATGAAATAACATAGATGGTCAAGAGATTGAGATTTGTTAATTAATAAGGGGTCGTGCCTTAATGAATCTATAACCAAAGAGAATTAAAATTGATTAAGTAGGAGGAACGTGATAAGGGCAAAATAGGAAAAGATTATCTCCTCATACCCTAAAACCTTCCATTCTCCAATTCTCAATCATTTACAAAATTCAAAAAACAAAACCAAAGTCTTAAACAAGCTTGGCCGGCCACCATTAAGAGGTTCAAGAAGAAGAAAAGATAGGATTCAAGTAGGAAGCTTAACAAATCAACCCAAGAGCAAATCTCAACCTTCTTAACCCCAAGCTAAGGTGAATAATAGATTATTTACATCTCATTTTTATTGATTTAGTTTCTAGTTAAGATCCGAATTTATTTTGCAAGTAATATGCCATGATATGATTGTTTAAATGGATATATATGCTTGTTGATGATTTATGATGCTTCGTATAGATTTTATGATAAGTTTTGATTTGAAACCTATTAAATGATATCCAAATGACTTGTGTTTTTGATATATGATCGAAAACATTATTTATGAAGTGGGTTTCTATTTTCATAATTTTCTAAGCTATTGTGGAATTGTTATGAATTTTCTATGAAAGAAAATAGCTAATTTGGGTTTAAAATTATTTACGGCTAATATATGTTGATTTTGGGTCCGAAATTTAAATATGTTAGAAAACTTATTAGAAGTGAATTTTGGAAATTTTTAGGGAACTTTCCTAAGTATTTTAATATAGATATAAAATTATTTAAGATATGTGACTTAAATGTTTTTAATATGATAATTTTTGAATTCGGTAGTACTTTTAGAAAAGAAGATTTTGAAAATAAATGGGCAACCAATTGTATTTTGAAAAATAAGGCAAGTTAGTTGAAAAGCAATTACTTTAAAAGGATATAAAACAATTTTGCTTAAATTCACTACTTCGCCATTTCCTTCTGCAAGCTTTCGACACCATACCTTCATCCATGACCAAGTCGAAACCAACGCACATGGTATCAAACAATTGGTACGTAGTGAATTGGAGTAAGGTGGAAGGTATAGCGTCGAATCCAAGCTTTCGAATGGGTAGAAGTTGTTTTGTTAACTTTGAACTATTCTTGTTTACAAATGATGCTTTCGAAGGAGTTGGAGTTAGCTTTCGACTTAACCAACTTGCTTTCGTTTTTATAAAAAGGCTTTCGAATGAGTTTCCGCCTTTATGTTATAAAAGAAGCTTTCAGAAAGATACAACCCATGCTGCCGCATTCTACCTTTCGACCTAGTAAAGGTTGCTTTTCTTTATTTCCTTTGAATAATGGTTTTGAAAAGGTGTTTTCGCCTTTTTACGTTGAAGCCGCTTCTCAAATCTTTCGAAAGGGTTGGTTTCGAAACCATCCTCTTTCTTTTACTTAGGACCAATGCTTTCGAAGGTAATGCTTTCGCCCCATTTATTTACAACCCTTTGTTATATTAAAAGTTAAACCCAAAGGTTTCGAAAGGAATGGTTTTAAATAGTTTCGAAGCAATGTTTCCACAAACTTTTACTTGAACCCAATACTTTCGAAAGGTATGTTTTGAGTAAAGAATTGCAATGATTTTGAAAGGTATATGATATGGGTTTCGAAGGGAAGAGCCCCAATGTTTTCGAAAGGGTTATTTTGAGTAATTGAATGGAGGGTTTCTAATGCTTTCGAAAGACGAGTTTAATTGTTTTGAAAGAGGATGTCTAAGGTTCAAATAATGATTTTGAAAGGTCTATTTTCAAAGGTTTCGAAAGGTATGTTTTGGCCTTTCGGCCTAGTGTTTCAAGGTATAGTAGTTAACTTATTTTAAAAGGGGTACTTTCAACGGGTTCGAAAGGGATTGTTTAAAGTGTCTAAATAAAGGTTTCGAAGGGTTTGCCTTGGCTTCATGGCCTAAAATCTTTTAAGTTAAAAAGGGCTTTTAACTTACTTTGGAAGGGGTAGATAATCCCATTGATATGGTTTCATCAACACTATTTTATGTAAAGTATATATATCATGGCATAAGTGTTTTGAGTAAAGCTAAGTATATGGCAGGAAATGAAACTTGAATAGGGTAGTTAACCCTAAATCTATGCCTCAGATATTAGAAGGCCCTATGTGACTTGTATAGGGTCGCACCCTATACTTTAGCTAATAACCCCTAGCTAACATAAGTCCAAAATTCCAGTCTATAGGGCTTTGTCACAGATGGGACTAAAATAATGATTACACACATAAAGGAATTTATAGAGTGAAGATAGGTTGTTGGTTAGCCCGGCAAAACCATTAGGTTCTGTTGACCCTAGAAGAAGATAGTTAAGGGTAGATAGCGCAGTAGTGTGTCTAACAGATGTTAGATAATTGATTATGTTTGGTAGGCCCTAGTCAGCCAATGGTTAGTAGTTAGCCAGATAAAACTATAGTGTGGACAAATAGTCCATTGATTTCTTGATATTTAAGCGTATATGTATTTGCTTTAACTGTTATAATTAGTTTGATTGCAGGTTTTTGATTTGCAAAAGATTTTTTGAAAAGGATATTAGTGAGGGAAACTCATTCCGCTAAGCGGCATGGTCTCACTTAATAACAGTAAATCAAAATATAATAGTATTATGCACACCAGGCATTATGTCCGACTCGAAGTTTATGTTTTCTCCGTAAACTCTCGGGTGCTCGAAATTCGATTTGAGTAGATTGAGAGTTAAGGTTTTTAGGTTTAGTAGGTTGGACGAATAAGCTATCGAAACGTGCAGGAGGCAATGTTAGAAGCTATTTTTTATTTCCACTGTGATGTATTATGACTGATATGTCTATTCAGTACTCTGATAATCCAATGGGGCTTTTTCATATGTCGCTTTTGGTGTAATTTATAATAATTATATTTGATCAAAACTAGGGAATCGTTTGGGATTATGTACCTGAATGTGAATTATTGATTTGAAATGTAATCAGAAAGGCTGTTTTTAATTCTGTGTTGATTTTACTTCATATTCATGTGCATATGATGTTTTGGATACCATTAACATTACTATATTTTGTCACCAGAAGTTAATACTATGGACGACTGTAACATTTGTAGCGCTTAGCTTCGGGCTTCAAGATAAGGAAAGTTACAGCCTCCCCTTAGCACAATTTTCGGGATAAGTTAGTGGGTCTAAGTATGTGCTTAGTTAATTATCCACTAATGCAGACCAACAACGCCAAAACTCAAAATAGCTAAAACTTTCAACGGTAAGTTCGTTTTTCAGGGTCAAAATGAGAAACCATCACCTGAAGTAGTGGAAGTGTTTGAGACCCTAATTTGGCTCCTATCAAAAGTTATAGGCCAAATAAGATTTTCAGGGTCAAATAGTCACTTAAAAATTCGACAAAAATTGTACATGTGGAAAATGTTATTAAGAGTCATTTCCCAAAATTTTAGAGTCATATGACCTTATATAAATAAAATAAAATTATTTTAGGTCATTCGACATGTAAAATACGGGTCATTACACTATCTCCCTTCAGGAATTTCTCCTTTGAAATTTCCAAATAAGTCAAACATAGTTACCTCGCTTGCCAAACAATCATATGCAACTGTCGTACATATCAAATAAGCAGCCATGCAACCAATAGTATAGATAAACCTACCCTAGCATGCGAGATACTAAACTGCCCTATATGATATTAAAGGTGAATGCAAATATGATAAACAATAGGTCTTACTATGCAAAGAGCTCTGAATATGTGGCCCTCATGCTCTTCTTGGTTTCCCACATGCAATTGCCTTCACTTTTGCCCCATTGAGCCTTCACCAACTCCATTGTCTTCCTCCTAAGATATATCATATCACATTTAACAATACGAACTGACCTACGGGGCCTCGAAGCTTCTAGTTCAATCTCGATATCATCAAGTTGATCTCGTGCAATCATCATGCCCGAGTCATGCACAAACTTCCATAGATGAGAAACATGGAAGACAATGTGCACGCCCACCATATTTTGAGGTTGATCAACTATATATGTTAGGTCCCCAATCCTCATTGCTATCGAAAAAGGATGTGACGCCCCACCTTTATACCCACGCTAACCAAGAACACTACGGTGTAGTGCTGTCAATTAGCACGGAGAATAAGGCTGTTGAGGAGCGACCATCCATGTAACTTCTTTGTGCGAGTACCGATATGTCAGATAGTATAGAATGCATATCATTTAAGGAGGAAATCCAACATACCGATACAAACTCAAAGCTATCACACAGTGGCTATATATATTCTTCGGAAACAAATATAGAAATAAACATAACATAAATCAGTCACATACATCCATATCACAAAGGCGGAAGAAGATATGAATAAATATACAACACATGAAAGTGTACATCAGAGTAGTGGTCAGAAAGATCCACGATAATACAAAAGAATAGCATCACGTGCTATACAAAAGAATAAGTACACATCATAGAGTCTATATCTCAAAAGTGTACAACCAAAAACTACTAATCTATGTAGTTGGCCAAAAGTCAGAAAAATCCTAAAGAGAAGTCAAGCAGAAGCACCTGTAACATCTCGATCTGACCCGAGTATTATTTATAAGAAAATAATAAACGGATCAGTCTAGCTATAAATATCAGATGATATGGTATAAAGTAAAAGGCATTACATGAACATGTAATAACCATAACGGCATACTACTATAAGTATGTAAATGATAATCAACAAAAGATTAATCAATATCACAAGAATCTTCTCAAAGATAAAATAGGGTATCATACCCTAAACTTGTATTCATAACAAGTCAATAACACATAAATTCACCAATGCACAAAAACCGATATCATATCAATGAAAATCATGAAAATTGGTGAAGCACAAGATTCCTGAAATCATCACCAGAAATCTAGAAAACACATAAAAAGGGGGGAAAGGCCTATGAGCCGAATGCTCCACGAACGGTCCGAAGACCAATGAGCCGAATGCTCCACGAATGGTCCGAAGACCTATGAGCCGAATGCTCCACGAATGGTCCGAAGACCTATGAGCCGAATGCTCCACGAATGTGAGTAGAAACATCACACAAACGAGGTCTGGTCTCCCTCGCAAACAAAAAGACATCGCTCAATCGCTAGTCTAAATCAAATCACAAAAATGATCGCCATGATTATCGAGAAGTGTCAATCACACCAAGCTAGTAAATATATGAGTTTAGCTTCATGTCCCATAACCACTTGCTTAACTTAAATATTTACGAACAAGCTGTGAATCTTCACTAGAAAATTGTCACAAAAGGTTCAATCGAACAAGTCCAAGAATTAACCGACGAAGTGAACGCAAGTGTTTCATACCACTCGTTTTACTAAGCCGTTTAATTAGATTTCTCATCCGAGTGAAGTAAAGGCTTGTATATACTAATAGATTGGAAAACGGTTTAGGAAAAGAGCTTTGTTAATAAAATAGTGTTGAAATCATTTGATGGAAGAGTTTTGATATTTACTACTAGTATTGAAACCTTTATATTTTTAAAGTGACAAGTCACAAAACGATTGTAGAAACAATCAATCATCAAAATTCACATTCGAAGACGTGAATCAAATCCAATTAAACCGATAAAGAATTCATCGAAATGGATATTCAAAAATCCCGAAAAAGGAGTCATCAAAGTCATAATAAATTATAACAACCACTAAGAACCAACATGAATCGATAAAATTCGGAAAACCAATCAAAATGAGCATAAATAGGCAAATCGGGTAAAACGGGAGCAGGCCAGTCGACTGAAATCCCTGTTCAGTCGACTGAACAATGTCCAGAAAATTCCGGGCTTCAGCTCAGTCGACTGAACAGAGGATTCAGTCGACTGAACAGAGGATTCAGTCGACTGAACCTGATTTTCTACATTTTCTATCCTATGACAATTGAAGTGCAAACACTCACAACTTGCAACCGGACGAGCAACGACGCTAAGGGTTTACGCCAATCGACTACCCGGCCATATAAGCTCTTCGATTTATCACCAAAAACATGATCCAACATCAAGCTATGATTTTTAGAGTTTTAGACTTCCAAAACACCAAAAATTGCAATGCTCACAAAACCCATCTGAATCAAAAGCAATTGCACATGGATAATTGTTAGGAATTCATAATAAGAAATCAAGGATAGTGATAGACATAGATGTGAGATAAAAATCTCACCTTTGAACCCGAAAACAATGAATGAGAAGTTTGAAGACAAAGGAAGATCAACCACACTTCAATCTCAACACAAGGAGCTTGAATCTAAGCTTAAAAGAGAAACATTTCCTAAATTAGGTTTAGGAATTTTCTGAAATTGGAAGGAGAAGGAGTTGGAGAAGAAGGTGGAGATACTTACCAATAGTTTCTCTTTGAATTTGGAGCTAAAACTTGGATTTGCTAAAGGAACTAGGGTTTAGGATTTTAATTTCCCATCTCCACCACCATTTTCAGTTTTGCTAGAGTGTTTTGAAGAAATGAAATAAAGTGAAGTGGAGAGGGGAGGGCTGAACAAGGTCATAGAGATAGTTGGAGTGAAACCCAAACCCAAAGCCCAATAGAAAATGTCAAAATTCGACTTACTCCAAATATATCGATGTTTATACTTAAAAAAGTCGTAAACGCCATTTTGAACTTAATGGAAGGGGTCTCGAGTCCCAATTCGACTGTTTGCAAAAAGTTACTTTTCGGACAATAATCCGACTTACGATGAAATATTTAAATAAAATATTTAAATATAAAAATCGATAAATATGCGGGTTGTTACAAAGGACCTATGAATCTTGGTGCCAACTTCCCCTTACTACCGAATCGAATAAAATTCTTCAAGGGAGAAATCTTCACAAACACCGTATCATTGACAGAAAATTCCAAATCTCTACGTCTTCTACCTGTGTAACTCTTCTATGTATCCTAAGCAGCTTTCATTCATTGCCCAAAGACCTCTATCTTCTCTGAGTTTTGTTTAACTATGTCTGTCCCAAGTATCGATTTCTCTCATGCTTCCCACCAACATGAAGGAACATTAGATAGTCGGCCATACAATGTTTCATATGGTGCCATATCGATACCAGACTAATATGTATTATTATATGCGAATTCTACCAAATGCAAGTTATTATCCCAAGAGCCTTCGAAATCACGAATGTAAGCTCACAAGAGATCCTCCAGAATAGATTCACTCTCTCAGTTTGTCCATCCTTTTGTGGACGATTAGCTGTACTGAGATGCAGCTTGGTGCCCAACACTTCTTGTAAGCTCTTCCAAAGCCCATAGTGAACAATGGATCTCGGTCACTCACTATGCTCTTTGGCACACCATGAAACCATACTATTCGCTTTAAATATAACTTGGCCAATTTGGATGTCGTTCTAGTAGACTTGAGGGGTATGAACTGGGCACTTTTCGTTAATCTATCGACTATAATCCAAATGTTACCGTACCCTCCTCTGTTCCTCGGCAATCCTTCTATGAAATCCATCAATATCTGCTTCCACTTCCGCTCGAGAACTTCAAGCGGTTGTAGTAATCCACTTGAAACATAGACTTCCCTTATGCTCCAAAGCCCCTTCTATAAGTTTTATCCAATTCCGATGATTTCTGCTGTATTGAAAACCTCTCGTCGTAGGGCAAAACCTCTCATTGCCGGAGCTTTCTACTGATTGAATTTTTGATGCAATTTGAAACATAAGCCCCCCTTATGCCCCAGAGTCCCTCCTACAAGTTTCATCCAATTCCAACGATTCTACTTGAACAAAAACCTTTCGTCGTAGGCTAAAAGCCTCTAGTCGCCAGAGCTTTCTACCAACCGGATTTTGATGCAATTTGAAACATAGGCTCCCTTATGCTCCAGAGCCACTCCTACCAGTTCTTCCAATTTCGACGATTTCTGCTTGACCAGAAGCCTCTCGCCATAGGCTAAAAACCTCTTGTCACTGGACCTTTCTATCGATCAGATTTTAATGCAATTTGAAACATAGGCTCCCCTTATGCTCTAGAGCCCCTCAACCAAGTTTCATCCAATTCCAACGATTTTTGCTTGACCAAAATTTCTCATCGTAGGCCAATAACCACTCATTATTGGAGCTTTCTACTGGTCGAATTTTAATGCAATTTGAAACATAGGCTCCTCTTATGCTCCAGAGCCCTTCTTTAAGTTTCATCCAATTCCGATGATTTTTGCTTGACCAAAAACCTCTAATCGCCGGAGGTTTCTACCGATCGATGCAATTTAAAACATAGGCCCCCCTTATACCCTAGAGCCTCTCCTCCAAGTTTCATCCTATTTCGACCATCTTTGCCTTCGATTTGCCAGTTCAACCACTCCTTTCCAAACTACCTATAAACACCAGCAAACCACATCAAAGCACAACACACAAACATGAAATATCACCTACATACATCCATACATATATTTAATTCATACAGACATGATAATCAAGCAAATCCTACTCTAGATCTAGCATTTACACTAATATGTCAATATAAGTAAAAGGAGCTAAAAATCACTTAAAAACAATCTTTAAACCTTTAAATTTCAGCCATAAACATTTAGGAAAATGTGATTAAGGTTAGAAAACACTTTAAGGTCAAAATCATGTTAAAACATCCTTTTTAACTATATAAGCATGCATAGTAGAGTAAGAGGTCAAGAACCACTCACCAAATACCTAAAATACAAATTCCTCCCCTTAGATCTAAAGTGGAAAGCAAGGAGGAATGCAAATCGGCCAAAATGATAATATCAAGTTCCTTTATGCTAATCACCCCTCCAATTAATGATTTGGCTAAGATTGGTACGAAAAATATATGAATTTTTAGAAATTAGGGTTAATGGAGGTTTAGAGCTATTTTGGGGAAGATGGAAATGACTTAGATCTGTACCTACGCATCCCCTTAGCACAATTTTCAAGATAGATTAGTGTGCCTAAGTATGGGCTTAGTTTATTACCCTTTAATGCAGAATACTAGCAACCAAAACTTAAAACAGCTAAAACTTTCAAACGGTAGGTTCATTTTTCAAGGTCAAAATGGGAAACCATCATCCTGAATCAGTGGAAGTAGTCTGAGACCCTAATTTGCCTCCTATCAATTATAGTCCAAACAAGATTTTCAGGGTCAAAATGGTCACCTAGAAATTTGACAAAAATCCTATATGTGAAAAATATCCTTAAGAGTCATTTTCCAAAATTTTAAAGTCATATGACCTTATATGAATAAAATAAAAATATTTTAGATCATCCGATACGTAAAATACAAGTCATTACACTATTCCCATTTAGAAATTTCTCCCCCAAAATCCCCAAATAAGTCAAACATAGTTACCCTATTTGCCTAACAATCATATGCAACCATCATACATATCAAACAAGCAGCCATGCAACCAATAATACACATAAACCTATCCAAGCGTGTGAGATACTAAACTACCCTAATGATATCAAAGGTGAAAGCAAATATGATAAACAATAGGTCTTATACCGTGCGAAGACCTTCGAATATGTGGCCCTCATGCTCTTCTTGGTTTCTCACATGCAATCACTTTCACTTTCGCCCCATTGAACCTTCATCAATTCCACTATCTTCCTCCTAAGCTCTTTTATATCATGTTTGGCAATATGAACCAACCTACAAGGTCTCGAAGCTTTTGGTTCAATCACAAATCAAGTTGATCTGATGCAATCGTCATGCTCGAGCCATGCACAAACTTCCATAGATTAGAAATATGGTAGACACTGTGTACCCCTACCATCTTTTGAGGTAAGTCGACCATATATGCTATGTTCTTAATCCTCATTGCTAATGAAAAAGGAGCTATGAATCTCAGCACCAACATCCCGTTACTATCGAATCAAATAAACATTCTTCAAGGGAGAAATCTTCACAAACACCATATTATCGATAGAAAATTCCACATCTCTACATTTTTTATCAGCATCATGATTCTATCTATCCTGAGCAGCTTTTGTTAATTGTCAAATGATCTCTATCCCGAGATTTCTCTAATCATGTCTGGCCCAAATATTTATTTCTCGTCTACTTCCCACCAATATTAAGGAGAATTACATGGTCGGCCATACAATGTTTGGTGCTATACCGATACCAGACTGATAACCATTATTGTATGCGAATTCTACCAAATGCAAGTTATCATCCCATGAGCCTCAAAAATCGAGAATGCAAGATCGCAAGAGATCCTCCAATATATGATTCACTCTCTTGGTCTGCCCACCCTTTTGCAGATAATAAGCTGTATTGAGATGTATCTTGCTACCCACCATCTCTTGTAAGCTCTTCCAAAACCCATAAGTGAATAATGGGTCTCGGTTGATCACAATGCTCTTCGGCACATCAAGAAACCGTACTATTGACTTTTCGTACAATTAGACCAATTTGGATGTCGTTCTAGTAGATTTGATGGGTATGAACTGGCACTTTTCATCAATCTATCGACTATGATCCCAATGCTATCATACCCTCCTCTGTTCCTCGGCAATCCATTGATGAATTCCATTGATATTTGCTCCCACTTCTGCTCAAGAACTTCAAGCAGTTATAGTAAATCTTTATAAACATAGGCTCCCCTTATGCTCTAGAGCCATCCTCTAAGCTTCATCCAATTTCGATGACTTTTTGCTTGACTAAAATCCTCCCATCATAGGCCAAAATCCCCTCATTGTCGGAGCTTTCTACTAATTGAATTTTGATGCAATTTGAAACATAGGCTCCCCTTATGCTCTGGAGCCCATCCTATAAGTTTTGTTTAATTCCGATGATTTCTACTAGACCAAAAATCTCTCATCATAGGTCAAAAGCCTCTAGTCGCCAAAGCTTTCTACCAAATGGATTTTGATGCAATTGTAAACATAGGCTCTCCTTATGCTCCAGGGCCCCTCCTACAAGTTTCATCCAATTCCAATGATTTCTGCTTGACCAGAAACCTGTTGTTGTAGTTCAAAAACCTCTCATCGTTGGATCTTTCTATCGATCGTATTTTGATGCAATTTGAAAATAGGCTCCCCTTGTGCTCAGAGCCCCCTTTCCAAGTTTCATCCAGTTCCGACGATTTCTTCTTGACCAAAAACCTTTTGTCGTAGGTCAAAAATCTCTCATCATTGGAGCATTCTACTGACCAAATTTTGATACAATTTGAAACATAGGCTCCTCTTATGCTCCAGAGCCCCTCTTCTAAGTTTCATCCAATTCCAATGATTTCTACTTGATCAAAAACCTATCATCATAGGCCAAACATCTCTTGTTGCCGAAGCTTTCTATTGACTGGAATTTGATGCAATGTAAAACATAGGCTACCATTATACTTAGGGCCCCTCCTCCAAATCTCATCTAATTCCGACCATCTCTACGTTCGATTTTCTAATTTGACCATTCCTGTCCTAAACCTAAAACCACTAACAAACCACATCAAAGCACAACACACAAACACGAAATATCACCTACATACATCGATACACATATGTGATTCATACAGACATGATAATCAAGTATATCCTATACTAGATCTAGCATTTACACTAATATGTCAATATGAGCAAAAGGAGTTGAAAACTATTGGAAAATAATTTTAAAACCTTATATTTTGGCCATAAATATTTTAGGAAAATGCAATTAAGGTTAGAAAACACTGTAAGGTCAAAATCATGTTAAAAACTTCCTTTTTAACTATATAAACATGCATAGTAGAGTGGGAGGTCAAGAACCACTCACTAAATACCTAAAATACCAATTCCTCCCCTTAGATCTAAAGTGGACAAAAAGGAAGAGTAATGCAAACCAACCAAAATAATAATCTCAAGTCCCTCTATGCTAATCATCTCTTTAATTGATGATTTGGCTAAGATTTGTAAGAAAACAATAGGTTTTTGATGAAATTAGGATTAATGGAGTTTTATAGCTATTTTGGAGAAGATAGAAATAACTTAGATCGGTACTTATGCCTCCCCTTAGCACAATTTTCGAGATAGGTTAGTAGGCCTAAATATGGGCTTAGTTAACTACCCATTGATGTAGACCGACAACAGTCAAAACTTAAAACAGTTAAAACTTTCAAACGGTAAGTTCTCTTTTCATGGTCAAAATGAGAAACCATCATCCTAAAGCAGTGGAAGTGGTTTGAGACCCTAATTTGACTTTGATTAAAAGTTGTAGTCTAAACAACATTTTTAGGGTCAAAATTGTCATCTAGAAATTCGACAAAAATCATAAATGTGAAAAATGTCCCTAAGAGTCACTTCCTAAATTTTTTGAGTCATATGACCTTATATGAATAAAATAAAAATATTTTAGATCCTTCGATACATAAAATACGGGTCATTACACCTTCTTCCATCAGGAATTTCGCCATCGAAATCCGCAAATGGGTCAAACATAGTTACCTCATATTCCTAACAATCATATGCGACAGTCATACATACCAAACAAGCAGCCATGCAACCAATAGTATAAAAAACCTATCCTAGCATGCAAGATACTAAACTACCCTATATGATATCAAAGGTGAAAGTTAATATGATAAACAGTAGGTCTTACCATGCAAAGAGCTCCAAATATGAGGCCCTCATGCTCTCCTCGGTTTCCCACATGCAATCGCATTCACTTTCACCCCACCGAACCTTCACCCACTCTACTGTTTTTCTCCTAAGATGTTTTATATTGTGTTTGACAATACGAGACCTATGAGATCTCGAATCTTCTGGTTCAATCTTGATATCATCAAGTTGATCCGGTGCAATCATCACACATGATTCATGCACAAACTTCCGTAGATGAGAAACATGAAAGACGCTATGCATGCCCACCAACTTTTAAGGTAAGTCGACCTTATATGCTAGGTTTCCAATCCTCATTGCTATCGGTAAAGGACCTACGAATCTCGACGCCAACTTCCCCTTACTACCGAATCAAATAACATTCTTCATGGGAGAAATCTTTACAAACGCCATATCATCGATGGAAAATTTGAAATCTCCATGTCTTCTATCAGCAGAACTCTTCCATCTATCCTAAGCAGCTTTCATTCGTTGCTAAATGATCTCTATCTTCTCTGAGATTTCTCTAATCATGTCTGGCCCAAGAATCAATTTCTTGCCTGCTTCCCACCAACATAAAGGAGCGTTACACGGTCGGTCATACAATGTTTCATATGGTGCCATACCGATACCAGATTGATAGCTATTATTTTATGTGAATTCTACCAAATGCAAGTTATCATCCCATGAGCCTCCGAAATTGAGAATGCAAGCTAGCAAGAGACCCTCCAATATATGACTCACTCGCTCAGTCTGCCCATCTATTTGAGGAGGTTAAGTTGTACTGAGATGTATCTTGGTAACTAGAACCTCTTGTAAGGTCTTCCAAAACCCACTAGTGAACAACAGGCTTGTCGCTCACAATGCTCATCGGCACACCATGAAACCGTACTATCCACTTTACATACAACTCTGCCAATTTGGATGCCATTCTAGTAGAGTTGATGGGTATGAACCGGGCACTTTTGGTCAATCTATCGAATATGATCCAAATGTTACTGTACCCACCTCTATTCCTCGAAAATTAGTCGATGAAATCCATCGATGTCTGCTCCAACATCTGCTCAAGAACTTGAAGCATTTGCAACAATCCATTTGGCTTTCTTTGCTCTGCCTTCACAAACTGCCAGTTCATACATTTCGAGATGAATTTCCAAACATCCTTCTTCATCCCCTCCTAATAATAGGTCTGCTTTATATCACGGTACATCTTATTACCCTCGAGATATATATTCAACCTAGAAAGGTGGCATTCTCATAGCAACTTATCCCGCAATCCATCAACATCGGGGATAATTAATCTCCCATCCTTATGGAGCCAACCTTCTCGGTCGAGTCTGTATTGCTTTATATCTTCAGGATTTGTGGTCCTTGAACAGCTTGAACCCTTCTCCTAATAAGTAGTGCCTCCAAATCATCAAAGCAAACATAATCACCGCCAACTCC
Organism: Allium fistulosum; assembly: GCA_030737815.1. Taxonomy (NCBI): domain Eukaryota; kingdom Viridiplantae; phylum Streptophyta; class Magnoliopsida; order Asparagales; family Amaryllidaceae; genus Allium; species Allium fistulosum. Next base: position 1,442,319,872 of record CM060903.1, on the reverse strand, counting down.
AAATCATGAGTCAGGTACTTCCTCTCGTGCAACTTCAGCTGTTGACTAGCGTACATGACAAAATTTTCCTTTTGCATTAATACCGCACCTATTCCAGTACCACAAGTATCTTGGTATATTTTCAGCTCCTCGTTCCCACTTCGAATGGTCAATACCGATGCACTCGTCAAACTCTTCTTTAGACTCACAAATGCATGCTCACACTTTGCGTCCCAAACAAAAGTCTAATCTTTCTTCATCAAATTGTTCAAAGGTGCTGCTACCTTTGAGTAGTCCTTGATAAAAGGTTTATAATATCCCGCTAATCCTTGAAATCTCCTCACATCCGTAGCATTCTTAGATTGGCTCCAATCCTGAACCGTTGGCACCTTGGCAGGGTCTACTGCGATGCCCTGCTCAGAGATGACATGACCTAAGAAATTCACTTTCCTTCTCCAGAGGTGACATTGCAAAAAATTCACTTTCAACTTATGCCACCTCAATACTTCAAGCACTATCCCCAAGTGCGTCTCATGTTCCTCCTCTGTCCTAGAATAGATCCGAATATCATACATCAACAAATGTACGAACTTGTTTAGCTAATCTATAAAGACGTAGTTTATGAGATCAACCAAGTATGTTGGAGCATTGGTCATCCCGAATGGCATAACCACCCACTCATAAAAGCCAAACAATGTACGAATGCAGTGATCAACACACTCTCCTTCGCTATCCTCAACTGGTGAAATCCTGTCGCTAAATCCAGTTGGGAGAACACTTTGCATCTTGGAGCCGATCGAATAGCTCATCAATACGTAAGAGTGGATACTTGTTCTTCTTTGTCACCTTATTCAGCTCACAGTAATTTACACACAATCTTAAAGAGCCATCCACCTTAGTGGTGAATAATGCAGGTGCGCTTCACTTAGATATTCTCCTAGGAATCAACCCTCTCTTCAACATGTCATTTTCTTGCACCTCCAACTCCTTTTGCACTTTGGGTGCCCTACTCCTCAAAGGTATAACTATCGGTCTGACATTCTTCGCTAAGTCTATACGAAACTCAATCTCTCAATGCGACGGTAATCCAATTGCCTCCTTGAATACGCCCGGATACTCTCTAACGATAGGCGAGGATGACAACCAATCTTACGGAACCTCAAGCGAATAGAGAAAGCTTACCATAACTCGATAAGGCCAAACCACAAAAAACCATACACGGGCCAGTAGAGCTTCCAATAGGGTTCATCACAATCGAATGTTGGTTAACTATTTCGGTTCTCGATCCCAATCTATATATTAGGTCACTGTATATAAAGGAACGTAAGCCCTAATATCGAATAAATCATATACAGGTATATAGAAACTAGAAAACAAACCCTGTATAATGACATCCTTTTCCTTTTCCTTCGTCGATAGAGCACTCTACGAAGCTGGGACATCACCCAAAGCGTAAGCTGAGACATCCTCTTTGTTTCCAGGCAGTTCTAGATAGTCCCCCTTGATATGCCAAACATTTTGCAGTTGTAGTGCTTCTTGCCTCCCGCCCAATAGTCCTTACCAATATGGCATTTCTCCCTATAATTATTCCAAATAGGCTCCCATTTGCTCTTTTTTGGACCATTCTTTATTTTGGGCTGCTCCTCCTTAACTGGCATTGGACAGTCCACCTTAACATGCCCAGTTTTACCACATCAAAGAAGTCTCTCTTACCACCCTTAGGGTCCTTACAATACCTACTAATATAATTCTAAGGCCCAAAACTAATTGCTACGGATGCTGCAGTCATGCATGGTTATTAATTCCCGGCAACAAATGCAGCTATATTAATCATATCAATAATTAGGAGGACGTGTATATGAAAAATTTTCAAAAACAATTCAGAAATAACTTTTACATTAAATTTCAAAATATGATTTCATATTCATTACATAATCCCATTTGCGATTCCACATTCAGAGAAAACATAACCATTATAAAATACTCTAAGAGCGATATATAGCGATGCCCTTCTTGTTTGATCAGAGTCTAACACTTGGCAATTATACAAATTTTCCATTACATCCAAATAGACAAAACTGAACTACACAACATGAATAGATAACGCTCCTAATAGCTAGATTGCCTCCTATATGTCTTCGGAAGCTTATTCGTATAACTGGAAACTTGAAAACCCTTCCTTTCGACCTACTCAAATGAGTACCCGAGGTTTAAGTGGAATAGCTACACTGGATTGTTTGTTCGCAGTATTCAAGATACTGGACTCTTCTCATGTAGATAACACACTGCATCTGCCTCGGTCAACGCTCAGGACCCGATTGGTCAACATACGTTGAGTTCCCTTAGATTTCGGACGTTGGTTATATGAGGATATTACTTAAAGTAAAACATACCTAACAGGGTTGAATGCCAAGTTTTGTCATTGAAAATGATTTTTCGGTCATCCAATCTTTAGTCTGGTGGAGGTTCTTCCTCTCCTCTAGAATTTGCTCTTGTAGAGTTGTAGTTGAAGTTCAATTTGGAACAGTTTTAGCCTTCGGAAACTAGCATATGAGTTGTTCAATTGTGGTTATCTTTCTCGTGCATTTTTTTGAATTCAACGCACACCAGCCTCTGTCTCCGGGGAGTATTGGCTTCATTGCTCGATTCCGAACATTGCTTTTTATCGCTATTGTACTTCTTGAGCTCATGTGCATCATACTCATTTACTTTAATTCTATACATGTAAGTAATACTTCTGCGATCATTTCATCATATTCTATTTCATGGCTTTGTTTAGAACTATGAAGTGGCTTGGTCTAGCCAGTTCTGTAGCTGATCAATACTTATGGTCAATTGAGTTAGTTTCAACAAAGTGTTGGTGTAAATTCTTTAGTCCGTAGGGCTAATTACTTTGATTACCGAGCCAACATGTTTTGGGAGACTAGGTTTCCTAAGTAATAAGTTTAAGACTTGGTTTCCTAAGCAATAATTTCGATTGCCCCAGTTTGATTGACACGATAACTCCTTTCTTTGGGTATTAGGGACTTTGTTGGTTGATCCCAAGATCTAAGTTTTGTAATGATGCCGACATGTATTGGAAAGATGCATTTCTGGCATCTTTTGCTAAAGTAAATTCTTCTGAGTCCTACGTTGAGATCCTAATCATGTGTTCGTTTCTATCTTCGGAAACTCATACGTGGATGACTTCAACTCTGTGGATTTTTCCTTGATGTTGTGAATCTTCAAATCGCTTGACCAAACTTCGGGTAATGGCATTATCTTGCAAGTTGGAACCAAATGATCTAGGTGGACTGTAAATAGGTCATCGATCCTTCTCGTCTTCGCTAGACTATGAGCGACGGTTGATTTCTGAACATTAAATCCTTCATTTCCTTTGTTGGTGAGTTTGTTGCCAGAATGCTCTATTTTGTAATACAGAACCATTATCTAACCAACTTCGCGGTTATCCGTGTTTGGACTTTTGAAACATTTCTTTCGATTAAGTATCTAAGCCTCTATCCCTTCTTGGGCGACTAGCTATGTCGAATGCCTGTATTTGGGCAATTATGAAAGATGGAAATCTTATGGGGCGAATTGCTCAATTGCCCCCAGTCTGGCTCTCTATCGCATTCTGGAATTGAGGACGTTTGGGGATTTTATTTTCAGCCTTCCATGATTGCTCCCGCTTGTTCTTGGCCGTGCATCTTCGGATAACAGCTGGCTTTCTACAAGTTAGGGTTTAAGACCTCGGTCGAGCATGTGCTTCTGTCTTTGGAATCTGGTGCGTCAATGATTTGATTTTGGAAATGTCTTCCGTCGTCATCTTTCTATGGGTGACGGTAAGCTCCTCCATTTACTGCAAGTTGGAGCAATCTTTCTGTGGCTTATGAAATGCACGGCCTTTGGGAGTTCGTAGCTCATGGGATCGATACGACCCGTCGACCCAGGATGGTTTGGAACTTCTTGACACCACTCCCGAAACGAGGGACAAACTACAAACAAAGGGTGGAAAGGGGAGCGATGGAAGGAAGCACCGAGGAGCTTGTGTGGAGACTGATATGAATTTTTTTTATTTTAGAGTCATTTTGTTCAAGTGCAGAGTCTACACTTAGTGTTTTTTTCATGGAGTCTGTATTTTCTTTTTGTTGGGCGGTGTTGTGTGGGTACGACCCCCATGTTTTGACATTGATCCCCCTTTCTTTGTAAGTTTTGCAACTTTAGCATGTAATCCCGGTCTCTGGCGATATTCTGATAAGCATGCAATTTACACAGTTCCTGGCAATATTCTGATAAGCATGTAATTTACGCATGGGCAAGTGTTGTCAGTCTCTGAGTGCCTTCCTTCGAGCAAGGAGTGTAAGTTCAAATGTGCTGCTTACGAGACGCGTGGCTTTTTTTGTTCCTTGGTGCTGCCTACCTCTGGGCAACGCGAGGAGTGAGGAATTAGTCTTTTAGTGCCCCTCGGTGTTGCCTATCTCCGAGCAACGCCATGAGGTAGTTGTTGATGTGCGGCTTACGAGATGCGTGGCTTTTGGTGCTCCTTGGCGTTGCTTATCTCCGAGCAACACGAGGAGTGTAAGTTTTGATGTTCCTCAGCATTGCCTATCTCCGGGCAATGTGAGGAGTTAGTTTTTTTTGTGCTCCTCAGTGTTGCCTATCTCCGAGCAACGCGAGGAGTTATTTTTTGATGCGCGACTTACAAGATGCATGGCTTTTGGTGCTCCTTGGCGTTGCCTATCTCCGGGCAACGCGAGGAGTGTAAGTTCTGATGTTCCTCGGTGTTGCCTATCTCTGGGCAACGCGAGGAATTAGTTTTTTTTGTGCTCCTCGGCGTTGCCTATCTTTGGGCAACACGAGGAGTTAGTTTTTGATGCGTGGCTTACGAGGTGTGCGGCTTTTGGTGCTCCTTGGCGTTGCCTATCTCCGGACAACGCGAGGAGTGTAAGTTTTGATGTTCCTCGGCGTTGCCTATGTCCGAGCTACGCGAGGAGTTAGGTTTTTTTGTGCTCCTTGGCATTGCCTATCTCCGAGCAACGCGAGGAGTTAGTATTTGATGCGTGGCTTATGAGATGTGCAGCTTTTGGTGCTCCTTGGCATTGCCTATCTTCGGATAATGCAAGGAGTGTAAGTTTTGATGTTCCTCGGCGTTGCCTATCTCCGGGTAGTGCAAGGAGTTAGTTTTTTTGTGCTCCTCGGCGTTGCCTATCTCTGGGCAACGCGAGGAGTTAGTTTATGATGCGCGGCTTTTGGTGCTCCTTGGCGTTGCCTATCTCTAGGCAACGCGATGAGTGTAAGTTTTGATGTTCCTCGGCGTTGCCTATCTCCGGGAAATGCGAGGAGTTAGTTTTTTTGTACTCCTCGGCGTTGCCTATCTCCAGGTAATGCGAGGAGTTAGTATTTGATGCGCGGCTTACGAGATGCACGGCTTTTGGTGCTCCTTAGTGTTGCGTATCTTCGGGCAACGAGGAGTGTAAGTTTTAATGTTCCTCGGCAATGCCTATCTCCGAGCAATGCGAGGAGTTAGTTTTTGATGCTCCTTAGCATTTCCTATCTCCGGGCAATGCGAGGAGTAGGTTTTTTAATGCTCCTTGGTGTTGCCTCTCTCCGGGAAATGCGAGGTGTTAGTTTTTTGATGCTTCTCGGCGTTACCTATCTCTGGGCAATGCAAGGAGTTAGTTTTTGATGCTCCTCGGTGTTGCCTATCTCCGGGAAATGTGAGGAGTTAGTTTTTTATGCTCTTCGGTGTTGTATATCTCTGGGAAATGCGAGGAGTTGGTTTTTTGATGCTCCTCGGCATTGCCAATCTCCGGGAAATGCAAGGATTTAGTTTTTGATGCTCCTCGGTTTTGCCTATATCCGAGAAACGCGAGAAGTTGGTTTTTTATGCTCCTCGATGTTGCCTATCTCCGGGCAATGTGAGGAGTTGGTTTTTTGATGCTCCTCGGCGTTGCCTATCTTTGGGCAATGCGAGGAGCTAGTTTGTTGATGCTCCTCGGCGTTGCCTATCTTCTGGCAATGCAAGGAGTTAGTTTTAGTGCTTCCCAATGTTTGCAGGGCTACACCAGTTTTTAAAAGGCAAGGATCGGGTTACGCCAATCCGACGGTTTGAGTTCAATTTGGCCCCATCGACTCAGCAAGTTGCTTACATGAACACAATATTATTGGTTCAAGAAGCTAAACAGTTTTCGGTTCAGGTAACCATGGCTTGGATGATCCTTTCGTGTTTATAGAAGATGTGCACGTCTAAATAGATCAGGTTGCCATGGTGGAGAGATCTATAGCTAACCGCATGAAGATGGATTGGAGAAAGAGCCTATGGGAGTTCAGGGCCTGACTTTTAGCTCTTGGTCCAAACTACCTTCGGAGAATGGGTCTTTGACTGGCATACGGTCTAAGAGGAAGATGAATTGGTCACCAAGAGCGGTAAAACAGTAGTTGGAAAAAAGTGGGCAGGAATTATGCTAGTATTTTGTTTGTCGCACTAGCAGGTCATTAAGTCCACGGTTGTTAGAATGTCAGAATTTTTGATCGGGCATAATATAACCGTGGTATGATTAGTCTCGGCCTTTCTTATGGCTATTCAAGTATGTGACGTGCCCCCCATGCCACAGGACTGTTGGCGCGCTTGAACTAGACCCATGGTCTCTCCACAACTCATTTGGTTGCCCTCGGTCTAGTGGGTACGGTTTTCCCAAGTGTCGAATCTTGGCTTGATTCGAGTTGGCCTCTGATTGATCACAAGGTCAGTTCAGTCTTGGCTTAGTTTCTTTAAGCGACTTTGAAGCTCTGGGATTTAGCACTGTTTGCCTCATTGGTCATTGGAAGTGATTCGTTAATTTTTCAAAGTGGCTGGTATGATTGTCGATTTGTGGCCCCAGAGCTTGACTTCGTTGACTTTAGGGGGCTTTGGATTAGATGACTACTGACCTTCCAATTCACCTTCATGAATATCAGTCGTACATAAATTTTGTTGAACTACTGGTTCGCCCTCACGATGCTTTAGTTTGTGAAAGAGCTTCACTTTCGCAAAGGGTTTTTAGATCAGATGACCACTGATCTACCGGTTTATCTTTATGATGCTTTAATTTGTGAAAGACCTTCACGTTCGCGGAGGGTTTTTTTAGATCAGATGACCGTTGATCTACCAGTTTGCCTTCATGATGCTTTAGTTCGTGAAAGACCTTCATGTTCGCAAAAGGTTTTTTATGGCGGATGTCTAGCGACCAAACAACCTTCGGATGATAATTTATCGATTCCGAGGGGAGTTTTGGGTCGTGTGTCCGACGGCCCAGCGGTCTTAAAGCAACGATTCATCAACTTCAAGAGGAATTTTTTGGATTCAGCTCGAGGGAACGCAGTTTTATTGGTTCCTGTAGGCTAAGGTGTTAGACCTGTTGGCTTAACGATCCTTTGGATAAGACTTTTCGACGCCACCAGCAACACCAGTTCTCAAAAGGGATATTGATATGACTCGTCAATGGCATAGAAGCATTTCTTTCGCCATGCTGTCTGCAATACCCTTAGTGTCTCGGTATGGCTCATTTGGAAAATAAGAGTTGACAAGGATGGATGAGAAGGCATCGGTTTAGGTTGTTGTCCCATTCCTTAGTTGCTAGCTAGCTAGAGTGTTATTAATAATCATCCTTTTGTCTAATTTTGTCAGTTAGTTGGGGCACTTTTCTGCTGGGTCTTAGTAGCCTTGCTTGCGCAAAAGGTCCCTAAGGTCCTGTAGCTCGTTCACCGTTTGGTATGTTCTCTAGCGCACTACCGGGTTTGCCTTCTTCTAATTGCACTACTTCTAGTCTTTAGAACCGGTTTGTACTTCTTTTGTCGATTTTAGGTTGGAATTACTGGAATAGGGAATGGATGAAATCCACTCATCGGTTCATGGAGTTTGCATTCTGGGAACTTAGAGTCATTCTATGAGCGATCGACTCATACTCTATTTGTGTTCATACTTCGGTCCGTGCTTCGGGGATTTAGAGTTCTTTTGTGGGTGGTCGCACTTTTGCTAAATTGTTTGTACTCCAGGTTGTAGTCGAGGACTGGGAGATTTCTGTGAATCTTTTATACTCTAGTCCGCGCTCCGGGGACTTAGAGTACTCTAGGCCGCTCTTCGAGGACTTAGAGATTTTTGTGAATCATTTATACTCTAGGTTGCGCTCTAGGGACTTAGAGTACTCTAGTCCGCGCTTCGGGGACTTAGAGATTTTTGTCAATCATTTATACTCTAGCACGCGCTTTGGGGACTTAGAGTACTCTATCCGCGCTTCAGGGACTTAGAGATTTTTGTGTATCGTTTATACTCTAGCCTACGCTTTAGGGACTTAGAGTACTCTAGTCCGTGCTTTGGGGACTTAGATATTTTTTTGAATCGTTTATACTATAGTCCGCGCTCCGGGGACTTAGAGTACTCTTGTCCGCGCTTCGGGGACTTAGAGATTTTTATTGAGAGCAGTCGTATTTCTACCTGTTAGATTTGTACTTCATTTACCGTGTTCGAGGCAAAAGTACTCGAATAAATGGTCGAACCATGTTTGTTTATAAAATGGGATTCTACCCTAGCATTCAGGATGAAACTTGGCAATCAGACGGTCGATTGACGTCCACTTGATAGTTGCGGCTCTTCCCATTAAGTCAAGAAAAAAGCAGGTGATGAATGACTTGATCACATCCATGCTGGGGTCGGATGATCGAGTCTTGCACAATTTGCTTCGTATTCTTTCTAGCAAGCGGAGATAATGAGTTATTAAGTGGGAAATTAAGTTGCGTCTGTTTCAGGTTACAATCATATCCATTTGTTGAAATCTAGGGTTGATCAGCAGGCAGCCAGTCGCGACTACCTCGAGTCTAATGTGAAGGTTGCTGAGTGGACAGTCAGTCATGTCTACTGTCTATGGGATTCTGAACTTGTCAAGTTCTTTATTCTGTGCCTCGGCGTCCCAAATCAGGAGTATATGGAAGCTGATGAACGATCGAATCACGTTCGTCTTGATGAAACTCCAAAGGTTCTTTCACGGTCTATGGAGATTGGCTAGCGGCCAACTCCAAGTACTTTGTCACCTGCATTGTTTTGGAAGTAGTTTAGTTTAACTTGGTCGTATTTCACAACATAATTGAAATTGAAATTAAAATAAAATAATTTAAAGAAGATCAGAATAAATCTCATTGATAAGTGAAGCAGCATTGTGTGCTCGCTATTCCACTTTGCCTCTAGCTCCTTTCGGTGGGATGTCGACCATCAATGGTCCAATTGATAATCAGAGTTCTTTATTAATAGTCATCAGATGTTCCCTGCTCGCCATTATGCAGGGATTGCAAATACTGTTGAAGCTTTCCTTTCCGAAACAGCTTTCCGATCAAATCTCGGAGGTGTTTGTAATTGCCAGTGTTAGGATCGTGTGCATCTTGGAATATACAACATTTGTCGGATTTTCTCTATGCTTCAATGGACTCTCTCGAGGCTGGTTTTTAGTATTGCTCTGAGTCGTGAGTATCCAAGTAGAGGCTATCAATTGAATCATTCAAAGGAGCACATGAGTCGAATTTTGAGATCCTGGGTCGTCTCCTGGAATCTAAGTCCTTAGCCAATGGGCTCGTATTGTTCTTTCTCCCACTCTGCTCTACCTCCTCCTTGCTTAGCTTCTGATTCACTTTGTAACAGAGATGATCCAAGGTTGTAGCTGGTTCTTAAGCTAACTAGCTGCCAAAATCTATCTAAGGGTTGATTCCCCTCATGGATGCCATCCGTATGATATCCTCACTGGGATTGCTCGCTTTAGTGACGACGACGACATTGAATCTCTATAGGAAACCTTGGAGTGGCTCACCTAGCATCTGGAATAAATTAGATAATGACATCACATCATTGGTGTGAGTCGCAAGCATTCTAAACTGCTAGACAAACTTCTGATTCGGTTGGTTGAATGAGGAGATGGATTTGGGTGATAATCGTATAAACCGCATGATCGATACACCTTCAAGGATTATAAGAATTCATGAGATGTAGTCCAAGGTTGGTATGATGTATGCATGCCCGAGATATGAGCAAAGCAAGATGGACCGTTATTGATGGATCAGTGGTAAGTTACTTGGAGTTGGACCTGAGAAAATCTGCTAGTTGCTTGGAGTCAATTATTGGTTTACTTGGAGTCACTAAATTCAAAGGCCTGGTGATCGGCGCTTGGAATCACTTTGGCGTTTGCTCGGGGAAAAACATGGTTTACCCGGGTCTGGCTTTGGGCCAAACTTTCCTGGGTTTGCTTCGAGTCAAATGGGTGATTACCCGAGTTCGACTTTGAGTCAGGACTGAAGTGAGTTTTTCAATGACCATTTTGATGATTTTTGATGATTTTCGATGACGACCATTCGTGATTCGACGATGGGAGCTCCATGATAGGGTTGGAAGCTGGGGGTGGTCACGATATACCATGGGAGCTTGGCATTGTAATTGATCTCAGTTTATATCATATCTTCTTGGTTCTACTGCCTCTAGGAGTACCGTTTAAGTAGCAGTTCCTCGTCCTTTGCTTAGCATTGTGCTACGACACCGGTTTTAGAGCTTCTTCTAGCATTTTTCACGTTGGAATTTTCATCCAATTTATCTTCATCTTCAGAGCTAGAGCGAGCCATTGTTATATCCTTCCATGGGGTATTCACTCCTAACTTCGAGTTTGTTGCCAGTGACTTGTGTAGTAGGTGGTATGTTAACGTTTTCTTCCATCATGATTATTGGAGCTCTGCCCATTGCTACCTTTCGATTATATCCCCTTCGATCATCACAAACCGAGCTAACTTTATGGATCGCTAGCGATCCATAGCTTCTGGCTCGATAGTGACCTGGAAAATTTGTATGGATCGCTGGCGATCCATAGTACATGGATCACGGGCGATCCATGTACTTACCTGTTTTTAGCACTTTGTGGCGACCATGCAAATTTGTATGGATCGCTGGCGATCCATAGTACATGGATCGCTGGCGATCCATGTACTTACCTATTTTTAGTACTTTTTCTTCTGGAGCTTATGGCGGTCTGGTGAAAAGGTATGGATCGCTAGCGACCCATAGTGCATGGATCGCTAGCGACCCATGTGCTTAAGTGATTTCTGATCTTTGTCTTTAGGATCGCGTCTACTATCTCATGTTGATATTCTCTATCACCTTAGCATGTGTTTGCTTGCTTTTTCTTCGATCCTTTTTGGTTGGTTCTTCTGTTCTCAACAGCAAAGCTTCTAGGTAGAGAATGAGGATCTAACTTCTGGACTTATGGGATCCAACGTAGATAGCTAGATCTGAACCTTGAGTTGGAATTCTCAGTGAACGCACCAAAATATTGACCCAAAAAATGGACCAACACCCTGGTTTGAGTTGGAAAGCACCAGCCCTGTTTTGATAGAGCAATATCACAGATAGTAGATATAGAAAAAGAACGATAAGAGAAAGAAGACAGAGAATTTTTATAGTGGTTCGGCTTTTAATGAAGCCTACGTCCACTTTATAGTTTTTTTATTATAGACTGATTGTTGTTACAAGAGATATTTGATTACAAGGCTTTGATTATCTTGAAGTAAAATGAATCCCTAGAGTTGGAATCCACTAGAGAATCACAGTGAATTCCTTTGGAGATTGTTGTGAGGGAGATAGAGAATGAAGAATGTTTCCAGCATAGCTTCAGCAACCAGTCCGGAGAAGATCATGTTTATGTTGCAGGTAGGATGGTATTTATAGAGATTAGAGAGCTTCTAGGCTGAGCCTGTTTATCAACTGCTTGCAGGTAGGTAAGAAGCGACCCATGGCTTATGGGTCGCCGGCGACCCATAGACTTGGCTCATTTGCGAGCCATGCCTTGGCCTCTTTTCCTAGTGTTCTTCAGCTAATTTGTTTGAAAGTTTAAGGAGAGGCATGTGTAGCTGATGATCCAAGCACTTAGGATTTTCTAGAGTTTGGAATTGGAGATGTATTGATAGTCTTTTATCATAGTTATTCCGTTTCGATGGCAATTCACTAGCTGTTTGTGCTCAACTGCTGATTGGGCTAAAAGAATGCTGGTCCCTTGGTTTAGTCAAACCCATTTGTTGCCTTAGTAACATAGATTGGCTCTTGTTCACTCCTTTCCTTAGCCTTTCTGGTTGAGTTCTAAACCATCCTGATTTTACGAGATTATCCTTCTTTCTAGTGGGTCCTGCTAGGTTAAAAACCCGGATAACATCCATGATAAGTTCATAGAATATAAAATGAAAGTAGAAAACATAACGTGCAAAGGAAGCAAAACAAATTGATTTGATTATATATGTAAGTGTATAGGAAAATAGTTGCAAAAGTACCTAAAATGATTAAGATTTGGTCTCAAAAGTCACTCCTCCTTATGATACATAATGATGTATAGATATGGGGTAGCCAGACTTTGTTAGACAAAGTACTATTAATATAGAGTGAAATTGGGCCAACTTTTTTCTATTAAGATATTTACTTAAGCATATGTACATATCGAGAGAGTTGGGAGTAAGCCCTAAAGGTAATTATGTAATTTATACATATATCTAACTCTATAACCGATCTAGTTCAGAATAAAGGTATTTGATTTTCACTATGCACTTTTTTATATAGTGATATAATTAATCAAGTAATTAATTTAAAGAACGTAAATAAGTAAATCCTTAAATGAAATGTTATGTGATTGTAGTTGCAAATAGTTGCGATCATAAATAATTAATCATATCATAAAATAACATTTTATTTTAAATATTCCTAGTCAAGGTGTTTTGAGAAAGGATATCGATACATCTATTGAGACCAGAGTATGTAACGCTCTCCAAATATGAGGTAGTGTATTACTTACGGCTACCGGAGGTACCAAGGGGTTATGTACTTATAGTTTTTGGACAACTATGGAATTACATACTTGAGAGTTTCATGTTGGTGAGTAATAACTACGGTCAAACAAGAAACTTTGAAGTGATGATTTACATAGTTCTCTCAACTTGAGACTACTGTTGAACTTTAATGTAGATACTCCACTTTGACTTTAGTTAAATCGTGGCATGGCATATATTAAATGACTATAGTTAGGTCTAATTTGAAGCATCGAAAGTGGAACACTATTCAATATAGAATTCATCTCCTCGGTTATCTGAGGTTAGTATCATGGTCAATTGTAGTCAACTCAAAGTCTTTGGTTAGAGCAGTACGGTTAGTATATGTTATTATTAAACCGAGGACTTTGTTTATTGACAATCAAAGTTTATTGTGGACAATATTGGACTGTTTACCAAAACCAAGTTCCATAAGTCCTAAAATGATATGGTGTTGACGAAGAGAATTAATATCAACAATCGTTACTAAAAGTTACCGCTTAAAAATGTAAAATTGGATTTTACCGAGAAAGATGTATAAGCAATAATTTCGACAACTTTCACACCACTAACCAAGGTAAAGTATGAACATTAATATTCAAATTATTCGATATTAATCCAGATTGAATTTACACTTGCAAGTCACACAACTACATTGGTAGATTCTCCGAAATACCACACCTTTAATTGAATTATATATTATTATAAATTAATTAAATTAATTAACCTAATTAATATTTATGAAATATTATTTATTTGATGTATTGAGTACTATTTTTGGATCATGGAATTATAGATCATAAGGCTAACATAACACCAAAGGGAGGTGAATAGTGTTTTCTAACTTATGTATATCTTTTTAATTTTCTTTCGAGACTAATATTAAATCATAGATTATCAATGCAGAATTATACTAACATTTAGTTACAGCTGCAATCATGGATAAAAATAAAAGGAGTAAAGTAAAGTAAAGAGTTAGAGAGATGACACCAAAGATTTTATACTGGTTCGACTTTCTTCTACATCCAGTCTCATACAATTGCTTGTACATATTTCTTTTCAAGTGCTAATCTTTAACTGAGCAGAAGGCAAACCCAAATACGATCTCGATTTCATGGCTGTGAAACACACCCTCCTGAATTTCCAAGCTCAGGGAAGAATCACTTGATTTGACCAGGCTACAAGCACACCCACTAGATTTTCGGGCTACTAAGCAAACCCACTTGATTTGAACGGGCTACAAGCACACCTAAGCAAATACAAATAGAGGTGATAGTTTTTCAAAGACAAATTCTTGTACTTTGGATACAATGGATCTTATAGCCTCTTAGACAATACTTTGATTATTGAACTAAGAGAGAGAGAGAGAGGTGTTGTTTCCAAACCAGTAAGAAAGTAGTATTGAATCAATACAATGAAGTTTGAATTTATTATATATGATTTTGAAAAGATTTGACTATATTTTTCAATGAAATTTTCAAGAGAATAAGAGGAGGGAAGAAAGTAAATAACTAGTTATCAAAAAATTCATTTGCACTCCCTTTAATATAGCAAATGAACATACGTGTCCATTCATGAAGAGCTGCGATGAACAACACTTCCTTTTAAAAATTGAAAAACCAATTGGTGGCATGTATGTCGACATATCCAAGGCATGGATGTCGACATATGCTTGTGTATTTTGAAAACTTGTTTATTTTAAAAAGTTTCGAAAATCCTATGCTTTGTAAAATAATTTGATACTTTGTAAAATAGTTTGAACATAGTTTATAAACATTTTGAATTTTGAAAAACTTGTATAAATTATTTCAAATTCTATTTTGGTTAAAAAAAATAAAAGATTAGAAAATTGAAGATAGAGATCAAAGATCCCTACCAAGGAATTTAACAATATATGCTATGACTCTATACACTAAATTATAATATTGAGATCTTCTTATTTTAGTCTTTGAACTCATGAGTCTTCATGTCCATCTATTTAGTCTTTAGAGTCTTCGATTCAGCACCTACATAATATTATGCACTATATACTATATAACTTGGCAAAACATTAGTATTTGTATTTTGTATGTTTGTATATGGTTTTTGTCATCAAAATCAATAACTGAGGTATTAACAATCTTCCCTTTTTCGATGATGATAATCGTAAAATATTATTATATATAAAATACGATATAATTCCCCCTGAGTTAGATAACTCCCCCTGAATATTGTATATTTTATATTTTTCTCCCTCTTTGTAATCAAAAAAATAGATGAATAATAAAAACTCCCCCTTATTGATATAAAGTCAAAAACAATAATGTTTGATATTAAATAATTAAAGTATATATAATGATGTAATATAATATGATTATGATATATGATAATTGTATTATGATATAAATGATTATAACTGAAATTAGATATATGATATAATAATAAATAAGATAACACAAACTATATTTATTAATTCAAATACATTTATTCAAATCATACTATTGATCCAAACATACAATCAAACCAACAACTACCAAATCCAAATATCAATCAAAACAAATCCAAACCTTTTAGTATTAATTTATACATATTAATAAAGTTGCATACATTTATACAATTTAAAACAAATCGAATAACTAGACAATCCTTGAAACTTCAACCCAACCGTCAGATCCAAAGATTGGATTTGCTTTGATAGCCTCCCAATCTTTATTATCCTTGTTATTAGAGCATTCTGGGTTGTTGGTTTGATCATCTTTAATTAAGGAAGAAATCAACCATCGAAGGGCATCAAAATGCTTTTCATGTTCTTTGATCCTTTGCATTTGATTTAATGCCTTTAATTTTTAAAGATATAGGTGAGAATATCCTTGAAAGATTAAAGTGTTTCTTCAAAGTTTTCACATAATTTTCAATGCGGAGAAGACATTTTTATTAAAAAAAGTTTGAGAATGAAAAGGGAATAGAGAATGAAATGATGAGCAAACTTTTCTAAAAGAAATAGGCTTATATAGGAGTGAAAAGTCATTTAGAAAGTTTGAATTGATGGTAGTTATATTATTTTTAAAATTTTAGTTTTTTCTAAACGGCTAGGATATGTCGACATATACCCTATATGTTTGTCAACATATATGTCTAAATTTGCACCATTTAAGTTTTTACTTAGTTTTTGTTTTTATTTAACATATTTATATGTTTCTAGTTTCCATAGACTAATTGATCAATATAGAACAACAATAAATAGATTTCATTACTTAGGATATAGAAATACATGGACTTAAAAGATAAAACAAAGAAATACATGAAAATAACATGAAACTAAAGTAGAAACAAACATTACTAATGAAAATTAAGCTAGATAAGTTTAAAAGGAGGATAATGATGATGATGATGAGCCACCAAGCTTCCTAATGATCTTCTCAAAGTATTTGTCCACTTTGTTGGAGAGAGATGTGAACCTTTTACTAAATGAACGGTTAAACTTCTTTTGGTTTCTAAGAAGCTTTTCTTCATTCATTAGACTCTCTTTATTATAAGGGTGAAATGGTTTGTCAAAGCTTTCTAAGGAAGAGTCCATTTCCTCCTCCCCTTCTTCTTGATTTCTTTCTTCTTCTACATCCATTTCATCGTCTTTTTCCTCTTCTTCTTGTTGAATTTTTCGCTCCTCTTCCCATGCCAATCTTTCTTCTTTTTTTAACAAGAGTTTCTTATGGTTTGAAATTGATGCAGCATCGGAATAACAAAATGATGATTCTGTGAAAGTAGCAATCGATGGAATGAAGAATACTGAATGGCCCAAATTCGTTGATCCGAAGATACCGAATTCTAGCTATCTTCATCACGTTGATCGCGCATGATACCGTGAAAGAAGATCTGCAATTCTTCAGACGTTGATCAAGCGCACTTGATACCGTGAATTGGCTTCTACGATCATTGATTCGAGCGCACTCGAATGCCGAAAGAGGAGATAGGAAATTACACTCAACTACCAATTTTAATGAAAGCACAAAGCTAACAATCAAAAGTTTTTATTCAAATCAACTAACTTTTACAAATGAGACCACCTGCCTATTTATAGGCTTACAATTCACAACATAAAACTGTACAACACTTAGGTCGGCACCGACCTAACACACCCAGCGACCTACGACTTAAAAACAGACGCGACCTAACATTACAACATCACGCGACTTATCATTTTTACAACACAAGACTTATTACAACATGACGACATAACAAATGTACAACAACTTATATACAATATTACATCCCTCCACGCGACATAAAATCTTCATGCGACTTAAGCTTTAGCATCCAGTAGCGACCTAAGAAACCTCGGCAGCGACCTAAAAATATAGCTCGGTAAAGTTAGGTCGTTCAAGCGACCTAAAAATAAGGCGGCTTCTTGTTAGGTTGTTGACGACCTAAAACCTTTGCGACATATGAACTTCGCGACCTAACTGGTTGACTTAGCTCGGTAGCTCGCGAGCGACCTAAGGCATGAAGCGGTATTGTTGAGCGACCTAGTATAGGTCGTAGTCTTTTAGGTCGTGACTTTTTAGGTCGCCGCTTGTTGCTAGAGTTAGGTCGTAACTCCTTATCTCTTGACTTGTTAAGTCGTTGGCGACCTAAATTAGGTCGTTGGGTCTCGTTTGAGCGACCTAAGTCTTCACGCGACCTAAGAATTAACTGGTTAGGTCGTAACTCATTTTGGTCGTTGTTTGTTAGCTCGCTTGGCGACTTGTCATAGGTCGCTGACCTGCTCTTTCTTACATCATTCTCCCCCCGTTAGGTCGTAGACGACTCAAGATTTGGATAGGTCGCTCGCGACCTATCTCTTCACCAATCTGGGCTGCATCATCCTCTCCCTGTTGGAAGAAATTCGTCCTCGAATTTAACAGTTCTTCGTCTCCGATACTCTGATCCTCGTGAATTGGAACCAAGTGTTTGATATTGTCAATATTACCCATAGGACGATGATCCGGCAAGTTCATCTTACCATCATAAATTGTCTTCATAATTTCCAAACGACTCATTCCTCCGACATCCAGCTTGTTATACGTACCAACAAGAAATCATTCAACCATCAAGTAGTTAAATTCGTTGCCACTTTGTGTCTTCATCAAATTCAATACAGAGTCCATATTTTCGTCTACCCATGATCTAGTATGTGTATGTAATGATTTACATGATCCTGACTTCGTCGCGGTCTCTTTTGAAACTTGATAACTCTGACTTTTCTGAACAAACATTTCAACCCCTTTTCTTATCGATGGTCCAAAACAAAATGTCGTAACAAACGGCATGGTAAGATCACTGTCCACGTGTCTTTCTACACGCACATCTTTGATAACTTTTATTTGCCAACTGCGATCAGGAGTACATAACTGCCATCCTTTGAATAGTAACCCATCAACCAATCTTCTCAACTCTACCAGTTCTGTCGGACATATATGATTACGTGGCATATATGGTACAATAGCACTTGACACTTGATTAATATGATGTACGTTTCCCCGTGGCTGTATTTCCTTGGTCAACTCATCAGAAATTACCTCTTTACAATCATTCACCATCGATTTAACCTCCTCAGGAATCTCAAGATCTCTACTGATTTCATTCCCATTCAACATAAACTCTTCTGCTCTATCCTCCACTTCTTTAACAAACTCTTCTGTAGATAATAGACTAATCAAATCCACCTCCTTCATCAAAAAATTTCCCTCTTCATCTCCTAACTTACTTTCTTCACCCTCATCCAACTTTGCTGACTGTGAATTTTCAACCTCATGTTCATCAGATTCCGTTGGTTGAAAATCAACATCTTCATCTCCGTCAAACTTTGGTGATTTAACACTTTCAACTTCATCCTCCAGATCAACAAATTCCTTTAACGACAACAAAGTCTTTAGCTCCTCGATCTCCTCCAATTTGTTTTCACTCTGTTGATGCCGTTTAGGAACCAAAATGATTCGTGTATCCTCGAACATAAAACCGTAACTGTTTGCGCGTCCATCATGTTGCACAGCCCTGTCGTATTGCCATGGTCTTCCTAACAACAGATGGCATACATCCATGTCAACCACATCACACCAAATTTCGTCTTTGTATTTCTTCCCAATGGAAAAATTAACACAAGCTCTTCGATTAACCTTCACCTCCCCTCCTTTCCTCAACCAAGCTAATTTGTAGGGAGTTGGATGTTTCTCGGTTTTCAATGACAACTTCTTTATAGCTTCTGAAGAAATAATGTTGTCACAACTTCCTGCATCAATGACAAATTTGCAAACCCTTCCCAAGATAGTGCATGTTGATTGAAAGATGTTACCCCTTAACCAATTTGAATCATCTTCTTGCTTTGGTGTTAAACAAGATCTTCTCAACAACAAACTACAACCCACATCTCCTGTCAAAAGTTCTTCTTCCTCAACCGGTAATGAATCAACACACTCTACCTCTGCATCTTCATTCTCAATTCCCGCAATCATGGCTCGCTTCTTGGACTTTGTACATTCATTGCTTTTGTGGCCAAACTCTTGACAATTAAAACATTTGAGATTAATATTGACCTTAGCTTTGTTAGCTTCATTCACATTCGGTTTATTGATGACTTTGGAAGCATCCGCACTGTTACTAACATCCTTGTTCTGATTGTTGGAGTTCGTAAACACACCACCTCCTCTTCTGCCTTGCTTCTCCCATGCTAATGCTTTCTGGTGCGCTTCAGCCACAGACATTGGATTGAACATATTCACCATGTCTTGCATCTGCGTTCGCAACCCTCCAACATACCTAGTTGTTAGCTGTTCCTCTGTTTCCATAATATCATTCCTCACAATCAATTGGTAAAAATCATCTGCATACTCATTTACTGATTTCGCCCCTTGTCTTAGGTTCTGCAAACGTTGATACATAAGAGATTGATAGTTGTGCGGCAAGAAAGTAGCTTTCATTAACTTCTTCATCTTATCCCAGGTAACAATCTTTGACTTTCCCATTCTCTCCCGTGTAAGTTTTGTTTGTTGCCACCAAGCCATAGCTCTCCCTCTTAATCTTGTAGCAATCAACTTCACTCTTCGATCCTCGGGAACTTCTTTGAAGTCAAAAATTTCTTCAACATTTAAAACCTAATCCAAAAATTCCTCCGCTTCCATTCCACCCTTGAATTCTGGAATTTCAGTTTTCATCCCCGACTCCCATCGGCGATCATCTTCTACAACCCGATATGCATTCCACCCTTGGTCTCGATCTCGCGAATGAACACTATATCTACCACCATCTTCATCAAAAACAGATGTACTTCGATATCGATCTCGACCATACTCATTTCTATGATCTCGCATATCTCTTCTACTTTGTCTGTCATCATCACGGTATGGTTCATGTTCAAACTCACGTGGAGTTCTTCTCTCTTCATCTCTATACCCATGATGTTCTCTTCTCATCAAAACTGATGATTCTCTTCTACCACGATCAGATTGTGGCGACACCCTCCTCGCTTCCGTAACCGATGGCGAAACTCTGTTTCCTCCATGGTTCGAGATTGGCGATCTCCTTCTTTGATCTTGATTCATATCGTTCATCAATTTCTCTAACCTTCCAACACCTTCATCTAACTTCTCATTGAATTTGTTACTTATGCGTTGTTCCATTTGCTCGGCATCTTCCCTCTTGTACAACTCTTCAATACTTTGATGTCGATTAGCTCTTCTCGGCGGCGTTGTTAAATGAAACAAACTTCAACTCTCGATTTGAACAAATGTGAATGAACAAATGATGCACGACTTTTAACTTCAAATTTGAACTTCAACACTAAACTCTCGGCCTTGATCTCCAAATATGATGCACGGCTTTAAATTATCTCTCGGCTCTAACACTTCAAACTCTTCAAATAAAATTGGCTCCAAGACTCGGCTTAGCTATGATTGGATAAACCTCGCTCTGATACCAAATGATGCAGCAGCGAAATAACAAAATGATGATTCTGTGAAAGTAGCAATCGATGGAATGAAGAATACTGAATGGCCCAAATTCGTTGATCCGAAGGTACCGAATTCTAGCTATCTTCATCACGTTGATCGCGCATGATACCGTGAAAGAAGATCTGCAATTCTTCAGACGTTGATTAAACGCACTTGATACCGTGAATTGGCTTCTACGATCGTTGATTCAAGCGCACTCGAATGCCAAAAGAGGAGATAGGAGATTACACTCAACTACCAATTTTAATGAAAGCACAAAGCTAACAAACAAAAGTTTTTATTCAAATCAACTAACTTTTACAAATGAGACCACCTGCCTATTTATAGGCTTACAATTCACAACATAAAACTGTACAACACTTAGGTCGGCACCGACCTAACACACCCAGCGACCTACGACTTAAAAACAGACGCGACCTAACATTACAACATCACACGACTTATCATTTTTACAACACAAGACTTATTACAACATGACGACATAACAAAAGTACAACAACTTATATACAAGGGGAATTTTACTATATGGGCCTCTTCCCATCAAACAATAAGTTTCTAGGACACAAGTTGAAACTAATTATTTTTAAGGACAAAACTGGGCCGTTAGCGTTTCTCTTATCTTTTCTACTCTTTTTCTCTCCGTTACCATTTCCCAAAACAAAAACTAGGGTTCGAAATTCTAAAAGATAAAACGATTTTCTCAAATCACAAGCGGTTTGAAATTTCTCAAATCACAAGCGATTTCTCAAAGCACAATATATTTCTCAAAGCACAATCGATTTCAAATAATTTTTCAAATTCGTAGATCTACAGCAAACCGAAGTATGTCAGTTTCAAAAAATTCGTAGATCTAGCAATTTATACAACATGATTAATTCTTATGCCGATTGTTTTATCATTTTAATAGTTATTTGGGTATATACAAATAGTAGTAAAGGGTTGTTCAGGTTATTGGAGAACCCTTTACTGAATTGCCTCAAATAGTTATTTGGGTATATACAAATAGTTATTTGCCACATAGTTGCTATCACTTTAAACAACCTACCTTCTCCAATAACCTGAACAACCCTTTACTGAATTGCCTCAAACTATCAACCCCTAGTATGTTACTGTTATGTTAATTTATTCAACTGCTAAAAAAGATACCTGCATTTATCTTTTCATGCTACTACATGTTAATATCTAATTAAATATGCCAGAATATATAATGGATTCAAGTCATCTGCTGTTTTTGTGAAATGAACATATTTATTAACTTATTGCATAATACATGATGGTTTGATAACAATTGCTTACATAATTTGTCATCATTACTAACTACATGTGAAAACTTACTTGTAGCGTAAAAGAATGAAAACAAGAAAAAGTTCGAAATCAAGAGTGGTGATACAAGAAGCTATTTGTATCTTTATCAACAAAGTGGGAAGCTTTTCATTTTCTTGTTTCTTTTTTTGATTTCATAATTTACAACATTTTCGGAGTCATTAGTACTTTCCTCAGACAACTGTTCTGAAACTGTTTTCTCATCATCAAAAGAGTTATTGGTTTTAGAAATTTTATCGCTGTTATCTTCCAAACTTTGAGAAGGTAAGACTTGTTTTTCAATAATTTGAGTATTCTCTTCATTAGGCTGACTTTCTGCCCATATTTTTTGATGACAATAAGTTAATCAAATATTAATAACAGGTTTAAGAAAATATATTGTCATACTGTACAGGAATTTTATGAATTGTACATAAAACAGCTGACAGTACATTAAAAAGATAATTTGTTTTATCTTTTTTTAGTTGTCACTTGGATTATTAACTAAAGTACAGTGCATTAAAAAAAGTAAGGTTGCAAATGAAAATACTTGGTGCTGACAATAATAGGTGCTTAAATAACTGTTTTTATCTTCATGAACATCAACCAGCAAACTATTCATCACCAAAAATTTCTTTTTTTTCTTCAGATTTTGATAAATTTCAACAATCTTGGATTGTCGACGATACAACCCAACTACTTGATAGAATGACTCAATTTGGCAATTTTTAAGTTAAACTGAGTCAATCCATCAAGTCGCTGCGTAGTACACCAACAATACAAGGTTGTTTATTGAATGGCACAAGTGACATTATGATTTTTCAAAAACATGCATATAAAATAAAGAATGATAGATGAACATGGCATTATGTTTTTTCAAAAACAAATACATGCATATAAAATAAAAAATGATAAATGTATTTATCTTTTTGTGTATTAATCCAACATAATAATTACAAATACTAGAATATAAACGTATTTATCTTTTTCCTGTATTAATCTACAATAATAATTGTAAATAGTAAAATAGAAATGTATTTAGCTATCTCATGTATTAATCTAGAATAATAATTATATATTCTAAAATATGAATGTATTTATGTTTTTCATGTATTAATGTAAAATGATAATTACAAATATTAAAATTAAAATTGGATGCAAACCTATGATCCCAACCTTTGAACCAAATTGTTAAAATTATCAAATAAAGAATGAAACTACCAAAGACTAAAAAGATTTGATCTGCTAAAATGTAAAACCTTCTATACAAGGATTGTTAACATATGTTTCTACAGAAAGATAAGTTATCATTCTAAGCAAACATCAAAAGAGATATGTTTATACCTTTTTAAAAAAAGCACCTTTAAATCCATTGTGTTGCAATATATTGTTCCCTACACATGGTAATGAACATTGGAATTTGCTAGAACTAGTTGTTGAATCATCTACTTGGAATCACTATTATTCTTTATACTTGACCACCAGAACAAGGAGCCCAAGAAGCGGACATTCAAAATTTGCTATAAACTTGGTGAGAAAATTTACACAGAAAATATAAAGATAAAAAGATTTATCTTTATTCTAAAAAATCAGTAATTCTTTTTTTTTCAGAAAGCAGCTGTTAACAACGTTAACAAAAAACTCAATGATGTAGGCAACCAGACAATTTTGGGGAAGTCTACATTACTCAAAAATGTTGACTGTGCCCAACAAACCACTGGGTTATATTAAATAAAAACTTTGTTTATATAAAAATGCCTGTTAATTATAATAATGTTACATGTTAAATACTCACCCAGTTATACATTAAGAATTATATACATTCTAGGCTAAACTTTTTTCTATAGTAAATCAAAAAGGGTACAAATCCTCCCACACATTCATAAACATACCCATACCCGCTTAAAGTTTTTATTCATTTTGACTCATTTATTCTGCTGTTAAACATTTGTAATCAACCAAATTTCATTCATTTTGCCATTACTATAAACAAAGTTTCCAACTTCGTGGATATGCAAACTTATTCGTGCATACATTAAATTAGTTTTTATTGTTATCATAATTAATAGTTTTGCTCCAAAGTTACTGTTACGGATTCAGATCAACGGACTTTTAATTATAACCTTCTTTTATTAGCGAAATGAAAAAAAGATAAACTGTTTTATCATTATAAATAAATTACTGAAATTCATAAATACAGGTACGATTTTGGATCTTTGTAATGATGTTCAAGCTAAAGCTTGCACATGGAATGGACGCAACATCAAAAATTCAGCTTGAAGAAGTTAATGGCTTTAGAGTGCAAGTAGCCGTAGACATTCTTTATGATGAACAGTATTGTTGGACGCTGGAAAATTTTTGTTGCTCGGCTCAAGCTACAAAAGTTACAAAATGAGGATGATGAGTAGAATTTATTTTAAACTTGTAATAAATGATGGTGTATGATAAATTTGCTAAAACTTGTTATGATACCCGAAATTATGTTGTTTATAATGGATTTAAAGTAGTGTTTTTGGATAAGCTAATGAATTTTGTGATGAATTTGTAATGACTGACTTTGGATGGAAATATTTAATATGACTAATGTTAATTAGCAAGTAATTGCATAAAATATTATGCAACTGATGTGTTTTTAATGCACTGTTAAAAAAGATAAAAGCATTTATCTTTTAACTTTAGAGTTATTCATGTTTGTGTGGTTTGTTAGTGCAGTATACAAATTCGGCTTACTCATGTTTGACATATGTCGCTTATTTGGATTTGTTTCCTAGTACATTTGTTGTACCTTAACGTTTTTGTGATTTTTTCTCCATGTTGGCTATTCTTTATGCTTCAAAATGACCTTCTGAATGTTACTTTTTCCAAAGTGAATTTGCTGCTCTTAAAAAGTTGCTAATCTTTTATGCAACTTTTTCTGCTTAAGGTCAGGATTTATTTCTTACGCTGTTTAATTTTAAATTTCATTATTTTTTTACAAATCCACGTAAAATCTTTTCTTTGTCAAAAACCAATCACACAAGCGCTTTCCACATGTTTAAACATGGTGGTTCATTTCAAGTAAAAATAAAACTTGGACACGTTCTTAATTAATCAAATTATGATCCAATAATGAACAAATTAGCAACATAAGAAAACCATATATGATAAAGGACAGTAATCAACCAAATGATTAGAAAATAGAAAACTAAACATCAAAAGGTTCTTCTCAACTCATTATATTGTAATACTAAAATAAGTGTCTACTGTCAAAAAGATAAATTCATTTATCATTTTTCGAAACTATAAACAACATATAATAAAAACAGAATTTAGAGAATTTTAATCACTAAACATAAACAATTGCTTAAAATCAACAGACATCACAAACACATAAGCAACAATTCAGTGAACTCATTTGCTCAACTCTAAAATTTATTGTAAAACAGTCAATCAAATATATTGCAATTTTAATCAAATCGAACAGACACAAGATCGGGCCTCCTGAGCTATATTTAATTCAGTATCTATTCTATCCAACATATCAACTGCTTGATTTCGCCAAACAAGGACTTCATCAGTAGGCCTCTGTGATCTTCTTTCACCTTCATCAATTCTTCCATTGATATCATTTTTTCTAGCATTTAATACCTCTTTTTTCTTTTGGAGATTCCCCACGTAACTGGAGGTAGAAACTATATATTTTATATGACGTTCTGCCTTGTCCAAGAATCTATTGAAAACAGGAGCAATATATGAATCAGGATTAGTCATGGCTAGATTATGATAGCAAAGAAGAAGGAGAATTGTAGCAATGAACGTTTTCTCTTCTATTATGATAGCAAAGCAATCAATTAATTATTCAAACTGGAAATTAGCGAGGAGGGCCTGTGTCAATAAAAGGTTCTTGTCAACTCATTATACTATATTACCGAATAAAAGATTTTACTGCCCAAAAGATAAATTCATTTATCACAACTAAACATAAACAAATGCATAAAATCAACAAAAATAAAAAATAATATCTTTGATTACCAGGATGCATAAATTGATTGTTTGAACTCTGAGTTTGAGTTTCCATTAACACAACCGAAGAATTTATAAAAACAAGAATAAGAAATCGAACAACATAAACTGCAATCTCAAAAAAAATCCTCAATAGCAATCGAATTCATAAAAACAAGAATAAGAAATCGAAGAACATAAACTGCAATCTCGAACAAAATCCTCAACAGCAATCGACGCTTTCTTCTGACTTGAGATGAAATTTTAAATGTACCCGATCTGAGAATCCATCCATAATTTAAGAAAAAAGCATGAACGATTTGGGGAAATAGCAAATCAATTTTAGTATAAACGGGATGAAATAATTTTGTCCTGAAAAGAAATAATTTCTGACCTGTGTCCTACAAAATTATTGGGCTTGATTTCTAGGCCCTCCTCGCTAATTTCCACTATATACAATATTACATCCCTCCACGCGACATAAAATCTTCATGCGACTTAAGCTTTAGCATCCAGTAGCGACCTAAGAAACCTCGGCAGCGACCTAAAAATATAGCTCGGTAAAGTTAGGTCGTTCAAGCGACCTAAAAATAAGGCGGCTTCTTGTTAGGTCGTTGACGACCTAAAACCTTTGCGACATATGAACTTCGCGACCTAACTGGTAGACTTAGCTCGGTAGCTCGCGAGCGACCTAAGGCATGAAGCGGTATTGTTGAGCGACCTAGTATAGGTCGCAGTCTTTTAGGTCTTGACTTTTTAGGTCGCCGCTTGTTGCTAGAGTTAGGTCGTAACTCCTTATCTCTTGACTTGTTAAGTCGTTGGCGACCTAAATTAGGTCGTTGGGTCTCGTTTGAGCGACCTAAGTCTTCACGCGACCTAAGAATTAAATGGTTAGGTCGTAACTCATTTTGGTCGTTGTTTGTTAGCTCGCTTGGCGACTTGTCATAGGTCGCTGACCTGCTCTTTCTTACATCATTCTCCCCCCCATTAGGTCGTAGATGACTCAAGATTTGGATAGGTCGCTCGCGACCTATCTCTTCACCAATCTGGGCTGCATCAGAAATAGGGAGGAATATGCATAAGAAAACTGTTGGCCTTGTCAAAAAAATTTCGAGGTAGAGTTGATTCTCCTCGTAAATCAACACCAAAATATATGAAAATTCTAGTAAGATGCACACTATGTCAGAGAGTGTTCGCATGACTAGATGTATTCTTTTTAATAAAGTCATATAAGATGACTTGTGCCCAATTGATGTCGTATTTCCGTAGCTGACGAAAAGAGCTTTAAAACTTTTTAAGTAGGGATATTGTAATTACCCGTCCTCAGAGAGGTATTTTGTTGTAAAATGAGACTCAAATCTCGATTTTGGTTTAAGATTTTTGTGTTTCAATTCAAATTCTTCGTCACTTTCAAAAATGTTGTGAAAAACTTCACGATTTTATTCATCAATTTTGAAAGTGGAGAGGTCAATTTTACTAGATTTGCAACCAAGTATGTGACCCAAAAAGTTCACAATTAAAACAATTTTAATGACATTCACACCACTCCAAATTTGTCCCTCTTCTCCTTGAATAAAATTTCCATTCAAATATGCATAAAACATTTTAAATAAATCTGGATAACATACAATATCATTTTGAGAAGAGTCGATCAGACTAATAATTTTATTTTGAAAGCAAAGATCTTGAAGACCATAAATGAGAAATCATCAAACTTTGCAAATCTTCTGGGAAAAACTTTTTCGAAAATAGCGTACTTCATATAAGTATCAATGGCTTCTTTGTTATTGAAAAGAAAGTTTTTGGTTCTTTTGAAAGTCTTATGGTTTTTGGTGGTTGGCTTGAGGAGGCATTTTTGGGTTTTTGAAGAGATAAGAGAATGAAGAGATATTTTGAATTTTGAAATAAAGAGAGTAAATGAATGGATAGAGATAGGTTGAATTAATAGAGAATGGATTGACATGTTCTCTAGTCAAAAGGATGCCTTTTCAGGACATGGGAATAAATGCAAAAGAGAGGGAAATTCAAATTTTGATTTGAAATGAAATTTCAAAATTCTGGCATGTATGTGGTATGGGTATGTCGACATATGGGCCGTAAAATCCAATATAAAATATTTCTATATATATATATTTACATACTTATATTCATCCAATATTATTATTAATCTATATGTTATTCCTAAAATAACAAATAAAATAAAAATAAAATGTAAAAAGTACCTCTTTTTGCTCCTTTCCTTTGATCTATTCTGATTAGTCTACTATTTCCATGAAACAAATGTTTGCATCCTCGGTGTCTGGTTTATTGTCACTTTAAGTAGTATCGGAATCGTCTAATGTTGTTATATAATCCCTCTTTCTTTTTTTGGATGAATCAGTAACTAGCGAGATCCTTGATTTATTCTAATGAGGACAGTCTCTTTGCAAATAACCACGTTCATCGTAGTTGAAGCATCTAATTGCAGTTCTAGTTCTAGAAGTCTTGTTTTCAGGTTTTTAAAAGTTATTCATCTTTCTGTACTTCAGGAACTTTCTGAAATTTCTAATCATGAAAACAATTTCTTCATCATTGTCATCATTTGAATCCCGATCGTCAATTATTGAATTGAAAGCGATGGATTTCTTTTATGTTGTCTTGCTTTCTCTTCCACCTTGTAATTATGCTTCATAGGACATTAAAGAACCTATTGGCTCTTCAATTTTTAGAGTATTAATATTATTAGCCTCTTCAATTAGTAGTGTCTTTTGATCCCATTCTTAAGAGAGTGAATTGAGGATTTTTCTAACTTGGTCCCCTTCAGAAAGGTTTTCACCTAATGCTACCAAAGAATGCACTATATCTTGAAGTCTACAATACATGTCAGAAATAGACTCATTTGAATTTATTTTAAACAACTGAAACTGATTAGTTAACATTGATATTTTGGTCCGTTTAATCTTACTAGTGCCTTCATGTGTATCTTGCAGTGTTCTCTAAATTTCATATGCCAACTTACAAATAGAGATTCAATTAAATTCATTTTTATCTATTGAGCAAAACAAAATATTCATGGCTTTAGAATTATTCTATGTAAGTGCCTTTTGGTCAGCAGTCCATTGTGCAAAGTAAGTCTAGGGTTCTGTGTACTCATTCTGTATAATATTCAACCTTTAGACTGTAAATAAATCTTCATCTTACATGACCAACAAGTTTAATTACTGCCTTTAAAAAGTGGGGGTCTAGCAGTAGATTGTCCTTTGACAAAAGGGTTAACAAGTGTACAAATAGTGTTGCTAGCTAATTAAACTTTTCAAATATCAAATTACGAGTCTTTGAAAAAATAGTGCTCTAATACCAAATGTGAGTTGCAGAATTATGGATCTTAAGGCTAATTTAACATTTGGGGGGGGGGGGCGAATAGTGTTTTCTAACTTATGTAAAAAAATTAATTTTCTTTCAAGATCAATATTAAATAATAGATTATCAACATAGAATTATACTAACAATCATTCACAAATGCAATCATAGATAAACATAAAAAAAGTAAAGTAAAGAGTTAAAGAGATGACACCAGAGATTTTATACTAGTTCGGATTTCTCGTACATCCACTCCCATGAAATTGCTTGTACAGATTTCTTTTCAAATGCCAGTCTTTTACCGAGTTGAAGGCAAATCCAAATACAATCTCGATTTCGAGGCTACGAGACACACCCTCTTGAATTTCCGACCTCGGAATAGACTCACTTGATTTAACCGTGCCACAAGTACACCCACTATATTTCCAAGCTACTAAGCACACCCACTTGATTTGAACGGGCTACAAGCACGCCCAAGCAAACACAAATAAAGTTGATTTCCAATGACAAATTTTTGTACTTTAGATACAATGGATCCTATAGCCTCTTCGATAGCAATTTGATCATTGAACTGAGAGAGAGAGATGTTTCCAAAAAAGTAAGAAAGTGGGACTGAATCAATACAAAGAAGTATTAATTGATTCTATATGGTTTTGAAGAGATTTGAATATATTTTTCAATGGAATTTTCAAGAGAGTAAGAGGAGGGAATAAAGCAAGTATTAGTTATCAAAAATTCATTTACACTCCCCTTTATATAGCAAATGAACAGATGTGTCCATTCGTGAAGAGTTGCAATGAATATACATTTCCTTTTAAAAAAATTAAAAAACTAACTGGCGGCATGTATGTCGACATATCCAAGGCATGTATGTCGACATATGCTTATGTATTTTGAAAACTTATTTCTTTTTTCGAAAATCCTATACTTTATAAAATAATTTGATACTTTGTAAAATAATTTGAACATAGTTTACAAACATTTTGAACTTTGAAAACCTTTTATAAAATATTTTGAAATATATTCTGAAATTTATTTTGGTTAATAATATAAAGATTAGAAAATTTGAGATAGAGATCAAAGACCGCTACCAAGGACTTTAACAATATATGCTATGACTCTATACACTAAATTTTAATCTTGAGATTTTCATATTTTTTCTTTGAACTCATTAGTCTTCATGTCTATCTCTTGAGTCTTTATAATGTACCGTCTTCGATTCAACACCTGTGTAATATTTTGCACTATATTTACTATATAACTTGGCAAAACGTTAGTATCTATATTTTATATGTTTGTATATGGTTGTATGTGACTGTTGTCATCAAAATCAATAACCGAGGTATTAACACTATTATTTTTTTCTGGATGTCATCAGTAATTAACTAGTTGCATATATAAAAGTTATATGCATGTATATCGATATGCGATGTAGATACACATTTAATTCGATTTAATTAAATATCATTAATTTTTAATTAATTTTGAAGCCTTCAATGGCACATTAATGCCTTGTTACGAATGACCTCAAATGAGGGAAAAACCAAGCGGTTTTCAATTAAATTATGAGTCATGATTAAAGGAAAAGTAAATGGTGGAGATAATGTCTCTTTTCCTTCTTGCTTTTTCTTTAAATGACCTAAACTCTTTCATTTACAATTTGTGTTTTTGGAAACCCATTCTTCTCTTTTTTAGCCATGAAAACTCCATCCCATAATGCTATTCCTTTTGGTCGAAAAACACAAAGAGCAAAAAAAATATATACATCACATCAAATAAGAAGGTATTATTTCAAGCTATTTGCAAAAGCAAGGAGATTGATACAAGATTGGATCTCGGACAATCTACTATTCAATGTGTAATAAATGGTGACATCTTCAAGATATATTTCTTGTGTACATTTTAATTTATATATATGTATCATTTGTTGGATAATTTGTAGAACAATTCCATGTATGTTGTCTCACATAATCATCTATGGTTAAATTGATGTGTTTTTATTCATCAATTAATATTAAATTATAGATCTTTGTTAAAAAAATTATTTTGTATTTGGATATCATATAATATACATACATATATGATTTTGTAATTTAAATATTATTAAAATATATTTCAATACCTCAAAATCATTATTTCAATTTGAGTTTCAATTCTAAAATTCAATATGTTATTTCACAAACTGTTTTGACTCTATATCTATGGTACAATTGAAACTTAACATATACAGTTAAAGATATCAAATCTCCTAGAATATAATAATGAATAAATGAGTGAATTAAGGAAAGTTTGTTTTGCAAATTATTTACCAAATCAAAGTTGGATTTTTTATATTGATATTAGATTTCGAATCTAAAGTGTTGACTTTATCACAACAATTTATTTTATATTCGGACATCATAATATATATATATATATATATATATATTATTTTGTACTCTGAAGGTTATTAAAATATATTTTAATATCTCAAAATCATTGTTTTAAGTTTGAATTTCAAAATCTAAAATTTAGCATGTTATGTTACAAAATAAAATTGATTATATATACATGGTTAAATTAAAACTTAACATATACAATTAAAGATTTCAAATGGCCTAGCAAATGGCAACGAATGAAGGAGCGAATTAAAGAAAGATTGTTTTATAAATTATTTACCAAACCAAAGTTAGATTTTCTATTTAATATTGAATTTCAAATCTAAATATTTTGAATTTGTCAAATTAAATAAAAGTAAAACTTCTAGATGGAAACTATATATATATGTATGTGTGTGTGTGTATATATATAGAGTACAAGATGCATTTGAATTGCAAGATCCCGATCCAGTAAATGAGAATAAATGAAGGTGCAAATTAAAGGAAGTTTGCCTCTTGTTCTCCTGCTATTTAAAACCAATCTATGCTTTCAATTTTGGATCTTAGCATGTGTAATTAAATGCATACATATTTAAATGATAATTTTAAGATAGTAGATGCGTTTATGGATGGTAAATGTGTCCATTATAGATGTAAATACCAAATATATACTTACATATTAACTACGCACAATATTTATTATATATTGCACATGCACTATATATACATGAGTATATTATGATGTACTCATATAATACACAAAATATCAAATAATTGAATTCATTGATTGATTAATCAAAAAATTAAATAAAATTGGATTTTATTTCAAACAATTAGATCAGATCTAATAAACTCATTTAGACTTCATAGGCCCAACAAAGATTTAAATAGGGAATTATTTTGAAATTTATCAAACTTATCCATTACCAACCAACCTGGTTCCTTCAATGGTATCAAAGCCCAAGAGCTTATGCGGTCTAAATTAATCAACATATGAGACAATCAATTAAGCCTATCTATCCAACGGTTGTCTTAGAAAAGTAGTTTCTAGGCATTTGAATAATCAAGCATACTTTACTCTCTAGCTACTAGCCTGGCCTATGTGATATAATATGCCCAAATGGTTGACCAAAATGGAAGGCCTAAATTGATTTGGGCGTTGGACTAATTTTCAGATTTAGTGAAAATCTAAAAAATATTTCAAATTTGAAAGTTAAGTTTAAAATATAAAAAAAAAATTTATAACGGTTATAGAATTAAATTTTGAATTTTCAGAATTATTTTGCACACCAAATTTAAAATTTCAAAATTTTATTTAATATTTAATTAATTGGATTAATTGAATAAATAATCAATTAAAAATAAACATATATAATGATATGTGTATACATATTTACCTCAAATTGTTTAAGGTACAAATTAAAATTTTGAATTATTAATGATATTTAAATAACTATGTTTTAACTTATATATGATTTATTTAATAAATTAATCAATGAAATGTTAATTAATACAAACTTGCATATATAATGATATATGCATGTAACTTTAATTATTATAGTCATATTTATATCCTAAATTGTTCAAAATGAATAAGACTAAATTTTAATTTAATTTAAATATTTAATTGAATTGTGTGATTAAATACAAGAATTTATCATATAAAATTGATTAAAATTTAATTAATTAAAGTGTATACATATACTGATGTATATAATAAAGAATTATAAATGTTATAGTTGATTATACGTCTTAAATAGTTTAACGTGAACGATATAAAATTTCAGAAATTTTATATAAAATAAATTAGAATAATTTAATTAATAAGAATTAAAATTAATAAAATATGATTCAATTATTAAGATACATACATATGTATATATGTATATATATTATATTAGTTAATTATATTTAAAAAGTTATAAATAAATTAAAACTTATATAACCATATATGTATAAGAATAAATGTAATTGTAAGAAACCCAACATAGGTTTAAAGAACGAGTACATATGCATTGTATGCATACCATGATTTCAGGCATGGCTAACATTTGAATCGCGAGTATATTTCATAAGAAATCCATTTTTCCCTAAATCGATATCACTCAAAGTATTTCATATGAAATATATTAAAGATTATGAATCCTTGAAATATTAGTTGTCCTTTACCTTTTGTATATTAATATATTGCTGGCATACTCAACAGTTGTTGAGATTGCTTAAGCTAGAGATGTTATGTGTAGTACTATTAATATATTGCTAGACGAGGTAAGATACACGCATGTATTTATTGAGTATCCTCAATGTACATGCATAATACTTAGGACATCATGAAATGGTGGATACGATTGAATAATCTCTTTCGATTTATTGAGTTTCCTCAAGGTCGAGATGAGATTAGGACCTAGTGTCCGGTCGGGATTTTCGACCTACGAAAATCGACATCAATACATCCACTGTATTACATGCTGAGCAATCGAATGCCGGAAATACCAGATCGTTAGGGAAAAGAAGAAAGAGGTAGAAGAAGAAAACAAAAGTAACAGCATAGAATCTCACAATCGCAGCGGAACAATATATAATAGATAACAACTGGTCTTTACACAAAAGAACTATAACTTTTATTTATACATTACATCATCAGAGTACAATACATCGATAACACAACACCGGACAATTATAATAACTTGTCCTCAAAAATGCTGAATATACAGCCTACAATACACGGCAGAAAAAAATTAAATACGTATAATACGTCTTCACCATCCAGCTCGCCTCCTGAGCTCCATAGCATCCTATCCTGTATCTGTAATACTCGGTCTGACCCGAGCATTATAATAAAATAACACCCGAGTCTGTCAAGAAAACCAGCGTGGGAAAACACACTCAATTTGGATTATTAAAGTTTCAAAATCCTTTGAAAATCAAAGGTATCTCGTAAGACCACGCCACACATAAACACGACGGGTTTTTACCTTATGATAACCAAAACATTTCATATCAAATCCTCTGATATTATAATAGTGTCTAAGTACAAATACTGATTCAAATAGCTGAAATTGTTACATTAATTAAATTCCAGCATATTAGGCTCTACAATCAAAACCGTAAAGGCACGTATTGGAGAATGGATTCCATACGAATGACTAGGCACTGGGGCACCACCTGTCACATAACACGTCTAGAAACAGCGTACCGAGGACCATGCCGGGATCCCCTGCCACACAAGACTTGACTATCCCTAACCTGGATAGACCGAATATGTTATCACCCCGGGTGTTCCCACCCTCTCTCGAGCTCCTTCCATATACCGTAGTAATAAATAATATCCGAGGTTATCTAGAAAGGTGATAAACATACCCTAGTTGGGTGCGACCCACTTAGCCTTACTTCATCTCCTCTGATTTTTAGTCATTCCTGGTTGATGAGGCTAGAGGTTACGATTACCTTTTTAAGGAATTTTTCACTTAAAATTCTCATTGTCCTCCAATGACAATGTTCTGATAGCATTCATCCATACAAGTCTGTCCTGGGTCCGAACGGAACCGAAGGCACTATTCCTACTACATCCATTTCGGAATAATCCTAAGGATTAGTAGCGATTAGCCCTTGCACTTCACTGCTCCATCTTCGATTCCATGCTCTTGTTTTCACATCGAAAATGTACTCTTTGGATCGAAGTGGTTTTTGGATAACAATCCGATCCCGGTCTCTTGGAAACAACATTCGATATTTCCAGGTAAACTCAACCTCGGTTCTTTAGGAAATAAATAAACGAAAATAAGATCGGAGATAACCTCCTAACCGTTAGTGGATGGATTTCCTTATAACGTCCTAGAAGAACGAAATGAAACGGTAACTATACCATATAATTCCCGTATTTCTCCTAGATATTCCCAAAGTTATATTTTTGGTCTAGATTTGATAGTCGGTTATTTAACTATCAAATAAACAATCATTCAACCCAATATTCCATTTTCCACTGAATAACTCCAAATCTCCTTTTAATTTAATTTTAATAAATTAAATCTCTTTATCCAAAATATATGTACTTATCTTATCGAATTTAGTAAATTCTCCAACAATCCCTCTTTCAAAAGAATATTTGAAACCCCATTTAAAAATAATATGGAAAGTACCACTACGGTATCAAACCATGGATTCATAGCTCAATGGTTACGTTTCTATCCCAGAGAAATCCAAGACTTAACTATAGGCACTCACTGCCTTCGATTTCGCCATGCGGGTATACTATTACTTCCCGAAAACTTTATTTAAAATTTTCAAAATAATACTTATAAAAATTCCCATAATAATTTTTCCAAATTTTGAGTTTAGGTAAATACTTTTTGAATAAAGGTTATTTTATAAAATATTAATATTGCTTATTTTATCCCTTAAAAATAATAAGACCGGTTAATTCTTAAATAAAAATTAACTTAATATCAACCATTTATAAAACTACTTAATTAATACTTAAATATACTTTAAAAAAATTTAAAACAACTAAATAATTAATTTCTGAAATATTCTTAAACCCCTTTAAATTTTCTAGTTAATACTAAAACAATCCTCCTTTTTAAAGTTAACTTAACTTCTCAGGAAAAATATATTTTCAACTCCAATATAACCAGTCTAATTATTTATAAATTCCTCTCGATTTATTTCCAGTTTGATTTACGTTCCAATTCCGTAAATTCCCTTTTTCACATTTCTAAAAGAATAAATCTACTATTTATTTTTAAACCGATTTACCCATCTCCTTATAGATCCTCACCGTGAATTTATAATTCTTGTTTATCCACTGATAATCACTTTACTTTATTAATAACTTCGTTTATAAATTCCATGGTCTCATTTCCCGTTTATAACGGTTTCACAACACTTAGTCGATTTTTAAATCGATTTTCTAAATTAAATTTCATTTTTATATTAATTTCTTAAATAACCCAAATATATTCCATAACCCAACTATATTCAGATTTCAATTCCTTTTCATAATTTGAAATCTTATTTAAATCTGGAACATTAATTTCATATTTTATTTTCAAATTTCCTTTTTATTTTCCCAAAACTATTTTAAATCTCGATTCTATAAATAAATTCTCTTTACTCCTAAACAATATCGCTTAAGTTCCATTATTAAAATCCTTTTATTTACATTGTTCAAAAATCTATATTTACAATATTCCAGGATCCCCATTTACAATATTCCGAAATTATTAAATATAAATTTGAATCAAACTATTTATTTTTCCCCAAATTAATTTTTTTAATTTATCCAACTTCACTATAAATATTTTACTTTAAATTCTCTTTTTTATTTTCTTTTAAAAATCCAAAATTCATATTTATGGTATTTTAAAATACCAAAATCCATCCAGTAATACCATAGCATCTAATAAATTCAAATTGCACTATAATCCACTACAGATTATTTAAATAGATCATATATCAAAATATATGAAATTAAATTCAACATTTTTGAGGAATCCAGTTGGATCCCTCCAACCTGTTTCCTTGCATCCACAGATGTTAATACAATATAAAAATACCAATCCCGCTTCGAGGGGGATATCGCAGTATATAGGGTCATCCGCTATTATGCGGGGCGCATAGGGTCTCATCCGCTATATATATGCGGGAATATCAATCACTCCAATATATATATACTACTATATATAATATCACATCCAACTGATAATATTTATCAATTCTATCAATCAATCAATAATTAATTTTAACTATTTAAAATTAATTGCGGTAAATCCAAAATTGAGTGAGATTAACTCACCTTTGATGTTTATTTGCCAAATATCCAGATTTTTAAACTAAACCGAACATCGTTTGATTTAATTTAAAAAATTCCAACGGACTTCGAAAAATTCCAAACCACCTCCAGACTGTAAATTTTGCAGCTACGAATTTATCGTTATCGACCTCGTGATTTTTGGTCCTCGTATAGACAAATCAGGGATTATAAACATTTGGATAAGAAATTAAATTTAGTTGATAGATTTTTTTTAGAAATTAAAACCCATACCACTG
The DNA here is from genome assembly GCA_030737815.1 of Allium fistulosum. NCBI lineage: Eukaryota > Viridiplantae > Streptophyta > Magnoliopsida > Asparagales > Amaryllidaceae > Allium > Allium fistulosum. The sequence goes on along the minus strand of CM060903.1, from coordinate 1,442,282,071 downwards.
TAATTGGCCCGGTCCACAAAGAAGCTTTCTTCCCCATCGGCCATTGCTTGATCATGAAGCAAACCAACTGCCGTGCATCCATATCACTGACACGGCCACACCCTCGGCGAAATCCACCGACCAATGCCACCGATCAACTACTCTTTGCGTCCCCATCCCGACCAACCCTAATATCCTAAGCTCGACCTCCCCAAACGTTCGCGACCTGCTTCCCCCATTCGACCGCCGCACCAATGCCGCACTCCCCAAAATGAAATCGCAACCAACAAAACTCCAACCCCGGGTGCCCCTCCACTCGATGAACTCGAATCTCCAATCGCCAAGCCTATCGATGCCTAAAACCCACCTAATCCCAAACCCTAGCTACAAAACTCAACCACCCAATGCTACGATTGATCTGTTTTATATATATATATATATTGATTTTGATTCTGTACTGTGACATTTGAGGAGGATGGAAAAGTGCAATTTGATTTGAAGAGGAGGAATGGTACACAACTATTTATTTATTTTTTATTTTTTTTAATTGCGTGTTCAGCCATTATCCCTTTTGAAGTTTTGAATTCCTTTTTGCTATAAAGATGCTTGCTTTTATAAAAGAGGAGGGGAAAGTGACGACTCGTTTATTATCTTTAAAAAAAACATAACGTGTTTTCTTTTGAACAGTTGCATGTTGTTTTCAAAAGGGCATGATCTAAAAGAAGGTAAGTATGGATTGGAGAGGTAGGGACGACTGACAAGATAGGACAGGTTTTGACTATCAATTTATATTATTAAATTTCAAAACGTCTCGTTTTACGCAACTCAAAATTTTGAACCCCTATCGAGGCGTGCCGCTAGGCGTTCATAATGTTATACCCTTATTCTGAACGCAATGGAAAAGGTTTCGAGTCCTAATTCGATCGTATGGAGAAGATAGCTTTTTGAACCCATTATTATATTGAATTTTCAAAATAAATTTCAGCGCGTTTATATTCCGTACGGCCACACGATAACTCCAAACACTACAAAATTCTAAGACTATGCCTCAGAATGCTATTTTAAATGTAAATTCAACGATATATTTTTATAACCGAACAAATCACTTTTAAATTCAATTTCAAAAGTTTTATTACCTTTAGTATTATTAATATAAATTTGATAAGCCTTTAAATTATTTTTAACAAGCTTAAAAACCAAGATTCAATAATTTACCCAATATTCAATTACTAAATTCGATAATTAAATTATCCAATAAATAGCTATATTTGAAATTCAAGTTAAAAATTAACTTTTAAATATTTAAAATCAATTAAATATTCCAATTTCAAATATCCAAAATTCTGGGTCGTTACATTCCTCCCCCCTTATAAGAATTTCGTCCTTGAAATTGCCAGGTAAGAAGAATGGTCCAATGTCCCATCAGCTATTTCAAAACCAATCAATTTAAACAACTTTCCAATTTCATCTTATTGAAACCCATTATCACCTTTACTAATTTCTAATCTAATCTATAGATTAAAACTAATATTATACCCTCAACCATCCAAATCATAATTTAAAACCAAATTTTAAAATATCAAAATTTTCTTCAAAATTTTCTAACTCCTTAAATTTTCGAAAAATTTCGCCAGCGTCTCCATTGCGCGGCTAGATCGGAAAAACTACAAAATGCCACTACAACCCTAAATCATCAAAAGAAAACAAAAGCCAGGTGGCTCAATTGAAAAATCATCAATTTCAAACACAATTTAAACGTGTACCTTTTTGTCGAGCAATTAAATTTTACTTCTGAAATCGAAGACATCAATTTAGCTTTTGCTTTTAATTACCTACTCCCTACTTACAAATAATATCCAATCATACAATTAAAAATCATTTTATTCATTCCTTTTCAAAATTTTCAATATTTGCTTTACTTAAACCCGTACGATACGTATATCATCCGTACGCAATATCAACTCTAATTGCTTACTCGATCACACAATTTCACTTCCGAACTAGTATCGTTCACACGACTCTCTAGTGCGGACTCAGATCTGGTTCCTTGATCAGAAACCGTCATTCTCCTTGCATAACCGTATACTATGATAAAGAATTCCAGAATCAATCAAAAATCCACATCCAGGGTTCGCCGTCGAAAATCGAGTGAAAAATCCTGACTCGGATCGATATGAACTATCTCGAAATTATGTGCTCGAATCTGGATCAAATAGTTATGCGAATAAAATAATATACGTACAACTTACGTATTAATTTCTGATTAATTCTTTGCTACATCAAATTCTTTCTATTCACATTTATTTTAATTTCCATTCACTTATCCCTTTTACACAACTTTTATTTAATCTTCATCCAAATACCTACTCAGTATATTTTCCCAATACCAATTTTACTGAAGAATTTCATCATCAATTTCTTAAGTTCATTATAAACATTTTATACAAAGCTCTTATGTTTATTTCCACTTCATCACTTTGGTTTATATATTTATTTATATTCAAATTCACTTCCCATTTCTATTTGGACTCAATTTGCCTTCCAATTTTTAAATATTGAATTTTATCAATCATCTCTCAACCCATATTTGATTTGTAATTTATTTCATATCTCAATCAAATTTTACTTCCAAACCTTTAGTTTATTTACTCCACTCGAACTAATTTTTCAATTTCACTTTATTTAACATAATTCAAATTAAACATCATTCCAATATTCAATTTCGATTCCATTTACTTACTAATTAAATTAATTTGTTCATCCACTAACTTATTTTCAACTTAATAAATTCTATTTCAACAACTATTCCGTTTAGCCTGCTTAGGCTAAATTTCCCAAAATTCACTCTTATTTAACTTAATTTAATTTAAATTTCACTCTACAAAATCAAATTTCAAATTTTCTTAAGTTATCAAACTTGCTAATATTCTATTCACCAATTTCTTCCAATTCACGTCATTTAATTGGTTTACTTTACTAATTTATTTCATTATCACACTTTCTTTTATTTAACTCTTCTTAAGTTAAATTTCATTCTAAACAAATTTCAAATTCTTATAAGTTTTTAAACTTATTTATATTCCATAAACATTTTTAAATAAACTCCCAGAGTTTAAAGAATTTCTTAAACATTCAAAATCATTTTTGAAATCATATATACCCAAAATCCTTTGGTATATCAGATTATTCCTTTGCATTTCAAATCAAATCAGGTTTACCAAACCAAAACTCCAATGCAAATCATCAAGGCAGCAAATTCCCCCTTGGAAACTCGAAAATGAACACCGATGATGTCGCGATCATCATCGAAATTATTTTCCAGCGACCGAAGCGAGTTCAGTGTTTTTCCTCTTTTTAAAACCATTTTAAATGTTTCAATTCACAAATATTTCCAAATAACATCACTATTATTTTTTTCAAAGCCTTTGAAAAGCAATTTTCAAACCAACGGGATTGAAATTCCCAAATTTCCATCTTTTAATTCCTTTATAAATCATTTTTATAAACCATATCATCTTTAAATATTCCTCTCGAATCCCATTTCATTTCAAATTATAAATCTCATTTATAAACTCATATTTACAAATTCCATTTTGTTATATGAATTTATTTCTTAACTTTTGGTTATAATATCGACTTTTATTTCAACCACCACAACGAATGATAATGGTTTAATATTATCATTTCCTAACAACCAAGCAAACCATATATAACTATAATAATTTCTGAAAAATTATTTCTTTCATATACGAAAATAATTTGGGTAAAATTATTTCATTTACCCCATTTTAAAACAATACCATGTCGAATTGTTCTATTATAATGCTTAGAGATCCCTATCAATAATGTTAATTACTCATATTGACCAGAATCCATAAGCCACTCAACAAACCGATCAACACAATATAAATCAACTTTATATTCACTAACAAATATGCTTTCATATCTATTAATACACTCAAACTCATTCTAAGGTGCTACTGACCCTATCTCAAATGAGTAATCCCCACCAGAGCCAAGGTTCTCACTTAACCTTCAGCTCCGATACCAAGTGTCACGGTCGGGATTTTCGTCCTCTGAAAATCGACATCAATATGTCCACTGTATTACATGCCGAGCAATCGAATGCCGAAAATACCAGATCGTTAGGGAAAAGAAGAAAGAGGTGGAAGAAGAAAACAGAAGTAACAACACAGAATCTTACAATCGCAGCGGAACAATATATAATCGATAACAACTGGTCTTTACACAAAAGAACTATAACTGTTATTTATACATTACATCATCATAGTACAACAAATAAATAACACAACACCGGACAGTTATAATAACTTGTCCTCACAAATGCTGAATATACAGCCTACAATACACGGCAGAATAAAATCAAATACGTGTAATACGTCTTCGCCATCCAGCTCGCCTCTTGAGCTCCATAGCATCCTATCCTGTATCTGTAATACTCGGTCTGACCCGAGCATTATAATAAAATAACACCAACACACTCAATTTGGATTATTAAAGTTTCAAAATCCTTTGAAAATCAAAGGTATCTCGTAAGACCATGCCACACATAAACACGACGGGTTTTTACCTTATAATAACCAAAACATTTCATATCAAATCCTCTGATATTATAATAGTGTCTAAGTACAAATACTTATTCAAATAGCTGAAATTGTTACATTAATTAAATTCCAGCATACTAGGCTCTACAATCAAAACCGTAAAAGCACGTATTGGAGAATGGATTCCATACGAATGACTAGGCACTGGGTACCACCTGTCACAGTACACGTCTATAAACAGCGTACCGAGGACCACGCCGGGATCCCCTGCCACACAAGACTGGACTATCCCTAACTTGGATAGACCGAATATGTTATCACCCCAGGTGTTCCCACCCTCTCTCGAGCTCCTTCCATATATCGTAGTAATAAATAATATCCGAGGTTATCAAGAAAGGTGATAAACATACCCTAATTGGGTGCGACTCACTTAGCCTTGCTACATCTCCTCTGATTTTCAGTCATTCCCGGTTGATGAGGCTAGAGGCTATGATTACCTTTTTAAGGAATTTTTCACTTAGAATGCTCATTGTCCTCCAGTGACAATGTACTGATAGCATTCATCCATACAAGTCCGTCCTGGGTCCGAACGGAACCGAAGGCACTATTCCTACCACATCCATTTCAGAATAATCCTCAGGATTAGTAGCGATTAGTCCTTGCACTTCACTGGTCCATCTTCGACTCCATGCTCTTGTTTTCACATCGAAAACGTACCCGTTGGATCGAAGTGGTTTTCGGGATAACAATCTGATCCCGATCTCTTTGAAACAACATTCGATATTTCCCGGTAAACTCAATCCCGGTTGTTTAGGAAATAAACAGACGAAAATAAGATCGGAGATCACCTCCTAACCGTTAGTGGACGGATTTCCTTATAACGTCCTAGAAGAACGAAATGAGTTTATACATACTATATAGCACCTCGTACGATAACTGTACCATATAATTCCCATATTGCTCCTAGATATTCCCAAAGTTATATTTTTGGTCCAAATTTGATAGTCAGTTATTTAACTATCAAATATACAATCATTCAACCCAATATTCCATTTTCCACTGAATAACTCCAAATCTCTTTTTAATTTAATTTTAATAACTTAAATCTCTTTATCCAAAATATATGTACTTATCTTATCGAATTTAGTAAATTCTCCAACTATCCCTCTTTCAAAAGAATATTTGAAACCCCTTTTAAAATTAATGTGGAAAGTACCATTACGGTATCAAACCATGGATTCACAGCTCAATGGTTACGTCTCTATCCTAGAAAAATCCAAGACTTAACTATAGGCACACACTACCTCCGATTTCACCATGCGGGTATACCATTACTTCCCGAAAACTTTATTTAAAAATTTTCAAAATAATAATTATAAAAATTCCCATAATAATATTTCCAAGTTTTGAGTTTAGGCAAATACTTTTTGAATAAAGGTTATTTTATAAAATATTAATATTGATTACTTTATCCCTTAAAAATAATAAGACTGGTTAATTCTTAAATAAAAATTAACTTAAAATCAAGCATTTATAAAACTACTTAATTAATACTTAAATATACTTTAAAAAAAATTAAAACAACTAAATAATTAATTTCTGAAATATTCTTAAACCCCCTTAAATTTTCTAGTTAATACTAAAAAAATCCTCCTTTTAAAATAAACTTAACTTCTCAGGAAAAATATATTTTCAACTCCAATATAACTAGTCTAATTATTATAAATTCCTATCGATTTATTTCCAGTTTGACTTATGTTCCAATTCCATAAATTCCTTTTTTCATATTTCTAAAAAAATAAATCTACTATTTATTTTTAAACCGATTTACCCATCTCCTTATAGATCCTCGCCGTGAATTTATAATTCCCGTTTATCCACTGATAATCACTTTACTTTGTTTATAACTTCGTTTATAAATTCCATAGTCTCAATTTCCGTTTATAACGGTTTTAGAACACTTAAACGATTTTTAAATCGATTTTCTAAATTAAATTCCAATTTTAAATTAATTTCTTAAATAACCCAAATATATTCCGTAACCCAACTATATTCAGATTTCACTTCCTTTTCATAATTTGAAATCTTATTTAAATCTAGAACATCAATTTCATATTTTATTTTTAAATTTCCTTTTTATTTTTCCGAAACTATTTTAAATCTCGATTCTAAAAATAAATTCTCTTTTCTCCTAAACAATATCACTTAAGTTCCATTAATAAAATCCTTTTATTTACATTATTCAAAAATCTCTATTTACAGTATTCCAGGATCCCCATCTACAATATTCTGAAATTATTAAATGTAAATTACAATTTATTTTTCCCCAAATTCATTTCTTTTAATTTATCCAACTTCACTATAAATATTTTACTTTAAATTCTCCTTTTTATTTTCTTTTAAAAATCAAATATTCATATTTATGTTATTTTAAAATACCAAAATCCATCCAGTAATACCATAGCATCCAATAAATTCAAATTGCACTATAATCCACTACAGATTATTTAAATAGATCATATATCAAAATGTATAAAATTAAATTCAACATTTTGAGGAATCCAGTTGGATCCCTCCAACCTGTTTCCCTGCATCCATAGATGTTAATACAATATAAAAATACCAATCCCGCTTCGAGGGGGATATCGCGGTATATAGGGTCATCTGCTATTATGCAGGGCGCATAGGGTCTCATCAGCTATATATATGCGGGAATATCAATCACTCCAATATATATATATATATATATACTACTATATATAATATCACATCCAACTGATAATAATTTATCAATTTTATCAATCAATCAATAATTAATTTTAACTATTTAAAATTAATTGCGGTAAATCCAAAATTGAGTGAGATTAACTCACCTTTGATTTTTAAACTAAACCGAACATCGTTCGATTTGATTTGAAAAATTCCAACGGACTCTGAAAAATTCCAAACCACCTCCAGAATGTAAATTTTGCAGGTACGAATTTATCGTTATCGACCTCGTGATTTTTCGTCCTCGTATAGACAAATCAGGGATTATAAACATTTGGATAAGAAATTAAATTCAGTTGATAGATTTTTTTTAGAAATTAAAACCCATACCACTGTAATCGGCCCGGCCCACAAAGAAGCTTTCTTCCCCATCGACCATTGTATGATCACGAAGTAAAACAACTGCCATGCATCCATATCACTGACACGACCACACCTTCGACAAATCCACCGACCAACGCCACCGATCAACTCCTCTTCGCGTCCCTATCCTGACCAGCCCCATATCCTACGCTCGACCTCCCTAAATGTTCGTGACCTGCTTCCCCAATTCGACCACCGCACTAATTTCGCACTCCCCAAAATGAAATCGCAACCCACAAAACTTTAGCCTCGGGTGCCTCTCCACTCGACGAACTCGAATCTCCAATCGCCAAGCCTACCGATGCTTGAAACCTGTCTAATCCCAAACCCTAGTTGCAAAACTCAACCACCCAATGTCGCGATTGATTTGTTTTATATATTTTTTTATTTCGATTCTGAACTACGACATTTGAGGAGGAGGGAAAAGTGCGATTCGATTTGAAGAGGAGGAATGGTACGCGACTATTTATTTATTTTTATTTTTATTTTAACTGCGTGTTCGGCCATTATCCCTTTTGATGTTTTGAATTCCTTTTCGCTCTAAAGAATGCTTGCTTTTATAAAAGAGGAGAGGAAAGAGACGACCCGTTTATTATCTTTAAAAACAAGTAACGTGTTTTCTTTTGGACAATTGCGTGTTTTTTTCAAAAAGGGAAACATGATTTAAAAGAAGGTAAGTATGGATTTGAGAGGTAGAGATGGCTGATAAGATAGGACAGGTTTTGACTAGTCAATGTATATTATTAAATTTCAAAACGTCTCGTTTTACGCAACTCAAAATTTCAAACCCCTATCGAGGTGTTCCGCTAGGCGTTCATAATTAATACCTCTATTCCGAACGCAATGGAAAAGGTTTCGAGTCCTAATTCGATCGTATGGAGAAGATAGCGTTTTGAACCCAATTATTATATTGAATTTTCGATATAAATTTCAGCGCGTTTATATTCCGTACGACCACACGATAACTCCAAATGCTATTAAATTTGAAATCCGATAATAATACACTATTACGGATCCAGTGGAACTAGTTTCGTCGAATTCCAAGATTGTTCCTCGGAAGGCTATTTTTAAATGTAAATTCAACGATATATTTTTAAAACTGAAAATCACTTTTAAATTCAATTTTAAAAGTTTTATTATCTTCAATATTATTAATATAAATTTTATAAGCCTTTAAATTATTTTTAACAAGCTTAAAAACCAAGATTCAATAATTTACCCAATATTCAATTATTAAATTCGATAATTAAATTATCCAATAAATAGCTATATTTGAAATTCAAGTTAAAAATTAACTTTTAAATATTTAAAATCAATTAAATATTCCAATTTCAAATATCCAAAATTCTAGGTCGTTACATAGGAGTTGTATATGATAAAACAGATAAGGTATTATCCATCCCATGCAGGCCTATGATTTGTTGAGTTTGCTTAAGGTTAAAATCCCAAGTTTTTTCGAGTCCAAATGCCCACTAGAAAAAATTGAAAGATTTCTATGTTTTTCTTAGGATTTTGAGAAATATAAAAATCTAGTGGGAGCCTTATTTAAAAAATGAAATGAATGCATTTAATCATTCTAATATTATAATAATATATGATATACTAGTTAAAATAATCTACCACGATAAATTTATGATACCAATATAACTGGAAAAATGTTTATTAATTAAAATATACAAATGAACTTTATTAAGACAGACTTCAAAATATAAAATATACTTTCCTATAAATCCTTTGGCATGTTGTTACTTCAAGACCCATGCAAGAGCCAATTTACATAACCAATAACACATTCATGTCTTGGTCCCTTATGTGTTTACTTGTCCAAGACCGTGCATTATCTTTTATGAGTTTTGAAATCTTTAGCAATACAAGAATATAGATATTTGATCCATATGTGATCATATATAAGTGTTATATGATGAACAATCACAATTCGTAATGTAGAAAACTTCGATGAAATTAGTTCATTCAAAATAAGCAAGTAAACAATAATTCAAGATCGTGTATTCAATACTATTTTCTACAATAAGGATCTTGTTATGTTATATGTAGCACTAGACCAAGAGTTATAAGATTTACCTAGGAATTCAGTCACTTAAATGTAAGTTTGAGTAGTTTACGTAAAGTGCAACTTATTTGATATTCCCAAATTTTAAGGATGACCGAATGCATTTTTGTAAAGAAAGGGAATGTACTAGAGTGGATGTAACTTAGGCACAATTGGGATGAAAAGAGTGAATGGTCAACTCTACTTCATGAAAGGATATTGGAAACAAGAATTGTATAAAATACTAAAAAATACTTAATATGGAATGAGAACTGTGATTTCTATTCCAAATGTATTTTTATATAGAAAATTATTTTCTATGAAAGTTATTTCTTCGAGTTCAGGAAATTTGATTTGAGACTCTTGATTTTAAGCTAGTTACAGTGTAAGAAATAAAATTCCATAATAAGTGATTGAATGGAGCTTTTATTTCGTACACTATTATAGTGATGACGGAAGTAGTAGGAGCATATCATATAACACTTCTTAATGGACGCATCATGTTACAAAAATTATTTTTGTAAATATACCAAATATTATTTATGAAATATTAGCTGTTTCAGTATTGACTAAAATAGATAGTTTTATTTTGATATGAATACTATGAATATTCATTATAAAATAAATCTATAATAATGGTATTTATAACAAAATTGATGCATTAGAAAATATCAAAAGTATTAGAAATTTAACACTTATTTTGGATATAGGGACTAAGCCATAGTTTTGAGAAATAATTCAATAATCATACGATTATGAATTATATGGTACCGACGAATTGTATCTTAGAAGATTTAGGGGAAAAACCTATTTAGTGGGTGCGATAAAAGTTAATGAGCTCTTCGAATTGATGCATATAAATGTATGTAGTCAAAGGTTTGATAATGCCGAAACCTATCCACTTACTTCATTAAATTCACGAACGAATTATCATAGAAATAAACATAAGTATTTGATAAATAAATAGTGTGTTTATGATAAGTTCATTGAATATAAAACAAATATAGAAAACATAACATGCAAAGAAAATAAATATTCGACTTGATCGAATAAGTGAGCATATTGGAAAGGAGTTCCAATTTGTACCTAAAATGAAAAAGATTCTATCTCAAAAGTCACACTTCCCTGCGATACATAATGATGTATCGATAAGGAGTAAGTAGACTTTGTTGGACAAAGTACGATTGATGATGAGGGAAATTTTGGCTTGCTTCTTTTTGTATGGTCATGTACTTAAAAGCAAGTACATAAGGTTAAAACTAATTTCATCGAAGACGGTTTTTGAGACATACAACATAAAAGCTTATAAGAAACCTCTACATATCCTAGGTCAAGGAGTTGACAGGTTGTGTGCGTCGAGAGGCTACATGTAATATTTGCTCGTGAGGGATCTTATGTGGATTACTTTAAAGGAGTTTAGGCCCAACTAATATTGGTTGACTAATTTATTTTATGAACAGAAATTTAGAAAACTAAAATCTAAATCAGTTTTATACATATATTAAGTTAGTTCATAAAATGTTTATGAACACCTATTCTGTTGCACTGAGAAGCAATTGATGTTTCAAGGAATACCAACTTCGTGACAAAGGAATTTCTTTTGAAAATTATTGGTAGTAAAATGAATTTGGATAAGATCCAAGTAAAAAAATGATTACGAAGAATGAAATAAAATTAATCAAGCCTAAACGGATACAAAACATTAGATGTCTCATAAGATTTCTTGCAATTAAAGAGAAATTATGAGTTTCTTATCGATGTCGAGAAAATTGAATTTCCTCAATCGTCAATAAGCTAATAGGAGTATTGACTTTGCCATATGGTATGATGTGTAAATCCACAATGTATTCGGAGTACATTATCAAAAAATGACTTTGATAATTATACTCGAATTGATACGATCCATCTACCACAAAAGTATCTTCAAGAAGAAGACTAATGCTGTTGTATATAGTAAGAAGCATTAATAGAATATCATCATAAATTTCAATTGTTGAAATTAATGTAACAGATTTATCATTCAACATGCTTAATTTAATTTGGATTTCACTCACAAAATTATCGCTCTACACGGTTTTGAGTTTTTGGTACATGTATGTTGAAATAAGAATTCTAAATAATAGGAATATGTTATCTGCTTATAACAACCATAGTGTCTCCAAGATAGCAGGAGTGATGTTTAGTTTTTGGATTTTGGATAGGATCCAAGAATTGATACAAAAGTATCGTTCAACAAGCATCAGAGTTAGAAAATATTTTGATAGAAAAATCTAACAGTTTGAATTTTAGTCAAAATGAAGAGGAAGCGTGTGTCTGTAAGAAAGAACTATAAAGGCACTAAAATATTTCTAAAACTATAAGTAAATAACAAAATTATGATTATTAACGATGTACCCATGTTAAAATCACTTTAGTTTGGTTGTTTGATTTTCGATATAGGATTTGTAAAGTCATCTTTAATAATCAGCACAACAAGATGTTGGGAATGTCAACGTAACAAGATGTGATAATAATTGGACTTTTTTGGTGGACGTTAATTAGGATAGGAAGTATTTATACTCCAGTGATTCGGTCGATTATGTTCCTAACTTAGCAACCCTCTTTTCAGCGTATTTACACTTTATAGGGCCTGATTCTATGGATGATGGTAGTGGTTCCTCCTCCTCTGAGGAGGACTAGTCGCTTTTGGCTTATATTTAGTAGCTTTGGCATTTCTTCCTAGGTCTGGTACTTTATTTTATTAGCTGTTCTAGTGCATGTGCTGAACACCTGTTTTTCAAATGATTTTAATAAAGTTGATGGTCCACTTTAAATTCGGCTAGCCTTGCTAGGAAAAAGATGTTGGGAATGTCCCTAATGATATACATAGACACCATATTCTAATGTTAATGTGGAGCATATGAGATGGATTCCTTATGCATTGGCAATAGGGATTATCCCATATGCCACGTATTCTAATATACACTTCGATTATGAACATGGTACATTGAGCGAATATCAAACCCAAATTAATATCACTAAATGGTAGTTAAGGGTATTCTCGAGTATTTATGGAATACTAGAGAATTGTTTATAGAAACAACAAAAGACGTATGAAGTGGTGTTTAGGCTCAAGCCTCATAAGTGATTTTGAGTATAGCATGTTGTTTGTACCAAAATTGGGCACAACACTCTTTGAAAGTGTTTGAAGAGATAAAATGAAGAAAATAAATGTAAAAAGAGGATTATCTAACAAACACTTCAAACAATAATCAGAAAAGCAGCAAAAGAACACAGAGATTTAGAGTGGTTTGGCGTTTGCCTACGTCCACTATGAAATGATTGACTTTTATTAACTTTTGCTCGCTGGTTACAACGGATTACAACAGTAAATTTTGAGTACAACGGTGATTTTTGAATGCAACAATGGTTTCGGTAGAGTCTGGACGTCAAAGAGCCAAAAAGGTCCCTTTTCTGTAAGTTCTGGGCTGCTATTTATAGGCGTAGGTTGCAAATATCTCGCTCAGATCTCGAAAGACCTCTTCTGGCATGTGCAATCGATCCTACGTGATTTGCACGCGATCTGGGATCGATACGAACGAGATTCGTATCGATCGAAGCTTCATCCAATTGAGTCGGGATCGATCGTGAGTGTTGCTGAGGGTATACGCAAGTTTCTGTGAAAATTTGGTAGCATTTGGACTTGTAGATTGTGAGTTATGATCGATGCAAACTTGTGCATTTCGAAAGCTGTTTCCTTCATATCGATACCCTTTCGTATCGCTCTGTTCGCATCGGTCCAAGCACGTGCCTGCAATTTGACGTGGCGCTAAATTCTTGGATCGATCCACTTTTCGTGCCGTATTGACTACTTCCTCCCTCGTATCCAATATCTAAGCCTTATTTGTATCGATCATAATAGCCTTGTTCGTATAGATCACAACAGCCTTGTTCGTATTGATCAATTGCATCGTTCTATTCGTATCAATTGATCGCATTCCACTTCGTATCGATGGGGAGTGTTGATTTCGTATCGATCGGTGGTTGATCGATACGAAGCATGTTTGAAGCTTAACCGATAAGAAATGGACGTTCATGCTGTAGTCGATGGATACGAAATAGGTGGTCCTAGATGGATACAAAGTAGACTCACTTGCCACTGATCGATACAAAGTCGTGCGCATCTGATGGGTTCGAACAAGATCGATGCGAAGAAGGCCGATTCTCTTGATGGATACGAAGTAATACTTGCTGATGGATACGAACATGCCGAGGCTTGATGGATACGAGGCCGATCGGTATGAAATGAGGGAAACGACCTGATTGATGCGAAATGATGAACGTGAGTAAGTTGATTTCCTTGGCTTGCATCGATCATATCTTGAGCATACGAACTCGGATTGATTCGAAATTTGGAACTTTGGTTTTCACAGCTTTGCTTGTCACGTCTTGTAAATTGTAACTCGATCCGAACTCGGACAAAATTCGTCGATATCCATAGTGAGCCTGCGTATAACCAATCTTCGGGATGGGTTGTCCTCGGTTTTCAGTTAAGTTCTTGGTATCACGGCCCCGCTAAAAGGCGGGATAACATTTTCCCCCCAAAGTACGTCTTGTGAGAACACGACGTGCTTTGAAAAGCTGCAATCTTCATTCTGAAAAGTCCCTTCTGACTTGTTAAACGGTTGTTGTCTTCTCGTCGAAAGTTGTGACCTTTGATTGATCCATAGAAACATAAATCATGAACTATAGACTGCAATTGTTGTACCGTGTACTGTTGTAATTGATCGTTGTATGATAGTAATATGTCGTTTGTTGTTGTAATGGTCACCAGACAAGTATTCAACTCCTGCCAATTTTTCATCTTCTTTTACTTTCCAGCTTGCCTTCGTATCGATTGAGGAACTGAGAGATTGAAACTGTCTCCATCCCAACTAACATACCTTCTTAATCCTTCGAATCTACACTTTTAATCTAGGTAATTAGTCGATGAATTCATGTTAAAATGATAAGACTCGATTTTCAACACCAATTCAATCAAAGCCGCGGCCTATTCCGGCGTTGTTGATGCCGAAGTTGGGTTGAATCGAGGTCAAGGAAAGAGCAATGGTGTTTATGTTTAATGGAGAAGAAGGAGTGAGGAGGGACATGAAGGAATAGGTGGAAGGTTGTTCGGCCTCAATTTCGTATCGATGAAGAGTGAAAGATGAATTCGCATCGATCCAGATTGAGAGTGCTTGTATCGATCTGGGTTGAGAACATTCGTATCGAGCTTGGTGTTGGTGCTTCATAATAAGGAATTGGAGGATTATGAAAAATTAGGCATACGGTGGTTCGGTCTTCGTTTCGTATCGATGGATTAGAGAAGAAGGCATTTAATTTCGTATCGATTATAACGTGAGGTTTGGTATCGATCACCATGCTCTGATTTCTTATCGATAGAGAGTTCTCTAACTTCGTAACGATCATTTCTTATTAATACGGGTGCAAAAAATTTATCGCTACGAAATCGATGTCTCCTTGATCGATACGAAACTAAGTTGTCAGATGGGTATGAAATTAATGCCTTTCGATTGATACGATATGTATGCTAATCGACTGATATGAAATCGGCGCCTTCTCATCGATGCGAAGTGACCAGCTTTGACTGATACGAAATACTCAACCTTGATGGATACGAAATGACTGTATGTCATCGATACGAAGTTTCTAGATAGGGATCGATACGAAGCTATCGATTCCAGATCGATATGAAATTCAATGCTGACCGATCGATGCGAAGTTGGTGATCTAAATCGATGCGAAATTCAATGCCTTTGCGGGACGATCCAAGTTTGAATTTTGATGGATTTGAAATCTTTGAACACTTGAACATTTAGCTCTGACGAGCTCTTGCCTTGCATATCAGGACTTAACTGTTAAACTACATACTTGACTGCCTTTCGAAGCTCTTCAATGGAACTGTAACTTGAAAAACTTAATAAACTTTTACTTGGATCGGCCTCCAAAGTCTGGGTAACATGGTTGTGACGGTCAGCGATGACGGTCACTTCGGTTGAATTTTGAAGTCTTGTCGTTTGAACACCTTGTTAATCTCATAGAATTTCTAAGTATTATGTAGCACTGCACTACACGACACATTCACACATTTCACGTTGGGGAACACACAGGCTTATTATCATCTAATGATGGTTTTTACTGAGTTGATTAGTTATGGAGTCTATAAGCTCACAACATCAGGAGCTTTAGAGTTCATCTCCCTTAGTCATAGAGATACCGGTCATTGCGGCCGAAGTTATAGATCCAGCTCCGGACGAGCTGCCTGGTGCCAGGTTTATCATGAGCCCACAAGATTCTGTGCCGTCCAACATCTCCAAAGATATGTTGGGGGAAAATATGCCTAAGGCATGGTCTATCGTTGGACGACGTATTATTACCGGGACCGAATGATAGACCGCACGCTCCCCCGGAAGGGTTTACTGCCTTCAACAGGCATTCATGTACAGCTGGGACGCTCCCTCCATTCAATCAATACATTCGGGAAGTGTTGTCTTTCTTTGGAATTGCCCCATCACAGTTACATCCCAATGGATATGTGTTGTTGAACAGTCTATTCAGTGTATTCATGGAGCATATTTTCCGACCCCCGACTCCAATCAAAATCAGATACCTTTTTAATGTTAAGTGTCGGGGAGATAGCCCTTCTTTCACATTCCCGGAGGCGGTTAGGAACTGCCAAGTTGTGACTGGTGCCTTGACCAGATTGAGCTACTTCAAAACTGAGTGGTTCTATGTTCGATGCCCACCAGGGTTTGCTAGTCGATGGTTAGCCAGACGTAAGTGCTGCACTTATTCCAGTAGTTAACAAGATAGCCGTAGTTGATGTTGAAACTAATATCGTATTTTCTTTACAGCTACAATTCCTCGACCTGATGGTGCACACTTTAAAGAAATAGTACGGGTCCTTCAAGAAGTTCCAGGCGAGATGAGAGAAATCGAGTCGGTGCTCACCGACAGGAACTTAAGAATTCTTGGGTTAATCGAACGAAAACAAAGCATAAGACTTGAAGGAGTGCTTAGGGCAGTCCCGACGAAGCGGGTAAAGCAAAACGCGGCGGGGTCGTAATTGCTGAGGAGGGTGATGAAGAACACACGCCTACGAACGATGAACCCGTGGCCGAGCCTTCTTACAGCTTTCAGGGTTCAGAGGGAAGGAGAAAAGGCAAGGCAGTTGCACACAAGCGTCATAAATCTTCGAGATGGAAATCTATAGTTGTGTCCCTGCCAGCCTCCGGCGTTAGAATTTCGGAGGCTCCTCCCTTACAAGTAGAGAATCCTTTTGAAGGACTTGCTGATATTCCAATTCCGGACTATGTGTCACTTCAACACGACAATGGATTGGAGGGGCTTCAAAGTGCTCTAGATTTAAGCGAGTCTCTACCCATCAGCACGGCCGACATTACCGGTTGGTCGGGGGGTTGAACACACATATACACTTCATGGCACTACACGGTTTCTAGCCTTAAGTTGTCTACTTCGAGAATTCACTAACCCCGTTCTTCTTTTACTTTACAGATACGATGAATAGGCGAGATTCTATGCTCGGCAGTCTCCGTTCAATGCACCAATCATCGAGTTCATATTATGAGTTCCGTCGGAGGGAGGATGATAGAAACCACGACCGCGGTTATTCTAGTCTGGAACGTTACGAGAGGGATAGAGACAGAGATTACAGATATCGATCCCGTTCTCCACCTCCCCGGGTCTATACACAACCTTCTACTCACATCACACATCCTCCGGAGCCTCCACGTCAAAAACCATCTTCTCACGCTTCGAGGTCTGAGTCTCAACACCGCAGGGCCGAAGCTATAGCTCCCACTGTTATTGAACATGCCATTACTGAGCCTACGGGGGAAGGGGCGATCAAAATTGTCCAGCTGAAGAAAGACTTTCCCAATATTTTCTTTGACGGCTTGTTTCCCCCACATTCGAAGAAAATTCCCTTTGAGGCTGAACAGATCATGCACGACTACATTCACGATGTATATAACCAATACAAGGAATGGATGAAGACTGCTGATAAGGTCTCTGCGGTGGCTTTCGAACGGGCGAAGACGATTGAGAAGTTAGAAACTGATCTGGCCCAGAAAGACCGTATCATTCAAGTACTTAATGATGAAGCCGAGTCATCTCGGAAATCTGAAATAGAGGCTACCCAAAAAACTGAGGAGGCGACTCAGTCTATGGAAAGAATGCGACAAACACATTTCGCTTTGTTGGAGCAGATGGGCCACCGAAACACCACTGTCACAGCCGAAAGGGACGCTGCTCTGAAAGAACTTAATGAGCTCAAAGCCAAATTTTCCAAAATCACCAAGGAGAAGGATGACGCAAATAGAGCAGCTCAGGAGGCATGTGAATAGGCCGTAGTGCTTTGGGGCGAACGGGATGCGGCAACGACTAAGGTTCGGGAAGTGGAGGCTAAGGTTGAAGATGAAGTTAAGATGGCGGAGGCCAAGCTAGAGGCTGATATTGAGGATTTACTCATTACTTATAATGCTAATGTCTTGAAGCATAGGAACCTAGCCTGGCTTGAAAATTATTAGACACATCTATACAACGCCTGGGGCCGATTAGTAGGAGATGAAAAAGCTGCCCACCAAGCTAAATCAATTGACGAGTTCGAGCTTGAGAACCGGGTATTGAGCGAAGATGAACGGAAAGTTCTCCACGATGCCATGATTTCATATGAAAAGGAGAAGCTTGGCGCTCAGCATTCAAAGGTCGGAGAAGGCTCTGGTGTCGAGCACCGCGATACAAGTCCTGAAACTCTTGTGCCGACCCAGTGTGAACGGACTTCCGTGGTTGATTCTCAATCCGTTCCTGCTTACAACCCGAATCAGCCGTAGTTATCTTAAGCTAGCGAGCAAATCTCTGAGGCCTTTCAGCCGCTCACGAGTCAAACTGAGGAAGGTACTATGAACATTTTGTACGTTTGTCCCAAAACCGAAAGTGTACATGAAGTGAGTATTAACAGTTCTTCTTTTGTTTTTATACAGTGATTGATGCTACACCAGTCGTGCCTTCTGCAACTCAATAATCACATCATATGCAGGAGGCCATTATAACTGAAGCGACCACCACAATGACCATGGCACCACTGATGGAGCATAGGGGAGCACACTTATTTTTGATGAGCAAATGATGGAGGAACTCCTCGGTCATTACAGTGACCCTTTTGCAGACTTGTCGTTCGTTATGGGTGGAAGCGTTCCAATGGCAAGTTCCTCCGCCCTAACTACGGGAGTCTCCAGTAGTGCGCAAACACTTCACAAAGAGGAAATCCTAGCTGAAATCAATGCTGAGATGGAGGTAGCCACGTGGGGCAGCGGTTTTGGCGGTGGAATGGCTGGACCTGGTCCAGCCCCTTTGCGGATGATATCTCTTGGGAGGGACGGTCGTTGAGGCGAGTGTGCCTATCCCGCCTCCCACTGTTGATCTTGTTCCTCCGACTCCGCCTTCAGGAAGCATTCCAATACATCTGTGTTTGGAGGAGGAAATTGATATAATGCCCCTGACTGGAGATCGGCCACCGAAAAGCATAGGTACAAAAAGAAAACCGAGTGAGAGCTCCAGCGGGTCCACACCGAAGAGGAAACCAAAGAAGAAAAAAGAGTAGATACGTCTCTTCGGCTCGTTTTTGAGTAGATAGGAATTCTTTAGCTTTTGTAAGTCGTGTATAGATCCGGGTTCGGCCCTTGCTAGTAGGATTTTGGGGATAAACTTGTACTTAATTCTTTTTCACAAATAGTTAAAATGAAATTCCATTTTGTCTTCAACTCAATTTTTGTTTATTTGCTTAAGTGTTTTAGCAATTGAACTCCAGTCTGGTACGCTTGTGAAGCTTCAACCCTTGGATTAGATCTGAATTTAATCGTTAAGCCATGAAACCATGACTATGAGTTACGACCGAACATTAAGCCGGATTCCGATGCTGCACTGTCTTGGTCAGCGATTGGCACTTAAGTTGTGCCCCCAGTTTCAGGGACGAATTCTAAAGATCAAGCACCAATTCCGCTCCGTCTTCAACTCATCGAGCTTAACGTCGTTGAACTGATGCTGAAACAAGGAAACTCGAGTGGTCGAATCGCACTTGCTCATTTATCGACGATTGCATCCACACTCCGGGGATTTGCATTTGTACGTCGGCGGTCGAGCATGCCCGCTTGAGTTTCAAGGATACGTCCACGCTCCGGGGGCAATCACACCCAATCTGCATTGATACTCTGACCGCATTCTGGGGACTCATAGTTGTTTCACGGACTGGTTGATTCCAATTCGGTTTGTGTTTAAACTCCAATCCACTCTCCAGGGATGTAGAGTTAACGTTTATACTCCATTTCGCACTCTGGGAATTTGGAGTTGATGTTTATGTTGACACTCCGGTTCGCACTCTGGGAATTCGGAGTTAGTTGATGTTTATACTCCAGTTCGCGCTCTGGGAACTTGGAGTTGGCCGACAGATGGTCAGTCACATCTGTTTAGGTTTTAGGATTTCGTTCGCACTCCGGGAACGACGAATCTAGCAGGATCGTCGATGGTCGGTTCACATCCACCCTGAGTTAACAAGCAAGGTCGTTAGATGGATGGATCCATCCTCCCCAAACTTGGTCAAGACACAGTTGAAGTCATTAGGTGGATGGATCCACCCTCTTCGAGACCGTATTTGTAAGTTTACACTCCAGTTCACACTCTAGGAATCTGGAGTTGGTTGAAGGATTGTCGTGGATCAATCCTTTTTTGACTTCAGTGTGATGACTTGCTAGCTCGGGTATCATTTAGCGAGTAACCAGTCGTATCACAGTCACTCCCTATTTGAATAAATTCCACCGTCGGGTAGAATTTAGCTCCCCGTGCATAGTGATAGTTGTATGACGCATTCAATAACTCACAGCTCTGGCTCGAAGAGATTGCATTTTATTGCTGAAATAAGAATATACGGCAAAATCAGTTGCCTTATTACAAATTCAAATTTATAAATGTAGAAACAAATTGCAAATGAAAAATAGACTGAATAAATAAACAGTGCTTGTCATGTGTAGTAGCGACGAAGAATTTCGTTGTTCCAGGCTCTCGGAAGAGTGAGACCGTCAACGGTCGATAATTTGAATGTGCCATCTCCGAGCTTTTATTCAATAACATACGGCCCTTCCCAGGTTGGCTTCATATGTGAAGGGACCGGGTAAATTCTCTTAAGGACGAGATCGCCGAGTTCAAAGGTTCGGGGTCGGACTTTGGCATTGTATAATCGGGCGACTCGACTTCGATATGCGGCTGCCCTCAAATCAGCCTCTTCATGCTTCTCATCTAATAAATCCAGAGATTCGGCAAGTAATATAGCATTTGTCTTCGGATCATAGTATGTCACACGATGAGAAGGCACTTCTAATTCGACTGGAATAATAGCTTCTGAACCATAAGAAAGAGAAAACGGAGTGTGGCCGGTCGCGGACTTGTGGGTTGTTCGGTAAGCACATAAAGCCATAGGAAGTTCATCAACCCATTTGCCCCCGGCCTTTTCCAGTCGTTTCTTCAGAATAGACTTTATAACTTTATTAACAGCTTCGACTTGTCCATTCGCTTGAGGGTGTGCGACTGCGGAGAATTTCTTCTGAATGTGGAATCGTTGATAAAAGTCTTCAAATTCAACACTATCGAATTGGTTCCCGTTATCAGTGATGATAGTATGTGGGAGACCAAATTGGCAGATGATGTTGCGCACTACAAAGTTGATCACCTTCTTTATTGTGATTGTAGCAAGGGATTCAGCTTCCCACTTGGTAAAGTAATCAACAGCTATGATGGCGTACTTTGCACCACCTTTGGCTAGGGGTAGAGAGCCAATAATGTCAATGCCCCATACTGCAAACGGCCATGGACTGACCATCTGAGTTATTTCGGTAGGTGGGCTCTTGGAATCCGAGCGTGCTTCTAGCATTTGTCACACTTTCGGGCGTAATCCGATGCATCGCGATTTACGGTTGGCCAATAGTATCCATACTTGAGTACTTTCTTGGCAAGGGCTTGCCCCCCGGTGTGATCGCCACATTCTCTTTCGTGCACGTCACGCAACACTCGTTTGATTTCATCGTGAGCGATACACCGGAGTAAATGAACAGAGTATCCTTTCCTATACATAACTCCATTCTGGATAGTGAACCGCGAAGTTTTTCAAAGAATCTGTATTTTTTCACTCCTGCGCTCTGGAAGGGTTCCGTGTTCAAGATAATTTCTGAACGGAGTCATCCATGACTCCTTCTCGGGATCTTCAAATACCCAATCGGTTTCCATTTGATCGATGCTCGGCGAAGACAATGTCTCCACGGGAACGAGTCCCATTTGCTGTGCTTCACCCGTACTAGCTAACTTTGCTAATGAATCGGCATTCTGATTGTGCTCTCGTGGTATGTAATAAATGGCATAATAATCAAACTGATTCAATGTCTCCTGGACCTGAACAAGGTAAGCGGCCAGTCTTTGATCTTTAGCTTGGTACTCCCCTCGAACTTGACACATGACCAATTGCGAATCACAATAAATTTCCACAGCAATGATTCTTAAATCTCTGACAAGTTTCAGTCCAGCCAGTAGGGCTTCATATTCAGCTTCGTTGTTGGTTGCACGGAAGTTGAAATTTAAAGCGTAGCATATAGATCGACCTTCAGGAGTTTCAAGTACAACCCCTGCACCTGAGCAATGGTCATTTGATGCACCATCTATATGCAGCTTCCAGATATACTTAGGAGATTCACTGGTTTAGGGCAAGTCCTCTGGGATGGTAAATTCAGCTATGAAATCTGCTAGGACTTGTCCTTGAATGGCTCGCCTTGGAGTGTAAGTAATGTCAAACTGACTTAACTCAATATTCCATTTGAGTAACCTACCAAACGTCTCAGGTCGCTTAAGGACCTATCGTAACGGCTGGTCGGTGTAAACGGTGATAGGATGAGCCTGGAAATACATACGGAGCTTCCTCGAGGCAATAACAAGACAATAAGCCAACTTCTCTAGCTTTGGATAATTTCTCTCAGCTCTGGTTAGTCGTTTACTAATATAGTAGACTGGCTTTTGTATTCGGTCTTCCTCCCGAATTAGGGCAGCACTGATTGCGTTTTCTGATACCGCCAAGTAAACGTATAATTTCTCGTGATCAATAGGCTTTGACAAAATTGTCGGTATGGAGAGGTGTTGAATTAGTGCTCGGAATGTGCCCTCACACTCCGTAGTCCATTCAAAGTTTCGTCTCCCTTTTCGGATCAGATCGAAGAAGGGAATGCATTTGTCAGTAGACTTTGAAATGAACCTACTCAGTGCTGCTACTTTCCCGTTGAGGCTCTGGACTTGCTTTATAGTTCTCGGAGTTTCAAGGTTTCTAATTGCCCAGATCTTTTCGGGATTGGCTTCGATTCCTCGAGCGTTAACGATAAACCTAAGGAATTTTCCTGATGCAACCCCAAAGTGACATTTCAACGGATTGAGCTTCATTCTGTATTCTCGGAGGATATTAAACATCGACTCCAGGTCTTTGATATGATCAGTGGAAAATCGCAACTTGACTAGCATGTCGTCCACGTATACTTCCATGGTTTTCCCAATCTGATTGGCGAACATTCGATTAACTAACCGTTGGTAAGTTGTGCCAGCATTCTTGAGTCCAAAAGGCATAACCTTGTAGCAATAAAGTCCCATATTGGTTACGAAGCTGGTATGATCCAGGTCGGGTAAGTGCATGGGTATTTGATTGTAGCCAGAATACACATCCATGAAGGATAAGAGTTCATACCCGACCGTTGAATCTACAAGTTAATCAATTCAAGGAAGTGGAAAACTATCTTTAGGGCAGGCTTTATTCAGATCAGAATAATCGATGCACGTCCTCCACTTCCCATTTGGCTTTCGGACAAGTACAGGGTTGGATACCCATTCCGGGTATGATGCATCTCGAATAAATCCATTCGATTTAAGCTTATCTACTTCTTCCTTAAGGGCGGCAGATCTCTCTGGATCCATACCATGCCTTTTTTGTTTGACCAGGACGTGCCATGGGTCAATGTTCAATGCGTGGCTCGCGATGTCCGACGAGATCTCACACATGTCAGAATATGTCCAAGCAAACACATCAAGGTTTGCCTGAAGAAATTCAACCAATTCCTCTTGCATTTGTTGGCTTAGCTGAGATCCAATCTTTATCATTCTGGAATCATCGCTATCATCGATCAGGACATCGATCGTCGGTTCGGCCGAAGAAGCTTGACTGTCTTTACTTTCGTCTTCACTTTTGGTATCTCTCGGATCAAGATCTCTTTGGAATTGGTTGGGGTGCCCAGGCCTCAATTGTAAATTTTCGACAAAGCGGACGTAGAGAGATTCCTCTATGCCCTTTCCTTTCTCTCTTCGCGGTGCATCTCGCAGCTCAGCTACATAACAGGCTCGTCCAGCAGCTTGATCTCCTTGAACGACTCCGACCCTATGATCGGTGGGGAACTTCAGAGTCAGACACCATGGGGCAATCGCAGCCTTGAATTCAGCTAGGGCCGATCGGCCCAAGAAAGCATTATATGGCGAGTCTATATCCAACACCCCAAATTGTAACATCCGGACTCTCCGACGTTCTCCAATTCCTAACTCCACTGGCAATTCCACCACTCCGGCGGGTATGTTCGCACTCCCATTAAAACCATGGATACTGTACTGACAAGGTTTCAAATCTTTAGTCTCCATTTTCATCTGGTCATAGGCTCGCTTGAACAAAATATTCACAGAACTTCCACTGTCTACCAAGATCCTCTTCATCCAAGCAGGATCTACTTGAGCTGATATGACAAGTGGATCGATGGTTGGGGCTTCGATCCTATCGGCATCCCTGTCTCGGAAGATGATGTCGTCAGTCATCATCTTCTATTGCTTGGTCGAAGCCCCATCTTCTAAACTACTACAACACTCGAAGCTCGCATGCCTAATAGAACTGGCATACGACTCCATTTCCTTCCAGCTTCAGTCTACTGGATAAGGACCACCACTAACAGTATTTATCACTTACCTCCCGCCAGTACGAGCGGGTTCCTCCTGTCTAGCCTGATTCGGTACATAATTCTGATTCGATGGGCCCACACCTCCAGACTGCGGCGCCTGCACAAACTGCTCCAACTTTCTCTCTCTCTTATCAACTTTTCGATAAGATCCTGTAAGTGACGGCACTCATTCGTGTTATGGCCGTAGCTTTCATGGAATCTGGAAAACTTCCTCGTCTGAATCTGTTTCTCCGATGACTGTTTCGAAGTGGGTTTCTTATACTTAATAGTATTGCAGGTCTGTAAGTATACATTTTCCAACGACGTATTCAAAGGAGTATAATTATCAAACATAGGAGCCCTATGTCGTGGACCACGATTCTGATCCCGTTTCCTGTTTTGATTACCGTTTCCTTTCTGCTGACTTTGTTTATTCTGAATGTTCAATTGCACCTTTCTAGAGCTCTCCCCGGATTGTTTAACAACAACATTACTCTGAATTCCTTCCATACTAGGCCCTGCGTCATCCTTTTTCCTAGACTGTTTTGCATCCTCCCTTCTCAACAATTGGGCTACCTTGGAATAGAAACGGTCCAATGACACAGAAGGTTCTCCGGCCAACCAGTTGCCGAACTCAGAATCGGGATCAATCCCTTTAGTCAATGCCATTAGAATGGAGTTATCATTAGGGTTGCTGATCTCAGTGCATGCATCATAAAATCTCTCTAAATAACATCTGAGTGTCTCTCCAGGAGCTTGAGTGACACTAGACAAAGTATTAACATCTTTCGGTCTTGCGACATGCATGCAAAATTGCTCAATAAACTTTGTTGCCAACTGGTCAAAGCAAGAGATAGATCGAGGTGGTAAATAGGTAAACCACATAGTTGCTATGCACCCTAGAGAGATCGGGAAGCTTCGACACTTAACTGCATCATCAGCTCGGGAAGCATTCATCAACCATTCATACTTCAGGATATGTTGATTAGGATTAGAGCTCCCTTCATAAACAGGTAAAGTCGGCATCTTGAATCGCCGAGGTGGTTTAGCATAGAGTATCTCATCAGTAAATGGGATGTGACTCCGTGAGATTCCCCAGTCGTCATTGCTAAGACCCTGACTTTCACGGATCATTTGACGGATCATCGTCGGAATGTCGTGCATCTGGAAATTTTGAGCATGTTGGGCCAAGGTGTGGTCGGGTTCCACAATGCGAGGAGGGGCCGGTCGCTGTCGACGGTCCATGTCTCACCTCCTTGGTTCTACGTCTTTAGGGACATAAGGCTCAGGATTATGGTTGCGTTGGCGGTGGGTCGGATCCGTTCGGTTCCGAGCGTCAACTCCCAAATCGGTAGCAGTGGCAGTGCGGTTGTCAGTGATATGGTACGAGGTAGCACCTACTCAGGAGGAGGGTCCAGTCTGATGGTTGGTTGACGGGCCAACTCTCGGTTGCTTAAGACTCAATGTATGCTGATGCCTAGTGGCCTGTGTGTAACTTCCATCCAGTCGTGGGCGCATAGATCTATGATGGTAGTTAGAAGAGGCTGAACTTTCGGTGGATGAATAGGAAGACTGATCCCTTCTGGAACTCCTTCGTCTTTGACGATTTAGAAGGTTGGTCAATTCCGCATTAGCACGGAGCTGTTGAGTGAGCTGTTGGCGGCTCTGAGTCAGTTCTTGCATTAGCATCTGGAATTCTTCCCTGGTGACAGGGCCTTGCAGATCTGATGGTCCGGCAGCATTCTAGTCAGTTGGAGGTGGTTGTACGGGGTTCTGTCTGTCCCGTCCTTCTGGATCTGCAACAGTTGAGGTAGTCCTTGTGTTAACTATGATGGATAGCGAAGTTCTTTCCTAGACTTAATGCAAATTTGAATAGGATGGAAGAACTTTTAACTTAAATCTGGATCTTCTTCTTAGATTTATGCAATCAGATATCGATAGTAGATCCAACGAGCAAGAGAAAAACTGGGTTTTCTCAGTGAAAGCACCAAAGTGTTTGTACCAAAATTGGGCACAACACTCTTCGGAAGTGTTTAAAGAGATAAAATGAAGAAAAAAAGATGTAAAAAGAGGATTATCTAACAAACACTCCAAACAATAATCAGAAAAGCAGCAAAAGAACACAGAGATTTAGAGTGGTTCGGCGTTTGCCTACATCCACTATGAAATGATTGACTTTTATTCACTTTTTCTTGCTAGTTACAGCGGATTACGACAGTAAATTTCGAGTACAACAGTGATTTTTGAATGCAACAATGATTTTGGCAGAGTCTGGACGTCAAAGAGCCAAAAAGATCCCTTTTCTGTAGGTTCTGGGCTGCTATTTATAGGCGTAGGTTGCAAATATCTCGCTCAGATCTCGGAAGACCTCTTCTGGCATGTGGGTGGGCCCACGCAATCGATCCTACGTGATTTGCACACGATCTGGGATCGAAACGAACGAGATTCGTACCGATCGAAGCTTCATCCTATTGAGTCGGGATCGATCGTGAGTGTTGCTGAGGATGTATGCAAGCTTCTGTGAAAATTTCATAGCATTTGGACTTGTATATTGTGAGTTATGATCGATGCAAACTTGTTCTTTTCGAAAGCTGTTTCCTTCGTATCGATGCCCTTCGTATCGCTTTGTTCGCATCGGTCCAAGCACGTGCCAGCAAGTTGACGTGGCGCTAAATTCTTGGATCTATCAACTTTTCGTGGCGTGTTGACTACTTCCTCCCTCGTATCCAATATCTAAGCCTTGTTCGTATCGATCATAATAGCCTTGTTCGTATCGATCACAACAGCCTTGTTCGTATCGATCAATTGCATCGTTCTGTTCGTATCAATCGATCGCATTCCACTTCGTATCGATGGGGAGCGTTGATTTCGTATCGATCTATGGTTGATCGATACAAAACATGTTTGAAGCTTAACCGATACGAAATGGACGTTCGTGCTGCAGTTGATGGATACGAAATAGGTGGGCCTGATGGATATGAAGTAGACTCGCTTGCCGCTGATCGATACGAAGTCGTGCGCATCTGATGGGTTCGAACAAGATCGATGCGAAGGAGGACGATTCTCTCAATGGATATGAAGTAATACTTGCTGATGGATATGAACATGCTGAGGCTTAATGGATACGAGGCCGATCGATACGAAATGAGGGATACGACCTGATCGATGCGAAATGATGAACGTGAGTGAGTTGATTTCCTTGGCTTGCATCGATCATATCTTGAGCATACGAACTCGGATTGATTCAAAATTTGGAACGTTGGTTTTCACAGCTTTGCTTGTCATGTCTTGTCAATTATAGATCGATCCGAACTCGGACAAAATTCGTCGATATCCATAGTGAGCCGGCATATAACCGATCTTCGGGATGGGCTGTCCTCGGTTTCCAATTAAGTTCTTGGTATTACGGCCTTGCCATAAGGCGAGATAACACATGTCAACCTAAATTTGTGTTCAACCTAGCATAGGAGCTTTAAGTTGGAAATATCTCAAACAAGAGTTGTGGCTAATTCAACCAATGGGCTAAGTACATCGCCTTGAATAAGCATAGAAATAAGAACACTGTATATATATAATGCACAAATTTATAACTGAGTTGGAGGAATTCAAATGTTGAGAATCCTTAACATTTTTATGCGATAATAATGTTGTGATACAGATAGTAGAAGAACCCAGAGCTCACTAAAAGTTGAGAAACATACTTCAAAAATTTCCACATGATAAACACAATTTATCAGTGTTAGAGAGAGCTGATTGACAAAGTAGATAGTTAAGACAATATAACATATCCGTTTACTAACGGACTAGTTCGATCATTTTTGAGAAAATTGATCTGAAATATAGGGATAAGATTTCACAATTGACCCCAAGTGCAAGTGGACGATTGAGAGAGTTATGGGTATGCCCTTGGGAAAATAATGTGATTTGCTATATATATTTAACTCTATGACCGATGTAGTTCATAATAAAGGTATCTGATTTCTATTATATAATGATATGATTAATTATGTATTAATCTAAAGTATACAAATACAAAAATCCTTAAATTAAATGTTATGTGATTATAGTTGCAAATAGTTGCAATCGTGAGTAGTTAATCACTTTATAAAATGACATTTTATTTTAAACCTGGTCAAGATGTTTCGAGAAAGGATACCGATAAATCCACTGAAACCACAGTATGTAACGCTCTTCAAATGTTGAGTAATGTATTACTCATGCTACCAAGGGCACCAAAGGTTTACATACTGATAATTATTTGACAACTATGGAATGACTCGCTCGAGAGTTTCTTGTTGGTTAATAATAACTATGGTCAAATAGGAAATCTCGAAGTGATGATATTACAGAGTTCTTTCGACTTAAGAATTCCTTCAATACGAATACTCCACTTTGGTTATAGTTAAATTAGTGCATGACATCCATCGAACAACTATAGTTGGGTCCAAACTGTGGCATTGTAAGTGAAACACTATTCAATAGAGAATTCATCCCCTTGGTTATATGAGGTTAGTATCATGGTCAACTCAAAGTCAAAGTCTTTGGCTAGAGCAATATGGTTAATAGTAAATATTATTATAGAACCGAAGATTTTGTTTATGGACTAACCAAGTTTAATGTGGGTGATTATGTAACTTTGACCAAAACCAAATTTCATAAGTCCTAAAGTGATATAAAGCCAACAAAGAGAGCTGGTGTAAATAATTATTACTAAAAGGTACCACTTAAAACTATAAAATTGGATTTTACCGAAAAAGATGTATAAGTAATAAATTCAGCCAAACTGTCACACCACTAGCAAAGGTGAAGTGTGAACATTAATATTCTAACTATTCGATATTAATCGCTAATTGTGTTTACACCTATGAGTCATATAACTGTATTAGTAGATTCTTCGAAGTACCACACGTTTAATTGATTTATCAATTGTTATCAATTAATTAAACCGATTAATATTTATGAAATATTATTTATTTATTTATTTGTTGTATTGGATGCTATTACTATTTTCTTGGTGTCATTAACAATTAATTGGGTACACATATAAAATTATATGCGTGCATTTTGATATGTGATATTGATATACATTTAAATTTGATTTAAATGTCATTAGTTATTAGTTGGTTTTGGAGCATTCATTGGCACATTAATGTCTTGTTATGGTTGACTTAAAAAGAGAGAAGAACGGAGCGGTTTTCGAATTAAATTATGAGTCATTGCTAAAGGATGATGAAAAGGTGGAGATATTGTCTCTTTTCCTTATCGCTTTTTCTTTAAATGGCCCAAACCCTTTCATTTACAGTTTTTGTTTTCGGAAACTCCTCCTCTTTCTAGCTATGAAAACTCCATCACCATAACAAGATTCCTTTTGGCCAAAAAGTACAAAGAGTAAAAAAATATACATCGCATCAAAAGGTGGTACTTCTAGCTATTTACAAAAGTTAGGAGATTGATTCAAGCTTGGATCTAGGATAATCTATTATTCAATGTGTAATAAATAGGGACATCTTCAGGTTACATCTCTTGTATACATTTTAATTCACTTATACCATTTATTGGATAATTTGTAGAATAATTTCATATTCACACATATTGTCTCACCCAATTATTTATTATTAAATTGATGTGTTTTTTTCATTAAGTAATATTAAATCATAGATCTTTGTTAAAAAAAAATAATTTTTATTTGGACATCATATAATGTATATATACATACCCATATAATTCTGTATTCTAAAAATTATTAAAATATATTTTAATATTTCAAAATCATTGTTTCAATTCGAGTTTTAATTCTAAAATACAATATGTTATTTTACAAAATATTTTGATTCTATATCCATGGTTGAATTGAAACTTAACATATACATTAAAGATTTTAAATGGCCTAACATATGTTGATGGAGTCAATTGAGGAAAGTTTGATTTGTAAATTATTTACCAAACCAAAGTTGGATTTTTTATATTGATTTTGAATTTCGAATCTAAAGTGTTGACTTTGTCACAAAAAAATATTTTGTATTCGAACATCATTATATATATATATAACTTTTTTACTTTAAAGGTTATTAAAATATATTTTAATATCTCAAAATCATTGTATTAAATTTGAATTTTGAATCTAAATTTCAACATGTTATTTTACAAAAAAAAAATTGATTATATATCCGTGATTGAATTGAAACTTGACATGTACAATTAAAGATTTTAAATGGCCTAGCAAATGGTAATGAACGAAGGAGTGAATTAAAGAAAAAAAATTTAATAAATTATTTACCAATCCAAAGTTAGATATTTTATTGATATTGAATTTCAAATCAAATTTTTTTGGGTTTGTCAAATTAAATAATAAAAAACTTCTAAATGGAAACTATATATCTATATATCATTTTCAAATATACATACATACATACATACATACATACATACATACATACATATATATTCATACATACATACATACATACACATATATATATATATTATAGTGAAAGATTAATTTGAATTTGTAGATCAAGATTTAGTAAATGGTAATTAAAGGAGTAAATTAAGGAGAGTTTGTCTCTTGATCTCAATCTATTTAAAACTAACTTATGCTTTCAATTTTGAATCTTAACTTGTATAATTAAATGCATACATATTTAATAATAATTTTGAGATAGCACATGCAAATATGGATGGTCAATGTGTCCATTATAGATATAAATTCCACCATCTATATACATACACATTAACTATACACACTATATAATCTGTTGTACATGCTCTCTATATACAAAGTATATTATTATATAGTCATATAATATATAAAATATCAAATAATTGAATTCATTGGTGATTAATCGAAAAATTAAATAAAGCTGAATTTTATTAGAAATAACTAGATCAGATCCAATGAACACATTTAGACTTTATAGGCCTGATAGAGATTTAAATAAGGACATTTTTGAAATTTACCAAATTCACCCATTGTCAATAGGCCCGTTTCCTTCGCATATGTTAAATATAATTTCATGTAAACAAAAGTTTAAAATATCATATTCATATAAGATATGAATTGATAAGAAACCCCGATCTTATATATTTTATGTTGTGTGGTTGTCTAATTTATGTTATGAACATAAGTTTCATAAATTAAAAATTAAATTGGTTTTTATGCATACATTATTGGCAGTTCATAAATATTTCTGAATGCATATTCCCTTGTACTGAGAAAAGATTGTCATTTCAAGAAAAACCACCTTCATGATCGAAGAAATTTATTTTGAAATTAGTGGTAGTATAATAGACTTGGATATGATCAAGAGATTCGAACATAGAAACTAATTACAAAATATGGAACAAAATTAACCATGCCTAAAATGGGTACAAAATCTAATAATAATTCTCATACATTAAAGAGAAACTATGATTTTCTTATCAACGTTGAGAAAAGGAATTGTTAACAACAACAATTTTCTTAATTGTCAATAAGTCATAAAGAGTATAGACGCTTCCATATAGCACGATACTTTAAATGTGAAATGGATTCGAGGTACATTGTCAAAATATGGTTTTGATAGTTGTGCCCGAAAGGATATGATCTATGACCGCAAGTGTATCTTTAAGAAGATTAATATAGTATAAAATGTATAAAGCGGTGTTAGTAGGAAATTACTTCATCAATAGCAAATGTTGAAATTAGCGATTGAATTTTTTTAGTCAACATTCTTGCTCAATTTTCTCGTAAGTAGAAGTTAAGCCGGTCAGCACAGCAAGACCCAGCACAGACCAAGCCGACCCACATTCAACTTGGCTCCATTCCAGCCGATCCAATAAGAAAGTCACAGATAGACTGATCTAGACTTCTAAGCATGCCATAGCCTGACATAAGATGATATAACTAACTCATATGACTCAATCCAGCTCAAAAATGACCATTCGATAGCTCGAATCTATCTTAGTTTGCCTACAATTGGACTGACGAAGCCCGTAATGGTCACTATGTCTTAGCTCAAACCTCCGTGCTCCAGCCTTAGCATTTTCAACTTTATTTCCAGCAAGCTTCGACAATAAGTAACTTACAGTCACTATGCACAAGAAGCTTCTCTCCAACCTTGCTACCAAGAAAAGTGTGCTAAACGTCGAAAAGTACAACCTAGTATGACCTAATACACCTACTACTATGGCATGTCAACCGAAAATGTACCTACTCCTCGTTCCCGCCTTTTGGCAAGATGGTACATAGGCAGATCTAACGTAAACGGACTTCACAATCATCAAGGTAGAAAGCCTTGAGAAACGGTTATTAGGATTGGAGATCGATTATATTTGGAACTGTGGACGATAGTTGAATGAATTCAGATAGATAACACTCAAAAAATGGCTAAGTATGGAACTAATACTTCCCCTGGAAGAGGGATCGGAATAGAGGGATTGGATTAAACATGATGCACACAACACAACTCAACGATGATTGCTCCATAACTCAACAACCACAAGGCAGATTGAAATGAAACTTTGAAAATAAGAAGAAGGGACCGTAGTGAGTCTACCTTAAGGATCACACATCAAATAGAGCAAGTTGGAGGGATCGACCCTCTTCCCTCCATAGGGATTGGCTATAATCAGCCTTCACAACATATTGCAACAAAGATTGATTAATAACTCGAGTTCTACTAATCCAATTGGCGTGAAACATGGAGACTAAGAATAACAGAACATGGAGAAGACCCCTTAGGGATTGCATGGCATTTGAAGGAGTTTGAAGAGATCGGCCTCTATCCCGCAATAGGGATCGGCCCTCTTCCTGCTTAGGGATCGACTGAACCCAACTTTATAGAAAAAATCGATCAATATCTCAACATCTACACATCCAATTGACATGAAACTTGGATCACAAGCTTACTACAACATGTGGAACATGCCATAGGGATCACACGTCAAATAGGATAATTTAGAGGGATCGGCCTCTATCCCTCCAAAGGGATCGGCTGAAATCAGAGTATATGTAACACCACTTTACGGAAAACGCGATATCTCACAACCCGTAAGTCGGAATGACACGAAATTTGGAGGGCAAATAGCTAACATCATGGAGAGCCCCCTAAAGGGATCACATCCCATTTAGAAACTAAAATAGGGATCGGTACCGATCCCTATTATGGGCTCCAATGGGCCTGAAAATTCTTGGGCAGCCTCGTCATGGCCTGGAGGTTCTTCTACTGAAATTTCAGCCCGATCTGTGCACATCTTCCTCTATAAATACAGCAAGCATGGCGTCAGAAAAAGGATCTTCTTTCTACTTCTCTTTATCTTCAACTTATTCTACTCTATGCTAATTTTATTCTTGGATTTCGTATTGTAACTGTAAATAAACTATAGTATAATAAAAAGGATTATTCTAGAGTGGATGTAGGCCAGAGTTAGCCGAACCACTATAAATCTTGTCTCTTTTTACTTGCTTTCATTTTTAATTTGTTTGTTCTTCATATTACATTCTCTATATTAGACACTATTTAAGATTTGTGATTGGATATTGATGCTTTCATACAACTGGGTGTTGGTGGCCATTTTTGCCTCCAACACACCTATATCATGCTGCCTCTCTTACACAAAGCTCGTGCCCAGTATGATATCATATATGATGAGAATATTAGCCATATATTCCAACCACCATTCTAGCTGTTCTCCATCAACCCAGTGGCCAGATCTACAGTTGAGAATTATTCCCATCTATGTGCATCACTATCTTGACCATCCATTGATCTGCTTTGGCTGCTATAAATTCCTTTTGCCATACAACATCAAAAGTGTTATAAACTAGTTGGTTTCCTATAGAATATTAGCGATTCTCTTAGCTCAAAATTCATTTCCAACAAACAAAACCTCAAAAGCTCTTATGTTTTGTATCATTGTATGCCTAAGTGCTAATTTTCATATTATTTTTTTGTAATTCCTTATAATTGTAAGAGACCAACATAGTAAGAGATATTCATAGTAGACGTAGGCGAGCTTAGCCAAACCACTTTACATCTTGTGTCATTTACTTTATTTTTCTCATTTATTCCTCATTTTCCACTTTTAAGCCTAGTGTTAGCGAGTAACCTTTATTAACACAAACTCATTCTAATTCGTAGGTTGGCTAAATTTTTAGTCAACCTTTGGCCATAAAACGAGGGACGCCCCTAAAAGCTCCCACCTTTCTTCACTTTTTCTTCTCTACAAATGTCTATTATAGTTGTCGTAATGAATCCTAATAGTAAGAACGAAGCTAACAACTCAAACAACCATGAAACTAACGAGACTCTATCACCAGCACCGTTAACTGTAAGGCTTAACTAATATGGGAACTCTTGCCGATGAAGTGAATGATCTGAGGACAAGGATGGACGGTTGGATGCTCAAACAACCATGAACTTCGGTCCTTCAACCCTCTCTAGTAGCTAAACTAACCCCTATCCAACTTGATGTCCCTAATGGCTACAATCTTGTAAGTACCTCCCATGAAAGGGTGGTGTTTAAAACTTTGGTTAGGTAGCTCGTGTTCACAACAGAAGATAGTATGTTGTGCATGGACCAAGTCACCTTATCAAGATTGACCCAATTGGCCGTGTGTAAGGAACCAAGACATTGTCGTTTCCTTTTAGCAGAACAATTGTTAGCTTTTGAACGCCTCCAGGCGGCAGATGGAGCTCAAGATTTGAGATTTGAGCACCTTAGTGGTGGTGCTCATGCCATCGGCAGAGAACAATGGGCCCCTCGGCACACTGCTGATCCCATAGGGGTGTGGCCAGACCTAGACCAAGAGAAGGGTGGTTAGTGCATTCATAATCACCCTGGTGCATAAGGAGAGGAGAGCCCTTTCTCCGGATCATCATAATCACCATCACTGTCCCATGCATCACTCTACCAGTCTCCTACTCCATAGAGACATCGGTTGAGCCCAGTACTAGTCGTAGGCCAAACACTTCTGCAACAGGAAGATGTTGGCCTCTAGAAGGAAATGAATTGTCATTGCCAACAAATCAATAAAATGCAAGCTTGAAACCTTGAGAACAAAGCGCTATCTGTTGATGAGAATGGAGAGCTATTCTCCGAAGAAATCTCGAACAGATATGTTCATCGGTGTTGTGATTTGCCAACTATTGAGAAATATGATAGGAGTGCTAATCTATCAGATAACATCACTCCCTTCAAATCCATCACCGAGGTCAATTAGTTGTCCAGTCCGGCAAAGTTTCTTCTCTTCCCATCCATTCTTACTGGACTAGCCTCCCACTGGTTCTTGCATTGATGTGCACGTAAATGTGCATAATTTTTATTTCCATATTTAATCTAATTTAATTAAATAAATGAGCATATAGGGTATTTTAACATGTTTAAACCAATATTTCAATTATTTTCAAATCATCATTTATTCATCTTCATATAGGGGCAAAATGGTCATTTTTGTGTATGAATTAATTTTAGAAAATTTACTTGGATATTTTAATGTTATTTTGTCGGAATTTGGATTCAAATGGAAGAAGGCTTCATGGAAATATGCATGCACAAGAGTTATAAGGCAAATGAAGATGAAAATAATTCAATTCATGAAATCATAGAGGACCCCACCTACCAACTTACCTTGATTTACAATTAGGAGCTAATGCACATGTTATTAGAGATAAAAGTTACATGCACATGTAATGGTGGATTATGCTCATGCTAATGATAATTTGGTGGCCACACTTCCTCAAGGGCAATTTGGGTAGTCCCCAAAAATATGCATTAGGGTTTTAGGCTTGTATAAATATCACATATGTTCATGTAATTAAGCTCTTAGCCATCACTTTAGTTAGTTTAGTTTTAGGCTCAAAAATAAACAAAACTCTCCTTTTCTTTTTCATGGCTTCTTAGCCTTCTTCTTTTATGTAATTTATTTTTATGCAATGTTAATTCATGTTCTTCTCTATTTACATGCTCTCTTGCTTTTCATGTTAGTAGTGTAGATCTTTTTACTTATGCAAGTAGATTAGTTTTTATTTTATTTTAATTAGCTCTCTTCTTACTTAGCTTTCATTTTCCTTCTTTTTTGTTTCATATTGCAATCTACATTTGTTGAAATGATAACAAATATGAGAAGCTAAACCCTTCAATTTAGGGTTAATGAAGCTCTTTTAATCATGTAGATTCAACATTTTGATAACTTGTGATCTCTTTTTGTGTTTAATGACAATATTTGATGTGGTTTAATTTTGTTGTTTTAACTTTAAATTTGATAGCCTATGGTGTTGACACCAAATAGGTTCTGCTTAAATAAACAAAAACACAAATTAACTCTTCATATATATATGATTATGGTAATGAGTGGATTTTAAAATCAAAATTTGATGGTCTATATTACTAACCAATAGTAAATAGATCATACTTAGAATAGATTTTATATTCAGTTTCATTAACATTTTCATGAAAGTTAACAAGTGGTTTAGTGGGTGTTAATGTTTGATGGTTTATATTGAGCTAATTAATAGCACAAATATTCCATACTTATGATAAACACATTAACTAAATTCACTAATTAATAAAAGAGAGATCATAATTTCATTTTGTTGATTTATTTTATCATGAGAAGGAAGTTACCTCTAAATTACCTTCAAACTCTCATATTTTTATCCACTTTTTGCTAGTTTATTTACATTTTTAGCTTAACACAACTTCAAATATTGGTTTAATTTGATTGAGTAAAAATTTTAAAATCAATATAATACCCTGGGAATCAACCTGTACTCGCCACGTACTATCATTGTATACTGTGTGCTTGTGGTTATTTTTAACACAATTTTTAACGGCGGTTTTCCAACTCGATAGAAAATTCCCCTGTTAATCAACAAGTTTTTATCGCCGTTGCCGGAGAATAGTCTTGATTTTAATTTCTATTTTTCGAATTATTTGTTGTTTGATTTCTATTGTGCGTTAATTTTGTGTGTGAATTGCATTTTAAAAAAATGTGTTGTATGGTTGTTGTTTTATTTTTGCTTGCATTTTGATTTGAGTGCTTGTTGTTTTTTCTACTAGCATTTCTATTATACACACACAATTTCAATTTTTTTTATTATTATTTGCATTCGCTTTTTAATTCACATTTTACATTTACATTTTTTTCTCTTTTTTCAAAACTGTGCAGCTGCACTGTGCACACATTCACATTGCACAACTGTGCACAAACATACATTACTGCTCACAACAGCCACACTTGCAAGCTTAACATAGTCTATTCCACCATCCAACCATCCTCCACTGTTCAACATCCCCTTGCCTTCCCCATACAACAATACTAGTGCACATACTTTAACCAACCCACTTCATTTTACAACCCATTGCAGTGCACAGTCATTACCCCTACTCCATCCATAACTGATCACTGCACATAAACAAACCATCTCTACCTGACTGTTGCATAGACAAAAGTACACATACCCCCTGTGCACCAATAACTTGCAATCAAACTTCATGCTCACCACTGCCTGCCCTCTTCCATACCAACCTCCACAAACTCCTTACATTAAAACCTCTACAGCCAACCACTGTTTCAACCTCAACTCCCTGCCTGACCACTGCCTTTCACCTCTATTCAAATTTTCACAAGCCTCTGCTCCACCCATTCACCATTGACCAACCACAAAGAACTCAACCTCCCACCCCGACCTGCCATTGCCTGCACACATAAACTGAAACCAACTGCCCTCATCCACCTGCACATCTGTGCATATCATATCTTACCACCTGCCTTGCTCCTTACCAACCCTCTGCCCCCATCAACTCAACTGCCTTACTCTACATACCTCATCAGCAGTGTGCACATACACATCAGTGTGCCATCTATACAACTACCCACCATTTCTTCAACCTACCACAAATTGTCGCAGCAACCACCTCAGTTCATTAACTTCATCACCCCATAACTACTTGCACACTCACTATCTTCCTAATTTCAAACAAACAAACACCCTAACCAACTCCATCCTCTACCACAAACCATTTACTTCACACTTGCCTGCCATCACAAAATCTCATTACCATACTGTTGCTTCATTACCCTATATCACACTCATTACTATACTGTGCTTCAACAAGCCAATACATCAGCCACCAAAATCTTACCCACCACTGTCATCACCTGAACCCTCTGCAAATCAAAACTCTGCATATAATACATTACTGCCCACACCTTCCTTCATCGCTGCTATCTTCTACTCACATATAAATTTTCAGTGCTTCACCTTCACCAATCACTTCTACATCACTGACATATCTCCAACATTTCCACTGTTACACTGTTACATACTACCTCTTCACTTCAATTGCCACTGTTACATATCACAGTGCTGTACAAAACCCTGCTCCTCCTCCACTTCAAAACTGCCATCTAATACCACCGCATCTCAACTGCCATTCCTTCAATCAACATTCACCTGCATATACATTCAATCCACAAAACACCGCCTTTATCCTTGCTGCTCACAAACCAACCACTTACTCAAAACACTTCTGATCTGTCAAAGTACAAACATACTGCCTCCAACATCCATTGCTCTGCCTCACAGTGATCATCTACCTCTCATTGCAATACTCAACACAAACCATCAGTCAATACAAACCCTTCCTCTTACATCACCGCACAACGTTCTTGCCTCTACAAACCAACAACAACCAAAAATCATACCTGAAAATCGCAGGAGCCACACCATCGCAACCAAATTCATATTTAGTTTGTTTGAATTGAGAAATCTATTCTTTTTTTAGGGTTTGAATTGAGACAGCAACAACCAAAATCACAACTCCGACTTTGATTTCGTTGTTTGAATCGAGAAAGACGTTTATTTTGTACTTTGTTTGATTACTTTGTTTGATTCGTATTTTGTTTGATGTTTAGTTGTTGTATTTTGTTTTAACAGAAGAGATAAATTTGGGCTTGTGGGTTTTCTATTGTTGGGCTCAGCTTGAGTTTTTCTTTTTTTTCCTTCTTTTCTTTTTTCTTTTCTTTCTTGCCCTTGCCTTTGTTTTACAAATTTGTGTATATATATATATATATATATATA
Source organism: Allium fistulosum (assembly GCA_030737815.1). Lineage (NCBI taxonomy): Eukaryota > Viridiplantae > Streptophyta > Magnoliopsida > Asparagales > Amaryllidaceae > Allium > Allium fistulosum. Next base: position 1,442,242,230 of record CM060903.1, on the reverse strand, counting down.
TATATATATATAAACTATCTTTTGCCTTTGTTTTTGTTTTACAGATTGTAGGAAATCAAGTGGACAAGAATTGCATGCTAAAAATTGCTTGCTTGTAAAAAAAATTCACCGCAAAAAATAAAATAAAATTGTTAATAATTCGGCACGCTTTGGTATCATGTTTTCATCTCTTGTTTTAGTTTGCTTTGCACTGTTGGTAGCTTGCATTTAAAAAAAAAATTCAAAAAAAAAAACAAAAACTTCATTGTAGTCGTTAATTCACATTTATTTTCAGCTTGCATTCATCTCATATTTTTAAGGGCAATACCCAATTCCACATAAGGTGGGGGATTTCATCACCCCTTCCTTGACCCACAATTTGCATTTCATCTTAGAATTTGTTAATAATAACGGTTAGACATCAAACTTAAGGGTGTCATGAGCTCACCTAGGGCTTAATTTTATATTGACAAATTTTCCTCTTTCGATAATTTAATTTCTTGGTGTCTAGGCTACGGCAGAGCAATAATCAGATTATAAATATTACAGTGATTCGTAAATATTATACTAATTTTTTCTCTAATGGTACTTAAACCTTCGGCTGCATTGCTACGGTGATTCGTGGTGCACCGATAACTCCTGCCTGTTACCTAGCTAAGAAATATTTTGTTGGATTAAAACAAAATGTGATTATAGAATTTTGGGTAGGAGCTACTACTAAAAAAAAGTTTAATTAAGTCCTTGCATTCATTTAGTTGCATTAGTTCATGCATATTTTAAAAAAAATTCAATATCCAAAACAAAACAAAAATTGTAAATATTCCTTAACTTAGTTTTTAAATCCTTTCATTTCAAATTTTTAAATCAAAAAAAAAACTAAGTTAATTTTTTCACAGAAAGACAAAAAATCAAAAATAATAATAATCTTTTCAAAAACAAAAAAAAATTGAAAAAAAAAACAAAAATCAAATTTCCTTTTTGAAAAATAAATTCTTTTTGGTAAATATTCTTCCTTTATAAAAACCAACATTCTTGAAAATGTCTGAATTTTCTTACTCGCTTGAGTTTTTCAATAGTTGTGAAAATCAATATAATCCATATAATTTCACACCAAATTCTTATGGATATTTTAATGACAACTATTATACAAACAATTCGAATTTTGAACCACAATGTTTTCAAAATGTGACCAACCCTCAACTCTTGAAAAGAGCATTGAAACAATTTGGTCTTTACTTGAACAACAAATCAAATGACAAATAATTTGAGTAACTTGTGCAATAACTCAAGTCAAAGTTTTCAAAATAATCAAGATTTGAATTCTCTTCAAAATTCAAATGATTTCGATTATAATCCATGCCAATTCAATTTCGAACTTCAAAATGAATTTCAAAATCAAAACGACAATGGAAACAATAGTTTAAATGCTTTTGGCAATGGTACTTGTTGTAATCATGATGAAAATTTTTGTTCTCAACAATTTCAAATTGAAAATCCTCAAATTAATAATTATAAATTTGATTTTGTTGAGCAAATGGATGAAATTCATAGAGATCACACGGATTTATTATTTGAAACATATATGACAAAATTAAATCCAAACGTGTGACTAGTCAAGTGATAATCCATCTTTTACCAAAATTGACGATTTTCAAATAACAAATTTTGAAATTGAAAATAATAACCTTAATGAAGTTGTTGAAAATGCGGTAATTGAATTGGATTTCATTTCTTTTAAGAGTGTGGAACCAAATTTAAAATTCGATCTTCCTTTTTTCGATTTTAAAATTTGAATGCAACAACTTTGGATTTTGAACATGATATATGCAATGAAGTTGTGAATAATTCAACAAGGGAAGACGAATTTAATGAACATGTTTTTATTGGACTTTTCGAAGATGAGTTATTGAATTCTAAAGGGTTAGATTTAAATCACCATTTTAATTTTTAAATCAATAATTTTGAAGAAGTTTTCAATGATAAGTTTGAATTTCAATTTGGTGAAAATAAACTTGAACTTCAACCAATCATTATATCTATCATGAAAATCATCGAAAATAAAACAACTCATATGATTTTTAATAAAATGACATTCATTTCCAAATCAACATTCAACTTTGAAATCTTTTTTGGTTTGGTTTTCTATGCTTGAGCTTTGTCTCTCATACTTGACGAGACAAAAGAATTGGTCTTTGGAAGACCATTTCATTTACTCCTTAACAATATATTTTCTGATGACTTGTAAATAATAATCTTTTCATTTTCATATGAATATAGGTCATAATTTTATTTTTATTTTTCTCCTTTCACTTGGGTTGACTGTGGGGACACGATCAAATTCAAGTGTGGAGAGGAGTCTCATATTCATTTTTTATTTTTCATGGTTTATTTTTTTATAAAATCCCAAAACAAATGTTCTTTTTAGCATTTTGATTTCTTTTTGAAGAAATACTATAAGATATAAGTATAGGTTTTGGTTGTTGAATTATAATTTTTGAAAATTTGTTTGTCTCAACAAAAATAAAAATAAAGTTTAACTACAAGTAACTTGGTTTAACTAGTATATAGGAAGGTTCATGGGTGATAACTATGAAGTATATCCTAATTGAAATCTTTGTTTAATAAGTGGTTGATTTAAAGAAAAGAATATAACATTTTTTATCTTCTAAGTTAAATGGTGTTAAGATGATTTTGCAAAACTCTCTCTTTAAAAAAAACAAATATATATATATATATATATATATTTGTATATATGTATATATTTTATTAACACCTAGAGTCATGTGTTCACACGCAGGTGTGTACACTCGCCATGCTCTGTACTCTTCTCACGTAAGCCCAAAAGGCGGTGCATGATCGGTATATCTAGTCTCAATTTATCTGAGTTAGGTGTATGTATATAAAAATTATTTCATTAATAACGCCTACAGTCGATAGGTGTATACACTTGTGTGTACACTCACCGTGCTCTATATTCCCCTCACGTAAGCCCCCAAGGCAGTGTATGGGTAATGTATATGGCCTCAGTTTTCTGAGTTAGGCATATGTAAATATTGTTAATATCAATAAAATTTTCAAATAAAGGGACAGTAAGCAATTGAAATCCAAGGACAATTTTCACTTATTTGATTTGACTTGTTATTCAAAAGAAATGAAAATACTACTTTGAAAAACTTTGATAATCAACTAAGGATCCATTTCATAGTTACACTATGTTATCAACCGGAACAACTAGCCAAACTAGAATTTAATTGTGATGATAACTTAATTTTTCTTGGAAATTTTGACAAGTAAAAGGACTTAAATTTCATTATAATGACCAAAACTTATATTTAACTTATTCATTTCAATTTGAAAGTAAATTCTTCATTTGTAAATATTTTCAAAAACTTGCATCCATATCTTTGTAAATAAATCTTGCATTTAGGAATTTTTCAATCTACATTTGGATTTTGTGGGTAGTATCCGTTGAAAACCCTCATGAGACAACACCCGTCCTACTAGGGACACTTAGAGATTTAACGGCTTGTTGCAAACATTCAATGCAATCATGTTTCCTAAAAAAACGGATTTATCTTAGTTTTTCTGCATTCAAGGATGAATAAAAAGATAAGGGTGGGGGTATTTGATGTGCACGTAAATGTGCATATTTTTATTTCCATATTTAATCTAATTTAATTAAATAAATGAGCGTATAGGGTATTTTAACATGTTTAAACCAATATTTCAACTATTTTCAAATCATCATTTATTCATCTTCATATAGGGGCAAAATGGTCATTTTTGTGTGTGAATTAATTTAAAAATTTTACTTGGATATTTTAATGCTATTTTGTAGGAATTTGGATTCAAATGGAAGAGGGCATCATGGAAATATGCATGCATAAGAGTTATAAGGCAAATGAAGATGAAAATAATTCAATTCATGAAATAATGGAGGACCCCACATACCCACTTACCTTGATGTACAATTAGGACCTAATGCACATGTTATTAGAGATAAAATTTACATGCACATGTAATGGTGGATTATGCTCATGCTAATGATAACTTGGTGACCACACTTCCTCAAGGGCAATTTGGGTAGTCCCCAAAAATATGCATTAGGGTTTTAGGCTTGTATAAATAACCAATATGTTCATGTAATTAAGCTCTTAGCCTCCTCTTTAGTTAGTTTAGTTTTAGGCTCAAAAAAAACCCCTTTTCTTTTTCATGGCTTCTTAGCCTTCTTCTTTTATGTAATTTATTTTTATGCAATTTTAATTCATGCTCTTTTCTATTTACATGCTCTCTTTCTTTTCATGTTAGTAGTGTAGATCTTTTTACTTATACATGTAGATTAGTTTTTATTTTATTTTAATTAGCTCTCTTCTTACTTAGCTTGCATTTTCCTCTTGTTTTTGTTTCATGTTGCAATCTACATTTGTTGAAATGATAACAAATATGAGAAGCTAAACCCCTTTAATTTAGGGGTAATGAATCTCTCTTAATCATGTAGATTCAACATTTTGATAACTTGTAATCTCGTTTTGTATTTAATGACAACCAAATAGGCTATGCTTAAACAGACAAAAATACAAATTACCTCTTTATCTACATATGATTATGGTAATGAGTGGATTTTGAAATCAAAATTTGATGGACTATATTACTAACCAATAGTAAATAGATCATACCTAGGATAGATTTTATTTTCAATTTCATTAAATTTTCATGAGAGTTAACAAGTGGTTTAGTGGGTGTGTTAAAGTTTGATGGTTTACGTTGGGCTAATTAATAACACAAATATTCCATACTTGTGATAAACACATCAACTAAATTCACTAATGACCAAAAGAGAGTTCATAATTTCATTTTGTTGATTTATGTGACCATGAGAAGGAAGTTACCTCTAAATTGCCTTCAAACTCTCACATTTTTATCCACTTTCTATTGCAAGTTTATTTAAATTTTTAGCTTAACACAACTTCAAATATTAGTTTAATTTGATTGAGTAGAAATTTTAAATTCAATACAATTCCCTGCCAATCGACTCATACTCGCCACGTACTAACATTGTACGCCGTGCACTTGAGGTTATTTTTAATTTAATTTTTTTTTGCAATTTTCTAATCCGATAGAAAATTAGTCGATAAACATGAATCTATAACCGGGCACCATTCATTCCTAGTGTTTAAGACTAGGTTCTTTTCTACCAAGGATCATGTCATGATGGCTAGTGAGCTAGGTAACATCAGGTAGGGGCCGACTCAGAATCTTCGGTCGGATGTGAATTGCTTCAACAAAGAGTCCATCTAGGCTTGGGATTTCAACAATAATAGCCTTGTTATGGCTCATTGGTCGAGGGTCAATTACATGTCCAGAATGTGGAAGGAACTACAGTGCAGCCGACTACATAACAGATTTTTATCAATGGGCGAACGACATCATGAGGATGGAGGATGCCAATCTTTCAGACAGCAACGATGAAGCCTGACATTCAAACAAAGCCAGTCCTATAGAAAATTTAGACCGTCGAGATAACGGTCGACAAAAGAACAACAAGAGGCATGTAGAACATGGCACCAGATATTAGACCAGGTATTCTCGCTATGCCACATTGACTCGAAATATAAAATCCATATATCTTACAACCGTGAACGGATATCATTCCAAAGATCATCTATCACTAGGACTGGGAGAAGGGAGGAACCTTGCAACATCGACAAGTACTAAAAGTTCCATCCAATTAGTAGCCACCCATCAATGAGTGTCGTATACTTAAGGATAGGATGGAAAGGATGATCCAGGAATGGATTCTAGTAGAGTATGTTCGGCATCAGATCGAACAAAAAGCCGCTTACAACAATTAGCTGGCTCTGCCCTAGCTATCTAGCAACAATGTCGCAGCTATCACCGTCATTTTGACCATCTATGGAGGCCACATGTGGCCGGGAGTAGATAGTGAGCCCAGTCCCGGGGATAAAGAGAAGTGGGGTCAGTTGACCATGTGTATTAATTAGAACACTAAGCGTCCAAAGCAGCTAGGCTAATGGCTGATTAGCTTATCACCTTTACTATTGAAGACAAAGAAGCTATCTTCTACCCTCATCATGTCCCTGTGGTCATCACCCTTGTAATGGATAATGAAAATTACATCGATCCTTTGTGGATAGGGAATCTAGTTAATGTCCTGTTCAAACATGTCTTTAAGGCACTCAAGCATCCTGCCTTCAGCCTCATCCAATGTGCCTTACCTATCTACGTTATTCTGATGAGGACTACCTCACTCTTGACCACGTTCGGCAAAGAGGCCTTTGCTGCGAAGATATAAGTGAATTTTGTAGTAGTTGATTGCCCATCTGCTTATAATATCTTAATAGGACGATTGACCCTCGTGGAACTTGATGCGATTGTCTCCTACAACCGGCGTTCCCAATCTAAGGTAGGGTCGGAGAAATTTGGAGCAATCAAACAATAAGCTAGGGACTGTTATAGGAACTTCCTCATACAAGTAAATAAGGGTGTCCTCATGCTTCGACAAGAATTTGCAACAATTAATAGTGAGTCTCTCGTGAGAACCACCAACCCAGTCAATGCCCTAGTTCATGCCGAGATCGCCCTAATTATGAAGTAGAGGCACCAACATCTACAATTTGTAACGACCCAGAATTTCTGTCATTTGAAATTCAGATATTTAATTGATTTTAAATATTAACAAGTAAGATTTGTAAGTCGAATAAATTTAATTTCGAATATAGTGATTTAATTGGATAATTAAATTATTAATTTAATATTTGAAATTCCAGAAATAATTGATAATTAGGTTTAATGTAGAAAAAAATGATGTATAAAGTTATATTAAATCATATTAGAGTTAGAATGATGTTATAGAACTTTTAAAATTGAATTAAAAGTTAAATTGTGAAAATTGATTATTTTAATATTTAAATTGACAAGTAAAAATAGTCATTTTTTGAACAGTCTCAGATTCTGACGAAACCAGTTTCATCGGATCCGTAATGTTATATTATTATAAGATTTCAAATTTCGTGTCAATCAGATTTACGGTTTGTCCGGGGCAAGCCAAAACGCATAGAAATCGTTTTTACCGATTTAATTTAAAATTGATCGTTTAATTCCGTAACTCGCACATATGATCGAATTAGCTTCCGAAACATGTTCCATTGTGTTCGATATGCGGGTAAAACCCTAGAAACGTCAGCCGGCACGCTTCGTTTGGAGTTCGGAAAAATTCGGGTGAATAGTGTTTCGTCAATTTTCTATAAAAGGACCTAGATTATTTCATTTGCACACAAAACCCTAGAGCATTAGGGCAGGCCACCACTTCTCACTTCAATGGACAGAAAATCGTCGTCTTCCCTCCTTGATTTCTTCCAATCCGTGAAATATTTCAACGAACTTCCAACTACAACTTTGTAGAGCACGACGAGAGCTAGGATATCAACGGTGGAGATCGATTTTCGTCGACCGAAGAGGGAGCTAGAAGGCCGCGTTCGCCTAGGGTTGCGTGCGTTTTTCTCGAGCAAAGGGGGACCGAGATTCATCATTCTCTGGTCGTGGGTAGCTCTCATCGAGGGCATTTGGGTGGAAGTCTCCGATCGTCTTCAAGCAGCTCGTGGTGGTCGCGATAATTCATTGAAAAGTGGCGGCTATGGGTTCATCTACGCGCGTGTAACCTGATGGAGGAAGAAAGAAAAATCACGGCCAGATTTCCTCCAGATGAAACGAACGGCTGCGATTTGTTTTAGGTTAAAAATTAAAAAAAATTGTATAATTAATTTATATTTAAATTCGTACAATCTTTATAATGCCATAACTTCTTCATATGAGGTCGAAATCAAGCGAAACTGGCGGCGTCGGAATCGCAGCGACGAGCAGCTCGCTGTGGTGCAGACGTGGAATCATTTCGAGCAAGTGAAAATTTTGCGTTAAATCGAACGTGTTCGATTTAATGTAAAAAAAAATTGAACGCTCGACATTTTAAAAAGCAAAGGTGAGAACTCCTCACTCAATCGAATTGTGTTTCGATTTAAATTTTAAATAGTTAAATTTAAAATTGGTTGATTGTGTGTTTGGATTGATGGTTGTCATTTGTTGCATTGAAATAGACCCTATACGCCGCATATTAAGCGGAGGTTATTATATTAAAAACATATATTGCGATATTCCACCTTGAAGTGGAATTGGTATTATATATGTATTTGGAGTTGATTTCCCGCATTATATAGCGGATGAGACCCTATTGCGCCGCATAATAGCGGATAGTATTTTATAAATCCCATATACCACGATATTCCACCTCGAAGTGGGATTGGTATTGTGCTAACATCTGTGGATGTAGGGAAACAGGTTGGAGGGATCCAACTGGATTTCTCAAACATTTGAATTTATTTCAATGTTGTGTGTTGATTATTTATAATCTCCGTGTGATTATATTTGTGAATGGGAATTTTTGAAGGCTATAATTTAGCCGAATATATTTTTGGTATCGTTGGATACCAGAAATAAATAAAATTGGATTTTCGGAATTCAAGTTGAAAATTTATCGAAAAATTTATTTTTGAGAATTGGATAAATTTAAAAGGAGTTTTAAAAAGATAAGGTTATTTTTGAACCATATTGAATTAAATTTCAAATTTTGGGAAAAAGGGCTTAGTAAAGGGATTTTTAATAATATTATTTATAAGTTGAAGAATTTATTTAAAAGTTGGATTTATAAATAGATTTGAAGAGATAAAGAAATTTATTTTTAAAAAGAGAATAATTTGGAAATTAATTGGAAATTTGATTTGGTGTTTAGAAATTAATCAGATAATTAAATTAATCCTACTTATGGATGTTTGGTTTTTTTGGATGTTGAATTGTTTGATATCCTAAATATGTGATGCTTTGTGATATATCCTGATTTGTGTTGTGATCTGTAATTTGTTTATCTGTGATATATATATATATATATATATGTGATCTGTGAATGAAAGATAAGCGTTATAGTTTATACCGCTTATCAATTATATTATTATATTTGACCTGTGATGGTTGAATGTTGTTGCACTATTGTGTTAAACCCTTGGACTACACAATACACACACCAATGTGGATTTTACGTGGAAATCGGTTAAGTCACAGATTTTTAACAATTCTAAAGATTGAATTTTTGAGTCAAAAATAGTTTTGGAATTGGAATTGAAAGTTTTTTTTAAATGAGTTTCAAAAATAAGAGTTATTTTAAATAACTTAATAAAATTGAAATTTGAATAATTTGATTTAAAATTTGAATTCAATATCTTGAAATCGAATTCAAAAATTTGGGAATTTTGGTTTAAAAGATTATGCAAGTATAAAAGGTGTTTATATGGGTTTTTTTTAACCCTTTAAAAATATGGTTTTGGAAATTTAAATTTAAATCCAAGTTTTATACTTGGATGGCTTTAAACTGTGTAATTGTAACCAGTTTTTCCCAAAACAAAAACTATCTGTTTTCAAATAATAATAGCTTTCATAAAGTGAAAAGATTTCCAATTTGTATCGAAACATTTCAAGTTGAAATGAAATTGTGAATAGTTTGGAAAAACTATAAATTAACCTTTTTGACGATGATTAAATCTTGTTTTGAAATAAAGGAGTATTTCAAATGGTGTATCTTTTATATTGTAAAAGACTTGAATTGTGAATAGTTTTGAAAGCTATAAGTTAAATCTCGATTTAAAGATTTAATGGGTTAATCAAATTGAAATGGGAAATGATTTGGGAATCTGTGAATGAATCTTTGTGAAATTGGGTGAACTTTGTGAAGTAAATCTTTTTGTTTAAAGATTTAAAATGGTAATTTGTTTAAACCATTTAAAGGAAAGGATTTGGGTAATAAGTTGTGACTTAATTGAAATCCCTATATCCATATGTTTTAAATATTGTGCTCACTATTCGGATTAGCCGGGAGAGGACCTTTGTGTCATATAACCCATTCCGAATAAGTGATACGACGATATGGATCGCATTGAAGACCGGTGGTGAAGACCGGGTATTTGTGAAAATGATAGGATGACCTATCGATTGTCTCTGCACCGTTAGCTACGGTATAGAGATTTCCTTTGTGATGGGAAGTTCGATCGGGATTGTGAATACCCGGATTGCAAGGGCTTCTTTGGAAGTGCCTTTGGTTCTGTTCGAATCCGGAACAGACTTGTATGGTTACGTGTCTGACATTACATTTTGAGATATAAATCTGATTTCTTTCAAATACATTTCTGTTGGTGGTGGAGAATTTATTCTCTTAGCTTAACACCCTTCTCTGAGACGTACGAGCTCAGAGATTATGTAGTTGAAGGTTATCAGTGATATACTCCCAATTTGGTAGTGTGGCATGCTGAGTGTTGCTGTGTGATGATTATTTATTGATCATTTGTTGATCAAAGCGTGGCTTTGTGAAAAAGCATAGCTTCGTGGACGAGACCTCTTCGGACCTCACAGACCGGTAATGGTCGAAACAGGAAAGATGCGGCAAGGTTTCAGGGGTAGCTCCCCTAGGGTATGACCATTCCTTCTGGAAAAAGGTGGTATCATGGTATGGAGCCCAGATATTTACCTATGTGGTTGCTCCAATCTCATTTACTCTGTGTGATTGTTGCTGTGTGATCGAGGCGCCTCGGATAAAGGTCCCAAAGGACCGGGGGTGGCATATCTCAGGTTTACTTCCCGGGAAGGGGGTAACCGGCCTTGTGTTGGCAGAGAGCCAGGTGGTTCTCGGGGCGTCCCTCCAGAGGCGTTCCCATGTGGCAGTAGGAAGTTCCTTAGCCTGACCATTTGTTGGAAAATCCAAAGAAACAATACGAGCCTTGTACGGTTTTAGTTGTATTACCTGCTATGGAATGTGGTGGTAACTTGCTATTGAACATAGTAGCTATAGTAGGCATAAGTGCGGAATGCCTATGCTGGCTAAGATTAATATTATAATTTCGAAATGTTTCCTACACTATGCACTAGTAATAATATCAAAAGAGTTTTGTTTGCGTAGTAAGCATGTTTGACTATCATAAGAAGAAATCTCCTCCAATTCTGCATTTGCATTGTGTGTGTGGTGGGAGGTCTTATGGTAGTTTCATTTTCCAAAAAGCATTGCGGATGCCTTTTATTTCCTTTTTTGTCGATTTAAAGATAATAACTGTTTTAAGTTCTCACACCAGTCCCATGACTGACCTGGTGTTTATTGTTCCCTTCCTAAACTCTGGGTGCCCATCATTTTCCACACGGGCAGCCTAGAGTTAGGTTTTCAGGTCATTTTGGATTTTTAGGAGTGCTATGGAGCTCAGGAGGCGAGCTGGATGGCGAGACGTATCACTCGTACTTATTTATTTATTCCGTTGTGTATTCTGTATGAGGACAAGTTTATATAAACGTCCATTGTTGTATTGAGTTGTATATTGACTCTCATTGTTGTATTGTATAAACTGATATAGTTCTTCGTTTAAAAGACTAGTGATTATCTATTATATATTGTTCCGCTGCGAATGTGAGATTCTGATATTGTTTCTGTTTCTGTGTTTCCGTTCTTTCTTTTCTTTTGTGTTCTTCTACCTCTTCTTTTTAACCCTAATGGTTCGGTTTTCCGGCATTCGATTGCGCGGCATTTGATACAGTGGACGTATTAATGTCGATTTTCGGAAGTCGAAAATCGCGAATCGTTACACAATTCCTTCGCAAGGACACTCAATCCCATCAATGCTCCTATCCAAGATGGGTGGGAAATAGTCAACTAGAAAAAGAAGCTATCAACAATGTATCATCTAGAAAAGTGCTTGAGCTGGTCAGTGCTTAACTCATGCTGGGACCCTCCTTTCCATTGAAGAAGCTACAATTAGCGATATTATCTAGGATAGTGGTTGAGCTAGTGAGCACTCCCACTCATGCCGGGACCGTCCTTAGCCATGAAGTGACAATTGTGAATGGTTGTCACCCAGGAGTAAACTTGAACCTATCAGTGCTCCGGTTCGTGCTGGGACTACCTAAGGCAGTGAAGCTACACAAACTAGCCATGTGTCATCCAAGAGAACCTTTAAGGCCAATAATGCTTCGGTTTATGCTGGGACCGCTCGCCATGCTGAAGACTGGGATAGCATGGAACCCATTTCCTTGGCCACTCCCCAGAGAACAAAAGATCTCATCACAACATGGAATGAGCAAGTTGTACCCATTGGCAAGCGGGGATGTTCGACAAAGTAACCCCTATCCTCTTAACTCTGATAGACTCATTTATGAGTGCTAAGGGCAAGCAAAACCCCTTGACTTGAGCACATATGTTTGTCCTTCTGAGGGTTTCATAGAGTGCAGGATTTATATGTTAGGCTAATGTTACAAACCACCTCTGATCTTGATGATGACCCACTCGATTCCTACATAAGGGATTAAAGCATAGAAGGCGAGCTAGCTACATCACTTGAGTTTATATCTGTAGTTTGTGCCAACCCTAACAAGATTTCCTAAATCATCACCGAGCTCGGCCCAAAGAGTAGAGACAAATTGGTTAAACTCCTGTAGTAAAGCAAAGACATCTTCTCTTAGGGAACGCCAACTAGATTGATATCGATCCTAGAATCATCTACCATACACTGAACATTGATCCAAAGGAAACCCTCTCCTTCAAAAGGGTAGACCCCTCAATCCAAAAAGAAAACGAGCTCTCAAAGAAGAGATGGAGAAGCTATTGGTCAATGATTCATCCAGGAGGTAGAATACCTGGTCTGGACAGCCAATCTAGTGCTGGTCAAAAAGGCAAATGGGGCTTGGAGAACTTGCATTGACTTCTCTAACCTCAACAAAGCCAGCTTAAAGTCATCTTTCTCCTACCTTACATCAATTAGCTAGTAGACGCGACAAGTGGGCATGAGTTCCTCACTTTCAAGGATGCTTATTTCGTGTACAATCATTGGCATGCACAACCCAGACCAAGAGCACACCTCCTTTATCACTATTGTCGTTCTATTTTTCTATTGCTCCATTCCTTTTGGACTTAAAAATGCCAGCATTACCTACCAATGGTTTGCCAACTCCATGTTCTTAGAATAGATCGGTTGGTCCATGGATGTTTACTTAGATGACATGTTTGTAAAGTTAGAAAGGCCGAGGGATATATACAGAACTTGGCCGAGACTTTCAACATTATATGTCAATACAAATTAAAGTTAAATCCAAAGAAGTGCTCATTCGCCATCCAGTCTAGAAAATTCCTCGAATATGCAGTAAGCACCAAGGGATTTGAAGCCAATCCCAATAAAATCCAGGCCATTCAAGACATGTAAGTCCTTAGGAGTATGAAGCAAGTACAAAGCCTAAATGAGATGGTTGCATTTTTGAGCAGGTTAGTATCCAAGGCTACCGACGGATGTCTCCATTTTTTTGACCTCATTAAGAAGGGAAAGCTGTTTGTTTGGAACAATGAATGCACAAGCTTATTTGAAGAACTAAAGCAACATTTAGCTACACCCTCGATATCGTCCAAGCTCAAGGATGGGTGGGGCTTGTGCCTTTACCTTGTACTGTCTAACCACGCAATCAGTGCTGCATTAAACAGATAAGATGAGAAATACAATGGTCGATCTAATATATCTGTAAAAGGTTGTCACACCTAGAAACATGATACATGTGGTTGGAGAAGCTAGCTTTTTTCCTACTTAAAACAGCCCGAAAACTTTGGCTATACTTCCAAGCTCATCGTATCAAAGTCCTGACCAACCAACTATCGAGGCAATTACTCAGCCATCCCGATACAATAGGTTAGCTGCTGAAGTGGCTCGTCGAGCTTAGGAAACATTACTTTTCTTTCTATCCTTGCACTTCTATCAAGGGCTAGGAAATATATGATTTCATTATCGACTGCTCAAGCCCAGAAAACGACAAAGTGGAGACAATCACCAATTAACAAACATGGCACCTGTATGTGGATGGGGAGTCAAATGAGAAGGGAAAGGGGTCGGCATGGCCCTTGTTAGCCACGAAGGAAGGGAACTTTGTTTTACGATCCGCCCACTTTCAAGGTGACCAACAATGAAGCTATGTACGAAGTTGTCCTGGCCTATCCCAGGATTACAAAGGAATTACGTGTGGACTACATCCATGTGTTCAGTGACTCATCGTTAGTCGTCAATAAAATTGGCAAGTGCTTTAAAGTCAAAGGCAAGACACTCGCCTTGTATGTTGTAGAGGCAGAGAAGATAATCGGCACCTTCTTAGAGTTCAAGCTAGAGCAGGTACCCAAGGAGCAAAATGACAATGCCGACTAGCTATCCAAGGTGACAATCAACCTAGAAGAGGCCACTCCTTAGGTCCCACTGGAAATTCAAGACACCCCTTGCTATGGGTCGGGAGCAACAACAATGGATATTGACACACCGTCCACGAATAATGGATGAGAAGTCCAAAAAGTTCTTTACCATGCTCCTCATTACACAATAATGGATGAGAAGCTTTATAGATCGGGGTATTCTAAACTAATTCAGTGGTGCATGTCTGAAGAAGCAACCGACCAGATTCTAGAAGAGCTTCATAAAGGATTTTGTGAGGATCATGCTTGGGGTAAGCTTAGCAAAGAAGGCACATGACAAGGCTATTAATGGTCTAATATGATCGAGGATTCAATGGACTACTTCAAGAAGTGCGACCGGTGTCAACAGTTCGACAAGATCCCCAAAGCTTCTCCACCCTCCTTACTTCAATGACTCCCCTTTATCGTTCGACACTTGGGGAAATGACCAGATAGGAAATCTACTAAATACCAAGGGATGTTATAACCATGCCATAGTCACCTTCGACTGCTTTGCCAAATGGGTCAAAGTCGAGCCCCTCATTGGAGCCACCACCCTTAAGATATTAAACATCGTCATCAAATTCATTGTTTACCTGTTTGACTTGCCACTGACAATGGCACCCAATTTGAGAGTAACCATTTTTTAGACCTTTGCAAAAGAAACGAGATTGAGAAGTGCTTCTTTTCCATTTCCCATCCTAAAGAAAACAGCCAGGAGGATGTCATCAACAAAATCATCAAGTTAAAACTCTAGAAGATCCTCACATTAGATCAGGAAAACAGGGCCGAGGAACCGCCACTCGTACCACACTTCCAACCGCACCTTAACTAACCATACTCCCTTTTTGTTTTCTTATAAGTATGAGGCCATGCTACCCATCAAAGTAGACATCCCCTTACCTCGACCTCTCACATACGAGTCTAAATAAAATGATGACTACTCAAGCTAGGGCTCGACGCCATTGAAGAACGAAGAGCTGAAGCTGAACTCCACACTAAAAGCCTACAAAAGGAAGACAACCAAGAATTAAAACTCCAGAGTGAGTCTCTAGAAATTCATTATCAGCAATCTAGTACTACACCGGGTGTTCACAAACACTAAGAACCCTATTGAAGGAGTGCTCGACCCAACTTGGGAGGCATCAAATGTCATCGACACTGCCTTATCAAATGGCTCTTACCGTCTCTTTCGCCTAGATGAAATGCACATATCCTGCACTTGGAACATAAGGCACCTTTGGGTCTATCACATATGAGCCACAATTATAAGGATATTGTGAAAAGCTCTATGATGAATATAATGAAGACTTCGGAGCCAATTCCGTCTACATTACCAAGGTTACCTAGTGGAGGTGAGTTATTATATTCTTAATTCCTCTCTTGGGGACTGCCAGCCTCTACAATCAAGGATTGTGTGAGCCATTCAATGTTCCCCTCCTTGCCGATCGACTATCCAATAAGGGAGAATCACCATGCATTCTCTTCCTTTTTCGGGGATATCCATCACTATAGGCTATCCAGTGAGAGTGAGTTATTATGTGATCACTTCATTCCTTGGAGACTGCCGATCTCTACCATCAAGGGCCGCGCGAGCCACTCAATGCTCCCCTCCTTGTCGATCGACTTTCCCACGAAGGTGAATTACCATGCAGTCACTTCCTCGTTGGGGACTGCTGAACTGCCCCATTGAGTTTTGGTGAGACTTCTCTCTCCTTCATGTAGAGGTGCATCGACCACTGGAAGCTTGACCATTTAATGGTCCTGATTCCCTCTCCCATGATTTCATCCATCCCTCCTACAAGTCGAGTAACTATTGTCAAGACTGGTGTTGTTACCTCGAGTGACATCAAAGTCCAACATCCGTAGTGCATCCACATAAAAATAAGGCAAGCACCATATCCACTGACCGGGTGTCACCCAGGAGAACCGTCGAGCCACTCAACACTTTGGTTCATGCCGGGACTTTTCGTCACTCAATCTTCCCACGTGTTCACCAAGAGAACTCGCAAGCCACTCAGTGCTCCGGTTCGTGCTGTGATCATCTGCTACTCAACCTTTTCATATGTTACCTAGGTGAACCCTTGAGCCCTTTAGGGCTTCAAGTGGAGATGGGACAGCCTAAAATCGTCAACAACTCAAACAGGCTCGACAACCATGTGACATCCTCCATGTTTGACTACGACCGGGCATCATAGAAAATGCTCGAATTTGAGTTCATTTACTGGCCCAACCTATCATCAGGGTGAGTTTTACTTAGTTAAGTAGATACATGGTTCATATCAACGGGCTAAAATTGCCGCCCGTTTCATCACCATACATTGTTATTTATCTACCTCGTGAAGATGTTAAGTGTAGATAACATAAGGACAATGTCGACCACTCAAAGTATGCTACCCTGCTAATCACACTAACATGCAAGAAAAGATAAATCAAGTACTTAGACAAATTTCGCAAGATAAAATGGTTTTATTCATTCATACCAAATATGCTTGGGCATGAAGACTTCTTTACTAGGCTTACAAAAGATAGAAAAATATTTACAAGGATGGTCCACTAGACGATCGAGTTAAGGAACCAACCTGCTGCTACGTTGAAATAGCTGACACGGCCATCCTAACTGCCTTTGTCACGGCTGCCACCTCAGTCGGGTCCTGGCAAGCACTTCTGCTTTGACGTTGCTTATATAGATAGGAGGTAATAATTTTTCCTCAATAGGGCTTCACCATGGCCGGTTCTTCCACCAGTCCTTTTCCTCAGCCCTTGCCGCCTCTACATGTGAAAATGACCAATAACCAGCTAAATGCTAATTTAAGTCGGCTCGCAAAGCTTTAGGCTCTTTCTCAGCCTTTGTCAAGCTCTACTTAAGGTCCTTCGCCACCTTATCCCTAGCCTCAGCATTCGCCTTTGCTGCCACATTCGCCTTTTTTGCCTTAGCCTTGAGCGTCTTCACTACCGTCTCAACCTCCAGTCGAACAGCTTTTCTGGCCTCGACGGCCACCTTGGTCTGTATGATTTCATTTTGGATACAAATGGAGCATTGTGCAGCCTGAACAACAAACATTTGAAAGTTACGTTTTAAATGAAAGAAAATTCATGTTTGAAAGCTTATCATCAAAGAATCCTTGGTATGTGCATTGACTGCGGCCTCCAAAAGGTGCGGTTCTAGCGAGATCTAGGCTGGTGTGCATATAACAAGGACTCTATAGCAATGGGCTAGAAGGCCCTCAGCGGGTGGTCCAGGTCATCAAGGTCCCGGGCATAGGACATCTCCAAGGAAATGTACCTAATCAGCACTACCTCCTCCTCAGCAATGCTCTCTACATCATATAGTTCCTACTGCTTGGCATAAAGACGATCAGCTTAGGAAGTCGAAGGCCTATCTCCCTCGGTCCTTTTCCACTTCTTGCTCTTAGTAAAGGGAGGTCTGATAGTACGATGCTAGAGGACACCTCGATTACCTTTTTATCAGAGGCGAGCAGCACCTATAAGGGATCCTCCACAATGGGTAACAGTGTTGAAGGCATCGAAATAAAGCTCGTCAGCCATTGAAATAATAAAAAGCTATGATTAGATCAGGTACAAGAAAAAGTAGAAAATAAAAGTTTACCGTTTGGACTTGCCTAGCCCTACCATATGATAAGGGATAGGCATAATGAGATCGAGATGCCTACGCTTGATTGATCGGTCCTGTCATGGGACTTATTCGGTGGCACAACATCATAACCATGTTACATAGGACCGTATAAGGGATAGGGCTTGGAGGAAGGACATACGTTTTTAACCAAAGCCCAGTTCCTATGGCTATCTGCCTGCACTGTCTTCCTCAGAACTCACCTCAATATTCCAAGAGAAGGTGGGCATCCCATAATGTTAGACCGGAATGCCAACTAACTATTATGGTTTAAAAGTTTCCCACTAAGGCTTTGACACTACATCACTAAGCTTGTCATAATCGAATTGCTACCACTATCCAGCTCCTCACCCTTATTAACATCATTATATCCTCGATTCTTATATGTAATCGGCCTAACGTTGGATCTAAGAATTTGATCTTTGTGTAGTCTTGCTTCTTCTTGGTTAGTTTCTTTACTGGATGGCCCTCTCTGCCACCATTGTTTGATGCTCCCTCTAGAGGTCCACCTATTGGAGGTTCGGGTCGATCGCTAGGAACTTCAGATTCTGAAGGTTATCGTGGACCATCTTTAATCATTCTACATATTCACTAAGTACCTCGAAGTCGGTGTCAGCTGAGTCATGAGATGCCCCTATCAAAAGAAAGATAAGAAAGTGAGAAGAAAGATAATGGTAAAAGAAAAGAAACAAGCAAAAATTTCTAGAGGTTTGACACTCGGTGTTCCTAAGATCTAGGTTTACCACTCGAGGCATGAAGAAGTATTTCCCCATCCAGCCCGAGGATGCTTTTTTATGTACGCCATGAAGATAGCGGGCTTGGAAGAGAAAATAATTGTCGATCGAATGCCCGACCGTCCTCTACAATTCAAAGAGCATATTGATTAAATAAGCAGTAGGCTCGGCAAGGTTAAGACCGAAGCAAGCGATGTAGGCTCTATATAAGAGCCGGCAGCAGTTAGGAGTAAGCTGACTCCGAAGGCATTGAGAATAGAGAGAGGAAGGTATGGATAGGAAGAAAAGCCCTGAATTTGAAGTAGCCCAGGGACCAAGCAAAGTTTCCGAGTGGAGAATGATTGGGTCGGTCTATAGCATTAGGATATCTTACCACCCCAACATTGCATCCATGCCTGGCTAAGCAACCAGCCTGGTTCACTGTTCTCTCCATTACCTCATATACTTTGAGGCTAGAAATGCCATCTAAGGTCGATCCAGAGGTCACTATCTGAAACATAAGTGGCCTAAGTCAAACTACAAGCCCTCAACATCTAAGCTAAGGTAGCTGGACAACCCACTTCATGTCATGCCATTGCCGACATCCCATAAAGGCTGACTCAAAACTTAATCTTCACTCCTAAGCTAAGGCAATGGCCTTGTGGCCTGCTTTTTAACTTAAAATCCCAAGACTACCAGTTTGCGACTAAAACTACAGCATATGACACAAATATAGTTTTTATATTTGTAGATCATTGGAAAGTTCACCAACATCGATCGACCATTGCTGATATGGCAACAATGGTCGATCAACATCCAAAAGATGACTAGAAAACATCGATTCTAGCCAAGCAAAAATGCAAAATCAAATTCAAAATCTAATGCTTCAAACAGCGGAACCAAAAAACATCTTTTTCATGGCGAAAATGATTCACATTCATTTAGAAGCATGAAGAAGAATCAAAGAGGGAGAAGATTACTATTTTTATAAGAAGAAAAGCTTTAAGTTTTTGAGAGTCTGAAGGTTTTTAACGGGGAAGAGATTTCTTAGCTTCAGTAAACAATAGGAAGAAGGAGAAGAGGGATATTTATAAACCTATTGCCCCGATCATATCCATTGAATTCAAAATAAAGGAAGGTCTTAGCTACCTAGTTGTAATTAACGACGCTATCACATTGATGGTCCCCTTGACTGAATAGTTATAGTGTCACTATAAGTAAGGAATCGTCTCGACCAATCAAGTTTTGACACGTGGTACATGCATTAAATATAAAGAAGAAAGCTCAAGCAATAGAATCTTCGTGATTTGGAAATCATGTCCCTGAACTCACAAAGACGGGCTTAGGGGTAAAATATTGCTTAATTTTCTCACAAGTAAAAGATAAGCCGACCAACACATCAAGAACTAACCTATTCTAGGTCAGTTTGCATAACAAGACTGAAGCCATCAACGACAAGCCAACTTGTAAATCTAAATCTGACCCTAATTCTTGTCAGTTGGCACTTCTTAGCCTGGTCTAGTACAAATCGGCCCATATTTAGCAAGGCTCCATCCTTGCTAGTTTAACAAGCAAGTCACAGATAGGCCACCATGGACTCCTAAGCCTAGCTCGACCCGATACAAGATGAAGCAGCTAACTCATATGACTTGACCTGGCTCAATAGCAACTATTCTATGTCCCGGCTCTAATTCAGCCCACTGGCTTTATTCTAGCCCACCTACGACCAGACCCGCACAGCCTATCTTGTCACTATGTCCTGACCCGACACTCTATGCTCCAACCTTAGCATTTTTAGCTTCATTCTTAGTAAACTTCAGCAACAAGCAACCAGCCATCACTATGCACAAAAAGCTTCTCTCTGGCCTTGCTACCTGAATAAGCATGCTGGATGTCGAAAACTACAACCTAGGATGACCTAGTACACCTACTACTGCGGCATGTATACCATAAGCATACCTACTTCTATAGCATACCACTACTCTCGACAAAAAGCTCGCGCCCAATATGGTATCATGGCTGGCATTCATATCAGTCGCATATTCCAACCATCTTTCCAGCTATTCTCCGTTAACCCAAGCAACCAGATATACGATTGGGAATGATTCCCGCCTATATGCAGCACAATCTCAATTATCCATTATCTGCTTTAGCTTCTATAAATATCCCTTGCCATACAACATCAAAAGGGTTGAAAACTAGTTTATTTCCTATAGAATTTTAGCTATTCTCTCGACTCAGAATTCCTTTCCAGTAAGCAATAGCTCTTAAGTTTAGTATCATTGTAAGCTTCAGTACCAAATTTCTTATTATTCTCTTGCAATCTCATATAATTATAAGAGACCAACATATTAATATAAATTAAGTAATTACTTTAAATATATTAATATAAAAATTAAGTAATTACTTTTTACATTACGATATATTAATTAAGTAATTACTTTAAATATATAAATATAAAAATTGCTTAAATGATATGTTATATGCTAATAATTACAAAGAGTTGTAACCATGAGAAAATTATCATAATATAAAATAACATATTATTTAAATATTCATGGTAAAAATGTTTCAAGAGAGGATAAGGATACATACGTCGAGACTCGAGTATGTAACACTCTACAAATGTTGGGTTGTGTATTACTCATGACTATTAAGGAGGCTAAAGGGTTACGTGCTCATAGCAATTAGGTAGCTATGAAATGACTCTTTCAAGAGTTTGCTATTGGTTAATAACAACTCAGTCAAAAAAGAAATCTCAAGGTGACTATGCTACACGGTTTCCTCAACTTAGGGATATTATGTAACTGCAATGTGAATACTCCACTTTGATTATAGTTGAGTCATGGCATGGCGATCCATGAGCGACTATAGTTGGTCTGAGTTGAAGCATTGGAAGTGAAACACTATTCAATAGAGAATTTGTCTTCTCGATTGTATTAGGTTAGTATCATTGTCAGCTGTAGTCAAATCGAAGTCAAAATCTCTAGCTAAAGTATTTCGATTAATAGTAAATGTTATATTAAACCAAGGACTCTATTTGTGGGCTAAATAAGATGAATAAGAATGATATTGGAATTTTGGCCAAAGCCAAATTCCATAACTCCTAAGGAGATATATTGTTGACGAAAAGAACATATGCAAATAATAGTTACTAAAAGGTACCACTTAAGGAAATATAAAATATGATTTTACTAGAAAGGTCAATAAGCGATGAATTTGGCCAAAGTATCATACTACTAACTAAGGTGACATGTTAAGGGCATTATTTGAATTATTTAAAATTAATCGCTGACCAAATTCACACTTCTGAGTCATACAACCATATATGTGAATTCTCTGATAAATCACATGATTTAATTAATTTATAAAATATTATAAAATTAATTTAAATTAATTAATATTTGAGAAATAAACTAATTTATTTGATGTTTGTATATTGCTAATAATTATTTGGATGTATATATCGATATATTTATCAATGTATATTTAAACATGTTTTAAATAGAGATAATTGCTTAATAGGATTTAGAAAAAGGCATTACTATCTACACAAACAAAACCTATCACTAACGCCATTTTAAGAGCCTTTAAAATTTAATAGGGAAAGCGTTACCAAAAAAATCCCACTTCAGCTGGTTATGTAAAACTAATTGAAAACATAATCATTCGGTTATGCAAAATTGAGTAAAAATTTGTCATCTGGTTATGCAAATCGAATAATGTATATAAAACCCCTAACCCTAATTATTAAAAAAATAGCTTCTTATATCATCATTTAATGGTAAAGGATACTGAAACTAACAATGATTCAATAAAAGGACAAATCTTTCCCAGTTCACTCCCTTTAAAACTATTATTTTAAATATTCCAAATTAATTTGAATTGTTTCTTTTCTACTTTAAAATGTTATTGAAAATATATAATGACATTGACGATACATTAACAATCTTTTTCAAAAGAAAACTAAATGTTGTCAATTTACTATTTTTGAACTTTTCTTATACTTATGATAATATCTTAATTTATATTTTATCTTCTAAATGAAACTAACATTATTTAGTTTGATCTTTGTTCTTCTAAGATATAGTTTATTATGGATTAATTGTATAGTTTCAAATATAACTTTCAATTATGAAAACTTACTATTTATTTTATTTTAGTGCAACATATAGTGTATATTTAAATAAATGAGTATATTCACAATTTTAGAATGATTTTAATAATCTACAAAAATTAAGCTTCCAAACATGCTTTGTTATCTTATGAAACAGATTGTACAAACCATTGTAAACCAAATATTTTATTGATCATCAAAACCTGTACGTCTAAAACCCATTATAAACAATGTAACTAAACTCCCAAGTGGAGCCTTAATATGATTAACAAAGGAATCCCAATATACAAAGACAACTTTGTGTGTATTAATTATTTTGCATAGTTACACCCTCAATTTAATGTTAAATTCATTGTATTAGGATTACATGTGTAATATTTTCAACATAGGATATGTAAGATGTCTTATAAATATACAATCCATTTTTTATGGGAGTTTGAAAATAATAAACAACACATAAATCAATAATAACTGCACAAATGTTTTTTCTGATGTTATTATAGTATGCTCCTATTTTATCAATATACTTATAAACGTGTGTAAATCATCATTTCTTTATTTTATAATTTTCGCATGTACATGTTGTTTTATTTTCATGTATTAATAACAAACTTACAAGATATATATTTCAATTAGAATTTGTTTTTCTTAGTTAATAGAAACTTAAAACTATTCAAATAAAAAAATACTTGGCTCATTATTAAACGTTAGTTTACGGTTTTTATTCTAAGAAAAGCTCTTTGCAAATGCTAAATCGTTATAATCATTTTTGAACATTAATATAAGGCATATTGTTGCCAAATGTAGGCATTAAATCATGATTTATTGCCCATACTTAGGTCCAAATAAGACTACCCGTGCTCAACATGGGTTCAAATAGAATGAAACCGTTTGTAAGTGCGACATAGTTTTGAGCCACTTTGCGCATAATTTTTGGTTTAGCTAAGACATAAATAGTAGGTAAGCATGTTAAATAAAGCACACTTCGGAAAAGACTATTCTAACATAAAAAAATATGACCACCCACATCGAGTCTTATTTCTTAAATAACTAAGAAAACAATGCATCACCAATAAGATAAACTATATGTGTAGCATGGGTTTAGGGGTTCACACTAGTAAAATCAAGGAAGTGGGTGTTAATGCGTGAGTGGAGCAATTGGTAAGTTTGGAGGATAAATAGTGAGGGTGTTAATTTAGCGCGTGTGGATAATAATACCTATTGAAAATATACACACCATGTTATGGTATAATGTGGCATACCATTCTAAAGAGAAAGAAAGAGATATGGATGAGATCGAGTTAATTGTAATTAAAGCAGATGTTTTAAATCATAGGAATCTCAAAAGGGTTTCTTTCTCTAAATAAAAAAGAAACCTTTTTAATTCCATTTTGATTAACTCCATTTCCTTTATTCATTTTTCTCTCTCTTCATCATCATCCATGGCTCGAAAATTCATAGAGCCATTTTCTCCAAATTAATTCCAAACATAATGTAATAAATAGGTAGTTCATCCTTCTCTTGTAAAGTTGGGTGTGGATTTACTTAAAGATCTAAGTAGAAATCTCAAATCAAGGTGTTACGAAGGGCTTATGGCAAGACTTTACAGGTTCAATTCTTATATTTTATTTATTTATAATGTTTAACCCTGATAAAATTTACATAAATGTGTATATAGATTGGTGCTTATTAATTCTAATCCAAAATCTCTTGTGTATTGATATTTAATTATAAAATAAACATTGTGTTTGATTATTTATGCATTCGAATTGTTTGTTGGATATGAAATTATTAGTTAATGTAGATCTGTATTATTGTAATAAAATTTACATATATGTTCACAATTCAATTCACTTATAGTTATGAATTTAATGTTTAATTGATTAAATTATGCATGTATATATATATTCATATGCTTTATTTTTTCATGTTATCCAAATTTTAAATCATTAACAAGTTGAATCTTTAAGTTAAGTTAATTTTGTTTTATAATTAATATATTCAACGTCTTGCTATTTATTTAATTATATGTATTTGAAATTTAAATATTAAATTTCAAATTTTCATGCGTGTGTATACGTATATATGCAAAGTTTAAAAAAATCATGTCAATGAAGCAAAATATTAATTGTAACAGTAGTTTATGATAATCTTGTTTTCATGTTGAATGTATGTTTTTAGATCATCAATTATTAAAAGCCAAGATATTTTGTCGTGATTAAGCATAGAATTATTTCTAGGCTAATTCTATTTAAACCATAGCAGTTGCTAAGTAGCCCCTCATAAAACAGAAAAAACCAATATACCCATGATTTTGCTGAGTATACCTATCTTATTGTTTAAAATTTTTCTTTATAACCTTCTCTAGTAAAAATCAGCCCATACAAGAATTTCAACATAGAAAAATCATTCCATCAAAAGAATTTCACCATGGAAAAAATCACTCTAACAAAATCATGCACAATATAAATTCAAGTTTCATCTGTTCTACGAACTATGCATTTTCAAATTTAAAAAAGTCAAGATAAAATTCTAGTTTTAACTCTTTCGATTCTATTACGTTTATATCATCATCATCATGATCCATCGATTTAAGCACAAGATTTGAAAATTTACCTAAAATTTGATTATTAGTATTTGATAGGAAGAATAAAAGAAGGAAAATATAATGTAAGGTAAAAATTGCGTGAATGATAAAAGGGCAATTTTATCATTTTTTATAAATTTATGGGGTCTACTAAGCAATATAACGTGTCTGAATAGAATTAGCCTTATTTCTAAATAGATATTGAACATATTATTGATTGGTGTTTGTAAAAGAGGAAATCTAAATACCATGAACTCAGTTTCCTTTTAATCCCGATTTGATTAGATTTAGCTGTGACGCCCCACCTCTATGCTCACGCTAGCCAAGAACACTACGGTGTAATGCCGTCGACTAGCGCGAAGAATAAGGCTGTTGAGGAGTGACCATCTGTGCAATTGCCTTGTGCGAGCACCGATATGTCAGATAAAATAACATGCATCTTTATTTCAAGAGGAAATCCGACATACCGATACAAACTCAAAGCTACTACACAGTGGCTTAGTGGACTTCGGAAACAAATATAGATATAAGCATAACATAAATCAGTTACAGATGTTCATATCTCAAAGGCGGAAACCGATATGAATATAACACATAAAAGTGTACATCAGAGTAGTGGTCATATAAGATCCACAATATCACAAAAGAATAGGTACAAGTGCTAGACAAAAGAATAAGTATACATCATGGGGTCTATATCTCGAATGTATAACAATAAAAACTACAAATGTAATGTAGTTAGACAAAAGTCATAAGATGATCCCAGATAGGAGTCAAGCAGAAGCACCTGTAACATCTCGGTCTGACCCGAGTATTATTTAATAAGAAAATAATAAACGGATCAGTCTAGCTTTAAATATCAGATAAAGGAATGAGATATAAGCAGAGATATAATAAGAACGTATGATAACAAGAATGTCATACAAGAACATATATAATCTAAACATCATCAAATTCATAAAATATCTCAAGAATCTCAAAGCACGAAAAAGAATATCATATTCTTTATTTTATTCACCAAACTACAAATATTAACAAACATATTAATGCCAATCCCAAAAGTTGGTGAAACACAAATTCTGGAAATCATCAATCAGAAATCCAGAAATCACAAAAGGGGGGAGGCTTATCACAAACGGGAGCATGAAAACTAACCAACACGTGTATCATAAACGGAACGCTATTCCATGGTCGCTAACCATAAATATTGAGCCGAAGCTCCACAAACGGTCTGAAGACCACGGGTCGCTACCCCGCCAAATTGAACCGAAGTTCCATAGAAACGGGGTTTAGTCTCCCTCGCAGACAAATAGACATCGCTAGTCAAAATCACAAAATGATCATCATCGATCAATAAAAAGTGTGAATAACACTAAGCCAGTAAATATATGAGTTTAGCTTCATGTCCCATAACCACTAGCTTAACTTAAATATTTACGAACAAACTGTAGATTTCCACTCGAAAATTGTCACAAGATTTTCAATCGAACAAGTCCATAAATTAACCGACGAAGTAAACGCAAGCGTTTCATACCACTTGTTTTGCTAAGCCGTTTAATTAGATTTTCTCGCACGAATGAGGTAAAGGTTTGTATATACTAATAGATTGGAAAACGGTTTTGAAAATGAGCTTTGTATTGAAAATAGAGTTGAGATTATTTTTATTAAAAGAGTTTGAATATTTACTACTAGTATAAAAACCTTTGTAATTTAAAGTGACAAGTCACAAAAATGATTGTAAAAACAATCAATCACAAAAATCCACATACGAGGACGTGAATCAAATCTCTCATAATCGATGCCGAATCCATCAAAATGGATACACCCAAAAATCCCGAAATAGAAGTTATCAAAGTCAACAAAGGTGATAACAACAAATCGGAGAAACAAGAATCGATTAAAAATTGGAAATTCAAACACAAAAGGCAAAATAGGCAGAGACAGCAGATTCAGTCGACTGGACCAGGGTGGTCAGTCGACTGACACAAATCCAGGAAACTTTCTGTTTCCAGGCTCAGTCGACTGACCCAGAGTGGTCAGTCGACTGATTCTGGCCCAGGAAATTTCCTGGGTTCAGTTCCGTCGACTGATCCTCAAATTTAGTCGACTGAACTGGAAATTCCAGTATTCTCAGCCTAGCCCCCAAGGGGAAAAATCCCAAACATTTGGCGAACGGACGAGCGATGGGCGCTAGGGGTTCACGCCAATCGGCAACCCAGCCCTATAGGCTCTTCGATACGCCACCAAAATCATGTTCACAAATCAAAACAAGGATTTTCAAAGTTTTGACTTCAAAACACCAAAAATTGAAATGTTCACCAAATCAATTCAAACCAAAAGCAATTGAACATGAATATGTGTTAGGAATTCATACCTAACATCAATGATAGAAATAGACAAAGATGCGAGTTCAAAAACTCACCTTTAAACCCGAAAACGATGAAGGAGAAGCTTGAATGCAAAGGAAGATCAACTTCTCTTCAACCTCAACTCAAGAAGCTTGAATCTAAGCTCAAAAGAAGAACATTCCCTAAATTAGGTTTAGGAAATTTCTGAAATTAAAGAGAGAATGAGTTGGAGAAGAAGATGGAGATGTTTACCTTAGCTTCTCTTTGAATTTGGAGCAAGAATTTGTATTTGCTAAGGAAACTAGGGTTTTGGATTTCTAATTTCCCATTCCTCACCCCATTTTCAGTTTTGCTTGAGTGTTAGAGAGAAATAGAAATGAAGTGAAGAGGAGAGGAGAGGGCTGAACTAGGTTATAGAGTTAGTTGGGGTGAAACCCAAACCCAAAGCCCAATAGAAAATAG
The DNA here is from genome assembly GCA_030737815.1 of Allium fistulosum. Classification (NCBI taxonomy): domain Eukaryota; kingdom Viridiplantae; phylum Streptophyta; class Magnoliopsida; order Asparagales; family Amaryllidaceae; genus Allium; species Allium fistulosum. Next base: position 1,442,214,094 of record CM060903.1, on the reverse strand, counting down.
CAAAATTCAACTTACTCCAAATATATCGATGTTTATACTTAAAAAAGTCGAAAATGCCATTTTGGACTCAATGGAGGTGCTCTCGAGTCCCAATTCGACTGTTTACAAAAAGTAGCTTTTCGGACTTTAATCCGATTAACAATTTTATATTTAAATAACATATTTAAATATTCAATTCGTAAAATATGCGGGTTGTTACAAACTCCCCTCCTTAAAGAAATTGTGTCCTCGCAATCTTTAAGAAATAAATAAGAAGTAACAACAACAAAAGCATATCAACACAAAAAGAAGAAATTTGAAAATAAAAAGTTCACCTTAAGGAACACGAGAGAGCAAGTCTGGATGTGTCCGCTCGATGAATTCTCTGGATTCCCAAGAGCAATCCTTAGGATTTGAGGACCATTGAACTTTCACTAGAGGTACATCTTTATTTCGAAGGCGTTTAACCTCCGAAGCAATGATACGGATGGGATGTTGCTCATAAGTCAAATTAGGCGAAACTTCAATTTCTTCAATAACACCGGGCTTAAGAATAGTGTCGGAATCTCGAAGGCATTTCCGTAGTTGGGAGACGTGGAATACGTCATGAATAGCAGAAAACTGAGCCGGTAATAAAAGGCGATAAGCCACGGAACCAATGCGTTCGGTGATGGGAAATGGGCCAATAATTCGAGATGCTAAATTTCCCGATCGATTGAAACGCACAACACCCTTCATAGGTGAGACGCGAATAAACACAAAATCTCCCACAAAAAATTCTAATTTCCTTCTTCGGTTGTCGGCATAGGATTTTTGTCGACTTTGAGCTTCTTTCATCCTATGTCGAATAAGGTCAATCTTTTCTGTGGCATCACAAATAAAATCTGGACCCAAAACCAGCTTCTCACCGGCTTCAAGCCAACACGAAGGAGATCGGCATGGCCTTCCGTATAGTGCCTCGAAAGGTGCCATACCAATACTAGATTGGAAGCTATTATTATAGGAAAATTCAACAAGAGAAATATGATCTTCCCAACTTCCACCAAAATCAAGAACAAATGCACGAAGAAGATCTTCAAGAGTTTGATTCACCCGCTTGGTTTGTCCATCGGACTGAGGATGATAAGCGGTGCTAAAATTAAGCTTCGTTCCCAAAGCTTTTTGAAGACCTTTCCAGAATCCACTAGTAAACAATGGATCACGATCGCTAACAATAGAAGTTGGAACTCCATGCAATTTAACAATTTCTTTGACAAAGAGTTTAGGCAAAATAGGTACGGTCCGATTGGACCGAACGGGAATAAAATGGGCGGATTTTGTAAGTCTATCTACTATCACCCATAGGCTATCATGGCCCGAACGAGAACGGGGAAGACCGTCAATAAAATCCATGGAAATTTGATCCCATTTCCATATTGGAATTTCCAATGGTTGCAATAACCCACCGGGCCTTTGATGCTCGGCCTTAACGAGTTGGCAAGTCATGCAACGCTTAACAAAGTTAGCAATATAAGATTTCATTCCCTCCCAATAATAAAGTCGCTTCATATCCGTGTACATTTTACTACTACCGGGATGAATGGTAAATTTAGAATGATGAGAATCTTCTAAAATATCTTTACGAAGATCACAAATATTTGGCACGATAAGTCTACCAAATTTTCGAATACCGCCACGAGCATCAATATCAAAGTCTTTCAAAACTTCAATATGAATTTTATCCCTACAACTTTGGCCAAGAAGAACCAATTCGGGATCCTGCATTTGAGCTTCAAGAATGCGGTCTAAAAGAGAAGGATGAGCCTCTAGACTACATAAAACAAGAGATGAGCATAAGTCGGATTCACGATCTCGAATCTCACAAGTGGACAAAGTCTCGAGATCATTCCACTCGGATATCATCATAGAAACAACTGCTTATTGTTTTCGGCTAAGGGCATCGGCAATAAGATTTCCTTTTCCGAGAGTATAAAGAATATCAAGATCATACGATGCAAGGAACTCGAGCCAACGTTGTTGACGCAAATTAAGTTCCTTTTGAGAAAATAAATACTTCAATGATTTATGATCGGTGTAGAGAACAAATTTATCCCCCAAAAGATAATGGCGCCAAATTCTAAGGGCGAAGACAATAGCCGCGAGCTCTAAATCATGAGTGGCATATCTAGTCTCGGCAGGCTTTAATTGTCTAGAAGCATAAGCGATAACACGTTCCCGCTGCATGAGAACGGCACCCAAACCAATGCGACTCGCATCGGTATAAACAATAAAATCTTGGTTCCCATCGGGAACCCCAAGAATAGGAGCATCGGAAAGGAGTTCTTTTAATTTTTGAAATGAAGCTTCACATTTGTTTGACCAAATGTATTTAACTCCCTTCTTTGTCAAACTAGTGAGAGGTACGGAAATTTTAGAAAAGTCTTTTATGAACCGACGGTAATAGCCCGCCAATCCGAGAAAGCTACGAATTTCCGTCACATTCTCTAGTCTCTTCCAATTTTGAATCGCTTCAATCTTTGAAGGATCCACAGAAATTCTAGATTCGGAAATGATATGTCCCAAAAATTTCACACGAGATTGCCAAAAGTGGCATTTAGAAAATTTCGCTTTCAATTGGTTGCTCCTAAGAGTTTCCAATACAATCCGAAGATGATTTTCATGCTCCACCTCGGTTTTAGAATAAATAAGAATGTCATCTATAAAGATGAGAACAAATTGATTGAGGAAGTCTTTGAAAACTCGATTCATAAGGTCGATGAAATAAGCTGGAGCATTCGTCAAACCAAATGGCATAACAAGCCATTCATAAGATCCATAACGAGTACGGAACGATGTCAAAGGAATGCTATCCTCTGCAATACGGAGCTGATGAAAACCGATTGCTAAGTCTAATTGTGAAAAAGACTTTAGCACCACTAAGCTGATCGAATAAATCATCAATCCGCGGTAAGGGATATTTATTCTTGATGGTGAGATCGTTAAGCTTGCGGTAGTCAACGCAAAGCCTAAGTGTACCATCAGATTTCTTCACAAAAATAGCTGAAGCTCCCCATGGAGAGGAACTAGATTGAATGAATTGCTTCGCTTCCAATTCGGATAATTGTTTGCACGTCTCCTCATTTTCTTTGTTGGACATACGATAAGGAGGACGAGTAATAGGTATAGCTCCAGGGATTAGATTAATTCGGAACTCAATTGCTCGCTTAGGTGGTAATCCTAGAATGGGCTCAAATATATCAGGAAATTCACAAACAATGTGAATGAGAGAAATAACATCTTCCTCATCATTATTATCGTCATCATGAGGATTTAGAGAGTATAAGGATGCTTTCGAATTGGAATTTGAATCTTTCAGGATGAGAGAAATCTGCTTATCAGATTGAGGATGCTGAAGATATATAGTCCGTTCAGGACATAGGATATGGGCTTCATAACGGTTAAGCCAATCCATTCCCAAAATCATTCTGAAACCAAGGTAACGCATAACGTGCAAATTGGCACGGAAAGAGAAATCACATAAAACAATTTCGACATCTTTACATAATAAACTGAGTGTTGCGGATCCACCAACCGAATTCGCAATTCTCAAAGAAGTCATCAAGCCAATAACGTCCAAAGACAAAGCATCAACAAGTTCTTTTGATATAAAAGAGTGAGATGCACCCGTATCAAAAAGAACTCGAATAGGAAATTCACGAAATATAATAATGCCATCAAGGATAGAATGAGAAATACCTTGACCGCGAGAAGTGTTAGCAGGGGTTTTTCCAACATTTAGCTTGCCCTCTTTCTTGCCTTGAAGTTTGGGACACAACGATAAAGTATGGCCCGAACTCTTGCAATAGCGGCAAGAAATAGACTTCGGGAACTTGTTTGCATAGTGGTCCTTAGAACCACAATTGTAGCATTCTCCTCGACGAGAGTTAGGAGTATTTGCCACAGGTGTTGCTTTCTTTCCCTTCTTGTTGGGATTAGGCTTGAATTTGAAAGGTCTTTTCTTGTTGATGTTTTGCTTGACCTCAACATCACTATCTTTATCAGCCTCTTCGAGTCAAAGAGCAATATCAACAAGTTGATCAAAAGAAACTTCTAATTTCAGAAGTAATGGCTTTTTGAGGCTCTTGTTCAAGCCATAAACATATCTCTGGATTTTCTTCAATGGGGTATTAATGTACTCGACCACATATTTTGAGAGAGATTCGAAAGATGCGACGTAGTCGGTCACGGAAGATTCACCTTGAACAAGGTCGATGAAGCGTCGGGCTAGAGATACTTTTTCAGCCTCCGGTATGAATTTCAACTCGAACCTTTCCCGGAATTGCTCCCAAGTAAGGTCCGCTTCAATAATTTCGGAGATCAGAAGCTCGTACCAGTCTAATGCTCTTTCTTGGAGCATACTAGAAGCCACTTGGACTCGATGAAGATCAATAAGATTCATGCGAGAAAAAATACGGTCGCATGTTCGAAGCCAAGCCTGGACTTCTATAACGCTCTCGGAACCTTTGAATGGCTTCCCACCCAAATTGGTGTAATCACTGCACAAGCGTGCAAATCCAGATTTAGGATGTGTGGGCTCAGGAATAGGTCCGACAGCTTGAGCATTTCTTACAAGATCAAGAAGTTGCTGAGTAGACATAAATACTCCATCCTGGGGAGTAGCACTAGATTGACCGGCACTGGGATGGCCAGGTCTAACATTTCTCTTCTTTAAGAAAGAAAGAAAAGAGAAAAAAAGGTTAATCTCAAAATGAATATCAAACAAACTTGATTGATAAAACAAGGCATCATAAAAAGAAATAGGATAGAACGGTATGAAGACTCGAATTAAATCCTATGGCACGATTCCTAAGAAAGACTTAGGACAATGATCCTTGCTAGATTATTCTACATTGTTCCGAAGTTTGGCTCCGATACCATGCTGTGACGCCCCACCTCTATGCTCACGCTAGCCAAGAACACTACGGTGTAATGCCGTCGACTAGCGCAAAGAATAAGGCTGTTGAGGAGCGACCATCTGTGCAATTGCCTTGTGCGAGCACCGATATGTCAGATAAAATAACATGCATCTTTATTTCAAGAGGAAATCCGACATACCGATACAAACTCAAAGCTACTACACAGTGGCTTAGTGGACCTCGGAAACAAATATAGAAATAAGCATAACATAAATCAGTCATAGATGTTCATATCTCAAAGGCGGAAACAGATATGAATATAACACATAAAAGTGTACATCAGAGTAGTGGTCATATAAGATCCACAATATCACAAAAGAATAGATACAAATGCTAGACAAAAGAATAAGTATACATCATGGGGTCTATATCTCGAATGTATAACAACAAAAACTACAAATGTAATGTAGTTAGACAAAAGTCAGAAGATGATCACAGATAGGAGTCAAGCAGAAGCACCTGTAACATCTCGGTCTGACCCGAGTATTATTTAATAAGAAAATAATAAATGGATCAGTCTAGCTATAAATATCAGATAAAGGAATGAGATATAAGCAGAGATATAATAAGAACGTATGATAACAAGAATGTCATACAAGAACATATATGATCTAAACATCATCAAATTCATAAAATATCTCAAGAATCACAAAGCACGAAAAAGAATATCATATTCTTTATTTTATTCACCAAACTACAAATATTGACAAACATATTAATGCCAATCCCAAAAGTTGGTGAAACACAAATTCTAGAAATCATCAATTAGAAATCCAGAAATCACAAAAAGGGGGAGGCCTATCACAAACGGGAGCATGAAAACTCACCAACACGTGTATCACAAACGGAACGCTATTCCATGGTCGCTAACCATAAATATTGAGCCGAAGCTCCATAAACGGTCCGAAGACCATGGGTCACTACCCCGCCAAATTGAACCGATGTTCCACAGAAATGGGGTTTAGTCTCCCTCGTAGACAAATAGACATCGCACATAGCTAGTCTAAATCACAAAATGATCATCATCGATCAATAAAAAGTGTGAATTACACTAAGCCAGTTAATATATGAGTTTAGCTTCATGTCCCATAACCACTAGCTTAACTTAAATATTTATGAACAAATTGTAGATTTCCACTCGAAAATTGTCACAAGATTTTCAATCGAACAAGTCCATAAATTAACCGACGAAGTAAACGCAAGCGTTTCATACCACTTGTTTTGCTAAGCCGTTTAATTAGATTTTCTCGCACGAATGAGGTAAAGGTTTGTATATACTAATAGATTGGAAAACGGTTTTGAAAACGAGCTTTGTATTGAAAATAGAGTTGAGATCATTTTATTAAAAGAGTTTTAATATTTACTACTAGTATAAAAACCTTTGTAATTTAAAGTGACAAGTCACAAAAATGATTGTAAAAACAATCAATCACAAAAATCCACATACGAGGACGTGAATCAAATCTCTCATAATCGATGCCGAATCCATCAAATTGGATACACCCAAAAATCCCGAAATAGAAGTTATCAAAGTCAACAAAGGTGATAACAACAAATCGGAGAAACAAGAATCGATTTAAAATTGGAAATTCAAACACAAAAGGCAAAATAGGCAGAGACAGCAGATTCAGTCGACTGGACCAGGGTGGTCAGTCGACTGACACTAATCCTGGAAACTTTCTGTTTCCAGGTTCGGTCGACTGAGCTAGGGTGGTCAGTCGACTGAATCATGCCTGGAAACTTTCTATTTCCAGGCTCAGTCGATTGACCCAGAGTGGTCAGTCGACTGATACTGGCCTAGGAAATTTCCTAGGTTCAGTTCGGTCGACTGACCCTCAAATTCAATCGACTGAACTGGAAATTCCAGTATTCTCAGCCTAGCCCCCAAGGGGAAAAATCCCAAACAATTGACGAATGGATGAGCGATGGGCGCTAGGGTTCACGCCAATCGGCAACCCAGCCCTATAGGCTCTTCGATACGCCACCAAAAACATGTTCACAAATCAAAACAAGGATTTTCAAAGTTTTGACTTCAAAACACCAAAAATTGAAATGTTCACCAAATCAATTCAAACCAAAATCAATGGAACATGAATATGTGTTAGGAATTCATACCTAACATCAATGATAGAAATAGACAAAGATGTGAGTTCAAAAACTCACCTTTAAACCCGAAAACGATGAAGGAGAAGCTTGAATGCAAAGGAAGATCAACTTCTCTTCAACCTCAACTCAAGAAGCTTGAATCTAAGCTCAAAAGAAGAACATTCCCTAAATTGGGTTTAGGAAATTTCTGAAATTAAAGAGAGAATGAGTTGGAGAAGAAGACAGAGATGCTTACCTTAGCTTCTCTTTGAGAGCAAGAATTTGTATTTGCTAAGGAAACTAGGGTTTTGGATTTCTAATTTCCCATTCCTCTCCCCATTTTCAGTTTTGCTTGAGTGTTAGAGAAAAATAGAAATGAAGTGAAGAGGGGAGGGGAGGGCTGAACTAGGTTATAGAGTTAGTTGGGGTGAAACCCAAACCCAAAGCCCAATAGAAAATAGCAAAATTCAACTTACTCCAAATATATCGATGTTTATACTTAAAAAAGTCGCAAACGCCATTTTGGACTCAATGGAGGTGGTCTCGAGTCCCAATTCGACTGTTTACAAAAAGTAGCTTTTCGGACTTTAATCTGATTAACAATTTTATATTTAAATAAAATATTTAAATATTCAATTCGTAAAATATGCGGGTTGTTACATTAGCTCTAATGAGAAATTTAATTTTCATCTTTCGTTTTTTACCAAATATTCTCCTATTTTGGAAATATCTAATTTTACTGTACAAATTTGTTTATATATATGTGTGTATGTATATATGTATAAAAACAATATACGGATATAATATATTCAAACATATATATACTTATGCATTTATATTCCAGATATTCATATGATTTATCATTGCATATGTAAGTGTAATGTATATGTATATACAATTGATATAAATCACAATAGGTATATGTATGTGTAGTTAAATACATGTTTATATTTCATTATGTTATGTTGTTATATATATATATATATATGATACATTCAAAATATTGATTTAATTGAATTAATATGATTAATTGAAAAATATAATATAAGTTTAAATAAAGTATGATTTTATTTAGTTACTAGATTGGATTTAGTATTAAACCATTAGACTTCATAGGCCTACTACTATGATCTAAATATATTTTTTTAAAATCTACCAATTTCAGTTGATACTGACCGGCTCGGTTCCTGCATACCCCTTATCCGAAATTGATGTCTCTTTAACAATATATTTGAACGTTTGAAGCCACATGGAAGTACATTCTTGTTGTAGATGTATAACTTACCTATAATATATTTGAAAACATTTTTCAGACCAGTTTATTGTAGAGTTTTAGGGATTTAAAGGAAGTAACTACAAGATAGAATAGTAAACATTTGATGAATCCTCTTCCAATAAACATAATCATTACCCTTAAAGGAAATTAAATTTTTTCTTTAATCGGCTAATTCAAGACTAATAATAAGGATGCATAAATATATATTATCATAGGGCTTGGTGATAATATAGGAGTGTTTGCCCCACCTTTTTGGCAAGGCCGTGATATCAAGGACTTGCCTAGTGACAGAAGACAGTCCACTTCGGAAATCAGTTATCTGTAGATTCACGATGGATACAAGCAAACTTGGTCCGAGTCCAGATCGAGCCACAGTAAGCATGATATGACAAGTAGAGATATGAAAGGCGACATTCCAAATTTCAGGTAATCGGAGTTCGTATGCTCAAGTTATGGAACGATCAAGATCCGTAAGAAACATGCCCATCTCGTATCCATCATTGCGTATCCATCCATCTGCATCCATCATATCGTATCCATCGGCATCGATACGAAATGAATGTAACTCCATCACTCGGCATCCATCTTTCGTATCCATATGGTTCAAACACATAACGATGGACTTTGGCACTTCCCAGATCGATCGCGCTTCACTTGGCCAGTAACTGCATTTCTCATATCGATCACCTACTTAATCAATATGAATAACAGAGCTTAAAATCGATATGAAGACGGTGGCAAGGCATCGATATGAGAAGCAAGGTATCGGATGGATACGAAAGAAGCGATCGACCTAGAAGAAGCGGTTCATATGCACAAAATATGGATCTCCACAAAGCCTGCACGCCACGTCATCATCAACACGAAGAGATCTATACGAAAGTATCGATACGAAGGTTTCAGCCACCCCATATTTGTAACTTTAATCGATCAATAACTCCACAACCATAAATCCAAATACAATGAGATTTTCATATAAGATTGCATATCATCTCAGGAACATCCACGATCGATCGCAGCTCAATTGGAGCAACTTTCGATCGATATGAACGCAATGTGGATCGATCATGGATCAATCCAAAACGGCTCCAGATCGATTGTGTAGGCCCACCTAGGCTTGAGAAAGGGTATTCCGAGGTTCGAGGCAGATATTTCCAGCTTCACACCTATAATTTTCACTCTCGTTGCAACTAAAAAGGGATTTTTATGCTGCCGCTTGAGTTGAACTCCATTGTAATTCAAGTGTTAGCTATTGTATTGTTGTAATTCAGTTTCTAATCAGCAATAAATGACAAATCCTTCAAAGTGGACGTAGGCAATAACGTCGAACTACTATAAATTCTTGTTTTCTTTTTGTTATTGCTCATTTTTTCTTGGTGTGATTATTAGGTTAGCCTCATTTTTCATTTTACTTCTTCATTCTAATCTCTTCAATTGCACCCGAAGAGTGTTGTGCCCATTTTTGGTACAAACACTTTGGTGCTTCCATGGAGAAAACTATGCTTTTTCTCTAATTCTGTGGTATCCCCTGCCGTTGTTGGATTACTAAAATCTAAGGAGGATATCCAGATCTATCTTCCAGTGGTTCCTTCTATTCTACTCGGATTGTTCTAGATCTAAGAAGAACCACATTCAACATGGTGCACACTACTAGAACCGCTTCCAACATTGCTGATCCGGACGGAAGGGATAGGAAAAATCTCGCACAGTTGACCACTATGGGCCAAGCATTAGTTGGAGTTCCAGATCCACTCGGTCCAATAACTAGAGAGGAATTCCAGACCCTCATGCATGAGCTAACTCAAAGCCGTCAAGAGCTCACTCAACAAATCTGTGCCAATACGGAACTTGTGAACCAGCTGAATGAAGAAAGGCGGGGGAGATCTAGAAGGGAGCATACCTCTTATTCTCTGTATGAAAGCTCGGCGTCATCTGACTTCAATCATAGATCTACACGTCGCCGATTAGATGAGAATTACGCGGAAGCCTCCAGGCACCCATATGCTACAAATCCTGGACTGGTCGGCATAGGTCCTTCTACAGGGCGTCAAGCTGCACCCTCCTCCCGAGGAGGGGCTCTTCCTTGCAACACTACTCATGACAATGCTGTTGTTGCTATAGATATGGATGCCGAGATCCAGAACCAACCAGATCCATCCCCTCGTCACCGCATTCATGCCCAGGATCCTTACTTCCATGAAGCCCAGGAGCTAAGGAGGCATGGAACAGACCGTAGACAGCGACTAGACCATCCTCGTGACATGGAACCCGACCATGCCTTGGCCCTGGACCTCTAGATGCCTGATATTCCAACCGTGATATGCCAGATGATAAGAGAAAGTCAGGGCCTCACTAATGATGACTGGGGGATTTCTAGAAGTCATACCCCGTTCACCAATGATATCTTACATGCGAAACCGCCCCATCGATTCAAGATGCCGACCTTGGCGATGTATGAAGGAAATTCGGATCCCAACCAACATATTCTGAAATATGAATGGCTTATGAATGTCACTCGAGCTGACGATGCGGTTAAGTGTAGAAGCTTCCCTGTCTCCTTAAGAGGCATTGTGACTATATGTTTCACCCGTCTACCACCGAGATCTATTTCATGTTTCGGCCAGTTGGCTACTAAGTTTGTTGAGCAGTTTCGTATGCATGCTACAAGACCGAAGGATGTTAACACCTTGTCCAGTGTTACTCAAGCTCCAGGAGAGACTCTAAGGCATTATCTAGAAAGGTTCCATGCTACTTGTGTCGAAGTCAACAATCCTAACGACAACTCTATTCTGATGGCATTGACCAAAGGGATTGATCCTAATTCCGAATTTGGTGATTGGTTGGCTGGGAAACCCCCCGCTTCGTTGGATCGTTTCTATGCAAAGGCAGCCCAGTTTTTAAGGATAGAAGATGATAAATGGTATAGGAAGCAAGACATCGCGGGGCCCAGTAGTGAAGTTATCCAGAGTAATGTTGCAGTGAAGCAGACCGAGGAGAGCTCTGATAAAATATAGTTAAATATTCAGAATAAACAAGGCCAGTAGAAGGGTAATGGAGGTCAAGGAAAGAAGAGAGACCCCATCGAGGGAGACCTTGAGCTCCTATGTTTGATCGATATACTCCCTTGAACACGTCGGTAGAGAATGTTTATCTTCAAACCTGTAATACAAGGCAGTACAAGAAGTCAGCTCCGAAGCCGTTGTTAAAGAAGCAGATTCAAACCGTGAAGTTTTGTAGATTCCATGATTGTTACGGCCATAACACTAATGAATGCCGTCATTTTCCAAATAATATTAAAAGGTTGATTAGAGAGAGAAAGTTAGAGAAGTTTGTCCAGGCCCCATAGGATGGCGAAGCGGGCCCATCTAACCCTAATCGGAGTCAAGGCCGGGTTAGGCATGAAGAACCCACGCGTACTGGCGGGAAGTTGGTAAATAATACTGTGAGTGGTGGTCCCCCATCCGGCTAATTAGAGCTAGAAAGAAATGGAGTCATATGCTAGTTCAATTAGGCATATGGACTTTGAATGTTGTAGTGGTACTGACGAAGGGGTCCGGGCAAAGCAACAAAGGACGATGGTAGACAACATTGTTTTTAGAAACCGTGATGCCGACAGAGTCGAGGCCCCTACTATTGATCCATTGGTTATTTCAGCCTAAATAAGTCCTGCTTGGATGAAGAGGATCTTAGTTAACGGTGGAAGTTCTGTAAACATACTGTTCAAGCGTGCTTATGATCAAATGCTAATGGAAGCGAAGGATCTAAAACCATGCCAATCACATATACATGGTTTCAATGGAAGTGCAACCATGCCAGCAGGAATAGTGGAGTTACCTGTTGAGTTGGGTGTTGGTGATCTCCTGAGAGTCTGAATGTTACAGTTTGTTGTGTTGGATATACATTCCCCTTACAATGCTTTTTTAGGCCAACCGGCCCTTACGGACTTCAGAGCAGCGATTGCCCCTTGGTGCTTAACTTTGAAGTTCCCCACTGGTAATAGAGTTGGGGGATACATGGTGATTGGGCTGCTGGACGCGCTTGTTATGTTGCAGAGCTGTGGGATGCGCAGCGAAAAGAGAAAGGAAAAGGTGTGGAGGAATCTCTCTACGTCCGTTTTTCGAAGGATTGACAACTAACGCATGGGCCTAGGCTCGGGCGCCACAACCAGTCTCCTAAGGACCTTGATCCTAGAGATAACGATGATGAAAGGGAAGTCAAAGAATACCAAGCCTCCCCGGTGGAGTTGACGATTGATATTTCAATCAACGATGATGATGATTCCAGAATGGTAAAGGTCGGATCTTAACTCGGCCCCCAGATAAGACAACAACTGGTCGACTTTCTTCGGACAAACCTCAATGTGTTTGCCTGGACTCATTCAGAAATGTATGGGACCTCGCCAAACGTTGCGAGCCATGCATTAAATATCGACCCGCAACACGTCCCGGTGAAACAAAAAAGGCACGGTATGGATCCAGAGAGATCTGCCGCCCTATAGGAGGAAGTGGATAAACTCAAGGCTAATGGTTTATTCGTGATGCTTTATACCCGGAGTGGGTATCGAATCCAGTGCTTATCAGACAGTCAAATAGAAAATGGCAGACATGTGCGGACTATTCAGATCTGAACAAAGCCTACCCCAAAGACAGTTTCTCACTTCCCAAAATCGATCAACTGGTGGATTCAACAGCCGGACATGAGCTATTATCTTTCATGGACGCATACTTCGGCTACAATCAAATCCCGATGCACCTTCCTAACCAGGAGCACACTAGCTTTATCACTGATCTGGGACTTTATTGTTATATGGTGATGCCGTTTGGACTCAAAAACACTGGAGCAACTTATCAGAGGCTCGTGAACTGAATGTTTGCAAACTAGATCGGAAAAACTATGGAGGTGTACGTAGACGACATGCTTGTGAAGTCGCGACTATCCAATAACCATATCGGTGATTTATAGATGATGTTCAACATACTCCGATAATACGGAATGAAACTCAATCCACATAAGTGCCATTTCGGAGTCGCATCTAGAAAGTTCCTTGGGTTTATTGTCAATACCAGAGGAATTGAAGCCAGTCCTGAAAAGATCCGGGCGATTCGGAATCTCGAAACTCCCAGAACCGTAAAGCAGGTGCAAAGTCTTAAGGGGAAGGTGGTAGACTTAAGCAGGTTCATTTCCAGATCCAAGACAAGTGCATTCCCTTCTTCGATCTGATTAGAAAAGGGAAACAGAATTTTGAGTGGACAAAGGAGTGCGAGGGTGCCTTCCGGGCACTAGTACAACATCTGGCAACACCTACCATCTTGTCGAAGGCGGTTGATCATGAGAAGTTGTATGTCTATGTGGTGGTTTCAACAAACACAATCAGTGAGGCGTTAGTTTGAGAAGAGGATCAGATCCTACGGCCGGTCTATTATATCAGCAAAAGATTGACGGAGGCGAAAAGAAACTACCTGAAGGTAGAGAAGCTAGCTTATTGTCTTGTTGTGGCCTCGAGAAAGCTCCGCCCATATTTCCAGGCTCATTCGATCAATGTTTACACCGACCAGCCGTTACGGCAGATCCTAACACGACCTAAGACGTCTGATAGGTTGCTCAAGTGGAACATTGAGCTTAGTCAATTTGATATCACTTATATGCCAAGGCGAGCTATTCAAGGACATGTTCTAGTGGACTTCATAGCTGAATTCACCATACCGGAGGGCTTGCCTAAAACTAGTGAACCTCCCAATTATATATGGAAGCTATACACCGATGGTGCATCAAACAACCGGTGCTCAGGCACTGGAGTAGTGCTTGAAACCCCAGAGGGGCGATCCGTATGTTGTTCTTTGAAATTTGACTTCTGCACAACTAATAACGAAGCTGAGTACGAAGCCTTACTCGCTGGACTGAGGCTTGCCAAGGATTTTGGAGTCGTCGCTGTGGAAATTTACTATGATCTGCAACTGTGGTGTGCCAGGTTCGAGGAGAGTATCAAACTAGAAACCAAAGGTTGGTCTCCTATCTTATGTGGGTCCATGAAGTGTTGAACCAGTTTGACTATTATACTATCCGCTGTATACCTCGAGAGCAAAACCAAAAGGCCGATTCTTTAGCAAAACTGGCCAGCACTGGTGAAGCACAGCAGATGGGACTCGTCCCTGTGGAGACACTTACTACTCCAAGTATTGATCAGATAGAGGTAGACTGGGTGCAGGAGGCAACACCCGAGAGGGAGTCGTGGATGACCCCAATCAGAAACTATCTTGAGCACGGAACATTACCCGAACGCACAAGCGAGAAAAGACAGGTTCTTCGAAAGGCTTCACGATTTGTTATCCAGGATGGAGTACTGTATAAAAGGGGATTTTCTGTTCCTTTACTATGGTGTATCACCCACGATGAAATCAAGCGAGTGTTGCATGACATGCATGAAGGAGAATGCGGCGATCACACTAGGGGACAAGCCCTTGCGAAGAAGATACTCAAATATGGGTATTACTAACCAACCATAAACCGAGATGCATCGGATTATGCTAAGAGATGTGATAGGTGCCAGAAACATGCCAGAATTATGAGAGCCGCACAAACCGAGTTTACTCAAGTGGATAGTCCATGGCCATTTTCCACATGGGGTATTGATATAATATGGTCCTTGCCTCTAACTAAAGGTGGTGCAAAGTACACCATCGTTGCAGTTGACTACTATACTAAGTGGGCGGAAGCTGAGCCTCTTGCTACTATCACGACGAAGAAAGTAATCAACTTTGTTGGGTGCAACATGATCTGTCCCTTTGGCCTTCCACAAATGATTGTAACTGACAATAGGGCCCAATTCGATAGTGCCGAGTTTAAGTATTTCTGCCAACGCTATCTCATCCAGAAGAAATTCTCGGCAGTAGCTCACCCTCAAGCGAATGGACAAGTAGAAGCTATCAATAAAGTCATCAAGTCCATTTTGAAGAAATAACTAGAGAAGGTTGGAGGTAAGTGGGTCGATGAGCTCCCCATGGCCTTATGGGCATATCGAACTACCCATAAGTCCGCGATCGGCCATACTCCATTCACACTTTCCTATGGCTCTGAAGCCATCATTCGATTTGAGTTAGAGGTACCTTTTCACCCTGTGACTTATTATGATCCAAAGAAGAATGCCATCTTAGTCGCAGAATCTTTGGATTTATTGGATGAGAAGCGTGAAGAGGCCAATTTGAGGGCAGCCGCATATCGCAATCGAGTCGCCCGATTATACAATGCTAACGTCTGACCTAGGACCTTTGAAATTGGTGATCTCGTACTTAAGCGAATCTATCCGGTCCCTTCGCACATGAAACCGACATGGGAAGGACCGTATATCATCGAACGGAGGCTTAGAGACGGCACATTCAAGATATCGACCGTTGATGGTCTCACTCTACCAAGAGCATGGAACGGCGAAAGTCTCCGTCGCTATTACATATAACTGGCTATAATTCATTTAATCTGCTTTCCTTTTGAAGTTTGTTTATGCAATTCGAAAATTTGTACTTGTAATAAGGCAACTGACTTTGCTATGATTTCCTATTTCAGAAATAAAGCGCAGACTCATCAAGACAGATTAGTAATTAATAAATACATCATGCAACCGCCATGATGTATGAAGAGCTGAGTTCAATCTTACAGTGGGACTCATTCAGATAGAGAGTGATCGTGATCTGACCGGTCACTCGCTAAATGAAACCCCGATCTTGGGGGCAAACAATAATCAACTAGAAGAAAATTGAAACACGACTATTCGCCAACAAACTCCAGCTCCCAGAGTGCGAGCTGAAGTGCAAACTCCAAAATTAGGACGTGAATCGACCGTCCAGCTGGAGGAGGATGGATCCGTCCATCCACGACCCCGCCTCTTTCCTGGCTCGAGGAGTATGGATCCGTCCATCCACGACCTTGCCTCTTTCCTGGATCAAGGAGGATGGATCTGTCCATCTATGACCTCGCCTATTTCCTGGCTCGAGGAGGATTGATCCATCCATCCACGACCTCGCCTCTTTCCCGGCTAGAGGAGGATTGATTTGTCCATCCACGACCTCGCCTCTTTCCCGGCTTGAGGAGGATGGATCCGTCCATCCATGACCTCGCTTCTTTCCCGGCTCGAGGAGGATGGATCCGTCCATCCACGATCTCGTTTCTTTCCAAGCTCAAGGAGGATGGATCCATCCATCTATGACTTCGTTACTATATCAAGAAGGATGTGATCCGACCATCCACGACCTTAACAACCTCTTTATTCCCGCAGCGCGAATAAGATCCTGATCCTTAAATAGATGTGACCGACCATCTGTCAACTGACCTTAGGTTCTCGAACTGTGGACTGGAGTATAAACATTAAACAGGTGCAATTGACCACCCACAAAATAACTTATGTCCCCGAAGTGCGGAAGTAATCCCAAACAATAAGCATGCACGATCGAACGCTGCCATACAAAGCTCAATCCCCAGAGTGTGGATACAAATGCTAGCAAATGAGAGAATGTGATCTGACTGCTCAAACTCATGTTACCTTGACTCAATTCCGACTAATTTAAATCAAAGTTAGTGAAGGACGAGGGCGACTGCCAACTAACTATGTCAGTTATCCCTAGAAGTGGGGGCATAACTCAAGTACCAGCCGCTGGTCGAGACAACGCAACGTTGGGACTCAACTCAGCATTTGATTATGACCCGAGGCCATGACCTTAGGACTTAGAGACCGAACTCAAGTTCGACTCAGAGACTAAAGCTTCATGAGTACATTGAAGGGAAAATGTGAATGCTTAAATATGTAAGAAAATAAATGCAGAGTTATGCCAAATACAAAAAAAGGAATTTTATTTATACTATTCTTCAGAAGAGAAGTACAAAATCTATCCAAAGAATTCCTATAAGCGGGGAGCCAAGCCCACATCTATATATGGCCTACAAAAAGAAAAAGAAAGAGGCTTATTCTAGCCATTTACAAAAGAGGAAGTCAAAATGAAAATCTACGCCTTCAATTTCCTGTCCTTTTTAACTTTCTTCGGCGTAGACTCGCTCGAGCTACTGCCCGGACCTCTTTTGGAACTCTTTCTTCCTCGGCTTGTCTCTAACCGAGGGAATCGATGCAGTCTCCTCTTGGGAACCCGTGGGGATTGAAGTATCCTATGTGTGTGAAGCTAGTGGAATAGTGGCACTTTCGATACCAGAAGAATAAGGCGTGCTAGTCTCAATCATGGTGCCACCATGAGTAATCACGAGAATCGAGACCAGGCCAGAACCCGCCATACCTCCACCGGCTCAAAGACTCTGCTCCATCTTAGCCTTAATTTCCTTTATTATTTGTTCCTCCCAGTCTACGCGCTTGCTCATCGGGATATTGTCGGTCGGACCCGAGGAACCCATGATAATAACATCTTCATCCACGTTAAAGGGCACCTCAATGCTTGGGTCGCTTTCGTGGCTGAGAAGTGCTTCCATCAATTGGTCATCAAACACACAACCATTATCATGTATCTCCCCAACTGAAGTAATAATAGTCATGTTGTGGCCTCTGTTGTTTATGCCTCCTACTCATGGTGAACTTCTTGAATTGCAGAAGGGTTGGCCGATGCGGAATCTAAGGCTGAATAAACATAGGAGAATATGATAGTAATATCCTCTGATAATGTTCATGCATTATGAAGAATAGGAGAAGTGTCCAGAGTACCTTCCTCAGGCTGGCTCCGGGGCTGAGCCGACATGCCTTTCGAGTTGCGCTCGATGGCTGGAGAAAGATGTGGCCTGTCGGGATAGTACCCCAGGACAACTGGGTGGTTGACAGAGGATGTGGGCATAGTTTGAGACGCTGGGTCATTTTAGAAGCAGCGCTATGGAGTTCAGCCCCAGATCCTTCTCCGGCCTCTGGGTATTTGGCAGCCAAGGCTTCTCTCTAGAGTGAGATGGTTATGTCATGAAGGACTTTGGGCTCGTCTCAGATCAGTACTTGAGCTTCCAATTCAAACTCATCAATAGTTGCAACCTTGCGAATCGTCTTTTCATCTTCAACCAGGCGGTTCCAGGCCTTATACAATTGGAAAGGATAGTCCTTGCCAAGCCAGTTCAAATTGTGGTTCTTTAGGACATTTGTATTGTAGGTGACCAGGAGGTCCTCCAATTTGCTTTCCATCTTAGCCTCAATGGCTTTTGTTTCCCTTTCAACCCTGGTGTCAGCTTCTTCGGCCTTTTGATTTGCAATGTCCCACTCCTCTCTAAGCTTCACCACCTCCTCGCATGCTTCCTGGGTAATCTTATTAGCTTCATCTTTTTCTTTGGTGGCCTCGATCAGCTTTGACTTTAATTCAGCAACTTCTTTCAGCGCATCATCCCTTTCTCGGATGATAATAGTGTTGCGGTGGCCTATCTCCTGCACCAAGTCCATATGAGTTTTTCTCATTTATTTCATGGACTTCCTAGCTTCCTTAGTTCTCTAGCCAGCCTCCATCTAAGTTTTTCTTGAGAACTCAAGCTCATTAGTGAGCACTTCTATTATTTTTCCCTTGTGAGAAAGGTCGCCCTCCAGTTTCTCAATCACCTTGGCTCGTTCGAAGGACACAACGAGACCCACTCTGCCGTTTTAACCCACTCACGGTATTGGCTGTACGCATTGTGCACATAATCTTGCACCAGTTTTTCTAAATCATTTGGGATCCTCTTCAAGTTGGGAGGAAAGTGGAAACCATCGAAGCATATGTTTGAGAAATCTTTCTTTAGTTTAGCAATGCGGATGGATCCTTCCCCTGTTGGCTCTATGGCAATTTTTTCTACGACTACAGGAGCGTCTGTTTCAATTCTGCGGCGCTGTTCGCCGGTTTTTGAAGCGTGAAATGGCGCTATTTGGTGCAAGGATTAAAAAGAGGGCCTACTAGGGCTAGAAGGTTTAGAAGGTCCTTTCGGTGGCAGAGATCGCAACTTGGAACGACACCTGCTTTGGTATGATTTCTCTTTCTCCCTATCGTAGTGCTCACGTTCCCGGCTAGAATGGTGGCCATGGCCATAATCTCTCTCACTCTCATGGCGATGTGATTCAGAATGCGATCCAGACGACTGGCGCGAAGAGTGCAGTTTATCAAGCATAAAACCTTGTTTCACCATTGTATCTGCAAAAAAGAAGAAGGAAATCAGTCATCGCCAAATATTGAGAAGCATATGATGGAATGTCTCCAAGTTCTTATGGCAGAGCACGAGGAGTTTCCTTCAATATGATGATGGGAATGGAAACCAGAAGCACGACCGGGGTCTTCGTGGTCCAAGATAAGACTTATATATCAGTCACAGTAACTAAAGCATGAGACTTTTTTGTAGTACCGTCGAACCAGATGGCCGAGGGAATCTCTGCCATGAAGTGCATATATGTATGTGCAAACCCCCAACTGACCGGTTGCAGCAGCTTTGCTTATTGGAGTCGGCTCCCCTATATCTATTGAGGTTAAGTCTGCGCTGGTTCTTGAAGGGGAGTGGTCCTCTAGCCCAAGATCAGGGAATGATGGTATCTCCTCTGGGATAGGAATATCCGACAGCCATTTTAGTGGACTTTCTGTCGGTAGGGAAGAGGTCTCCGAACCAATAGAAGTAGTAACAAGTTAGGTTGCTTCTGTGCTCTTTTGCCTCTTGATTTTGTGGATAGGAGTTTTGCCTTTTCTCTTTAATGCAGATGATTGAGGGCCCTGCGAAGGCATGACTGCGGGCTCCTGACCAGCTTTTGTACCCTTATCATCACGAGGTTTGATGATTATTATGCTAGGCGCAGCCTAAGCTCCCTCGACTGGGGGCACGCCAAAAGCCCGTCTTTCGCCTTGTCTTGTTAGGGCCACTCTTAGTACCCTCGTGAACCCTATGCTCTGTCCTTCCTCTAAAAGCCCGACGGCAATCAAATTGTTGTCGGTGAGAACTTCGTCTATTTTTCTTAATTCAACCTGAACCGCCTGGAGTGTTCTCACTAACTCTTTATATTGGGCTCCTTTGGGCCGTGGAATAGTAGCTGTAAAAGAAACATAGCAATAAACTCAACATCAATCTATATTATCCAGGCGTGGTTAACAACGAAACAAGTAATAGAACTTATGTCTGGCCAGCCACCAACTGGCGAATCCTGGTGGGCATCTCACGTAAAACCACTCCGTTTTGAAGTAACTCAGCTTGCCCCAAGCACCTGCCATGACTTGGCAATCCTAACAGCTTCCAAGAAGGTGAATGACGAATTATCTACCCGACTCTTGACATTGAATAAATATCTGATCTCATCGATAGTCGGGGGACGGAAGAGATGTTCCATAAATATAATATAAAAGCTATTGAGTAGCGTACCCATTAGGGTGAAGTTGAGAAGCCTTAGATAAAATAGCATGTCCCTAATGAACTGGTTGAGTGGGGGCATTGTTCCAGTCCAGCACATGAATTTGCTGCATGCGGTGAACCCTTCCCCGGGATAGTGTGCTCTATCTTCCGGTCCTGGTAACCGAACTTCTTCCAAAGACAGTCCATGTCTAAGGCAAATTCTGCCTAGCATTTTTTCTGTAATCTAGGACCGGACGGAATCTTATGGATTCATTATCACCACTGCATCCGGCAGTTTATCCGGAGCAGGATTCACTACATCTGCCGGGACATCCGGCCTTCCTATTCTGGGGAATGAAGGACTTTGAACTTCATGCTGCTCTAAGCTTCCAGGATCCATAGCTATTGAACTTAGTAAAAACCTTTATTAGATGGTAAAAAAGTCTCGTGCCCCCAGTGCAAAGTGAGTTATCATGTCGTGTAATGAAGTGATGCACAGTACTCTAAATTTCTACAAGGTTAAAAGATGGTAAAGAGACAAAATTTTGAGATTCGACCGGAGCGACCTTCATCGCTGACCATCTCAACCATGCCATTCCGACTTTGGAGAACGATCCATGTTCAAATTTGTTACGTTTAACAAGTTACAGCTCCATCGATGGGCTTTAAAGGATAATAATATATGTAATCTTACGGTCGAGTCCAAATATGCAAGGCTAAAGCTCGTCGGGGTTAAATGTTCGAGTATGCAAAAGTCATAAAGCTCGTATCCATCATAATTCATTACAGATCATTCCCCTGAAGAAAGCTTTTGTATCAATTGCATGTCACACATTCATATCAATCGATGATTCAAATTGATAACCTCTTCGTATTGATCAAACCTTCGGGTCGATAACTTGTTTGTATCGATCATTTCACCCATAGCCTTCATTTGTATCAATGCTTCGCATATCCATCACTCCATATCAATCACCTCGTATCGATACATGGACTTCGATTTCAGATCGATCAAAAGGCGTCTCACCCATATCGATACGAGTTGCTCCACCTCAGATCGATCATCAAGCCTACCATTCCACATCATTTACAGATGCCTGCTCTTCGCCTCGATCATGAAGATTGCTTTCCACCACATCCACCATCTCCAAAACTCCATGTATTCAAATTGATTCCACATCCATCCCCTCGCATCGATACAAGATCATCACCCGAGTTAGATAGATCCGGAGTCAGTGACTCCATGTCCATCGATCCTTTCCAGCTGCCCTCCTTCTTCTCCAAATCACCAAATTTCCATTAGCCACACTCTCAACCTCACCTCAGTCACACTTCGGTGCCAACGACACCGGAGATGGCCGTTGCCATGAACGAAATGGCATGAAACTCAAGTCTCATCATTATAAGCACGATTTTATTGACTATTTACCTAGCTCAAAGGATCTGGGTTAAAGGTTAGCAGTTTGGTATTTGGGGACGAAGGATCTACAGTTTCTTCTTTTTATTTGATGGATACGAAATGGCGATAGTAGTAAAAGTGAAAAAATATGCTAAGTGTAAAAAATATATACACTCCTTCGTATCCAACGTCAAAGATGATTCGTATCCCAGTTTCCACATCGATTGAATCGGTCAACATACCCATCGTACGAAGAACACTGCACGCTTCTGTCTGCATTGTTCATATCCATCGATACGAAGCGCATCTGAATTCCAATATTTCGTATCCATCGATACGAGGCAACATGGATCCCAACATCTCGTATCCATCAATATGGATCGTTCCAATACGCTTACGCTTAAAACTCTCGTATCGATCACCATCGATATGAAATTAACTTTGATGCATCCCAGATTGATCTAGGAGAGAATCGATACGAAGAGAAGCATCAAAATAACAATCGATCGTTGTTGCAACTCTGATCGCACAACGAACCATGAGAGGATCGATACGAAACTCGATCCAAAAGGAACCATCGATTGATGGCAAGAACTTCTTTTCACCAAAATCCAAAAAAAAGAGGGGAAGAAAAAAGAACTTGACAACGACCCGTGGACGTGC
Organism: Allium fistulosum; assembly: GCA_030737815.1. Classification (NCBI taxonomy): domain Eukaryota; kingdom Viridiplantae; phylum Streptophyta; class Magnoliopsida; order Asparagales; family Amaryllidaceae; genus Allium; species Allium fistulosum. The sequence continues at coordinate 1,442,191,440 of CM060903.1, read as the reverse complement.
AAGCGTGAATGGGATTCAGGTTAAAATATGTGCATGCATGCTATACTAACGTTTGATTCACAAAGTTAACAGGAATTGAATGCTTACCTAGTGACAGCCAGAACAATCAACAACAAATTGCTAGTGCTTGACCTTTAACTACAACAAAAATCGCGTGATCATTAGCACTCTACAACGTAATATTTATACAACTGGAAATCAACCGAGGGTTACATCTCTTTATGAAAGGACAACAACTGTTCAGTAAATCAGATGGAGCCATTTTTCAGAATGAAGATTGCGGCTTTTCAAAGCACGTCATGTTCACATAGGACGTACTTTGGGGGACAAATGTTATCCCACCTTTTTGGCAAGGCTATGATATCAAGGACTTGCCTAGGGATAGAAGACAGTCCGCTCCGAAAATCAGTTATCTACAGATTCCCGATGGATACAGGCAAACTTGGTCCGAGTTCGGATCGAGCCACAGTTAGCATGATATGACAAGTAGAGTTATGCAAGGCGAGATTCCAAATTTCAGGTCAATTGGAGTTTGTATGCTCAAGTTATGGAACGATCAAGATCCATGAGAAACACGCCCATCTCGTATCCATCATTTCATATCCATCCATCTGTATCCATCATTTCGTATCCATCAACATCGATATGAAATGAACTTAACTCCATCGCTCGGCGTCCATCGTTCATATCCATATGATTCAAACACATAACGATGGACTTCGGCACTTCCCAGATCGATCACGCTTCACTTGGCTAGCAACTGCATTTCTCGTATCGATCACTTACTTGATTGATACGAATAACAGAGCTTACAATCGAAACGAAGACGGTGGCAAGGCATCGATACGAGAAGCACGGTATCAGATAGATGTGAAAGAAGCGGTCAACCTAGAAGAAGCGATCCCTATGCACAAAATATGAATTTCCATAAAGCGCGCATGTCATGTCATCAACACGAAGAGATCGATACAAAGGTATCAATATGAAGGTTTCAGCCACCCCATATTTGTAACATTGGTCGATCAATAACTCCACAACCAAAAATCCAAATATAATAAGATTTTCACAGAAGGTTGCATATCACCTTAAGAACATCCATGATCGATCGCAGCTCGATTGGAGCAACTTTAAATCGATACGAAACCAATGTGGATCGATCAGAGATAGATCCCAAATGGCTCCAGATCGATTGTGTGGGCCCACCTAGGCTTGTGAAAGGGTATTTCGTGATTCAAGGAAGATATTTCCAACTTTACACCTATAAATAACACCTTCGTTGCAACTAAAAAGGGACTTTTATGTTGCCGCTTGAGTTGAACTCCATTGTAATTCAAGTGTTAGCTATTGTACTGTTGTAGTTCAGTTTCTAGTCAGCAATAAACGGCAAAACTTTCAAAGTGGACGTAGGCAATAACTCTGAACCACTCTACATTCTGTTTTCTTTCTGTTAATGCTCATTTTTTCTTGGTGTGATTGTTATGTTAGCCTCATTTTTCATTTTACTTCTTCATTCTAATCTCTTCAATTACAGCCGAAGAGTGGTGTGCCCATTTTTGGTACAAACATGTCCCCATTGTATGTGAAGAGATGTAAATATATAAGTGTTTGTATATTATATATGTTTATATTACAAGTATATATATTATCTGTTCATATTATATATATATATAAGTACACACATAATATATGTATGTGTGTATATATAATATTTTTTGACTTACAAAAAGTATAGAATATTTGATCATAATATTAAATATTATTTAATATATACATATGTGTGTGTTAATATAAATATTTATTAGTTTGAATTTTGCTACCCTTAGAACTCCATTCTGAAGTACCGTACCACTTTTCACTTGAAGTAGTGGTTATGAACATTTAATTTTATGATACAAAATTTTAATTTTGCGTCTTTAGACATGTAAGTGGTCAATGAAAAATATCAACATTTAATGCATAGTCAAAATATAGAGTGTGTGTGCCTACATATAATGGAGTGAAAAGATGTTTTTTTTTTGTTTTTTTTTTCGATTTTAATTTTAATTCAAATTTAAATTTTAAATAAACTTTTCTAATTCAAAGTGACTATTGTAAAATGTGTCTGTATTTTGTGTGTGTGTGTGTGTGTGTGTATTATAGTTGTATTGAAACTTAATTTTTGATTTTAGAATTTTTTTAATGCTAAATCTAATATATACGTTATCCAGCCTTGTAACTAGGTCATATTCGGAAAAAGAGTATCATTCGAATTTGAAGGTTATCAAGGCAAATATCCTAAAGTGATAATTAATTAACTTAAATACTAAGAGCAGCCAATGAAACAAGCCCAAAGCACAACAATTAACTCAAAAAAGAAGGCTAAAACACCCTATAACTACAAGCAACAGCACAAGATCCAATCTCATGAAGAAATGGGGATCAGTATCGATCCCTAAAAGTTTGCTAATATCACCATCTGCTCCATCAACCTCCAACCTAACATGCACACGACGCCTTTTAAAGCCTTTATGGATCGTTCCTGAGCAATTGACATTGAGCACCTCGTACACGTGAAACTACTCACTGCCATTCCACCATCGATCCATGTACTTAACCTAGGAACGAGCATTTAGCAAAGCAATCAGGATAGCAAATATGGAGGCATAAGCAAGTCGCTCCAACCTACGGCCACAAGGGAGATCCACGAGACAATCTTATGGTTTGGTACCAATCCCTGGCTATGGATTGGTGCCGATCCCTGATAATTGCCGATGTGGCCACGATCTTCCTAGCATTTCTCTTTCTGGACATGGGGTATGTGGGTGTGAATGCGGTGGAGATGATTTTGGCAACCTTCAGCTATAAATAGAGGGGTGGGGCGATGATTTAAAGGATCCTTTTTAGTTTTTTTACGAATTTCTCTATTTTTCTTATAATCTTAGGGATCAATGCCGATAAGTGGATGCATGCAACGATTAACCGAACCACTATAAAGTTTGGGTGTCTTGCTTTTCCTTATTTTAATTTACTTTCTTTTTATTGTCTCTACTTTCATTCTTTAGGTGTTTATGCCATATTTTGGTGCTTTCACTTAGAAAGGGAATTTATCAGGATATTTGGACCAACCTTCTACTTTTGGATTACTTTAATTTGAATGATCGATCCATTTGCTTTCCTTTTGCATTCAAATCTACTCAGATTTCAATAGAATCTATAGAAATCTTGTTTAAGCTATGGCCCCATGAAGAGACTGATCCATCGCTTTTAGAGTTGAAGATGGTGTATAAAATATTGACTCTCAATATATGGAAGAGTTGCGCAACCAACTACTACTAAAGTTCAATACTCACTAGAGGTGATAACAAGGGTTGAGAAAGACCATATGATGAAGCAAATGGAGGACAAGTTGTAGAAAAGCCACAATGAGATGAAGCAACAGATGCAAGAGAGCTTCGATTTACTGAATGAATTAGCTCGTGGCCCTAGAAGTAGTAAGGTGTTTACACCTTCCGATTCAAAGTGTGATAGTTCCTCATCATCAAGCAAAAGACAAAGGGAAAGGAAAAAAAAGATGGTTAGACCGACATTTAATGTAGGGGCTAGAGACTGGTCATGGACAAATTGCGGGGATCAGTACCAAACCCCACGTATGGATTGATACCGAACCATCTTTTCCTAATTTGATGCGTGAGCGAGTTGATGTTTGAATGATGATGTCAGAGGTACATCTGATCATGCCATTAATGGCTAGAGTGCTGGAGATCTGGCGCCTATGGTAGATCCGTCGTGTAAAAACCGTACTAGTAGAACAGTTGGGCGAATAGTTCTCTTAGAGTCAGGAAAACCCAGGTATCATAAACCTAACCGAGAGCGTTTGTCGGGCCAAACACTTGGGGTGGACCATGATTACCACCATTTAGCAGAACCTGCAGTGCTGGATTATTTAGTTAAGATAGTAAGAAGATTAGTAACCGAGAATCAGCATCGGAGTAATGATGAATGGGGCTCCTCCCCTAGTCATAACCAATTCACCGAATAGATACCGCGTGAAGAATACCCAAGAAGGTTTGTAATGCCAATGATGCCTTCATATAATGCAAGGACAAATATGAGGCAACATTTGATGAAGTATGGATAACATATGGATTCGGCTAGAGCGATTGATGCTACCAGATGTGGTTGTTTCCCGATTTTCCTTGAAGGCGTTGCGATGATGTGGTTCATCCGGCTTCCGCCAAGATCCATATCATTTTTTGATCAGTTAGCATGGAATTTTATTAACCAATTCTGTTTACACACCACTCATCCTAAGGATGTAATGTCACTGTCAAACCACTTCTAGGAAGTGGAAGAGTCGTTGAAAAATTTCCTGAGCAGATTCCATACAGCTATGATGGAAGTTAGTAATGCATAGGAAGATATTGTTCTGATGGCTTTGATAAGGGGTATTCATCCTAATACTGTTTCGGGAGATGGCTAAAAATGAAACCCCCACCAACGATAAATGCATTTTATAGAAAGGTGAATCATTTCTTTTTCTTGGAAGAGGCAAGTACTATCGCTAAGAAAGTCGGTGACGACCAGTCGGCCGAGGTAACTGAGAGTAATGTTACATTTTAGCAGTCCTGGGAGAATTCTAGGAATGTTGATGTGAATATTGAGAATACGAATATTGGTCAAAGAAGGAACGATCAAGGGGCTAGAGACAAAAAGCCTGATTCCAGGAGATGCCCTAGGCTGTTGTAGTATGCTAGTTACACCTAGTTGAACAATTCAATCAAAAACATTTACCTTACCACCCAAGGTATGAAGTAGTATAAGAGGCTAGCTCTGAGAAAGTTGATTGAGAATGAGAAAAAGTTTGGGAAATATTGTAGATTTCATGAAACCCATAGTCACAACACAAAAGAGTATAAACACTTACGTGACATGATCAAAGATATGATAAGGAAGAAGAAATTATAACAACTTGTCAAATTCCTAAGGATGGTGGGAAAAGAAGCTCTAACTCCCAAGGACCATCATTCCAACAGGGGCAAGCTAGGCCTGATGAGGACAAGCCCAGGCGGCTTGAAAAAGGATTGATTATTAATACGATTTCTGGAGGACTACATCTAACTGAGTATAGCTGGAATGAAATAGAAAGACATGCAAGCGCTTTAAAGCATGTTGTGAGTGAGAATTGCTTTGTCGTCGAAGATGGAGCTCAGGAAAAGCAGCTTAGGACGATCACTGATGATATTGTTTTCAGGAATATAGATGCTGATGGGGTTGAAGCCATGACATTAGATCATTTGGTGATATCAGCCATGATCGGGCTGGCGATTGTGAGGAAAGTGCTAGTCGACTGTGGCAGTTCAGCCAACATCCTATTTAAGAAGGCTTATGATCAGATTCCATTGGATAGCAAAGACCTAAAACCATGTAATCTAGTATCAAGGGATTTAACGGTACGATGATAGAACCCATCAGATGTGTAGATTTGTCGGTTGTGTTAGGAAAAGGTGACCGCAAGATGGTTAGGGATGTGACCTTCATTGTGTTGGATATATTTTCTGCTTACAATGCTTTTTCTAGCCGGCCGGATCTAACTAGTTTTCGAGTAGCCATTGCCCAATGGTGTTTGATCATGAACATCCCTATAGATAATGGACTATGACTTGTCCAGGGAGACTAGGGGCTTGGACGTGAGTGCTACGTCGTAGAGATGAAAGAGTCGAAGCAATGCGAGAAGGGAAAAGGTGTGCAGAATACTCTCTGCATCAAGTCATTAGATTCATAGCAACCACTGCCCAAGCCCTAGCTCAAGCAGCACAGCCGATTCGATAAGGAAATGAACGCAAGAAAGGAGCCAGAGGGTGAAAGGGTGGCCCCCATGGAGTTGACATCAACATCCTGATCAGTCAGGATGATCCTACATTGGCCTTTAAGATCAGATCTCAACTTAGCATGAGAATGATGAAAGAGTTTATGGGTTTTCTTCTGGCGAACCTATATGTGTTTGCTTGGGCGGATTCCGACATGTGTGGAATACCACTAGAGATAGCGTGCCATGCATCGAATGTGAGCCCTAAATCTGTTCCTCTGGAATAGAAATGATGTAGCCTAGGTCCACAACGATCGCTGCACTGAAAGAAGAGGTGGATAAGCTGAAAGGAAATGGCTTCATCCGTGACGCTCTATACCTGGAGTGGGTATCTAATTCATTTTTGGTTATGAAGTCTAACAGGATGTGGAGAACGTGCATCAACTATTCCAATATGAATAAGGCATGCCTAAAGGATAGCTTTCCATTCTCGAAAATCGATCAATTGGTAGATTCAACTACTGGGCATGAACTGTTATCATCCATGGATGCTTACTCTGCCTACAACCCGATTTTGATGCATGTCCAAGACTAGGAGCACACTAGCTTCACAACTGACCTAGGACTGTATTTTTACCTCATCGTGCCCTTCGGCTTGAAGAATGTAGGTGCAACGTACTAAGGACTGGTCAATTCTACTTTCAAAGAGAAAATCAGATGTTCGATGGAAGTGTACGTCGATGATTTGCTAGTGAAGTTGCGATGGTAGACTAATTATGTGGAGAATTTGATGGAGATGTTCAGTGTACTCTGGAAATACGGAATGAAGCTCAATCCATTGAAATGTTCATTCGGAGTTGCATCGGGGAAGTTATTGGGTTTCATGGTGAACTCAAGAGGAATATAAGCTAATTTAAAGAAAATAGAAGCATTGAGGAACATCAAAGGCCTAAAGTCAATAAAAGAAGTTCAGAGCTTGAACGGGAAGGTTACCGCTTTGAGCCGGTTTTCAACAGTTACAGATAAGTGTATCCCTTTCTTTGACATCCTTAAGAAAGGAAAAAGGAACTTCGCTTGGATGCAAGAGTGCAAAGATGTTTTTCAGGCCTTGGTAGATCACTTGGAGGGACCGCCCTTCCAGTCAAAGCCGCTAGAAGACGAGGACTTGTTTGTTTTCCTAGCAGTGTCGATGCACACTTTGAGCGCCACACTTTTGCATGAGGAGTCCTGAATCCAAAAGCTGATGTACTACATTAGCAAACATTTGACAAGGGCAGAAATGAACTACCCAAAGCTGACATACTGCCTGTTGATCGCTTCAAGGAAGCTTCGCCCATACTTCTAGGCTCATCCGATCAGTATTGACTGACCAGCCTTTTAGATAGGTCTTGTAATGACCTGAGACCTCTGGAAGGCTATTGAAATAGAACATTGAGATGAGCCAATACAATATCACGTATCATCCTCGAAGAGCAATTCAAGGCCAAGCGTTGAATGACTTCATAGCCGACGAATACACTGGTCGAGATGATATTCCGGAGAGTAGTGGAGAGCAGAATGCTGGGTGGAAGAGTATACTAATGGAGCATCCAACGAGCGTTGTTCTAGGGCAGGTGATGTGTTGATTACCCCCGAGGAACATTTGATCCATTACACCCTAAAACTTGATTTCCCCATGACAAACAATGGGGCAGGGTATGAAGCTTTGATTGCAGGGCTCAAAATTGCGAAAGAGTTGGGAGTCAAAACTTTGCACATCTTTTGTGACTCCCAAATGGTGGTGTTCCAAGCGAGGAAAGAGTTTTAGGAAAAAGGGGCGAGACATGCTCCTTATATAAACAAAGCCCTTGAGTTGCTTAATGATATCGAGTATTACACGATAACACATATTTCCAGAGAGGAGAATGCGAAGGCTGATTTGCTGGCCAAGTTGGCTAGCTCAAGAGATGCATAACTCATGGGCCTGGTCTTGGTGGAAGTGCTATCAACTCCGAGCATCGACCGAATGGATGTCGATTGGATCTTGGAGGCTGAGTGTGAGAAGGAGTCATGAATGACTCCCATCAGGGACTATCTGCAGAAGGGTATCCTTCCTAACAAAAAGAATGAGCGATGAAAACTCCTACGTAAAGCCTCGAGAACGATTCATCATGCAAGAAGGAGTGTTAAATTAGAAAGGATTCTTAGTCCCATTACTTAGATATGTTACTAAGGATGAAGCCAAACAGGTCCTAATGGAATTGCATGAAGGGGCTGATCGTGACCACATTGAGAGGAAGACCCTGGAGAAAAAGATTACTCGCTATGGATACTTCTAGTCGACCATCAACTGAGACGCAGCTGATTACAATAAAAGGTGCAGCAAATGCAGGAGGTTCGCTAAAATCCCTAGAGCCCAGCTAACGTAGATTACGCATGTGGTCAATCCCTAGCCATTTGCAGTATAGGGAGTCGATATCATTGGTGTGCTACCGATGTCTAAAGACGGAGTGGAGTATACCATCGTTGCTATCAGCTATTTTACGAAATGGGCTGAAGCGGAGCTGCTGGCCACAATCACTACTAAGAAGGTAATCAACTTGTAGTCATAAACATCATCTATTTCTTTGGGATCCCACAAATGATTATTTCTGATAACGGAACCTAATTTGACAGTGCCGAGTTCAAAGACTTCTGCAGTAGGCATCACATTGAGAAGAGATTTGCAGCGGGAGCGCACCCACAAGCGAATGGACTGGTAGAAGCTGTGAATAAGATAATTATTCCATTCTAATGAAGACTGTTGAAGACCAAGGGAAATTGGGTCAATGAACTACCATTTGCACTTTAGGCCTACAGAACGACCCATAAGTCCACGACCGGTCACCCTCTATTTGCCCTAGCCTACAGATCCGAGGCAATGATTCCTGTTGAACTTGAAGTACCTTCTCATCGAGTGTCTCATTACAACCCTAGAATAAAAAAGGAACGCCTACTAGCGTCACTCGACATGATCCATGAGAAATGTGATGAAGCTTATGAGAATGGCAACATATCGCAAATGAGTCGCCCGATATTACAATACCAAGGTCAGGAGACGTACCTTTGAAATTGGCGATCTCATTTTCAAACAAATATTCCCAAGTTCCATGAATATGGGCTCGAGCTAGAAAGGTCCATATACGATTGAACATAATCTTAGAGTCATAACATTCAAGCTGGAAACTGTGGATGGAATTTCTCTCCCACGGGCATGGAATGGCGAACAATCACAATGCTATTTCACTTGAGAACCGACTTTGTAAATATTTAATAAAGCATAATGTAATTGTTATCCCGCCTTTTGGCAAGGCCGTGACACCAAAAACTTGACTAGAAACCAAATATAGTTCGTCTAGAAAATCGGTTATACGCAGGTTCACTATGGATATCGACGAATTTTGTCCAAGTTCGGATCAAGCTAAAATTGATATGACACGACAAGCGAAGCTATGAGAGCCAACGTTCCAAATTTCAAGTCAATCCGAGTTAATATGCTCAAGTTATGATCGATGCAAAATTGGATAAGAAATGGCCTCGCGTTCAAATCCATAGACTGGCCACTATTCGACTCGATCGAGTTCAACTCCATCATAGAGCCATTGTTCAAATCGATCGAGTTCGACTCGATCAGCTCCGCATCGATCACCAGGGTCTACATCGACTCGCTCCGCTTCGCATCCATCAAAGAGCATCTGTTCGACTCGCTCCGCTTCGCATCAGGGAGCCTCTGTTTGACTCGCTCCGCTTCGCATCCATGAAAGAGCCACATTTCGACTCGATCATCCAATGTCAACTTCGCATCCATCCGAAGAGTTCTACTTCGTATCCATCGATGCGAAGCAAAGCACAGCAGTCGATACGAACAAAGGCTACCTCCATCGATGCGAACTACGCATCTTTTATCGATGCGAACAAGGCAATACCATCGATACGAGCAGGGTGAAAGTCCTTGAACGACTCGATCGAAACGGCATCAAAGGCGGAGTGATCCAGAGATTCAAACGCCACGTCATCAAGAAAAACAGAACCGAGTCGAAATAAGGGAGTCGAACGAAACAGAAGTGGTCGAGCCAAACAAAACCGAGTCGAAGTGATGGAGTCGAACGAAACAGCCAACCAAAAGTGCTATTTCGCATCGATCATATCTCCTAATCTACAAGTCCAAATGCTATGAAATTTTCACAGAAGCTTACGTACATGCTAAAGAATGCCCACGCCAAATTTCGACCCCATTGGATGAAATCTTGATCGATACAAAATCTTTTCGTATCGATCACGGATCGGGCCAAAACTTCACAGGCTTGGGCCCGCGGGCCTGGTCACGTGCCAGAGAGGGTCTCCCGAGATCTGAGCAAAATACCAGCCTCCTACACCTATAAATAGAGCCCCAGGGCATACAGAAAAGGGGCTTCTTCTTCTTTGAATTCTCAAACGCCCAGACTCTGCCGGATCCAGATCTAAACTCCCTTGCTGCTTCCAATAATGAAATTCATTGCTGCAAATCATAATTATCTGTTGTAGTTCACTGAATTCACTTGTAATCTACAAAGAAATATCAATAAAGCTATCAACTTCATAGTGGACGTAGGCGATATGCCGAACCACTCTAAATTCTTGTGTCTCCTTGCATTTTAATTATTTTCATATCTGAAATTTGGAGTTTTTGTTAGATAATCCTCCTTTTCCATTTAATATCTTCACTTTATCTCTTCAAAAACTTCCGAAGAGTGTTGCGCCCAATTTTGGTACAAACACTTTGGTGCTTTCACTGAGAAAACCCAATTTTTCTCCTACTCTTTGGATCTCCTATCTATATCGGATTGCATAAATCCAAGAAGAAGATCCAGATCTAGAACTTTGAAGCCCTTCCCTTCTATTCAGATCTGCATCAGATCTAGGAAAGGACTATTATTAATTCACCATGGTAAGTACACGAACTACCTCTACAGCTGTTGATCAGGGAGGACGGGACAGGCAGAATCCCGTGCAATTGCCTCCATCCAACCAAGATGCTGCTGGACCCTCTGATCCATCAGGCCCGGTCACTAGATAAGAATTCCAGATGTTGCTTCAGGAATTGACCCAGAGTCGACAACAACTTACTGAGCAACTGCGCGCCAACACAGAGTTGTCCAATTAGCTAAATTGCTAAAGGCGAAGAAGATCCAGAAGAGACCCAGGTTCTTATTCTTCCACAGAGAGTTCAGCCTCATTTGATCACAGATCCACACGCCCACGGCTGGATGTAAGCTACACCCAAGCCACAGGACACCAACCTGCTTCAAATCTTGGGCAACCCAGAACTGGACCATCCACCAGTCATCATATAGGACCTTCATCCCGAGGAGGTGCTGCCCTTTATCATGTCACAGGCAACATTGCTACCACCACCGCTACCGAGCAAGGAGTTGATGCTAGAAACCAAGCTGATCCTCATCGTAGCCAACGAGAGCATACTTCTGAGCCTTATGTCCCTGAGGATGTTGAACCGAGGAGGCGAGGCACGGACCGTCGACCGCGTCCGATCCAGACTCGCGCTGTGGAACCCGACCACGCCTTGGCACAGCATGCTCCTAGCATCTGTATGCCGGATATACCAACGATGATTTGCCAAATGATTCACGAAAGTCAGGGTCTCTCCAATGACGACTAGGGAATCTCCCAGAGTCATACCCCTTTCACCGATGACATGTTGTATGTTGAACCACCTCGGCGCTTCAGGATGCCAACTTTGCCAGTCTATGAAGGGAGCTCTGATCCCAATCAACACATCCTGAAGTACGAATGGCTGATGAATGCTGCGAGAGCTGATGATGCTGTAAAATACCGTAGTTTCCCCATTTCCCTGGGGGGCATTGCAATCATATGGTTTACTCATTTGCCACCACGATACATTTCTAATTTTGATCAGATGGCCACCAAGTTTGTTGAACAATTCCATCTGCACGTAGCGAGGCCTAAAGATGTTAACACTCTGTCTAGTGTTACACAAGCTCCCGGAGAAAGACTTAGACATTACTTGGAGCGATTCCATGCTGCATGTGCAGAAATAAGCAATCCCAATGACAACTCTATCCTGATGGCATTGACTAAAGGGATTGACCCTGATTCCGAGTTCGGAAATTGGTTAGCTGGGAAACCACCTAAGTCATTGGACCGTTTCTACTCCAAGGCAGCCCAATTCTTGAGAAGGGAGGATGTGAAACAGTCTAGGAAGCAGGATGATGCAGGTTCCAACATCGAAGGGATCCAGAGTAACATCGCTGTTAAACAGTCCGGAGAGAGTTCTGGAAAAGTTCAGTTGAACGTACAAAATAAACAGAATCAGCAGAGGGACAATGGAAATCAAAGCAAAAAACGCGATCAGAATCGTGGTACACGGCGTAGAGCTTCCATGTACGATAATTACACTCCATTGAACACGTCGTTGGAAAATGTGTATTTGCGGACCTGCAATACCATGTAATACAAGAAACCTGCCCCGAAACCACCAACTGAAAGACAAATCCAAACAGGGAAATTTTGTAGATTCCATGAGAGTTATGGCCACAACACCAATGAGTGTCGTCACTTACAAGACCTCATTGAAAAACTGATACGTGAACGGAAGTTGGATCAGTATGTGCGGGCACCGCAGTCTGGTGGTGCGGGCGCCGCAGTCTGGTGGTGTGGGCCCATTAAATCAGAATCGTGCGCCGAATCAGGAAAGATAGGAGGAACCCGCTCGTACAGGCGGGAGGTTGGTTATCAATACAATAAGTGGTGGTCCTCACCCAGCAGATCGAAGCTGGAAGGAAATGGAGTCGTATGCCAGTTCTATCAGGCATGCGGACTTCGAGTGTTGTAGTAGTTTTGATGAAGGGGCTCCGGCCAAGCAACAGAAGACGATGACAGATGACATCGTATTCAGGAACATAGACGATGATAAAGTCGAAGCCCTACTATCGATCCACTGGTCATCTCAGCTCAAGTAGGTCCCGCTTGGATGAAGAGGATCTTAGTTGACAGTGGAAGCTCTGTGAATATTTTGTTTAAACAAGCCTATGATCAAATGAGAATGGAAGCCACGGACTTGAAACCTTGTCAATCCCGAATCCATGGTTTCAACGGAAGCGCTACTATACCCACTGGAATGGTGGAACTGCCAGTAGAGTTGGGAGTTGGAGAACGTCGGAGAGTATTGATGTTACAGTTCATTATTTTGGACATAGACTCCCCTTACAATGCTTTCTTGGGCCGACCGGCCCTCGCCGAATTCAGGGTAGCCATCGCCCCGTGGTGTTTAACTTTAAAGTTTCCCACTGATCACGGAGTGGGAATCATTCAGGGAGATCAGGCTGCTGCCAGAGCCTGTTATGTTGCTGAGTTGCGGGAGGCGCAGCGAAACGAGACAGGAAAGGGTGTGGAGGAATCTCTCTACGTCCGTTTTGCCGATAATTGACAATTAACGCCCGGGCCTAGGCCCGGGCACCCCAGCCAATTCCTCAAGGATCTTGACCCAAGAGAAACTGAAGACGAAGGAGAATCTAAAGAAAGTCAAGCATCCCCGGCCGAACTAACAATCGACGTCCCAATTGACAATGATGATGATTCGAAGATGATAAAGATTGGGTCTCAACTAAGCCAGCAAACTCAAGAGGAATTGGTTGAATTTCTATGGGTGAATCTTGATGTATTCGCCTGGACGCATTCCGACATGTATGGGATCTCGTCGGACATCGCGAGCCACACTCTGAATATTGACCTGCGGCATGTCCCTGTCAAACAGAAAAGGCGTGGTATGGATCCAGAGAGATCCGTCGCCCTTAAAGAAGAAGTAGAAAAGCTTAAAGAAAACGAATTCATTCGAGATGCACTATATCCTGAATGGGTGTCGAATCCCATGCTCATCCGAAAGCCGAACGGAAAGTGGAGAACATGTGTCGATTATTATGATCTGAATAAAGCATGTCCCAAAGACAGTTTCCCGCTTCCCAGAATTGATCAGCTAGTAGATTCGACAGCTGGGCATGAACTCTTATCCTTCATGGACGCGTATTCTGGCTACAATCAGATACCGATGCATTTACCCGATCAAGAACATACCAGCTTTGTAACCAATCTGGGACTTTATTGTTACAAAGTTATGCCATTCGGACTCAAGAATGCCGGGGCTACTTATCAACGATTGGTCAATCGGATGTTTTCCAATCAAATCGGGAAAACAGTGGAAGTATATGCAGGCGACATGCTTGTGAAGTCACGACTCTCCATCGACCATGTTAAAGACCTGGAAACTACGTTCAACATACTTCGAGAATACAAAATGAAGCTAAATCCACTGAAATGTCACTTTGGAGTTGCATCCGGAAAATTCCTTGGGTTCATCGTCAACGCTCGAGGGATCGAAGCTAATCTTGAAAAAATCTAGGCTATCAGAAATATCAAAACTCCGAAAACCATAAAGCAAGTCCAGAGTCTCAATGGGAAAGTAGCAGCATGGAGCAGGTTCATTTCAAAGTCCACTGACAAATGCATCCCCTTCTTTCGATCTGATCTGAAAAAGGAAACGAAACTTTGAATGGACCACGGAGTGTGAGGGCGCTTTCCAAGCACTAGTTCAACATCTATCCACACCACCTATCCTGTCGAAGCCTATTGATCATGAGAAGTTGTTCGTATATTTGGCGATATCAGAAAACGCTATCAGCGCTGCATTAATTCGAGAAGAAAACAAGATACAGAAGCCAGTATACTACATCAGTAAGCGATTGACTGGGGCCGAAAGGAATTATCTGAAATTAGAGAAGTTGGCTTATTGCCTTGTTGTTGCATCAAGAAAACTCCGACCGTATTTCCAGGCACATCCCATTATTGTTTACACCGACCGGCCGTTACGACAGGTCCTTTCGTGGCCTGAGACGTCTGGTAGGTTACTCAAGTGGAACATCGAACTGAGCCAGTTTGACATTACTTACACTCTAAGGTGGGCCATACAAGGACAAGTCCTAGCCGATTTCATAGCTGAATTTACCATTCCAGAGGACTTGCCCGAAACCAGTGAATCCCCCGAATATGTCTGGAAGCTTTATACCGATGGTGCATCAAACGACCGGTGTTCGGGCGCTGGTGTTGTACTTGAAACTCCTGAAGGCCGATCCATATGTTATGCTTTGAAGTTCGATTTTCATGCAACTAACAATGAAGCCGGATATGAAGCCCTCTTAGCTGGCTTGAAACTTGCTAGAGATTTGAGAATTATCACAGTGGAAATTTATTGTGATTCACAATTAGTTGTGTGTCAAGTAAGGGGAGAGTATCAAGCAAGAGATCGAAGGTTGGCTGCTTACTTAACTTGAGTCCAGGAAGTACTAAATCAGTTTGATTATTATGCCATTTATTGCATACCTCGAGAACGCAACCAAAAAGCCGAATCATTGGCGAAGCTAGCCAGCACAGGCGAAGCTCAGCAAATAGGACTCATTCCCGTAGAAGCGTTATCCTCCCCGAGCATTGACCGGGCAGAAACAGACCAGGTATGCGAAACCGTCCTCGAAAAGGATTCATGGATGACTCCACTCAGAAGTTACATTGAGCTCGAAACCCTGCCGGAGCGCAGGAGCGAAAAGAGACAAGTCCTTCGGAAGGCCTCGTGATTTACCATCCAGAATGGAATCATGTACATAAGAGGGTACTCAGTCCCTCTACTCCGGTGTATCGCTCACGATGAAATTAAACGAGTATTGCATGATGTGCACGAGGGAGAATGTGGCGATCACACCGGGGGGCAAGCACTTGCCAAGAAAATACTTCGATACGGATATTACTAGCCGACCGTGAATCGCGATGCGTCGGATTATGCAAAGAAATGTGATAGGTTCCAGAAATATGCCCGAATTCCTAGAACTCCTCCTACCGAGATAACGCAAATGGTCAGCCCATGGCCGTTTGCAATGTGGGGGCATCGACATCATTGGTGCTCTACCTCTGCCAAAAGGTGGTGCGAAATACGCCATCATCGCAGTTGATTACTTTACAAAGTGGGCTGAAGCCGAAGCTCTTGCTACCATAACAACGAAGAAAGTAATCAACTTTGTAGTTCGCAACATCATCTATCGATTCGGTCTCCCACACACCATTATTACGGACAACGGAACCCAATTCGACAATGCTGAATTTAAAGATTTCTGCAAACGATTTCACATCCAAAAGAAATTCACTCCAATTGCACACCCTCAGGCAAACGGACAGGTCAAAGTAGTTAATAAAGTTATAAAATCCATTTTGAAAAAACGACTGGAAAAGGTCGGGGGCAAGTGGGTCGATGAACTTCCTATGGCTTTATGGGCTTACCGAACAACCCACAAGACCGCAACCGGACACACTCAATTCTCTCTCTCTTATGGTTCAGAAGCCATTATTCCAGTTGAACTAGAAGTACCTTCTCATCGTGTGACATACTATGATCCAAAGACAAATGCTATATTACTTGCTGAATCTCTCGATCTACTAGATGAGAAGCGTGAAGAGGCTGATTTGAGGGCAACCGTGCATCGAAGTCGAGTCGCCCGATTGTATAACGCCAAGGTCCGCCCGCGAACCTTTGAACTAGGCAACCTCGTCCTAAAAAGAATTTATCCGGTTCCTTCACATATGAAGCCGACATGGGAAGGACCGTATGTTATTGAACGAAGGCTCGGAGATGGCACATTCAAATTATCGACCGTTGACGGTCTTACTTTGCCAAGAGCCTGGGATAGCGAGAGTCTTCGCCGCTACTACACATAACAGGCTATGTTTATCCATTTAGTTTATTTTCCATTTCGCAATTTGTTTCTGCATTTCGAAATTAGAATTTGTAATAAGGCAACTGACTTTGCCATATTTTCTTATTTCAGCAATAAAATGCAATCTCTTCGAGCCAGAGCTGTGATTTACTTGAAATGCTTAATATGATCATCACTATGCATGGAGAGCTAAGTTTCACCATACGGTGGAATTTATTCAAATAGAAAGTGACTGCGATACAACCGGTCACTCGCTAAGCGAAACCCGAGCTCGGGGACAAGCCATCACATCAAAGTCAAAAACGGATTGATACACGATAATCCCTCACTTAACTCTCGGTTCCTAGAGTGCGAATTGGAGTATTAAAAATACATCTATGAAGAGGGTGGATCCGTCGCCTCACGACTTCGTCCGTATCTGAACCAAGTTCGAGGAGGGTGGACCCGTCCATCTAACGACCTCACTTGTTAACTCAGGGTGGATGTGATCCGACCATCCATGATCCTGATACAACTCCAAACTCCCAGAGTGCGAGTCGGAGTATAAACATCAACTCCGGATTCCCAGAGTGTGAATCAGAGTATAAACTACAACTCCAAACTCCCAGAGTGCGTGTCGGAGTATAAACATCAACTCCGGATTCCCAGAGTGCGAATCGGAGTATAAACGACAACTCCGAACTCCCAGAGTGCGAGTCGGAGTATAAACATCAACTCCGAACTCCCAGAGTGCGAGTCGGAGTATAAACATCAACTCCGAACTCCCAGAGTGCGAGTCGGAGTATAAACATCAACTCCGGATTCCCAGAGTGCGAATCAGAGTATAAACGACAACTCCGAACTCCCAGAGTGCGAGTCGGAGTATAAACATCAACTCCAAACTCCCAGAGTGTGAGTCGGAGCATAAACATCAACCCTGGATTCCCAGAGTACGAAACGGAGTTTAAACATCAACTTTAAGTTCCCAGAGCGTGGATTGAAGTATAATATCAACTCTGAACTCCCAGAGTGCAAGTCGGAGAACAAAGGTCGATTCCAAGTCCCCAGAGCACGGATATATGATTTAAACTTAAGCCGGTGTGACCAACCGCCAGTAAACAAATGAGGATCCCCGGAGTGCGGATATGACCATCGACAATCGGACACGCATGAAAAAGCCACTCAATCTCCGCTTGTATCAAACATTCAGTTAGTGGCACTAGGCTCAACATGTTATAAGCAAGAATCAATCGCTAACTGATGTTCCACAACTCATCCCCGAGACTGGGGGGCAAGACTTAAGCATCAACAATTTGACTGAAGCGATGCGACGTCAAAATTCAACTCGCTTCCCGGTCGCGAACCATGTCCATAGTTTCCGAACTTGGCAAACAAAAACAAACTTGATTCGGAAGCTGAAACTTCACAAGTGCACTTCAGGTATTGAAACAATTAGGCGAATACACAATTACAGAAAGGAAGCAAAAAAAGAGAAGTTTCATTTCTATTGTTTGTAAAAGGAGTTCGTATACAAGTTTGTTCCAAAAAATTCCTACTAGCAGGGGCCGAACCCGCATCTATACACGGCCAATAAAATGAAAGTCAGAATTACACCAAGGAAGCATGTCTAATCTTTCTTCTTCCGCGGCTTCCTTTTCGATGCAGGCCCACTGGAGCCACCACTATCCTTCCTCTTTGAGCCTTTTCCTGTCGGTGGACGGTCTCCGGGCGGGGGCATAATTTCAATGTCCTCCTCCGAACTCGAATGAACGGGGATGCTTCCTGCCGGCGTAGTCGGAGGGATAGGATCAAATGTGGAAGATGGAATGGCCGCACTAGTGTCGGAAAATGTACCGCCAGGCAATATCATTCTAAGCGAAGCGGGACCAAGTGCCACCGTCCCACCTCCAAAACTGCCACCATGTGCTGCGGCATCCATTTCTGTGGCGATTTGTGCCAAGATTTCCTCTTCAGTAATTGATCGAGCCTCGCTGGGAGCGTATGTAGTCGGCATCGAAGAGCTTGTGGCAGGAACACCTCCGCCCATGACGAATGATAAGTCAGCTAAAGGATCGCCATGACGGCGAAAGAGTTCTTTCATCAACTGCTCATCAAATACAAGTGTGCTTCCCTGCGCATCGTCGGGTGGGGCAGATGTAGTTACGGTGATTGCTTCAGTCGCGATAGCCTCCTGCATCTGATATGATTCTTGGGTAGCAGGAGGCATGGCAGGTGCAGCATCGATCACTGGAAAAAAAATAAGAGAACTGTTAGAATCTAATTCAGATAAAGATTCCGACCTAAGGCAGATATGTGGAATGTTCAGAATACCTTCCTCAGTTTGACTTATCGGCGGCAGAGCGGCTTCAGTCACTTGCACTGTAGCTGGAGACATCTGCGGCTGACCTGGATTGTAAGCAGGAACAGCTTAGGGATCGACCGCAGACGAGGATTCGGGCTGGGTAGACACTAGAACTTCAAGACTCACCTCATGATGTTCAACCTCTGAACCCTCTCCTACTTCGAAGTGCTGGGAGCCAAGCCTTTCTTTCTCATGCAGAATCATCGACTCGTGGAGAATCTTCCTTTCATCTTCATTCAGAATGCGATTCTCGAGTTCGAATTCATCTATAGACTCATCCGGATGCGCCTCCTTCTCTTCTTCAACTAGTCGACCCCAAACGTTGTAGAGATGCGCCGGATAATCATTGAGCCAGGCTAGACCCCTGTGCCTCAGCACGTTAGCATTGTAAACAACGAGAAGGTCTTCGATGTCAGCCTCTAGCCTGGACTCGGCCGACTTCACTTTCTCCTTGACCTCAGTCTCCACCTTGTGGAGTTTAGCCACAGCTGCATCCCGCTCACCCCTAAGCAGAATAGTTTTTTCGCACGCCTCTTGGGCTGCATTGTTTGCGTCATCCCTTTCCTTGGCCATGTCGGAAAATTTAGCCCTGAGCTCGTTAAGTTCCTTGACCGCCGCATCCCGCTCGGTGGTAACTGTAGTATTCCGATGGCCCATCTCCTCCACCAAGGCAACATGCATCTGCCTCAACCTCTCCATGGCCACATTCGCTTCATTAGCTTTTTTGGTAGCCTCAATTTCGGATTTCCGAGAAGACTCGGCCTCAGCAGTGAGCACCTAAATAATCCGGTCCCTTTGAGTGAGATAGGTCTCCATTTTCTCAAGCGCTTTGGCTCGCTCAAAGGCCACCTTGGAAGCCTTCTCTGCAGCCTTTACCCACTCTCTGTGCTGGGTGTAGATGTCATGAACGTAATCATGCATCGTGCTTTCCACCCCAGAATGAATTCTTTTTAAGTGTGGTGGGAAGACATAGCCATCGAAGCAAATATTCGTAAAATCCTTCCTCATCTGAGCCAATTTAATGGCCCCTTCTCCTGTGGGCTCAGTGGGGACCTGCTCTGCAATTATGGAGGCGGTGGTCTCAACTCTCTGAAGATGAGTCTCGGATCTAGAAGTATGAGAAGTTGGCCTGTGACGAGGAGGCTCCGGTGGATGTGGAACAAGAACGGGAGGTGGAGATGGGAGTCTAAGAGGAGGAGAGCGTGATCTAAACCGATGTCTGTATTCTCTGTCCCTGTCATGCCCGTACCTATCTTGGTTAGAGTACTCGCGATCGCGGTCTCTATCTGAGTCCCTCCTGCGGGAATCATAATAAGAAGAAGCCTTTCGGGCCGAGCGAAGATTCCCGAGCATCGATCTTTCCCACACATAGTACCTGAAAATGAGAAACGAAGGAAGAGTTAGTGATTTCTTAAGTTGGACAATTTACAGTTATGAATCATGTAGTGCAGTGAAGTGTATGCATGTGCAACCCCCCGACCAACCGAAAATGTCGGACGCACTCGTAGCAAGTGACCCGCTCAGTTCAAGAGCATTATCAAGCTCCTCCATCCCGGCGTTGTGTTGAGACGACACATAATCCGGAATCGGAATATCAGCAAGCCCTTCAAAAGGATTCTCTACTTTCGGGGGAGGAGCCTCCGAAATCCTAATCACCGGGACGGGCAAGGACATAACTACGGATTTTAATCTCTCGGATTTAAAACTCTTGTGAGCAACAGCCTTGCCTTTTCTCCTTCCTCCTGAATCCTGGACATCGGAAGAAGGCCCAGCACTCGGTATCTGTAGGCATTCTCTCCGGATCAACTTCTTCGGCTATTATGACTCCGGGCGCTTTGCGCTTCACCCGTTTCTTCGAGACCACTCTAAGTGTCCCTTCCAGCCGTATGCTCTGTCTCCGTTCTATCAGCCCGACAGTCCTCAAATTTCTATCGGTCAGAACCAAGTCGATATGCCTCTCTTCGCCCGGAACCGCTTAAAGGATCCGAACTAGCTCTCTAAAATATGCACCATCAGGTCGAGAAATTGCAGCAGTAAAAGAAGAGAAGTGTGTCAGTTTTGAACTCGGTTATTATTATCACGATAATTCAAGAGAAAGATGGCAACGCTTACGTCTATCCAACCATCGCCTGGCAAATCCAGGGGGGCACCGAACGTAGAACCATTCAGTTTTAAAATAACTTAGCCTTCCCCAAGAGCCCATTACAATGTGGCAGTTCCTGACCGCTTCCAAGAAGGTGAAAGAAGGGTTGTCTCCACGACTCTTAACGTTAAATAGATACCTAATCTCGATCAGCTTTGGTCGTCGAAAGAGAATCTCCACAAACAGGATGAAAGTGCTATTCAACAGGGCGTATCCGTTGGGGTGTAGCTAGGATGGAGCTATTCCAAGGAATGATAACATCTCCCTTATATATTGGTGGAAAGGAGGAAGTGTTCCCGCCGTACACGCATGACGGTTAAAAGCAGTAAACCCCTCCGACGGATCATGTGGCCTATCATTTGGTCCAGGCAGTAACACGTCGTCAAGCGACAAGCCGTGCCTTAAACAAATTCGTCCCAGCATATCTTCGGAGATACCGAACGGCGCAGAATCTTGCGGATGACTAATGAACCGGGCACCTGGACGCTCGTCCAGAGCTGGGTCTATAACTTCGGCTTCAATGACCGGTATCTCGATGGTTGAAGGAATTGAACTCGGGAGTTCCTGCTGCTGAGAACTTGAAGGTTCCATGCCTAACTAGCTTATAATAAACCATTGTTAAATAGACAATAACGCTCGTGCATACCCCAGTGTAAAGTATGTGAGTTTGTTGTGCAGTGCAGTACTGTATATCACTTAAGAAGTTCTACAGAATTGGAGAAAACATGAAAACGACGAGACTTCGAAATTCAGTCGGAATGACCGTCATCGTTGACCGTCACTACCGTGCCATCCAGATGTTAGGAATTGATCCAAGTTAAAGTGTGCTAAAATTTTGTTAAATTGTAGTTCCATCGACGAGCTCCGAAAGGCAGTCAAGTATACGGTTCTATAGTCAAGTCCGGTTATGCAAAGCTGAAGCTCGTCGGAGTCAAGTATTTGGTGGTGTAAGATTTCGAATCCATCAGGGCTCAGATATAGGTCGATCACCAGAGATGCAAGTCGTGACAATCTGGAATACAGCTGCTCGTATCGATCAAGAGGGTCCATTTTCGCATCGATCGGGATCGAATCGATACATTTCGTATCGATCGTGTTCGACTCGATACGCTTCGTATCGATCACCTTCAAGTCGATACATTTTGCATCAATCACAGGCTTCGATTTCGTATCGATCGGTGTTGGCGACTTCAAACCAACTTAGCCCACTTCATACCGATTGCAAGTAATCGACTTTGAATCGATCTCGAAGACGATTACGTATCGATCGACACAAACTCTAGCCACTCCCCATCGATACGAAGTCGTGTCATCCCTCCACATGACATTCACTCAACTACAGATCGATGCAAAGTTCCATCATCCCCAGATCGATACGAAGAGAACTTTTTCCTTAACTGATCGATGTGAACACTGATAACTCATCCACAACAATTCACTCTGAACCGATTATGGCCTTAGCATCCCTGGAGATCGATTGTGTGATTGGCGATCGATTTCGAATTCCATCGCTATGACGTGAGTTGGACGTCCAATTACCTGATTGTGATAACTAGTTTAAGAAATTGAAGGATGTGATTAGATTCGAAGGCGAAGAACAGTTTCCTTTCCTGGTCTACGAAGCGATATGAAAACAAAGCACAAAGGTGAAAAGTAAAAAGTGGAAAACGACTAAGTCCACAGTATTTATATGGACTCGAAAGCAGGGGCAAATAACGATTCGCCTCCCAATGGATTCGACCGGTTACAAAGCGCCACCACGGGATCGATTCGAACAAGCTGTTCGACTCCATGGACTCAAGTTTGCATCGACGCAAAGCCCTTCTTTGTATCGATCCTCTTCGACTCCATTCCCAGAGCATCGATACGAACAAACAGTTCGAATCCATCAGATCACAACTCCCAAAAGCCAATGCCTATCGATACGAATGACCGCTTCATATCCATCAAACCCAACATCCATCGATTCGAAATGCTCATTTCGTATCCATTAATACAATGAATATCGATGCAAAAGACAATGTTTCAACCCGTCACATCGATTCAGGAGAGGATCGTTACGAAGGGACATTCAGAAATGACCATCGAGCGTTGTTACAACGAATTTCACATCGGTTCAGGAGAGGATCGATACAGAATTCAATATAAAATAAACTAACAATGACTCATGAACGTCAGCGAGAGTCAGATTAACGTATATGCATACACGTTGGACTAAAATTCAATATTCCAGATTTACAGGAATTGGAAACTCATTTAATAACGATTACAACAACAAATGGCTAATCACTAGCATACAGCAATCAGTTGCAGCAATACAGGCTACAGCAGTTGACAATCAACAGTTTACATTATCGAGAAAGTCAGCCGAAGATTACAACTTTCGTCGAAAAGACGATAACTATTCAGAATGAAGATTGCGGCATTTCAAAGCACATCATGTTCCCACAAGATGTACTTTGAGAGGCAAATGTTATCCCGCCTTTTGGCAAGGCCGTGACACCAAGAACTTGACTATAAACGAAATACAGTTCGTCTAGAAAATAGGTTATACGCAGGTTCACTATGGATATCGACAAATTTTGTCTAAGTCCGGATCAAGCTAAAATTGATATGACACGACAAGCGAAGCTATGAGAGCCAATGTTCCAAATTTCAAGTCAATCCAAGTTAATATGCTCAAGTTATGATCGATGCAAAATTGGATAAGAAATGGCCTCGCATTCGAATCCATAGACTGGCCACTATTCGACTCGATCGAGTTCGACTCCATCACAGAGCCGCTATTCGAATCGATCGAGTTCGACTCGATCAGCTCCGCATTGATCACCAGGGTCTACTTCGACTCGCTCCGCTTCGCATCCATCAGAGAGCATCTGTTCGACTCGCTCCGCTTCGCATCAGGGAGCCTCTGTTCGACTCGCTCCGCTTCGCATCCATGAGAGAGCCACATTTCGACTCGATCATCCAATGTCAATTTCGGATCCATCCGAAGACTTCTACTTCGTATCCATCAATGCGAAGCAAAGCACAACAGTCGATATGAACAAAGGCTACCTCCATCGATGCGAACTACGCATCTTTTATCGATGCGAACAAGGCAATACCATCGGTACGAGCAGGGCGAAAGTCCTTGAACGACTCGATCGAAACGGCATCAAAGGTGGAGTGATCTAGAGATTCAAACACCATGTCATCAAGAAAAACAGAACCGAGTCGAAATAAGGGAGTCGAACGAAACAGAAGTGGTCGAGCCAAACAGAACCGAGTCGAAGTGATGGAGTCGAACGAAACAGCCAACCGAAAGTCCTATTTCGCATCGATCATATCTCCTAATCTACAAGTCCAAATGCTATGAAATTTTCACAGAAGCTTACGTACATGCTAAAGAATGCCCACGCCAAATTTCGACTCCATTGGATGAAATCTTGATCGATACGAAATTTGTTTGTATCGATCACGGATCGGGCCGAAACTTCACAGGCTTGGGCGCGCGGGCCTGGTCACGTGCCAGAGAGGGTCTCCCGAGATCTGAGCAAAATACCAGCCTCCTACACCTATAAATAGAGCCCTAGGGCATACAGAAAAGGTGCTTCTTCTTCTTTGAATTCTCAAACGCCCAGACTCTGCCGGATCCAGATCTAAACTCCCTTGCTGCTGCCAATAATGAAATTCATTGCTGCAAATCATAATTATGTGCTGTAATTCACCGAATCCACTTGTAATCTACAAAGAAATATCAATAAAGCTATCAACTTCATAGTGGACGTAAGCGATACGCCGAACCACTCTAAATTCTTGTGTCTCCTTGCGTTTTAATTATTTTCATATCTGAAATTTGGAGTTTTTGTTAGATAATCCTCTTTTTCCATTTAATTTCTTCACTTTATCTCTTCAAAAACTTCCGAAGCGTGTTGTGCCCAATTTTGGTACAAATAGTAATGAGACATAATCTATCATTTCCAGTGAATATAAAACAAAATGACTTCCTGAACTATGACTACGTCTCCATCTAACCATAAATTGTGAATTATGGTTAATGTGAATGAATAGGCATATCTATAATGCAAGTGTCTAGGTACCCACAGATAGGTGCCAACCAACTTCTACGATCACGATCAAACTCTTGAAGTAAAACCTTCTTTGGCATCTTAGGGTAGACACCTACCAACTCCTTAAACCCCTAACTAAGGGGCTGGAGTATAAACATTCGAGGGTGGAACGGGATAGTTCACCCCATTATCTCATGCCCGGAGTTCGGTAGAGACCCTAGCACTATGCCTAGAGGATGGAAAGATGAACGGCCAATGCCCAAAGTCAAGCGAGGCCTTGTACAACAACACTGAATCTTTGCCTAGATGTAGGCAAGGCCAAAGAGAGTTAGGCGAGATCTCATTCAAGCCTCAATCAATACCTAGAGTCAGGCGTGATCGAAGACTAACATCCTGAAGAGGAATGGCTAAACAACCATCCCAGGTGATCGACTCTAATTGATGCCCAAAGTCCAGCATGGTTGGGAACAAATATCCTAATGAGGGATATCTAAATCGCTATTCTAGTGACCAAATCCGATCGATGCCCAGAGTTAGGCACTATCGTGGGCAAACATCCAAAAGACGGATGCTCGAAACATAGTTTTAAGTGATCAAAATTCGACTGATTCTCATAATATAACACGATCGAAGAAGGGTACGATGAGAAGGGCACTCGAGCCGTTATGTTCCTGATGACCAAACAAGCCAACACATAGCTTGAAAAGAAAATCAAGTTTAATTAATACAAAATCCAAAATAAAAGCAGGGGTTGAACCTGCATAAAATCGGCCTAACAAAAGCAAATCCTAGTGTTGTACAATAAAAATAAACAAAAAACCACTTTTGATGCTTATGTATCATTTTCTTTTTCACCTTTCCAAAGGAGTGTGCACTGGGATCCTCTAGTTTCTTCCTACCTCTCCCTCGGCTTCCTTGACCCTTTGTGGCGTGCTTTGTGATGATCAGTGATCACACTTTAAGTGCCTCCAGGAGCCGAAATGGTGACTGGAGCGAAGATAATCTGGCCAGGCAAATATATGGACTAAGGAGGAGGAATGAAATCTACTGGTCTTTCTTAATATCTTTGGCCAACAAAACTTGAATCTGAAACATCTCCTGCATAGTGGGCCTTGAAAAAGGCTTAAATGACCCATTTATGAGGACATCCACCTCAGCCTGAATTCCTAGGAGATCACTAGTCATCTCCTCCTCTAAAGTAGGAATCATTTGTGCTCCAGGTCCAGGGGCCGCTCCAGCTGAAACATTCAGAATAGTCTGAGAGGTTGACACGATCACAGACTCGATTGCCAAAGATTTTATCCCAGCTGTGGATCTCCTTTAGGAAGAGGAGCGACAAGAGGCTGACCTAAAATTTGAGAAATAAAATGGAGAGATTAGCAACGTCAATTGGTGTCCTGTGAGCCTTCTCAAATATGGGTGAGGTCAATGAGATACCTACGGTAGATTTAGACTCATGTGAGCCTGAGTACCTTCAGAATTCCCCTCCAAGTCGGGACATAATGTTGTATTTTGCATGTGGGGTTCATCCAGACAGTATTGAGGATCCGAGGGAAAGATAGAGGCAGCCGAGAGCCCAGAATTGAGACTCATTGTAGCATCTTCGGGAGTAGACCCGAAGTCTTCACATTGGTCTTTCAAAGCACCGGTAGCCAACTCTAGATGCAGAATGAGCTCATCGACTCTAAGTGCTTCCAGCTCATCCTCGTCTAAAGGCTCATGTTTTAATTTCTGACATCAACCTCAGCTCCACCCATGAACTCCCACTCTTGATCCAAAATTTCTTCCCATGCCAAGGCAATGGCCCTGGGTAATTGCTATCGAGCTATTTCAAGTTCCTGAGTTTGATCACGTTAGCATTGTAGTTAATTATTATCGTCTTAAATTCATCTTTAACCCACTTCTCCATGGTTTTGATTTGTTTCTCTATGTCTTTGGCTTGAAATTCTACCTTGTCTCTCGCTTGGCGAGCATCCACCAACTCTATGCAGTAGTTGTTAGCCTCCATGAGAGCGTCATCATTTTCTTTCTTCTCTTTATCTAGCTATTTCTTTAGCTCATCTAGTTCTTTGGTTAGATGCTTGTTCTCCACTGACAGAGTGTGGTTCCTATGATGATTGGTCTCAGTTTGCTTTTTATGGCTCTGTCTCTCTTGCTCACCCGACTCAGTTAGGTTTGTGACTTTCCTCACAGCTTCTTTCAATAATCTTTTCAACCGTACGACTTCCTTGTCGAGATGGGCTATAGTTTCCTTGTCCTGCCTTGCCTCAAGATTTAATCGTTCGACCTCAACCTTTTTGTGTTCAATATACTTGGATATCACCTCAGCTGGTCTCTTCCATTTGAAGTACTAGTCATAAGCATCTTTGACATAAGCCATGGTTTGACCTTGGACATACTAAGGGATATCCTTTAAGTTAGGAATGAATTTGAATCCTTCAAAGTAGATCTTTGGAAATTGACTCTTCAGAGCATCCATATGGGGATTTAAAGCGATTTCCTTCTTGGGTGTGATGGCGGGAGGTTGGATGTGTCTTTTATCTGCCCTATGACGAGAAGAGTCAGCGACAACAAGCTCAAATGATTGCTTGGATTATCAAAGTTGTGCTATTTTCTATGCAGTTAAAGAGACCGAAGTAAGGGTATGAGAAATGTCAGCATGATGGCTGTCGTTTGATCGATTAAAGAATCTGTCTATGCTTTTAGGCAAAGGCGACTAAATCTAAACCTATGCCCTGAGGGCGAATCATAAGACTAATGGCCCCTATCTCGACTCCCTCGATCTTGGTCTGAGTGTTTTCTGGTATTAGAATCTTGACTAGAACCACGAGAGTATATGCATGAACTTTACCTCTTATGCCTTCCTGTCTGACTCTTAAGAGAATCGTATAGGGACCTTTGCTACATTGAACCTACTAGTCAAACGAGAGCAAGTTAGTCCTAGTGGGATAAAAACATGATGCGAATTAAGCAAAGTAATGTGTGTGTGTGTGTCCTAGTGTCCCTCTAATGGACCACAGATCTTAATTTTGCTGATAGGGGTGACCTCCCCTACATGGGTAGTCGGCACTTCGTCAAGCATACGAATAGGGAGCTTGATATCCCCGATGATCATATTGTCTAGAACAAAAGAACCAAACTCATCCAAAATCGGACTAAGGTCCTGCAGATGTCGTCGAAATGAAGAGTATGTGTCACTTCTACCACAGTGGCTGGTGGAGGTTGTGTCAGAGTCCATATTGGAAGAATCCTTATCTTAGGGTGCTACTTCAAGAGAACACCTTGGTCATCACCGCCATCGTCATTAGAGGACTCGTGACCCATTCAGCATCACCATGGTCTGCTCCATCACCTTCACCTTCCTCACCATGCTCGTGCACTTTTTCAGTTCCAATCGTAGGATATTAGACTGAGCGCACTCTTGGGTCCTCACCATTATTCCTGAATCATCCTCATCACTTCCCTAGTTACCAGTATGTAACCGACACTACGGCCTTCTTCTAGTAAGTTATAATCCATCAAATTTTCATCGACAAGAAGTGATCTCGCCTCTCTTTCTTCGGTCAAAACTTAAAGGAGAGTCCTAAGAGTGTTCTATAAAGTCGCATTACTAGGTCTCCTTGGTACATCTGAGAGAACAAAAGGAAAAATTTAGCTAATGAAATCATGAAATGTGCTTAAATGAAAAGGAATGAAAATGATACTTACGTCCGGGAAGTCACCTCTGCACGAATTCGGGCGGGCAACGAACAAATAGGAACTATCCTTGAAATAGCTTAATTTATTCTAAGCGTCCCTTACTATCTACAGCTCCTAAAAGGTTCCAAGTATGTGAGAGAAGGATTTCCTTTTTAATGTTTGAAGCTGTATAAGTATCAGATCTCCCCGTCTCTTGGAATGCAATTAAAACGTTGGGCAAAGATGATGTATGCACTATGCAGAAAGGCATAGCTTTTAGGATGCAATTAGTTTGGAGCCAGCTTTATGAATTGCAGAAATCGGCAAATGAATTTGTTACATGGTGGAACAAACCCCGCCAGGCAAATATATCGATTGCATGCGTGTACCCTACTGGGGATGATGAGCCCATTGATGGTGCGTGGGAACCAACACATCCTCGAATGGAATGCCATGTTTTTCACATATTCTTCTAAGGGACCTTCCATCAATTTTTGAGGTTGTAGAATCCAAAGGGTCATCCAATATAACCGCATCATCGAGACTATCCAGAGAAGCCTCTACTTTAGGACCTTCTACCGGCTCAGAAGGAATCTCCTAGAGAGGTGGTTCGTCTTGATGACTAGTAGGCTGAGATCTGGGTGTTGTTGTAGTACATAACCTAATATGAACCATGGTTGAGCTAGATTCAGTGTCAGATTCGGCATATTTAGAGGTTAAAGAACTTGCAGCTACTGCATAGAGAGGCTCGAAACGTCTATGGTCCATAGATATCAAAATTCAACATACAAGTGATATCATAAGTATTAAAGGCAACATCCCCATGCCAAAGTGAAAACCCAGTAATGTGTGATGTAATTTACTATGTCGTGCGGTGTCCTACAGTATGTGCATTCATGAGTATGTAGTGTTAGCATCAGATATCATGCAACAGTTCGTTTGAAGGCCAGCTTATTGTTTGAAATGACCATCATTGCTGACCATCTCAATAGGCTTCACATTTCGACCACATATTGGAAACCCCACGGTGGTACTTGCGAGACTTCTCTTGAGAAACTATGAGTGTTTTCTCAAACTTACACAAGACTGCTTGACCAAAATTTTCCAAGGGATGGATAAGAATCGATCCTTAACCTTGCCCTTGGAAATTGGTCATCTTCATCTTCTTCCTGCCTCTATATGTAATCGGCAACATGAGCTTCTAGTTGATTCGACCTTTAACGTTGTTACCAACCCAGAAAAGTGAAGTTCAAGGGTCGTGAAGGATTTTGAATGGAAACTCAAGATCGTTTGTGCTAGGTCGACGGCGTTGAAGGCTAGGTAGCCGAGGCTATGACCGGCAACAGTTAGAGTGGGACTTCGGAGTTAGGCGCTTTGATTTGCGGTAGAAAGACTTTAATAGTGACCTTGACCTTGGGAAGTCTCAAAAGTTAATGCAAGAAAAATTAAAAGGAAGTGAAGTGTTGGTTCGGGTCTGATAAACCATGAATCCTGAAAGCAAGGCGACTTCGGTGCCTATTTTTTCGAAATCCCGGGTCAGTACCGATCCCTAAGTAAGGATCGGTACCAAGCCTAAAAAACAAAAAATAATAAAAAAATAATAATAATGTATAATGAAATGTAAATATATATGTATGTGTGCATATATGTGAGTGTATACAGGTATATGCATATATGCCTATATGAAGCATGGCAGCTAACCTACATATGTGTGCACATGCATACATGATACTTGATAACTTGAATCACAAGGCAACAAGTTCAAACCTATGGAATCCAAGAAGGAAGTCTATTGAAAGCTTCTGAATTTGGAGTAACGAACTACAAGTGCACACTCTAGTTTTTATAATGCCGGATATTAACAAGCACGAGCCAAACAGAGATTTGTGACGAATGGTTAAAGATGTTACACTTCACTAAAATAGCCTGATCGAAAGATGGAAACCATTCGAAGTGTGAGTTGGAGTATGATGCAAGAAACTTGATTTTTCTCGTTTCAAAGCATATCGTGTTGGAAACAAGATGTACTTTGGGGGGCAAGTGTTATCCAGCTTAGTGACTAGGCCATATTCGAATGAATCTGAGCAGTCCAACTTAAAGGTTATCAAGGAAAAAAGGCCAAAGTGATAATTACCAAACTCACACCAAGTGAAAACAATGAAACAAGCCCAAAGCATAATAATCAACTCAAAATAGAAGGCTAAAACACCCTACAACTATCAGCAACGGCACAAGCCAATCCCCTGAAGAAGTGTGGGATCGGTACCGATCCCTATTAGTGTTCGGTATCGATCCTTAAAAAATTTCCAATATCACCATCTACCCCATTAAACTCTAACTTAAGATGCACACGACCCCTTTCCAAGCCTCAATGGATCATTCGCGAGCAATTATAATCGAGTACCTCGTACCCATGAAACTATTCACTGCCATTGCACCACCGAATCAAGTATTTAACTCGGGAACAAGATTCTAACAAAGTAATTAGGTTGAAAAACATGGAGGCATAAGCAAGTTGCACCTACCTAAGGCTAAGAGGGAGATCCATGAGACAATCTTATGGACCGGTATTGATCCCTAGTCATGGATCGGTAACGATCCCTGGCAATTGCTGATGTAGCCACGATCTTCCAAGCATTTCTCTTCCTAGACATAGGGAACATGGATGTAAACATAGTAGAGATGATTTCAGTGACCTTCAGCTATAAATAGAGGGGTGGGGTGATGTTTTAAAGGATCCTTTTCAGTTTTTTTATGAATTTCTCTATTGCTCTTATAATCTTAAGGGTCAATTCCGATCCATAAGAATACCTCTTGAAAAAAACAATCAAATCGGAAACAAAGTTAAGTGGACATAGACAATGGTTAGCCAAACCAGTATAAAGTTTGTGTGTCTTTCTTTTCCTCATTTTAATTTACTTTCTTCACTTATTTTCTCTACTTTCATTCTCTGGGTGTTTGTGCTATATTCTGGTATAAATTATATATATGTGTGTGTGTTTTTATTATATTTATATGTATATATATTAAAAAAATTATATGTGCATATATATATATATATATATCTATGTGTGTATGTATGTATGCATTCATCCATGTACTTGTAACAAATTTAATATTCACCAAAAGTTATATGTAAATAGCCCACAAGGGTAGTGTGGTTGGTTAGGACATGTGGCGCTCATATGTAAAGTTGAGGGTTTAATTCTTGCCAACTACATATTATTATGGAAACTGAAACAAGTTAAAAAATTGTAAATTTTTAAACTTAAACTAATATATACATACACAAATACAAATTCACATACAAAATATATATTTGTGTATATATGTATGTATGTATGTATTGAAAGATTTTGTATTTATAAAAAAATCATTTTTTATAACTTTGATGCCAAAAACAAATTATGGTGTTTCAGGATGTAATTTTAATATATGAAAAGAAAACGTTACCTAGATGATATGCTGGTTGATTATACTTGCATTGCGCATATCTAATCTGAAGTTTCTTCTTCCTTCTCCTAATTTGGATTACAAGGCCAACTTCAAGCTTCAACAATGGACTTGGAACTCTCCAAAATGCATTAATAATAGACTAGGAGTTTTGATTTATATGGAGAGATTAAAGTATACGAGTCATCATTTTGATCCTCCTCTCTCAAGAGAATAAGCAAACAATTATATGTGCCAATAATTTAAACAACTTTCATTCCCTTAACCATGTAATAATAGTCCCCC
This sequence comes from Allium fistulosum, assembly GCA_030737815.1. Lineage (NCBI taxonomy): Eukaryota > Viridiplantae > Streptophyta > Magnoliopsida > Asparagales > Amaryllidaceae > Allium > Allium fistulosum. The sequence continues at coordinate 1,442,158,916 of CM060903.1, read as the reverse complement.
TCTATACATGACTATCACATAAATTTCATTTTCAATAATTGCATAATTTAAATTATTAGTTTAGCCCATTTAAATGATTAAATATATAACATATATCCAATCAAATAATTTTAAGGTCATCCAATAATAATGAAAATAAAAGTTACTAAAAAAATTAATTTAATATTTATATTAATTCTCTTTATAATAAATTAAAACATTTACAAATTATTTTATTTTTTGAGATTAAACAAATGATAATAGTGACGGGTTGTGTGAATCACTACTATAAACTAAACCCTAAGTAATATTTAATTAATCTAAATATTAAAGTCTATATGGACTTTGTTGAAGCCTAATAGTAGGTGGCGATAGAGTGTGGATTCGTAAGAGCATGGTTGGTGATGATTACATATTGACGAGAGAGTTTGGACACTGTGGTGGTGGATTAGTTATTTTTAAACTTGCGATAGAAAAGTGAAATGGTGATAGGCGCCATGTTTGATTAGGTTGTGATAAAACAACCATGGTGTTCGAAAGGCATCATAATGCTACTGGAATTTTTTCAACGTCTTATTTTTATATTACCAAGTGTTGAAAGGACGTCGAAAAATTCCAATGATATTTAATAGACGTCCTAATGGTAATTTAATATTCTGATATCCTTCCACTATGATAGTATTTGTTGACCGTTATATACAAAGCGAGGAAAAACATCCATAATTTTCTATATCATTTTGACATTTAGATTGATTTCTACCATTTACCGATCTTTTTTCTGTGTGCCTCCTAATTACATCAAAAATCTATGGTTAGAAATTAAGTTGTTATAGAGTCCTTCTTCTCTTTATTATATGTAGATATGTTGATGGAGTTCAAATATTAATGATTACTAGGAAAGTGTAATAGAAGTTTTTTTCATTTTCTTATTCTAGTAGAATTACATGTTTGTGAAGTGAAAAGCATTAAATGATTGAAGTTATAACAAAAAATGAAAGAATTTGAGAATAATGATTATGTTGATTCATGATAAGTTCGGTTTTGATTATATATAGGAATTGGTATACTTTTACTCAACTTATATGATATTCGACAATACTATAATACATTTTCACATAAGCCATTGTAAATGTTAGTCCTCTTATTTAGCTAAGCTAATTTAACTAGACATAGAAGGCCAAAATGAAGACGAGAAGAGTCACAAACTTGGAAACATTTTTAGAAAGGCTAAAAGGTTGGAATCAAGAAGTTTGATGGAAATTGGAGCTAAGTAGACCGCTCGATACCGAGAGGTTTTTCTTCCACTTGCACTTTCCAATCTCCTTATACTCCAAGTACTTCTTCAAGTAACTATGATAAAGTACTTTCTCTAAATGATAGATGAGCAACCTAAGGATTTCAGAGAAGAAAGCAAAGGAAGTAGGAAAAGATAAGCAATATCGGGTAAATCATCAGAAGGAACTAGATGTTCGCGGAAAAGAGTTTGGAATACATCGAATTGGAGATGGAAAGGCAAGACAAATAAGATAAAGGATTTTCACCTAGAAAATACCATTGGTACCGAGAGGTTTTTGTTGGAGATTTGGTCAGCTTGTACACTGGGACTTGCATCTGGACTTTATTTAACGTGAGCTCCTGAGTCTACTGGCGAGTTTCTCTATAAATACTAACCACATAGAAACTGAAGAGGGGATTCAGAATCTGCACCTTCTTCGCTCTTATCTCCTTTTCTAAATATGCTATAAAAACTCCATTGTAAATCTGAGATCCACTAGATTGTGGTCAGATCTGATATACTTGTAATCCAGAGAGAAAATGACTAATAAAAAGGTAAAAGTGGATGTTGGTTGGATAATTTGCTAAACTGCTATAAAAGTCGTGTCTCCTTTTTTACATTTACCTCTACTTCATTAGAATCGGTGCTTTCATCTGATATTCAGGTGTTGGTGCCATTTTTGGTGTCAACATTTTGGTGCTTTCACTAAGAAAGAGCTAGATTTGACAACCTAAAGCTTAGATCTAAAGTTTGGAGAAGATGAAGAGGCCTAACACTAGATCTAAGATTAGAGGTAGTCAACTAAAGCATGGGGACAATCAGGAGGTGACCGCAAGTTCCAATCAGTCCATCTTCATAACCGAAGAGGAGATTGGAAAAAATGATGCACGGGATGCAAGATGGGATAAGGGCTCGACATCAGAAAATGCGAAAAGGATTTTTCCAGAGGATGGGACAATAAGGAATAGCTAGAGCTGCAGGAATTTAGAACCAAGGACTAGGAATAAATGCAGGAACATCCAAAGTTAGAGCGAAGCAAACAGCAACAATGCCCACACAACTAAGACAACTCGGTGCCGACCCCAATTCCCTCATCACCGAAATGAATATACCCAGGAGCAATGTTGGATTGAGCTTAGGGAATGCTGGAATTCAAAGAACAGACAATGCTGAAGCTAGAAATGCAATACAGGATGCAGGTGCATAATAACTAGAGGAATATATGCCAATTTTTTAGCATAGAAATAGAGGACAGAGAAGTGCAGATCAGAATACTGATGTACAACCAAAGGAGCATATGTCAGAATATGTGTCAGAGTTTCCCTATAGTAGCAGGAGGTAGAATGTGGCTAGTTAAACGACAAAGACCAGATGAAAAAGATGACCAAAAAGATAGTTAGAGGTAGGCCCTAGACTAGAGTTTGAAGGATGTAAATAGGAATCCATTTACCCTTAATATCCAGAATGCGAGGTATCCTTTGGATTTCAAGCTTCCTAAATTGGAAATGTACGATGGAAAGATAGATCCAATAGTTCATTTAATGAGATACATCCAACATACGGAGGTGTTGGGTGCTTTTGAGGATGTGATGGGGCGATGCTTCCCGTCATATCTGACAGATTTAGCAGTGATGTGGTTCTGACAGCTGGAGAATGGATCCACAAGCACATGGATCCAGTTAGTGAATAGGTTCCTAAGATAATTCATAGTTCGTATTTCTCGACCAAAGAATGTGATGACTCTATCGAGCATGAAGCAAAGTCCTATAGAAACCTTGAGGATTTACTTGACTAGGTTTAACGCGGCAGCCACTTCGATTCATAAGCTGGATCCATTGGTGATTCTAACAGCGATAGTTTCAGGAGTTGTAAGTAAGATTGACTTTAAGATTGCTTTGGAAAGGGACCCATCAATGGATCTTACAGAGTTCTATCATGAAGTTGAGAGATATTTGCACCAAGAAGACGCCGAAGTTGATAATGTTGAGATTAATGCTGTGGATGATGAAGGGTCGGTAGGAGTAGGACATGGTGAAGATAAGGGAAAGCAAAGGGTTGATGACAACTTTGGGGAACCGAAATGGCAAAGGAGGAAGTCGAAATTCCCTTCTTACACTGGTCTAATTAAGACCCCGGAGAGGATATACCTAGATACTAGGGGTAGATCCCCAATCAAAGGCTAGCTAAGAGAGAACCCACAGATAGGGAGAGGAGGTCTAGAAAGTTTTGCATTTTCCATGAGCTGGACGAACTTGAAACAAACAAGTGCCGACACCTTCACAATCTGATTGAAGAAATAGTTCAGAGTAACCAACTACAACAGTATATAAGGAACCTAACCCCAATAGTGTAGCTAGAGAAGCCACCACCAACAGTGAACGCATCAAGGCACGATAAGGGATCTGGGTCAAGATTCATAATCCCATGATCAAGATGGATGAAAGCCAAGTCTGATTCCCATGCTTTGCTTTTTTCCTTTGAATAATAATCTTGGACCGCTTACACATGTATGGGACCTTGATTACGCTATAGGCATGCTTTGAGTTGGATGTTTAAGATGAATAATTAGGACTTTTTCTTGCTTGCTTTGATTCGAATATTTGATTTTTGAAAATCCACTTGAATGTGATGACTGATATTAATTGTGGTAGTCTCGTCCGGAGAGACGGGCAATGACCGTAAGGTGCTTGTCGGAGAGCGAGTGGATGGACTTGTACGACAAGTAAGTCCTCTCACCAGAGAGTGAGCGAATGGGATTGCTTGGTCATGGAGTTCCCTCACTGGAGAGTGAGCGAATTGGACTCAGCAAGGATCTGAAGTGATCAAAAGTAAGTCCCCTCATCGAAGAGTAAATGGATGGACTTGCTTGGACGTTGAGTCCTCTATCGGAGAGCAAGCAGACTGCACTCAGCAAGATCTAGAGAGATCCAACCCAAGATTAGATGTTAAAAGATCCAAAGAGATCAAACCCTAGATTGGGTGCTAAAAGGATTTGAATGCCTTGTAATCAGAATGAGACAGATAAATCCCGGGCGAACACGGGATAATTTTGATATACAAAATAATACATCTAGATGAGACAATTGATCATGATTTGTGACTACCACTTAAGTTAGGATTGGAGTCCAAAGCTATAACCAGTGTAGAATGACCTTCGGCCCACATGGGAAAGCCTGACGATTCACCAAGATCAAGGTCAATGGATGGCCATAGGGCTCAACTATCGAAGATTGACTACTGTTGATACTTGTTATTAAACAAAGCACACCTTACAATCGAAAGGCGTACTTTAAGGGGGAAAGTGTTAACCCGCTTTTTTAGCCAAGCCGATTTCAACTAGACTTAGAAGGCCAAAATGAAGATGAGAAGAGTTACGAACTTGGAAACATGCTTAGAAAAGCTAAAAGATTGGACTTAAGAAGTTGATGGAAATTGAGGCTAAGTAAACCACTCGATACCGAGAGGAACCTATCAGTACTAAGAGTTTTTTCTTCCACTTGGCACTTCCTAATCTCCTTATCCCCAAGTACTTCTTCAAGCAGTCATGATAAAGTGATTTTTCCAGAAGATAGGTGAGCAACACTAAGGATTTTGGAGAAGAAAGCAGGAAAAGACAAGCGATATCGGGTGAATCATCAAAACGAACTAGATCTTGGGGGAAAAAGTGTTTGGAATGCATCAAATTAGAGATAGAAAGGCAAGACAAATAAGATAAAGGATTTTCATCCAAAAAACCACTTAGTGCTGAGAGGAACCTCTCAGTACCGAGTGGTTTTTGTTGGAGATTGGGTCAGCGTGTTCACTCCTTTACACTTGGACTTGCATCTGGAATTTACTAAAAGTGTGCTCCTGAGTTTACTAGCGAGTTTCTCTATAAATACCAGCCATATAGCAATTGAAAAGGGGATTCAGACTTTGCATCCTCTTCACTCTTATCTTCTTCCTCAAATATACTCTAAAAACTGCATTGTAAATCTGAGATCCACTAGATCGTAGTTAGAATAGATAAAATTAGTTGTAATCCAGAGAGAAAATACCTAATAAAAAGATTAAAGTGGACGTAGGCCGGAGAATTTGCCGAACCACTATAAAAGTTATGTATCCTTTTCTTCTTTTGCATTTATTTTATTAGAACTGGTGCTTTCATCTGCTATTTAAGTGTTGGTGTCATTTTTGGGGTCAACAGTAAAACAATAATGAAGGAGGAATAATCATTATTCCTATAGTAGCTCATACCTTAATTACATGTGCTTCATCTATACAATTACAGCTAGGGGTGAGCGTTCAGTCCGTTCGGTTGGTTTTGAGATAAAAAATGTCAAACCGAAAAAAAAATCAAAATCGAACCGTACAGAACCAAATTAATTTTGGTTAATTCGATCGATAACCGATTTAAATGAATTAAAAAGGTAAGTAAGATAAATAACCATAGATTATTATCCAAATGATCGACTTACTTGAAGTAAAACATAAATTTATGTTTAGAGAAACTATTTTAGGTACTTTTCAAAGTTTATAAGAAAAATTAACATATTTTCAATAGATAAAGTTTGGTTTTTATTACTAACAAATTATTAAGAGTATTACAATGCCATGAATTTGGATAATATAATAAAAGCTTGATTAACTCAGTTAAACTAATAACCAAAGTTAAATTATTTTACAAACCGAATTCAAATCGATACATTTTCATAACCGAACCGAAACGACCAAAATGAACTAGTTTGGTTGGTTAATTCGGTTCGAACCGAGTATTTCTCACCCCTAATTTGTTGGAGATTGGTCGGTTAATTCGGTTCGAACCGAATAAGCTAAGTAACTTAATCAACTAATTATAGTAAATGGTGAAGATGGTAAATGTATTTTGGTTGAGATCTCTAAATTTTGTAAGAAGTATCTTCTCATCTAATTTCTATAGATCCAATGCCATATTTGTTTGGATTCTTTTACCACTATTAACAATGCTATATAGATAGATGAATCTTTAAGCAAATATTAACTTAAAGTGAAATAATTTATGGTAATTTCTATTTATATTCACAACTTTTATCAGTTTATCCACATTTAAATTTTTATAAGCAAATCCAAAAATTATCATTTAGTAAATCCTATTGTGGATTAACTAACTATTTATTTTATTTTACTTTTTTCATATCTCCTTATCTACTATTGTAAACTTCAAAATTTTTGGTAGAAGTTCGTAGTTTAATTAACTTTTCTTAACTAAACATAAATTACTATACAAATATTTTAAATTTGTAAATAATTAGTTGACATGTAAATTAAGATGAGACACTCATAGAAATGTTGTTTCTTACAAATTAATTCCAACTTCTATCTCTTTTATTTAGCATGGGGATCAATAACCCAATTCTTTATTTCTTTATTTGCAGCTTAAAATTTAAATTCAACGCTCCTCTATTTTCACTCTATTATAAAATTCCCAAACACGTTAAATTTACCCTCTTTCACAAATAAGAACAACTAATTATGAAATCTAATTACAAATAAACAATGTCATTGATAATTAAAGACAAAAAACATAATAAACCCATATCATAAATCAAATTGATACAAGTTCAGCATTTGTTTTTTACTTAAAAAAATTGGCATGGATTGTTTTGTTCTTTCTATTCTTAGTTGATTAAAATATTTGTAATTATCATAGGTAGATCGACATTGTTACTTTTGCTATATTTTACAATTATTAAATCAATATAGTAAGATAATTTCATGTGAAATCAAAATACGAAAATCCATTAATAAAAATCCTTACGCTTTCAATGGTTTTTGCGAAAATGACTACATAACCATATTAAGCTAATTGCATAAGTATAATTAAACTTTCCTCTACATGGTAGCAACACATAGATTGCTTAAAATTATTATATGCAACTTCCATATACTCGTAAGTTTAATATTACAATTAAAATAGTGTGCTACTATTGGCACTAGTAAAATACTTCTATTTACCATTAAAATTATATTTCCTATCAATTTTTTATATGCTTATGACCACCAAATCCTAATTTTCGTTCAGCCGTAGTTTCTTCATCTTTCTTAAAAAAGTTCATGTACACTGTCTCAAAACATCATCGGAAAACAAAATTTTCAAACCCTAAAAGAACCAATCTTTTTGCCCAAAAGATGAAACTAAATAAAGATTCAAGGGATGATCCTAATTTTAATGAACACAAAGATGTTAGTTTACTTTTTATTCTTAAGTCTATTTTTTTCAACATATAAATCAATCTTAGATTCATTGTTTAGGTTTTTTATTGTTGTATAAGATGAGTTTAATGATCCTAGGGATAATACAAATTTGGAGAAGAAAAATTTTGATGACGTTGTAATTGAAAATCTCGATATAAGTTATTGAATTGTAATGTTTTATCGTATAACATGTGTGCCATTTTCTCTGTTATATTACTTTTAGTTGTTAGATGGAGGACAATCACAATTAAATTGAGAATGCAATTGTTGTTTCGAATGAAAGAGTATTTGATATTGAAATATGGAAGAAGATGACCGATTAAATGCTTCAAACTGCATGCAAGTTGATCTGACTAACCATTTTTTCATCGATCAAGTAAATATTTATTTAAAATTTCATCAACCTAAGTAGGGTCATAAAATATAATTTATTATTTGATTTTTGATTTTTTGTGTATGTTATGTTATTTTTGGATTATACTATATACATACATCAAAACATTCTCTAGTGCTGCCTAAAAAAATCGGAAAAATTACTTCAAACACGCACTACAATTGCTTATGAAAAAATATTTGAATATCTATAAATATTATAAAAAATTCAATTTAAATTTCATCATCATCTTGAGAAATTCTTCTATACACTCTATAATTGCTATCGATTTAAGCATAATTTACATATTGGATTTAAAAATGATAAATATACGATCAAGGACTTCTAGCTCAAATGGTTAGAGGTATGGGATTTTGGACAAAGGGTTCCAAAGGTCTTGGATTCGAGCCCTTGAGACACAAGAATGAGTGCTCTAATTGAATAAAGTATCACTCTTGTTATAAAATGAATTGATAAATATATGTGGAAACTGAAGTTGATTTAATCAGATTTGAATTCCAACATTGTTTTCTATAGTTTTTCTTCGAAAGATTCTCAAGTACGAATTTATTTTTTTAGAAAATGAAAGAAGAAAGAAGATGGTTGTATAAAGGTGAAAAAGGTATTTTATGAAATATTAGTGGGTGTGAGAAGTAAAAAAGTGGGTGTATATTGTAGCATCCTTATTTTTGTTATATTTTGAAAACAGTTGAATTTGATTTAGGGGACAAGAGGGATAACTGTTATGTTTTAGAACATTCGAGTGCCTATTTACTTAAAATAAAATAATAGTTTGCGTAAGAATCATAAAACCAAACTTTTTCTATGGTGGCCTTTAGTTTTACAAGTCATGAGCATTTTGCTGGGTTCCAATAGTAGCCCACTTAAAATAAATTAATATTGTGATGATTTTCTTTATATGACTTTGGTTAGAACACATCTAATTTCTTTTTTAGAGGCCAATCATATTCGAATAGTTTTGATATCACTATATAAATGAATCGAACATATATAACCTTTTTTTAATTTTCTTCCTACCGTTACCATTTTTCAGCATAAAACCTATACATTATTTTTTTGATTATAACCATTGCTAACTACTAGGGTGTCATGATGCATGATTTTCGCCTTATGGACTAAAATATGTAATTTATTCTTATACAAAATTGATGGTTTCATGAAACTATCCAACTATTGTTCTTCTGATGAAAAAAAGTTAAATATGTGACTATGAATTTCATTTCTCATTCAAATTATTTATTGTTGGATTAGTTTAATCCTAGTGGCTATAAGTAGTGTTTTATACACACATATCACAAGGTGTTCTTGTAACAATAATTTGCAAATATGAACAAAAGTAATGTAGAAATGTATCCCTTCTGCTCATACTAAACTCTTGTTTTCGTTCAATACATTATAATTTAAAAGTACATTAACTAGATTTTATTTTCTTATGTTCAGATATTATCCTAGAGTATCCATATTAGTAACACATACACACCTCGGTGCACATGCATGTGCAAATAGAAAATGCAATATCTCATTTTTTTTCCTTTTAAAAAAGTGCTTTTAGTTAAAAATGGTGAAATCGGGAGCAATATAATTATGGTGTCATTGGGCTTTGAACCCAAGACCTTTAGAACCCCAGCATAGAGTACTCATTTAGCATGGTTAATTTTGTAATTCAAAAGTTTCAAATGGAGGTATTCTCATTATATGTACAAGTACTCATGCACGTGCGATGCATGTCTCTAGGGTTCTATTCTAAGACCTCTAGAATCCTAGTATAAAATACTCAACTATCATAGGCATTTTTGTAATTTCAAAAACATAAATTGGAGGTATCCTCATTATACACACACGCAAGTGCACGCGCATGCATACGCGCGCGCGCGCACACACATACACACATATCATGTATTTTTCCCATTTTCCTATGACATACTTCTTAGAGTACTCTTGCACGTGCGATGCACATGTATAAAAAGAATCATTAGATTTTTTTTCAACAATGATTTTATTAGAAAAAATGGTGAAATTTGGTAGCAATATAATTTTGGTTTCTTTTGGGTTTGAACCTGTTAACCAGGTTTTTAACCAAGTAAAGTCAATGGAAGTTGAAACGACAAGGTGAAGATGAAACAACTTGAAAACTTGAGAACGCACTTCGAAGGGCTTGAAAACAACTTGGAGAAGTTTCACTGAAAATGGAAATAAGTTCTTAACTTGGCACCAGGTTAAGATGAGTCGGTGACGAGTCATACTCTCACCTCCTTTTGCCTCCCAAGCTCCATACATCTCACATACCAATCCAATTACTCATGATCAAGTGGTTTCCAAGGGTTTGGACGACCAATTCCAACGAGGATGAGAAGAAAGCTAAGGAAGCAGAATAATCCAAGTGCTATCGAGAAGATCGCTAGAATCAACTTAAAGTCAATGGAAAATGAGTTGAAACACATAGGATAGAAGATAGAAGAGATAAGCAAGTAAAAAGTTCAACCTACATCAAAAACCATAGGTCAGTACCGAGATAAGGACCTTGGGTTGGTACCGAGTTAAGCTTTTGACTTGTGTGCCTCCGGGTTCACTTACACGGCATCAGGCTATCTTTTAGGCTTTAGTTTAAGCGGGCTTCTGACTCCATACACATGTTTCCCTATAAATACCAGCCTAACTGAATTAAAGAAGGATCTAGTTTCTTCTTACTCTATACGTGGAAGCTCTGCCTTTTTTTGTCTCCTACCTCGCACTCAATAGACACTAAGGCAGCTACTTCTGGCAGTTCTAGGCCTTAGAACTTGTCATCTTCTTGTACTTGTGACTCTAATTCTCTATAATCTCATACAAACTCCCTCAGATCCATAATCAATAATACTATGAAGTGCATGTAGGCCAGAGATTGTCGAACCACTATAAAAATCATGTGTCTTCCTATTATTTTTCTTTGATTTCTACTGTTATCTGCTAAATCGTCTCATAAGTTCCCTACAATTCATTCTTGGGTGTTTATCCATTTTTGATGTCAACCCTTTCACTAAGAATCAAACATAAGCTTAGGTCTAGGTTGCTATTGTGGATTTGGAGAGATCTAGTAGCTAGATCCAGAAAATTTGCTTTAAGAAGTTTGAGAACTTGTTATTGAAGAACAATGACACCTAGAAAAGGAAAATATGCTTCCAAAAGATCCGCAAGAGCGGTGGCTAATGATGATGAAGGAAACACTCACCAAATAGAAGTTAATAATGGAAATGCAATATCATAATCCTTCACTCAACATGAAGTTTTTGCTAGAGGAGAGCTTAATAAGATGATTCATGGACTTAACCAGAAGATGGCAGAGAATTAGAAAGCTCTCATGGATAAGATGGACGTGCTGCTAACCTTGCATCCACCAACAACAAGAAGAGTAGAAGAGAAACTTTCCTGCAATAGAATAAGCAAACTCTTTGGTTTCTAGCCTAAACAGGGAAGATGGAAAGAAAAAGCAGAAGGAAGTAACTATAAGAGTCATTGTAAGAGGAAGCATGAGGGCTCCCCTTACAAGAAGACCAACTGGCAACAATAGGAATGCCCATGTGGAGGATGTTTAGGAAGGTAATGCAATAGATGTATCCGATAAGGAAGTGGATTTGCAGCTTGATGGGGATGATTTGGAGTTGGACACTGGTGTTGATGGACAAAACACTGGAGCTGGAGTCCAAACTGCCACGGCAAGACCAACCGAGCGCTAATGGAACTCTATAGGAGTGGTTCTCTCAAAGAATGGAGAACCTAGACATTGATTAGCTAAACGAGATCGTTTACAGAGTCAAACACTCGGTGCAGCCCTTGACAGTCGACCTATAGATTACCGTGCCAGCGAGGATTACATCGCTGACATGGTCAAACGGTTGGTGGAGGACGGTAGGGCAGGAAAGATGAAAACTAGGGTTCTGCACCAAGCTAAACTCCGTTTATTGAAAATGTTTTGAGAGAATAATATCCCTTAAAATTGACCATGCTGACTATGATGTCATATAACGGGGTAACAGACCCTAGTTAGCACTTGTTTAAATACGAATGGCATATCGATGGAGCTAGAGTTACAAATGTTGTTTGTTGTAGGTGTTTCCCTATCTTCTTGGAAGGAGTCGCTTCCATGTGGTTCACTAGGCACACACCAAAGTCCATATCAACTTTTGACAAACTGGCTAAGAAGTTTCTGAAGCAGTTTAGGCTCCGTACTGCATAACCAAAGGACACGATGTCCTTATTTGGCTTGTCCCAAGGGCCCACGGAGTCACTGAAAGCTTTCTTTAACTGGTTAAGCATCACCATTATGGAGGTCAGCAATCCGAAGGAAGATCTTGTCTTCATGGTGCTTATCTGGGGCATACACGTAGACATGGACTTCAGTAGATGGATAAAAATGAAGCAACTAACTACCATGGAGGAATTCCACCGAAAGGCGTATCGGTTTTTGAGGCAGGAAGAAGCAAGTTTGGTTGAAGGCAAGTCCATCAATGAGCAATCGAATGAGGTGATTTAGAGTAACATTGTTGTTAAACGAGATGGAAATAGTTCCAGAACTACTGTCATAAATAAGGGAAAACCAACAAATTAGAAAAAGATGAATCAGAACACTGGTGGTGTAACAGAGACCGGAAGCATCTAAGGAATCTGAGACCCAAGGACTATATGTCGTTAAACAACAGTTTGGTAAACATCTATCTTGCCACTTAGGGGACTGAGCAGTATAATAAACTGCCCAAGAGGGAAGCGATCAAGCAATAGAAAAGATTGGGGAAGTATTGGTGCTTCCATGAAACTCACTGACATAACACAAATAAATGTCGGCATTTGAAGGATTTTACTACGGAGAAAATAAGAAACAATAGGCCCCAGCAGTATGTGAAGAAACCACAAAAAGCCGATCAACTTGTCGGACCCCAAGGGACGAATGCTCAAGGAAATCATCCTGAACCTAGTGGAGGAGGACACAGGTGAACAAACGCATGACTTGTTATAAACACCATTATTGGACACCTCACCTAGCGTAGAAGAGATGGGGCGAGATGGAACGGTATGCTAGTTCTTTGAAGCATGCACCGCGGGAGATTGGTATGCCATTGAAGAATGATTATAGACGACATTGTGTTCGGCAATCTGGATACTAAAGGTGTTAGAAGCGCCAACTCTCGACCCAATAGTGATAGCGGTTGGGATTAGAACGATAGTTGTTCATCGAGTGTTGGTTAACAATGGAAGTTTGGTTAACATCCTATTCGAAAAGACATTCAACCAATTGAAGATTGGCATAAAGGATGTGACCTCTTGCAAAACAAAGGTTCGGGGATTTGCAAGTGAACCTAAATAGCCTATTGGACTGATCAACCTACCTATAGAACTCGGAGAAGGAGAATGGAGAGTGGTTCTCATCAAAACCTTCATGATTGTTGATGATTTTTCTTCTTATAATGCTTTCTCGGGACGATCAGCCCTTATGGACTTCAGATCACTTTAGCTCCATGTGTATGACGATGAAATTCCTGACAAAGAACGGGATAGGATTAGTAAGAGGAGACCAAAGTGTTGTAAGGGAATGATATATTGCTGAATTACGTGAAGCTAAACGCCGTAAAAAGGGAAAGACCATGGGGAAGACTCTCCGCATTTAGGAATCGCAAGCATGGTAATTATAGAACTACCCTTGGCTCGGAGACCATAGTCGCTTTGATAAGGCTATGGACCCTAGGAAGAAGAGTTTAGGGGAAATGTAGATAAGACTGGCAGAGATTACGATGGCTGTCAATGTTGACATGGATGACCCAACTTAGGTCTTGAAAATAGGTTTACAGTTTGGAATCAAGATGCGAATTGATAAACTCCTTCATGCCAATCTAGACGTGTTTACTTGGATGCATTACGATATGTTTAGATCATTGGAGATTGCGTGTCACACACTTAAAATTCATCAAGTTTATGCCAGTGAAGTTGAAGAGACGGAGCTGGGTCCCAAGCGATCCACTGCACTAAAGGAAGAAGTGGATAAGCTATTGGCCCACAGCTTTATCCACAACACTACATATCCCGAGTGGGTGTCAAACCTTGTGTTGGTTCGAAAATCAAATGGGAAGTGGCAAACTTGCATTGACAACTCTAATTTAAACAAAGCCTGCTCAGAGGATAGCTTTCCGTTGCCCAGGATTGATTGGCTTGTTGATGGAACCGCGGAGCATAAACTGCTCTCATTTATGGATGCCTACTCGGGGTACAATTAGATTATGATGCATGAAACAAATCAGGTGAATACTAGCTTTATTACAGATTTGGGGCTATATTGCTATCATGTAATGCCATTCTGTCTGAAGAACGCCAAAGCTATTTACCAAAGACTGCTTAATACAATGTTCAAAGGCCAGATCAGGTGAACAATGGAAGTTTACATAGAAAACATGCTGGTGAAGTTGTGAGTATTGAGAAACCATCTTAACGATCTCCCAGAGATATTTGAGATCCTTTGGAAGTATGGAATGAAGCTAAATCTGCTGAAGTGTTTATTCGATGTTTCTTCTAGAAAATTTATTGGTTTTATTGTGAAAGAAAGGGGCATTGAGGCCAATCCAAAGTAGATTGATGCCTTACGGTACGTTAGAGCCCCGTTGATGAAAAAAGAATTACAAATGTTAAATGGGAAGATTCCAGCATTGAGCCGATTTTTCTCCAAAGCGATGGAGAAGTTCATACCGTTTTTGATGCATTAAAGAAAGGTAAGAAGAATTTTGAGTGGAATTAGGACTGCTAGACTACTTTTGAAGAGTTACCATGACATATGGAGACAACACCGGTCCTGTCTCAACCGATGAATGAGGAGGACTTATTTATTTAATTGGCAGTGTCTTCCTATGCATTAAGCGCAATGCTCCTACATGAGGAGCTAGGGTTCAATGGCCTATCTACTACATTAGTAAGCGATCTATCGGAGAAGAACGGAACTACCCAAAGTCGGAAAAGCAAGTATACTTCTTGCAAATAGCATCTAGGAAATTGTGATCATATTTCCAGGATCACCCAATCAAGGTGCTGATGGATCAACCCTTGAAATAAGTACTCTATCGACTTGAGACTTTGGGATGGCTTCTAAAGTGGAACATCGAGCTGAGCCAATATAATTCAACTTACCATCCTCGGAAAGCGATTAATAGATAGGCGTTGGCTGACTTCATTGCTGATTTCACGAAATGGGCTGAAGCGGGACCGCTTGCCACGATTACTACTAAAAAGCAATTAATTTTGTAATGAAAATTATTATTTGCAGATTTAGAGTACCACAAAAAATTATCATATATAATGGGACTCAGTTTGAGAGCGATGAATTAGAGGACTTTTGCAACCATTACCGGGTCGAGAAGAACTTTTCTGCGGTAGCGCAACAATAAGCAAATTGGCAAGTTAAAGCTATGAACAAGATCATCAAATCCACCATAAAGAAGCGACTAACTAGAGTTAAAGGAAATTGCGTTAATGAGCTTTCACTAGCATTGTGGGCTTATAAGACAATGCAAAAATCGACGATTAAGCACTCATTATTCGCCATAGCATATGGTTCAGAAGCTATGATGTCAATGGAACTGGAAGTCCCCTCTCATCGCATAAGACACTTCAATCAGAGAGAAAATGAGTAGGAACTGCTCGAATCCCTTGATCAAATTGATAAGAAACGAGAGTAACCAAAACTGTGGGTTGCTACCCACTAGAAGAGAGTGGCACAACGCTTCAACACAAAAAGTCCATAACCGCACCTTCAAAATAGGGGACTTGTCTTGAAATGAGTTATCCTGGACACGGGAGCACTTGGCCCAAACTGGGAAGGACCATACATGATCGATTAAAAGCTTAGGGACGGAACATCCAATCTATCCATAGCCGATGAAATCCCAATTCTCTAAGTATGGAACAGTGAATCGTTGCTGCACTATTATATCTAGTTTTCATTATTTTTGCAAATAATCCGTCCAAGAACACTAGGGGCACTGTAAATAGACAGGACTTGCCATTTATTCTATTTATTAATAAAATTACCTTCTTGAACCAATGGAACCGTGTTCTCCTAAGCAAAACCGTCGAGTCAACGGAGAAAAATGACTCAAACCGCCGGATCGATGGGGAAAATCGATCCGAGCCTTCTAAGAACCAGCGTTGCTTTGGCAACGTCGGGAAGGCCTAAAACTATCGAGTCAATGGGAAAAACGACTCAAACCGTCGGACTGACGTGGAAAATCAATCCCAAACTTTGAAGAACTGGTGTCGCTCCAACAACATCAAGAAGGCCTAAAACCGCTGAGTTGACGAGGAAAATCGATTTAAATCGTCGGATCAACGGAGAAAATTGATCCATGTCTTCTAAAAACCGATATTGCTCCAGTATTGTTAGGAAGGCCCAATGTGCCAAGTAGACAAGGAAAATCGACTTGAACCACGGGATCAACAGGGAAAATCAATCCCATCCTTCTAAGAATCGATGTTGCTCGGGCAACATCGGGAAGGCCCATAATCACCAATTCTATGGGGAAAGTCGACCCAAACTGCTGGATCGTTGGGGGAAATCGATCCCTGCCTTCTAAGAACCAGCATTGCCCTGGCAATGTCAGGAAGGCCCAAACCCTTGAGTTGATGGGGAAAAATGACTCAAACCGCCAGATCGATGGGAAAATCGATCCTTCCTTCTAAGAACCGATATTGCTCCAGCAACGTTGGGAAAGCCAAAAACCGTCGAGTTGACAGGGAAAATCGACTCAAACCATCAGATCGATGGGGAGAATCAATCCCTGTCTTGTAAGAACCGGCATTGCTCTAGCAATATCGGGACGTCCCAAAACCACCTGGTCGATGGTCAAATCGACTTTGCCTCGAAAACATCAGGAAATTTTGAACTATCGAGTTAGTAGGAAAATTAATTCAAACTTCTTAGAGCTTGACATCGCCCAAAGAGGTTATAACAAAAGGAATTAACCGGAGTCCAAAGATAGGCAATGTTAAAGAAAAACCCACAGAGTTGAGTCAATCGTGTACAAGTTTCTGAGGATAGAAACTGTGGCACAATCAGGATCTCAACACTAAACTTGGAAAAAAAATTATGATGAAAGACGATGACGACACATCTTCCCAATACATACATCTAGGATAACATTGGCTGATGAGGTCAACTTGGAATAATTTGATCACTACCAAGGAATTGGCAACGTTAAAGATATAGTGCTTGGAATTAAGCAACAAAGGTCATTAGTTCTCGGAGATTGGAACTGCCATGCGAGCTAGACTGAGTGTAATCGAACAAATTGCTCAGGGCATCTAGTCTCTCATTGATGCCTCAATTTCAACATTCAGCCCTGTGTATAAAGGCACACCCACTGGCACTTGGTCGAAAAGAACTCGACCAAGACCAAATAGGAATAGCCGTGGGGTTTGCTAAATTTAAAAAACCTGTTGCTTGAAACAGAATATTTTGTAGTCAAAAACAGGGTTGAGTAATAGGATATACTAAGGCACTTGCAGGAATATTATTTACATGCACAGAGTTGCAGTAAATAATTATATTGCACGGAAACATAAGTATATAATACAAAAAATTGCAATACAAGCAATAATGTTATATACACAGAAAAACATACAAAAAACATGCATAGTACATAAAATGCTAAAATGAACACAGAAGAGAGATTACAAAGGGAATGCTGATCTTTCATTACTAATAATCTTTTTTTAAGTACAGGCAAACAGTAGGGGCCATACCCGCATAATCTCGGCCTTTTTAAACCAAAAGGACAAAAATACAGACTCGACCATCACAACCACAAAAAAATTAACGTTCAATTAGCTCACATACTACTGAATCTTCCCTTTCTTGCCACTCCAGCTGCCTTTACCAGTTTAACCCAAACATGTCTTGGTCTTATCCCTCTTTTTCTCCTGGCTAGGAGACTCGCCATTTTGTTGAGTCACAGATTCTATGAAGTTTTAATTTCTGACAAAGAGATAAAGGCGATCGACAAAACGAAGACATTATGGCTATAAAGAGGCACAAAAGAGCTACATATGGTACTCTAGATTATAGGTTGATTATTTGATGTTGTAATAGTGTTAAACTTGTTAAAATCTATCCTCAAATAATCATGCACCTCAATATAATCAATATATATGCGTTTGAATGGCATTGCACATTCATTGTGCAATTTTACAGGGACCGGTCGACCGGTAATAAAGCATGCGGTCGACCGTTTATGTGTAAAATGCACAATGAACTTACACACATGCACATAACGTCTATATATTTGAAATCCTGTCTACCGGCCATTTTGACCTGTCGACCGTTTTTAAACAGAGAGCAACCTTTCCCAAAAGACACTTCTTTCTCCAATGGTTGCATCTCTTACCTTTCATCAATGATCATATCTATTAATGGCTACTCTTCACAAAGAGTTACAACCATTTATTCTCTATATAAACACGTCTAAATCATTGATTCAAAAATTAAATAATTCTTGCTCTAATTTCTGATCTTACTTTCTAAATACTCTTGCATACTAAAAGCTCTCAAATATTTCAATTGCTTATTAAATCACTGAAATTATTTCATATCTTTTGATTCAATAAGTAATATACTTCCTTCAATCTTCACAAACATCATTCACATATTTTGAGGATAAGATTATAGGAAGGGTGTACTACAAGTGACAAATCTATGTTATCAAGAGCACAAGTTGTCAACGGCAATTGTATTTGTTTTTTGTTGAAGTCCTCGGTGTTGTAAGAGGCACGAAATCCCGTTCGGCTGTTCAGGTGTTGTAAACCTGTTCCTCCGGGTGAAGTGAGGTAGTTGGTAGTGAAAATCCAGATAGAAGTCTGGGACTGGACGTAGGACAGTGCTCCGAACCAGTATAAAAATCTCTGGTGTGATTTTTCTATTTTACTGAATTTTCTTTTATCTGTGATTAGTCATATATTTGTGTGTTATACATCATATTACACGATCCGTGTGTACTATATTAACACGTACACATTTTCACTTTTGAGTGAGTAGAGTCCCCATTGGTAATGGTATGCAGCTCTACAGACTGGCCAGTTGGAGTCTCATTAGGCTTAGTCTTTGGCGGTCGGATCTTCAGTGTAGGAACCTTATGCTATGGACTTGTTAGTTTTGATGATGCATGCTTGGTGGTCCAGGATTCCATCTTCACAGTCTTGAGCTTTATAGCTTCATCCTTGAGTCTCTCCGCCATAGTAACTAGGTCAATAGGATCTGAAGTGTCGGTAATTTGAACATCTTCTTCCTGGGACGCAGACATTTCCTCTATCCCTTCTAGAGCACCGATCTTTTATGCTTCAGAACCAGGCTCGAAACTGAAAGGCAACATTGGAGTAGCAAGTCCCGTGGAGATGGAAGTAGATATGGTGAAGATAATAACAGTCCCTGATCCTTGCGTAGCTAGAGGCGGAGGAGGCAAATGTGGTTGACCTATAAATTGACATACAAGTTTAATTACAAATTCTCACGAGGACTGAAGCTTCTCGAAGACTGGAGATACAAGAGATATACCTGCAGCAGAATCCTAGTGAGATACAATAAATTTACCTTCTTTAGTCCCAAGCTCCCTAAGCTGGACCAAAATGGGAGGAACATATGGTTCATGGACGGTACCCATTAATGAAGCTAAAAGATCGCGAATTACTGCGGAGCTAACTCCCAATGATGCACGAATGATCGCTGCTGCCTCTTGAGATTCAGACTTTTCACCCTGACCCGAAGAGGTCAGGCCAGCAAGAGCGTTGGTAGCATCAATAGCAATAGCATCGGTAACATCTTTAGCAAGGATAACATTTCTAATGGAAAGAGATTCGATATCTTCAGCTTTAAGATAAGTAGCCATTAGTTCTTCTTCGAAGCGATTGTCTTCGGCTTGCACAGTTTTGCATAGCACTTCCTCCCAGGTGCCAACGAGCACATCAGGATAGTCATGTCCCAACCATCTCGGATTTTTAAACATAACTACGTTGGTGTAGAAATACAACATATTGGCATCAAGATCTTCGACATCTAGTCTTGAAGCTTTTTGAGCTCGTGTTCAGAAACTGCAAGTTCAAGGGTGATGGCATCTTTGTTGGTGGATATCTACTCCTTCTCATTGACGAGTTGTTGAACCTCCTCGCGAAGTTTGGCAAGCTTGGCAGCTTGCTCTGAAATAGTCTGGTCCTAAGTCCAGATAATCCCATCTTTTTGGCTAAGCGCCTGTGCCTTCTCCTTAGCTTGTTTCTAGAACTCTGATGTCTCATCATGAGTAGTTTTCAATTCATTCCTCATCACAATTTTGGCATGGTCTTGGGCAAACTTTAACACTACCAATAACTTTTCCATACTTTCCTTCTGCTTCAAAGCAAGATACCACTCTCTTGTAACTTTGACAAAATCATCATTCGTACGAGGTCAGCTTTCTCGAACTCAAAGGATAGAATGTTAGTGTAGTTGATTCAACTCACAACAAAGAGGGCCTTGCATAAGCGTTCATTTATACCTAGCTTCTATGTTTTCTTTTTTTAGCAAGGCTAACTAGCTTCTAAGTGGGCCATCCACTTTTATTAATAAAATGTAAACAAGTGTTTGACTTATACACTAAAACAACTAAAAATAAACAAAGAAGCAAAGGAGATTGGCAAGATACCAATACTACGAATAAGATAAATACTAGTGCTACATAGAAGAAAAAGAAGAACTACTGCCATCATCCGAAGAATCGGGCTCTATAAAATGAAAATAACCTGAGAACAGAGCCACTAAGGAAGGAACATAAACCTTCGAATCACAGCGGTAAATATATTTCCTTTCCCATGAGACATCCGCCAAAAGAGTGTTATTCCTCTCACCAAGCTCACTGAGAACAAAACGTGAAAGCTCTTCATATACCACTTGATAATAAAGTAACTCCTCTTACCTTCTTCACCCACAAACTTATAAAAATTTGCATACTTCGGAGTGTATCTCATATAAGAATCAATGCGTTCTTGAACAACCTGGAGGCTTATTAGGGCAACTTCTGTCGGAGTGTCCTTATTATCTTGGTCAAACTTCAAACCATTTAGAAAGAGATGTGGAAACACAGTCTACAGGTGAGATGGGCCAGCTGGAAGAGTGAACAATGCAGTGGAAACTCCCTTGGATGCAGGCAGGGCAACCAAAATCATATATTGTTGAGTCGAAGAGCTCTAAGCCTGTGGATGAAGCGGAACATCGTAGAAGTAGTCCCATGATGCTCAGTGGAATCACTTGAGCATTTAACTGTGTCGCGAGATAGCTCAATGCCGGCTTCCCTTTTTCTTATTTCCTTCTCCCTCTCCCTATCCTACTCTCTGTCAGTTTTACCAGCTTTACCGTACTCATGGCCTTTCCTCCTTTTCATTTCTTTCTCAAACTCATGGCGACAACGCGGATGGGGATTTGGACTTTGGCTTTTATACGCACTGCTATGGTAGGAGAACTTCTCATAATAACCACGGCCCATGAAACCTGAAACCAGAATTAATGTTGGAATTAGGCAGCAAAATTCAATGCAAGAATGAGTGTCCATGATCCTAGCAAAGTTTATGCTGCCAATGACCCCCTAAGTGCTCTACAGATCTTGTTGGCAAGGGACTAAAGTTGGGGTTTCTCCACCTTTGCTAACAAATCCCTTAGGAGAAAAAGCAAAAACAAATCCAACATCGTTTAAGATGTCGCTAACTGTTAAGTTAGCCTCGCCAAAATCGCTTAAGTTAACAAAAATATCTCCAAATGAATGGCCTAGAGGCATAATGCCAACAGGAGGAATTATTGTTTGCACCTCAACCTTTGTAGGAATATCAAGAGTAATGTGCTATGGAGAAGGAGAACTGGGATTGATAGGACCTTCATAGGGCGTCTTTGCAAAAGACTCGCCCTCTCCATTAGCTCGATATTCACTATCACTATCATCCACGTCTCGACCCTCCTTTTATGCCTCCTCAATTAGTAGTTACTTTCCCTCTTTCCTTCTAAGTCCCTCTTTTTCTTCTGGGATCGGAGACATTCTGACGTTTTCGTCTCTATCGCTTGGAATTTCATCATTGGAAGGCTTTTCGAGCTATCTTGCAAAGGGTTCTTTTGAATATACTACACCGGAGGGACCTACAACATCCCCTCAAAGATTCTTGCTAGAGTTGTGAGTAGAGGTAGAAGAATGAGTATGGGTTCTAGAGCCGCTCGGCGTCGGAGACTCAGTGATAGAAAACCTACCAAGGCAAACCAGACCACACCGCCATAGATTTTTGTTCGTTGGCAGGATTGCGATGGTGCTCTGACTTCATTTGACTACTTTCAGGGCATTAAGCATTGTTCTATGCTCATCGTTATCATCTCGATTCAAGATGCCTACGAGGAAATAAATATCAAGTTAGACACTTAGAAATTTTGTTATAAGAGATGCAAGGGAAAAGAGGCATATATCCAGATAGCCAGAGTCGATTGACATCGCACGGGCATCACATGAAGAAATATCCGTTCTTGGAATAAGAACGCTTGTTGTGGAGCTTCTCAATAACTTTGCATCTGCTCCAGGCTTCGATTCTCAAGAAGGAAGGCGAATCCTGCCTTTTCTTAAACTAAAGTTAATATGTATGCTCATTGAATCTTGGGTTTTGTTGAATCGATTTATGAACAGAATGTAGAGCGAACTCATAAGAGAGTACCCATTTGGATGGACTTGGAACGAACCCAGTTCGAGTTCTTATAACACCATCTTTAGGAAAGGATTGAATGGCAGGATGACACCACCTAAGCACATATAGCGGATGCACGTTGTGATGTCTAGCGGGGGATTATGTGCAAACTCGGCCCTTGTTGACAAACAGACATCATCCTTAGGGATACCGTCTTGAAGGCATATATTCCAAAGCGACTTGATAGATAGAACTGAAGTGGTTTGCTCTAACATGTTGCTCAGAATCCTTAGACCCAAAGTTAGTTGAGCCACTATTGGCATGGCTGGGACAATTTGGCCTTGCGATTTAGGAGTTAAAGGATGGCTTTACCCGGTAGGAATGGATGGCGAAGACGGAGCTGTAGAAGATCCAACTTCAGGAGGAGTGGACGTCCCTTTGCCAGACTTAAAACGTGGAGATCGGGAGTCATTCTAAACAATAAATACTTGGCATTCAACATGGTCAGGTATGTTTTATTTTGGAATAGTAAACCTGCGTGACCAACGCTCGAAACCCAAAGGATGTCGAAGTGAGTTGACCAATCGAATTCTGAGCGTTGACCGTGGCAAGTGAAATGTGTCAATCTATGTAGTGTGAGTCCAGTGTCCCATACACCATGAATAGACTATCCTGTGAAGATAGCTTGCTCGTGCTAGAAAAATGAACCACATTGTACTTCGAAATTGTATTTTAGGACTTACCCATCAACAGAGCCGCTCTCCGTAGTGACACAGAAAGCTCTTCTTTTTCAGGAACACCAGATGTGCCAAACCAAGAAAGGCAATGCGAAGGAATTATTCATCATGATTATTTTGGAACAAATCATCGTAATGAAATTCTAATGTCAATGGAGACATAGCCAACATCTAACAAGAGATAGCCGAATCCAAAGAACATGACTTGTCTCCGAAATTGCGTGCACTCGACCAGGCAAAACTCATTTTCACCACCGATCAAACAAAACCCTAATTTCAACCATCTCCCCCAATTATAATCGACCAAACCCTAATCACCATCGCCATCACTATTTCACCAAACAGTCGCTAACCTTAACTCAAAAAACGCTTGAATTGGTGCTAGGATTTCAAGCACTCGGGTTTGATCCAAATAATGACCAGAAAAGCAACAACGACTATAACTAGGTGGCAGCGATTACTTCGAGGAGATGGCGATAGTTCAACGAAGATAGGTTGCGGTGATGATAACATTGGAATTTGGATTAGTGGCAAGTTGAATTGGAGGGGACGACTCGGGTGAAGGCATAAAACTCGGGTGTAAAGCAAAATAAGTCAAAGGCAAAGGAATGAAAGTAACCAAAAAATTTCTTAAGTGTTGGAGCTTACAGGGTCGGGATGAAGATTTTTAACTTGATACCGAGTTAGCTAACTCGGTGCCAAGTTGCTTTTCTCCCTCTATATTATATACAAAGCATGGTAGTGGGAAGTTTTTCCAACCTAAGGCGAAAAGTGGTCTCCAGAGTGCAGATCACATACCTAGTGCAGAGGGATGGAATTCTAACTATAACTAAGCCAAATGATTAAAGGAAAATCTACAAAGTGAAAGCAATGTTTCGAGACGATATTCGGACGATCGACCAAAATTCAAAGGATAATAGTTGGGGACTTGTCTCAAACTAGAGCACGCTTTATTTTCAACGATAGCATAATCCGAGAGAAAGTGTTAACCAAGTTTTAACTAAGCAGAAGTCAACGGTAGTTGGAACGACAAGGAAAAGACGAAACGGCTCGAAAATTTGAGAATACACTTAGAAGGGCTATAAAACGAACTGGGAAAGTTTCACTAAAAATAGGACTAAACCCTTAACTCAGTATTGAGTTAAGATGAGCCAATGATGAGTCATACTCTCATCTCCTTTTGCCTTCCCAGCGTTTGGATGACCAATTCCAAGGAGAATGAGAAGAAACCTAAGAAAGTAGAATAATCCAAGTGTTATCGAGAAGATCGCTAGAATCAACTCAAAGTCGATAGAAAATGAGTTGAAACACATCGGATATGAGATCAAAGAGCAAAGTAAGTGAAAATTTTCAACCTACATCAAAAACCATAGGTCAATACCGAGTTAAGGACCTTAGGTCGGTACCGAGTTAAGATTTTGACTCGGGTGCCTCTAGGTTCACTAACACTACATCAGGCTATCTTTTGGGGCTTCAGTGCAAGCGGGCATCTGATTCCATGCACCTGTTTCCCTATAAATACTAACCTAATTTCAACTAAAGAAGGACATGGTTTCTGCTAACTCTATACATAGAAGCTCTGCATCTTCTTCATCTCCTACCTCCTACTCAATAGTCACCAAGGTAGATACTTTTGGCAGTTCTAGGCCTTAGAACTTGTCAACTTCTTGTACTTGTGACTCTAATCCTCTATAATCTCATAAAAACTCTCTCAGAACCATAATCAATAAAACTATAAAGTGGACGTAGGCCAGAGATTGCCAAACCACTATAAAAGTTTTATGACTCCTTGTTCTTTCTCTTTGATTTCTACTATTATCTGGTAGCTCTAAGCCTCATAGGTTTAGTATAACCCATTCTTGGGTATTTATTCATTTTTGGCGTCAATGAACCCTAGACCTTTAGATCCCCAATATGGATCACTAATTTAGCATGGGTATTTTTGTTATTTCAAAATTTTCAAATGGAGGTATTCCCATTATATATACATAGACAGATACACACACACACAGATATATATATATATATATATATAATATCATGTATTTTTCCAATTTCCTATGACATAATTCTTAAGCGCTATAATATATTATTATTTTCCTAAAACAAAAGAATATAGAATATATCTGATGATATAAAATATAAGCAAATTATGGCCCACATCCTTAAAATAAAAAAATTAAGGCCTAAGTCTGTCTTAATTTTAATTTATGAAAAGCATCCCTCTTTTTGAACAATTCAGTAAAACTTACCAGAATACCCTCCAATTGCTTATCCTCTTTGTAGAAAATCTTTCCAAATCAAGTTTCTTCGTTACACAATCTATTTAAAAAAATCCAAAATTACTTTGTTTTCCATTATGCCTCCATTAATCTTTCGTTGAACTTAGTTAATATTCAGTACCAATTCATTCAAACAATAGCCGGACTCAATCTCGAACCTTCGATTAATCTCGAAGTTGAAACCCTAAAATGGAAAATAGTTGCAAATTTGTGGAAGAAGAATTTTAATGCTCGAGAATGACAAAAAATGATGACTATTGCGAAGAATTTTCAATAGTACAACATGAAAAGTCTAAGAACAAAGAAAAAAGGTAAATAAATTCACTACTATATATGTAAATTTTAGACAATGAATACATGATATGTTACTAAACTTTTATTGTAAACATTGAGAATGTCAAATATTTGACATATGCAACTTTGGTTAGTAATAGGTTGAATTTAGTACGTGCATCTCACACAAAACTAAGAATGGAAATATTTGATATAAACAACTTTGGTTAATGAATGCTTGATATGTTGGTAAATTTTCATAGCAACCATTGAAAATGTCAAATATTATATATATATAGTTCAAATATTGTTTTAGTCGGTATTAAATTGAGTTTCATAATTACATTTACAAAAAAAATCGAGAATGAAAATATTTGACATAAACAGCTTTGGTTAATGAATACATAATATGTTAGTAAACTTCTACAGCAAACAGTGAGAATGTCAAATACTAGACATATAAAATTTTGGTTGGTAATAGGTTGAATTTATCATGTGCATTTACACACAAAACCGAGAATGGAAAATATTTGACATAAATAGCTTTTGTTAATGAATGCATAATACGTTAGTCAACATTTACAACAAACATTGAGATTGTCAAATATTTGACATATACAGTTTTGGTTTGTAATAGGTTGAATTTAGTATGTGCATTTATAGACAAAACTGATAATGATAAATATTTTAGATAAACAACTTTTTAATGAATGCATGATATGTTAGTGAACTTTTAATGCAAACATCAAGAATTTCAAGGATTTGACATATGCAATTTTGATCCAATATTGTATGTAGGATACATTTGCATTAAAAACTAAAAATATCAAACATTTATCATTATAAACAATTATCATGCTATGCGAAATAATATCACGCTTTGGAAAGAATAGCAATCATATATCATAAGTGATTCTGGAAACATATAAGGAAAATATTTTCCAAGTAAATATTTGTCATATGTACATATGACACCAAATTGAGAATATTATAAACTTTACAAGTGCCAGGAAGAAGATATAAAATCATTGCAATAAGAAAATTACTAGTAAGACAAATCAAAAGACTTGCACACAAACATACTTTAGAAGAAAGAGAAGAAGCAAAAAATGTTACTAAAAAGGGAACAATCTATATCTGAATCTGAACATGCATTAGAATTTGCATCTGATGATGATGAAGATACCTATATTTTAATAGATAAATTAACCGACTCAATTGAATTCATTTGAAGATGTTGATGAAACACTTAATCAATATGTTCTTTCAAGTTTAAAAAAATAACCACAAAGGGAAAGTGGTACTAAAGAAATAGCTCCCAAAAATAAAAGAAAGGGGTAGAAAACGATGCAAATGATATATTAGAAAGCTACCGAAGCAGGTTGAAATCTTTCCACATGTAAATCCATAATTTGACAAAAGAAAAAATTCTTCAGAAAAACACATTACACAATTGAAGCTTACTCCATTCTACAACATGATCGAACCTTCCCTCAAAGGAATTATCACAAACGAAGACATTACAAAAGAATCATCTTCAATTAACTTAATAATAGAAGCATTTTCAGAAGATAATTGCTTTCATTTTGGAGGTATAAAAGAGATAATGAAAGAAAATGACATAGGAAAAAATTTTGGATGGAATAAGTGAAGGAATCGTATTAAACACAACATCTCATTTGAAAGAAGCTGACAAGAATTCTGATATGAAAAGCTGTTAAAAAATGATTAAGGCAAAAGAAATAGAATCAAGTTTAAGAGAAGCTTTAGAAGAAGAAAAAAAATCAAAGGACAAAATTGATGTTGCATGATTGGTGCTATGTATCTACTTTCAAGATATTTTTTCTGATGCAAATTGAGCATTTCTACTAGTGATGCTGCTATTTGTGCATATATTGAAATAAATGGTAAGTGTTCATAGTTAGCAAGAATTGAAAGTACATATGGTAAAATTAAGGAAAAATAAAGAAAGTCTAAAAATGATTCGAGTTTGAGTAACTGTGTTACTGGTAAATTCTAATAACCAATTATATATTCTGTAGTTTATATTGTAAACTAAAATAAAGTGTACTTTCTCTTTTCAGTACTAGTAATGTGACCTCGTAGAAATAATAGCATCAAAAAAATATTACACAGAAAATGATCCAACACTTGCAAAGTGGACACTAAAAAAGGTAACTCCAAGAAAGATAAAGTCATTCCTTGACAAAAAGGTAATATTCCTAATACATATCAAAAAATAATAACATCCAAAAATATTTGTGATAAAAAATGATTGACTAATATTTGAATGGAAAATATTTGACATGCACAGCTAGACAAATACTTGACATGTTTAAATTTACCGGCAGATTTGTTCCAATAAAAGATATTGTCCGACTAAAACAAATGAGTGAGGCAAACTACTTAGTCAGACTAAAACTACTAGTAAATATTTACTTGTCAAATAAATATTTGATGAGCAAATATTTGACTATGTCTTATGGATATTATTTACTATGGTTATAGTAAAATATATTTGTTCTAATTTACCAAAAAGAAAGAAAAACAAGGGTAAACAAAGGATATAAATCAAACAGGGTTGAACAGCTAAAAAAAATTCAGTTGATGTATAAAAAAATGAAAGGATAAACAAATAATTGAAGGACTTAAAAATACAACTAAAGAAGACGAAGAAGGAAAATGATGCTCTAAAAAGAGAAAACTAAAAAATTAAAAAAGAAGAACAAAGATTTGAAATCAAAGTAATAAGATGAAGATAATGAAGAAAAAGTGGATAAAGAAAAAATAAGCCTAAAAAGAAGATGAATTTGTATGTTCTTCTAAAGAAAAAGGCAAAGAAGATGAAGACGACGACGATGGTGATTATGACAGTGATGATGAGGAAGATGATAGTGAGGGAACTGAAGAAAAAGGAGATAATGATGATAGTGGTGATGATGTGGGTGTTGTTGAAGATGAGGAAGATGATGACGAGAGCTGTGATGATGAGAGTGATGATGAAGATGACGATGAAGGTCATCGTGAAAGAGATGAAGATAACAATGAACATTAAGGAGATGAAGGTAAATGATGATGAGGGTGGTGATGGACCTAAAGATTTGGGTGAAATGTAGACAGGAATAAAAATGACGATGAAAAAATAAATGGTAAAAATGATGGGGCTGGTAAAAATTATGATAAAAGCGATGAACAAGTTCTTGATCTCAATGATCCAAACAATGAAAAAGTCAATGAATGAACACTAACATCACAGTTAAGAAAAAATTAGAAGATTAACCAAGAAAATAATCTGAAATAATATACACAATGATGAAATGGATGATAGTGATGAAGAAATCTTCAGCCCATTGGAAATATATATCATAACAGCAGAAAGTGAGGAGCAACAGAAAGATAAACGAAACAAAAAAATCAACTGAAGGAAAATT
Source organism: Allium fistulosum (assembly GCA_030737815.1). NCBI lineage: Eukaryota > Viridiplantae > Streptophyta > Magnoliopsida > Asparagales > Amaryllidaceae > Allium > Allium fistulosum. Next base: position 1,442,129,646 of record CM060903.1, on the reverse strand, counting down.
GGAGACTGAAAAGGTAATTATTTATAAATAAATAAATTTAGTGGCAAATATTTACTTGGCTAATATTTGTCTTGTGAATATTTTTCAGTCATATGTTAGCAAATAAAATATTTAACAATCCAATTTTTTTTGACAAAAAGGTATAATATCCAAATAAAAAAACTTTTGCATCAACTATTTGACATGAAATCTTTTATTCAAAATTAATTATTTTTCACAAAATCTAATCACAAAAATATGTGCACAAATGATTATGACTATAAATTGCCGATTCATCAAAATCTTTACGGAAAATGAAGAAAAAAAATGAAAAATCAGAATAATTAGAAGTAAGCAAAATAGAAAACAACTTGAAATAGAACAAAAGGAAGAAGAATCTTTAAAGAAAAAGGTAAGTAATCAAGAAATATTTCCATATATCAAATAATTACAAAATACTAATTATACATTTAGTGCAAAAATTCAAGAAAGTCGGAGCAAGACAAACTTTGCATATCATGAAGCTTCAGTGTAGAAGCAAGAAAAAATAACATGAAAAAGGTGTAACTTATAAATCAAAAGGTAGTTTTTATTAAAAAATTAACGTCAAATATTTGACATATATTAGTTATAAAATTGTAACAGATAATCAAAACAAAGATAGAGTTGGTATTTTCTACCCAACTTCCAAAATACCAACATAATGTGAAAGCCATGAAACCCATATAAATGCAGAAGCAATAAGATCGTGTTGTAGTGCGATAAAACAAACAACAACTAGAGAATACAGAACAAAAAATCATAGAAGAAAGCAAATAGAGAGTTCACACATGAATTTATAGTGGTTCGACTATTGCAAGATAGTGTACATCCATTTTGAGTAGGGAAGATTTTAATACTTTCTAAGAGAAGAAAATTTTACAGGATTGATAATGGAGGATAAGAAGAAGAAATACAAATTGAGGGGATAATTCTAATCTCTACAGAATGACTATCTTTGTACAGGGATTATTACTTAGGGTTGAAGTAATTGATTTATGGTTATAAATCAATGCATTATCAATTATCCTATTCATATGGGAAAATTTATCCATTTAATTTTTCAGTTTCCTCTAATTTGCACGTGCCTTATAAGAGTCCTTCTTTAATTGGTAGATTAGGGAATTGTTTGATTACTTCAATTTTCCAGATAATTATCCACCTTATGTAGATAATTTATTTCCCTATTTAATGCAATAAAAGAGGTAATATGTTTAAGTCATTATCTCAAATATCTTTCAAATCTTCTTTAATTGGAAGTACCATACCACTGAAATCAACAGTATCTTCCAAATCTTCTTTAATATAGAAATATTGTATCACTAAAGTCTAACAACCTCCACCTTGATGCTATATTTCCATGCAAGCATATCAACTCCAACTACATCCTCTTGCTCCAAGCAACTCTCGGACAAGACACCATGGATACTTCCTCAATGAGCTTCGTCATAGCCATCATCCATTGCACTTTATCAACGAACTCCGGCAAGGCCTTCGCCTGCCAGTAAAGTGTTGAAAGTACCCTCACCATGTAGGACCTATCAATCTCCACAAACATCTCCAACTACAAACTCACTTTCCCCATGTGTCATAAAATGGCACCTAGCACTTCAGCAAGTGAATCAAGTTCGAGCAATGCTCGAACTCTGCACCAGGCAAACACTTAGTGAACATGTCTGTTGCATTCTCCTCGGTGTGAATTTTCTAAAAATGTATCTGCTTTTCTTTAGTCATAGAGACAAGAAAAGACTCTCTTACCTCTATGTGCTTTGTCCTCGAACTAAATGCCAGATTCTCAGCCAGATGTATTGTGTTTTGACTATCGTAATTTACTACTATACTCCCATGAACAAAGCCTAAATCACACAACAACCGCTTCGAGTAAAGTGCTTCCTTAGCTACTTCAACAGCAACTACCAATTCCGCCTCTGTAGTAGACAAGACGACTATAGTCTGCAATCTCGCTCTCCAGCTAATGTTGTCTTTCCAAGTGTAAAGACGTAACCTGAGAATGACTTCCTTCGATCTACGTCTCTCGCATAATCAGAATCACAAATCCGACTAAGCTGAAAATTTTCTCCCTGCCGTCAAAAACAAGCCCATATTATTTTGCTCCTCTAAGATACCTCAAAATATACTTCACTACTTTCCAATGCGGTTTTCCTAGATTAGCTATATAGCGACTGTTGATGCCAAAAATGGGCATCAACACCCAATAGAATCTCGTGGATATTAAATGGTGACTAAAATTAAAACATAGCAGAAAAAGTAAATGAATACACAGATTTTTATAATGGTTTGGAAATCTTGGCCTACGTCCACTTCATATTTTTATTGATCTTGCACTGGATTATGATTACAAAAAAGTTTGGATCAGATAGGATCCATTAGTATAAGAGTGAAGAATAAAAATGGCACGACCTCGGCAGCCGAAAGAAGAATCCTCTTTGTGGAGAATGGCCGTTATATTTATAAGAGAAGTCATGCATGGATTGGGCTGAAATTTTGCAAGAAGAGTCTCTAGATCCGTAGGGGCCCACCATAACGATCAGTGGCCCTAACTCGATTTTTTTGAATGATCGGCCAAAGTTTAGCCGATCATTATTTTGGCCTTTGATTGATGTGGGATCGATAGTGTACCCTCTGCATGATGTAAGATTTGCTCTCCAAATTTTGTGCAATTCCAATGTATAGTTTGTGATTTATCACATTTTCCGTGAAACTATGGATTGTTCTGGCTGATTTTTTATGATCATTATGGAACGATTGGTATGTCTTTCCAAGATTTGGGAGTTTTATCATGCGATTGTTTTTATGGGCTCCACTCTTCAATATATTGGTGCTATGAAGTTCCTAGTCCGTTGGCTTTGTAGATTTTGATGTATTGATCGATCTTCATCGATTTATGCTATTTTATGGATCGTTTTAGATCGATCCATATAAATTCTTCATTTGTCCATAACTCGAGCATACGAACTTCAATTGACTTGAAATCTAAAACGTAGCCTCACGGGGCCTTCCTTGTCACTTCATATCGATTGCACCTTGATCGGGATCCGATCTTGATATGCTCAACAATCGTCTATAGTCTTGTATATCATTGATTCTAAAGGTTGGTAACCACTCGTTTTAGTCAAATCTACGGTATTACGACCTTGCCAAAAGGCAGGATAACAACAACTAACCAAACCAACCGCATGTGCAATATATGGTCTCTTGCAGACCAAAACTTACATCAAGCTTCCAACAGCACTATCATAAGGTACCTTCTTCATATAAGCTTTGCCTTCATTTGAGATCGGATGGCTCTTCTTTGGAAGCTAAATGTGCAAAGGCATGGGAGTACTGATTGCCTTTGCCTTCTCCATGTTGAACCGAGCATGTGCTTTTTGAATATATTCTTTCAGTTTCAATCTCAACGTCTTTAGCTTTCTCTCTTTGGATTACCATCCATAGAGTCTTCTTTGCTTCACCAAAGTCTTTTAGCTCGAATTCTTCATTTAGCTTCAATTTTGACTTGTCAATTTCAGCTTTGTCCTTAGAAGCTGATTAGCATATCGTCCACATAGAAGAGTAAATATATGTAGTTACCATTATTCATATGCTTAAAATAAATGCAAGTGCCTTTAACGCTTCTATCAAAACCAAGAGCAAGCATAAATGAGTCAAACCACTTGTACCATTGTCTAGGCGACTGCTTCAAATCATATAGAGGTTTCTTCAGTTTGCAAACCCATCCTTCTTTCCATCCTCCACAAATTCTTCTACTTGCATCATTTAGATGGTCTTCTCTAAGTCTCCATGCAAAAAGGTTGTATTTACGTCTAATTGTTCCAACTTCATGTTGTGAGTTGCAACTATAGCTAGTAATATCTGGATAAAAATACGTCTAACAACTAGAGCAAACACCTCATCATGCTCCATGCCCTTCCTTTTTGAAAACCATTTTGCAACAAGTCTAGTCTTGTATCTCCCATCATCCTTCACCTTATATACCCACTTGCATCCCATGGCTCGGCTTTCTTGAGGGGGCGGTAACAATTCCCAAGTTTGATTTTTTTTCAACGAATCCATATCCTCCTTCATGGCATACATCTATTTCGAGCTGGCACTCGAACTCATAGCTTCTTCAAGGTCGAAAGGGTTATCTTCCACTATATGCAGTGCGTGGTCAAACTGATCATCATTAAGATTTGCGTAGTTCCAGTCTCCACATCTATTTGGTGGCCTTCTAACTATAGAGCTAACCTAAATAAGTGTTACTTCGCTTAAGCTTCTGTCAACTCCACCTTAAGCTAAATCATCTCTAGCTTCACTACCATCACCGCCATTGCTAGAGGAGTTTTATGGACCTTCATTAGATGTAAGACTGCAATTACTCTGCCTTCTTTTGCAGCTCTAACTCTATTACTAGAATGGTATGTGGGAATAGTTTCCATCTTCTTAGGCCTTTCAAGTTCTAAATCTACTGAACTAGGTGGATTCTCATTTGGCTTGAACATAGTGGACCCATCGAATGCAACATGTCTTAAATGCACTATCTTCCTAATAGTAGGGTTCCAAATGCGATACCCTTTGATGCATTCTGTATAGCCCAAAATATGCCTTGATAGGCTCTAAGCTCCAACTTGTAATTTACTATATGGTGAACATACACGGGGCTACTAAATATACAAAAATAACTAATATGTATAGATGTACCTTCCACCGTTTCTTTGGAATCTTCCCAACAATGGCTGAGCACAGAATTCGATTGATAATATACACTCTAGTTGTAACGACCCAGAATTTCTGTCAATAAAAATTCGTATATTTAATTAATTTTAAATATTAATAAGTAAAATTAATAAGTCAAATAATTTATTTTTCGAATATCTGGATTTAATTGGATAAATTAAATCGATAAATTAAATAGTGAAATTCCAGAAATAATTGAAATCTGAATTTAATGTGAATGAAAATGATTTATGAAGTTATAATAAATCATATTGAAGTTATAAGGATGTTATAGAACTTTTAAAATTGAATTTAAAGTTAAATCGTGAAAATTGAATATTTTAATATTTAATCGACTAGTGAAATTAGCCATTTTTCGAACAGTTTCAGAATTGGACGAAACTAGTTCCATTGGATCTGTAATAGTTTGTTATTATCGGATTTCAATTTTCGTAGCAATCGGAGTTGTCATTTGACTGTGTCAGCTCCAAACGTATCGAAATTGTTTTAATATTTAATTTGGCGAGTTAAAATAGTCATTTTTCAAAAAGTCTCGGATTTTGAAGAAACTAGTTTCATCGGATCCGTAATGTGATATTATTGTAAGGTTTCAAATTTCGTGTCAATCGGATGTACCGTTTGTCCGGGGCAAGCCAAAACGCATCGAAATCGGTTTAAATCGGTTTAATTTAATTTTGATCGTTTAATTCCGTAACTCGCACATATGATCGAATTAGCTCCCGAAACCTATTCCATTGTGTTCGGAAAGCGGGGTAAACCTTAGAAATGCTAGCCGACACGCTTCGTTTGGAGTTCGGAAAATCCGGGTTGAATCTGATAGGGTTAGAAAATAAAAAAAGAAAATTGTAATTTATATATATTTAAATTCGTACGATCTTAAAAACGCAATATCTCTTTCATACGAGGTCGAAAACGCATGAAACTAGTTGCGTTGGAATCGTATGGTTGAGCACTACGCAATGAAGCTGGATTGGAGTCGTTTGGAGCTAGCGAAAATTTCGGGTAAAATTAAACGTCCGTTTAATTTTATTCGAAATAAACGCTGAAACTGAATTGAAATTCACGGTGAGAACTTCTCACTCAATCGAAATTGTTCGATGTAAATTTTAAATAGTTAGATTTAAAATTGTTGATTGTATGCCTGGATGATGATTGTTATCTATTGATTGTTAAAATAGACATTATACGCCGTTATTAAGCGGAGGTTATTTATTAAAAACATATACCGCGATAATTTCACATTGAAGTGGAATTGGTATTATTTATATATATAGCAATATATATATATTGGAATATGTATATATTGGAGTTGATTTCCCGCATTGTATAGCGGATGAGACCCTATTGCGCCGTATAATAGCGGATAATATTTTATAAATCCTATATACCGCGATATTCCGTACTGGAACGGAATTGGTATTGTGCTAACATCTGTGGATGCAGGGAAGCAGGTTGGAGGGATCCAACTGGATTCCTCACCAATATTTATTTGATTACAGATATTGTGATATTTGTTGATTATCATATGATGATATATGATGTTTGATTGTCGTGATTGATGATTTGTGCTGTTGCATCATCGGATCCATTTTTGAAGTTTAAAAATAACGATTTTGATTTTAAATGGATTATAAGTATTTAAATTATAATATTGGACTTTTGGTATATAATTGAGCTATAAATTGAATTGGATAATAAAGGGATTTTAAAATCGAAGTGCTATAAATAGAAATGGAATTTATAAACATTGTTTGTAAATCCGAAACCAATTGAATTTGATAAATTAAACATAGAAGTTTAATAAAGGAGATATATTCGTGATTTGGACAGCGAATTATCCTTTAAGTTAAATGTTGTAATAATAAGAGTTTGGTTGGGAATTTTATCCACGATTTTGGACAGTGGATAATCTTTAAATAAAATGTGTAGAAACGTTAAATGCGTTAACGAAGTATATTTACGATTTTGGACAGTGAATATATTATTAAAAAAAATGGATATGTTTTGGAGAAGTGATATTACGAAATGAAGTAATTGTTTTAAAAGATGTTTTAAAACGTGTTAAGTATCGAAAACATAGATTTCAACATTCATTGTTGAAATAGACGTTTCGAGAAATAAGGAAATGGTGGACTATAACACTGTTGTTATAGTAAATGATTTTCAAAAGGAAATGTTTTATATAGTATTGGGATTTACATATCTATCTAAATTTTGAATCCCTATACTAGTGATTTTGGGTCGTCGTAACGATGTTTTACGTAACATTCATTTTGACTCAAATAAATGGTTCTAAGAGAACGTTTTCCTTATAGAATGAAATATATACTTAATTATGATTTAAGTATATCGAATATTTTCCAAGTGTTGAAAATAAATGATTTGTGAAATACCTATTATTAAATAAGTATGGAAATGTTTTCCAATATGAAATGAAAGGTTTGGAATTTTATCTTTTAAAGATAAATTGAAAAGTGAATATTTGAAATTTGTTTCAAATGGTTAAGTGTGGAAAATTTTATATCTTGTAAAGATATTTTTGGAAGATAAATAATTTGGAAAATTATTTGGAATCTGATGATGCTGTGCAGACCTATTGATAGTTAAATAACCGACTATCAATATTTACCCTTGAATGGGTATTTGTTGTGATTTGCTTGAATTTGAATGCCACACTTATTTTTGAATAAGCGCTTACTATTCGGGTTAGCCGGGAAAGGACTTTTGGGTCGTATAACCCATTCCGAATATGTGATACATCAAAATGGATTGCATTTGATGACCGGTGTGGAAGACCGAATATTTTTGAAAACAGAAGGATTACCATCGAGTTACTCTGCATCGGCTGATCTTCGATATAGAGGTTTTATCACCCTTAGTGACGGGAAGTCCAGACGTGATTAGAAAATTATCCGGATTTGCAAGGGCTTCGTGAGAAATGCCTTCGGTTCTGTTCGATCCCGGAACAGACTTGTATGGTTGTATGTCTGACGTTACAAATTGAGATATAAAGCTGGTTTCTTTCAAATACATATCTGTTGGTGGCGGAGAATTTTTTCTCTTAGCTTAACACCCTTCTCTGAGACGTACGAGCTCAGAGGTTATGTAGTTGATGGTTACTAGTGATATACTCCCAATTTGGTAGTGTGGCATGCTGAGTGTTGCTGTGAAATGATCATTGTTTGATCATTTGTGATATGATCATTTGTTTGATCATTTATCTTTGTGATCATTACTTTGATCATTTGTTGACCCAAGGCATGGCTTTGTACCAAAGCGTAGCTTTGTGGATGAGACTTCGTCGGACCTCACACCCCGGAAATGGTCAAAATAGGAAAGATGCGGCAAGGTTATTAGGGGGTAGCGCCCCTTTAATGTATGTCATTCCTTCTGGATAGAGGTGGTATCATGGTATGGAGCCCAGATATTTAACCTATGTTGTTGCTGCAAATTTATTACTTTGTGGTTGTTGGAAATCGAGGATCCTCGGGAAGATCGGTTACGATCAGGGGATGACATATTCGTGTCAGTAGTTACCCAGTTAGGGGTAACCCGGCCTTGTGTTGGCAGAGATCCGGTTTGGTTCTCAGGTCGTCTTTCCAGAGGCGTACCTATGTGGCAATGGGAAGTTCCTTGGCCTGACCATTTTTTGGAAATCCATCTTCCAATACGAACTTTGTACGGTATTAGTTGTAGAACCTGCCATTTACTTATGGTGGTCACCACTGTTTAGATGGTAGCTATAGTGGGCATAAGTGCGGAATGCCTATGCTGGCTAAGATTTATATTATACTTTCGAAATGATTTTTCTACACTATGCACTAATAATAATATCAAAAAAAGATTTGATTTTGCGTAGTAAGCATCTTTGACTATCATAAGAAGAAATCTCCTCCAATTTTGCGTTTGCATTGTGTGTGTGGCGGGAGGTCTTATGGTAGTTTCATTTTCCAAAAGCATTGCGAAATTGACTTTAAAATCTTCCTGTTGATTGTTTTAAAAGATAAACTATTTTAAGTTCTCACACCAGTCACCATGACTGACCTGGAGTTTATTGTTTCCTTCCTAAACTCTGGGTGCCCACCAATTTCCACACGGGCAGTCTAGAGTCAGGTTATCAGGTCATTCTGGATTCGGGATGCTATGAAGCTTAGTGGCGAGCTGGATGGCGAGACGTACCACTTGTATATGAAATTATTTATTCCGCTGTGTATTCTGTATGAGGACAAGTTTATATAACTGTCCATTGTTGTATTGTTGTTGTAAACTCTGATGATGATGTAATGTATAAAATGATATAGTTCTTTGATTTAAAGATTATTCATTTATCTATTATATGTTGTTCCGCTGCGAATGTGAGATTCTGATATTGTTATGTTTCTGATGTTGTTCTGTTGTTCTTCTTTCTTTTTCTTCTATCTTTTCTTCTGCCTCTTCTTTCTTAAAACCCTAAGTATTCGGTTTTCCGGCATTCGATGGCTCGGTAGTCGATACATTGGACGTATTGATGTCGATATTCGGAAGTCGAAGAATCGGGTCCTTACACCAGTAGATAAAGCTTCAACCCAAAAACCTTTAAATAAAGCCGCTGTCAATCTCAAACAACGAGTTTTCTCCAGTAGTGAAGTGAAGTGTCTCTTAATTCCATGCTGCTTATAGAAATCTATGAACTCCTCAGAAACAAACTCACCGCCATTGTTGGATCTCAGCACCTTCAACTTCCTTCTGACTTCATTCTCTTCCAATGCCTTCCAAGTTTTGAACTTCTCAAACAACTTTGACTTAGCTTTCATCATAAACACCCAAACCTTCCGACAGTAGTCATTAATAAAAGACAAAATACTTTGCCTCTCTAATAGAAGCTGTAGCTCCTAGTCCCCAAACATTCGTATGGACATACTCTAGTAGTCCTTTGGACTTATGTCTACCGGCACTAAAAGAAACCTTTATCTGTTTCCCCAATACACAATCATGGCATAATTCCAAACGGTTAAAGCTTTCACCCTTGATCATCTTCCTTCTACGAAGTAACTCTAAGCTTTTCTCCAAAACATGACCTAATATAAGATGCTAAAATCAGGTGGCATCCAAAGCTCGTGAACTATCAGCTCCAACACACGACTCTTTAAGAACTGCAGATCCTTTCAGCAAATAAAGATTCCAAACCATCACTCCTTTCAACAATACAAGAGCACCATCTGTCATATTTAAGTTATCTGACTCTACGGTAATCCTGCAACCCAAAGATGTAGCTAAACCAAAGGCATAAGAGATTTCCTCAAACCTGGAATATTGCAAACTCTAGTGATAGTGCACACCCACACCATCGTGCATGCGAATAAGCAATGATCCTTCTCCTAATGACTTGCAAGTAGCATCATTCCCCATCAATATATCACTTCCTTCTTTATCTTTATAAGAACAGAAATACTCCTTCCTAGATGTCATAGGGAAAGACGTGACTGAATCCAACACCCAATGGCCTAATACATAAGAAATAGGTGCAGTCAACACATCATCAAGAACAACCTTCTCCATCACAATAGATGAATAACCATCAACTTCATTTCTCTTCCTCAAATATGGACAATATTTCTTCCAGTGTCATGCTTCTAACAATGATGACACATGTTGTCTCTTGACTTTCCTCTCCAACCACTTTTGGGCTTCCCCGACTTGGAACGCCCTTTAAAATTATTCCCATTCTTCTCCTTTCTTCCTCTTTCTATGAATAGTCCTTAACTGCTACTAGCTTCTCCACTTTTTCTTATAAGCTTTATATGATCCCTCAACTCTTCACCAAGGAATACCGCCTTCGCATCTTCTACTGTCAGTGTGCTTTTGTTATAAATCAAGCGTTTGCGAATACCATGTATCACTCTGGAAGAGAGCACAATACCAGCATAACCTTTTGCTCTTCATCCACATTAAAATCAACATCTTTCTTCTTCATCATTAAGTCATCGAAGAAGTTAAGATATGCTTTTAATGACATACCTTGCCGCATCTTGTAAGTGAAGAAAGTCTTCAACAAAATTAGCTTATTCGTGAGTGACTTCTTCATGTAGAGATCCTCCAATTTATTCCACAAGACTCTAAGGGTAGTTTCACTACTAATCTCTAAGATGATGTTCTCACCCATGGCCAATTAGACGGTAGTAAAGGCCCATTCTTTCATCTCCTTCCTTTCCAATTCTGAGATATCCGCTGGTAATGATTCCGTGTCAAACACAACCTATTGAATGCGATTTCTTCTCAACACTACCTTCATCTTCCACTGCCAGTTCTAAAAATCATTATCTCTGTTCCACTTTCTCTATAGCCAGCTACGAACTGGTCATACCTCACTTCCATCACCAGATCCTGCCATTTTATCAATCACCTTCTAGCCTTGGGCTTCAATAACAACCTTCAAAACTTTAATACTAGACTGTTAGGGTTAATTCACACAAATTACTATAACTGAAACCAAATAAATGCGAAAGCAATAAGATCATGTTGTAGTGTAATAAAACAAATAGCAACATGAGAATCCAAACAGCAAATCATAGAAAACAGATAGAGAGTTCACACATAGATTTATAGTGGTTCCACTATCGCGAGATAGTGTACATCCATTTTGGGAAAAGGAAATTTTATTATTTTCTAAGAGAAGAAATTTTTACAAGATTTATAATGAGGGATAAGAAGGAAAATAAGAAATACAACTTGAGAGGATGATTTTAATCTCCGAAGAATGACTATCTTTATATAAAGATTGTTACTCAGGGTTGAAGTAATTGATTTATGGATATAAATCAGTGCCTTAAATATTCTTCCATTCATATGGGAAATGTTTATCCATTTTATTTTTCAGTTTCCTCCAATTTGCACGTGCCTGCTAAGATTCCTTCTTTAATCAACTGATTAGAGAATTGTTTGATTACTTAAATCTTCAAGATAATTCTCCACCTCTTGTAGATAATTTATTGCCCTCTTTAATGTAATAAAATAGGCAATATGTTTCAGTTATTATCTCAAATATCTTCCAAATCTTCTTTAATTGGAAATATCATATTATTGAAATCAACAATATCTTCCAAACCTTCGTTAATATGGAAAATTTATAGCACCGAAATCTACCAAAAACACAACAAAAAGTGGCTGAAGATTACAAAATCGAGCTTAAAAATGAGGAGAAAAATTGAAGAGAAATAAAAGAAAAGTTTCTCCTTCTTTGTTGTCAGAAAGAGTAAAAAAAATAAAAAATCTAGATTTCCAACATGAATTTCCTAAAAAAAATAAAGACAATACCAATGGAAATCAAGGAAAAGACAATACTAACAATCAGGAAAATAGAAAAGCTCAACCTAAATTGATATTAGAAGAAAGGACATAATTTGATCAGGACAAGACTGAAATTAAAGAACACGTGAATATAGTGGTTGAAAAAAAACAAGCTTGTAAGAAAATGGCTAACAGAAGATCAGATTAATGAGCTTAACTTTTTTACCAAGCGGATAGAAAATTTTAAGATATTTAAATAAAACATAATGTGCAAATATACATACATACGTACATACATACATACATACATACATACATGTATGCATGGTAAATATTTTCTTGGTAAATATTTACTTGATTAATATTTGCCTGGTAAATATTTACATTTGTAATATTTACCATGCTAATATATTACTTTCAGACATAAACCATTGATAAGTTCAGGTCATACATTCTGACTTACTTACTATAATACATACTAGTACGCTTCATCTATTATTAAAACAGGATAGCAACAACCTATGCCCAAGATAATGACATTGAAATAAGAGGAGTGCATAATTTAGACAGGCTATTCAACCGATTCATTGACTCAAAGGTATATAATTGTACCATACATTTTCAATATAATATAATAAATATGGATGAAAACAATTAAACTAATACGTATAATTTAGTTTCTATGCAGGTTATCGACTGGTTTATATAAATAAAACTAAAGTCAAATCATGGAGATATCATATACTTTAAGTCATATGCTCCAATATGAAATACTTAACACTACAAATACATATCACTTAATAGTTTTAAACTAATCAAACTGTAAATGCGGGTATTAGTAATTCAAGACTACAAATGTTATCTTAATTCGTAAAAAGGAGAATCTTGAAGCTCCTTCGTACTTCAAACCTCTATCTTTGATTAATTGCTCCATTAAAATAATCACTAAGGTGTTAGCTAACTGACTAAGACTTAAAATGGATAAACTAATCAATAAAACACAAACAGACTTAAAATGGATAAATAATCGATAAAACACAAACAACATTCATTCAAGGTAGATGCATTATGGACGGTGTCGCCACCGCCCAAGAATTCATCAACTACTACCACAATGAAAAAATTACATGCGCTCTTCTAAAATTAGACTTTGGCAAGGCATTTGACTCTATCGATTAGAGTTTCTTACTTGAAGTCTTTAAAGCTAGAGGATTCACTGACAAACGGTTCTCCTGGATTAGCCTTATCCTCAAATCTAGCGCTTCCTCTATCCTAGTGAATGGTATCAAAGGAAATAAATTTTGGTCGAAAAGAGGTCTTCAACAGGGTGACCCCTTATCGCCACTTCTATTTAACATTGCGGCCGATGTCCTTTCTAGTGTCTTCTCCCTTGCTATTAGAAACAACATTCTTCCCAGCTTATGGAATGAAATTACTGTAAGAGGCATATCCTCTCAGCAGTTTGCGGATGACCCCTTTTATTTTGCTCTCACCTCCCCTATTATATTGCCTTGCTTAATCTTATCTTATATAACTTTAAACTCTTATCAGGCCTTAATATCAATTCCTACAAAAGTTTGGCCCTTATCCTTAATGACACCTCAAATAGCACGACCGCAGTGGTCAATACGCTAAACTGTAAAACTATGAGTTTTCCTTTTAATTATTTAGGTATAACTATTAGATATACGAAACCAAAAAAAAGAAGATTGGCTCAATATCATAGATAAAATTAATAGTAAACTGCCTGTTTGAAACGGATTTTCTATCTGTTAGAAAAAATCATCGAATGTAACAATACCATAAGTGCACGGCGTACAATCGTAGTATGCATGTGAGTATGGGTCGATCCCATAAAGAAAGCGCTAATTTAAAAATTACTCGATTAAATTATCCTAAGAGTTTGAAATTGTGTCAACTAAAAGTCTAAAAAAGTAGAGAAAAATTGGAAAACTATGAGATTAAAAGGCAATTTAGAGGTAAATCCAGTTTCACTTTCATATAAATCAATACAAAATAAATTTATAATCTCTTTTTTCTATCGCATATAGAATTAGTTCATGTATTTATTGGTCTATTTGTGATATTAACTAACACAACTTAAACCATCAAAATTTAATACATCATCCAAACCCACTTGTCAAATCTAGTGAAAATGATTATGAAATTAAAAATAAAATTTAATTTAAGAATGATCTATTCACCTTTTTTTGATCAAGTAACATAGAACATCAAATTTTGATTCTATTTTCACTTTCATTACCAAAATCAACTAGATAGATGAAAATGTAACTTGTGTTTATATTTTATTAAGTTTAACTTATTTGTAATTAACAACATAGGCCATCAAATTCACTAATAAACAACAAACTTCCATTAACATCAAAATTTACATTAAGCACCAAGAAGAGATCATAAATGAAATCATCATATTGGTTTTACATGATTCATAAGAGCTTCATTACCCCTAAATTGAAGGTGTTTAGTTTCTCATACTTGAATTCATTTCAACATAAATTGATTTCAACATTAAAAAGGAAATGAAAGGAAAAACTAATAAAAAGAAAAGAGAGCTAATGAAAAGGAAGTAAAGAGCTAACTAATTGCATAAAAATAAATCTACACTAACTGCATAAGATAAATCTAATCTACTAATATGAAATTGAAAGAAACATGAAAGAAAATAGCATAGAAAAGGAGCATAAAATAAAAGCGCGTAAAATAAAAGAGAAGGTTAAGAAGCCATTAAAGATAAGAGAACTTTTATTTCTATTTTGGTGGCTACAACTATGCATAAAAATGAGAACCATTACATGAAACTTAAGAGGGTATTTATACAATTCTAAAACCCTAATCTCTTTATAGGATACTACCAAAAATACCCTTGACTTTGTGTGTCCTATAAGTCATTATTAGTGTTTAATTAATCTCCCACTAACATGTGCTTTTGCTTTTAAATGTGGTCCATTAGTAAGTGGTTAAGTGGGCTCCTATATGTTGATTAAATTCCTTCTTTTCTTCATTCTTTTGACTTCCACTATGTGTGCATGCATATATCCATGAATCATCTTCTAATTTGCACTTAATTTCCTATAAAATAAAATAAAATAATGCAAATAACTTTTCTCAAAATAAATGCCCACAGAAAATGACCATTTTGCCCAAATGTAGATGAGTGAATGATGATTTGAAAACACTTTTGTATTTTCGTTAAAATGTGTAAAAATACTCTAATATGTCCTTTATTTTAATGAAAGAAGATTAAGCATGACTGTAAATATATACATTTTTACATGCACGTCACTGCCTGCTTGGAAAGCTAACTGCCTTTCAAGAGTGAAAGGGCGGTATTAATTAACTTGGTATTGTCTGCTATATTGGTTTACTGGATGTCTCTTATTTGGGTAATTAACATAATATATTGTATCAAAAGAAACTTCTTATGGAAAGGAGAAGGGGAAAGGTCTAAGTTGAGCTGTCTCATTTACTAGAGCCTTGTCTACAAACCCAAATCTCAAGGAGGATTGGCATCATTAACTTAAAGGCCTTGATTTCCTTATTGCTCTGTAAATGGATTTGGAAAGTTATGGGAGATGAGACTTATCCCTGGAAAGAAATCAATAGTAACTATTATTACAATGGATCGAAAAACCTAAACACTCAAAATAGCAAGAAATTCTCTTTCTTCTGGAAGAACATTTCTAATTATATCACATAATCAAAATCGGAACTAAATTCATTGTTAATTTTGGCAACAAGTCATCTTTCTGGATTGAGCCTTGGATTTCTCCCATCGCATTGAAACACAAGCTACCTAATTTGTTTTCAATCTCTAAAAATAAAGCCGACCTTATCGAAGAAGTTTATAGAGCGCGACTGCCTGTTAGAAGGGACATCTCTTTTAACCAAACTTTGATAGGGAATACTCTTAACCAATATCTAAAACTAATCAATTTGATCAAAAACTATAGCATCAGAGACAATCTCGATTGCCTAGTTTGGTGTTGGAATAAAAATGGAATATATACCCCTAAATCGATGTACAAATTCTTAACCATTTCAGACACAAATGATTTAGCTACTTCAAATCCATTTAGAAGAGTATGCCTCCTCCCAAAGTTAAACTTCACATGTGGATTGTTTGGCATGACAAATTAAATACAATTTCTAGCTCAGTTTGATTTTCCACCAATAATAAAATGCATCCATGTTACCTGTGCAATCAGATGCCTGAGACTACTTCTATTTTTTTTTGAATGTCCATTCTCCCAATATATTATCATTAAGATTTTAGAGGCTTTTAACATAAATATTGCACCAACAAACCCTTACCTAATGGTTATTGGGATAACTTAGATTAAACTTTACCCTTTCAACCAGTCAAATTTTAGACTCAGTCTAATCAATCACATGCTGGAGTATATGGATTGAAAATAACCAACATATTTTTAACAATATATACAACAAACCCAACTCTATATTCCACTGTTTGGTGCATTTTCCTTTGGACAAACTCAGATCAAAGTCACACAAACCGACAAAATCGTAACGATGGGTTTGATTTCCCTGTTGATGACACATATCGATCCATGTTGGCCCTAACCTCTGAATGATTTTCAATTTTGATCTTTTATCTCTTTTTATTCGGCCATATTACATTAATTCATATAAGATAACCTTCTGGTGATATTTAAGGGTCACAAGCTCTCTTAATTAACCACATTCCAATTACATGATTTTAGAAATAAATTTAATTAAAATCATAAACACAGTAGATATATGTATTTACTTCATACATATATACATATATATAGATATATTTATAAATACACATATATTATTTAGCATAAATATATCACACTTAATCTCAAATGTAAAAATAGATTATATTAATATATTTTAGTATAGAAATAATTATATATGCACAAGAAAAAGAATATAAGCGTATAATTTTAGACATACAAATATATATACGTATAAATATAATTATATACATTTATAAATATCAATAACGACAAAGATAAATGGATGGGATTGTTGTGGATCCTTGCTTCCTTATTCATAACTATATCTTACTGTTGGAAGTTTTCTTCAATAGTAAATAGATTTGATTTTAGAAGAAGATAGATAAGAGGTTGAAGAAGAAAAAATGGATATTTTTCAAAAAGGAGAAAAACTTTATTACTTATCTATATTACAAAAGTTCCTTTTTTTTACTACATTTATTTTCTCTTACTACTTTTTTATTACATCCAAAATTAGTGAATCCACCCCTATTTATAGGAGTTCACATCACAAATAAACGGTGGAGATTATCTCAATCTAACGGTTCTCCATAAATACCTTCTAAATATTCTCTTTTACAATTTCAAATATATTAGTCCATAAATATTTCCTATATACTCTCTCATACAACTTCAAATACATTATTATGTATATTTTAGATTCTAGATATTTCCTATATGGAAAAATCTAGATTAACAAAATCAAGTTTATTTCCAACACCCCCCGTAAACTTGATTTTCTAGTGCCAAGTAATGCTTGAAATCTTTGTATTTAACGTGCTTTGGTAGGAATAGAGATATTATACAAACTTTCTTCATTGCTTTGACCTTCTTACCAAACGTCGAGATCTTCAATGCAAGTTCACGGATTCTTGTTTTACTTCTTTCATTTCGCCTTTCTTCATCACAATAGAATTTTTCATGAAGTAAGCGTTCTAACATCCATCTTGTTTCAGTACTATAAATTTTGAATGAGTCGTATATTTTATCTTTACATTCTTTCAAAACTTCGCTCTTGCGATTTTTGACCAATCCAATTTCTATGTATGTTTTCCAATTTCACTTTTGCATGTCATTTCAGAAAACATTACTTGAAAATTAGTTTTGTTCAAAATAATATAAGCTTTGCTCATCTCTTTATTTTCATGATGATGAAATTCATCGCCTGCCACATTGGCTTCCTCTTTGACCATTTCTATCTCTATTTCCTTAACATTCTCTATTTCAATTTCTTCAGATTTTTGCTCATATTTTAAATCTCCTCTAAGTTCTTTAATTTCATCTCCTTGATTTACGTCTTCTTCATTGTCATCTCCATTACTTTCATACTTTTCAGCATCGACATCATTTTCGCTTACTTTATTTTCTTTAACTTCTTCTTTTTCATCTTCTACACATTTTTCTCCTTCTTTCAATTTTTCCTCCTCTATCTCCTTAAATTTCAGCAATATTTCTACATCTTTCTCTTTCTCTCCATTAGTCTTTTCCTCTTTCTCATCAATCGGCTTCTTCTATTATCATTATTTCATTCTTTCCATGTACTTCTTTCAAAAAATTCCATGAATCTTCTGTGGAACCTTCTCCAAGTATATGATCATAAGCTACTTTATCAACGTTCTCACTTATCACGACATGAGCATGATGGTCATTCCATCATAATTTCGCAAATGCTTTCTTGTCAATTTGCGACATGCTCTCTAAATCATTCGGCCATTCATAATCATTCTCGACAATCTTCCATAACCCTTTGAGGATTAACTCCTCTTTCTTTTCCTTGTAAGTCAACAATAAAGTATCATCTTCTTGATTTCTTTCTTTAATGTAATTGGTCTTCTCTTCAATTTTATTATTGCTAGGAGCTCTACATTCAGAAGCATAGTGTCCAAAATTTTCATAGTTGTAGCATTTAACACGTGACTTGTCGTACATTGACTTTGAATTTCTTTTCCCACGACCTTTTGTTGATCATTCTCCTCTTTGGTTGTTGTTGTCATAGTTGTTGTCATTATTGGGTCTCCAACCTCGTCTGTGTCCATGTCCATGACATCTTCTTCGTTCTTGACCAGAAACTCATATTTGTTAGCTTCGATTGCTTTCTTCCTTTTTTGAATCAATTCTTAAGTACTTGCACCACAATCTCTTCCTTCATTTTCTTTTCTTTATAAGCTTGCAATGAACCGAGAAGTTCCTCTATTGCCATGGCCTCCAAGTTTTTTGTCTCTTCGATAATGGCGACATTATGTTCGAACTTTTGATCTAATGACCTAAGAATCTTCTCCATAATTCTTACATAATTTAACTTCTCACCATTTCGTTTTAGGTTATTAGCAACCGTTAAAACTCTTGAGAAGTAATCAGAGATAAGTTCACCTTCTTTCATATGCAAAGTTTCAAACTCTCCTCTTATAGTTTGAAGATGTACCTTTTTGACTTGATCGACTCCTTTGTAAGAGGTTCGAAGCTTTTCCCATGCTTCTTTGGCTGACTTTGATCCCGAATCTTTCTCAAAAGTATCGTCATCCAATGCTTGATATATTAGATAGAGAGCCTTCTTGTCTCTCATCCTTTAGTCTCTCAAACTATTCCTTTGAGTTCGAGTTAGACTATCTTCATTCTCTTGTTCGGTGTAGCCTTTCTTGACTATCTCCCATACATTATGTGCTCTAAGAAAAGCCATTATCCTTAAACTCCAATTGTCATAATTGGTCATAGTGAGCATTGGGACTTGTAAGGGAACATCGTTATTCGCCATCTTTTTAGGAGGGTCTTCAAGCTCTGATACCACTTTCTTGGAAGTTTCTTCAAAAGCAAATAGATTTGATTTCAGAAGAAGATAGATAAGAGGTTGGAGAAGAAAAAATGGATTTTTTTCAATAAGGAGAAATTTTTTATTACTAAACTTTATTACAAAAGTTTATATATTTTTTCATACCACATTTCTTTTCTCTTACTACTTTTTTCTTACATTCAAAATGAATGAATCCACCTCTATTTATAGGAGTTTACATCACAAATAAACGGTGGAGATTATTAAAAACTAACGTTTCTCCATAAATATCTCCTTAATATTCTCTCTTATAATTTCAAATATATTAGTTCATAAGTATCTCCTAAGTACTGTAACATCCCGCCGTTTTGGACCATTCAAATCGACAATAAAACCACACATGTCAGGCTTAAATAATTCAAAACAACAGATTGTTAATAAAATATAGGGCAAATAAAATCAATCATAGAATCATAGACACAGAATATTAGAATAACTCGCAGCGGAATAAATAACTATAGTAGTTCATGAAGCCACTAGATACAAAGTCTCAAAACTAATACATAATACCACAGTCTGGAAAAAAATACATTTGGAAATTCTAGGTATATAAGTTCTCTAATACAAAAGCAAAAGGTGAGTGGAAATAACTGGAATATAAATATCAGGTAGACAGCTAAATCTTCGGCGGATATCTAGCTCCAAAAAAATGAAACCAAAGCTGTGAAACTCAGGCTGACCCGAGCGTAAAGCAAAACAAAAAACACTCGAGTCAGGACATACATACTTATAAAATGTAAATCAACTCAAGTGAACTGTAAAGAAATGCATCAGTAACTTAAAGAATGTTTGGGATCGCCCATCCTTTAAAGATCCGTTAAACTATCTACTATGTAGTAATATACGCTATTATAATAATGTCTAAAGTAAAGTAAACTATTAAAATAGCGCTACGGCGTTACATTTTCCCCCTTAACACATTTTTATTTCCCATAGTCTATACAGTACCATAATCCCACCCGTACTGGGTGCCGTCAGAGGGCACTCCATAGGTATGGTACTGTTACCTGGCTACTTGGTCCGGCTACATAGCGACAGTTGTAGAAGTTATAGTTAGCACTAGACAAGATTCTGGCCAAGAAGAGGCCAAGAAGAGACTGGAGATATAAGGGTTTGATGCAATTGATATGGTTCGGCATGTATGCACGGCTCGGTGAATGCAAGTTGCTTGCTTTGGGCCGACGTACCTTGTTCTTGGGCTTACGCAGGGAGTCCAGCCTATCTTCGTCTATAAATAGAGAGGCAGGGGTACAAATAAAGGGACCTGGTTTTTTGGAGAACGCTGGGGAGAATCTGCCATTTTCAAGACTCGTTCTTTTTCAGTTAGAACTTGTATTCAAGTGGTTGGTGTACGGATTGTATTTGTATTCAATTATCGAAAAAGCAATAAAGATTAAATTCAAAGTGGACGTAGGCAGTTAAGCTGAACCACTATAAATCCGGTGTTCAAGTTTTTTACAGTTATTACTGCATTCCACTAGGTTATTCCTCAGTTTTAATTTACCTTCTTCATTAATCTCTCTACACAAAACTATCTTTGGGTGTTAGTGACCAATTTTGGTGCTAACATTTTGGTGCTTTCACTGAGAATTGAATTCTCGGCTTGATTGGATCTCATCGTCTACTAGTGGATTTCCCTATTCGCGAGATAGATCCAGTTGTTTACCAGCAAACTTCCTATTCTACTCAGATTTGAATGAAATATAAAGGAAGTTGATAGCCATAATCAGAGAAACTAAGTCTACTTCCCCCTGTTTTTGGAAGATTTGATTATGCTAAGTTTCTTGTTTAGAGTTAAACAAGTGCTTATGCTCATGTGAAAGGGTTGGATTCACTGATGTACGCAAGATTTGTGGATTGGATGTTGAGGTTTGCACTCAAGTTGAATGAAGGCTGACCCCCACCCCTTTGAAGGCAATTCAGCCGATCTCTCATATGGCCGAACCCTCACCTAGGCAAGCACACATATACCGATCGCTCCAAAACCTCTATATACCGATCGGTCCAAAACTGTTGTATACCGATCGCTCCAAAACCTCTATACACCGACCGACCCGGTGTATGCCGAATGAGAGTACATCGAGCGACCCAGTGTATGCCGAGCGGGACTACGCCGAGCGACCCAGTGTATGCCGAGCGAGAGTACACCGAGCGACCCGGTGTATGCCGAGCGGGACTACGCCGACTGACCCAGTGTATGCCGAGCGGGACTACACCGAGCGACCCGTGTATGCCGAGCGGGACTACACCGAGCGACCCGTGTATGCCGAGCGAGAGTACGTCGAGCGACCTAGTGTATGCCGAGCGGGACTACGCCGAGCGACCCAGTGTATGCCGAGCGAGAGTACGCCGAGCGAACCAGTGTATGCTGAGCGGGACTACACCGAGTGACCCAGTGTATGCCGAGCGAGAGTACACCGAGCGACCCAGTGTATGCCGAGCGAGACTACGCCGATCGACCCAGTGTATGCCGAACAAGACTACGCCGACCGACCCAGTGTATGCCGAGCAAGAGTACGCCGACCGACCCAGTGTATGCCGAGCGGGAGTACACCGACCTACCCAGTGTATACCGAGCGAGAGTATGCCAACCGATCCATGCACTGTATACCGATCTCTCTCTCAAAAAATAATCTGATGGTCCCTATTCCAAAAAATATGGATCGGGTACGACCCCTATTTTTTTAAAAAAATCGGGTACGACCCAAATTTTCGAAAAAGAGGCTAAAAAACTCAACTTAATAAAGGAACATTCTATCCACTTCCCTGACATCCCATGATCGACCAGGGCATAGAGGATCTAGCGGCAGCTTATGAACGACATCAAGGGAACGGACAAGCAACCGCTATTCAAACGGTACTCCCAAAGGTTGGAGAACATAGATGATATGACTCTAGCAAACGCCAAGATGACTCCAAGCACCATTCTTCATTGACCCAGCACTTCGAATTTAATGACTCCAAGAAAACCAATGTTTGGCTCTAAGCAATTTATTCCAAATACTAACAAGTATGTCATACTGATCGCGTTTGAGGAGAGTCGACCTCCAGATATATTTTGGCGGCTAGTTAGCTAAAGAGCCTCCTACGACTATGGATCGTTTCTTTTACAAAATGAATCAGAACCAAAGTGAGGAGGAGTGAAGCAGACTAGGAAAAATAACAATGCAGGCCCGTCGGCTAAGGACACTGATTCTAGTAGATAAAAACAAGATCTGAAAATTTGACTCATATGCTCTTTGGTAAATTCAATCGATATCCTCTACTTGGAAGCTCATGACTTAGAGTGGTACTAAAAACCAACCTCGAGAGAGTCCACCAAAGTCTAGAGAAAATCAGAGGAATTTTGTATATTCCAAGATGCACACTGATCCTAACACTGGCGATTACAAACACCTCCGAGGTGTGATCGAAAAGCTTTTTCGGAAAGGAAAGCTTCAATTGTACGTGCAAGCCTTCTAGAAGGGCGAGCCAGGAACTGTGGATGCCTATCAATAAAGAACTCTAATTAATAATTGAACCGTTGGTAGTCGACATCCCGCTAGAAGGGGCTAGGGGTAGAGTTGAAAAGCACACAATGCTGCTCCACTTATCAACGAGATTTATACCAATCTTCTTCGGATTATTTCTATTTCAATTTCAATTATGCTTTAAATTATGACCGACTTAAACTAAACTTCTTCCAAAATGATGCAGGTGACCAAGTACTCAGAGTTGGCCGCCAACTAATCCATGCAAACCTTAATCGGATTTGTGGAGTTTCATCAAGACGAGCATGATTCGATCGCTCATCATCAACCATGTGCCTTTGATTTGAAGGCCAAGGACTAGAGATTGAAAACCCCATCACGGTCAAAGCCCAACACAAAGCCAACATGACCGACCATCCATTCATCGACCTCCACATTTGCGTTGGAGACCTAAACAAGGATTGGAACGAATGTGGCTCGATCATCCAATCCTCGGGTCATAAAGTAAAGTTTGATAAAATACATATGCCTCTTATGGAGCTTAGCGATGCTGGGATCTAACTAGAGCGGACATGATTTGATCATCTACACATCAAATCCTACCCTGAACACAAAAGGTGGTTCGAAAGCCCGACTTGAAGTAGTTGTGATAGACTGCCTACTCGTTAACCATCGCTCTCAATACATGGACACGACTGCACCTTGAAACATATGCAACTTACTTTGTCTACCCAGTAATCCATCATACTTGTTTTCTAGAAAGAGGTACGAAGCAAATTGTGCGAGACTTGATTATCCAACCCTAGCATGGATGTGATCCAACCATCTGTCATATACCTCCTTCCTTGACTTGATTGGAAGAGCTATAATCACCAAGCGGACGAGAATCGATCGTCCATTTTTAAAGTTTCATCCTTGATGTTGGGGGCAGAGTCCCATTCCATGAGCAAACGTGGTTTGATCGTTCATTCGACAACATTAGCCTCAATACGATAAATGAAATACAAATCAAACGGGTGGAAATACAACTGCTCTCCATAAAAATCTCTAAGTCCCTAGAGTGCGGACTAGAGTACTCTGAGTCCCCAGGGTGCGGACTGGAGTATAAACGACTTGAAAATCTCTAAGTCCCCAGAGTGCGGACTAGAGTAATCTGAGTCCCTAGGGGCGGACTGGAGTATAAACGACTTGAAAATCTCTAAGTCCCCAGAGTGCGGACTAGAGTACTCTGAGTCCCCAAGTGCGGACTGGAGTATAAACGACTTGAAAATCTCTAAGTCCCCAGAGTGCGGACTAGAGTACTCTGAGTCCCTAGAGTGTGGACTAGAGTATGAACAACTTGACAAAAATCTCTAAGTCCCTGAAGCGGACTAGAGTACTCTGAGTCCCCACAGCGCGAGCTAGAGTATAAACGACTTGATGAAAATCTCTAAGTCCCTAGAGTGCGGACTAGAATACTCTGAGTCCCCAGAGTGCGGACTGGAGTATAAACGACATGAAAATCTCTAAGTCCCCAGAGTGCGGACTAGAGTATAAACGACATGAAAATCTCTGAGTCCCTAGAGCGCGGACTAGAGTATGAACAACTTGACAAAAATCTCTAAGTCCCTGAAGCGGACTAGAGTACTTTGAGTCCCCACAGCGCGAGCTAGAGTATAAACGACTTGACGAAAATCTCTACGTCCCGAACTATGGACTAGAGCACAAACCATTCGACAAATCTCTAAGTCCCCGGAGCATGGACCGAAGCATGAACACAAATTAGGCACGAGCCGACCGAGGGAAGAATAACTCTAAGTCACTAGAATGCAGAGTGGCGTATAAACTTTGATAAATAGATGAGTGGATTCTGACCGTTCTCTATTCTGCAAACTTCGGCCTAAAATCGACGGGAGGAGTATTAACTCACTAAGAATGGAGTTCGACCATCCGACTTGTGGCCTTGCTAAATCAATGTTGGAAGCAGGAGTACAAATCACTAAATGCTGAATACGTCAGCTCATTGTAGCTCTAGCTTGGCGTTCTTTACAACTTAAGGCAACGACTGCAAGGAGGCCTCAATACAGAACCAATCGGAATGGCATCCAAAGCTACGAATGACCGACTATATCATACCTCATATCGAGGGTCAATATCGATCCGCACCAAGCACATACGAATGTGACCCGAATGTCCCTTGAAAAAATATAATCACCAGAGTGTGGAAAGGAGAGTAAACCACGAAGACTTAGTCATTAATTCTCCAGCATCCTCCTTCGACCCGTCAGGAGGAGTATGAAACTGGATGAGCGTGACTCGACTACTCTTGGGCCAACTTTACCCCGAGATCTGATTACAGAACATGAACCAAAGTGGATGTAGTTGACCGTCCAGTACCCAACTTACGCCTATAAACTGACGAGGCATCGAAGTATTCCCTTTGGAATGAAAAACACAATACAATTCAGGATAGGCGAGACTCAGCCTCCCATCAACTGACCTGATCCCATGATTCAACGGGAAAGAGAGTAAAGCTGAAGTGGGAATGGCTGGCCTTCCTACTTATCCGTATATGCCCCAGACTTGGGGGCACGAGCGAGAAGCAGGATGAATGTGAACCAACTATTCACCGATCAACTCTATGTATTTGGAATATAGGTGGGAGTATAAACATAGCTAGGACGAGACTCAACCATCCACACAGTACATTTATCAACCCGGGACTGGGAGCAGAAGCGTGAACATCCAAAGACTGGCTACGATAGCTCAATATTGAAACTTATATATAGTGTTTACACCTACTCAAGGCTACGACCGAAAGAATGCCTAGCGATAGAATCATTGAATCGATGCCTAAGCTCGTTGGCAACTGACTATCACTCCAACCTGAAGGACAAATAAAAGATCATGAGTGCATTGAATGGAAAGTGCGTTGCTTGAATATACAAGCAACTCCAAACTCAAAATAAAATCCAACTATGTAGCTTCACGCAACTTGAGGCTGACCCCTAC
Organism: Allium fistulosum; assembly: GCA_030737815.1. Lineage (NCBI taxonomy): Eukaryota > Viridiplantae > Streptophyta > Magnoliopsida > Asparagales > Amaryllidaceae > Allium > Allium fistulosum. The sequence goes on along the minus strand of CM060903.1, from coordinate 1,442,103,553 downwards.
TCGACATTTTCTTCAACGTGATTCTAAGCCCGATCTTTGGCCATTTGCAGATAATCAATCAGAGCATTTAGAGCCCTTCACTACCAGACTTAATAACTCATGACAAGACTCTAGGATTCGACCAGAGCAACCATCAACATTGACCATCCCAACCATATTTCACATTGAATGTTACGCAAAATAGTTATATCTGAACTCGAAGAATCCAAGATTGCACCGGCTAAACTGACAATCGACATTACAGTTAGCCATGGCGACCCTTCACGGGTGCTTAAGATCGGATCACAACTCAGTGCAATGATGATAAAAGAATTAGTTGGATTTCTCTGAACAAATGATGATATGTTCCCTTGGACCCATTTTGACATGCGTGTGTGATTTCACTAACTATCACGAGCCATGCATTAAATATCGACCTAAAGCTACAAAAGCTAGCATCATACAACGACCTGACACGTTTGAAAGACTACTTAAATATAATATCGAACTAAGCCAATTTGATATCGCTTATTTCCCTCGAAGAGCTATCCAAAGACGGAAGTTAGCAGACCTCATATCTGAATTCACTACATCAGACTACTACTCGAAGAGTAGTGGAGAACCAACTAACAGATGGAAAATGTACGTGGATGGAGCATCCAGCGATCAGTGTTATGGCACAGGAGTCATGTTAATGGCTCCTGGGGAACGATCGATCTGTTACGTCCTGAAACTCGATTTCCCTGTAACAAACAACGACGCTTAGTATGAAGTTTCGACCGCCAGCCTCAAACTTGCTATAGAACTTAAAGTCGAAACTTTACATATCTTTTTTGATTCCTAATTAGTAGTATGCAGAGTTAAGGAAGTTGATATTGCTAGGGGGCATTGTCTTGCTCCTTATCTCGGCCGGGTCCAAGAGCTACTAGCCGACTTCATGCATTACATCATTGCACACATCCTCAGCGAACGAAATGAAAAGAGTCAAGTCACTGGCCAAGCTGGCCAAAATGGTTCATAGATGACTCCTATCAAAGTCTAACCACGATGAGGAATTCTTACTTAACGGAGGAATTTAAAACGACAGATCCTCCTCAAAGCTTCATGCCAAATCATCTAAGAAGAAGTCGTGTGTAGGAAGGAGTTTATCCATTCCCATGCTTTGGTGTATCACCCATGATGATATCAAATGAGTCTTGAGTGAAGTCTATGAAGAAGAATGCGTCGATTACATCATGGGGCAAACCCTGACAAAGAAATACTCTGGTACGGGTTTTACTAGTCGACTATCAATCAAGATGCGGTTGATCATGCTAGACAAAGCGATGAGTGCAAGATGTTTGCAAAAAATTCGAGAGCCCCGCCGATGGAAATTACTCAAATGACTAGTTCATAATCGTTTGCCACTTGGGGGCATTGACATCATTGTCTCCTTGATAATCCCAAAGGTGGTGCGAAATACATCATCGTAGCAGTTAATTACTTCACCAAATGGGAAGATGCAGAACTTTTAACCAATATCAAGACTTAGAAAATAATCAACTTCACTGTCCAGTACGCCATCTGTCATTATGACCTTCCACAAACTATTATAACCGATCGTGAAGCTCAATTCAACAACGCTAAATTTGAAAACTTCTACCGGCGGCATCATATTGAAAAGGGATTTACGGTATTTGCTCACCCTCAAGCAAATGGACAAGTTAAAGCTGTGAACAAAATCATAAAGTCTATTCTGAAGAGAGGTTTTGAAAAGGCTATAGGTAAATGGGTGAATAAGCTCCCAATAGCTTTATGGGATTGCAGAACTACCTGAGAGTTCGCGAATGGCTATACTCCATTCGCCCTACTTACGGCTCTAAGGCCATCATCTACGTAAAACTTGAAGTCCCCTCTCATCGAGTGGCTGATTAAAACTAATATTTCAATATATATATATATATACATACATATATATATATATATAAACAAGGAATTGTAATCGAATTGCAATTAGACTAGAAGGAATTGGTGATGACTCACAAACATATAAAACACATCCGGGAGCCAATGGCAAGAACATGTACCTGAACATGCACGTGTATATTCAAAAAAAATTCGACTTCTTGAAATCAACAGAAATTGAATTTTCACTTAAGGTTGTTAAGAAAAGACTGGATTAGATAGCCGAAGCCTACTAGTCCTGTAGAACCGGATACAGATGACCACTGATGAACTACAATTATGAATTTATACTATTGGGAATCGACCAAGCGTCATGGCGATCGAAGAAGGATACGACACTTTGGGAGGATAAAATTGAAGGATAATGACTATTCAGGAAACATGATTGATTTCTTTCTGAAAACTCTAACTTGTTTCGATTCAAAGCACGTCATGTATGCAACAAGACATACTTTGGGGGGCAAATGTTACCCGACTACTTGGCCCGGCTACAAAGCGACAGTTGTAGAAGTTATAGTTAGCACTAGACAAGATTCTGGCCATGAAGAGGCCAAGAAGAGACTGGAGATATAAGGGTTTGATGCAATTGATATGGTTCGGCATGTATGCATGGCTCGGTGAATGCAGGTTGCTTGCTTTGGGCCGACGTACCTTGTTCTTGGGCTTACGCAGGGAGTCCAGCCTATCTTCGTCTATAAATAGAGATGCAGGGGTACAGATGAAGGGACTTGGTTTTTTGGAGAATGCTGGGGAGACTCTGCCATTTTCAAGACTCATTCTTTTTCAGTTAGAACTTGTATTCAAGTGGTTGGTGTATGGATTGTATCTGTATTCAATTATTGAAAAAGCAATAAAGATTAAACTCAAAGTGGACGTAGGCAGTTACGCCGAACCACTCTAAATCCGGTGTTCAAGTTTTTTACAGTTATTACTGCATTCCACTGTGTTATTCCTCAGTTTTAATTTACCTTCTTCATTAATCTCTCAACACGAAACTCTCCTTGGGTGTTAGTGACCAATTTTGGTGCTAACATGTACAAACCAAACTCGTAGAAGGCGCACTAGGGTAGGTGACACGGCACAACTAGGCAATGCCAGGGTAGATATACAATTACACTTCCAAACTGTTGGTAACACATAGCCGCAACTACCTCCCAACTCGATCCACACTCCCGAATCAAAGGTGCGCACCAAATCAATCACAAAGTAATAGAATGGCTAACGATGAAGTGTGTCCAATTAGAGGAGCTACCTCCTTGGCCCGTCAATTGCTCCTGTTTTAGCCACCTTATGCTAACTTACGGGAGTTATGTCCACGTAAATATACCTTTAGGATCGTCGCCACCATCCTACTTCATTCTGGAATCTCCACCGCGTACACAGTTGTCAAAGTGGTTTTCGATATCGACAGAGAGTATGCCCATATCCGATCCCGGACTCTTTAACAACCAAACATTATTATAACCCGTGGTTATTCAATTTCTAATGGTTTATTTTTCATATCAAACATATTCCTTTCAAAACCATATAAATTCTCTTTAAAATATTATTCATTTTTCCAAAGTTGTAACACTTCCAAATTCATTTAATTATATCCCATTTGAAACGTAAAAATTTAGAAATCATAGCACCTTAAAAATGTAACCTTTAGAACCTACATTCAGAACTATAACCCTTTTAGAAAATTTATATCATTCTGAAAATGTCACTTTTAAGAAACGCAGCAGTACAGAAGTGCTACTGTAAGAATTCGCAGCAGTGCAGAACTGTTACGGTAAGAATTCGCAGTAGTGCAGAAGTGCTACTGTAAGAATCCGCAGTAGTGCAGAATTGTTACAGTAAGAAACTGCAGCAGTTTTGAATTACTACCGTAAGAAATCGCAGCAGTTTTGAATTGTTACTGTAATACTTCTTACTATAAAAGTTTATATGATCAAATAGTATATATATATTTTCCATTTTATCATAGTCATTCTATCATTCCTATTATATTACTCAAATTTAGCTATTTGGTCATTAAAGAAACTACACCTTTAGTAAAATAACTTTGTTACTACAATATCAAATTTTAAAGCAGAAATCCTTATGCCAAGTTAAAAGTATTTAACTTACCCTTTATTTTCTTTCAGTAAATAACATTTTATCATTTTAATTACTATTACATAATTTAAAACTTACAATTTATTGGTTAGAATAAAATTCCATTATTAGGTCAAGTCGGATTATTAAATTTTTAATTAACCTTCATACTGTAAATTAGATTCCAAAACTTTACATTTCCAACTATTTATTTCTTATAAAAAATTTAACACATGTAAACAAATTTACATAAATCCTTACATTAAATTTAGTTGAGATCCATATATAGAAATCCAAAATACTTAATAATGTTTAGAAAATCATTTTAAAATCAACCACGGAGTCTGTATAAAATTCTCTACCCTAGGGTCAAGTAAATGCGGACATATATCATTTCAATCCGCAATTTATTAATTTTTCGGGTTTTATATCATTTCAAACCCGCAATCCCAAGTCAAATAAAATTGCTCAGGCCTATCATTTCAACCCATAATAATTTTCCTTAATCTAAAATCATTCGAGTATGTATCATTTCAACCCATAGTGAAGGAACTTGCAGTGTGAGAACAAAATAATAAATAAACATAACAGTATTCAATATCATGGCATATGATCATAACAGGTAAAATATGATATGAAATAACATAATAATATTCAATATATAATGGCATATGATCATAACAGGTAAAATATGGTATGAAATAACATAATAATATTCAATGTATCATGGAATATGATCATAACAGGTAAAATATGGTATGAAATAACATAATAATATTCAATAATGAAATTTCTTAACTTACATATACAAATCCATACAATTCCATTGTCATCAATTCACCAAAATATAAGTACGTTGTCAAGAGTGATTACTCACCTTTCTTTGGTTAGCAAAGTGATTCAAAACGCAACAAGCACGACAAATTATGGACAAACTTGAGTGAGAGAAGAATCCAAATCCGACGCTTTGAAAAATAAAATAAATTCCATACGTAAACAAATAATTCACATAGAAAAAAAATAAAAAAAAATATATTTTTGCAAAATACAATAGAAGAGGCTTTTCTAGGAGGTGCATAGGCTAGGGTTTAGAGGTGGTTTGGGTTAGGTTAGGCTCGGCCATAGGAGTTTGGGTTAGGGTTAGGCTCGGCCTAGGGCTTTTGGACTTGGTTTTTGTGGTGCAAAGGCTAGGGTTTTGGTGGAGAAGGCTCGGGTTTGGGTATGTTCGGCTAGGCTCGGGAGGCACAAATGAAGGATGAGGAGGCTAATTAAAACCCTAGGAGATGTTATATAGGCTATTAAACAGGTGGCTTCTCATCTACTGCAGGGATTCTCAACCCATTAGTACAAGCCCACATCAAAATATAAATAAGATGTTAAGAGAAAACAACTGCATGTAATACGTTGAAAACAACAAATTTGGAGAAGTAAAAATCAAAATTTAACAAAACGAAAACCAAGAAAATGTTATAATTTAAATCCATCTTCATAAAAAAAAGTTTAAAATTCAAAATTTAAAATTTTCACAGAAAGTCAAACTTTGACCAAAGTTGGCCAAAATTTGTATTTTAAGAAAAATCTTTATTTTGTTAAATTTGGAAGAATATTTCACATAAAAACTCAAAATATTACATTAAATTTCCCAATTTATCAATTTTAAAATAATTATATTCAAAATTTCAAATAAATTTTCATTTAAAATATTTTCAAAATTTGCGGGTTGTTACACTCTCCCTCACTCAAAACTTTGCGTCCTCGAAAAGGAACGAGACACAGAAAACAAAGAAGGATAAGGTAGGATAACGAATAATACCTGGAACAAATAATTCCGGGTTCGAAGCACGAATGCTCTCTTCCGTTTCCCAAGTACAATCCTGATCATAAGTGCTCCATTGCACTTTGACTAGGTTGCCAGATTTTCTTCGAAGCTGCTTCGTGCCTCTATCGATAATACGAAGTGGCTTCTGCTCGACACTAAGGTTTGGCTCAACATCCAAACTCTCGAGAGTAGAAGGCTGGACAATCAAAGACGGATCATGAAGATACCGACGAAGATGCGAAACATGGAACACATTATGCACTCCAGAAAGCTTCTTAGGCAAATCCAAACGGTAAGCTAAGGAACCAACTCTCTCTAAGATGAAAAAAGGAGCAATAAACCTAGGAGCGAGCTTCCCTCTCCGACCAAAACGAATCACATTTCTTAATGGAGAGAAACCTGATCACCAACAGAAAATTCTAAATTCCTCCTACGCTTGTCAGCATACTTCTTCTGTCTATCCTGAACAATCCTCATCTTTCTTCTAATCTCCTCAACCTTCTCAGATGCTTCTAGAATCATATCAGGACCAAGAACCAAATGATTATCGGATTCAATCCAGTAAGATGGAGATTTGCAAGGGTGTCCATAAAGAGCAGCAAATGGAGCCATTTCGATACTAGCCTGATAACTATTGTTATAGGTGAATTCGACGAGATGGAGATGATCTTCCCAAGATCCTCCATAATCAAGGACACAGGCACGAAGAAGATCTTCCAGAGTCTGATTCACTCTTTCTGTTTGACCGTCAGTCTGCGGATGGTAAGCAGTGCTCAGATTCAGACGAGTACCTAAAGATTCCTGAATAGCTTTCCAAAACTGATTGGTAAAGATGGGATATCTATCACAAACAATACTGACTGGAACACCATGAAGACGAACAATCTCTCTCATATAAATCTCAGCTAAACTCAAAGCAGAACGGTTAGACCTAACCGGAATGAAATGAGCTGACTTGGTCAATCTATCCACAATTACCCAAATACTCTCATTACCTCTTCTAGTCCTTGGTAATCCATCAATAAAATCCATAGAAATCTGTTCCCATTTCCAATTTGCAATCTCAATGGGCTGCAATAATCTAGCGGTCTTTTGATGGTCAGCCTAAATCTGCTGGCAAGTAGCACATCTACTAACAAAAAGAGAGATATCACGCTTCATACCACTCCACCAATACAGCTTCTTCATATCATGGTACATCTTTATCACATCTGGATGAATAGAAAGTCTAGACCGATGATTCTCCCGAAGTAACTCTTGTCTCAATCCATCGACGTTCGGAACACAAATCCTATTATTAATCCTTAAAATCCCTTTATCATCGATCTAAGCTCCACTTCCACCTAGGCTACTACCACCAACCCTGCTACGAATATTTTCCTTAATAAGCCTAATTATCCTATCCTCATCCTGCTTAGCAACAATACGATCCATAAGAGGAGAAGAAACAACAAGCTGACATAACATCGCCTTCTTCCTACTTAGAGTATCAGCTACAACATTAGCTTTCCCGGGGGTATAGTTGATGTCGAGGTCATAAGAAGCAAGGAACTAAAGCCACCTAACTTGCCTCAGATTCAAGTCCTTTTGGGTGAAAATATATTTCAAAGACTTATGATCCGTAAAGAGCTCAAGCTTCGTTCCCAATAGATGATGTCTCCAAAGCTTCAAAGCAAAAACTACGGCAAGCAATTCCAAATCACGGGCTGCATAATTGGCTTCATGAGTCTTCAACTGGCGACTAACATAAGCGATAGCCTTCCCATCCTGCATCAGAACGGCTCCCAAACCTTCACGACTGGCATCAGTGTATACCATTAATCCCTCATTTCCATTTGGAACGGTAAGAACTGGTGCGGAAGTAAGCTTTGAAAGGGAGTGCGGATTAAGGATATTAAGGCTAATTTAACACTAGAGGGTGGGTGAATAGTGTTTAATGGATTCTAAGACTTATATGGACTAAATTAAAATTATGACACAAACAAATGCAGAACTTAATTACAGAACAATCACAGAATCAAACACAGATGCAGAAAGTAAATAAAAAGCAGTAAAAGTGAAGAACACACCAGATTTTAAACTGGTTCGGAGTTACCCTACATCCAGTCATGTACCAAGGAAGAACACCTCATACAGATTTTTATTTTACCAAAGTCGAGATTACAATCCTCAATTTCTAAAGGCCTTGAGGTACCCTCCTGTCTCACGAGTTCGGGGCAAACTCTCTTGATTTACGGGCCACAAGATTGCCCAATTGATTTCCAGGCACAACCACCCCTTATAGAGAGACTCGATAAACTTTTGATTACAAATTGATCCTATAACTCTGAATAGCACTTTGATCTTCGAGAGAGGGCAGAGAATCAAACAAGAATGAGATTCTAATTTTATTCACTTGAGAATTCGGCAGAATTTTGGCACGATCTTTAAAATATGAAAAATTTAGAATATGGATTTGTGGAGAAGAAGGAGTGAAGAAAATAAGAAAGCAGTTAGTTAAAAAATTCGTTTGTGAAGGCTATTTATAGACCAGTAACGGTCATAACCATTCGTGAAGAGATTTAAATGAATAGACACTTCTTTTGAAAATTGAAACTTTTGAATTTAATGGCCACCATGTCGACATGGGGTATCCAATGATGTCGACATCCCTTAGTTAAAAATAGTATAAAATTTGTTTTGAAAATGGTATTGAAAGGAAAACAAGATGAAATGATTCTGGAGTAAAATAAACTAATTTTCCTATGTTTTAAAATAAAGAAGAGTAGACAAATATATTTTTAGAAAGTATATATAAATTTGATTTTAAATCTCAAATATATATATTATAAAAGAATATTTAAAAAATCAAAAGATAGTTTTTTTAAAAACAAACGAAGTTTGAAACAAGAGTTTATTTAAACAAAAACAAAGAATATTTTAAGGCTAAAATAATTTGAAAAGCAGTTTTGAAAATCATTTTGAAAAACCATTTTGAAGTAGTTTTGCAAGCTTGTTCATGTAGAATATCTTATCACATCAGGACTCGAGAACTTGTACAAAACCAAGATGTTCGTGGGTTTGTAAGCCACTTGTTGTAGGTTTGTAAGCTACTTGTCGTGGGTTTGTAAGCCACTAAGAAGATAGAAATAGGTTCCATCCTAAATGAAATTTGGAATGAAGATTTCCATGCTATTATGAAGTTTTAACAACAAACCAGACACTTATCTTGAAATCTTGATCTTGATACTCATAAGTCTTCAAACTTGATTTCTTCATTCTTGATCTTTATATTGTACAGTCTTCAATAATCTGTACCTACCTTATATATATCATGCATAATAACATTCATATATATCTAGCAATAGTGTTAGTATATAAGTTATAACAAAATAAGTTACAAAGGTTGTTGTTATGAAAACCACTTTCTCAAGTTCCTAACAATCTCCCCTTTTTGATGATGACAACCTTATAAAATATACTTACCACTTCGATCATACCATATTCCCCCTTACACCAACAACTCCCCCTTACTCCAAGCCTATTATTTTATATAACTTCTCCCCCTTTGTCATCAACAAAAAAATAACCTATAAACCTTGAACTTAATAGAAAATAAGATAAACAAACATATGACATAAGAATAACAACTATTTATGAGTGAAATATAACATCCTAAGTTAAATGGAATTCAAGATTTTATACACCAAAGATTGTTATTAGAAGAACATTAATTAAGATAACACTTTATATACAAATTAACAAACCAATATATAATCAAGAAAGAGAAAAACAAAAACGAAAAACACTTAACGAGGACCCTTAACTATTGGTGATTTATGGACCGAACAATTTAGATAATGGAGACAAAAGTTTCCACGTTGTTCGACCAAGTTCCCATTAGCATCAAAAAGGACCTCTCCAACGCAAATCACGCCATCGTCTTCGTCCATATGAACATCCGAATTCGGCAGAGGATGTTCTTTTTCTTGATCCTCTCGTGGTTCTTATAGAGGCTCTTCTTCTTCATAGTCCATGACTTATGATGATTCTTCAATGACAATGGGATTGGCATGGTTATCCATAAGGAATTTTTGTAAATTCCTAAGAATTCTTCCTTGCCTATCTTGTTCTCTAGCCATTCACAGTTGACTCACTTGAATTTCCGTCATAATTTAAAGCAAATCTTTCATCTTCTCTTGTAATTTGATGACTCATACGTGTGTGGAACGTTGAAAAGGGCCAAAATGAGGAGAAGTGGGTGAAGTAGGTTCATTATTAGAAGAGGAAGCCATTAATTTACTATTTTAGAAGTTTATTACAGAGAATAGAATAGAGGAAAGGAGTAAAAGTCGAAATATATAAATATATAACCAAATAACTAATTTTAGAGGGAAATTTAAATTTGAAAATCTCGGCCTGTATGTCGACATAGGGGGATGGGTCATGTCGACATGCCCAGTTCAATTTTTGAAGAATTTTTATTTATATTAATTATTAACTATACTTGTATTATTTATAATTTATATTTCAGTTAATGAACATATACCTAATTCTCTTCTAAATTTAGTAAAGTTTTGTTCATTTAATGGTTTGGTTAATATATCAACAATTTGTTTTTCAGTATTAATATATTCAAGAGTTATGACTTCTTTACTTATATTATCTCTAAGAAAATGATGTCTAATATCAATATGTTTTGTTCTAGCATGATGAGTTGGATTTTTAGATAAGTTTATTGCACTAGTATTATCACAATAAATTGGCGATTTAGTTATATTTAATCCAAAATCTTTTAAAGTTTGTTGCATATATATAACTTGAGAACAAGCCAAAGCAGCAGATATATATATATTCTGCTTCAGTTGTTGACAAGGATATAGTGTTTTGCTTCTTACTAAACTAGGAAACCAGAGAATGTCTTAGAAAGTGACAAGTTCCACTTGTACTTTTTCGGTCTGATTTACAACCAGCGTAATCAGCATCACAATATGAAATTAAATCAAAAACATCATTTTTAGGGTAAAATAAACCATAATCTAAAGTATTTTTTACATATCTTAAAATTATTTTAATAGCTTTAAGTGAGTTTCTTTAGGTTGAGATTGGTATATTGCACAGAGACAGACACTATGCATGATGTCAGGACGACTTGCCGTTATATAAAGCAGCGAACCAATCATTCCCCTATATAATTTTTAATCAACATCTTTTGATTTATCTTCTTTACTTAAAGCTACATTAGTTGTCATTGGAGTTGGTTTCCAACTAGAAGTGGTCAATCCAAATTTATTAATTAAATCCTTAGCATATTTTTCTTGACTAATGAAAATTCCTTTATCTAATTGTTTGATTTGAAGTCCTAAGAAGAAGCTTAGTTCTCCCATATGACTCATTTCAAATTCTATAGTCATTATATCTGAAAATTCTTTATTCGTTATGTTATTAGTTGAACCAAATATTATATCATCTACATATATTTGTACTAATTGAATATCATTTTTGTTTCTTTTAATAAAAAGAGTTGTATCTATTTTACCAATTTCAAAACCAGATTGTAGTAAATAAGATCTTAGTCTTTCATACTAGGCTCTAGGAGCTTGTTTCAAACCATATAAAGCTTTCTTTAATTTATATACATGATTTGGAAATTCATTATTTTCAAAAAGTGGAGGTTGTTAAACATAAACATCTTCTTTTAAAAAACCATTTAGAAAAGCACTTTTAACATCCATTTGATATAACTTGAAATTATTGTAATTTGCGAAAGCAAGTAGAATCCTGATAGCTTCTAGTCTTGCTACGGGTGCAAAGGTTTCGTCATAATCAATTCCTTCTTCTTGACAATAACCTTGTGCGACTAAACGAGCTTTATTTCTCACGACCTCACCAAGTTCATTCATTTTATTTTTATAAACCCATTTTGTTCCAATTATACTTTTATCCTGAGGTCTGGGAACAAGTTCCCAAACATCATTTCTGGTGAACTGATTCAATTCTTCTTGCATAGCAAGAATCCATGAATCATCAGATGATGCTTCCTTTGGATTTTTAGGTTCAATAGTTGATATAAAAGCTACATTACTCATACTATTTAGTTGATTTCTTGTTTTAACTATATATTCAATATTTCCTAGTATATTTTCTATAGGATGATCTTTTAATAGTCTAATTCTTTTACTAGGTTGAATGATTTCACAATTAGTTTCATTAGATTCGTTATTTAAAGTTACAAAATCTTCTTCATCTTCTATTTGCATAGTATCTTTAAAATTTTCATCAAAAGATACATGCATTGTTTCTTCAATAGTGTTAGCACTTAAATTATAAACTCTAAATGCTTTACGTCTATTAGAATATCCGATAAAGATACCTCTGTCGGATTTAGGTTCAAATTTATCTAAATTATCTTTTGTATTAAGAATAAAACACTTACTACCAAAAACTTTAAAATAAGCTACTATGGGTTTCTTATTGTAAGGTAATTCATATGGTGTTTTATTAGTTAATGGTCTAATTAAAATCCTATTTAATATATAATAAGCTGTAGCGACTGCTTCAGCCCAGAAGTTTTTAGGTAAGTTACTATCAGAAAGTATTGTTCTAGCACACTCTTGAATCGTTCTATTCTTACGTTCTACCACTCCATTTTGTTGTGGAGTTCTTGGAAAAGAGAAATTATGAGTGATTCCTTTTTTTATTACAGAAATTTTCAAAATTTTCATTTTCAAATTCTCCACCGTGATCACTACGAATAGTTTTTATTTTTAAAGAAAATTGATTTTGAATTTTTTTAGCAAAATTCTTAAATAATTCAAAAGCATCACTTTTAAGTTTAAGAAAAATTGTCCAAGTATATCTAGAATAATCATCTACAATTACAAAAACATATTTATTGTGATTAATTGATTGAACTTGAGATGGACCAAATAAACCTAAATGAAGTAATTCAAGAGGTTTAGAAGTAGAAATCATATCTTTTAATTTAAATGAACTTTTCTTAAGTTTTCCTAATTGGCAAGCATCACATATATTATCTACTTTAAAGTTTAACTTGGGAAGACCTCTAACTAAGTCAAGTTTTAATAACCTAGATAATAGTTTGAAATTTAGATGACCAAATCTTTTATGTCAAATCCAAGGGTCACTTGTATTATCCAAAAGACATAAGTTATCATTTGAAACTTTCATACTAAGGATGTAAATGGTTATCTTCCTAATTCCTTCAAAGATAATATTTGACTTATTATCTTCGATGTGACACTTATCTTTTCCAAATTTAATTTTAAATCCTTTATCACATAGTTGACTTATACTAAACAGATTATTTTTTGAATTCCTAACTAGCAAAATATCAGAAATAAGAGGAGTTTCAAAATTACCGACATTGTCGATGCCAATCACATATCCTTTTGAGTTGTCTCCAAAGTTGTCCAATCTTCCATCTTGATATATAATGTCATTGAGTATCTGGGGATTTCCAGTCATATGCCTTGAACAGCCACTATCAAGTATCCATTTATCTTTCTCAATTTGCATAGTTTGTTCATTGGTTCTTGATTCTTCAAAAGCCATGTAACATGTCTATTTCTGCATAAAAAACCAATTCGGTAGATAACTTGATTTTTCATAAAAACTGTATGCAGACCTATGATACTTTGATGAAATGCATAAATTCAAACAAGTATTAACAAAATTTTCTAAAAATGCCATTTTTAACTTTTCAAGTTTCAGATTATGAAAACTATGAAAACCTATGCTTTGATACCAATTGAAAGGGAGTGCGGATTAAGGATCTTAAGGCTAATTTAACACTAGAGGGGGGGTGAATAGTGTTTAATGGATTCTAAGACTTATATGGACTAAATTAAATTATGACTCAAACAAATGCAGAACTTAATCACAGAACAATCACAGAATCAAACACAAATGCAGAAAGTAAATAAAAAGCAGTAAAGGAAATAACACACCGGATTTTATACTGGTTCGGAGTTACCCTACATCCAGTCCTGTACCAAGGCAGAACACCTCATACAGATTTTTATTATACCAAAGTCGAGATAATAATCCTCAATTTCTAAAAGCTTTGAGGTACCCTCCTGTCTCACGAGTCCGGGGCAAACTCTCTTGATTTACGGGCCACAAGATTACCCAATTGATTTCTAGGCACAACCATGCCTTATAGAGAAACTCGATAAACTTTTGATTACAAATTGATCCTATAACTCTGAATAGCACTTTGATCTTCGAGAGAGGGCAGAGAATCAAACAAGAATGAGATTCTAATTTGATTCACTTGAGAATTCGGCAGAATTTCGGCACGATCTTAAAAATATGAAAATTTTAGAATATGGATTTGTGGAGAAGAAGGAGTGAAGAAAATAAGAAAGTAGTTAGTTAAAAAATTCGTTTGTAAAGGATATTTATAGACCAGTAACGGTCATAACCATTCGTGAAGAGATTTAAACGAATAGACACTTCTTTTGAAAATTGAAACTTTTGAATTTAACGGCCACCATGTCGACACGGGGTATCCCATGATGTCGACAGCCCTTAGTTAAAAATAGTATAAAATTTGTTTTGAAAATGGTATTGAAAGGAAAACAAGATGAAATGATTCTGGAGTAAAATAAACTAATTTTCCTATGTTTTAAAATAAAGAAGAGTAGAAAAATACATTTTTAGAATGTATATATAAATTTGATTTTAAATCTCAAATATATATATATTATAAAAGAATATTTAAAAAATCATAAGATAATTTTTTTAAAAACAAATGAAGTTTGAAATAAGAGTTTATTTAAACAAAAACAAAGAATATTTTAAGGCTAAAATAATTTGAAAAGCAGTTTTGAAAATCATTTTGAAAAACCATTTTGAGGTAGTTTTGCAAGCTTCTTCCTGTAGAACATCTCATCACATCAGGACTCGAGAACTTATACAAAACCAGGATGTTCGTGGGTTTGTAAGCCACTTGTCGTAGGTTTGTAAGCTACTTGTCGTGGGTTTGTAAGCCACTAAGAAGATAGAAATGGGTTCCATCCCAAATGAAATTTGGAATTAAGATTTCCGTGCTATTATGAAGTTTTAACAATAAACTAGACACTTATCTTGAAATCTTGATCTTGATACTCATGAGTCTTCAAACTTGATTTCTTCATTCTTGATCTTTATACTGTACAGTCTTCAATAATCAGTACCTGCCTTATATATCATGCATAATAACATTCATATATATCTAGACAATAGTGTTAGTATATAAGTTATGATAAAATAAGTTACAAAGGTTGTTATCATCAAAACCACTATCTCCAGTTCCTAACAAGCTTGCGCTTCAACTCATTGAATGCAGCTTCACACTTATCATTCCATCTAAACTTAGCATTCTTACAAGTTAGAGCGGTAAGAGGTGCAGCAATCCGAGCAAAATTCTCAATGAATCTCCGATAATAACCGCCAAGGCCTAGAAAACTACGGATATCAGATAGAGTCCTAGGAGTTTCCCAATTCTAAAATAGAATAGGAAAAATAAGAACCGAGAAAGAGATAGAATAATTAATGTACAAAGGAAAGAAGGGAAGATAGACTTACATTGATCATAGCGATCTTAACTGGATCAACAAAAACTCCATTTCCAGAAACAATATGTCCAAGAAATCGGACTTCATCTTTCCAGAAATGGCATTTCAAGAATTTGGCTTTCAACTGATGACTTCTAAGAGTCCCCAGAACAAAGCTCAAATGAGATTCATGCTCCTGCTCTGACTTAGAGAAAACAAGAATCGTCGACGAAGACTAGAACAAACTTATTCAGAACATCACGGAAAACCTGGTTCATAAGGTCGACAAAGAAGGTTGGGGCGTTAGTCAAACAAAAAGGCATAACTAACCATTCAAAGAAACCATCCTCAGAACGGAAAGCAGTTTTGGGAATACTTTCCTCAGCAATTCTGAGTTGGTGGAAACCAGTGGCAAGATCAAGCTGAGAGAATAATGTAGCTCCATAAAGCTGATCGAACATAAAGTTAATACGAGGCATTGGATATCTGTTTTTCATAGTGAGCTTGTTCAGCTCCCTATAATCAACACACATCCTCAAAGAACCATCAGACTTAGTGACAAAAACCACCGCTGCTCCCCATTCGGAATGATTAGGTCTGATAAAACCTTTGGAGAACAAGTCTTCAATTTTCTTCCTCAACTCAACCTTCTTGCTGGGTGCCATTCTTCTGGGAGGAAGGACTACAGGTCGAGCTCCAGGAATGAGGTCAATATGGAATTCAATTTCCCGCTTAGGAGGTAAAGAAGTGACTTCACCAAATACATTGGAATAGAGTTTGACCACAAGAGTAGAATCAAGATCACTAGGGGAAGAATCAAGAGAATAGATAAAACTACCTGCATACTCCTGAGGCATACGACACTGAATCACCAAGGGCTTACCAAAATCATCAACAAGAGAAACGGTCTGGGTTTTACAAGAGATAACAACTTCATGCATCTTCAACCAATCTCCTCCAAGCAACATGTCAAAAGCAACGAAACCAAGAATATAGAAATCACCAGAAAAGTGATGGTCAGAATGGAAGAGTTTCACATTGTTACAAATCCTACTAAGGTTTGCGGGACCACCAATAGGATTAGTAACACACAAAGGTTTGGTTGCAAACTTAGGTGAAAGGATATGCTCAAACTTATCACAAAGGTCCACATAAATGAAACTATGCGAAGCTCCAGTGTCAAATAGAACATGAACCGGAAAATCAAACAAAGTAAAGGTGCTCTGGAGAGTACCTTGGGTATCACTAGGGGCAGGTGGAGTAGGCGGAGCATGAGTGGAAGAAGTCATGGCAAAGACTCCGGATGTCTTGCCTTTCTGATACAAGGGACAATCCAGCTTGAAGTGGCCAGGCTGCAAACAGACATGGCAGAGGTCTCGCCTAGTCACCTGAACTGGAGGAACAACAGCTCCGGCTAAAGTGGGACAACTATTGGCATAGTGACCCTTCTGATCGCACTTGAAGAAAGTGATGGAAGATTAGACAAGGTGGATTCGAAAAGAAGGGAAATTCTAAGGAAAATTAGATTTTAAAACAAAAAAAATTATATCCAAAATAATCCTTTAAAATCATTTGAAAACTATTTTATACTTGAAAATACGTTCACTCGCAAAGAATGATTCTAAGATTGATTTTACTCATTTTAGGGTATTTCTACCCTATCTCCAATGAGTTTTTGCCCCATAGGCTAAGGTTTGCCTAAAACCAAAGCTCTGATACCAACTGTAACATCCCGCCGTTTTGGACCATTCAAATCGACAATAAAACCACACATGTCAGACTTGAATAATTCAAAACAACAGATTGTTAATAAAATTTGGGGCAAATAAAATCAATCACAGAATCAAAGACACAGAATATCAGAATAACTCGCAGCGGAATAAATAACTATAGTAGTTCATGAAGCCACTAGATACAAAGTCTCAAAACTAATACATAATACCACAGTCTGAAAAACAAATACATTTAGAAATTCTAGGTAAATAAGTTCTCTAATACAAAAGCAAAAGCTGAGTGGAAATGACTGGAATAGAAATATCAGGTAGACAGCTAAATCTCCGGAGGATCTCTAGCTCCAAAAAGATGAAACCAAAGTTGTGAAACTCAGGCTGACCCGAGCGTAAAGCAAAACACAAAACACTCGAGTCGGGACATACATACTCATAAAATGTAAATCAACTCAAGTGAACTGTAAAGAAATGCATCAGTAACTTTAAGAATGCTTGGGATCGCCCATCCCTAAAGGATCCGTTAAACTATCTACTATGTAGTAATATACGCTATTATAATAATGTCTAAAGTAAAGTAAACTGTTACAATAGCGTTAAGGCATTACATTTCCCCCTTAACACATTTTTATTTCCCATAGTCTATACAGTACCGTAATCCCACCCGTACTGGGTGCCGTAAGAGGGCACTCCATAGGTATGGTACAAGACAAACTCGTAGAAGGCGCGCTAGGGTAGGTGACACGGCACAACTAGGCAATGCCAAGGTAGATATACCAATTACACTTCCGGACTGTTGGTAACGCATAGCCGCAACTACCGCCTAACTCGATCCACACTCCCGAATCAAAGGTGCGCACCAAATCAATCACAAAGTAATAGAATGGCTAACGATGAAGTGTATCCGATTAGAGGAGCTACCTCCTTGGCCCGTCAATTGCTCCTGTTTTAGCCACCTTATCCTAACTCACGGGAGTTAGGTCCACGTAAATATACCATTAGGATCATCGCCAACATCCTACTTCATTCTGGAATCTCCACCGTGTATAAAGTTGTCAAAGTGGTTTTCGGTATCGATAAAGAGTATGCCCATATCCGATCCCGGGCACTTTAACAACCAAACGTTATTATAACCTGTGGTTATTCAATTTCAATGGTTTATTTTTCATATCAAACATATTCCTTTCAAAACCATATAAATACCATATCATTATTCTTTAAAATATTATTCATTTTTTTCAAAGTTGTAACACTTCCAAATTCATTTAATTATAACCCCTTTGAAATGTAAAAATTTAGAAATCATAGCACCTTAAAAATGTAACCTTTAGAACCATACATTCGGAACTATAACCCTTTTAGGAAATTTATAGCATTCTGAAAATGTCACTTTTAAGAAACGCAGCAGTACAGAAGTGCTACTGTAAGAATTCGCAGCAGTGCAGAACTGTTACGGTAAGAATTCGCAGCAGTGCAGAAGTGCTACTGTAAGAATCCGCAGTAGTGCAGAATTGTTACAGTAAGAAACTGCAGCAGTTTTGAATTGCTGTCGTACGAAATCGCAGCAGTTTTGAATTGTTACTGTAATACTTCTTACTACAATAGTTTATATGATCAAATAGTATATATATTTTCCGTTTTATCATAGTCATTCTATCATTCCTATTATATTACTCAAATTTAGTTATTTGGTCATTAAAGAAACTACACCTTTAGTAAAATAACTTTGTTACTAAAATATCAAATTTTAAAGCAGAAATCCTTATGCCAATTTAAAAGTATTTAACTTACCCTTTATTTTCTTTCAGTAAATAACATTTTATCATTTTAATTACTATTACATAATTTAAAACTTACAATTTATAGGTTAGAATAAAATTCCATTATTAGGTCAAATCGAATTATTAAATTTTTAATTAAACTTCATATTGTAAATTAGATTCCAAAACTTTACATTTCCAACTATTTATTTCTTATAAAAATTTTAACACATGTAAACAAATTAATAGAAATCAATACATTAAATTTAGTTGCGATTCATGTATAGAAATCCAAAATACTTAATAATGTTTAGAAAATCATTTTAAAATCAACCACGGAGTCTGTATAAAATTGTCTACCCTAGGGTCAAGTAAATACGGAAATATATCATTTCAATCCGCAATTTTTTAATTTTCCGGGTTTTATATCATTTCAAACCCGCAATCCCAAGTCAAATAAAATTGCTTGGGCCTATCATTTCAGCCCATAACAATTTTCCTTAATCCAAAATCATTCGTGTATGTATCATTTCAACCCATAGTGAAGGAACTTGCAATGTGAGAACAGAATAATAAATAAACATAATAGTATTCAATATCATGGCATATGATCATAACAGGTAAAATATGGTATGAAATAACATGATAATATTCAATGTATCATGGCATATGATCATAACAGGTAAAATATGGTATGAAATAACATAATAATATGCAATAATGAAAATTCTTAACTTGCACATACAAATCCATACAATTCCATTGTCATCAATTCACCAAAATATAAGTACGTTGTCAAGAGTGATTACTCACCTTTCTTTGGTTTGCAAAGTGATTCAAAACGCAACAAGCACGACAAATTATGGACAAACTTGAGTGAGAGGAGAATCTGAATCCGACGCTTTGAAAAATAAAATAAATTCCATACGTAAACAAATAATTCACATAGAAAAATAAAATAAATATATTTTTGCAAAATACAATAGAAGAGGCTTGTCTATGGGGTGCATAGGCTAGGGTTTAGAGGTGGTTTGGGTTAGGCTCGGCCATAGGAGTTTGGGTTAGGTTTAGGCTCGGCCTAGGACTTTTGGACTTGGTTTTTGTGGTGCAAAAGCTAGGGTTTTGGTGGAGAAGGCCCGGGTTTGGGTAGGTTCGGCTAGGCTAGGATTTTGGAGAGGTGGAGGCTCGGGTTTGTGTAGGGTTTGTGGTGGCAAGGCTCGGCTTTGGTAGGGTTTTGGTGAAGTGGTGGCCGAAAATAGAGAATGGGAAATGGAGGTCAAAATTGGTGAAGAGGAGAGGGGGAAAGGAAGGAGGGAATAGGGGTTTTGGTTGGAGTTTGGTGATGGGGAGGTGATGGAATAGGTGTGGTCGAAATTTCTAAGGAGAGGAAGAAGGTCTAGGGTTTGGAGGAGAAGGATGATGAAGAAGAAGACTTGCATAATTATCTGTGGAGGCACAAATTAAGGATGAGGAGGCTAACTAAAACCCTAGGAGATGTTATATAGGCTATTCAACAGGTGGCTTCGCATCTACTGCAGGGGTTCTCAGTCCATTAGTACAAACCCACAACAAAATATAAATAAGATGTTAAGAGAAAACAACTGCGTGTAATACGCTGAAAACAACAAATTTGGAGAAGTAGAAATCAAAATTTAACAAAACGAAAAACCAGGAAAATGTTATAATTTAAATCCATCTTCATAAAAAAAGTTCAAAATTTAAAATTTTCACAGAAAGTCAAACTTTGACCAAAGTTGACCAAATTTTGCATTTTAAGAAAAACCTTTATTTTATTAAATTTGGAAGAACATTTCACATCAAAACTCAAAATATTACATTAAATTTCCCAATTTATCAATTTTAAAATAATTATATTCAAAATTTCAAATAAATTTTCATTTAAAATATTTTCAAAATTTGCGGGTTGTTACAAATACTCTCTCATACAACTTCAAATACATTATTCTATATATTATAGATCTAGATATTTCCTATATGGAAAAATCTAATTTAAAAAAATCAAGTTTATTTCAAACACTTACATCACCACGAAGCTTTTGACATTATTTTATATAAAGCTTAAACTAATAACTATATATATTCACTTGCGTGTGTTTGTATAATACACACATATATACACACACATACACATATAACTATAGATAATAGTAGATCTTAAAGAATGGGTTGCCTTTAAGCTAAATAGATCATGGGAATTAAATAAAGAATACATAAGTTTGGTGCAATCACTCATATTCATTAACTTAACTCCTAAATTGCCACAAATTAACTGAACCGATAACCATATCAACATATAATTGTGCCTCATCTCCATTTATATGATATAAGCATATATACATATAAATACACACACGATAGGTCTTTTTTCTTCTTCAGATGCATTCATTCTTCAGCAAATCGAAGTAGTGCACCCTCTCTCTTCAGGCCAGCATAGTTAATCATGCATGCTTATCCCAGCAACTCCTTCCCACCTCAGGTAACAATACACTGCACACTACATCATTTTAGTATCACTGTTGGCTAGCATCATCTCTTTAGGTCTCTGTAGCAATTCACGACAATAACACATTGCAACTTCCCTATTTTCTGTCAATTTTCTAACAACTCTGATTGGCATGCTGCATCACCTGCTTTCAGGTGCTTGCATTTGAAACATTGGGCACTGGTTGCATCTTACCTACTCCAATAATGAAGCATTGTCTATCGCCTCCTTTGCTTCTATATTTAAGACTTGTATGAATATCATAGCATTTGAAGCATTTTGGTCCACTTCATAGCACTACATTCAGGCTAGCAACATCAAAACATAAAATAAATTCATCAGCAGCCTTATTGTCATATTGATAATACATGCAACACTATTGAAGACTGTTGGAAACAGTGGCTTGGCTGAGTCGTGGACTATGTCACTCTCTTGAAGACGTTTCGGCGATCTGCTATTTTGTGCAAAGCAGTTCGGATTCAATCGTCGCCGCCTCTGGGATAAAACAGCCTCTCAAGTTTGGTGGTATCGATTCATTTGCACGTACGAACCGATTCTATTTTGCACTCAAAATTTTGCTCGGATTTATGAAGAATGATACGAATTAAAAACTGTAGTTCTTTCTGTTTCGTCTTCTTATCAGTTAAGAAGACGGAATAGCAAAAGAACGTTACTGGCTGGGGGACGTGGTCTTGAAAAACGGATCTGAGAAAATAATGGGTCAAAAAATAATGAACGTTACATAACGTTCTCTAATACGGTCTGATTTGACCGTTCCAGCCCGGTCAAAACAGTTGAAGAAATTTGCACCAAAAATATAAGTGTTACACCACTACAAGCCAGAACCCGAACCCGAGCCCGGCCCGGCCCGGGTCGAGTCGGTCGGTCGGTCGCGCGCGTGTGTGGTGGTCAAGCATGGTCTCCCTCCTCACAAAAGAGCACCATTGGGTGCCCAAAGGGACCAACTTAGATTCAAAGAATCAAGTATAAATACTTGATTCTTTTATATAGTCCTACAATGTGGGACTATTCACATATAGAAGCCATCCATTCACTTAGTCAATTTTTTTAAATAATTTACTTATTTGAAACATTTTCCAACAATCCCCTACTTGAATTTTTAAAAATTATTTCGAGCAATTTCTGAAAACCATAAGATTGTGCATAAATGAAGGTGTCTTTCGACTTGAACCTTTGCATAGTGGATAAGATTCAGTTTTTACTAGAGTGACACGTAGTCTTGAACTCTATTCCTGACATCAGACCACACACAATCTTTCTAGAGTGCAATCAAGTAAGCCCGTGCATTTATGGCCATACACGTCCATCCCAGTTTAGTGAATGCTCTAGGAGTTTTGCCCAAAACTCCATAGGAAACAGCCAAATTTCCACATTCACATAGGTGAGTCTATCAAGAGTACTCCTGAATGTAGGTACTCCACTCCAAAAGGAGTATAGATCTCATTAAGAGTTTCTATTAGCTCAACCTCTAATCACTTCAGGAATATATGCTTCTATATATATTAAAAATAGCATATTCAACTCATATCACTACACAACTTGTTCTTACCCATTGAACCTAGTTCTTGGGATCTCCAGTCATTAGGTCGGGTTACCATTGTGCGTGACTCAACAATCTAAGGGAAATAGTCCCATTTTTCTAGAAGTTGTAAAGACTTTATCTCTGGCCAGTCCTTTCGTCAAAGGATCTGCCAAATTCTCCTCACTGCGTATGTGATCCACTCTAACAGCTCCTGAAGAGAGTAGCTCTCTAACAGTGCTGTGCTTACGACGTATCTGTCGTCTCTTACCATTATAATAACGGTTCTGTACTTTTACAATAGCCGCGGTACTATCGCAATGGATCAACACAGCTGGTATCGGTTTTTCCCATAAGGGAATCTCAGCTAGCAGATTTCTTAAATACTCTGCTTCTTCACTAGCTGTAGCTAGTGCTATCATCTCAGACTCCATAGTAGACTGAGCCAAAATAGTCTGTTTCCTGGATTTCCAAGAAACAGCTCCTCCAGCAATGCTAAATATATAGCCACTAGTTGCTTTTGAATCATCAGATAAAGTATTCCAGTCTGCATTGGTGTAACCTTCCAGGACAGCTGGAAACTTTTCATAATGTAACCCTAGGTTCATGGTTCATTTTAGGTATCTCATGACCCTCTCAATAGCATGCCAATTCTCTATACCAGGTCTACTAGTAAACCTGCATAATAATCCCACGACATAGGCAATGTCGGGTCTAGTACAATCAGTGGCATACCTAAGGCTGCCAATGATGCTCGCATAATCAGACTGTCTTACACCTTCACCAGTGTTCTTGAATAGCTTTACACTAGGATCATATGGTGTACATGCAGGTTTACAGTCAAAGTAACTGTATTTCTTTAAGATCTTCTCAATATAATGAGATTGATCCAAAGAAAGTCCCTTATCGAACCTAGTAATCTTTATGCCAAGGATTACACTTGCTTCACCTAGATCTTTCATATCAAAATTGGCACTTAACAAAGATTTCAGTGTTTATGGCATGAATGTTTGATCCAAAAATAAGTAGATCATCTACATACAAACATATTATAGTGCAAATGTCATTTTCAGATTTATAATAAATGCATTTGTCACTTTCATTAACTTTGAAACCATTAGAGATTATTAAGTTATCAAATTTTTCATGCCATTGTTTAGGTGCTTGTTTTAAACCATATAATGATTTATCTAATTTGCAAACTTTATGTTCTTGACCATGAATTACAAAACCTTCCGGTTGGTCCATATAAATTTCCTCTTCTAATTCACCATTTAAAAAAGCAGTTTTAACATCCATTTGGTGTATGATTAAATTATGAATAGATGCTAATGAAATTAGTACTCGAATGGATGTGATTCTGGTTACGGGTGAAAAAGTATCAAAATAGTCTACATTTTCTCTTTGCCTAAAACCTTTAGCTACCAAACGGGCTTTATATTTATCAACTGTGCCATCAGGTTTTAATTTCTTTTTAAGCACCCATTTACAGCCTATAGACTTACAACCAGGTGGTAAATCTACTAAGTGCCAAGTCTTAATGGATTCCAAGGAATCCATCTCATCATTTATAGCCTCTTGCCAAAAATAGGCATCTAATGAAGATAAGGCTTCTTGGAGGTTTGTGGGATCCTCCTCTATAGTAAAAGTGCAAAAATCCGAGCCAAAGTCTTTATCAACTCTTGCTCTTTTACTTCTTCTAGGTTCAATTTCAGAAGATTCATTAAGTTCTGTTCCAGTAGACACGGTGTTATTTGACGTGCCCCCACTATTCCTTAATTTAAAAGGAAACTTAGTTTCATAAAAGTCAGCATCATTAGATTCTACTATATTATGTGTATTCAGGTTATAAAATCTATATGCTTTGCTGTTAACAGCATAGCCAATAAATACACATTCATATGCTCAACTTGCTAATTTTATTCTCTTAGGGTCAGGTATACGAACATATGCCAAACATCCCCAAGTTCTAAAGTAAGATACATTTGGTTTATAATTTCTTAAAATTTCAAAAGGTGAAATCTTACTTTTTGATTTAGGGATTCTATTCAATACATAGCATACCGTCAATAAAATATCCCCCCACCAATGTTTTTCTGCACCCGAATTTAATAAAATAGCTACAACTAATTCGGTAAAGGTCCTATTTTTTCTTTCAGCTTTACCGTTCATTTCAGGTGAATAAAGTGCAGTTCTCTCATGAATTATACCATTCAATTTATAAAAATCAAGAAAAAGACTAGACTCATATTCTGTTCCTCTATCACTACGAAGTCTCTTTATTTTCTTATTAGATTGATTCTCGATTTCAGTTTTAAATAATTTAAACATCTCAAATGCATCACTTTTATTTTTCATAAGATATACATAAGTGAAATCAGAGCCATCATCAATGAAAGTGATAAAGTAACGGTGTCCATGTCTAGTCAAAGTGCCATCAAGCTCACATATGTCAGAATTAATTAAATCTAAGGGTTCAGAGTTTCTATCAACTGATTTATGGGGTTTCTTAGTGATTTTTGCTTGACTACAGAATTCACACTTATCAAAGTCAATTTGTGACATTTTAGGAATTAAATCTAAGGTGCTCATGTTATGAATAATACGTTTATTTACATGACATAATCTAGAGTGCCAAATATTAAAATCACATAACATATAAGCAGAACTGGTTACTTTATTAGATTCAACATTAAGTTTAAACATACCCTCACAAGCATAACCCTTCCCTACAAACATCCCCTTATAAGTCAAAGTGTACAAATCAGCCCCTATAACTTGAGTAAAACCAGCCTTATTAAGGAGAGATCCAGAAACCAGATTCTTTCTCATCTCTGGAGTATGCATCACATCTTTCAAGAGAACTGTCTTTCCAGAGGTAAAATTTAATTCCACATTTCCAATGCCAGCAACTGTAGTGGTGTGAGAATCGCCCAACAACACTTTCTTATCATCAGCGGCCGTGTATGTACTGAACTAGCACGATCATAGCAGACATGGCGGGATGCACCAGTGTTTACCCACCAACCCTCTGATCCACCAACTAGGTGAATCTCAGAAATCATAGCCGTAAGAGGCTCCTCAGTCAGGTTAACCTGCGGTGCAAGGCCTGGTCTGTTCCTACACTTGCGTGCCATATGACCTGGTTTTCCACAGTTGTAACACAGAAACAACTGTCCAGAATCATTCTTTTGGGTCGGTTTTTGCTGTCCCTTTTAGTTCCCTTGCGGGTTCCAATTCTGTTTGTTGCGGTTGCGGTTCTGATTCTTAAAGTTTTTCGGATTCGGTTTCAGAACCGCGGGCTTGGACTTTTTAGTGTTGTTGTTGGTGACAACAAGCACTTCCTCTTTCTGGTCCTGCTTACGAGCCTCCTCCTCAATACGGAGGCAAGTTATCAAGCTCTCTAAGGAGAATTCCTTAGTCTTGTGCCTAAGCACATTCTTAAAATCTTTCCAACCTGGGGGCAGTTTATCTATAATAACAACAACTTGAAACTGTTCATCCAAACTCATACCTTCGGAGATGATCTCATGAGTAATTTTCTAAAGCTCATGAGACTGCATCGCTACTGACCTGTCATCCGTCATCTGGTATTTCAGGTAGCGACTGACTGCATATTTCTTCGCTCCAGCCTCTTCCGTATCATACTTCTTTTGCAGCGCTTCCCAGATTTATTTGGCTGTTTTGTCTGAGTTGTAGTAGTCGTAGAGGTCATCACTTAGGCCATTGAGTATGAAGTTCCTGCACAGGTAGTCTTGCTCTGTCCAGTTCTGCAATTGGGTCGATTTTTCTTTCCAGGTTCGCATGAGATCTGTGTCAGCTTCATCTGGCCTGTCCGGTAGCTGCGATTTGCCAGTTGTCAGCGCGGCCACCACCTTTCTCATGGTAAAAAAAAACTCCATCTTTTGTCTCCAGCGTTTGAAGTGGAGGCCTTCGAATCTGAAAGGCGCAGCAGTGACCATCAGGACGTGGAAGAGGGAAGAGGGAGCAGCGGCATCTAGATCTGCAGCGGAAGTCATTGTCGTTGGCGTCGTCTTCAAATTGTTGGAAACTGCGGCTTGGCTGAGTCATTGACTACGTCACTCTCTTGAAGACGTTTCGGCGATCTGCTATTTTGTGCAAAGCAGTTCGGATTCAATCGCCGCCGCCTCCGGGATAAAACAGCCTCTCAAGTTTGGTGGTATCGATTCGTTTGCACGTATGAACCGATTCTATTTTGCACTCAAAATTTTGCTCGGATTTATGAAGAATGATACGAATTAAAAACTGTAGTTCTTTCTGTTTCGTCTTCTTATCAGTTAAGAAGACGGAATAGCAAAAGAACGTTACTGGTTGGGGGACGTGGTCTTGAAAAACGGATCTGAGAAAATAACGGGTCAAAAAATAACGAACGTTGCATAACGGATCTGATTTGACCGTTCCAGCCCGATCAAAACGGTTAAAGAAATTTGCACCAAAAATATAAGTGTTACACCAAGCCCGAGCCCGGGCCGGTCGCGCGCGCGCGCTTGTGTGGTGGTCAAGCATGGTCTCCCTCCTCACAAAAGAGCATCATTGGGTGCCCAAAGGGCCCAACTTAGATTCAAAGAATCAAGTATAAATACTTGATTCTTTTATATAGTCCTACAATGTGGGACTATTCACATATAGAAGCCATCCATTCACTAAGTCAATTTTTTTAAATAATTCACTTATTTGAAACATTTTCCAACAAAGACCTGTACACAGAGTCAGTTTTCCTCACTTGAAGTCCTGTACGCAGCATTAGTTATTGCAGTCAAGCATCCTTTGCTTCTACCCTATTATTGCCTAGCCATTCCATACGCACTATCTTTAATTTTTGCAACTCTACTATTACTGTATGGCAGATCACTTCCAAGACATACACACTGTATCAATTTAATGCAATGCTATGCATTTCCTACTTTGTTTGCCAATAGAAATAATTGTAAATGTAACTTTTTTTCCATTCTTATTTTGATGGTCATCAAAAAGATGATCCTAAATATCCATAATTGTATCACCCATCGTATATTTGTATGGATTTTGTTTATTAATTAATAACATTATGAGTGCTCTCCTCATTAGAGGATCACACTTTCATAGAAAAACAAATCAAATCTACATATGAAGATTTGGTACTCAAAGTGCTGGAATAAAGAGTAATGAATTGTGGGAAAAATTGATACTACTATGTAAAAATTCACTTTACGTTGTTGGAGTTCAATACAGTTAATAAAACCGGGAAATACTATGATTCACAAAGAGAAAGAAGAAGAAACTTCAACTACTCACACAAACAGGAAGCACGTATAGTGGGAATTATAAATATATTTATATTTACTGTTGTCAAATATTTACATGGTAAATATTTTACATGTAATATTTGACTAGAACTACAAACTAAATATATTGATCTGTTTATTATTTTTTCAAGAGATAAAATATTTGAAGTGCTGAAATAAATTAACGCAAAAATGGGAAGCGACCATCCGAACTAAAAAAACAAGTCAATGTTGTGACTTGTCCATAACAAAAATACTTCGTAAGTAAAAACTTATAATTTACAAAAGTAAACTTAGGAATATTAATTTTTTTCAAAATGATGTAGATTTAATTGAGCAATATATGAAATGTGATTTGTGAAAGATCTATAAAAAAATATAGAAATTGAAGGGAAATTTGATTTATATGAAGATGAAGAGATGCAAGATAGAAGAGCACAGATTCTGCATGATATCGTAATAGACAAAAAGCATGGCTGGAGATCAAAACTTGAAACTGTCAAATATATCGGAGATTGTATAACTACAGGCAATTATGCTTAAATCATTACAGTTTATCTGACTTGATTGAATGCAATGTACTATTTGATGTTGGATGTTGGATGTTTAAAAAACACTTGTTGGATGTTGAATGTTGGATGTTCCTATCAAAATATATTGTACTGTAGTTATTAACTAAAATGTGATATACTATATTCAAAGGAAATGTTGTTGTTGTACAGTATAACATTGTAAATTTTATTTATTCGGTTCAAATATATAGCCAGGCAAATATTTGACAATTAGTAAGATTCATGATGTTTAGTATTTTGATATTGGTTAACTAAGCTTATCGCCAAACCGGTAACATAATCAATTACACAGCCTTGATGAGTACCTAAGAAAACCAATCAATAACTGAGTTACATGAATGGTTAATCAAACTTATCACTGAATGAAAAAGCTGATTGGATGCACAACGTAAATAGGTAAACAAGGAAACCAATCTATAACTATACTAGAATAATGGTTAACCAAGTTTACCACCAAATGCAAAAGCTAACCAGATGTATAACCTAATCGGGTGCATGTTGCTACAAAAGCTAATCGAATGAGCAACCTATTCAGTTATATATGGAAACCTATCTATAATTGAGTTATAATAATGATCAACTGAGCTTATCATGGATCCAAAAGCTAACCGGAAGCACAACATAATCGGGTATGTATATATGCAAAAGCTAACCAGATGCATAACCCAATTGACTACGTAAGGATGTAAAAGCAAACCAAAAGCACAACCTAATTGGCAACATATGTGAAGAAATCTATAACTAAGTTAGAACAATGGTTAACCAAGATAATCACTGAATGCAATAGCTAATCGGATGCACAACTTAATCAGCTATGTATGGATGCAAAAGATAACTGGATACACAATCTAATTTGGTAGTATGAATGCAAAAGCTAACCGACACAACAAAATCGGGTATGTATGGATGCAAAAGCTAACCGGATGCACAACGTAGTTGGATACATATGGACGTAGAAGCTAATCGGATGTACAACCTAATCAAGTACATATGAAAACAAATCTGTAACTGAGTTATAATAATGGTTAACCAAGTTAATTGAAAAATGTAAAAGCCAACCAGATGCACAACCAAATCAGGTATGTATGGATGAAAGCAAATCGAATTCACAACCTGATCGGTATGTATGGATACAAAAGCAAATCGGATTCACAACCTAATCGGGTATGCATAGAAACCAATCTATAATTAAGTTAGAACGATGGCTAACCGAGCTTACTACTAAATGAATAAGCTAACCGAATGCATAATCTAATCAAGTATGTGTGGATGCAAATGTTAGTCAAATGCATAACCTAATCAAATACATATGGATGCAAAAGTTAACCGGAAGTACAACCTAATTGGGTACATACGAATGCAAAATCTATCTGGATGCACAACATAATCAATTACGTATGAAAACCAATCAATAACCAAGTTGAACAATGGTTAACCGAGTATCCACATAATGCAAAAGCTAATTAGATGCACAACCCGATCGTGTACTTATAGATGCAAAATCTAACCTAATGTACCATCCAATCAGGTACACATGGATGTAAAAGCTAACCAGATGCACAATCTAATTTGGTACGTATGGAAATCAATCTATAACCGTGTTAGAACAATAACTAAACGAGTTAACACTAAATGAAAAAGCTAACTGGATGCAGAACATAATCTGGTACATATGGATGCAAAGGTAACCGAATGTACAAAGTAATCAGGTATGTAGGGAAAACAATCTGTAACCAAGTTATAACAATGGTTAATTGAGATTACCACCAAATTCAATAGCTGACCTGATGCACAACCTAATCGGGTATGTATGATGCAAAAGCTAAGCGAATGCACAATATAATCAGCAATATATGGAAACCAATCTAGAAACAAGTTAAAATAATGATTAACCGAGCTAATCTCCAAAAGTAACACCTAAATAATAAAACAGATTATCATGACAAACAATCTTGATGGAAAAAATGAATCAACTTCCAAGTTTGAGTTGTCGGGAACATGTATGACCTAGATCTAGCATAACCGGCTAGCTTAAGTGTTACTTGCTGACTAGCCTTTTGCAAGTCTTCCTGGGACCCTCTCCGCAAGTCTAGGGAGTTTTCCTTGAGTGGGTGGACCCTAGGGTCCCGCAGCTCCTCTGTTGTTCCGTGGTTCCTTAACGTATCGCTGGAGCTTGTTCTTCTTTATCAGCTCCTCGATCAAACTCCTAACCTGTCAGCTTTTGTTAGTATCATACCCGTGAGTTTCATGGAATCGATAGTACCTTTCGGGTTTCTTTTGCTGGTATGTCACCACCCTCCTAGGTGGCTTTTTATACAGCTCGATTACACGGGTGGCAAGATATATATTTTCTAGTGTATCATTCAATGTCGTGTAATCTTCCAGTCCAAAATTCTTTGAATGCTTTGCATTCGCATTACGCATGTTACTATATTTTGACTTCTCTTCTTTTGAGTACTAGGATTTCCAGCATTTATTGTGATTTTGCTCTGGGTTTATTCCTTCGACTATCCATCGTCGGTATTCCTTGAGGCCAAGCTTGCTTACTCTAAGCATAGAACTGATTCGGTTTTCGATGGAATTCTTCCATGGTAGTGGGTTGCTTCATTTTTATCCACGTATTGAAATCCATATCTGGGTGAATGCCCCATAGAAGTGCCATGAATAGAAGATCTTCCTTTGGATTGCTAACTTTTGTAATAGCAATGTTAAATCGGTTAATGAAAGCTTTCAGCGACTTCTTAGGTCCTTGTGACAAGCCAGACAGTTACATAACATCCTTCGATCACGTCGTGTGGAGCTTGAACTTCTTGAGGAATTTCTTTGCTTATTCATCAAACATTAATATTGATTTAGGTGCAAGCTTGGTAAACCACATCAAATCGACTCCTTTTAAGAAGATAGAGAAACACCTACAACGAACAACATCCGCAGCTCTAGCTCCATCATATGCCATTCGTATTTGAGTAATTGTTGTCTGGGATCGCCAGTTCCATTGTAGGATGGCATTGTCGGCATTGAGAACTTTCAGGGATATTCTTTTCTTAGAACATTTTCAGTAAATGGAGTATGGCTTGCTACGAAACGCCGATCTTCATCTTTCATGCCTCTGCTTTCCTCCACCAACTGTTTAACCATGTCAACGATGTACTCCTTGTTGGCGCAACAATCTGCAGGTCGACTATCAAGGGCTGCATCGATTGTTTGGCTCCACAAACGATCTCGGCTTACCCACTGAAGTCTAGGTTCTCCATTCTCTGAAAGAACCACTCCTGTAGAGTTCTGTTGGCATTTAGTTGGTCTTGTCATAGTAGTTTGAACTCCAGTTCCAGTATGTTGTCCATTAACACTAGTATTCAACCCATTAGCATCATCATCCAGCCGCATGTCGTCATCAGAGTCAGAAACCATCAATGCATCTCCCTCCTAAGCATCATTATGTGGGATATTTAGATCAGTACTGAGTTGTTTTGGCTTGGTACCGAGTTGTTTTCTTATGGGAGAGCTCTCCTACTTCCTTCCGCAATAGCTTCTACAACTCTGGCAGTTACTTCATTCTACTTTTGCTTTCTATCTCTCCTATTTAGGCCAGAAACCGAAGAATTCTCTTATTCTATTGCAGGAAAAGTTTCACTCCAACTATCCTAGTAGTTCGGGGTTGAAGATTGAGCAAAGCGTCTATCTTGTCCATGAGAGCTTTTTGGCTATCCATCATCTTTTGGTTGAGTTCATGGATCATCTTATCAAACTTTCCTATGGTTACTACTTCGAGCTATGCAGAGGATCCTAGAATTGCTTATTGATTGTTTACTTCAATTTGGTAAGCATTCCCTTCATCACCACCAACCACAGCTCCAAAGGATCTATCGGATCTTCTTAGTGCCATGACTTTTTATTAACAACTCATCAAGTTCTTTAAGCAAGTTTTCTGGATGTAACTACTAGGGCTGCATAAAGTATGGGTTGGGTCGGGTTGGACCAAATACTTCACTCAACCCGTATAGGTATGGGTTAAAGATAGTTCAACCCATACCCGACCCTATATGAGGTTCGATATGGGTTGGGTTGAAGTATGGGTTGGTTCGGGTTTAGTGGGGTTGGGTTACATAAGTCTAATAAGAAAATGAGAATTTAAAGGAAAAATTAAAAATTAAAAGGTTCAACTCAGAGTAGCGGATTTTAGCTAGCATAATGCATTAAATATAATCGATCCACTACAACTATTTTGTTATAATTTCATTATAAAATACATCGCATGGAATTGATTCACTACATATTAAAGTAAGATTTTAATTCCACACATTAAAATGCTTCTCAAAATCTCTTAGTCGATCATATTTGTTTTGATCGTTCTAATTTTACTTGGACTAACACCGAATATGATTTTTAAGTATATTTATTCTAGAATACATATACTTTATTCTAGATGTTGACGGTTCCTGTAACGGCCCGGAAGATTTTCGACCCCGAAAATTGACACTAATACGTTCACTGTATAGAGTGCCGAGCAATCGAGTGCCGGAAACCCTAGACTGTTAGGGTTAAGAAGAAAAGGAGGTAGAAGAAGAAACAAAACGACAGCACAGAATCTCACAATCATAGCGGAACAAATATAATATACAAATAACATCATTTTTATACAATGAAAAGATGTAACTGTCAATATACACAGAAGATATCAGAGTACACAAACTTGGACAGTTATAATAACTTGTCCTCGACTACTGTCCATACAGTCTATACTTCACAGCGGAACATAACCAATACGTCCCTGCAATCCAGCTCGTCTCCTGAGCTCCAAACGTCCTAACCTGAAAATATGTAATACTCGGTCTGACCCGAGCATTACAATAAAGTAACACCCGAGTCAGGCTGGAAACCAGCATGAGTAAACCCATTTATTTTGAAATACTAATGTTATAAAAACGTCTTTGAAGACCAAGGTAACTCGTCCAACATTACGAGTTCTTATCTTGTTATAACCAACACCTGTTGCTAAATCCATTATTTAAAATAATACCTAAGTGTAGTTATTTATTCAAAATAGTCAGATTTACTTAATTCATTTAATTCTAGCCTATTTGATTCTACAAATCAAACTCGTAAAGATTGAAGTAGTTATTAAATTGAAGTGGTTCCGGATATCGCTGATATCCGATCCCGATCTCTTCGAATCCAAACGCCATCTTTTTAAGCCAAGTTGTTTTCAACAAAACAAAACAGTTTTAGAATGTCAACCTTCACATAAAAATCCCATCACCATATCTATTCAAATAAAATGTCTCACATTTTATATTTAACCGTTCACTTCAGGTTATTCCAATTTAAACTATTCATAGACTAGATTAACTAGTCACACAAATCATTAATTTACTTTAAAATAGAATTAATTAATTATTTCGAAATCATGTTTAATTATCATTAAACTAATTACAAACCATTTTATTTTATTCTAATTAAATATCTGGAATTGACTAATAATCAACAAGTATAATTAACTTAAGACTTTTAATAAATTAAAGGTTTAAGTCATTTTATTTTATCATTAACTATTAACTAGTTATAATTATTTATTCGCTTTAATAAACCTTAGAAATTAATAAATAATTAACATATATATAATTACCTTAACTTAATTAAATTTAAGTTTAAATTATTTTATTTATCCTAGCCATTTACTATTCCTAAGTTTTAAGTTAACTTAAGGGTTTAATTACTTAATTTATATAACCATAAACTAATTACTTTGAAACCATTTTTTTCATTTTCTTTCCCTTTTCTTTCTTTCCAAAAATCCAATACTTTTATTTTTGATATCTCAAACTATCAAAAATATATTCAGCCAAAACATAGCATTCAATAGCTTCAATTTTAAAAATAATCTATCACAGATTATCCAATAAATCACATAATTGAATATGAAAATAAATTCAGCATTTTTGAGGAATCCATTTGGATCCCTCCAACCTGTTTTCCTGCATCCACAGATGTTAGCATAATATAAAAATACCAATCCCACATTGAGGGGGATATCGCGGTATATAGGGTCATCCGCTATTATGCGGGGCGCATAGGGTCTGATCCGCTATATAACGCGGGAATATCAATCACTCCAATATATATATACTATATATAATATCACAGCGAGACTGATAATAGATTATCAATTCAAGCAATCAACCAATACTTTAAATTTTAACTATTTAAATTCACTAGAAATCCAATTTGAGTGAGATTAACTCACCTTTGCCCTTTAATTTGCAATCCGATCCAAACTGGTTATTTCCTTCACGATTTTAGACCTTGTACAAACATTATACGTTTTATTAATATTTGAACTAAATCGAAAAATAAATTACCTTTTAGATTAACTTAATAATTAATTTTAAACTAATTTTCCTAATATAAATAATTTCTAGTAACTAAAATAATTTAGTAAGTTAATAAAACAATTTACCACCACAATACATTATTTTAAAATTAAATAGTAAGTTTAACACATGTATAAGTATATTTATTTTACTTTATTTTCTTTGAACTACATATACTAAAAATCCATATGCAGATTTAAGAATCTACTAACTTTTTTCTTCAAACCCTACAAGCATTTAAAGATTCCCATTTCCAAAATCTTACCTTTATACATTTACTGTTTTAAATAAAAATATGTATGTGAATTAATATATATATTAAATTAAAAACAGAATTACTTTTATACTACCCTGGTCTTTTTTTTCTGCTTTCTGTAAAATATATTACTGACTAAAAAGAGTTTTCTATTTTCTGAAATATGTATATATATATATTTTCGAATCAAAACATTTTAAACCCTGTTAAAAATCTTCTGATAGTTTAAATAATAAATCACAATTAAATTACAATTTTAAACCTAAGCAAACATTAAACTAAAATGTTTTGAAAATTTAACTTACCTAAGCATGCAGGAACAAAAATCACGAGTACTGCGCACTCCAGCTCTACAAGATTCTCCTTTCGTTCGACGAGCTCATCACCATCGCCACTGCCAAACTGTCAAACTTCCTGCCGCCTTCGAAGTCGCGTGCTCCAGAACACCTCAAGCCAAGGTCGCGATACCCCTTCAACTCACTGATGCCATCACCAGGCTCATCTCGAGATCGTCGCTCGCGAACGTAGATTGCTACCTCAGTCGATTCTTTTCCCTATTTCTATTATTCACCTGTGATTTCGATTCGATTTCTTTTTTTTCTTTTTTTCCGAGGAACGAAATTGATTCGGTTGGGAGTAGAGGAGGGAAATGTTTGATCTGGGTTTCCACTTTCCGTGATTAAGATTTTAAGGCAGCGATTTTCTTTTCTTTTTTTTAAATGAACGAGAGATGAAAATTTCGGCCATCATTTCATTGTTTTGATTTTTGGTTTCGGTTTGAACTGATGAAGATAGAAGGGGATGGACGTGACATAATGCTAAGGGAGGCGTGTTGGAGAAGGTTAACTACAGTGATAGAAAAGAAGGGGAAAAGTTCTGATGTGAAAAGAATTTGACAAGTCAACCAAGCATATATTACATTTAAATTTTAAATTTAAATTTAAATCGACTTGAATTCGCAACTTAAAATCTTGACATCCTCTCGAGGCATGCCGCTAGGCGTTTATAATATTATACCCCTATTTCAAACGCAATGGAAAAGGTTTCGAGTCCTAATTTGATCGTATGGAGAAGATAGCTTTTTGGACCATATTATTATATTGAATTTCGATATAGATTTCAGAGCGTTTATATACCGTACGGCCAAATGATAACTCCAAATGCTACAAAATTTGAAATCCGATAATAATACACTATTACAGATCCAAAGGAACTGGTTTCGTCGAATTCCGAGACTGTGCCTCGGAAGGCTATTTTTAAATATCAATTTAAACGATATAATTTCAAAACCGAACAAAACACTTTTAAATTCAATTTTAAAAGTTCTATCACCTTCCGTATTAACAATATAAATTTTGTAAGCCCTTAAACTATTTTTAACAAGCTTAGAATTCCCGATTCAGCAATTTACCCAATTTCCAAAAATTTAATTCAATAATTTAATTACCAATTAAATAGTGATATTTGAAATTCAAGTTAAAATTTAACATTTAAAATATTTAAAATCAATTAAATATTCAAATTTCAAATATTTGAAATTCCGGGTCGTCACATTCCTCCCCTCTTAAAAGAATTTCGTCCTCGAAATTTCTAGTTAAGAAGAATGGTCCACAACCCATTAACCATTTTCCCAAAACCACCTAGTTTCAAACGACTTTCCAAAACAATCTTTAATTAAAGACACATTATTACCCTTACTACTATCCAAACCCATCCATAGGTTCCCGATAATATTATCCCCTCAATAATTCAAATTATAGTTTAAACCAAAATTTTAAACTTATAAAAAATTTCTCAAAATTTTTCTAACTCCTTAAATTCCCGAAAAATTTCGCTAGCGTCTCCTTTGCGCAACTAGCTCGAAACAACTACAAAATGCCACTACGACCCCAAATTTTCAAAAGAAAACAAAGCCAAGTGGCTAGATCAGAAAATCATCAAATTTCATATAGAAATTTAAATGCATACCTTTTAGTCGGGCAATTCAAATTTTATCTTCTGAAATCAAAACACCCATTTTCCTTTGCTTTTATATACCTGTATCCTACTTAGCAATAATATCCAATCACATAATTCAAAATCATTTTATTCATTTCTTTACAAAATTTCCAGTATCTATTTCATTTAAGCCTGTACGATGTCCGTATATCATTCGTACGCAAATATCAAATCCGATCGCTCACTCGATCATATAATTTCACTTCCGAACTAGTATCGTTCACCTGACTCTCTAGTGCAGACTCAGATCTGGCTTCTTGATCAGAAACCGTCATTCTCCTTGCATAGCCATATACTATGATAGAGAATATCCAGAATCAATCAGAAATCCATATTCAGGGTTCGCCGTCGAAAATCGAATGAAAAATCCCAACTCGGATCGATATAACTATCTCGAAATTCTGTGCTCGAATCTGGATCAAATCGCTATGCGGATAAAATAATATACATACATCCTACGTATTAATTTCCAATTGATTATTATTTATATCAATTCTTTTTTTTCACATTGATTTGATTTCTATTCACTTATTCATATTTTTCCTTTTCACCACTTTTATTAAACCTTCATTCAAATATTAACTTAGTATATTTCTCAACTCCAAATTTACTTACGAATTTCACCATCCATTTCCTAAGTCCAGTATAAATATTTTATATACTTCTTAAATTTATTTTCATTTTACCACTTAAACTTTTATATCTATTTTCATTTAACTTAAATTTCCAATTCTATTTGAATTCGATTTACCTTTCATTTTTATTCATCACCAAAACTATCTTTATAAAAATACTTTTTATAACTCGGTGTCTCAACAAGTCCATCCTTGTTCTCATAGAATTTCAGTCAAACGTTGATCAGGCGTAGGACTGAAAATCTATAAGTACTTAGTAAGCCCGTTTTCAACACCTAGTGAAAACACTTGGAAAACTTTTTGTAAGAATGCTATGGAAATCATCACCCCCTCCATGGATCGCAGTTAGCACGATGATTACGTCGCCATCCCGGCGAAAACCATAGAAAACTATAGGCATCCGCACCCCTCGACTTTCGCCATGGAAAATGCACAGATCGCAGCTACACTCAGGGTTACATTGCTATAGCAGCAAAAACCTGTGTAACTGTAGGCATCAGGACCCCTCGAATTACGCTGCCAAATGAAACTTCACCACATAAATCGCAGACTACACAAAGTGATGTCACTGTTCCAGTGGAACTAGTGTAGACTGTAGGCACTCACTGCCACACGAATTCTGCTATGGAACCAAACTACATAGATCGCAATCTACCGATGTTACGTTGCTATCCAGCGAAATCTAACGTAGATTGTAGGCAATCACTGCCACTCGACTTACGCTATGGAACGACGATAGATCATAGTTACACCAGAGTTACACTGCCGTCACAGCATAACCCCAATGTCTTTGTAGGCATCAGCGCCCCACGAATTATGCAACCCCAATCACAATCCTCAGGAACTACAGTTTAGTCCAGACGTCCTCTGGGATCAAAATTTAGAACCCTCCTCAGGGCTCAAGGCAGAACCACCCAGTCGATCTCCTACTATAAGTTTCAACTCTAAATGGGAGTGCCTTTTTCCCTATAGCATTCTCAAAACATTTTATACTATACACATATAGTATCTTTCAAATCATACTCTTTATATGTATTACATATAAACTTCAAAATCGAACTCTCAAAATTGATAGTTCTCAAACTTGGCTTTCCAAATTCCCAAAATTTGCTTTTTGCCAAAACCAAAACAAAATCAATGGTTTCAAAAACTTTTCAGTCTCATTCTCATAAATCATTCTTATATATATAAGTTTATTCTTTCAACTTGAATAATTTTCGGATCACTTCATACTTATACAAATTCCTCTTTATATTTCAAATATACTTCAAAGATCTTTCATTCTGGTTATAAATCTCATTAATGCCAAATCAAAGTTTCAAGTTCGATTTTTTTTCCCAAAGTCATTTATTACATTACTTATTCCTTGCAAATTAAGTTCCCAGTTATACTGACTATTTACTTTTTATTTTTATCATCATATATTTCTCAAAATATACTCTTTCACCTCAAATCATTTTTTTGCTTCAATATCCGATTTGGTACCAATTCAAAATTGCTTCAAGTTCCCTTTATGTTCTAGTTTCAATTTCACCTCGATTGGTATTTAAATCCATGATTTAAATATAAACAATTTCCACTCCGACCAGTTTGAATTTAGAAAATAGTTTGAATAGTTGTAAAATAGTGAAGTAGTTGTAAAATAGTTGTGAAATAGTTAAATAGTAAGTATAAGATCGTTTGGGTATTAAAAAGAAGGGTTTGTATAGTAAGTAGCTTGGAAAAATCAAAATAGTTTGAATATTTAAGAAAATAGATTTTAGACAGTTTATATATTAAAATAGTTTGTTTGAAAATAGTTTCAGAGTCAAACTGGTTCAATTTTCCCAATTTTGCCAATCTCCAATCCAATCAATTTTCAATTTCCACTTTCATTTAAATTGATTCACTTCCAATTCAATTCGAATTAACTCTGATCCCCATTCTCATTCAAATCAATTCCCAATTTGAATTTAAACTTATTCACTTTCGATTCCAATTCCAATTCAATTTCAAATTTTAATTAATTCCAATTCCATTCTCAAATTTTAAACCATCTCGATTTATATAAATTCGAGTTCAATTTTCAAAATGTTGATTTAATCACTTAAACCAAATTAACCCTTACTAATTAATTTAATAGCCCAAGTCTTTAATGGTTCAATCCTGAGTCCAAATTCAAATATTCATTTTAAATTACCTTTACTTAACTTATTTTCAAGGTTCGAGTA
The DNA here is from genome assembly GCA_030737815.1 of Allium fistulosum. Classification (NCBI taxonomy): domain Eukaryota; kingdom Viridiplantae; phylum Streptophyta; class Magnoliopsida; order Asparagales; family Amaryllidaceae; genus Allium; species Allium fistulosum. Next base: position 1,442,063,336 of record CM060903.1, on the reverse strand, counting down.
GGAGTCCAAATCTTTTTAATTAAATCAACTTTCAGAATTCAATTGATTTTCCAATTATACTTCAAACTTTAAAACCAAATTCTTAAACAATTTCGGTTAGTAGGTTCATTTTAACCCTTAATCTTAAGTTCAAAGTGATTCCATTTCCATAAATTCCAATTTTATTTCTAAGAATAATTTTTTTTTAAATGGTTTTCACAATACAGTTTTACTTTTATTTAATTTCAGGAATCAATCCACTTATTTATTCTTTCAAAATAATCCAATTTATAGTTTTATATATACTGTTAATAACAAACAGAATGATAGCAGGATATGTCAAAGTAAATAAACATCCAAATTATCTAAAACACCAATCAATAGCATCCATCACAAATTTCTATAATTTGAAACCCGTCTTTATTTCAAAAGCTTTTTGAAATTATCCTTACATAATCTCCTATCAAATCCATACTTCTCTTTCCAATTTTATCCATTTAACTTCCCTTAATTAAATTTCACCCCATCCTGAAACCTCCCATTTCAGGCTATAAGTCCACAACTTATTTAACTTGTCCAGAGTTAAATTTCCAATCCATTTAACCTTACTCAATTTCAAATTCTCCATTCCAAGTTTAAATTTTTATCAATATCCCTTCCTACTTATAAGTTCAAAAACTTATCTTACTTCTGGGTTATACTTCTCATTCTCGGGGAATTTTCAGAATTCAACACTTAGTGTTTACTTCAAATCAACTTTGTTATTATGTATATCCACATATATATATACATTTATTTCATTTGCACACCAAGACACACTTTCAATTTTAAACCGTCCTGGGTTTTTAATTTAAAACAAATTTCTTTAAAATTTTCAATACAAATCTTGTTTTTTTTTAAAACTAGTTCCTATATTCAAAAATATTCTAAATAATATTATTTATTATTTTCCTTTAACTTTTTGAAACAATTCCAAATTTCTCTGGGTCTAGATTTACACTCTACAATTTAAATTTGTTTCTAATTTATAAGTCATATTTATAAATTCAACTTATATAATTTTACTTCCATGAACATTGCACCATGTTTTGTCATTGTTTATTTAAAATAAACATCCTTTATTAAGATACAACAACCAATTTATGATAATAATCAATAATATAATATCTAGAAATCAAACACACCATATATTCCATCATCATTTACTTGAATAATATAATGAGGGTAACTTATTTCAAGTACTTTGAAAATTCTTTTGAATTTTCTGGAATTTAAATTCAGGTTGAATCCATTTTTATCTTAACTTACTAGTATAGTTAATCCTTACCCAAATTTCTATTTGGTTATATATGTTTTAACACTTAAGTCTTATAACCTTATTTAGTTTTTATAACAACACCCAATTTCCTTAATATACTATAATAATTCAGAAAAAATTATTTCTTTATATATAAAAATATAAGCTTATATAAAAATCATTTTTAAAACCTCTTTTCAAAATCATTATATAAGAAATAACAAGTACGCTCTCATATGATACACTCAACTCATTCTAGGGTGCTACTGACCCTATCTCTAATGAGTAATCCCTACCAGAACCAAGGTTCTCGCTAACCTTCCAGCTCTGATACCAACTGTAACGGCCCGGAAGATTTTCGACCCCGAAAATCAACACTTATACGTTCACTGTATAGAGTGCCGAGCAATCGAGTGCCAGAAACCCCAGAATGTTAGGGTTAAGAAGAAAAAGAGGTAGAAGAAGAAACAAAACAACAACACAGAATCTCACAATCGCGGCGGAACAAAAATAATATACAAATAACAGCATTTTTATAGAATAAAAAGATGTAACTGTCAATATATACAGAAGATATCAGAGTACATAAATCTGGACAGTTATAATAACTTGTCCTCAACTACTGTCCATACAGTCTATACTTCACAACGGAACATAACCAATACGTCCCTGCAATCCAGCTCATCTCCTGAGCTCCAAACGTCCTAACCTGAAAATCTGTAATACTCGGTCTGACCCGAGCATTACAATAAAGTAACACCCGAGTCAGGCTGGAAACCAGCGTGAGTAAACCCATTTATTTAGAAATACTAATGTTAGAAAAACGTCTTTGAAGACCAAGGTAACTCGTCCAACATTACGAGTTCTTATCTTGTTATAACCAACACCTGTTGCTAAATCCATTATTTAAAATAATACCTAAGTGTAGTTACTTATTCAAAACAGTCGGATTTACTTAATTCATTTAATTCTAGCCTATTTGATTCTACAAATCAATCCCATAAAGATTGAAGTAGTTATTAAATCGAAGTGGTTCCGGATATTGCTGATATCCGATCCCGATCTCTTCGAATCCAAACGCCATCTTTTTAAGCCAAGTTGTTTTCAACAAAATAAAACAATTTCAGAATGTCAACCTTCACATAAAAATCCCATCACCATATCTATTCAAATAAAACATCTCACATTTTATATTTAACTGTTCACTTCAGGTTATTCCAATTTAAACTATTCATAGACTAGATTAACTAGTCACACAAATCATTAATTTACTTTAAAACAGAATTAATTAATTATTTCCAAATCATGTTTAATTATCATTAAACTAATTACAAACCATTTTATTTTATTCTAATTAAATATCTGGAATTGACTAATAATCAACAAGTATAATTAACTTAAGACTTTTAATAAATTAAAGGTTTAAGTCATTTTATTTTATCATTAACTATTAACTAGTTATAATTATTTATTCGCTTTAATAAACCTTAGAAATTAAAAAATAATTAACATATATATAATTACCTTAACTTAATTAAATTTAAGTTTAAATTATTTTATTTATCCTAGCCATTTACTATTCCTAAGTTTTAAGTTAACTTAAGGGTTTAATTACTTAATTTATATAACCATAAACTAATTACTTTGAAACCATTTTTTTTCATTTTCTTTCCCTTTTCTTTCTTTCCAAAAATCTAATACTTTTATTTTTGATATCTCAAACTATCAAAAATACATTCAGCCAAAACATAGCATTCAATAGCTTCAATTTTAAAAATAATCTATCACAGATTATCCAATAAATCACATAACTGAATATGAAAATAAATTCAGCATTTTGAGGAATCCAGCTGGATCCCTCCAACCTGTTTTCCTGCATCCACAGATGTTAGCACAATATAAAATACCAATCCCACTTCGAGGGGGATATCGCGGTATATATGGTCATCCGCTATTATGCGGGGCGCATAGGGTCTCATCCGCTATATAATGTGGGAATATCAATCACTCCAATATATATATATATATACTATATATAATATCACATCCAGACTGATAATAGATTATCAATTCAAGCAATCAACCAATACTTTAAATTTTAACTATTTAAATTCACTAGAAATCCAATTTGAGTGAGATTAACTCACCTTTGCCCTTTAATTTGCAATCCGATCCAAACTGGCTATTTCCTTCACGATTTTAGACCTTGTACAAACATTATACGTTTTATTAATATTTGAACTAAATCAAAAAATAAATTACCTTTTAGATTAACTTAATAATTAATTTTAAACTAATTTTCCTAATATAAATAATTTCTAGTAACTAAAATAATTTAGTAAGTTAATAAAACAATTTACCACCACAATACATTATTTTAAAATAAATAGTAAGTTTAACACGTGTATAAGTATATTTATTTTACTTTATTTTCTTTGAACTACATATACTAAAAATCCATATGCAGATTTAAGAATCTACTAACTTTTTTCTTCAAACCCTACAAGCATTTAAAGATTCCCATTTCCAAAATCTTACCTTTATACATTTACTATTTTAAATAAAAATATGTATGTGAATTTATATATATATATATATTAAATTAAAAACAGAATTACTTTTATACTTCTCTGATCATTTTTTTTCTGCTTTCTGTAAAATATATTACTGACTAAAAAGAGTTTTCTGTTTTTTGAAATATGTATATATATATATTTTTGAATCAAAACATTTTAAACTCTGTTAAAAATCTTCTGATAGTTGAAATAATAAATCACAATTAAATTAAAATTTTAAACCTAACCAAACATTAAACTAAAATGTTTTGAAAATTTAAATTACCTAAGCGTGCAGGAACAAAAATCACGAGTACTGCGACTCCAGCTCTACGAGATTCTGCCTTCGTTCGACGAGCTCATCACCATCGCCACTGCCAAACTGTCGAACTTCCTGCCGCCTTCAAAGTCGCGTGCTCGAGAACGACCTCACGACAAGGTCGCGATACCCCTTCAACTCACCGATGCCATCACCTGGCTCAGCTCGAGATCGTCGCTCGCGAACGTAGATTGCTACCTTGGCCGCTTCCCTTCCCCATTTCTATTATTCACCTGTGATTTTGATTCGATTTCTTTTCTATTTTTTTTCGGAGGTACAAAATTGATTCGGTTGGGAGTAGAGGAGGGAAACATTCGATCTGGGTTTCCACTTTCCGTGATTAAGATTTTAAGGCAGCGAATTTTTTTTTAAATTAACGAGAGATGAAAATTTCAGCCATCATTTCTTTGTTTTGATTTTTGGTTTCGGTTTGAACTGATGAAGATAGAAGGGGATGAATGTGATATAATGTTGAGGGAGGCGTGTTGGAGAAGGTTAGCTATAGTGATTGAAAAGAAGGGGAAAAGTTTTGATGTGAAAAGAATTTGACCAGTCAACCAAGCATATATTACATTTAAATTTTAAATTTAAATTTAATTCGACTTGAATTCGCAACTTAAAATCTTGACATCCTCTCAAGGCATGCCGCTAGGCGTTTATAATATTATACCCCTATTTCGAACGCAATGGAAAAGGTTTCGAGTCCTAATTTGATCGTATGGAGAAGATAGCTTTTTGGACCCAATTATTATATTGAATTTCGATATAGATTTCAGAGCGTTTATATACCGTACGGCCAAACAATAACTCCAAATGCTACCAAATTTGAAATCCGATAATAATACTCTATTACGGATCCAAAGGAACTGGTTTCGTCGAATTCCGAGGCTGTGCCTCGGAAGGCTATTTTTAAATATCAATTTAAACAATATAATTTCAAAACCGAACAAAACACTTTTAAATTCAATTTTAAAAGTTCTATCACCTTCCGTATTAACAATATAAATTTTATATGCCCTTAAAATATTTTTAACGAGCTTAGAATTCCCGATTCAACAATTTACCCAATTTCCAAAAATTTAATTCAATGATTTAATTACCAATTAAATAGTGATATTTGAAATTCAAGTTAAAATTTAACATTTAAAATATTTAAAATCAATTAAATATTCAAATTTCAAATATTTGAAATTCTGGGTCGTCACAGTTCCAATTTTTCATGGCTTGATATTGAATGTTTTTTTTATGTAGGGTTGGGTTGGGTTAAAATAGGGTTGGGTTGAATAAAATATCATATCCTAACCATATATAGTATGGGTTACAGATTGTAACCCATATCCGACCCAAACTAGGTTGGGTTGGGTCGGGTTTATGTGGGTTGGGTCGGGTTGGTGGGTTGGGTCAAGTAGAGTATGGGTTGTGTGCACCCCTACTAACTACTAAATCTTTCCAAATCCAAAATAGCAAGCTAGATCTAAGTCTGGATTCAGTTTTCTCGGTGAAAGCACCCAAAAATGGATCAACACCCAAGATTGAATTGTAGGGAACCTATATGACCTGGATCTAGAAAATATTATTGAAAATAAAAGAAAATAGAATAGAGAGACACAAGATTTTTATAGTTGTTCGGCAATCTCTGACCTACGTCCACTTTATATTTTTATTGGTTAGGGATCTAAGTTAGTTTGTACGAGATTTCAAGGAATTTGAGTCACAAGTACAAGAGTTTGACAGGATCTAAGGCATAGAGCTGCCAAGAGTAGCAGCCATGGTAACTATTGTGAGGAGGAAAGATACTGAAGAGCAATGGAGTTTCGGATCCAGTGAGAATAAGAAAGAGTAGGGAGGAGATCCTGTTTTGGTTGCATTACGGTTTGTGTTTATAGGGAAACATGTGTATTAGGTCAGAAGCCTACTTGCAGTAGAGTCTAGACATCAGCCCAAGCTTATACAAGGAAACACGGAAGCAACTAAGTTAAATAAATAACTCGGTATCGAGCCATTTAACTCGGTGCCAAGTTGTTTCCTTGAGTGGAAATTGGTACAAACTCCTTTGCTATGCTTTCTTATCTTTAAGTTGATGTGTTCCGTGCTCTTTTCATCGATTATTGGTTGATTCTAGTGATCGTTCCACCATTACTTAAGTTATCCTGCTTTCTAAACGTTCTTCTCTTCAACTATTGAAAATGGTCGTCCAAACTTTAGGAAATCACTTGGTTATGAGTGGTAGAGGTTAATAATGAGTTGCGTTAAGTTGGGGAAGAGTTTTGGGGAAGAAAAATGACTCGGCATAGAGTTAAATAACTCGGTGCTAATTTATTTACTTTACCAATTTTTGGGTGAAACTTCCTTGAGTTGCTTCTTTCCTTCTTCTAGATGTGCTTCCAAGATTTTGAGTCGTTTCATCTTTATTTTGTTATTCAAACTTCTATTTACTTCTACTTAGATAAAAACCCGGTTAACAAACAATATATATGCATGAAAAATATACAACAAGAAAACACAGCCTACTAAATATTAACTCGGCAAATATTTACTGTGCTTATAATTGCATGGAAATATTTGCCAGTCTACTGTTTGACAATCAAACAAAGTTATAGTATTAAGTTATATTTAACAAGAACAAATAAATAAAATAATAAAACCAAAGTACAACATTTAATTAAACCAAATAGAATATGAAATTACATTAACCATCTTCAAAATATAAAACTTATAAGGTATAAAAACTACACTTGATTTCTTAACAAACAAGATCTTTTGTTATGACCTAATTTCTTATATAAACTGCAGCATTTGTACTTATTCACCTCACCACCTGACTTAATCTATTCTGAAGAATGAGGCCTTCCTACATCACTTTGTCCTTTAGGTGGATGTACCTAAACATCTTCAGGTAAAACATCTTCCATTTGAAAATTAACAAGTGGATGAATCAGGTGAGAATAAGATGATTGGAAAAAGGATACTATGAAATAGTCCTCAATATAAGAATAAACATCCAAATTAAAAGTGAGAATGCATCTAATAGCACGAGCACATGAAAAGCCCTCAATGTGCCATAAGTTACAACTACACCATCAAACACTCAAATCTACACGATAAGATTGAGTTGGTTGAACTTCATAAACTTCAACAATAGATCTATTAACTTCCTCATAGTATAAATACCATAAACAAATTTCCATAATATGGCATAATTAATTGTTCCAGGTTTTACTTAGTTCATGTCAATCCGACATAAATTTCATGAGCTTCATATAAATTCTATCTAAAGATGCTGTGATAGGAAAATATCTTTCCTTTAAAATCCAACGATTAAAAATTTCTCCACAACTAGAACCCATTTCCCCATATTTATTTCCAACAAAAAAACATTACCAAACTTTTCAAAAGGCAAACCATGTAGAAAAATTTCTACTTCAGCCCCACAAATACTCCTAAACTCAGATAAAGCCGAAATTACATATATCTATTGTGGCAGCATTGAAAACTTGGAAAAACAAAGAAATAACCATTTTATTTTCCTTGAGGACGCTTTTTCTCAAAAAAACTCTTCAGAACGGTCTTTAAATGATACTAACAAGAACCATCTGCCAAACATGAAAAAACTTGACGAACATCGAGCAAAAGACTAGGATGTCGATCAGATACAAAGGTGAAATCACGGTTATCATCACATAGCATTTACCAAAGCTTTGTTAAAATCAATAACAATTAAGTCATCTTCACCAGATACAATGCCAATAGCTAGTAGAAAAAATCTAAAATAAAAACGATACAAATGTCACATTCAAAAAATTTTGCTGGACAATATATACAAATTGCAACAGCACATGTATGTCAAATATTTGCCATAAAAATAAGGCAAATATTTAACAGGTTTAAATTTTCAGATGTAACAAATAAGTTAAAACATACCAAAAAAAGTTTGCCAGCTAAATAAAATAAAAACTGCAGTATTAATTTAACAAATAAATCATACATTTACAAAATAACAAAATAAATAGACAAAATGAATAAGCTGCAACAACACAATTCTATCAAATATTTGCTAGCTAAATAGGGAAAATATTTGCAAACACGATGAAATATTGAATAGTTATATTATTAATTTTAAAACTATACCATACCTTGATTATCGTTCTTAATAGTCGTAGACATAATACAACCGTGTCCTCTAATTCTCATAGAAGTCCAATCAAGAAAGTTTGAAAGACGACAATAACCAAATCCTTACTTGCATGCTTTATAACCAATGAAATCCGCTCAACTTCGTGACTAACAAGATTAGCTTGATGATCAACTATACTACCAGGATTACAAACAACCGCAACTTCACAAAAAGATTTCAAATAATGATAGAAAAGAAAATCACTTCCGTGTATTTCTTCAATAGCTAATCTTTTCACGTAGATGCAAAGTAGTAATTTAAAGCTATATTGTACTTAGTTTGAAATAAATGAACAATATCATTCGTTTTCATTAAAAGATTCGATTGAATAAAATCAATAACTAACTTCTTAACTAATTTGCTAGAAACTAGTGGATGATTAATATCAACAATACCAGCTACACAAAAACGATTTTCTTTTATAGTTTTAATAAGAAAAAAATATAGAAGCTTGAATTTACGAGAAGCATGAAGATGAAATGTGCAACCTTCACGTGAACACATAACACGCTCCCTATCATTCTTAAACATTAACATTATATCCATTCGTAAAAATACAATCGAAACTCTTCAATACCACTGGGAAATCTTTGACCTACTTTAGTAAACTATGAGTTTCTAGAATCATTTTTTAATGATTCTTTCAAAAAGGAACTAGACTCAAATGAAGAAACAACCATGGAAGAAGCACATGAACCACCTTTAATAAAAAACCAGAAAATGAAAACTATAACAACTAACGTCAACTGCACTACTATTAGACTTCTTTGATATAATTAAAAAAAGTAGATAATCATCACAACCATAAGCAACAAGCTACGATACTATGCAAACCAGAACTAGTTTCAATTACTCTATTCCTATCATCTCCTTTATAAACTATTTTAATAGAACTAGGTGTTAATTTGGGCCCTCAATCTTAACACATAATCACTAAAACCAGGTCGCCTACTATAGTATACTTACCCAACATAGAAATAACAAGAATATCAATGGAAGCAAGCATGAACAAACACAAATATAATGTTCAAATGTAAAACAACAACCGAAACAAAAAATAGGAAAAACTTTTTTGCTTGACAAATATTTGGATGCCAAATATTTTCAAATAATGTCTCACGTAATACTTCACGCACAAACATATCATCCTATTCTTTTCATGTAATACAATATCAACCAATTAACAATAAAAAAATCACTACACAACATGATAAAGCTATACAAATTACCACAATTACAAAAAAATAAGATTCGATTCAGCATGATGCTATAAAAACAGTCAAGAACAAAAAATAGAAATAAAAACAACTAATTGTTACTACCAAATTCCCTTTCGACCTTGTCAAAACCTGAATGAGTAGAAGACAAAGAAGAATAAGAGATAATAGCTCCATCAAGACCTTTTGAAGGAGTCGAAGGGATGTTATAGCCAAAGGCCAATAAGTATTACAACCTTTCGAAGGGGTAGAAAGCGTCAAAAGCACCCTTCCGCTTCAGTGGTTCCCTTTCAAAGCAGGTGCTCCCACGTGCATAAAGGCCTTTCGAATGAGTTGAAGAAACATCTTTCGAAGACATTGGATAACAACCCTTCATAGGCGCGCCAAACCTTTCGAAACCAAATATTTCGCCTTCATTCAAACTACTCAGGCAGATGCCTTGGTCAGAACAACTCTTTCGAAAGCATAATCAAGCCTTTCGAACCGGTCGAAGCCTTTGATATCAAGGGAAGGTTCCACATCAATTCACAAGCATACATTCGAAAGCTACCTATCGCGTCGGAACCATCAACATTCAACAACTTCAAAACTACAGGAAACTACCTATCGACAGAGTTGAAAGCTCGTACCTTTGCTTCTTATGACAATAAAGTAACACGAGGAGAAAAGGCACAACCATCCCTTTCAACGAAGACTGAAGTGTTCAAGCCTATTCGCAAGCATTGCAGAGGGATGTGCAAGTGTCAAAGGATTCGAAAGGAATCTGAAACCACCTTTCGACCAGTTTGAAAGCACTAGGTCAAAAGGTGAAACCTGCATCTATAAATAAGACCAATAGGGTCTAGTTTTGGGGATCCGAATTCTTTCACTCTATACTTGTATTTTCTTAACTTTGCAAATTTATAAACCCTAATTTGTAAATCAAATTGGGGAAAATTGATCAGCATAGTCATCATTGAATTAATAAAGGGAAAATTCCAATATTTTTTTATTATATAACTGTTTGATGGCTTTTATTGGATTTAACTAAGCTTTATAGGTACCGACCTCATCGAAAGGTTCCTTCGAGTGGGTCGAAACCCCTGCTTTCCAAGTAATCCAAGTCCTTAATCCGAGTCGCCTCTCACCAAACACTCACCTTTTAGTGGATCGAAACCTTAAACCTAACCCGTTTTCCCTTAGGTTTCAGAAACAGACCCAAGTCATTAAAGAAACCATCTTTCGACAAGGTCGAAACCCATCTAGACAAATCATTAAATCCATAGACATCCTTTAGGGTTCCACAACCATTTCGAAAGGAAGTTTTTGAATGGATAATCAAATAACTTCAGTAAGCTCGAAAGACTTGAAAGAATAGAATAAAGGTGTTTCGACTATTTCGAAAGGTCAATAAAGGAAAGTTTTACAATAAATATCTATTTAAAAGGGTGAACTAAAGAAAATATTCACATCTTTCCTTAAACTCTACTTTGGGGTGTTGACAAGTTTTCTTGTTAACATATTGGTGCTAGAAGGAGGGCTCGAACCTCCGACTCTGTTGAACATTCAACACCACTTATCTCTAATCCAATCCTATTCCAAGCTTACCTACTTTAGACCTTACTTTATCATGATTGGTAAATTCAAAAGCTCCAAGCAAGGATCCTCGGAGCCACATCTAATTGGATTCGCCAATGAAACGATTAATGAAAGGAATTTACAAGAAGAACAACTATTAAGGATTAAGGCTTTAAAGATCATAAGGAAAAAGAAAGTTGAGGCCTATGATCCACTTAAATGGAGTTTAAACCCTTTTCATATCGGTCCCACCCGAATCTTTGCCTTAGAAGAAAAGTAACATGGGAGTGACAACTTGTTTGATCAGATGAGGAAAACAAATCAACATTATACCAACGGCACAATCTTCAAAGAAGGGATAATGGCAGATTACAATGCCTTTGCACATAAATGGCAACAAGCTACTACTGGAACACTTCCAGTATAGGAATTCCAAAGAGTGTTAAAAAGAAAAACAACTTATAAGGGTGAAACTATAAAGCCAAGTAACAAAAGACCTAGAAGCCATTCTCAAGAAACAAGCTTCAAGTCAAGACTTCCTAAAGAATGCAATCTAACAGCATCTATAGAGAATGCCTACTTGCTAACCAAGGATGAGCTCAACTATTGGCCATCACAAAAGAAGAAACCAAAATATGAAAGGAATCTGGGAGGATCCTACTACTATTACCATTTGATGAATGGTCATGAAACTAACCACTACAGAGCCCTGGAAGGGATGATAATCTTTTCCATCAGGGCAAAACCAATGAGTTTGTAAAGAGATTATGAATGAAGTCAATAAAGAACAACTTTACTAAGGAAAATCTACATGGTTGGGAGTGAATTACTCCTTTCGTTTGGACACTACCTTTAATGGTCAAAGCCTCTACCCATGCCGAGTTGGCCAGGGCAGAGCACCTCTTAAAGGGAGGAGTGCAAACCTTTATCCACGCCACTCTATGGCTAGGTTAAAGCATCGACAAGTCCTTGCCTGCGCCACGCTATGGCCAGACCAAGGAGCCTCCTAGAAGGAGGATGGAGTAGGCCCTTGGTCCCGCCATGCTATAGCCTGGGCAAGGCACCGAACAAGCCTTTGACTGTGCCACGCTATGGCTAGGTCAAGGCACCTCCTGGAGGGAGGACGTAGTAAGCCCTTGGTCCCGCCACGCAATGGCCTGGCCAAGGCACCGAACGAGCCCTTGATCACGCCACGCTATGGCCTGGTCAAGGCGCCTCCTGGAGGGAGGTTGGGTAAGTCCTTAGTTCCAGCCCAAGAAGCGGCATATTAACGATGGACTAAGACGTCCAAACCCAAGAAGCGGCATATCAAATGATGAACTAAGATCTCCAAGCTCGAGAAGTAGCCAATCAAATCGCAACTACATACAAAGCCTAAAGGGTTTACACATGTCAAAGAAGACAGAATCTAAGGAATAGAACGGAAATCTACTTATTAATACCCGAATTTGGGTTTCGGGTTTCTTAGTCCTAAACTTCATTCGTTAATACCCAAATCTGGGTTTCGGGTCATTCATTATTGAGATATGGGACATCATTTATTAATACCTGAATCTGGGTTACGGTTCTTTCAATTCATCATACCCGAATCTGGGTTTTGAAACTATAACCATTTTTGAATTTCACTCATTAATGCCCAAATCTGGGCCTAAGACTTCTAATAAAAATATTATCATGGATTTTTGGTTATTATCCGCTAATACCCTGATCTGGGTTTCAAACTTCCTAACTTTTGAATTTCATTTATTAATGTCCGAATCTAGATCTTTGGATTTTTACTACAAGTGTTCAGACAATGGTTTCTGGACTACTATTACATGGACACTATTAACTTTCTGTTTGCTATCTCCAGAGGATGACTTTCTATAACACTTATATCCTTGGTTGAGGCAATGGTTTTCTACCATCAGATTTTATATATTCCAGCAATATGTTTAAAGTTGAATCCTTGATTATCTCTCATCATTACCAAAGATGGAACTCAAGACATCTATTTATATTCAATTATGGAATCATATAACATGATGATTTTCCGAATAACATGAATAGACTCCTATATAGATTACAAGCTAACAATACGAAATATTGTTTATTTTTTGCTTTTCAGGTAAAGCAGAATAGTAAAAAGGATTGAATGATCCAGCACATACAGAAATCATGGAACAAGTTATCAGTGAGATGATTCAAAACCAACATTATAAGAAAGGATCACAAAACCGGTGATATTTACAAAATTTTCATAACTTACATAATGTATGAAATTATTTATAAGTGTACAGAACAACTGTATATATACATAAATATAAATCATTCATAAATCTTGAACAGTTTTATTTAGATTCTTAGCAATTAAAGGATCCATAATGTGATGAATAGCAATGAAAAGAACCTCTTTAAGTTTCTTCTCTTTCTTCCTCATCTTGTCTTCATCATCAATAGCCTTAATGTTGGTTTTCAAAGCATGATTAAAAGCTTTATTTGCGCCTTTAAGAGTTTTATTCTCCTTTCCAAATCAGCGATGCGCTTCAAGAGGAGTTACTTGTTGCGTTCAAGCTTTTGGATCCTAGCTACATATTCTTTTATGCGATTCGAGTATCTTATTTTTTACTGATCATCAAAATAATTTATCGTTTCAAATTTAACTTTCCTGCACCACTCCACCACCACCTTCTCGTCTAAGCTAGGAGGAGGATTAGTCGTAGTAGGGATCTTCGGATAGCAAGGGAAGTAGACCTTGTAGAATTTGTGACAGATGAAATAGCATGAGAAACTAGTAAATCAATGCTGGAGATAATATTCCTCAAAATGAATTCTAATGATTGGCAATGAGCTTGACTGTCCTTTAATTTCATCTCTAAATCGCTTATTTGTTGGAAGAGTTCCGACATTTTATGGTCAAAGTCAATTGAAGGATTTGACTTGACTTGACACTTCAACGTGAAAATCGCTTCACTTTTGCTCTTAACATTTGCTTCTAAACTGGAAATCTAATCATTGAGATTTATGATAATTATTTTCTGAAGCAAAAATCTTCTATACCATTTTAATGCTTCCATGTCACCTTGGAAATGAGTAGATAAAGTATCGTCAATAAGTTTTCTCTTTTCAAGATCCGCTAACAACTTATCTTTAATATTGATAAAGTGTGATGCTGAATCTAACGAGAGTGGCATTGCGGATAGCTGTAACTCCTATTAAATAAACAAAGAAAAAGAAAATAAAGTCAAGACTTGGTAGTCCATCTCTTTATTGTAACGATAGAAGATTACAACTTAAGTAACAATGAAACTAAAAAAGTACAATTAGACATTTGTTTTACATATAAAGTTGGGAAACTGCATTTCTAAATTTATTTAATGAATTAACAGAAAGAATGACTGTTGATTCAAAAGGAACATTAAGTTTTTCTAGAGTAATAACCGGAGGATATTTGCTATAGTCCCATTCTCCGGCAGGAGGACTATCATGAACACATATTAACTTGGTATGGTATGTCCAAATTTCCTTCAGTAGCTTTTCTTTTTCTTCACCAAGAAAATCAAAATGGAGCCGAGGATTTTCTATGTAAAATTTTTGTAAATCTCTAAGAAAGCAATACCTGGCTAGTTTTGAAGATTTCAAAATTGATGCTTTTTCGAGATAATCTCTTCTTAGTTTAACATACGTGTTTAGATAATCTCTAGAGACATAATTGCCCGAGGAACATTCAATCTGTGATAATGTAATGAAATACAGCTAAGTATAAAAGGAAAACTAAAACAAACATTCACAAATCAATATTATTACATAATTACGACTATTCATCTAGTTCATACAAAATTGACTTTGTAAATAATTCTGAAATAAACTTGTCCTTATAATATTTAAGTTTATCAGAAGGCAAGTCTTGGGGAATTGATCTGACTCGTGGCAATTCCAACATGCTTCAGGATGTGGGTCAGACCCAAATTCGTCCAAGTATCTCTTGTGTAGACGCCTAAGTAGACCCCAACTAAAGTCACCTAAATATGAGAAATCTACAGTTAGGTGTCTATAATAGGCTTTATATAAAAATACACCAGAATATTTCTCTCCTCAACCAACATCCAAAAAAGCATAACCAACTATCGTTTTTCCTTCAAAAGAGCATCATATCAAAGGTGCACCCTCCTCAGTCGTGGGCAGCTTCTTGATGTTTGAAGGGTGCTAACACTGCTGCATTCCTGTTAAGCCTATGATATTTATCCGAAAGAATGTTGTGTTCTCTCAGCTGTTTATCTAACTCCCTATATAAACTATTTATTTCCGCTTGTTTTCTCTCAAGCTTGATTTTATAGGGGTGAATAGGTTTCCTCCTTATCTAAAATAAAGAATTTAACTATTACTATCTCGGAAGCGAAAGTTGTTTAAACAAAGAATCTCATACCTAAGAAATGGGAATTGGCGCTTGAGAAACCTTCTCTTTCTCTCTTGATTCTTCAACGTTAATATAAGCAGGCTCCTCTTGAGGGTTTGAAGGAACAGGGGGTTCATGTGGGCTTACTTCATGAGAAGATGGATCGGGATTGACTTTTTTAGAAGTTCTCGTGTTGTCATCTCCATCTTTCTCAGGAGCATCAGATTGACCACCCCTATCGCCGCCTGAACCTTGACCTCCGTCGACGTTGTCATCGTCGTTATCATCGTCATCACCATTATCATCATCGTTGCTGCCGCCCTCTTCCTTGGCAACTTCATCTTTGTCACCTTCCTCTTCGGAGTTAGATTCTATTTCGAAGGAAGGAACTTCAAAAAATAGAATTTTTGAGGCATCAATTTCCTCCCTTTCGGCGACATCAATCCCATGCTCCATCTTTTTTATTTTTTCCATGACCCTATTGACAAGAGCAGGGTGAACTGAGGGGAAGTTATATCCAGGGCACTTATTGACGTTGTCAGTATAGGCGAGCGTCATAGCATCAAAAGAATTCATAATGATTTCTTCAAGAGAAATATCGAGAAATTGAGACACATGCCGCTTTGCATCAGAAATGGTGTCAATGGACAACTTTAAAGAATCTTTATTTTTATTCATCTCTTCCCTTAGAGAAGATTGTTTGGCCGCCATTCGAGTCTTTTCCTCCTCGGACTATTTCAGAGTCATTTTTAATGCTAAATTTTCATCAGCAAGGAGTTGACGAGCCTTTCTCTCTTCGGAAACAACATATTCTGACTGAGCCAAAGAAGCTTTTAATCTTTCTAATTCCATTATGGCTTCAAACAAGAAGAGACTTGGCTGTTTAAGCTTGAAACTTCTTCTTGAAGCCTTGATGTCTCTGTGGAAAATTTTAATGCTCCATCTTGTAAGGAGAACCAGCTCTTGGAAATCTGAAAGAAAAAGTACAACATAAGTCAAAACCTTGAGGAAAGGCGATAATAATAAGATTAAGGGATATGAGGCCTACCAGAAGTTGTTGTTCAATCAGGAAGCGACAATGATCCATTAAGTTAGGAACAGAGGAAGGCGGCGGAATTGAAGAAAATGACGAAGAGTTTAGGATAGATTGGACCATCTTTTCAAAGTCGTTTGAAGGTGTAGGAGATGATGGACCAGGAAGATTCAGCTCTTGAGAAGGGGTCGAAGTCCCCAAATCCTTTTGCATCTGCTCGATCACATTTAGAGAGCTGGAGATGACAATGAGAGAGAGGGGATCGGTTTTGAGGAAGTCCTCTTCGATGGATTAAGAGAGATTTCGATAGTAGGACTCTCCAAGGATTTACCAACATCCACAAACTCTCCTTCTTCCAATGGTGGAGAATCAGGAACTTCGACTATTTTGGATTTCTTAGAGATGGTTCCACCACAGTCGTTTTACCTAATTTCCTTTTGGCGGCCATCTTCGATCTAGCAATGGCTTGGGAAAAAGATGGCGCGCGAGAAGTTCAAGTAGGAAGCTTGGATCACTTGAAGGTTGTTCAACCTGGGGAGCAGCTATAGAAAATTCAAACAAGTTATGAGTCGGTAAAGTGATTTAAAAAGTAATAAAGCAATAAATTACAAGTACAATGTTTAAACTTGCCAAAATGATTAGGACAGATTAGTGACATCGGGGAGAAAATTTTCGGATCTCCCAAGAAAAGGAAGCGCTTACTCCAAGATGTATGTTGGACTAGAAGAGATTGGCCAAGTATCCATTGACCAGTTGGCAAGAGTGAATGTTTTTGTAAATTTGTGGGATTCAACAAAGTTAGCCTATTCCCAATCTTGCTCGAAGTGGCAATCAGTCACTCCATTGTTTTCTTATCTTCTTCATTTAGCCCTTTAGCAGAAGCACCTGACGAAGAAACATAAATTAGCAAAGAAAAATAACTAAATGAAAAATAAAGTTTGAGTTCAACTTATAAGGAGAAAAGAAAGCCCCAATAATGTTGGGAAAGCTCTTGACAAAGAAGTACCGTGTCTCCCAGTCCCTGAATTTATTTACCCCCTCAGATATTAGCTTCTTGGGGGATTAGCTCTGAAGATTTGGTTGTTCAAGTTGCCGAGCTTAACCAACCAAACGAGATAATTCAGCACTTCTGCATTAAGAGAATGAATGCTGGATTCCAAGGCCATGAGCTCCGAGGATAGAAGGTAGGTGTACACATTGGGTGATAATTGAATGGGAGCAACTCCCAAGTAGGTTATAAACTTGGACAAGAAGTCCAGGAAGGGAAGGAATTCTCCATGCCAAATATGGATTGCTGTGTAGGCAAAGAACCCTTCATGATGGCTGTGAATGGTGTTGTTTTCTGAATGTGGGATGGCTTCCACTCCAGTAATTCCAAAGTCATTGAGAATCGCATCCACCTCATCCTGGTTGGATATTAAGGAATGTTTGGAGGTAGCTTCAATCTTCTTGGGTGAATTCATGATTCTTCCAGGTGAAATCATTTCAGTTAGAAACTATAGTTTGTTATGAAATTAACATTCTTTCAAGGATTATAAGAAACCTATTACAACAATTTGAACCTCAAGCAAAACATGAAACTTCGTATTCTTGAAAGAATGTTAAAGTAAAAAAAAAGATTCATTGAGCTTTCGACAGAGTCGAAAGGGAAAATAGAAGTTGACTCCCAACAAACACCCTTCAATAATGTCGAAAGCCCAAGGATGAAATTTACTGAACTTTCGACATGGTCGAAAGGGAGGTTGGAAGTAAACGTCCAGCAAACACTTTTCAACAATGTCAAAGGCTCAATAGAAGCTTTGTTATTAAAAGGGGAGTAGTTAAACCTACATAACACATTTGAACAAGTATATGCTACTAGTGTTCAATAAACAAAGAAAAAGAATCTTTCGACATTGTCAAAACCCATGGACTTAGTTTCTCTAAGGGATTGTGAATGTTGTTGAAACCCTATATGCTAATTAAGTCGAAAGATTTTGAGTCTGAATCATATTGATAATAAAAATAAAAGGACTTGGGACATTTTGACAACATTGGTAAAAGATAATGATCGAATCACAATTAGTTACAAAAGGTTCCAATAAAGTCGAAAGGGGTGCATGGTTTCAAAAGCATACCAATAACTATATTTTAATCAATACAACAGGTTTCGACTATGTAACGACCCGTAAATTTTAAACGGTTTTTATAACGTAATTTAACCGAATTTTATAAAATTTTAAATAATTGAATTTGGAAATAAAAATTTGATATTTGGAATACGTCTATATAAACAGAGCAAATGGTAAATTTTCATCAGATAATATGGAAGTTTATTTTATTGTGTAATTTTATTTCAATTTAAATCAGTTATATTTGATGATAATAAATTATCTCTCAAATCTGAATATTTTTATACAACAAATTTGTTTATCATTTTCTGAGTGAGACGTCACTTTTCGTTCCGTCAAATTTAGACTTCTCTAGCCCCGTTTATCTTATTTTCGGCATTTTAGCAGCATTTCCGATACCGATTATCGACTTTTGATAGGATGGCCATACCACTGATATCTATAGACCGTTTTGATCGTCTCGTCGTGCTGATCTCCGTAGTATATTCATATGTGTGTTTCGGTATCTGGTACGCGGCGAAACCGCGAAACGGCTAACCGTATCGGTACCATTTTGAACCTTTTGTTTCCTTGTCCTTTCAAATGCCAACCGTGTAATCCAAGCAACACTTAGCTTTAATTATTCCACTAGAATTCACATCTTGACTCTTTATATCCCTTGAATTTTTAATATATACCCTTGAGTCCTTTGGTTGTTCATCTTCTTCTTTCATTCTTTAAAATTTTTTATATAAAAGACAATATACATCTTAACTTGCCTGTAGCCTTCACTTGTTCCACCAGAGAAACGTGCAACTCATCTCCCCTTCTTCTGCACGTCTTCCTTCCCTTCCCTTACTCCACTTCGTGCCCGAAACCTTCACACAAACACCCCAGCATGCACTCGTTCTCCCCTTTCCTCAATCAACAGGCCGTGACCGCACCTCCGAATTGCTTGCTCACCCTCCATTTCACTTACCAGATCCGACATAGCACCATCACCTTCCATTTTCCTTGACCTTCCCATCATCCTCCGCCAGCATCTCTCAAAAACCCGACCATCCTTCTCCTAGCAACCCAACCGACCCCCCATGCCCAAACACGGCCTTTTCACTTCCTTTCCTTCCCACGCGTGCATCTATATGCGCAACCGAGTCATTCCAAAGCATCTCTCCATCGAAACCCAGACCCTTTGAGCACGCAGCCTTCTCTTGGAAAAGTATGGGCACGTATATTTGTTTGTGAAGCCAAAGTCTCTCCTAACCCCACGCCTTTCTTCATATTGCTGTTTTTCTCTATGCTTAGGGAAGTGTTCATATTTCCGGTAAAATATATATATATATATATATATATATATGTGTGTGTGTGTGTGTGTGTGTGTGTGTGTGTAATAATATAGTAGGAATATATTTAAAGGTTGTGAAAGTTGCATGTTTATATTTTGCCATTTTTTTTCTTTACATTTTTGCATTTTAATAACTGTATATATATAAGTATTGATTTAAAATATAATATGTATATGATGTTATATATATATATATATATGTTTGCATTTACTCTAATATATATATATATTTATTTATTTATAGTAGTCTGGAAAAAAAGTGGAAACATTTTAGTTTTCTTTACTTCTCTTTTGAAAATTTAGTATATATATATAGTTATATAATATCCTACAGCATGCGTATGTTACCCTCTGAAGCTGATAGGTATATGTTTGCGTATATTTTACATATATATATATATATATTATAACTTGCACTTGATATGTTAAATATAACTGATTACATATATATTTCATATGAAAATTTTAGTTGATATTTGGTATTGTTTGGAAGAACATTGATGTTAATATTTGTAAATCTTTTGAAAAGAAAATATGGGTTTTATAAATTTTAAAGGGAATTTTGAGAAAGTATATGTCTTGGTTTGAAACTAAAATATAATATATAGATAGGTTATTTTAGATATGTGTTTTAAACGTTTTATTATATGTTATATATTATGTGTTTAAACGTGTATATGCTATATATTATAAGTTTTAAATGGTCATTTACTATGTACAACATATTTATAGATTTTGGAATAACGCTTGTATGTATAAAGTATGTTAAATATTTATTCGAAATTTTGGAAGAAATATAAAATATAGAATGATTTTGTTAATACGTTGGTTTAAAATATATGTATATAGAAATTTTATTTATATATGTATCGTAAATGGAATATGGAAAAAAAATTAGTTCGTTTCATTAGTTCAAGTCCACCGTGCCTTGGTTCATTCGTCAAATTCATGTTCATCGTATTCAGCTTTGGAATTTGTCGTTTGGATTCATAGCTTGTCGCGTGTCTAATCTCTCTAGCCTCGAAAGGTGAGCAATCACTCACGATTAACATTCTTATATTTATTAAATTTGATTTCATTTGAAACGACAATTGAAATATATTATTGCTAGTTATTTAATTGCTATATATATATGATATGCCATTATCTGTAACTGTTCACCCGTGACATCTGACACCATGATCTGTTATTTATATTTTTATCTGTTATTGATGATATATGCCTGTTGTTGATATGTTGTATTATTATCATCACTGTTCTCACTCTGTAAGTTCCTTGTTAATTTAGAATTCCCTTTGGGTTGAAATGATACATACCCGAACGATCTTGTAGATTAGGAGAAAATCGTTATGGGTTGAAATGATAAACCCAAGCGATTTTCATTTAATTTAATTTGGGATTGCAGGTTGAAATGATATATACTCGTGGATATTTAAATTTGCGGATTGAAATGATAAATATCTGTATCAATTGACCATAGGATAGAAAATTATATACAGACACCATTGGTCTATATACATATTTTGAAAATGATTTCCAAGGTTTTGAAAAGAAATATATGGTTTTAATAAATATTGATTTTAAGATATTATATATATATATATATTATTTTTAGAAAGGTTTAAATTTTAGATTTTTAAATCTATATGTTTGGAAATTTTAAATTTATAAGTTAGTTTTGAAAATATAATTTTTAAGATTTTACTTATAATTTTATTATTTTAAAAATATATAAAATAAGTTTTAATATAAAAATAAATTTAATAATAAGCTTTAATTTAATAAAGTTTAATTTAATTAGTATATAATATGTTTTAAGTATTTATTTAAAATTATATTTTTAAAAGTAGATTTTATATAATTTTAATAAATTAAGGGTTGGAAAGATAAACTTGAAATTGATGTGAAATTATATTTGTTTAAGAATTTTTCTTAAATAAAATCAATTTGAAACTTATTGAATTTGAGATTTTAAAGATAGGATTTTGTAATTTGATTTTGATTAAAAGTGATTAAATGAATATTTTCAAAATTAAATAAATTGAAATGGGATATTTAGTTTAAATTTGTAATTTGAGATATTAACTAAATGATTTTTTTTATTTATTAAGTGAATATTTCAAAACTAAATAATAATAAAGTGAATTTGAAATATATATAAAATTATCAAATTGAGTTATTGTAAAAGTCGAATATTCAAACTTTGAAATCTATTGAAGTTAAATGGTTTAGTTTGTAATTCAAATCTGTATTTGAAATTGATATAAAACTTTAAATGGGTTATTAAGAGTTTGAATTGAATTGAAATGGAAGAACTGAGATTTGATTTAAATGGGATTTTGGAATTTGAGTTGATTGAATCGATTTGTGAACTTTGAGGAAACTATTTTTATTATATAAAGTATTTTAATATATATAAACTATTTTAATATATAAAGTATTTTAATATATAAACTATTTTAATTTATAACTATTTAATATATATACTATTTTCAACATCTAAACTGTTTAAGTTGGAAGTGTTGTGATTTTAAGGGTGTTATAGTTTCCAAAGTGTTATGATTTTAAAAGTGTTATGATTTCAAATGTTATGATTTCAAATGTTATGATTTCAAAGTGTTATGATTTCAAAACTGATGATTACAGAAGTGCTATGATTCCAAAAGTGTTATGATTTCGAAAGTGCTATAAATTTTAAAGTGTTACAATTCTGGAAATGAATATTTAAAGTGAATAAGGATAAAATTGATGTAACAACCCGAAATTTCACGGTATTATTATTATCGTCATGTGACGATTTAATTGGGTTGCTGATTGTTTTTGGCGTTTAACCAAGCGAAATTCTTTTTCGAATCGGATTAAAATTCTTTTGAATTTGTAAATATTGAAGCGAGCTTTAAAGAAAAATTGGTTTGACCCACTCGTTGTTGCCGTGACGTTTATAGGTACCTTTCCCCTTTTATTCGTTCACTCGAGAAAACCCATACTCCACCCACGTTTCTTCTGCCATCCCCTTACCCCTTTCTTCTGCTTAAACACGTCGCACCCCTTCCCTCTTCAGATCGAAGAAACGAAAGAGAAAAAAAAAATGGCGACGAGATAAAGGATGGTGGCTTCGTTCTTCGATCTGGAAAACGTAGGGCTTCAGAAAATTGGGGCTTCCGTTCGTTCTTTCGATGCTTACTAGGGCTTCGTCTTCGATTATCTCGCGCGCGACCTCGTCGATGCTAAGGTGAGTTCCCACTCACATCTAATTCTTGCCTCTAGTTGAATTAGGATGGAATTATGTGATTTAGTTGTATTCAATTGTCGAGTTGGTCGATTACTTGCCGATTCGATTTATGTTGTTCACGTGAGGCTTACTTGACTTTTTCAAGTCTGTTTTCGTTTTTGTTGATTCGATATTGATTCGAACTGTCATTCTTTTGCAAACATTACAGCTTCGATTTTGGTTGACAGTGTTGATTTTTCAACTTTGTTTCATCCCTTGTTGGCTTCGGCTTCGACTCATAGTCGATCTTTGATTCTGTAGATTGCTTTGTTATGATGTCGATTTCCATGTTCAACTATTTCGAATTTCTGGCAATTGATTTAAGTTGACTTCGATGAGTATTTTGAAATTTCAATTGACTGGGGCAATGCCTCGGTTGTCAGTCTCCACTGTCGACTGTTGTCGAGCTCCATGTATTCATGTAGTCCGGTCATCATGGCACCGTTGTGATACCGTGTTCACCACTGTTTGATTTGCTTTCGACCTTGGGATACCTGACTTTTGGGTGTTGATCTAGTTCGTATAACACTTGCTGTCCACTGTTTTATTCTCGTGACTTTGGGATAGTGTTGTTTTACCGTTGTTTACCTGTACACTGTTTTGACTTAGAGTTTCATTCGAGTCTTCTTGCATTGTACACTTCATACGCTCCTGTTAGAGTTGGAGCAGTGGTTTCCGTATGCACCCGAGTTCGACCTGTAGCTTGCTTTGTAACATGCACTTCACTGTTCTTTGATTTCTTGTGTCCACACATAACTAGTGTGTCCACATATATCCAGTCTAGTATCAATTGAAGGCTTTTGGTTTGTATACGCGTACCCTTATATCATTTGGAAGTATCCATTTATTAGCTTGTGGTTCATGTGTTCATATTGATTGTGTGCCTCGTACATGTATTATTGCAGACCGCATAATTATTTGTACCTGTTGCACCTCTATTTCAGTTGGTATAGACATAACTGTATATACTTGAAATTGTATTGCTGTTGCATGACTTCACGGGGTCTGGTTTAGGTATACTTGATGTAAGCACATTACATACATTGGGTTGCAGCAACATATATGAGTATATTTATCTGATCTGAGCATTTATAGTTGTGTAGCTTGAGTTGAATTCAGTTGGCCTGACATTTTGTCTGTACATGTTGCCTTTAGTGCTGTTGCCTTCAGGGTACATGCAGCTTTGACCTTGTCTGTAGTGTTGACATTGTGTACAGTTGCATTTGTAGTTTGCATTGAATCTAGTAGCATTCTTTGAGACAGTTGCATATTGTCTCACTTCGGTTTTTGTTCTGGCTTCGAACGTGTGGACTTCGTCTTGTGATCTTGCATACCTGTAGCATGCTTGACTTTGGCCATGCTTCATATCTGAATTGTCATATGACCATATGCATTTGTGGTTGCACTTCATTCGTCTTGTTATCAATGCCGCACTCGTCTCTTGTTTTTGCTTTTCACTGATCTGTCTTGATCTGGGTTGTTGGTTTTGTAGTGCGCTTGCTTGGCCATTTTGTACTTCTGGCCTTCGGTTGGTTCTGGTTTTGCTTGTGTTATTGCCTTTGTTGGACCGTGATTGTTTCAGATTGATTTTGAGATTTGAACAGCGAGTTGAATCCGGTCTCAAAGACCCGGGTTTGACCCTGTAAGTTTATTTATGTTGACTTCTACCATTTTGATCGCGGTTAGCTTTCACCGTCGTGATGATTTCACGTACTGTGTGGCGAGGCAGCGCACGCGTGCATGTGCTGCAGCCACACAGAAATTTGATGTGTTTGATCATTTTGAGATTTTTGGTTTGATGATTTACACTGTTTAGTGTTATATACGCTATTATCCAATTCTCGTATCGAGAGTTGGATATATGTGATTTCTGTGACTGTCGTCTATTGACTATCCGATTATCATTGTTGCTATGCACTAATAACTGAGTTTGAATTAGACTGACCCGTGTATTATTTTCTTTTGAATGTAATACTCGGGTCAGACCCGAGTTATTTCAGGTCGTAGATTCTCTGCTTTGAGTTGCTGTTCAGGATATGAAGACTTTTCACATCTTCTGAAGTTGTCTGTGTCATTTTGTAGTAGTCGTGTCATTATATAGAACGATATGTATTCATGTATATTAGTTGATAATGTACTTGTATATATAACTTCTAGAGTCGACAGTTGTAGTTGTATCATATGTATTGTGTCAATTATGTATCAACTGACATCAGTTATATATATATGAGACTTTTGTTTTTATCTGTGTTCCGCATTTATATTATCTGTGTTATTGTTATATCTAATGTCCTAAACTATTATGAACTATCGTAGTTTGTTTTATACTGATAATTGGGTGTGTCGATGGGAGTAAATAAATGATAGATGAAAAATAAAAAGTATATACCACTCCTATCGAGATAACCAATATTAGTGTAAGGCAAATTACGGATGGTCGCTCCTATCCAGCCTTATTCTTCGTAATAATAGACAGTATTTCTTTTAATACTCTTTGTCATTATGAGCATAGAGGTGGGGCGTCACAGTTGGTATCAGAGCTTGGGGTTTATGGACATAAAATAAAACATAACTGGGATGGAACATATGTTACAACTATTGGTCGATGTTTTATTTGTACTTTGAGTCAAAACTAAAGTTTTGAAATTTGGATGAAATTTTTAAATATCTTTATTTAAAAATAATAGTGAAATTGTGTTCTGATGATATGATTGATTTGTGTTCTATTTATCAGAGTGCGCAGCGGAAACAGTGAAACCGTCTTCGCTGAGTACAACTGATAATCTTTTTGATTTAAAGATCAAAATACGAAATCGATATGAATTTCAATTGTTGTTTACATAGCTGTACTTATTTTGTTTCTTTGAGAATTTCGAATCCGAATTTGAGGATTCGAAGAAATTGCAGTTATGTGATTTTTGTTGAAATTTCCGCTGGCTTTCTTTTGTACTAATCATCTAGTGATTAGATTTTTGCTGTTTTGAATTATCTTCGTTGAAGATACCTTAGAATGATTTCTTTGTTCATTTTGTAATACGTGCAAAAATTTGAATTGCACGTTATTGCATTTATTTTACGTTGAACCGATGCTTGGTTATGATACGTATTTTGTTGTCGTTATTTTTATAACGGACTTATTACACCAATGCTGAATTTTTGAGGCACGGTGTTTTGTTGACAATTTTAATAAATGAAAATTCACTGGTGTCACATTTTGATGTGAATCCTTTGATGAGATATTTGATGTTTTAAAATTTCTGTCGCTTTGACTTCAGCAACAGCCAAAATTTAAAAGTGGATTTTTAAGCGGTTATTCCGCAATATTGATTTGTGACCGTTTTTACGATATTTTGAGAAGTACAATTTCCTTATCGAAATTGTTACTAATATTGTTGTTTTAATCACGTGATGGGAAAATCATTTTAAAATGAAAATTGTTTTATAAATTTTTAACAGTTTGCGTTTTCAAAAGAATGAGAAAGCGACTTAAACGATTCAGCAAAATCGAGGATTATGACCCCTTTCTTTTACTGTTTCGCTTAACTCCGGACTTGTCCAGTTGAGAATGTGAATTGTTATTTTACAAAATAAATAAAATTGTTTTCAAAAATTTTACAGTTTGCGATTTCAAAGGAATGAGGAAGCGATTTAAACGTTTCAGCAAAATCGAGGACTATGACCCCTTTCTTTTACTGATTCGCTTAATTCCGGACTTGTCCGTTTGAGAATGTGAAATGTATTTTTACAAAATACACAATTTTGCACTTTCAAGGAAACGATGAAGAGAATCAAACGATTTAGTAAAACACGTGGTATGGGACATGTGCGTTTGCTATTTCGGTTAATTCCGGACTCGTTAATTGAAATATTTGATGATTTCGTGTGCTTTCGAGCCACTATGAGGACCTTCGGGTCATTTGTTGGGCTTTCGGGCCACTCTGCGGACCTTCGGGTCAAATACCAGTACTAGACCTTCGGGTCACTCTGCGGACCTCCGGGTCAATCTGATGGGCGCCAAAATTATGTTGAGTACTTGGTAGGCTTCGGCCACTCTGAGATGCACGTGCGGCGAATTAAAAACTCGCCATCTGATGGGATCGATCCAAGCTTTTATGTTGATTTTCTAGTCTTCTTAATTGATTTCTAGATATTTGTTGTTTCCAATTATCTGCAGGTAATTGGATATTTGTTGATATGAGTTCTGGTTATCGTTTTTGATAATCAGATATTTGTTGTTTATAATTATCGCTTGTGATAATTAGATATTTGTTGATATGAGTTCTGGTTATCGTTTTTGATAATCAGATATTTGTTGTTTCTAATTATCGCTTGTGATAATTAGATATTTGTTGATATGAGTTCTGATTATCGTTTTTGATAATCAGATATTTGTTGCTTTTAATTATCGCTTTAGATAATTAAATATTTGTTGCTTTGAGATTTAATTATCGCTTTAGATAATTAAATAATTGTTGCTTTGAGATTTAATTATCGCTTTTGATAATTAAATATTTGCTGTTTTGAAATTTAATTATCGCTTTAGATAATTAAATATTTGTTGCTTTGAGATTTAATTATCGCTTTAGATAATTAAATAATTGTTGATTTGAGATTTAATTATCGCTTTAGATAATTAAATATTTGTTGCTTTTAATTATCGCTTTAGATAATTAAATATTTGTTGCTTTGAGATTTAATTATCGCTTTAGATAATTAAATAATTGTTGCTTTGAGATTTAATTATCGCTTTTGATAATTAAATATTTGCTGTTTTGAAATTTAATTATCGCTTTAGATAATTAAATATTTGTTGCTTTGAGATTTAATTATCGCTTTAGATAATTAAATAATTGTTGATTTGAGATTTAATTATCGCTTTAGATAATTAAATATTTGTTGCTTTTAATTATCGCTTTAGATAATTAAATATTTGTTGCTTTGAGATTTAATTATCGCTTTAGATAATTAAATATTTGCTGATTTGAGATTTAATTATCGCTTTAGATAGTTAAATATTTGTTGCTTTTAATTATCGCTTTAGATAATTAAATAATTGTTGCTTTGAGATTTAATTATCGCTTTTGATAATTAAATATTTGCTGTTTTGAAATTTAATTATCGCTTTAGATAATTAAATATTTGTTGCTTTGAGATTTAATTATCGCTTTAGATAATTAAATAATTGTTGATTTGAGATTTAATTATCGCTTTAGATAATTAAATATTTGCTGATTTGAGATTTAATTATCGCTTTAGATAATTAAATTTTTGTTGCTTTGAGATTTAATTATCGCTTTTGATAATTAAATATTTGCTGATTTCGAATTTAATTATCGCTTTAGATAATTAAATATTTGTTGATATGAGATTTAATTATCGCTTTTGATAATTAAATATTTGCTGATTTCGAATTTAATTATCGCTTTAGATAATTAAATATTTGTTGATATGAGATTTAATTATCACTTTTGATAATTAAATATTTGCTGATTTCGAATTTAATTATCGCTTTAGATAATTAAATATTTGTTGATATGAGATTTAATTATCGCTTTTGATAATTAAATATTTGCTGATTTCGAATTTAATTATCGCTTTAGATAATTAAATAATTGTGAATTAGAAATTTGATTATCGCTTGAGATAATCAAATATTTGTTAAATTTAAAATTTGATTATCATTTTGATAATTGAATGTTTGTTGATTTGAGAAATTCAATTATCGTTTTGATGATTGAATATTTGCGATTCTTGAGATTTGAGCTTCGTCTTTTTCTCTGGCGATTCAAGTGAGTAATTTTGATTACTCACATTCAATTCGTGCTCTGTATGGGATTTCTGCTTTGTTTTTCCTTCTCTTTTAGTTGCTGGAACTCGATTGATTCTTGCTTTAGACAGTCGTCTGATTTTGATTCCTTAATCCCCACGATGTTGATTCTTTTGATTTGAAGCAGTCGAACCTTTCGATTTCTTATCTAATACTTCCTCGCTGACACTTGCTTTGCTTATACGTTCGACATTGCCATGCTCTTTTGGTTGTTACCCTTTTCCATTTATTCCCTATGATTGCGTGGACGCAATTTCTTTAAGGAGGGGAGTCTGTAACAACCCGAAATTTCACGGTATTATTATTATCGTCATGTGACGATTTAATTGGGTTGCTGGTTGTTTTTGGCGTTTAACCAAGCGAAATTCTTTTTCGAATCGGATTAAAATTCTTTTGAATTTGTAAATATTGAAGCGAGCTTTAAAGAAAAATTGGTTTGACCCACTCGTTGTTGCCGTGACGTTTATAGGTACCTTTCCCCTTTTATTCGTTCACTCGAGAAAACCCATACTCCACCCACGTTTCTTCTGCCATCCCCTTACCCCTTTCTTCTGCTTAAACACGTCGCACCCCTTCCCTCTTCAGATCGAAGAAACGAAAGAGAAAAAAAAAATGGCGACGAGATAAAGGATGGTGGCTTCGTTCTTCGATCTGGAAAACGTAGGGCTTCAGAAAATTGGGGCTTCCGTTCGTTCTTTCGATGCTTACTAGGGCTTCGTCTTCGATTATCTCGCGCGCGACCTCGTCGATGCTAAGGTGAGTTCCCACTCACATCTAATTCTTGCCTCTAGTTGAATTAGGATGGAATTCTGTGATTTAGTTGTATTCAATTGTCGAGTTGGTCGATTACTTGCCGATTCGATTTATGTTGTTCACGTGAGGCTTACTTGACTTTTTCAAGTCTGTTTTCGTTTTTGTTGATTCGATATTGATTCGAACTGTCATTCTTTTGCAAACATTACAGCTTCGATTTTGGTTGACAGTGTTGATTTTTCGACTTTGTTTCATCCCTTGTTGGCTTCGGCTTCGACTCATAGTCGATCTTTGATTCTGTAGATTGCTTTGTTATGATGTCGATTTCCATGTTCAACTATTTCGAATTTCTGGCAATTGATTTAAGTTGACTTCGATGAGTATTTTGAAATTTCAATTGACTGGGGCAATGCCTCGGTTGTCAGTCTCCACTGTCGACTGTTGTCGAGCTCCATGTATTCATGTAGTCCGGTCATCATGGCACCGTTGTGATACCGTGTTCACCACTGTTTGATTTGCTTTCGACCTTGGGATACCTGACTTTTGGGTGTTGATCTAGTTCGTATAACACTTGCTGTCCACTGTTTTATTCTCGTGACTTTGGGATAGTGTTGTTTTACCGTTGTTTACCTGTACACTGTTTTGACTTAGAGTTTCATTCGAGTCTTCTTGCATTGTACACTTCATACGCTCCTGTTAGAGTTGGAGCAGTGGTTT
The DNA here is from genome assembly GCA_030737815.1 of Allium fistulosum. Taxonomy (NCBI): domain Eukaryota; kingdom Viridiplantae; phylum Streptophyta; class Magnoliopsida; order Asparagales; family Amaryllidaceae; genus Allium; species Allium fistulosum. The sequence goes on along the minus strand of CM060903.1, from coordinate 1,442,032,827 downwards.
CCGTATGCACCCGAGTTCGACCTGTAGCTTGCTTTGTAACATGCACTTCACTGTTCTTTGATTTCTTGTGTCCACACATAACTAGTGTGTCCACATATATCCAGTCTAGTATCAATTGAAGGCTTTTGGTTTGTATACGCGTACCCTTATATCATTTGGAAGTATCCATTTATTAGCTTGTGGTTCATGTGTTCATATTGATTGTGTGCCTCGTACATGTATTATTGCAGACCGCATAATTATTTGTACCTGTTGCACCTCTATTTCAGTTGGTATAGACATAACTGTATATACTTGAAATTGTATTGCTGTTGCATGACTTCACGGGGTCTGGTTTAGGTATACTTGATGTAAGCACATTACATACATTGGGTTGCAGCAACATATATGAGTATATTTATCTGATCTGAGCATTTATAGTTGTGTAGCTTGAGTTGAATTCAGTTGGCCTGACATTTTGTCTGTACATGTTGCCTTTAGTGCTGTTGCCTTCAGGGTACATGCAGCTTTGACCTTGTCTGTAGTGTTGACATTGTGTATAGTTGCATTTGTAGTTTGCATTGAATCTAGTAGCATTCTTTGAGACAGTTGCATATTGTCTCACTTCGGTTTTTGTTCTGGCTTCGAACGTGTGGACTTCGTCTTGTGATCTTGCATACCTGTAGCATGCTTGACTTTGGCCATGCTTCATATCTGAACTGTCATATGACCATATGCATTTGTGGTTGCACTTCATTCGTCTTGTTATCAATGCCGCACTCGTCTCTTGTTTTTGCTTTTCACTGATCTGTCTTGATCTGGGTTGTTGGTTTTGTAGTGCGCTTGCTTGGCCATTTTGTACTTCTGGCCTTCGGTTGGTTCTGGTTTTGCTTGTGTTATTGCCTTTGTTGGACCGTGATTGTTTCAGATTGATTTTGAGATTTGAACAGCGAGTTGAATCCGGTCTCAAAGACCCGGGTTTGACCCTGTAAGTTTATTTATGTTGACTTCTACCATTTTGATCGCGGTTAGCTTTCACCGTCGTGATGATTTCACGTACTGTGTGGCGAGGCAGTGCACGCGTGCGTGTGCTGCAGCCACACAGAAATTTGATGTGTTTGATCATTTTGAGATTTTTGGTTTGATGATTTACACTGTTTAGTGTTATATACGCTATTATCCAATTCTCGTATCGAGAGTTGGATATATGTGATTTCTGTGACTGTCGTCTATTGACTATCCGATTATCATTGCTGCTATGCACTAATAACTGAGTTTGAATTAGACTGACCCGTGTATTATTTTCTTTTGAATGTAATACTCGGGTCAGACCCGAGTTATTTCAGGTCGTAGATTCTCTGCTTTGAGTTGCTGTTCAGGATATGAAGACTTTTCACATCTTCTGAAGTTGTCCGTGTCATTTTGTAGTAGTCGTGTCATTATATAGAACGATATGTATTCATGTATATTAGTTGATAATGTACTTGTATATATAACTTCTAGAGTCGACAGTTGTAGTTGTATCATATGTATTGTGTCAATTATGTATCAACTGACATCAGTTATATATATATGAGACTTTTGTTTTTATCTGTGTTCCGCATTTATATTATCTGTGTTATTGTTATATCTAATGTCCTAAACTATTATGAACTATCGTAGTTTGTTTTATACTGATAATTGGGTGTGTCGATGGGAGTAAATAAATGATAGATGAAAAATAAAAAGTATATACCACTCCTATCGAGATAACCAATATTAGTGTAAGGCAAATTACGGATGGTCGCTCCTATCCAGCCTTATTCTTCGTAATAATAGACAGTATTTCTTTTAATACTCTTTGTCATTATGAGCATAGAGGTGGGGCGTCACAGTTGATATGGTTTTGAAATGAATATGATATTTTGAGATGAAGTATGAACTATTTGAAATGAAATGACCACGGTGTTATAATAACGTTTGATTGTTAAAGAGATCGGGATCGGATATTGTCATACTCTCTGCCAATACCGAAAACCACTTTAACAACTATGTACGTGGTGGAGATTCTAGAATGAAGTAGGATGGTTTGGTGACGATTCTATATGGTATTTACGTAGCCTTGACTCCCATGAGTCAGCTTGATGCGGCTAAAACAGGAGCCATGCCGGGCCAAGTGAGGTCATTCCTCCTATCGGACACATTTCTTCGATACATTCTATTGCTTTTGTGATTTGATTGGGTGCACCCTTTGATTTGG